>CM034157.1:349608929-350908929 GCA_019776745.2 Taxus chinensis
TTCAAGGCCCACTTATCCCTTCATCTAGTAGACAGATAGCCCTTGAATCATATTAAAATTTTTATCCAAATTACCCCCTCCTAGGGGTTATTTGATAATGTGCATCTCATTTGGACTTGGGAAGGTTTATTAAACTAATCAAAAGTGGAAGAAAGAAATCAATTGTTGGGGCACTTATCTCCTCTTGTTAAGCTATCATTTCCATCTTATCCAAAATATTGAGAAAATTGGAAGAAAAAATTGCAAGTTAGTATCAGCTAAATCACCTTTGAGAATAGAATGAACTATTCCTCTTGTTATCTGCATTTCTGCATCATCTGCAAGGAATTAGGGGGAAATGTTGTGAATAGTTTTGGGTTTTTGGGCAAGACATACTAGTTCCTCAAAGCCTTCAGGATCATTTGGCATTACCGATTAGCCAAGTGGGTTGAGCGAAGGACACTTCATGGTGGACAAATCAGGTGAAATTCAGTAGTAAATTGAACACACGTAATATTCCATCAGGTTGTCAGTTCTCTGAATGGCCAAGTCAATCGACTAAATAGTAAGGAAGTGTAGATGTATTAGTAAATGTAGTTATGACGACACTGAATGGAAACAAGTGGAACTGTTCCACCCCATCCCCAACTCTCTTTCGTGACGGATAAGAGTTTGGAAAATGAGGTTATAACGGGACTGGAGGGAAAAATGGAATAGTTCCCATGTTCCCTCATTTTGTTGACCGGCTGGTTCATCCACACCCAGTACCATAACATTAAATTGGTTTATCGCAACTCGAAGGGAACCCTATCAAAACCTTCCTAGGCTCCTGAAATGTAGATGGTTATAACTTTCACCATGTAACTCCAAATTTAACAAACTTGTACTCGTTGGGAAAGTATCATCATGTACTACACCACAAAAACTAGAAATATTAGTTTTGGTGTTTTTAAGTGGGTAAAAAATATGAAAAAATATCCTAACATTTAAATATGTAGTTCCATGTAGCTCAACCACCAAATATGATGAGGTATGGTGCCCATTTCTTCTCCTACAAGAAAATTATCATGGATATATGGCCTTGAAAGGGTACCCATTCCTATTTTCAAACATTCAATGTATGTTGTTTTATGGTTAAAGGTGGAAATATGAGTTTATCTATCTTTTCCCTCCTAACTATTTTCCATATTTTATATGTTATAAATTGATTCCCTTTTTTAAAGGTTGGACCCTCTTATAATGTTGGTACATCTTTCTACAAGTGTTGCATATGTATTTTTAGTTGCATGCCTCAGATCTACACCTTTGAGGAGTGATTTTTCCTATCTCCTTCATTCTAATAGGTTGTACATCTCTTTGAAGAAATAAAATTTATTTATTGTGGCTATTCTCTACCCTATCCTGTGTTTATTGCATTATCTTTCCTTTATATTGCATTATTTGTGTATTGTGTGTGTATTATTCTCTTTTATAGGGGTCATTTCTATTGTGTTCCATGGAAATGAGAGTGTAAATGTTGTTTTGGACTATGGTACTCATGTCTTCCTTGTCCTCCTTCATTTTCCTCCAATTTTCAATCATCTAAGAGTGTCTTCCCTCTCTCTTGGTTTCATCACCTTTGTTAGCTTAGGATTTCCCTTTTTATGCATCTTTCTCTTCCCCCTCGTCCCTTGGATTGTTAAAATAGGATTAGACAATTGTTTTTCCTATTATAGGAGTAGTTTAGCATTATGAATACGTAGAGGAACCAGCCTTCTTTGGATTTTTATCTCAAGTATCGATTCCCATAACTTGGAGACAATCTCATGTTACCCAACATCATTGATTGCTCGTACACCCATTCATAACAAAATAGAGGGTGTTTGTTTTGTGATAAGAAATATTTTTGGTAAGTTGTTATTTTTATTAAGTGAGGGTACTATATAATTACTATTTTTAGAAATATCACTTATCCATCTCTAATTGTGATGAAAATTGCTTCATTGGATTTTTCTTACTTCTGCGACTCTGTGATCCAAATTTCACCTTGATCTACCCACTAGAATGCTTGGAAAATAAAAAAGGAGCTTCTATGGCATGAAACTAGGGTTTTCTACCATTAAAAAAATTAGAGCATCATTTGATTTTTTGTTACAACATTATTGAGGTCACTTGGGGTGAGGATCATATGTGATAATTTGGTACAAATTTTCTTACTAGTTTGCAAGTTATGAGTTTTTCTTGATTTTGGTGTATATGGTAACTCTGGAGAAATTTTGACAGAGTTTCTAGTAAAAATGTAGGTTTTCAGAGTTATGGAGCAAAAATAATGGATGATTGGTTAAAAATTAGGTGAGGAGAGGTTATTTGAAGTTTATAAAACTCACGACATTGTTTTTTTGGTGCACAGGGAGAGGTAAAACCAAGTAGAAGCAATACGCAGCAGTTAGATTATTTTTTAGGTTTTTTAACTTCATGGTATGGGGAAAATTTTATTTTCCCCTATATCCCCTTGGAATAAGGATATGATTGATATAAAAATGTTCCCTAATGTTGGCTTCACAAGTGGCACTTCATGATTGTTCGATGAGGGAAGGAGGAAAATCAATTTTAAAGCGCTCAGGGGTTGAGACTGGGTCACATGAGGAATCATGACAGGGGATAGAGTAGGGTAAATTTTACTATCCCTTTGTGAAAATTATATAAAAATTCACCATCATGTGGTGATGACAAGTTGTGAGGTCTAATTCAGAGCAAGGGAAGTGAGGAAGGGCTTACTTAAGCATTGCGGAGCTCAAATTAGGTCATGTAAGAAAACAAATCTAGGGATAGAGTGGGAAAAATTTATTGTCCCCTCTATCCTCTTGGGATAGGGATAGGAGGAATATAAAAAATTTACCCTACCCTACTAATGACAAGTGGCACAACTACATTGTACGGTGGGAGGAGCTAGAGGAAGGCAGATAAACCCTACGGAGCACTTAACAAGGGCATGTGAAGAACCTTAGATCAAAGTTGGGGTAGGGTGAATTTTATATACCCCTCTATCCCCTTTGCACAGGGACATGAGTGACATAAAAATGTGCCTCAACCTAGATGTGACATGTGTCCTCTTAAAAAATTGTTTAAGTATAAAAATCATACCCTCGCAAGAGAGAGACTTGTCGACAAAGTTACTGGAGCTCGAGGAAGAATTTTTTGACAAAACATTATATGATTTTGACTCCTAAGAGCCTTCCAAATAAAATGGGATGGTTATCCACTTCCAATTCCTCTTGAAATACTCTAAAATTTCTCCCTTTTCTAGGGACAATAGGGTGTGTATGTTGAAACTAAGATGCCTAAAGAGAGACTTTAGTATTGTGAAAGATGTTAAGGTTCCATCATGTATATGAATCTTCAATTTATCCAATGAATATATTTTTTCTTTCCAACTCACTAAAAAACTCCCATAATCCTCTATTGAATCTCACGTACCATTTTAGATTGTAAGTTCCTTACCCTAAAAACCCTGCTTTCACCACAATTATCGCTAAACTTCCTAAACTATATTAAATATTCCTAAACTAGTTCCATTACTCTAGAAACTATTCAAAAAGACACCGATATTATTTTTAGCTCTTTTTTACGCCTCGAAGGATGCACACCTATCCTAAAAAAGCTAAAGATAGTCGTTATATGCTTATCGGATATTTCACCACTGAAAGAATTGAATGACTTTATCACAATTTTCCAAACACTTATAGAAGGTTTATATAACACATATGAGCACTTGTAATATTAGGGTAGGCATGACACAAAGGGCAGACTGATCTAGAGAGGTTTTTAAGAGGGTAGGGTTTTCAAGAAAATAATTTGATAATAGGGTTAAAGTGTCATGTTTCAAGTTTGAATTTTTCCCTTACAAAAAACACATGACAACATGGTTTTATTTTTTGATAAAAAAAATTCTTTTCAAAAAAATGGTTTGAGGCTCAAACTTAAGACCTCTATGGGACAAGCTTTGTGACCTAACCATCACATCAAAACACACAGACATCTATTCATTCTTTCATACCAACTTTTAAAGAAGAAAAACCTAGATTTTTTATAATAATTCTTCCTTCTCTTTATATTGTTAATTATTTGATATTATTTTTCATGCCTTTCCTTATTATTATCCTATTATTCTAGCTTTGATTCAATTCAGTGTTTTTGCAAGTGAAATCTATAAAACTTGTATATACTTTTTATGGTTCCTACTTCCTCCATTTTATAAACTTACCTTGATCTAAGAATACCTTTTGCACCTCTCCTTTTATTTTTATGGTTTAATTTTAACCTTTTCTTTTCTACATTTAGAATTAAAAAATTTGTTAAACTTATTCACCAAATATATAATTTATCCGCAACTCTTAGATATCTATTTCAAGATTAGGGTTTCCCTATTTAAATTGTCCATGTAGTTTTCTAACTCTTATTCACTTAATTCTTCCATCCTAAATTTAGCATGCCACCTCTAATATATTTATATGCTGTTAATTTTAGTCTTGTTCACTTTTCAATGGTTTATACTTGGCAGGGAGTCCACTGATTGGCACCACGTGTGGGGCATCAGTATCATCATAACCCAGATTCTATTATATAAATGCTCAATAGAGGGATCTTGATTTGTACCACATCACACCAATCGGTACTCCTACATGTCACATTTTTTTTTGTCTCAACTTGTCCTTAAAGATAGGTTCATCAATGTGTGAATCATCACTTACATCAGTTATTCGTTATTAACAATTTAATTTTGGTTAATCCCACATTCATAATGGGGACAACATGCATATTGTTTAAATATTATCTCATCTTTTATATGGTTACCTATTAATTTCTTTTACTCCCCGTATGAGATAGGTTCTCTTCCTTAAAAAGTTAGTTATCAAGCTTTGGTGAGCATGTGTAGTGGTTTGGTTTCATTTTAGTGTAGTGTAGGAAAGTAGCTCATATTTTTGTGTCACGATCTTAGTTGAGGCTTAGCTCAGCAATTCTATGTAAGTTTAAATGAATGTAAGTAATGCGAACTCAGTTTATTGACTTAGTTTTTCTACTATCTCAGTCAATAATATGGTGCAATGTAAATTTGGTTTGAGTTTGTTTTAAATTTGGTTTCAATATGCGCCCTTATTAGTCAAGTTTGAATTGACTCGAGCCAGCTAAAAAATATTGCAACTCAATTTAAACATGCTTAGCTCAAATCAGTATAATGTAATATGATTTGAACGTGAACTTAGCTCGATTTGAAAATGCAAGGTAACTTAGTAAATAATAATACGACCTTGATGTCATGTAATTCATCCAATAATTTGGTTTCAGTCTAATGTAATTCAACTTGGCTCTATCAATTCAAATGTGAGTTGGTTGTAAGATTTTAATTAATTTAATAACATTAGGGTTTTAATCTCACATCCCTTTTTTATGAAAATCCTCAATAATTTATTTTTCCTAATATCATACTCATTATAACATTCTATGAAACATATAGGACACCAACATAAATGTAGGCATGTCATTCTCATAAAGAGAAAATATGCCACTCAATGAATATATAATACGATGTTACGCTCCCCACTATAGCGTGAGTGCACAACACTATCTTGTTATAATGTTATCAAATATGTATCACACAAGGAAAATCATATAAAAATAAACTTGAATCACAAAAGAGAATGTATGAACTCAAATTACGGTTTTAAAACCTTTTATCTTTCACTAAAAAACATGTGGTAAATATCTTTATCAATACCCATTCGTTGCATCTTTATGTCTTTCCCTGGTGATGAAAGATTAGACAAAAAATTTAAATGCTTTAATGTATTATACAATGCAAAAGATGTGTATAAAGACAAGGAGGAGAAGTTAGTTATTTTAATAACCGCATGACAGGTTAATAATTTTGACCTTGCTGATAAAATGTAATACTTAATATGTTTTATGTTAACATTCCCCCTTATTAAATTATTTTTACAAATGTACCCCTGAATCATCATCTTCTTCTTCCGATTCACCATCTTATTGAGTCGCAAAATTTCCTTTCTTCTTCATATGGTGATGATTTCATCTATATTTCTATGAATCATTGTGACCAGATGTGCTCTTATTTTTCAAAATTGCAAATGAAGAGGTGATCTCAATATGTTCATCCAGTGAGATTTGAATTCTCCTAAGGGAATTTGATCTCGTGTTTGTCATTTTTATCGTAGCCTTCTTTGAGCTTTGCACAACTCTTCTTCATCTAGTACCATATGTTGAACAATAATTAATCACATAGATCTTGATGCAATATGTCCTTGAATTATAAGTTTTGGAAACTTTTAAGAAACACGGATTAGAAATTGACGCTCTCTTGGGCTTGAATTCAATCTCTCAAAATTTACATATCTATATGGTTGCTTGTAATATTACTAACATCTCTAGGCACGATTTTCATACGCTCACATTTTTACATGTGATCCTAGGCTTTAGCTTAGTTATTGATTATTCATGTTTTATAGGAATATGACTTTATCTTAAAACTTTATAGCGGAATTGATGAAAAAATGAAGTTGGGGTTTGAACTTTTTTTTTTTCAATTGATTTGAAATACTTCCACATGCCTCATGATCTCCTACATGCACGCTGCTAGAAAAATTCTTTTTAATACAGGTTTCACACTCTCCAAAAAATTTTCCATATTCACATGGTCTCTACCAATTCCTTATTTACACATAATTTTATCGAGCTAGGTCCTATATCATACTCCTCCAATCACCAAGTCTCATCTCCACATGGTCTGCACCACTTCCTTCTTTGCATATAAGTTTCTTGAGGTAGGTCCTATGTTATACTCCTCCAATCATCTTGAGAAATGTGTACCATATACAGTATCAGATTGTCACTTCTCTTCATGTGTCAAGTATTGGTCTTCCTCCCTCAGTCATTTTTTATGCTTCCACACTTCCTCTTATCTCTTATTTCCATGTTACCTACTTATTATTCATCATGCATTTTTCTCTAACTTCTTCAAACCAAGTTCAAAAAATTTAGGTTATTGAAGGGTAGTGGAGATTGAGATGCCAGACATGATACAATAATAAATCATACAAACTCAAAGGAAATATAAGGGTTAGTGTTACTTACCTTTATGAAGACAATGTTGACACATTAATCCTCTTTATGCTTAGTAGCACCTTATGAGATATTTTTCATGGGTGGATCACAAGAGGATGAGTAGAAAACTTAAGTAGACTAAATATGGGGAATTTAATGACTAAGTTAGACCTTACTAGTGGAGATATTATTCTTGATTCTCCTAATAACCCAATGCTCCAACAATGATCTCTAAGTATAAGCTTCACTAAAACCTTAAACATCTTAAAACTTTAAGGTAATATTTTTAAGAGAAGGCGTGATAGATATGGGAGAGAAGGAAGAGAAAATTATGTAATGATATTTTTGAGAAATGACAACTGAGATGCCTATTTATGGGAAGAACATATAAATTCAAAGCCCCTAATCAATATAGTTGATGACATAGACCATGGTTGATGTATTTATATGTATAGTGATGTCCACTAGATGGGATCAAACATGGTTGATGCCATCAGCTATAAAAATATGTAAAAAATTAAAAGGGCATAATAATGGAGGTAGAGTTAACACTTGAAAATCATAAAAAGGGGATCTAAAGTTGCTTTAGGAAAATATTGTGAAGGTGATAGTACTTAGGATACAAAATGGTCATATAGTGGTAGTAAGAAGGTAGTTTGAAGAATCATTAGTGAAATATGGGGCTTCTTTCACAATGACTCTTTCACCACTATAAAAAAACCTAACCCCAATCCTAATACACCCCTGAACGCACACATTCAAAAAAATTCATGCACCAATAACCTGTAAATATAAAACATTTGTAAATTTTTACAAGCAAGGAATGATTGGAAATTTGATAACACTAAAAATGTATACAATAAAAATGTGAATATGCCTCTATCAATGGTGGTGTAATATTTATGTCAATTTCAAATCAATGTAGTGGTGATAAGGATGATGTGTTGATATATAAAATATTATATGGATATACGTCAATAAATGATGGGGTAATATTCATAGTAATTTCCTTAGAATGTACATAAGCCAACATGTTTAGTAAAATGATTATCTCCCTATAATTTAAGATATAAGTAGAAGGAAATCATATAGCTAAAGGGGTGCATGTATAATGGTTATACATTGGTATAGAAAGGGTGTCTACACTCAAATAGGTTATGCCCTAAAAAATTCTTAAGGGTAGTAAGAAAGAGCTATATTAGTAATCAATAGTTATTCCTAAATTAAAGGTTATAATGTTAATTAGCAATAAGCATACTTCATAAAGGGATTTACAATGTAAGAGATAAGGATATGCTACACTATCATAATCTAATACATGATACATCATAATAATCAACTGAATAAACATAAATAAAAGAGTTAAGGCTTAGTTATACTTAATTATGAGTAGACATCGTTGCCATTGTTAGCTTAATTAGCATATATTCCTTTGTTTTTTTGTGTTGGTTAAGTAGTTATACACATGTTGTGTTGTATTGTTTACAACCAAATGATTGTAACCAAATCACTATGTATATATTCCCTTCTCCCTCTTGAATAAGATATCAAGTCATTTTGTCTTCTCTTTCATCATTGGTATTATAAATCAAAAAGGAGGAATGTGGAGACCTTTTTGGTGAATGTGGAGACCTATTTGGCACAAGAGTGTGGAGAAGGTTGCACACTAGGGATTATCCGTGTGGTGATATACCTATTCATGTATCGTCGGTATAGAAGGTTGTATTGACTTTTGTTCACCCACTTGTAGTACAACCAAATGATGAATTACATATTTTATCTTTTTGGCTAAGCATCTTATGTGAGCTATAGATCATGTTGTAAGCCAGTGTTTGTTTCAATTGGCTGGAGTTATGGATTTTGATATCACTAGTGAGCCTGATATTCAATTCCATCCTGGTAGAAAAGACAAGCTCAAGTCATCAAAAGAGAACGAGGAATAATAGGAGGCCATTGAAAAATGCATTAGGAAGCTCTATGTTAGATCATTGCTGAAAATAATTTTGCAAAATCTTGCTAATAAAGACCGAGATGATTGTTTACATCCTTTTCTATTATTGAATGAGACAAGAAAACCTACATAGCATGGAAAATCTTTTTTTTAACGTGGTTCAGGGACATAAGCACATGCAGAATTGTTTTGGCATATTGGAACTGACCTAAAAGTGTGATTGTTTTATTCTTTAAGTGGTTATTTTATTTTTTGTAGGCTTGTGGAAAGGTGACTGACACCGGTTAAGGTGAACCAACACTAGTAAGGATAACCGATGTCAGTCTATTAGGGCACAAGACTGATGTCAGTCAATTTGTATTGGGGGTAAAAAAATTAAAATCTGCATATTACGGATTCATTTTTAAATTTCTAGTTTCAGAAAAATGACAGAGAGAACTTTTGGATTAAAGAACAGATGAGATGAGGTGGAATATTGAGTTGGCCAGTGATTAGCAGTTGATAGGAATATAGTTTGACAAATGTGCAAAATCGATACAAGCAATTGGATTGGACGAGAGATGAAGAGTGGATTTAGGAATGGTTGAGGCAGGAGAGGGAATGGGAGGACTACCAATGCAGATTCTAGAGGTCCCACCATGGAGATGAAGTCATGTAGAGGTAGGATTTGAAATCTATGTGGTGTTTGTAATTAAAATGAAGGTAGAAAAAACTGAAATTTTAAGATTTAAAATGAATTTGAAAAAAAATTTGAAAATGTGGTGAAATCGGGTATGGGGAGGGTGAAATTTAGGTTAATTAGGTGGTAAAATGAATGGGATGGAATTTAGGTGGTTTGGGGTAGGTTTTAGGTGGTTGTGGCTAATTTTAGCAAAATATGGACATCAGGGTTCGGCCCTAGGGCCGAACCAGAGACCAACATCAGTCAAATGTCAGCTGGTGTTAGTGGGTGTATTGACATTGATGAGGTTAAAGGGTGATGGGTATCGGTCAACATAACTGATGTCAATCACTATAAAAAAGTGACTAATTCCTAACAATGAGGGTTTACGCGAAAAAAATTGAGAAGAATGGAGTTGTAGGATAGATGATTAGTGAATAAGGTAGTAAGAGATAAAGTAGGTATATAAAATGATATAATTAGGTGGGGTTTTTCTTAAATAGAGGTATGAATGGTTAGGTTTGTGGTGTAATTCATGTCAAATCAGATGATGTGGAGAGACCTTTTATCTCCACCACATCTGACAATGCCAATAGGGTAGGAGGATCAGCTTGTAAATAGGTATATTAATGATGTTGACACTACTGATGGGTATAAATGATAGTGGGTAGCTCAGTTATAGGCAGCACTACCATAAGCAGGACATCCAGACTGTAGCGACAGTCATAGTGCAAAGGGATGCATTACAGGGGCAATTGACTGCATTACATGTTATAGCTTACTCAGTCACTAGGCATAGGTGGTCACTCTCCAGGGATAGGTGATTAGATTATAGGGGTAGCTCAGGCACATGTACAGGCACACAGCATCGACAGGGGATAGAGGGCAAGTTGTAGTAGCTTTACATGCACAGGTTGCCACATTACAGGCACAGGTTGTCACTTTACAGGAATAGTTGGTAGCAGACCATGCACATATACAGGCAGGAGATGGGGGGCAGGTACCAGTTAGTGGGACATGGTCCCATTATATATACACATGCACCGTGACAGGGTCTTATGCTATAGATAGCAAGATAGGGACATGGACCAAGGATATGGGCCACTTTACTAGGAACATGGTCCATAGGTAGGTGTCAGAGCTATGACACTACCCCAAGTGATATATCTATGGCCACTTATAGAGATGTTGTATCATAGGTGAGGTATTATTAGGACCATTTGATGGAGGCTGGTATACTAGTTTTGATCTATACGTGAGCACAGAGCACATACAGCGAGTACCATGACAAGACCAGCTCATGGACACATAGTTCTAGTAACTCAGAGATCCGTTGGCCACATAGGCCGGGTGAGCGAGAGGTTACCATCTCACAGTGACAAAGGATAGGTGAGGGTACTGGAGAGATGATGATAGGTGGAGACTCAGCCAAATGAGGATAGAGATTTGACGTGAGCCCTTCATGGAGACATTTTATTTTGATTTTTGATATATATACCAGCCTACGTGCCAAAGATGCGAGATTGTATATGAGATTTTTTGGGATACTTGTATTATTTATCTGTATATTCAGTGTATTGATATACAAAATCCCCATTTATATAGTTGATGATCATGGTTTATATGTGATGTGTTTGATTTAATTTCCAATGTATTGTTATTATGGAAACTAGATATGTAGGCATGGATGGTTATGGTTGTATTATCATTTCCAATTATTTGTTATACTTCCATTATATTGATGTTATGGAAAGTAGATGATTAGGCATGGTTTGGTTTAATTTTAGGAAGTTTGATAGTTTAATTTCCATTATATTATGGAAAATTAGATGTGTTAGGCATGATTGAGTTGATATTTGTGATGAAAATGAAATGATGTTATTTTGATTTCCAAGTTATTGATCTTATGGAAACTAGGTATGTAGGCATGGTTGAGTTGTTTTTTTTGATTTAATTTCCAAGTTAGTGACATTATGGAAAGCAAATGATGATGTATATGAGTGATGTATGGTTTATTGTTTAAGTTAACTTCCAAATTATTGTTTTATGGAAACTAACTAAGTAAGGTTTTTGTTTGATGGGGAAAATGATGAGGGGTAAAAGAGTGGTTGAGCTAACCTCAAAGGGCCCCATGCCCTAAGAGTGTTGCCTACATAGCCCTTGTGAAAGGGGCCTCAGGATGATGTAGTTCTCCCATAGGATAGGGAAGAATAAGATGAGGTAGGTGAGTAGGTTGGTGAGTTTATGTATGGTTAATATGGGAAAGGTAAGTTAGGCATGGTTGTTCTAGGTATTAGGCATGGTTGTGTCTAGGTTTTTTAGGCATGGTTGTGTCTAGGTTGAATAGGTTAGAAAGGTTAGGCATGTTAGTGTCTAGGTTGATTAGGTAATATAGAATGTGTAAGATGAGTTGATTGAAGTAGATGATGAATGTAAATGTAGGTGAAAGGAGAAGAAATCCCAAAAAATAAGTGTCAAAGGTCATTCCTAGTGTAGAAGAATCAATAAGTAAGCAAAGGGGCGAATGGTAGAAGAGGTGAAAAATGATCCATAAATGGCAAGAACCAGTATGAGCATACCAAAGATAGGCTTATGAACTTAAGCCCTTAGATACTATTGCATGATGTGATTCTATAGGTGAAAGAAGTGGCATGATCACTAATGTGAAGTACATGTGTCATCCCTTGAATAGGTAGAAGAGAATAAAAAGAGGTAAGGTGGAGGATTTTGTTTAGTGTAACCTTGTTGTGGAACATTATACCCCTTCTACAAGATACCCAAAAACATAATAGGAAAGTCCATGACCAAAAGTTTTTGTATTTTTCTTGATTTTCTTTTCTTTTCTTTTTTTTATATATAGACTGATCGATGTGGGAAGTCTATACTAGGATGAATAAGTTCTCCTTGAGGTCTTCTTGAAGTTGATCGATGCGGGAAGCTTCCAGAATTATTTTATTTGAGAGATAATATTAGTCTTCTTTTGGATAGACTAATTACAATAAATGGCTGGATTTTTATAGTTGTCCTTCGAGGGAGCAGTCTACTTATAAAGTAAGAAAGAGAGGTAGATGTCCTTTTGAGGGATTCATCTATTTGTAAGAAGTTTGACTCAAGGAGTAGAGTTTTTGGTTATCCCATGTACCTTTTTTTTTGCTTTTTATTTTTGAACTTGAAGTCATGGACAAGACTATAAAGGAGTATAAGCCTCTTTTATGAAGGAAAAACCATAGCAAAAAATAGGTTAGCTATGCAAGAGGGGTTTCAAGTGATGAACAACCATGGGATTCCATCCTGAAAAGGATGAAAAGTATCCATGAGAATCATGCCATGAGTAGAGCCGTGATACTCATATTGAAGATAAGGTTGAATGGTGATGGATAATCACATGATTCTGTTTGAGTCATTGGTCCTTGAAATAGGTAGATGGAAGGAGAGGTTCGCTCAAGGGATGAGCATGTAAGTGACATAAAGTGATGTAGTACTTTATTCAACAATAGAATGGTTGAAGATGCAAGGCATTAAGGGGCTCAGGTTTGGGTTTACCTTCAAGAGAAGATAAATGATAAGCACCTGATCCATAGGTATGGGTGATAATGTAGGGTCTAAGCCAATTAGGAGAAAACTTGCCTCATTTACTTTTCTCCTCTTTGGTTACATGTTGATTTTATTTTAGGACAAGATCACCGACCTTGAAAGTTTGTTCATGTACACATTTTTCATAGGCACGTTTGATACGTTTTTGGTAGATTTGAAGGTGGTTGAGAGCATTTAAATGATGTTCGTCTAATAACTCAAGTTGTGCCAAATGGTCTTGGTGAAAGTCATCATCATTGAGCATATCTTTAAGTGAGATAAAAAGAGATGGAATTTGGACTTCGAGAGGTAGGATTGCCTCTGTACCATAGACCAAAGAGAAAGGTGTGGCAGTGGTTGAGGTGTGAATGCTAGTGTGATAAGCCCATAAGGTGAAAGGAATGTGTGTATGCCAATCCTTACCAGTATCATCGACAAATTTCATGAGAATTTTGTTGAGGGTTTTGTTAGTTGATTTGGCTTGACCATTGGTTTGAGGATAATATGGTGAAGAGAAACTGAGTTGAATACCAAAGTTATCACAGAGTTTGCGTAGAGTCTTGTTTTTGAATTGTTTACCATTGTCAGTGATGAGGTGATGAGGAACACCAAAACAAAAAATGATGTGATGGTTAATGAATTCACATATTTTCTCAGCTTTGGTAGAAATGAGAGGGACAAATTCCACCCATTTAGTGTAGTATTCGGTTTTTGTGATGATCCATTGGTGATGTTGAGAAGAATGAGGGTTAATCTCTCTGAACGAGATCTAAACCCCATTAAGAGAAAGGCCAAAAGTCCCTGGCGACTTGTAAGGTGTGACTTGGGGTGTGGTGAAGGTTAGCGTGTTGCTGACACTTCACACAACATTTGACATAGTCACAAAAATCTTGGTTAAGGGTTGGCCAGTAATAGCCGAGTTGAAGAATACATTTGGCAACAACATGACCACTGAAATGTCCACCACAAATCCCATCATGGATTTCTTTAATGGTGTAAGGAATTTCAGAACTAGTGAGGCACCGTAAGAGGATACCATCAAAGCCACATTTGTAAAGAAGACCCCCCATGATGACATAACGAGAGACCTTTTGGAGGAAATTCTCACTTACCATTGCGAGTGAGATCTAGAGGTAGGATTGAAAGGGAGAGGTAGTCAGTGTACTACTTATACCATATATCACATGGGTCAGTTTCAATTCTTCCCAAAATTTTACGTCATGAAGGAGATAAGAAGGTGTCTGCAACTATTGTACTGTGAAAAATATTTTAGATTCTAAAGGTGAGGCAGGTATTTGTGAGGCCAGGCAAGCCATGGTATTCACAAATTTGTTAGTGGATCACAAAACAAATTGAATGTCGTAATTATCAAAGGTAGTCAAAAGCATGTCAACGTGATGCTTATACTTTTGAAGTATTTCATTATGACACTGGTATAAACCATTGACTTGGTTGATGACCAGTTGAGAATCACCAAAGATATTAATGGTCTTAACATCTAGGGAAATGGAAGTTTGGAGACCTAACATGAGTGCTTCGTATTCAACCACGTTATTGGTACAATCAAAGTCAAGTTTGAAAGATAAAGGCATAGGCTCACCATCAAGAGGAATGAGAATAACCCCTGTGCCACCCCCACGTTGACATTTAGAACCATCAAAGAATAGGGTCATTTGATAAACGGTGTCATCCAGGGACAGAGTGTAGATAGATTCATCAGGAAAATCAAAGTTAGAAGATTGATTTCTAGAAAGAGGTGCATCTGCAAGTTGATCCTGTAATGGTTTGTCCCTTAACAAACTTTTGATGAATGAATTCTAGGTCTAGGTCTGCAAGGAGCATGAGCCAATGTGAAGCACATTGGTGTTGATAAGGTTTAGCATACATGTAATGTAGGGGGTTGGTGTTGGTGATGATGAAAGTTTTGTGGTTGAGTAGGTAGTGGTGAAGTTTAGTGGCAACAAAACTAGGGCTAAGCAAATATTTTTGGTGTGAGTATATTGAGTCTCATAATATAAAAGTGTATGAATTATGTAATAAACCACTTTCTCCCTATGTTTCTCATCGCGATGAGTGAGCATGACACCCAAGGAATGGTCAGTGGCAGAAATATAGAGGTAAAATGGTTTTTCATCCTTAGGTGGGATGAGCACAGGTGGCTGAAGAAGGTATTGCTTCAATGCTTCAAAGGCTTTGTGGCACTCATCATTCCAATTGAAGGAAACATCCTTTTTAAGAAGATGATGAAAAGGGTGACATGGTCAAAAAGTTGGGAAATAAAGTTGAATAGATTACAATTTTCCTTGCAAACTATGAAGTTGTCAAAGGTTAGTAGGTGGAGGCATCTCTAGAATAGTCTTAATTTTAGTAGGATCGACTTCGATGCCCCGTAAAGAAACAATGAAACTAAGGATTTTTCTAGAGAGAACAAAAAAGATGCACTTCTTTGGTTGAAGGAAATTGTAATATTTGATTAGATGGTCAAAGATGCTTTTGAGGATGGGGAGATGTTTGGCATGACTTTTAGATTTTCTGAGAAGGTCATCGACGTAGTCTTCTAGTATGTCATGCATGATATCATGGAAGATATAGGTCATAGCACGCACTGATAAGTGGCACCAACATTTTTCAAGCCAAAGGGCATGACATGATAATAGAAGGTATCCCAAGGGGTGATAAAGGCAGTTTTGTGTTGATCCTCTGGCATGAGTAATATTTGGTTATAACCTGAGAATCCATCCATAAGAGATAACATCTCATGGCCGGTTGTAAGATCAACAAGTTGGTCGATGCTAGGAAAAGGAAAGTCATCCTTAGGGTAGGTGAGGTTAAGGTCATGGAATTCCATGCAGATGCAGAGTCCCCCTATCACTTTAGTGACAGGAACAATGTTAGAAATCCATTGTGGATAGTCGATAGGTAAAATGAAAGAAACAGAAAGAAGGCACTGGAGTTCTTCTTTGACAAGAAGGGAAATGCGTGGATGCATTTTTCACAGCTTCTGTTTCATAGGTTTGGCATCAAGAATAGTAATGATATTGTGCACCATGATATTTGGGTCAATACTGGGCATATCAGTGTAAGACCAAGCAAAAGTGTTGCTATGATCTTGGAGGAAAGAGGTGAAGGCTTCCTGTTTCAGTAGAATCTAAAGATTGGCCTATCTTTATAATTTGAGGGTCATCCTGAGTGTGAATGTTGATCTTGATGGTCGATTCATTCAGCATGGTTTGTGTCTCAAAAGGTAATGACCGCTGAATGTAAGAATCCTCTGCACCTAGATAGGTGAGAATGGAATCATCATCCTGACATTGAATGACATTTATAGAAGGTGTGTCATCATCAATCATGTCAGGATAAAGGAAAGGAAGGGAAGAGGGAGCCTCACCATCACGTTGATAGGTCAGAGGTCCCAAGGAAATGGTGTTCATGAAAAAAAAAGTTAGGAGGGATGGATTCTGGATCCATGGACTCTGTGGGTGAAGGTGGTGTGGTAGGTGAAGAAGGTGACAAAGGTGCAGAAGGTGTTTCTTCCTCTATGAGGTCAACTCTAGCCTTCTTAGGACCAGGTGGTTCAATGAATCCGATACCACAGCGGTCCTTATTTTTACGTGTAGTGCAAGGAATAACTGTGTGATGACCTTGTTCGTAAAGACAAAAGCCAAATCCCTTCCAAGCACAATGATGAAGAAAGGTGTGGGTGAAGTGGTGGTTGGTGAGGTAATAGGAAGTCAGATGAAAAAGGTTGTGTTTGAGTGGGTGGTTCAGGAGAATAAGAAGAAGTATCAAGTCCACTGAATGTCAAGTTGGTGAAGGTGGGGAGGACCGTATGGAAACACTTCTCCTATACGATGATCATAATGTGGGTGTTGATGAAGGTTTCCATACTCTTGAGGAGTTTGGAATGTGTCGATGTTGTACAGGTGATACTCCCCCAGGGTAAGGCATTGAAAAACACCTTCCAAAGGGTTGGAAGTTGGTACTTGGGTGGAGGGAATGGATGATGTATTTTAAGTTTGAGAAGAAGGATTGGTAGACGGGTTAACTTTGGAAGTTGCGGTAGTAGTGGGGAGAGATTTGATGGGTGAGGAATATGTAGCAGTAGAAGTGGTAGATAAAGCAATGGAAGAAGATGAGGCAGAAGTGGTTGAAGGTGAAGTAGGATGAGGTGCACAATAGTAGTAGTAGATGAGGCATCAATGGTAGTGGATGAGGCAGTAGTGGTAGTAGATGCCTTAACTGGGATAAGGACATCATTGGGTCGATACAACATGTTGCAGGTTTTGAAAGGTGAAGGATCTTCCTAAATAGTGTAAGGATGTCCTTCATATTCGAACTTGCAAGTGGTGAAGAGTCAAAGGTACACACCCCATGGCATGGATCCAGGGTCGGCCAAATAAACATGTTATATTGGAATTCCCCTTCAAGAACATAGAATAATTTAGGAATGGTGGGGACCCACATGAATGTGGAGGATGATGGTGTCAAGAGTAGAAGTAAAAACATCATTGAAAGAACACAGCATAACTGGGTTATTATGCATGTAATTGGTAGGTATGCACATTTTTTCATACGCATGGGAAGAAATAATATTAATACTCACACCTCCATTGATCATAATGTGTTGGACATGAGTATCCTCAATGTGGATGGAGATGAAGAGGGTAGGATCAGGATCATCTGAATGGTGAGGAGAAATCTCTGATTCATAGAAAATAATGACTAAAATTTGGTGAGTGGTAGTGGAAATAGATATTTTAGGTGAAGCAATGAGAGGAGCTACATGATGAGGTGTGAATATGGTGGAAACAGGTGTAGGGTCATTTGGTAGAACCTCAATAGTTTGCAAGATTTCGAGGAAGGCATGACGATGAGACTCAGATGTTTGGATGAGGTCATACAAAGATTTTAGAGGAGATTGGTGAAGTTATTTGATCATGGTATAATGTGTGACTCTATCAGAAATTAGATAGGCTGGCCCACGAGATGGTTACCTTGGGGGAATGTGTAGATGGGATGGTAGGTATGGGTGCATTGGATGGGTTGTTAGTCTTCTCTTTTCCTTTGTCTTTCTGTGCTCGAGTGGA
Organism: Taxus chinensis; assembly: GCA_019776745.2. NCBI lineage: Eukaryota > Viridiplantae > Streptophyta > Pinopsida > Cupressales > Taxaceae > Taxus > Taxus chinensis. The sequence continues at coordinate 349,627,279 of CM034157.1, forward strand.
AAAGTGAACCACATAAATCTGAGGAAAAGAGGAGGGATGTGTCATGAAAGGTATAATTACAGGAGGGAAAAAAACCCAGTGCGGGATAAGAGCCTTGTGAAATGAGTATGGCACATTGGCATTTTGGAGGGGGTTGGGCTAGCTCTCTGATCATGCCATATTGATCTCAAAGGTCAGAGGAGGAAAAGAGGGTTGTGGAGGTGGAGGTGAAGGCCACTGAATAGATATGGGGTGAGGTTGTGTGGTGACAGGTGAAGGTGGAATGGGATCTTCATCCAAAAGGTCATCTTCATCAAAGAGCTCTTCGGGAGAACACATTTGAAGAAGAATATTTTTAAGGGCCTTACAATTTTCAACATCATGCCCTGACACACGATGATAAGTGCAAATCATGGTATCATCAAACCCTTCTGGTTTAGGTTTGAGTGGGTCATAAGGCCTGAGAGGTGGCAATGTAATGGAAGAGGTTTCTAATAGCTGAGTGAGGATGTTAGTGTAAGATCCTACCAAGGGATCACAATGAGAAGTGAGAGTGTGTTTGGATGGAGGTTTGGGTGACTTTTATGGAAGAGGTACTGTTAGAGGGGGAATTGGAGGTTGAGTTGGTTTGACTACCTTTTTGGTAGGTACTGTGGTTTTAGGATTGGGTTTGCACCTTCTTAGGTAAAGGTGTTGGGGTAGTGCGTGAAGTAGAAGGGAATGCAGAAGATGGAAGTGGATGGGTCAACCAAGGTGAGAGTGGAGGTGCAGTGAAGATAGTGGTAGGAGGAAATACAGAAAATGTAGGTTCAAGAGAAGTTAATGGACTGGGTAGTGGAGTAGGTGTGGGCAATGTAGAAGGCTTAGGTGGAATGGGAGGTTGTGGTAAGGATGTAGGTTGCTTCATTTTAGTTTTACCTTGGGTAGGAGGTTGTTTGACCAAGGTTGATGGATGGGGACCTAAGATGGATGGAAGTGGTGAAGGTGAAAGAGGAGGAGTGGGAGAAACTAGGGTACGAGGCCTAAGAGGTTGGGTCTTCCTCTTAGGTGGGGGATAGGCCTGGTGATAGTTTGGGAAGAGGTGGCTAAATCGATCTTCATGGGAGGATGGACTAGACTTGGTGTCGGCACAACCCCCAATTTAGTGATAGGTTTGGGTGTAGGTGAAGGTATGGGTGTAGGTAGAGGTTTGGGTGCAAGTGGTTGTTGGGGTAACTGTAAAGGTTTGGGTGTAGGTGAGGATGATGCATAAGAGGCTACTATAACAGGCTCAGGTGTAACGGATTTAGTTGTCTTGAACACTTTAGGATAAATTGTTGAAGTGTCTGTGGAGAACATTTACATTTGAGTCGATACGGGAAGTTGAAGGCATCCCCAAAGCATGGAGTAGTCAACATACTCCAAGTGATCAGCCAAATGGGAGAATGGCATAGAAGTAGAGGAAGATGGTGATGACTTGGTGGTGATCCCTGTGAAAAATTTTGAGGTCTATGAAATAGGGAAGTTTTTGGCTTCTGACTCTATAGGTAGAAGTGATGCAAGAAGATTAATAGGATCCTGGTAGACCCTGGGAGATGCATCACTGACTGGAAGAGAGTATAAAAGTGGCTCCTCTATGGGTCAAGGAGGGGGCAAGGTAGGTGATGTAGACTCTTCCTTAGGTGGAGAAGAGGATAAAATAGACTCTTCTTTGGGTAAAAGCGTGGGTAATATGGGCTCCTCGATAGGTGACGGAATAAGTGGGGTAAGCACCTCTGTAGATGAAGGAGTAGGTGAGGTAAGATCCTCCATGGGTAGAGGAGTAGGTGAAATAGGCTCCTCCATGGGTAGAGGAGCTCGCGCAAGAATCTCATCAATAGAAGGGATGGAAGGAAACTGAGCAGAAGGGATAGGTACTGTGTCAAAGATGACATGTACCTCATGGACATGGGTGTTATCACTAGAATTCTCATTGGCCTAATTCAATGAATGGGTATGGTTTGGAAAAGGTTTCTTAAAGACCTACATATTTTTATTTGTCGATGCATTAGGGTTATCCAGGACGAGATCTCCATTATCTAACATTTCCTAGATGATGTTTTTGAATGTTTTACAATTCTTGTCATTATGTACTCTAATGTAGTGATAGTTATAGTAATCATTCTCCTTGTACCATGCAGATACAGGATGGGAAGGGTATAAACCAGTATGTGGTTTGATTGGTGGAAGAGTGATGGCTCCTACTTTTAACAACTTTTCCAACACAAAGGAATAAGGTTCTCCTATGGGGGTATATCTTCGTTGTTCCTGCTTGTATTGGAAGTTTATGAAATGGAGAAAGATTAGAAGGAGGTTTTGATTGGTTTGATGGATGAGATGGGCCAGATTTCAAGACCATTGTGTTGGCGGATCCCTTTGCTTTAGCATGAGTATTTTTTGGTTTAGAAGAGGAAGAAGAGTCATTTGATTTAAATGGAGTACTCTTGTTGTGCAATTGTAGTTTCTTCTCTTTGATGGCATGGATTTCTAGCTTTTGGACCATAGTGAATGCCTCATCAAATGTCCAGAAATGTTTGGACCTGAAGAGTTTGGAGAGATGTGCCTGACACAAGCCCTAGTGAACAAATCTATCAGCTCGGTTTAAGAAGTTGAAAGGTGATATGATTGGTAAGACTCCACCAACGTGTGACAAAATATGTGATAGATTCATCTTCATATTGATGCATCGAATAAAATTAGTCATGGTGACCTTCTTAGTGATGTTGATGGAGAAATGATCAAGAAAGGCCTGAGCTAATTGATTGAATGAAAATATAGAGTGCTTAGGTAAAGCACTATACCAATCTAAGGCAGGTCCTATCAAGGACATTGGGAAATTTAAGAAGCAAGGTGCATCATCATGGGTAATCAGATAACATATGTGTTTGAACGATCAAAAATGTTGTTGCGGATCTTCCTTGTTATTAAATCAGTTGAATTTAGGAATATCCAAATGTGGGGGATAAGGATGAAATGGGTATGGAAGGATGAATATGCTCATTAAAAATTTCAACGTTGCTTCAATGTATTACATGAGCCAAAGACAGATGCTTCATAGGGTTTGCATCTTTTCCATCATCATTTTTATAAAGGTTCCATGGTCAAAAGATTAGATTGAGACATACCTCCCGTGGTATAAGGAGGTGGATACAATGTAGATGTGGAATAGCACACCAGTATATGGAGGTGCCGAGTAAAAAACTGAGAAGGGGGATATTAGTAGTGGTAAATGATGATGGCATATACCCTGAATGGGAGGTATGAGTGACAGTTGCTAGGCTGAGACAAGGTACCTAGGTGGGGGGGACCTATGTAGAGACCCTTCTAGTGATAAGTGGAAGAGTTTTTGTATAGACATGACAAACTCTGAAAAGGGGTTGACGCTCACTGGATTTATATTTACGAGGTAATAATGAAAATATGATTTAGGTTTATATCCAATGGTTTCAGAGCTAACTCTAATGGTTCCAGAGCTAACATTGCTTTGTTGATACAAGTTTTGGATCTACACTCCAATGGTTCCAGAGCTAACGTTACTCTATTGATACAGGTTCACCGACGCTAACTCCAATGGTTTCGAAGGTAACGTTGCTTTGTTGATGCAGGTTCCAGAGCTAACTCCAATGGTTCTGGAGCTAATGTTACTCTATTGATGCATGTTTCAGAGCTAACTCCAATGGTTCTAGAGCTAACACTAATTTATTGATGCGGGTTTTGGAGCTAACTCCAATGGTTTCGGAGCTTAACTAAAACAACTATAACTTTTACATTTGATCTCAGATTGAGATGATTCTTTTTAAAAAATTACATAATTTTTCAAGAGGAATCTGAGATATGAAATCAGATATTTAAATTTAAATTTGGCTATTCAAATCATTTTCCAATTTTTGACAAAACCTAGGATTTCTCTGCCTTAACCGACCTCGGTCACCCTAACCCATCGTTGGTTACCTTATAATGAATAGGTTTAGTCAACCTTTTACCGAGGTTGGTGACAAAATAGATTTTTGAGAATAATGCATTCAAGCATATAATCCAGAGATCTATCTTAAGCATCCAAAGTGACAAGAATACATTTAAATCACAGGCTCAAGAAGGCACCTGAGACTTGTTCAAAGGCATTAGCATTTATAGGAGCACTCAAAGGAAGTACTTCCAAGGATTGACCATAATGGTAATTCTATGGCCATGGATCAACCACGTTGGTAACCATCCTTCACCAACCATAGCCTGCAAATATAAGTTTGTGTATTTGAAGAAGATCATTTGACTTACTTAAACAATAGGTTCTTTATCTTTTGTTATTAGATTGTTCTTCTTCTGCTTCCTCCATAACCCACCTTTTGCCAATACCCAACCTACCACCCATACCGAATGCCTCATCCATACGTTTGGAATGTTAGGATTCCTGAGGAGTCCTGGAAGAGATTTCTTATGAACAAGCCATCCTCCCTCCATTCTCAGCTTAATCACAGAGAAGTCCAAAAACTAAGTTTATTTAATTACCACCAATTTCACCCCTATGACATAGATTACCTTTTCATCGGTTGATGCCTCTTCACTAGCATCAGTCTCCGGTGACATTCTTAGTGATGTTGATGGTCAAATTTCACTAGGAACCTGAGCTAATTGATTAAAACTCACAAAATTCACCCAAACCTGATACATCCACCTACAACCTCACCACAGACATTCCAACTCTTTGTGGAAAGTCATAGAGAGAGCCTAGGCGTCATCGTGGGATATTTTACGTATTCTGAACAATCCACAGTAATGCTGATATGTGGATTATCCTTGTGGCATCAATAAATCGGTTGAAATTAGGTCATCACCCTAATGTGGGCGATAAGGATGAATAGGTGCCTGGTAAACTGCCTTAAACTCAACAGAGCTTAGCCTAATCAACCAAAATCAACCCAAACTGCATAGATCTTACCCAGGGACCCATCTGTGACCCTCATTTTGACCAAACCCAACCTGTCAACCTAGATTGAGACCTTCACCAGTTTAGTTACTAAGTGGATTTAATTAGATTGCACATTGATAGTAATATGAGATACCTAAATCAGAACACTAGCATTAGATTCTTTTATTTGCATGTTCAGTTATTTTATATTGAGTTATATAGGTATCAGTGGATTGACCTGTGTCGAGGAAGTATCACACTTCCTGGATCTAGCTCATGTATAGGAAATCCACTAACCTTTTGCTATTGACTGTAACTTAGGTGGTCTTGCTTTGCATTAAGGTAGTTCCTCCTAGCCAAAAGGAAGCTCATGGAACAATCAGTTTGGATCTAGAAATGTAGAAACATATGCATAGGTCAACGGTAGGTTTAAATATGTAGGGGTGATTTGAGAAATAACAAGTGGTAGGTGGAAGGGTAACCTATACTGTGGTGGTTATCACAGAAGTGGGGGTGAGAGTGGGAGGAATGGATACATACATCTCGTATATGATATATCATGATGAGTTGCAGGTGGATGAATAGGTGAGGTAATACCGCAAGGGTGACATGATTGTGATCAATAAGTTTTACGAACTGCTCCTCACCTGCGTGTATAACAATAGGAGAGTTGGGGTCCATGGGTGAATAAATAGAAGGCAGTGAAGGACTAGGAGGTAGTGGTTGGTGGTTAGTGTAAAACACAAGGGTATTAGCTTGTCTATGAGTCAAAACCATTTGAATAGTGGTAGGATAGGTGGTATGAGTCTCTGCAGATGGTGCAGAAACATAAGGAAATTAACATAGAAGAAATTTGGGAAAATGAAAATTGGTTACTATTTTGATAGAAAAATCAAAACATAAAGACTGACATTGGTAGGGTAACCGATACCGGTAGGGAGGGGTAACCAATTTCGGTTGGTGGACCGATGCTGGTTACTATGAATAAATGGAAGATTTATAAATCTAGAGATGAAGAATGTAAATCGGGTGGAATTGAACTCTGCTGATGGTAACATAGTGACTCAGAAAACAGTGATAAATGATAGAAAATAGCTGGATGTGAATTGAATACTATTTTGGGAGAAATAACCAAAACAACAGAGAATCAATGCCGGTCAGTCAATTAATGACTGGTGTGGAGAGATAACTAATGCCATTCACTGGACTAATGTTGGTTACTATGGAATCTGAGAAGATGATGAAATTTTTAATTTTAGGTGATTAAGTCAGATGAAATACCAACTCAGGAATTGAGTAATAACATTGATGAGTTCTAACACACCTAGAATGAACCAGAACACACCAATTATGATGGTGGGGTGTGAAGGATAAGAAAAATAAGAAGAAACATCCTCAGAAGGTCAAAATGCTAATCCAGGAAATAATATTTTAATGCTGATATTTTTTTAAAAGGTACACGCGACACCCTGGGAATGTGCAACACGAAGGGTTGAGAATCTTAGTGCGATTGCACAACATGGAGCTTTTCTCATGTTTGCGACCTTGCGAAATCGGATAAAGCTCTCCGGATGAAGCCCGGCTCCTATTCCTCTGTTCAGATGCACGAATCAAAACGTCCAGAGGGTTTACCTAAAACCTAATCTAACTTGCCAAGGAGACAGGGTAAGAATAATGCATAAGAATAAAACCTAAACTACGGAGGTGATGCACCGAGGAATAAAAGACACTGCATGTTTTGCAAATATAAACACAGACCACATAGAAATGCAATGCAAATACCATGCACAGGTAACGCATATATCCAATGAAGAGATCAAAATGACAGCAATGAAACACATGAGAGGGTCGAGAGTCAATCACAACAGTCATGCATCATTATTTGGATCCGAAGAGTTTGATACAATACACTGCAAAATATGGCCAAGAGGCAAAAATACTTGCATTACAGTTCCATATGGGAGGTTTGAAAGCTCTTACAATTCCAATGGATAACAAAGATGAAGAAGGGAGGATCTGCAAAACAAGAATGTCCGACCCCTTAAAAGAATGTCTTCCTAACAATGATATATCAAGAAATGAGAGAGGGAAGAAGAGAATGCATCCGAATTCTGCCCCAACCAACTGATCCAAGAATGCACCTAAAAGGGTCAGATCTCATCCATGATAAGAATACGTGCGGATCCTAGCAAAACTCTAAAACAGTGAAGAGCTAATTAAGAGTTGGTTGTTGCATCTGTCTATCAACGTGTACAGAGATGTTTTCTTATATCCCTCCAAAACACCATAATGTAAGATATGATCCTAGTCATAGTTGGGTAGAGGATCTCAACGAGCTTTCCGTTGATATAAAGTCCAACCTTGTGCAATTCCGAGCTCTAGATCGAAAAGATATGAAGGTCTGAAGTTTAGGGCACAAAACAAGCGTCAGGATCTGTTTCTAATCGGGTTCGAGTTGGCTCCTTCTGCATCAATGCATCAGGTCTGGACGATGCACGTCGGCATGCATGTTGTAGAAAATTGCACTCCCGAAATTCTCTCTCTCCACCGTGAAAATTTCGTGGGCTTTCGTTTGTGTCGGCCCCTTAAACTTAGACACGATGGCATGTCTACATCGGTCTTCGATACGAGGGGTGCTCATGAAAGGACATGCCCCTTAAGACCTTTTTCCAAGTTTTCCCGATGATGCTTCCACGATGATCATAGAACACCGATTTTCCACAGGCCTGCGAATAGATTTTCAATACCATATACGAAATCCATAATTTGTCCCGGATGTCTCAGTAAATTCACAGGATAGAATCCTCTGATCATTGGTCAATAAGAAATGTGTGCTTCCTCCGTCCCTGTTTCTGTGCGGTGACTACTACCTAAATCAGTGGTGATTGACTCCCATTTGGCTCCTTGCTATCCGGTAGTTAAGTTCGCAACCCTTATGTCTCACTTGTCCTTGTAAGCTGAAGTTTCTGTCATCGGCCGATCCGAAACCTCACACTTCGCAACACATTTATCCTAGTATGCTAACCCAGGGGTGTAAACTAGTACACCTAACAAGCTAACAAACCGGTAACAAGTCGATATCGGCTGGTCACATAGTTTAATGCAATTATGTCCTGTTTATGCTCCAAATAAAAAGGACTATGAGAATAATATCTTTCTTTCGTACGATTCGAGGCATTTCATGTCCTATAAGTCCAAGTATATGGCTGGTTTCAGGTGACGTTTGGATAAATGGGCCTAATATACCTTTCAGTATGTGTGGTACAACTCTAATATGATGACTAGCCAGAATACCAGCTAGATCCACTACCAATTTGATTGTTAATCGTTGATGGCAATTTCCAGGAAGGAATGTGTTTAAAAAGTGTGTAAATTGTTCAATTGATTTGGATAGGGGTGTGTGTGCACAAAGTTTGAACTACGCTTAATTCCTTCCAATCATCAACTAGTCATGACCTCCAGTATATAAATTACAAATAAATTTAGGTGATCTAAATGCAATATGTAGAAGGATGAAATGCAAATAGTTTTATAAGCCCAAATCGAAAGTGGAATTGGATGTAGCAAATAGAGAATAGGTCAAGAGAATGATCTTTCACTAAATGCAGATGCCAAAGAAAGCGATAAGAATTATTTTTAAACACCAAATCATGAATTTTCTTTAGACAAGTAGAAGAAGAGAATATTGACCAAAGAGATATTTAATGTGAATTTTTCGAAAAAGAAAGAAACACACAATTCTCTATATGAATAAAATGCAAAGAACCTATAAGAAGGGGTCCCACCGAGCGTGCCAAAATGTTTCACCTCAAAGTAATGTGATAAAATAGATAAGGGTAATGGGCATAGGAGGAGTACATTTGATTATGTAGACCATGTGCACGCATGTAGAATGTTATCCAAGTTGATTGTAGAGATATTCCCTTTGAATAGGAGGAATTACCTATAAGAAACCTAACAAAACCACAAAATAGCATTAACAATATAGGTTTGTGGACTGCCTAGCAAGATCTAGATCCAGGAAGTGAGGTGCCTCCTAAAAGGCTATTAAACCACTTTAAAATATAATTTAATAAAACAAATAACATGAAATAAGTATATCTTATTGTAATGGTACGATTTAGGTTTCTCGTGCTAAAACAATAAGTAAATTTAATCTAATAGACAAAGTTATGATTAAATCTGGAGGGGTGGTAGGTTGTTCCGGGTTTGCAAGTTCTACTGAGGTTGTAGGTGATGTCTAGGTGAAGTTTATAAGGTTTTGGGTTCTTTAGGAGAAGTTATGAGCTCGTTGTTATAAGAAAAGTTACATGTCACAGAGATCAGTATTGGTTAGGTGATCAATGTCGGTACTGTAAAATGACCAACATCATTTGGGTGACTAGTATTGGTAGGGGAAATATGGTGGAAATACCAAAATGGGTGTTTTGGGTCACTCTTTGATTACACATAGATTTAAAGGGTTTTAGGGAGGATGATGTGATTTTTGTTAGGGCTCAGCTAGGGTGGTAGAGGTGCTAGGACAGTTGAAATGGTTTAGGTTGACGGAATATGTGGTAAACAAGTGAAAGGTGATATTCAGGACAAAGAGCGATGGGGTGAAAGAAGTAAATGAAAGACTTAAGATCAAAACCATAGCTTAAGAAATAAAAATGAATTATTTATCTAATAATTTGTAGATCTAAAGGTGGTTTTTGGTTGATGAGTGTTCATGGGAGATATGAGAATGTGTCCAATGCCGCGGCAACGAAGCCTATGTGCTATGATGTCATGACCCAAAGTTATGGATGAGATGATTGGATACTGGTGAAGATGTGATGGGTTATGGTTCATCATCAGGTAGCTTGAGTGTTCAAGAGTTATAATGTCAAAGCTTAGGTGAATGAATGAATTAGAGAACCCTTATAAAGAGTTAGAAACTCTTACTTAAGGTTAACCGATGGTGATTAGGGAACCGATGCCAGCCAAGGGAAAACCGGCATCGGTTAGGGAGAATTGGTATAACTTGCCAAAAATGGGTTTTTTCTCCAATTTTTGGCATGGTATTTGGCTAATTATATGTCTAAAGTGTTGAATGGCATAAATTAGAGTGTAGAATTAGCTAGAGGATTAATAGGTCATGAATAGTTACGGTTGGAAAGAGTCCTAGTTGGTTAGGATAAGTAGGGACTTAGTCTAAGGAAATTAATAGGTTTAGAATGAGTCTAGGGTGAGCTGGATAAGTGAGGTGGTTAGGTGGGTTAGATAATTAACTTAATTGTGATAAATAAATTAATTAAAATGTGTGCAAGTGGTCATGGTAGGGGAATAATATTAAATTAATTAATCGAAGGTGATTTAGAGGGTTGTGACCCAATTTTGGGTGTCTGCAGTTACGTTGCTACCATAATATTAACTCCTTGTTATAATTATACCTTTTTTTGTTGAAACATTTCCTTGAGTTTTGGAAGGTGTTGTAGTTACACTACTCGCATCGTGTCAATACCATTTTGATACTAACATCTTGCTTTTCCTAAAAGCTTGATTAAAGTATCTAATTTTTATTGTTGCACTGCTCGCATTTGTAACCTCCATTTTAAAAACTTGGACTTTGTTTGTATTAAACTCATTTAAGAATACCTTGAATCAAAATCACTTCAACCCATTTTTAACACTTAAGTCTTGTTTATTCCAAACTCAATTTAAGTATTGAAATTTTGTTGTAATCTTGAACAAAACAATCTTTGAGACTTAGGTAGTAGGATCTTTTGCAATTGGTTCTTTGTTCAAAACTTGTTTCATTTTTCCTTGGTAATTTTCATCATAGAGTTTCATATCTTTGGAATATTCTTTGATTATTTGATTCCTTGATTCAATTTTCCTTCACTCTTTGGGATTCTTTGCCTTGATTCATTGACATTCATTGTAACATTTATAGTTGTCACATTGCTTGATTTTTCCTAGGGTCATTATAGTATTTGTACACATTTTTGAAACCTTAGAGAAAAATTTCCTATCGACCAACTCTTGAGATAATTTTAACATTGGAAAATTTTCTGTTACAACCATTGTGTTGCTAAAATTTGATCAACCATTTCAAAATTTACACTTGCAACTTGTTATTTAAACCTTGATGGTTTATCAAAATTGTGTCATCACGATGTTTATTTTCCTTAGATTCTATTTGGAAATCACATGAACATATCCATATTTGTAAAATGTCTAGTTGGTTTTTGTTATTATGCCCGAATCGACATGGAACTTCCTTCCATTTGAAGGATTTCAATCATATAATCTAGAGCTAGTAATTTTCTCCCAACGATGTCAACCATGAGTTATTATCACATGATTCCTCATACTTAGGATAATAGGGAACCTAGGTTTAGACATTCACATCAAAATACACCCATCGCTACTAAACCTTGATTAGTTCTTCACGGTAGATAACCCATTCAGTTGCCCCTTTCCCCACATTCATCTCACAGTTGGTGGTATGATTCTAATGATTCTAATCCATGTTATTCTTTTGATTCCCCTCAGCCTCCTGATTATTCTAATCCAAACTATTATTTGGATTCTGCTCAGTCTCCTAATCCTCATCCAATTGAATTTCTTTTAAGGAATAATCAGTCACCTCAGCAATTTTTTCCTCCTCTAAGGATTTGTGTCACCACAAATTCTCCCCATCATTCCTCTAATTCAACTCCTGAGTCACGGTCCTCCCTTTCTCTGCAAGACCCCCTTTATCAGTCACCTTAATGACTTCTTCCTCCTTTGAAGATCTGTGCGACTCAAAGTTCATCCAATCAAACATCTAATTTGACTCTTGAGTCGTGGTCCTCCCTTTCTTCGCAAGACCTACTTTATCATTCACCTCAATGACTTCTTCCTCCATCAAAGACCAGTGTGACTCAAAATTCCTCTATTCAATCATCCAAGTTTACCCTTATGTCACAATCTACTAACTTTATACACAATCCTCTTTATCTACCTACACTATGCCATCTTCTAGGCAAACCTATACCACACCTATTCCAAATCTACATCTTTTTCCACTCGCGAGGCATCTAAATCCAAATCTACTTTGTCTCTTGAGTCATCTTCTTCTATCAATAAAAATCCAATCCCTCTTTGGATCCTGGGTCATTTCGATCATTCTTTATTTTATATTCATCAATCTTCTAAAGGTCAATGTTTTCATCCACATCGAACCATTCACAAGAAACAATGTCCTAAGATATATTTTCAAAGCACTATCTAATTCATATATGGGAACAATAAGGTCAAACCTTCCCATCATCTCCATCATCAAACATCTTCTAAATTGTCAACACTTGTTGGACCCCTTTCTTCCAATCAACCTTCTATCATTCAACCAACAACAACCCATACCGATTTTATTTCTTTCTAAATGAAGAAGCGATCAGAGAATTCATGGGGCTACACAATGACATTCTTCTAGATGACCATAAGCAAGGATTCTCTTTTGATATCGATGCTTTCACATATTTTGGGGAAGAAGTTGATTCCTTTTGTCATAAAATAGAGGAATATCCTAGGATCATCAAACTTGATCCTCCTCTTATTATTCCATCTTCACATTCTCCATTACATGAGAAACGGATGGGTCTATCCTTGATCCATCTTATATCCTATCTCATCACCCCATCATTCCTTACATATCATGATTCCTCAATCACAATCTCTCCTTGGGTCACCTCCAGGTATCCCTTCATCTTCTTTTATTGGGCCACCTCCTAGTAGCCCTTCATCTTCTATTTTTGGGTCACCTCAGGTAGCCCTTTATCCTTTATTCTTGGACTACATCCTAGTATCACTTAATCTTCTATACTTAGGCCACATCCTAATAGCCCCTTCATCTTCTATACTTGGGCCACATCCTAGTAGCCCTCCATCTTCTATCTATGGGACACCTCTGGGTAGCCCTTCATCTTTCATCTATGGGACACCTCCTGGGTAGCCCATTATATTCTATACTTGGGCCACATCCTAGTATCCCTTCATCTTCTATCTATGGCTCACCTCCTTGAGTAGCCCATGTTCTCTTCCATCCTTGGGCCACATCCTAGTAGCCCTTCATCTTCTATCTATGGCTCACCTCCTGGTATCCCATTCCCTTCAATCCTTGGAACATATCCTCTTCATCCATCATATCATCCTTCTATTGACAACTATGGCAAGCCCACCATCATTCCTAATACTCTTATCATCAATCCCAACCATCCAATTTCTTCTCCCACTTCTTGGGATCAACAAAATCACACATTAGCTTGTATGAAACCCAAACAATTTCTTCATCAAGCTAAGATCAAAAATTATGAAGAGCTCCAAATCTCCCCAATTAAAAATCAAACATGATTCAAGAATGCACACCAATGCAACCATCAAGTATGACGCAAAAGTGCAAAAACCTATGGATAAGGAACTCAAGACCGCGCATTAAAAATCCATGTTGAAAGATAAGTCACAGTCACTTATAGAATATTATCTCACTATGATCATTGAGATTGGATATGATATCACTCTTGATAAGTAAAATATCCTATTCTCCCTTATCAAGGAAATAACGAAAATTGTTGTTGGATCTTATCATGCAGAGTGACATTGTTGGTCCCAATTTCCCAAAATCTAAAAAAATAAAAAATTACAAAAATACAAAAAAAAAATGAGAAAACATTAAAACATTACAAAAAATCAAAGGTATAAAGATCAAACATTGCAATCAAGTATTGCATACACATGGATGTTCTTTCCTTCCCTTTCTTTCCATTCCTTTGTAAGTCACCCACCATTTTCATCCCTTTGATGATATTTTGGTTAGTCTATTCTTGCTCATTGTGCAACATTTAACTCTATGGTATATGTTTGACCTTGGTCTTTCATAACCTTGGTAAATTAAAGAACAATTGACCTCTTAGAGATCATATCACTATCTACATCTAATAAAATTTTTGTGACGAATTTTTGGACGTATTTGTTAACATTATCCAATGTCGTCATCGCAATCACTTCCACATCCTTCCATCAAGCCATCAGTGGTTCTTAACCCCTTATCAAAAAAATCGAGAGAGCTGAAATAAGTTTTTAGAAAGAAAAAAATCAATCAAAAAAGTAAAATGAAAAAATAAAATCAATATATAACTCTCTCTTGGGGTATTTCCAATATCTCTATCGGGGCTATGGATGCCTGGTTAGTAGTATAGAAATGTTGTGATTAGAATCAAATACATCTTTTTCGGGGCTATGGATGTCTAGTTGGCAGTGGAGCAATGTACGGCTCTCCTTCCACCTTTCATTCACAAATCACCTTTAAAATAAATCATTCCTACACATTGGCTAGGGTGTCTTCACTTGTTGCCTATCAAATCTTCACTTCAAGAGGTAATTAATTTCCACATGCACACAATGGATCTCGATGAGAAAACCATATTAGTATGTTACCAAGTGTTGTTTGGACCTTTTTCAGACTCTTTCTTTAGTCTATATTTTGTCTCATGATTTGTGCCTTTGGCTAATCATTTTTTTCATCACCAATCTTCTAGCTACATTTTTCATATCCTTTCATAACATTCATTGTTTCTTCTACTTTGTTCATAACATCCATGTGTATAAGATTTCCTTTTTACTATGTTTGAGGTAAAATTTGTCCTTCTTTCAATAAACAATCTTTTCTTCTTTCTATCATTTTTTTCTTTTCCAGCTTACATTAGGGGCATGCTCACTCCTTCCTAGCACTTCATTGGTTTGAGTTCATCATTATGTTGAACCTATCCATCTTGGCCTTAATCCAAATTATCTTCCTCTTGTATATACATGTGGGATTTTCCCATGTAAATTATCACCTCTCATTGGGGGCATCCTTGAATCTTTGTTTTCTTATACATAGCTTCAAAAAACTTTCAAAAAACCCATAAAATTCAAAAAATCCTAGAAAATCCTAAAACATTGGTAAAATTCAAAAAATCCAAAAAAATGGGTAAAATTCCAAGAATCCAAAAATTGGTAAATAAAATCATTCGAACATATGAATCGTTCACAGGATACAATGTCCTCAAACATCAAAAATTATCCTACACCACATCTTTCTTTAGTCCTTGTTTGTTCTCGGGCATGACTTGGTGATCATTTTGATCTACCCTCCATTAAAAATTTTGGTTTTCTTGTTAATTTTATATTCACTTCCACATCCAGTTGCTTGGGGTAGTATTATAGTTCACGATTACTTTTTCATAGGACGCATGTGTCCTCCATTTATTCACCTTGCATGTATCCTTTCTTGGGGTTTTTTTTTAACCCTTATTGTATAACTCAAACATGTGGAAACTATAGATAGATAACAAAAACACTAATGTAACTCTCTTGATTGTTTTTTGTTTGAGTACGTTTGTTTGTGCGTGTTTCCTTTTTGGTCTGTTTGTTTACTTTCTCATGCTACATTACTTCATGTATTTTGTTTTGAGTCAGTATTTGTAAGTAAATATTATTTAATACATTGTTAAGTAAACCAACTTGGTTGGTTATTGCAACTGGTCAATGGTTCTCTCCTTCATGAACCATTTTCACATAGTATATGTTATGGAGCTTGCATCATATTTTAATCAAGACATTCAATCATTTTTCACATCGTCTTCTACCTTCATTAGTATCAGAGCATTTTTCCACCCTCGACATGTGTGAATACTTGTTCCTTAAGGAGTGGATGTGTTGAAAGATTGGTGATCTGTCTGGAGACTTGGACACGAAAGTGACCAACAAGTTAAAATGAGATATGCAATAAAAGATTGGGCAAAAGCACTTGTAGTCAAGAGAAAATATTACAGACCTATGAAGATTGACATGGTAGTAGTTGTTTTCATTTTGGTATTTTACTGCTTTATTTGGTTATGAAATGTATACTTGAGTAAATTAATGACAATGTTTATTCACTGGTAATTCTATGAAGAAGCGTTTGTGTGGGGATTTTTAGATATTTATGGTCTACATTGTATCTAGCACAAATGTTGAATGCTTGTGTTGATATTCATTCAATAATACAGCACAAATTCCTCAAAAATTCCAATCAATTTGAAGCTTGATAAATAATTTTTTCGATGTGTGCATTTAATTGGAAGAGGGTTGCGTTATTATTTGACCATGCATTTTGTAAATATTGTACTTGACATAGAATTTCACATTTCTAGTTGAATTTATTATGGCCCTCCATAATACTCTGCCACATAGGGTGATGTTGGAACAACCAATTTGGTGATTCCTAATTGGCATCTAAGAATTTATATGTGCCTCGATTTCTTCTAGACACCTCTAGATAGAAATTATTAGTTACATATTTGAATTGAATGCTTTTCCTTCAACCTTGACATGTTTAACACATGGAACTCTTTGTTCTAACTTAGATAGATGACATAAGGGTATCCACAGCTATTTACAAGGGATTCACATCCATGTCAAATTTGGTAGTTATCTCATCTTTAGCATAAATATTAGTTAATACACTTCTCTTCATTGTTGATGTCCAGGGAGATGAGAAACAAATCAAGGAAGACATTGGCAAACTTTGCAATGTGTAGAAATTGTTTTGAATCGATTGGAATATAATGAGCCTCAAAGTTGTATCCATTAATTAAATAGCATCATACTAGAGGACAGAGGATACAGAGAGGTTGGAGGAAAATTTGTATCCTCTCGTTAGTCACCTACGATGGGGTTGCATTATTGCTTTGGTGATGTTTTTATTTGTGTTTGTTTTTGTTGTGTGTGGTGTGGTTTCATTTTTTATGTAGTGTGTTTTCAATAAAATGCACATCATTTTCAATTTTTGTACCTCCTGAATGAAGGACATTGTGGGGAGCAAAAGAACTAAAGTAGTTCTTGGTTCTTGTGTAAAGGGTTTGTGGAAATACAAGAAACCACCAAAGTGTATAGTTAAGACATTTGGTCACCTCCAGGTTCATGGTGAACCTCATTCGGAAAACCATATGGGTTCGTGGTAATCCAGGGAAATCAAAAACCACCAAGGTGTTCTAAAGGAGATGTACTCAAGGTCACTTCTAGGTTTGTAGTAATAATGCAAGGAAAAACCAAGGTGTCAACAAGACCTAAAAGCCACAAAGATGGCATGTCACCTCAAAGGTGAGCAGGCTACACGAAGAGTGTATAAACTTTTTACCATGTTTTAAATAAGGGGGGTCCATTATTTAGAAATATGATGTTTAAAGAAATAATGTATTAAGGGGGCAATGTTATAAAATATTAGTTAATACATTGTTAAGCAAACTGACTTGGTCAATTATTAAAGAATAGTCGATGGTTCTCTCCTTCATGAACCATTTTTTCATTGTATATATTATGAAGCTTGCATCATATTTTAATCAAGGCATTTAATCATCTTCTTCCTTCAGTCTTGTGGCTAATGGAAAAAAATTAGCATTACGGATTTTTATGTCATTTTACGCTTTTGTTACATGCATGTATCAAATAAAATTTACTCCTTATCTAGATGGTTTATTTATTACGTTGTGAAATGATGATAAAAAGTGTATCTTGAGCCAGCTGGGTTGAAATTTATCTTCATTTTTCTTCATCTCCACTTTCTTTATAACATTTTCCATTAATCACCATTTTCTTCACCAACACCTAGGGCAATAGGAATTATATTTATCCCCCCATCCCCCCTCTTGTTTCTTCCACCCATTGAAACACAAGGTTTTTCTTTTCCAATCCATCAAATTGAACACCAAACTACTTGACTTGTTTCACCTCTTCTTTTTTCCTTCTTGTTTTCGATCGTCGATCGACCTCTTCTATTACCCCATCGACACTTGAGCGGGCATCCTTCATGCTACTAATTTTTATTCTACTCTTTCAAAATTTAATTGCTTGTAATTATCTACTATCTTTGAATTGGCATCGTGTTATAACTATAATATTAAGTGTATCATAATATATAGTTTATATTTAAATAATATAGAATAAACTATATTCTTATTATTTAAATATAAACTTTATATTAGGTGGTTGGTTAATCTAAATAACTAACTATTTAAATCGGGGTGTACCCCATCACTTAAGAAGGACATAACCCTTCGGGTTATTTAAATAAAACCTTAGGTCATATATTCAGGATATCAAATATTGAATATCAATCAAATAAAATAATATTCTAATGGGAATATGAGGGTAAATCCTCATAAATACAGGGAATAGAAGTGAGGAGGGAGTTACTAGACTGGTGGATGTAAAATTTTCTCAATGGTGGATTTATTCTCTGTGGTTTTTACCCATTTAGGGGTTTTTCACATTATATGTGGTGTTATGTGTTTTGTGTGTTATTTAATTTATTTATGTTGTGTTACATTTATTTATAATGTTTAACTTAACATTTAATTAAGTTGGTGAATATATATTCCACCCCTCATCATGACATGGTACCAAAGCAAGATTAACAAATTAAATTAATCTGAGATGGATTTTTCCCCTTACCTGTCTTCAAGCTTGGGAGCAATGGGACTCCCCGTTTAAGCATTGCATGGTGAAAAGATTGTGGCAACTTGTTCTACCCCACACTATGTGGAGAATTTGGAAGGCTCGTAATGATAGTATTTTCAGAAACAATAGACAGGCTTGTAACAAAGTCTACAAGGAAATTATCATTGTTGTGCAAGATAATATTGCTAGATTTAAACCCCCTAAAAATAGACTTTACCCGGAGAATGAAGAATGCATCCTGATTGAATGGAATATTGACACTGTCAATAGAAATAACAATGGTACTGATAGAAACACAGTCCGATGGATTAAACCTCCCACTGATTGGCACAAGTTAAATTTTGATGGGGCCTTAAAAGGCAATCCGGGAGACTCTGGAGGAGGGGGAGTCATTAGAGATCAAAGAGGCTGTTTTGTTGCTGCTTTTTCTGGGAGAATGGGCAGGCAGACTAATAATTATTCTGAAGCCATGGTGTCTCTTTGGGGTATAAGACTTGCCAGAGATTGTAATATTCCAAATATTATAATGGAAGGTGATTCTCTAAATATTATCAATCTTTTGAATAAAAAGCAACACCCCAGCTGGTCTATCAAGGATTATATTGAGGAAGCTATTGATATATGCAAGAGCTTTGAAAATGTCCAAATCACCCACACCTATCGGGAAGGAAATAGGGTCGCTGACAGTTTGGCTAACTTCAGTGTTAATAATTCCTTTCAAACTTGGCTTAGGGGGGACGTTTTGCTCGCTCAAATCAATAAATCCATAATCATTGATCTACATGGCAGTGAAAATCAACAGTAACGGCTATAATTTGGACGCTAATGTGCAGATCCTCAAGTACATGATGATGACATCATAAAAGATATGGATGATTGATGCGATATGTGCGGGATGGACTGTCATCATTTATTGGCATAGGAGGAAAGTCGATGAGCGGGGCAATAATAACAAGTGTAGCATAATAATTAAACCTGCTTTCACAGAAAGGAAATATTCAAATATCAAAATCAAAGCTCTACCTGTCATGCATATTGGTAGCTTTTTTACCATTGAGAATAGGAAAAGAAGCAGAGGAAACATGGGGGGTCCACCTTGCAAAACTGAACCAACCCACAATCCTGCATGGAAAGAGAATACGGAGCTTTGGAATTACCTGTAAATCGGGGGCCTGTCTAATTTAATTAAGAGGATTCAAGGCTTTGACCAAGACATTTCTATCAGATTCACCCAGGGATGGAAGAATAGGATTGTCAAATATAGTAACATGGAAATGGAAATCACGCAAGAGCTCATCGCCCAGATCACGGGCCTCAGCCTGGAAGGCACCAAATTCTTCAATAAGAAGGTGGACAGGGAGGTGGAGACCAAGAAATTTCTAGACGAGGGGGAGAATCTTGAATTCGTGACTGCTGGAATCAAGGTGGCATCGATTCCTGAACCTTTTGCTGAGCTGGCCAGGATGGTGGTTAGGTATGTAACTCTTGAAGGAAGATTTGTGACTATACCTCAAAAGCATCTGATATTTCTAAATCACTTTCGTAGAAATAACATAATCAGCTTTCCTCACTATTTGATAAACTCGCTGGAGAAATCAATTAGGGAAGTTCAGAGCCACTCTAGGGCTGTCCCTTTACACCAGGGACTTATCCTCCTGATCCACCGCCACTATTCCAGCTGCCCCCCCGTGAATCCTACCCCACCTCCCTCCTCCATACCTCCACCTTCCCACACCGCTTCCACTCCCCCCTGCTGAAAAGAAAGAATGAAGCTACTGTTTCCAGCAAGAAAAGCAAGAGCATCAAAGCTAAAATCTATGCTTCCCAATGGGTCCTAAGGAGCCATAAAGACTTGGAACTTGCTGAAAACCTCCTGCATATTAGTAAACCAGTGGAGGAGCCTAAAGAGGAGGAATTGTTGGACAGGGTTGCCAGATTAGAAAAGGAGATACAAGAGCTCAAAGGGGCTATCAAAAATATGGAAAGAGCTAAGGGAAAAGGGATTCTTCAAAGTGATGAGGAAGAGGGGGTTATTGCTGAAGTATTCAAGAAGCTGCAGTCCTTAGATGGTAGATTGAGGAATGCTAAAAGCCACAATGACTACATATTGTCTACCCTCAAAAGCATTTATAATTTCATTGAACAACATGTTCATAGTGTCTGCAGTTTAAGTGGGGTTAATGAGGACATTTGGGGCCCTAAAGAGAAAAAGAATATTGCAATTGCTCAGGCGGATATGCAAGACTCCTCTTAGGCCACTGCCATTGCCTTCTTCATGTCGCTGCAGGCTATCAAGACCAAGATTGACAGAGCTATCAAGTAACGGGTTGTTGTGATGTTGTTTTTTGGCTGTGAAGTTGGTGTTATCTGGCGGTTCTGGAGCTATTTTTTGGCAGATCTCTATATGTTGTTTCTCTTTTGGTTTCTTTTTTATCTTTCCTACTTCTTTTTGGATCATTGTACGTTGAGATCCTTTTTTCACTTATATTGTAATATTTGGCTATTGAGCCCTCTTTGGTTGACTGTTTTTCCCTTCTCTGGGTTGTTTCTCTCACCTTTACTATCTAGCTTTTGAGCCCTTTTGTATACAGGGTATAGTCCCTTCAAAACTATTTGCCCTTAATAAAAAAAAACAAATTAAATTAATCCTAAATAACCTAAGTTTGTAACAGTTGGGAAGTGTGGTCAAATTATTTTGAATGCTATCAAACCCCTTGTTCCCTTTCCACATAGTTTTCTGATGTTGGTTGCATGGGTGGAAGTTATTCAAATTTTCAGCTATGCGTACAAATTCATGTTCAGATTTTAACAAGTCCTAGAAACTAAGGTAAGGGCTATAAATTTTTGAAATATTTTTATATAATTTTTATAGTATGTAGGGAATTCAAGAAATCAAAAGGGTAATGTAAAAATCCAAAGTGAAACTCAAGTTTATAGAGGGAGACAAGATTTGACAAAATAGGTTTTTTTAATTTTTTCATTCGTCGAGTAAAATTCTTGTCCCTAGGTAATACATATGTTTCTACATTTTTCATTGTGAATTCAAAACCCCTATTCCATATTCTAGATAGGACCTCTGTAAACTATTTGCACCTATATTTTAAATAGAAACTATAATATTTGTATAGTTTTTTATAAAATCTTCGTATTTTATAAACAAATATAATATATATATATATGTATGTATGTATGTATGTATATTTATAATTTTTATATATACATATATATATAAGGATATGGTTTATATAAACCTAATATTAATCTATATAAACCTAAGTCTAAAACTAGATTACCTAATCTAAAAACTATGTCATACCACATATATTACAACAAGAACATATATTAAAAAATAAATATATGCAAACTTATATTGGGGGCGGCCCCCTCCAAACCACCCCCCTCCTAGCCTTGTGCCACTTTACACAGCTTGATCACCTTTGTGATCCCTCACCCATGCCCATCATGTGTCCCTCATGCATGGAACCCCCCTCCACTGCCACCCATGACCCCCTCTCTCCTTTGCGATGAGATTTGTCCCACGTTGGGGATGGCACAATTGTTTATAGGATTTATAAGCCTTACATGAGGGTTCAGTGGTGTGACTATGGTCACACCACCCCATTTTTTTTAAATTCCTTGCGGGTACAGCTCGTATTGATCTCAGTTTCATTGTGGAGTAGACTTGGTCGTGGATGCATACTTGTTGTTTCTATGTGGCTCAGTCACGGTGATTAAATAGGTTGGCTGGCATATATGTGGTTTGGTTGGTTAATTCACATAGTTATAATTTGGAAATTAAATGATATAACATTGGCATGATAGCTCGGTGGATAACTCACCGAGTTGGTTAGCCAACTCGGCCGAGTTGATAGAAAATCCTACCTAATAATGAGCAAGAGGCCCAAATTTTTTTGTTTAAATAAATATTTTTTTCGAAAAATGTATATAAATTATTCATTTTTTTTATTTTTTATTTTTTCAAAAATATAGACAAATTATAAAAATTATCTTTGTAGAAAAAGTAAAATTATCATTTTTTAAAAATGATATGATACGAAAATAATTTTTTCGTCGTCATTTTGTTACAAAACTAAAAAAAATCACTTACATTTCAATTTAATTTGTGATATCATTCCAACGTATTCGTGTATAGATTTTTCAATTAACAGAACCTCCCTTTTTGGTGTAAATTGATCATGTTCGATTACTAGGATTAAAATACGACATAGGGAATTTCTATAAAAACTCTTATTTTAATCCTTGTTTAGTACTTTTTATTTTACGCAAAAATGGGGTCTAATCAATTTTCAATTGATAAATCTCAGATTTTGAATGGAAACAACTATAGCATTTGGAAGGTTCAATTGAAGGAAAATTTCATAGCTTGCAAATTATGGGAAGTTGTCAATGGAACTGAGAGAGCTCCTACTGGAAGACATGCAATTGTTGATAACATTGTTGTGTATGAACAAAAAGTACAAGAGGTGATGTCCATCATATTGTGAAGCATACAGGATGATTTTCTACTTCATATCAAGAATCAAGAGAGTCCAAGTGAGGCTTGGACCTTAATTGGAATCAATGCACGAAGGTACATAGTTGTCAAAAATTATTAAATTGATCTTAAAGCTTACGACAACTCCCACGAAGGGAGATGAAAAAGTGATAAATTATTTAGCAAAAATCAAAAGTATTAAGTTGCGGTTAGATAGATGTGGTAGTAATTTGATTAAGGATAAATTGCTTTATTTCATTATTTAGTTGAATATTCATGAAAATTTTAGAAATTTCATTTCAATTTTGAATTCAAAATATCAAATAGAACAAGACATTCCAAATTTACAAACCCTTAGTGTTTTTATTATAAAGGAAGAACAAGTAATGTCAAAATTTTATTTTAAGGAGAATGCCACATAGGCACTTGTCACTCATAAATCAAAAGGTAAAACCTCTAGATTCAACAAAAAACTAAAGAAAACTTTTAAACCTCCTAGCAAAGATAAGAAACCTGAAAATCTAAGAGTTAGCTTTGATGAAAAATGTCATTATTGTGGTAAATTTGATCCGTCAAAAAGAGAAGTTTTAGAAAATAAGAATGTTAAACTATTGGAAAAATTATTTTGTTCTTCTTCTTCTTCATCTTCTGTTATTTATGATTCGAATGAATTTGAAAATGAAAATTGTGAAAATGATGTATGTGATGAAGAAACTAGTGTTGAACCTATAGTTGAAAATTAGATTGTTCCTAGTTACATTGTAACTAAAAGAACTAGATGGGATGAGTCTATTATTCAAGACTCTAATCTTGAAAATCTTCATAAAATTACCAGAATTCATCATACATATCAAGTTGTGATGACTTTGTAGGAACCTGAACCACAATCTTAGCAATAAAAGAAACCTAAGATTGTGGTTGAAGAGACTGTTGGAAGAGATGCACATGTAAGCTAAAGGAAGTATTCCTCTTTTGTGTGATATCCAGAGTTGCATTGCTCTCGCTAAGAATCCAGTTCAGCATCAAAGAATGAAGCACATCGAGATGCATATTCACTTTATTCGCGAGATGGTTCCTTGTAATGATATAGATCTCAAGTACTGCCTGACTGAAGATCAAGTTGCAGACTAGTTTACGAAGCCATTGTGTGTTATAAAGTTCTACAAGTTCCAAACAATGTTTGGCCTTTCAGAGTTTCCATTGAGGGGGAGTGTGCATGGAAATGTAACCTCCTAACAACCTTGTAAAAATATCATGTACGATCTAAATAAACTGATAGAGTTTACGGGGAAAATACAATCCAGTGTGCATCTATTTTGTAAAGGAGGTCCTTTTTTTATAAAAGTATCCTAGAGATGCAGTATAATAATATATCCATGAGAAACGCTAATATTTAGTCTCACAAATACATGTGCTAGCCTAAACCTTTATGGATTATGGATTTGTAAATTGTGTTATACAAATAGGTAATGTTGGCATATGGATCCCCACTTAATATTAAGAGGGAGTGTTAGAACTATAATATTAAGTGTATCATAATATATATTTTATATTTAAATAATATATAATAAACTGTATTCATGTTATTTAAATATAAACTTTATATTAAGTGGTTAGATAATCTAATTAACTAACTATTTAAATCGGGGTGTGCCCCATCACTTAAGAAGGACATAACCCTTTGGGTTATTTAAATATGACCTTAGGTCATATATTTAGGATATCGAATATCGAATATCAATCAAATAAAATAATATTCCAATGGGAATATGAAGGTAAATCTTGGTAAATATAGGGAATATAAGTGAGGAGGGACTTACCAGACTGGTGGATGTAAAAGTTTCTCAATAATGGATTTATTCTTTGAGGTTTTTACCCATTTAGGCGTTTTCCATGTTATATGTGGTGTTCTATGTTCTATGTGATATTTAATTTATTTATGTTGTGTTCCATTATTTTATAATGTTTAACTTTACATTTAATTAAGTTGGTGAATATATTTTCCACCCCTCGTCCTGACACATCACTTGTGTTACACCACCTCAAAGAGGGGCAAATGTAGACACCTAAATATGACTACGCATTTTTAATACTAAAATTGTAATATTTCTCCTCTTTCATGTCATTTCCATTATAGTTAGTGATTTCCCATTAATTAGCTAACATTCCCCTCCATCTCGGTTAATTAACGACACTTCATTAATTAACTAGCATTTCCCTTCATTCTGGATGCCAATTAATAACACTTTGTTAGTTATAATCCTTTGTCAATTAATTAGATACGTATTAGTTAATTAAGCCTTTCTAATCTTATATTTAGTCAATAAACCTTCTTATTGGTTAAATCCCCCTTTTAAATCCTATCATTTTCCTTCTAAATCACCTTCAAATGGATTTCTAAGCTTATCTTGACCTATTACTTAATCCTACTTGATTGATTTGAAGGAAAACACAACATGAAAATTGATTAAATGAATTGCCTTGATTAAAACCAAATATAAACATCGAATATATACAAGAGACAAATAGTTCTACATAACTGTCAAGTAGGTAACCGACTAAGCAATTATAGGAGGGTAGCCGACTAATCTGGTTTACATCATAAACAAATGTATTAACTAATATACTAGCAGTCCCTCCTTAATGCATTATTTCTAAACATTATATTTCTAGATAGTGGACCCCCCTTATTCCAAACACAGCAATTTTATTACACTCTCTATGTACCCTGCCCACCTTTGAGGTGGCATGCCATCTTTGTGGCTTCTTAGTCTTTGTGACACCTTGGTTTTTCCCTGTAGGATTACCATAAACCTGGAAGTGACCTGATTACATCTCCCTAAGAACACATTGGTGGTTTTTGATTTCCCTGGATTACCACAAACCCTTTTGGATTTTCTGACTACGAATTCACTAAGAACCTGGAGGTGACCTGATGTCTTAAATGTACACTTTGGTGGTTTCTCATATTTTCATAAACCCTTTACATAAGAACCAAGTAATACTTTAATACTTTTTCTCCTCACAATGTCCTTCATTCAGGAGGTACCAAACTGGAAAATGCTCTACATTTTATTCAAAAACACATATAATACACACTAACAAAATTATCACCATAGTAGTGATGTGACCCCATCGTAGGTGATAGACGAGAGGATGGAAATTGTCCTCCAACCTCCGTGTATCCTCCAACCTCCAGTAAGTTTCTACTGCATACTTCACAGCACGAGATGTGAAGTGAAGGAAACCTAATCAGCTAACTCTTCACTTTCATCAGTATCTAATGGTTATTTTACTTGAGGAACTTTAGATTCACTAGACTTGAATTTTCCTTTGAGAACATCTTTTTCTCGAAAAGGACAATCCCATATTGTATGACCTTTCTTCTTGCAATAGTGGTATTTTATTTCCTTTTTGTCAATATTGGAATTTTTATGAAATTTCTGAGAATAAAGTGCAATCTCATTTTGCGAAATACGCTCATCTTTTGCATCCATCCTTTTTTCTGTTACGACTAGTGTTGCAATTATCTCATCGAGATATTGTGATGGTATTTAGCTAAGATTAAATACAATATTGTTATATTTGTATGACAGATTATTCAATAGAATAGCTTTAGCATCCTGATATTCAACTATAGTTTTTATCTCAACAATATACCTAATAAGAGACCTTAGGTTGTTTATATGGCTGGACATAGTAATTCCATCATCCATATTAAATTTATATAATTTCAATTTTAGTGAAAATCAGGCATTTACTACTTTTACACTACACTGTTTGTTAAGCATTTCCCAAATTTCCTTGGATGATTTTTTGAAATCCATTTCATGTAGCTCAGAATCTGAAAGCAAGAGGCCAACAATAGCTTTCACTTTGTCATATCTTATTTTCCACTCCAATAACTTACTTGCATCAACAAGTGGTTTCTCATCCCCATTTACAATGCCCCACAAATTTTTATGCAATAATTGCATTTGTATTTTAACCTTCCATGTATGAAAATTCAAACCAGAATATTTTTCAATAATTTCCATTAAAAATAAGAAACAATAAGAAAATTTTAACATGTACAGTCAGTCTGAACTTCTGCCATGCCAAGCTAATCCTTGTGTCGTCCTTCTGATCACTGCGTAACAACATGATAGCAGGTTTTTTGATTTCCACATATGGAAGCAATACTTTTGTCTTTTCCATGCTCTAGATGTCTTTTCCCTTGACTGCATTTACTTCCATGTCCAGGTCGTTTGGCTTTGTTTGCACTGAATAATGAATCCAATCATGGAAGATATATTTGTTTTAGGTCTCATGGACTGTTCTCAAGCCACCAAATGCCATGTAAATAGGTCTTTGTCCTTCTCTCTTGAATAGTTGTTCCATGCCAAATTTGCATTCACAAGTGCAAGAGAGAGAAAAAATGTAGGCTTTTGTACCACACATAGGATAAGATTTTTACTTCTCCATGCATGCATAAGATTTTTCTTCCTCCCTTGGTCACCACTTACGCTCTGATACCAATGAAGGAAAACACAACTGGACAAATAATTAAATGAATTGCCTTGATTTAATATCAAATGAGCATGCAAATATATACATAGCATATAGAACTATTATAGGGGAACCATCAAGTAGTTTAGGATGCCACGAAATGAAGGCAAAGACAATGGAAAATAAATTGAATTCCTTACCTTAATCAAAACCAAATATATATACTGAATATACACAAGAGACAAACGGTTACAAGGGAACCATCGGTCAAGTGGATATGCCATAAAGGCAGGAGTAATTGCTAGCATAACCGACCCTTAAAAATGTATTATTTTAAATTTTCTAACATTCCCCCACTCAATACATTATTTATACAAACATCAAATTTCCAGATAGTGGACCCCCCTTATTCTAAACACAATAAATAATTTATTATAGTCTTCGTGTAGCCTGCTCACCTTTTAGGTGGCATGTCATCTTTATGGCTTCTTGGTATTGGTGACACCTTGGTTTTTCCATGTAGGATTACCACAAACCTGGAAGTGACCTAAGTACATCCATCTTTGAAAACACCTCGGTGGTTTTTGGTTTCCCTAGATTACCACAAACCCATATGGTTTTCCGATTATAGGTTCACCACGAACCTGGAGGTGACCTAATGTCTCAACTATACACTTCAGTGGTTTCTCATATTCCACAAACCCTTTACACAAGAACCAAGCACTACTTTAGTGATTTTTCTCCTCACAATTTCCTTCATTCAAGAGGTACCAAACTAGAAAACGCTCTTCATCTTTATTGAACAACACACATAGCACAACAATAACAAAAACACACTAAGCACAAAAAAAATAAAAATTTCACCAAATTCATACTATGACCCCATCGTAGGTGACTCATGAGAGGACATCAATTTTCCTTCAACCTCCATGTATCCTCCAGCCATCATTCAATGCATTATCATTATCATAAACCCATTTTCTGTGAACACTGATCTGAAATATTTGCGATCATGAATCTTGAAAATTCCTAAGATGAACCAAGCACATAAATTGTTGAATAGTGGCGCCTATGAATCACCATGTTAGCAATCATGGTAAGAGGAATGGTGAGGGACATACCCAAAGTATAAACTAGAGGTGTTATTCATACCACAGATAGTGCCCTAAAGTAATCTAATACTACACTTCCTATGAATCCATTTGTAATCACCACTTCATCGAGTTTGGAAAAGGTTGGGATGCTAAAACTTGGTTTAATGCCGATAGCAGCTAAAGGCCATCCTTGCCAATAGAGAGTTAGTAAAGTAAATAATCCAATATATCTAAAAAATCTTTTGTATGTCATCCTTTTCACCTTCACCACCTGTAAATTTCTTAAGCAGTACAGTGAATAGGCCATAACAAACAGCTGAAGGTAGCCCAAACACATCTCCTGTAATTCATTATTTTTTATTCACACGAATATTTTTTTTGGCATCATCTACCACCCAGGTATTCCCAAGAGTAGTCATTGATGCTCTAGCCATACTTACAAATACTGCAACAACTTTAGCAATGTTCAGGGAATCGTGGCTAAACAGTGATCCGAAGAAGAGGGTAAATATACCTAATGTTGAAGATAAGATGGTCATACTTGCCACACTTGTTCGTGTCAACACTGCTTTAGAAAAATAATTTGTAGCAAACCAAATTGGTGTTATTAAAGAGATGATTTTCGCATCTTCCAACTGGGTAAGCTCTAATAGTCTCTGAGTCACTTTCTCCCAAACTGGCTACAAAGGCCTTTGATTAACTAAAATATGTATTTTAATGTTAATCTAAATAAGTACAGTAATGAAATAAATGGTATAAACTAAGATATAAATGTTAATTAATTTTATTTTATATTTAAATGAAATGAAATAATTCAAATATAGATAAGGTACTAACCTGAAAAATGACTTACCTCACTATGATTATGGACTAAACAGGATGATGTGCGGATGAAGAAAATTATGATGGTACAACCCAAGAAATTACAGCAAATGAAGATTCGTCCAAACTGGGGTGCCTAAAAGAGGATCAGGACACTTGTGGGCACCCTAATATGTAGTATGGGTGCTCTGGTTTGTAGAACAGCTCAAGACTTGAATCTTGAGGTGTCACTAGATCTTCTTAATGTCTTAATCTTTGTCACGTGATTATCACAGTAACTCCATTGATGATGTCGTAAACCTGTAATGAATATCTACATGTAAAACCCAATATAAAGCATCAAACCCCTAAAAAATAAAGATGCATATGAAGGGGTTGGACTGACCTTAGCTGCTACAATGGTGGACTTACAACTAAGCGTTGCACTACATTCTAGACCCAATATAGTTTTGTGTGTGTGTGTGTGCAATTGTGCACCTAGGCTTCCCTAACTCCAACGATGTGGAGATAGGGGAAATAACTAGATGTAAAATGTAAATGGTGGATGGAATAGAATGAATACAACCCCTCTCATGCAGTATGTGATGTATTATGATGCCCAAATCTAGTCCCTTATCTTAGTAGATAGCTAGCCCTTGATAGTAGATAGTCTACCCATAAGATAGTAGGTATGTTATGTTTATATAGGGATCTCTTGCTCAAATTTTGACACTAATGACCCAACATGCCAACTAGTACCTAGGGGAATGAGAGGGAAAATTACAAAGATTGACCTCGAAACTCTAAATTAGACACAAGTATTATCGGGACTAGGGCACCTAAAATAAGGATCGGGGCACCCATGGGTTCCCCAGTTCTTCCCTAGGTACCCTAGTCAAAGACTATAGATGAAAAATGACCAAATAAAAACACCTGAGACTCCCTAGGAGATGACCAAAATAGTGCAAATAACTGATGACTATGTAAAATAAATGATGACGACGACCAAATAACCAATGACAGGATAAGGTGATGGGTCATTAGTGAATCCTTTTCTTACGCAAGATCCATATATATATAAACATACTTGGCAGTATAACTGTAATAGTAAGTGTGTGATTTTGTGACTACATTTTCCCCCACCTTTTGTTGGTGAGCAGAAATCTCAGTAACATAAAGAAGATAGAGATGCGTACCTGAGATAAATTTAAAGAATATCGTGTTGTAGTCGAACACGCAGATGTGGTAGTAAAAGAGTGTTGAATTATACATATAGTGTGTCAAAGCATGGATCAGTGTGTTGATCCATGCAGCGCAGTGAAAAACATAATGTCATGATGAAGTGTGCTAAATGAGAGTGATGATAGAAATGTTAAATGATTGATTATTTTGAACATTGTATGATGATTATGAGATGGGGTAGGGACTGATCAGTTCCCAACCCAAACGCATGTATATGAATAATATACTGGATGATTTGGGCATCTTGCCACTAGAGGAAGAGTGTAGGGAGAAACTTTTGTTATTCTCCAATCTCTAACTATATCCTTAAGATCTAGCCTTTGCAGACGGACTCAAATCAAAGATTTGTCATTTTTTGATCCAAATAATTTTGATCAAATAGTTAACCTATATAGGATTAGTATAGAAAGGGCACTCTTTCCCCCACTCCATGGGTGTTACCATAATGTGATGGCTTCCAAGATAGGTCATCTGGAAGCAAGCCCAAAATTACGGCTTCCAAGTTAGGTCATCTAGAAGTAAAAGTGAAATGTACAATAGATTTCGAAGTTAGATCATCTAGGAAAGAAATGGATGTAATCTCGCAAGTTAGGTCATCTGGGAGGCCAATTGTGTTATATTTTTATTGATTAAATGATATGATTTCGATTGTTAGAGATTTGAATATGTTGATTGATTGATTCAATTTATTACTCGTAGAGAGATTTAACGCTAGTCATCCCCAAGTAAGGTCATTAGGGGGAATTGATAAAAATTAATGAATGATCACATGGGATATATTTTTAAAATTTCTGCCCCAAATTTAGTTCATTAGGGGGAAGTGATGAAATGTCACATGTAGAAATTGTATGTTCATTTCCCACAAGTTAGGTCATTAGGGGGAATCGATGGTGAAATGTCACATAGATATAATTAGTAATGTTTGGAATTGTTATCAATAGTGTTTTTTATCACATGTATGGTGATATAAGGGGAATTATAGGATGACCCCAATGATATGCCCCCCCTTTGGTCGAAAGGGGAAGTGATGAGAAGAACTTTAAACGCTAAGCCAAGTAAGACAATGCTTAGATGAATGTAATGGAAAAAATGTCAGAAAATATTGGCAAAATATTAATGTGTATTGATTGAATAAAACTATTCAAGGAGAAGATAACGTGTGTGGAATGTGTATAGTATGAGGGTAGGTGAAATTATAAAAAGAATGCAATGGGGTGCAAATCAGAGTAAAAATGCTCAAGATATGATGAAAATTGTGTAGTGTATATTAGTTGTGCAAATAAGCGTGAAATGATGACTATAGTAAAGTAATTGCAAAAAATAACTATAAATAGTGAATAGGTGAAAAAGTGATTAGAAACCTCATTTGATTGTTTGCACGAGTGAGATGTGAGATCATGAAGGACCTAGTGCAAAGATGCCACAAGTGAAATAGACCAAGATGCATACTTAGTCAATTTGAGAGGGTGGCGACAGTCGTAGCATTAACATAACTACAGGAGTTGGTAAGTGTTGTGTCCCTGTTTTCAGAAAAATGTGTTGATATTAGTCTTTTTTATTGAATTTTTACAAATTTGATAATTTTAATTTTCTCATCATTTTGGACCTAGAAAATAACGATGAGGGTGCTAGTGACCCCTAAGACAGGAGCACCCAGATCTAGGCACTAGTGTTGTGCTCTTCGGCGCCCCAGTCCTGCATCTAGGTGCCTCCATGCATACATCTGGGTCTTAGAAATCAATTAGGTGTAGTCCAGAAAGTTGTATGTGTATAAGTGTGTTGGTTAAAAATTATATTTATAATGTATAGTAATGTGATAAACGAGTGTGTTTATATTTGTGAAGTGTTCTAATGTTGTGTTTTTTTTAGTTTTGTGTTGTGTAGAGGGGCATTCACTCGAGGGCCAAATTCACCCCTCAAGGTAATTTTGATAACTTGCATCAATTTCTTCTGGTTGAGCAAGTAGAAATGGTTCAAGGCCCAAAATCATGTTTTGAGGGGTCCCTTTGGCTTCTCTCTAACTTCCCCATCCAAGAAAAATCCAAAAGTTAAAAAATTTGCAAAAAATGCAAAAAATGAAGGCAAGGGCTAGTTTTAATGAAAAATTGGGTCTGAGGAGCCCAGATGGCACAAGTGGATTGTACCGGGAGGTTCGTTGTACACATGTTCGGGAAATGGCGATTTGCAAAGAAATCAGAAAAATCAAGTTTTTGTCCCAGACCCACAAGTACACGTGGGACAGTTGGGACCCACATTGAAAACCTGAAATGGCCGAATTTGTAAAGCAAATCAAAAAATCAGGTTTTTGGTCCCAGGCCCATGGGACATTGGACACGGGACGACATCGGGACAAAACCGCATGGCCGAAATTGCCACAAAGAAATCAGAAAATTGGGTAAATTTGGTCCCATAGGCCACAAGTACATGGGACAAGCAGGAACAAAACCTGAAATGCAGGATAAAGCGAAGTTGGGTCAAAGGGATGCACGGGTGAAAGTGGCGGTCAACGGTCCCTCATGGCCCAAGTCAACACATGGTACACGGGACACGAATGAGGAAAACCTGAAAGGCAATTTGCCAAAAGGAGTGGAAGGAGGCTTGTGGGTGGAGAAGAGGTTTTTGGCCCAAGTCACATAAGGGACATCCGGGACACCAAGACCTGAAATAGCCGAAATAGCCGCATACAAAGGAAAACTCAATGTATGACCCTCGTGAACTTCAAACGGCCATAACTTTTGACCTCGAGCTCCGATTTTCACAAAATTTGACTTTTCAGAATGAGCACGACGTCCTCTATGCCAAAATTTGGATTTCTTAATTTTGATGAGGGTATTTATATGAAAATAAAAGAAACATCTTCAGCTCCAGTCAATTAAATGCTCAGTCCCGTTAAATGACAGAAATGCCTGGCAGACCCAAAATAGTTGCCCGCACTCAGAAGGCCATAACTTTTGCATTTCTCAATGAAAACACACAAAATTGGTACCATTGGAATCATGTTTCCAAGCCCAATGCACAAAAATCAAGAAATTTAGAATTTGATGAGGAATTGATGGTGATTTTGTAGAAAATGTGCCCAGGTTCAGAACAATGTTTTATTTGGTAGTTGGGATGCATTCAATGAAGCATGGGCTGACATTTCTCACTGCTGCAAGTTATGGGACAGTATGGGGGCCTTTTGCAAGCAACAGAACATCATTTCACTTCATTTACTACATCTTACAAGTGGTTGAAGGATAGATTTTGGGATTTTCATTTTCCTCTCTCTCTCTCTTCTCAAATTTCTATAAATTGGAGTGTTGGGCTCATTGTAAAGGGAGATAGTTTTTTGAGTAGAAAAACTCTGTCAAAATTGTTTTGTGAAGCCAATGTGTTGCAGGCCCTTGTAGTGGACTCCTTGCATGGTGATCCAGGCCCTTATCTTGTAATAGATTGAATTGTGCATATTTATGAAGCAATAGATGCAAGTTTGTGGATGTATCTTCCCCTGTTGTGTTTGTTTGCATTCCTCTTGCCCTTTCAATCTCATTGCATATATATTGTGTCTATCTTATGCTCTTGCAGGGATTCATTATCATTGTGTGTGTATGAAATATTGTTGTGAATGCATTTTGCTAGATTGTGGAGAACTGTTATCACCCCTTCTAGTATGCACTTTGCTTCTACTTTTCACACATTGGAAGACTATTCTCACACTCTCCTTTTCTGGTGTATCACCACTTTAGTGTAGGATTTGTTTTCATGCACTCTCTCTCCCTGGTCCCTTGGAAAGTTAGATTAGGATAGATAGTTTTTCCTGCATTAGAGTAGATTG
Source organism: Taxus chinensis (assembly GCA_019776745.2). Classification (NCBI taxonomy): domain Eukaryota; kingdom Viridiplantae; phylum Streptophyta; class Pinopsida; order Cupressales; family Taxaceae; genus Taxus; species Taxus chinensis. Next base: position 349,661,601 of record CM034157.1, read on the forward strand.
TGGCAGGTAGTTTAGGAGCAAGAACCAGCTTTCTCTGGAGGTCTATCTCAAGTAGCAAGTCCCACAACTTGGAGATAGTACCCATGTTATCCAATCACACTGTGAGCTCAAGCACACACACTTGTGCAAACCATAGGGTGTTGTGATTCGGTGATAACAGTTCTGGCATGCCTAGTGGGACCAAGAGGTCTTCATTTTAATTACAGCAAGATTGATGTGCACTTGTTGTAAGTCTCTAGCTTGTAAGAAGCTTTGAAATTACACATCTGGTGACTCCTAAGAGGTAGAATCCACTGGTTTCAGTAGTCCAAGCTTGGCAGATTCATGAGAAGAATCCAAACAAGGTCAAGAACTAGAGAAGAGGGACTATTTATCTATCTACACTTGTCCCCAGATAGAGCAAGAAGAGGAAGAAGAGCTCAAAGGTCTCCATCTCCACCGAATAGAACCTTATCAACACCTCCACCTGGAAGGCCTTTCATTCAATCAACTAGAGTTCTCTAACCAATCAAGATGGCACAACCCAATCCCTATGTCAACTTCACTGGTAGTAGCCCACTTGCTCTCAATGCACAAAATCCAGTTCCAGTTGCAGCATTGAAGAACATTCCATATTTCACTGGAGAGAACCAAACAACTCTGATTGACCACATCCAGGACATTGCAAATGTCTGTGCAATTCATGAAATTACTGAAATGGACATTGTTGTCAAGTTGTTGGCATCCTCCTTTAAGGGTAAAGCTTTGCAATGGTTCAGAAGTCTAACAGCAGGGTCTATCCAGAATTGGGACCATTTGTGCACAACTCTTCACAATCAATTTGGAGAAAAGGGAGATAATTTGTCTTTATTGGAACAATTGACAACAATCAAGAGGGATCCTAATGAATAGTTGACTGATTTCAACTTCAGATTTTAGAGGACGTGGGATAGGATTCCATTGGCCGTGAGACCAACAGCTGAAGGTGCTTTTCTATACTTCCTTAAAGCTTTAAATTCTGATATTTCCATGATGATTCAATCTATGGGAGGTATAACTTTACCTGCAGCCTATAACATTGCTATTAGAGCTGAAAATTGCTTAATTCAAGCTGGTAAACTTGCACCTAGGCCACCTATGCCTCTATATCCAGAACTAGGAGCTCCAAGCACTAGTCAAACACCCACATTAGCTCCCATTCCTGCTCCAAGAAATCAGAATTCAACTGAAGCTTCTACCTCATCTTCTAGTACCTCAAATGAGCTCCAAGAAGTCATGAAGCAACTACAAAACTTGGGTAATGAGTTGGTGACACTTAAGAGGCAGCAAGCTCAAAATTTCAGATCATATCAGCCTCAAACTCAACCCAATAGACCTCCATATCAGCCTAATAGGCCACCCATTCAAACTACAAATCAGAACCAAGTCAGGCCTCCTGCTAATAGACCATTTCAGCCTTACAATCCTAAATGTTGCATCCACATCTAGAGCCTTGGTACCAGTGCAAAATAACATGGCTCAGGAATATGACTGGTGTTTCCCATGCAATCAACCTCATAACCAGTCAATGTGTTTCAATGGTGCTTTGAATCAAGCTCTTATGGTGACAACAATGGGTGTGGAACAAGAGATAGGCCAAGAAGGAAATCAGCAGCAGGAAGCAACTCAGCAAGAGGCACCTCCAAATGAGACCACACTTGTCAATTGGCAGGCTGAAGATTTTTGTGGTATAAATCAAGCACCTTCTCAAAGTGTAGCAGCCAATACATGGTCCAAGAAAAGGAATATTGGAGAAGGAAAATCATCAAATTCAAATGATCCAAAACCCTCTATACTCCACAAGGTATGGGTAATCAAAGTGCAGCTCTTAATGTGCAAGGTCAGCCCAAGCCACCTTCTAGACCAGCTCAAGTGCAGTTGTAATACCCATGTGCAAGAGAAGAATGTGCAAGGCAAGGGGCAGCAGAGGGATAGCTCATCTCCATTCAACATCATTGAGAAGATGAAGAAAATGAATGTAAACATCTCAATGTGGGAGTCATTAGCTATCCCAGGACAAAGAGACCTATTGCAAGCTACTATGGCTAATTGGTCAGCATCAAATCAGCCACCCAATCAACAAGAAAAGGTGCTTACCAATGCAGCTCAGCAAGAAGGAAATCAAGGAGCCACCAAGGTAAAAATTTGAAGCCCCCACCATTCTATATCTCATTGATCATAGGAGATAAGTTGGTACATAATTGCATGATTGATTCGGGAGCAAGTAGCTCAGTCATGCCAAAAAAAATAGCTGATCAATTGGGTCTTCAATATGAAGTCATCTCTAAAGGTGTGGTGCAATTGGATGGGACAACAGTAACAATGGTTGGAGTAATCAAATATTTGAGCCTCACATTGCATGCATGTCCCAATGTGACTGTCTTGCAAGATGTATCAGTCATAGACTTGCCACCACTCTTTGCATTGTGTTTGTCAAGAGACTTCACTGCTAAAATTGGAGGCTATTTGTCTACTGATTGGTCACACATGTTATTCAGGACAAGGTATGGAGCTAAGGCTACAATCAGATCTGAGCCTATTGCAAACTTTCACATAGAGCCTCATACACCAAAGTCCAATCAATGAAAATTGTTCAGCATTTGATCAAGAGGATTACCCAAGCACTTATGAAGTAGACACTAAGGTTGGATGCATCCCAGACTTGACTCTTGATGAATGGGAAAACAAGAGGCATGCTTTTGACCCTTACAAAGAAATGGAAGAATCTGAGCTAGGAGTCTATTGTTTGCATGAAGAGAATCATCCTCTCCCTAGCATCACCAAGCCAGACCACAAGGATGATAATGAGGTATGGCAGTTATTCTTTGATGGCTCAAGGAGTAGACAAGGTGTAGGAGGAGGAGCTATGCTTCATTTCACCTCAAGGTACAAAATATTACTCAGCTTTCATTTCTAGTTTTCTTGCTCAAATAACACAGCTGAGTATGAAGCCTTAATTCATGGATTGCATTGGGCAAGAAAGAGAGGTATTAAAAATTTACAAGTATTTGGTGATAGTGAGCTGATTGTGAACCAAGTCAGAGGAAAAAATGCTGCCAAGAATGATCTATTGAAGAACTACAAGAATCAGGTATGGGATCTCATTGAAGATTTTGAAGCTTTTAGCATCAATTCCATCCCAAGAAAGAAGAATGAAGCAGCAGATAGACTGGCAGCAATTGGGGCAGCATTTGATGTTGTAGAAAGTATCAAAAGTGAGAAATCTCAGCCTCATATCAAAGTGGTTGTAAGACCAGCTGTTCCAGATAACAACACAAGTTGGCAAGTCTTCGAGAATGATCAACAAATTGTCAATTTTCTACAAGAAGAAGCTGAGTTCTCTGCCAGAAACCAAGACAAGTTGGAACAACAGTATGGTGACCAAGTGGTGCAGCTGAGAACTAACAAATTACCAAAATGTCTTCTTGTAACTTTGGAGTCAATCTTCAACCCAAATGATCAGTTCCAGAAGGAGAAGGAAAACATTCAGGTAAAGGGTGAAGATTCAGAGCCCATTTCAGTAGATGAAGGCAAGACATTGCAAATTGGAAAAGTAAGTACCCCACAAGAGAAATCTGAATTTGTTCAACTTTGTCAAGAATTCCCAGATGTCTTTTCTTGGACTTATAAGGATTTAAGAGGTTTCAACCCAAAGTTGGCACAACATACTATTGAGCTAGATCTAGAATCCAAGCCTATCAGACAGAAGCAAAGGCTGGTGAATCCTCACATTGAACCTCTCATGAGAAAAGAGTTGAAAAAGCTGATTGAAGCTAGCATCATCTTCCCTATCAAACATTCAAGTTGGGTTGCAAACTTGGTGCCGGTGAGAAAGAGAAATGGAGAAATCAGATTGTGTGTAGACTTCCTGTGATCTAAATAGAGCATCACTCAAAGATCATTATCCACTTCCATCAATGGAACAAATCTTGCAGGTTGTAGCTGGTTCTGAAAGGTTTTCATTGCTAGATGGCTACTCAGGCTATAATCAGATAATGGTGAAAGAAGAAGATCAGTTCAAGACAGCCTTCACTATGAAATGGGGCACATATGCTTACAAGAAGATGCCATTTGGACTGTCAAATGCCAGAGCAACATTTCAGCGAGCTATGGATATGGCATTCAAAGGCTTAATCAACAAGATAGTGCTGGTATATCTAGATGATATCACCATCTTCTCAAAGAATGCAGCAGACCACCTCTTTCACCTCAGGAAAGTATTTCAAAGGTGTAGAAGGTTCAGAGTGTCATTGAATCCAAAGAAGTGTGTATTTTTGGCACATGAGGGAAAATTTTTGGGCCACATTGTCTCAAGAGAAGGGTTAACAATTGATCCTGAAAGAGTTGAAGCCATCTGAACACTTCCATTGCCACACCACAAGAAATCTCTCCAAAGCTTCTTGGGAAGGATAAACTTTGTCTGCAGATTTGTGCCTGATTTTTCCACTCTTGTGAAGCCTTTAACAATGATGTTGAAGAAGAGTCTTGCATTCAAATGGAAAACAGAAGGAAAAGAGAGTTTTGAGGCTATCAAGCATGCAATATCACAAGCTCCAACTCTTATCAACCCAGACTTTTCAAAGGACTTCATGTTGTATGCTTTTGGAGGATCAAACACAATCTCAGCTATCTTGGTACAACTGAATAGAGAAGGTTCAGAACAACCCATAGCATTCTTCAATAAAATCCTGGAAGATTATGAAGTAAGTATTCTTTCATTGAAAAGCATGTCCTTGTTGTCATTAGGAGTTTGAAGAAGTTCAGACACTTGGTCTCGAACAATAAGATTCAACTGCTAGTGTCTCATGCTGGTGTCAAGGATTTTCTCCTAAACAAGGATTTGAATGAGAAAAGAGCAGGTTGGATCACTCGTGTAATGGAGTATGATATTGAAATCAAAGTGACCAAGCTGGTTTGTGGCAAAGGTTTGTGTGAGCAGCTCACTTCCAAACAACAAGATGAGTCAACAGATGAAGAAGAGGTTGTCCTACTACTGCAGAATGATCAAGAGCAGCCAGCTAATGATGCACCCATTCCATGTTGGACTCAAGACTTGGTGCATTATCTCCAAACAGGTTTGTGCCCTCCAGAAATGAGCAAAGAAAAGAGGAGATACTTTAGATTACAAGCCATTCCATATGTGCTTATTGATGGTGTTTTGTTCAAGAAGGACATCAATGGTGTTCTATTGAGATGCATTGGAACATGTCAAGTTGAGAAGATATTACATGAGTTCCATGATGGAGAAGTAGGAGGCCACTTTGCTCCATGAGTAACAACTCTCAAATCATGAAGGTTGGTTACTATTGGCCTACGGTGTTTAGTGATTTCTACTCATGGATCAAGAAATGCAAGAAATGTGCATTCTTCACAGGGAAAGAAAGGTTAGCAGCCCTGCCCCTTCATCCAATTTCAGTAGATCAGCCATTCATGCAATGGGGATTGGACTTCATTGGAGTGATCAACCCAAATTCAAGTCAAGGCCACAAGTGGATACTTACAGCAACAGACTATTTCACCAAGTGGACTGAAGCAGTGGCACTTAAGGAGGAAAATGAATCCAACATCTTGGATTTCTATGAAGGGATAGTCACAAGGTTTGGTGTCCCTGCTACTATCATATCAGATAATGCATTGGCATTCCTTGGCACAAAGATCACTGAATGGGCTGTCAAGAATGGTGTATACCTCAGCACTTCATCAAACTATTACCCTCAGGGTAATGGCCAAGCAGAGTCTACAAATAAGAACTTACTAAGAATCATCAGAAGGACTCTTGATGAGAATCAGAGAACTTGGCACACAAAGCTCAAATCAGCTCTATGGGCTGATAGGATCACACCCAAGAGGTCTACAGGAAGCTCTCCATTCAAGCTTGTATATGGGAAAGAAGCAGTTCTACCTATATCACTTGAGTTTCCAGCATTGGAACTCATGAAACAGTTGGAACTAGCTGAGTTTGAGCCTATGGAAATCAGGTATGCAGAGCTGATGGAATTAGAAGAAGCAAGAGAACATGCAGTGCAGACCATGGAAAAGGATCAAGCATTGATCAAGAAGAGCTTTGACAAGAAAGCTAAAGCCAGGACATTCCAAGTTGGAGACTTGGTACTGAAGTGGGATGTTGATCGTGCAAAGCCAGGAAAGCATTCCAAGTTTGATGCCATATGGAGTGGTCCATACATGATCACTGAATGCAAAGGTAGCAATGCCTTCTGGCTGGCTAAGTTGGATGGTGAAGAATTGCAGATTCCAGTCAATGGAATCTATCTCAAACATTGCTACTAGAAGGAGAATTTCTCACCCTTGTACATATTAGTCTAGGATTTCCAATTCCTCCAAGTGCTTGTGCACATTGTTGTTGTTGTTAGAATAGGTTTCATTTCCCTAAGTGTTGGTGCACATGCTCTATTGCTTCTAGTATATGCCTTGTTTACAGTTCATCAAGCTTCCAAAGGGGACTGCTGTAGTAGAAAGCTCATGGTTGCTTGTAATAGTTGTAAAGTTCAGGATCTAAACAAATGTAGAGTAACTAAAATCAGATGTTGAGGCAAGCATTCATAGATACTCATCATTCATCCCCATGGATCACAGTTACAAAAATGGATGAGATCTGGTTTTCAAGCAATTTTCTACTCTCACAAATCTTATTTTCAAGATTCTCTTATCAAATTGAGAGTGCAAACAGTGGAAGGCAGTGGGTTCAGAAGAAGTGTTTCAATGACTCAAGGATGCAGATTTTCAAGTTTCAAATCAGATTTGAGATACCAGATAGACTCCATGCCCAATGGATTGCTACAGGAAGCTGGCCAAACTTTATCTGGCAGGTAGATAACCCCACTGAGTCGCCAAATTGTTATCCCAAATTCACCCCTCAAGGTAATTTTGGATAACTTGCATAATTTCTTCTAGCTTGGAGCAAGTAGAAATGATGGAAGGGAAAAAATCAGGTTTTAGGGGTCCCTTTGGTTCTCTCTAACTTCCCCATCTAGGGAAAAAATCCAAAGAGTTAGAAAAAATTGCAAAAAATCCAAAAAATTTGGCTTGTGCTAGTGTATTGCGGCAAAATCAGGTTTTTGGAGCCCAGGCCACACAGGTACGTGTGGGACAGTTGGGATCCGCATGGCCGAAATGGCCGATTTGTAAAAGAAATCAGAAAAATCAGGTTTTTGTCCCTGCAGGTCCATGGGACACAGGACAGTGTGGGACAAGGGACCCAAGAGCCGAAATGGCCAATTTGTAACAAAATCAAAAGTTGGGTATTTTTGGTCCCATGCCGCATCCACGGTATCAGGGAAGCGGGACCCAAAGAGCCGAAATGGCCAATCACCAAGAAAAATGTGGAAAATTTGGAAATCTGGCCACAGGAAGTCCATAGTGGCAAGTTGGGACATATGATGATGGACCCAAAAAAAAATTTTGGAGGGGGGATGCGGCAAAATGAGGGGTGGCCCCGAAGATAGTCAACACATGGTATGCGCAGGATGAGTTCAACAGGAAAATGGCAAAAAGATTTAGGTCAAAGTCAGCAAGTTGTGGTGGATGAAAGTGGAGGCTTTGGGTGGCCCAAGTTTTTTTCAAGGGACATCTGGGACACAAGACTTCAAAATACCCGAAATAGCTGCATACAAAGGAAAAAGTCAAATCTGACCCTCCCGAACTTAAAATGGCCATAACTTTTGACCCCGAGCTCTGATTTTCACAAAATTTGACTTTTCAGAATGGGCACGATGTCCTCTATGCCAAAAAAACTAGATTTCTTATTTTTAATGAGGGTAGATATATAAAAATAAAAGAAACATCTTCAGCTCCAGTCAATCAAATGCTCAGTCCCGTTAAATGACAGAAATGCCTGACAAACCCAAAATAGCTACCTACACTCAGAAGGCCATAACTTTTGCATTTCTCAACAAAAATGCACAAAATTGGTACCATTGGAATCATGTTTCAAGCCCAATGCACAAAAAATCAAGAAATTAGAATTTGATGAAGAATCAATGGTGATTTTGTAGAAAATGTGCCCAGGTTCAGAACAATGTTTTATTTGGTAGTTGGGATGCATTCAATGAAGCATGGGCTGACATTTCTCACTGCTGCAAGTTATGGGACAGTATGGGGAGCCTTTTTCAAGAAACATAACATCATTTCACTTCATTTACTACATCTTGCAAGTGGTTGAAGGACAGATTTTGGGATTTTCATTTTCCTTTCTCTCTATCTTCTCAAAATTTCTATAAATTAGAGTGTTGGGCTCATTGTAAAGGGAGATAGTTTTGAGTAGCAAAACTCTGTCAAAATTGTTTTGTGAAGCCAATGTGCTGTAGGCCCTTGTAGTGGACTCCTTGCATGGTGATCCAGGCCCTTATCTTGTAATAGATTGAACTGTGCATACTTATGAAGCAATAGATGCAAGTTTGTGGATGTATCTTCCCCTGTTGTGTTTGTTTGCATTCCTCTTGCCCTTTCAATCTCATTGCATATATATTGTGTCTATCTTATGCTCTTGCAGGGATCATTATCATTGTGTGTGCATGAAATATTGTTGTGAATGCATTTGCTAGATTGTGGAGAACTGTTATCACCCCTTCTAGTATGCATTTTGCTTCTACTTTTCACACATTGGAAGACTATTCACACTCTCCTTTTCTGGTGTATCACCACTTTAGTGTAGGCTTTTTTTCATGCACTCTCTCTCCCTGGTCCCTTGGAAAGTTAGATTAGGATTAGATAGTTTTTCCTGCATTAGAGTAGATTGTGGCAGGTAGTTTAGGAGCAAGAACCAACTTTCTCTGGAGGTCTATCTCAAGTAGCAAGTCCCACAACTTGGAGATAGTACCCATGTTATCCAATCACACTGTGAGCTCAAGCACACACACTTGTGAGGTAGGATGCCTATACTACTAGAAGTTTATTATCATGGAAGATAAGTTGCATGTACTCACTTAAGTTTATAGGATATAAATTGTCTATTTTTATAACATTTTATGAAGGCTAGAGGGAGTAATTAGATCTAGCCAACGACCATATCAGTATAGAGGTATTCGATTTTTGGTTTATTGCTTGATGGGTTTTTTGCCATATGGAGATATTGTATCGATCAAAAATTACTAATATTAGTGTCGATTTTTTATAATTGGCACTATATTCAGTGTATCGTGGTTGATTACATGGATACAATGTGTTGATTGGGTGTGTATTGGTCAATTCTTAGATTTGGATAAATTTTGATGTTTAGCTAATATTTTTTCTTTGTGTTTGTGAATATAGGTGAAGAAACTATTGTCAATGATGGGATTATGTATCCATTGCTACCTAGTGGCACCTTGAACACATGGGTGATGATGAAAACGTTACTTGGATAGGATGTATGGGGTTGCGGTGGACTATGTATTTGTGGGTGCATCGATACACAAATACCTACAAGGAACTGATGGATTGATAGGATGGGGCCATCAAGGTATTTTGTTACACTATCAGGACCATTACCATGACACTATGGAGGATGGATTTAGTGTATTTTGTGGTTGCTTAGTTTAGGGTGAGGTATTTTTTCTAAGGATGAGATGGTTCGAGGATATTCCTATGGTGAGGTTAAGCTTATTCAGGTGGATGATGAGTTATCATGTAGTTTGGCATGTAACAGGGCTATTGTGGAATTGAGTAATTTGGGATATAGTGGTTAAGAGTACTTTGATTACTAGCATCATAAGTGGGGATCAATTACTATGACTCAACCAGATTTAGGAGATTGGCATTAATTATAATTGTCATTCCTAGGCCAAATGAGGAAGATATGGTGGAGGCTTGATATTTTTAGAAAGTGGTCTGGTTACTACTAGAGGAGTATCATAGCATGAGATGTGTGACTATCCATATGGGAGATTATTATTTGTATTTTTAATACATTATTGGGCTTACATTAGCTACATCTAAGAGAGGGGGAATCACATGTATTCCATAGACAATGTGGTAGTGGCTATAGTTTATTGTGTAAGATATCTATGAGGTGGCGAAGTTATTTATCTTGTATTTTAGTATGGCTTATGTCTTTGTAATGGTAATATATAATGGGTTTTTGGCATTTTCTTAGTAGGCAATGATGTATTGGTCATATAATGCATGTCCCTTACATTGACATAGAACATAGAGATGTCTCTTTTGGAGGTAATGAATTAGGAGTGGATGATATAGTGGGGGAGCATGCACAATTTGACAATTCAATGTCAGTGTAATTTCAGAAGGTTAGGAAAAAAACATGTACATGTAGTAACATGGAGATCTCCTATTTTCTGAAGCACATGAGGAAGATTTAATGAGCTTCCTATAGCACATATGAGTGGTATCCACTTCAACTTTAGGATATGTTTGCACAATACCAAATACTTGCAATGTCAATCTTATCATTGAGTGATTTTCCAAGTGAACACCTTAGTACTTGTCAGGCAATGGTTTTGGTATCCAGACCTTGAATAGGTGTGTTTTGTTGGCAATGCTATTTTTAGTTGTAGGTGTGTTTAATGCTTATTTCGAGCATCTAAATAGAAATTGTATTCACAAAATCATGCAATTTATACATTTATTTATCTCGGTCTCATACTAATATTTAGAAGTTTCTCAAGGAAAGAAAGTACTAATTAACCCCCTTGTTTCCATTTGGTATATTAGCTTTTTTTTCATATTTTCTGAGTTATGACACCTACTTACCCATTCATTATCTTCACAAAGCCGACTCCCATCATTAATATTACCCCTAACTTAGGGTTCCCAAATTTAATATTGGGGTGCCCATGGGCACCCTGGTCCAACCTGGGGTCGTCCTGGTCTATTTTCCACTTTCTCGTTGTTTTTTGGGTCTTTTCTAGCCATTTTTCATCTCCTTATCTTTTTCTTGGTTGGCCTTTCATGGGTTTAATTACAAAATTGGACCAAAATAACCCAATAAATACAAAGTTATGAGACCAAAATAAGGGACCTATCATCATACACTATTAGCACTCTATCTAGAGTTGCATCCATCTATTGCATTGGCAATCACATAGCTCCATGCCCTCCAACATCATCAAGGCACAAACCTAGTACATCAACTGCATCACACTTCATAGGGGGAGGGATTCTATTCTATTCCATGCACACATTTTTACATTTTCTACATCATCTGATATTCACACTTGCTATTTCACAAAGTGTGACTGCACAAGATCACCTAGGGCACAACATTCACACACACTTGATCCAAAACTACATCTCAGGTCTGAAATGTAGTGCAGTGCTCAGTTTCGTACACCCACTATTGTGGTAGCTGAGGTCAATCCAACCCATTCATTTTGCATTTTCTTTTTTTAGGGTTTTGATACTTCTTTTCTTTTGCAAGTCTTACAGGTAATTTTTTCATCTCGAAATATTCAGAGCATTCAACCTAGTTCAGAAAAATTAGTGCAATAGACGGCGAAGGTTATAGATTATCTTGTGACCCTACAAAAACCATTTTGGAGCTTTTTCGTAGACCAGGGCATCCAAAATTCATACTAGAGCACCCATGGGCACCCCAGTCTGGACCCAGACATTGCAGTCCACTCAAATCCTCCAAATCCAATCTTTTTAGGACTTCTGCATGTTCGTTCATGTTCTTAGAATTTCCAGTCAAACCTGTGACACTCTTCAACAATCACCAATTATCAGTTGAGTTCCTTCCTTACTTCCTTCTTGCATATTTGGGTTTGATTTCATAAGTTTACTTTGATTATTTAATTTACATATTATTTTAGTATATTTACCTACTACGTTATATGTCCTCCTAGATTAGATTAACTAGTTCTTAGTTAACTATAGATTTAGTTAATTTTAGTTAATAATTTTGGTGAACCCAACTCTACCTACATACTCCTAGGATCCCCATTTTCCTTTTCATTTTATCATGGTTATTTCCATTCATCACTTTCTACTTCTCCATCCTGAATTAGGAGCTAAAATCATTAATATTTTACTTACTACTCCAATTCCTTACAATACCCATCTTGATATAATCTATAGTACCTTTGTGGATGCCATCTCTTAGCACATTGCTTTCCTATCTATCCCTCTGGCTGATCTTGCCACTTTTGAGAATGATCCACCATTTGTCTTATTTAAAATATTGGTGTAAAGCACACCTTAATTGATAATGGATCTGATCTCAATTTGTGTTCCATGCCATTCCTTCAACACCTTGGCCTCTCCGCTCATGATGTTAGCCCATCTAGTATTTCATTTTGTGCTTATGATGGTTCTATTCATCCATGTCTAGGTCATATTACATTTCCTATTACATTTGGCCCCAAAACTATACACATTATCTTCTTTGTTATTGACTTCCTGGTCTCTTAAAACTGTCTACTCGGTAGGCCATGGCTTCATGTCATGCAAGTTGTTGCATTTATCATGCATCCTTGTGTTAAATTCCTTCATGACGGCATTGAACATACTATCCCTCGTGAACGTGACCCATTTTGGTAATGTGATTACACTCTTAACACTAGTCTCCCCATTCCATGTACTAACACTACCAACGATCCGAAACCTTTAGACTAATTCCCTCACTTTCCACAAGTTGACAATAACATTTGTGTGATAGACGTTATTTTTCCTATGTCACTTGTTTCTACTACTGATATGATTCCTTATAAGGGACTTGTCCACTTTATAGACATCTCTCTATCACATTCACCTTCACTTACATCAAACATCTTAGCACGCTTACCATTCACTTGCACTCTTTTCATGAATAATTCATATTGGGAACACATTCCATTTGATCCTACATGTGATGACACTATATGTACACATGAGGGTTTGACTCACTTAGGGCTTACTCTCGATGATCTCCATCCTACACCATATGCTTCTCATCTTTATTATGGGTATATCATCATCTATGCCGCTTATATTCTTCGTATATTTTATCTCACGATTTTTCCTGCCCACACTCCTAGATCTTCACCACTCACATTACGCCAATCATGGCTTGATTATATTAGAGGTACTCTTGACCCTAGCCATACAGATATACCTTTCCCTATGCCTTTTGAAAGCATTTTCATCTGCAATATTTCTTTCCTAGGCTATACATGGAGCCTTACTCATTGGCATGTACATATTTTCCCACTTGCTCCCTTCACTAATGAGGAATATGCTATGGGTATGTATCACTTACACCTCAATGGCTCCTTACATGACCAACCAAACACCATTGCTTACCAAGTTACTAATGCTTATCCATTTCATTATGACTTGGAAGATGACAACCTCCTAGATGACTTTACATCAGCTACTTATGTACACACTTGGGGGTATACCACCTAATCCCCCCCCCCTTTTTAATCTAGCATATCCACATACTTATACATCACACTCCCTGCATTCTTGCATACTTCATCTTAGTGTAATCACATTTCCATACTCTCACACCCTCATTTTTTCACATTTAGCATATTCATCATAGACTTTAGTTTCGTTACCCAATAACACACTCTTGTGCTTCGGTTCACACTCAACTATTGAGGGATTACCATTACACTAAACCCCACACACTGCACTATAGGCACTACATATTTACATTTTATTGCACACATCATGCATCATTCACCCTCCATTCTACACTTAGCCTACTCTCTACATTATACTATATTCTCATCATGCACATGTTGGCCATCCTATTCCATTAGGTTATTTCACACTACGCATTTATACATCACCTATATTCTACATACTACACTAGCCTACATTATGTTGGTGCTCAAAATTGTCTCACCCCATTTGTTCCCTTGAAGATTTATTGATTCACGGCCTCTGTCATTTTATCCTTCCCCATATTGTGTTTGGCCAAACTTTGTTGCCATTTTAATTTTCTCCTGGGTTGAAGATCATGTGTGGGTTTGTATTTGTCTCATGGTTCCTTTATTCCTCTAGAAAATCTTTGTATTGTGAGTCTCCCATGCTCTGTTCCTTCAAAACTTGTGTTTTCTTGTTTCCTCCATTTTTCACAGTCAAGATCTGTTGTCCCTATCATTTTTTCCCTAAATACTCAAGGAGACATGAGTAGATGTGTCCCTAAGGATCGTGCCTGAGCCTTGCAATAGTCTAAATTCTTTGTCCTTGAAGAAAACCCCATTTTTTGGCTCGAATGGATGTTTCTATGTGTTTTACGGTTTGAAGGGAATTTCTCCCAGTCAAATTTGCATCATTCAGTTGACAGGGAAATGTGGAACCTCTTGGTTGGATGCAGATCGGCTTAATACTTTAGAAATCCTATAAAAAGCCTCAACTTTAAAATGTTTCCACGTGGAGGAACGGTGATCATTTGAGAATCAACTTGTTGGTTTGGCTTTGAAGTAACGCCAGGAGGACACATGGAGGGTTGGTAGGAAAGAGACACGTGGAGACTTCCATTGGGTTTCCCCATACACAAATTTCAAAAGGCTTTTAGGAAGTCCAAGACACGTGGAGGAACGGCACTCATTTGAAGATCTACTTTTGGGCTTTGCTTTGGAGTAACGTCAGGAGGACACGTGGAGGCCTCCACTGCTTGGCCCCGACTTAGACAAATTTTCATGTAGTTGGGGCAATTTAGCGGAATAAGACACGTGGCGAGGTTGCACTCATTCATCATCTTCAACTTAGGCACCATCTAAGAGAAGCGTCATGAGGACATGTTGGGCACTTCGCTCACTTTACATTTTACTTAGACTTTTCAACGGCCAAAAGGAGACTACCTCGAAGCTTAACACGTGGTGCCCTCTACAGAGCTTCAAGCATTCAAACAAATATTTCCGGAGTAGGACACATGGCGAGCCCGCGCTCATTCAAGGTATCAAATTTTTGGGACCACCTCAAGGTGCGTCGTGGTGACACGTGGAAATTTGAAAAGTCATAAGGGGCAGGGAGGCAGACCATCGGAGGCAATTCAAACTTTTTGCCTCTTTGCTTCGTAAAGGTTAAAATAGCAAAAATGGCCCGCGAGCCCAATGGGAAATAGTCAATGTTTTGCCCCAGTCAATGGCGGAGGTGAAGACCCATGGAGGAAAATTGGAAAATTTTCCTTTTGAGAAAAAAGAGTTAAAAGTAAAAGGGGAAGTGTAGTTCCACTGGGACCCACATTGGAACACATGTCAAAAGTATTTCTCAAGGGCAGAGCTACGGGGAAAACTTGGAAAAATTTCCTTTTTTCCAAAAGAGAGTCAAATGGTAGAATTTCTCCACGTTTCTTTTAGGGCCCACCTCAGGACACGTGTCAGGCCCATTTTTCAGAAGCAGAGGTGCGGAGAAAAATGGGAAATTTTTCCATTTTTTCAAAAGGGTCAAAAAAGGTCAAAGGAAGCCCCCGAGCCTATTTTTGCATCTTCCACATGGACGGCCCACATTCAAAATCAAAGATCAATGGCTGCTGAGCATCTAAATCTGATTTTCCCACCATTTTTTTGTAAATCTCCTGGAAGTGTGAATCTTCATGATTTCTTATTATTTTCTACACGCCAAGTAGAGAAGCGGGTTAATTTTGATATCTAGAGTTTGGTGGAGGAGATTTAGAGATGTATTTTTCCATTAAAGCAGTTTAACTCTCGGGCCCGATCTGGTTTTCCATTTTTCTTCTCCTGAGCACACAAGGGGCTAGATTTTATTGATATGGAACGGAAGTGGTTCGCGACTGGATGGAGGCATGTTTTTCTTGAGAAAGGAGTTGAATGTAGGAAGAAACTGAGGAGATTTTCCATCGAGCACCTGGAGACTTTTACATATCTGATTATGTGAATCATGAAAGAATCATGGCAAGCACTGGTGCATTTAAATTTTGTCTTTTGGGAGGAAGGATCTCTATTGTAAATGTTATAAATGGCACAAATTTTTTGTGCAAATGGTTGGGAGTTTTTGGAAAGATCAGGACTGATTTTCTCCAGCAGAAAAAGCTTGACAAAGCCCATCCATTTTGAGAAGTCGTCTAGAGAAGCATGTATATCTCTCTTTGTGTCAAATTTGATCGTGTCAAGGTGGTTGCAAGTGTACAGCCATTGACAAGCTTTGAGATTGTTCTGGAAAATTTCCCTTGCTGATAAATTTGATCAAACTTTGAGTTATTCTGTGTTAATCTTGAGTAAAGTGTATTTATTTCATCTCTGAATGCATACAAGTAGTTTTTCTTGTTTCTATTGCAATCTTGTACCAAAATAGGGTCCAATCACACAGGTCTCAGTCCTTTTGATAGTTTAGTGGCATCTGTAATTTCATTTCTCAGAAGAGCCTTCATCTGGGAGTGGGATAAATGGTTTAAAATCACTTTTCTTTCATTTTGTTGATAGAGATTCTCTGTAAGCCTCTGGGTGTACCTCAGGCGTGACTTGGTTTAAATCTTGGTGCTTTATTGGGTCCTCTAACTCGAGCCTTCATGATAGAATCCCACAAGTTGTGTGAAAGAGTGCTGATCTGGGCCTCCATTGAAGCACATATTCTAGTTGAGGAAACAATTTAACTTTTTGTGGCATTTTGTTGATTGAATCTTTCCATTTTGCATAAGCTCTCAAGGATCTAGTGAGTCAAGTCCATCCTGTCTCCCCTCCCACCAAAATTCATTTAACAACCAATCCTACCCATACTACCCCTTTTTTTGCTCCGTATACCCACACTAGACCAAAATCCTTTACCTAAAGTATGCAGAAACAATCAGGGTCTCAAATGTCTTTAGTAACCTTTGCCTTGTTGTGAAATATCTCCATGATCTGGAAGTGACAACTCGTGAGAGTCAATTTGGTGTGTTGATCATATTTTCCCCAAGGCCTTCTCTATAAAATTTATGCAAAAGAAAGGTACATGTATCTCCTTTCAAATAACAGAGGTTACACAATAGGTTCTCTTACCTTGGTTGAAAGGCACAACCTAAAATAGTTAGGATAAGATCACATCCTTTTGAGGTGCTATCCATCTCTCCACAAATCCAAGTAATAAAGGGACAGCTAGATTTCTCCCCGGCTACAAAACGACATACATTTATGATCTATCTACCTCTAAGCTCTCAGTTGAATTTGTGTTGCTAATTGGTTTGTAAAGGAGAACAAATTTGGGTACCAACACATTATATATCATCCTAGCTTTACATTTCATCCACACATCCTACATTATCACACATTACATTTTCTTTTACACATTATATATTACACATTCTACACATTTACCATCACATTTAACATACCACACATTTACATACACTATTCATCACTTGGTCGTTTATACTACATTGTCTTCTCTATGTTGCACTCACCACATGATGACGCACTTTAGTTCATCAGTACATATTTGAATGCTGAGGGTTTACAAATCAAATGGACCTTACACTTATCATACATGTATTATTCCATCTTTCATCATGCGACATCTCTAGCTTAGTGAGATACACTTTAGGTTAAATTGTCACCTATTATATCATCTTATAGTGTTATACACCTTAGGTTACTTCACCACTCCTTATCATTTATCTAGTAGTGATATACGCTTACTACTAAATCATCACTCATCCACTCCTCTCATAGTGATATACGCTTATGGCTAAATCATCACTCCATACTTGATCTCATAGTGGTATTTTCTTAGGCTATAAGTTCCACACACATTTCCTCTATATGTCACATATCATCAACATTTATTCATCATAGTGTGTTAGACATGATATACACTACGCGACCATTTCTCGTTGATGCACTCTCATTTACGGTGCATTCTTGACTGCTGAGGGGGAAAACAAAATGAACCTCATTGCATACACTTCCATCCACATGGGGGACATGTGACTCCTATCATTCCATCTTCATTTCATTCCATCCATCCACGGCATACTACATTGTCTTGGGGGAATTTATTCTTGCTTTCTAGTGTTTTACATGTTCACTTTATTACACATGTTAGATTTATTTCTTATATGTCATTATCTATACCATCCACACATGTGAGTTCACACTTTTTTTAGTGTGATTGTAGATACAAGACCCCTGCACACAGCATGGATGCTTGCCTTCTACCCTTACTATACTGGTCACTGGGGGCATCCACATTTGTCTCATCCAGGTGTTATTGTTTCATTTTGTACTTAGCATCTTACATTACTTGATCATACATGATTTTGACATATTGGTTATTTCTCTAACATGCTAACGAGTGTTCCATGTGTAGCACTTGTTTTTTAGGATTACATGTTTCCATGACTACTTGTTTGTTACATTGTTTACTTTTATTTACTCTTGTTTGCTATTGTTTGCGGGCCTTTCCCTTTATTTGGTGTGCACACTTGTCTATTGTTTGCAGCCATGATGGCCTTATGTGTCTTACGACATCATGAGTGATGTCCCGTGTTTGTAACCCATTTTTTGCAACTTACTTGTCTTCTTGCATGTTTACATTACATTATTTGCGTAGATTACACATTTTTTCTATATACATGCATGTTACACTTGTCTTTGGCTAGCCTTCTTATTTTTGCACTCCTTGGTTTTTTACCAAACCAAGCACTTTTCAGTGTTACAGTATACATGCAGTTGGTCCTCTTTTGGGGCCGCATGTCTCCTATCATCGACATTGCATGCACCCCCAAAGAGGAGGGCCATCATTTAGGGGTTTCTACTAACATATAATATTTACACCAGTTCATTTTAGTTCAGTTATATTCAATGAGTGGGTTCATACCAGTCTACGAACCCCATACACAGTGGATTTTATAGGACATGGTTTCCTTGGCATTTCTGGGAAGTAGTTAGAGCTTAGAGGAACTACAGAGAATGGCCTCCCTACACTTCTTTGCCAGTGGCGTCGGATCGCCCAAAAATCCAAGACAGTACACAAGATCTCTACACACATTTCAGCAGAAGTGGTTAGATCTTGGAGGACATAGAGAATTTCCTCCCTACACTTCTTCAGCCAGTGGTGGCATGAGATCGCCCAAAAAATTGCAGTACAGGATATCCTTCTACACTCTTTCTCGACATGGATCAGGTGCACATGTTCCATTTACATTTCCATTTTCATATTTTACATTTACGTACCTTACATATACATGCTTATTTCACATAGCATTTTTACATAGATACGTATTTGACTATTTGATCATTTTCTCCTTCCAGGTTTGGCCGTATGAGAAACAAGCAGTCAGATTGGGGAAAACAACAACAGCATTCCACGAAAGCACATGCTTTACTAACCATGCAGGTACACTACTAACATGCGGTAGATACACAACACACACATGCATTCCACCCTAGGTTCACTCTCATCACTTTTTATTTGTGAATTTTTCATCTATAGAATCCACGCTCCTCCATCTTTTTTTCATTCCATGCTTTTGTCTAGTCCTTCGACATGATTTTTCTACACTCTTCATGGACATCACGTACACATATCTATCTACTTTATGTTACCAAGCTTTCCACTCACCAACATAAGTGGGGGAAAAATGTAGTCACAAAATCATGCACTTTAGAAATTTATTTATCCCGTGTCTCATACTACTATTTAGAAGGTTCTTAAGGAAATAAAGTACTAATTAACCCTCATCCTTTTTGGCCATCTTACTTATTTTATTTCATATTTTACGACCTATGGCACCTACTTACCCAGTCATTTCCAAATATCCTGCATCATTTTAACCCTAACTGGGGCACCTAGATTTAATATTGGCACCCCCATGGGCGCCCTGGTCTATTTTCCAAAGTCATTCACTTTCCCACCATTTTTTGGGTCTTTTCTAGTCATTTTTCATTCTTATCTTTTATGTGGTCAGCCTTTTCAGGGTTAATTATGAAATTAGACCAAGAGAACCCTATAAATATAAAGTTATGAGAACATAATGAGGGACCTAGCATCATACACTACTATCACTCCATCTAGAGTTACATCCATCTTTTACATTGGCATCCACATAGCTCCATCATCAAGGCAAAAGCTAGGACATCTGCATCACACTTCATAGGGGGAGGGATTCTATTTTATTCCATGCACCTATACTATTACATTTTCTACATCTATATATTGTTCCCTATTTCACAATGTGCCGCTAGCACAAGAGCACCTAGGTCATGACATGCACGCACACACACACACACACACAAAAACTACATTCGGGTATGAAATGTAGTGCAACGCTCAGTTTAGTAAGCCCACTATTATGGCAGTTGAGGTCAATTTGACCCATTCATTCTACATATTCTTCTTTTTTAGGGTTTTGATACTTCTCTTTTGTTTCTTACAGGTCATTTATTCATCTTGGAATATTCAAAGCATTCGGCGTAGTTCAAAAAAATAGTGCAACATCTGGCGAAGGTTACAGATTATCTTACAACCCTGTAAAAACTAGTTTTGGAGCTTTTCCATAGATCAGGGCACTTATAATTCATAACAGAGCACCCGTGGACACCCCAATCCAATCAAATCCTCTAGATCTAGTATTTTTAGGACTTCTACATGTTCATTCCTATTCCCACAATTTCCAGTTAGAACTGCAACACTCTATGACAGTCACTGATTATCAACTGAGTTCCTTCCTTACTTCCTTCTTTCACATTAGGCTTTGATTTCATTAGTTTACCTCGGTTATTTAATTTATATTTTTTTTTAGTACATTTACCTATTGTGTTATATGTCCTCCTAGATTATATTAACTAGTTCTTAGCTAACTATAGATTTAGTCAATTTCATTTAATCAATAGTGATGATGAGGTTTGATTTGCATTATTGTATATGATGTAAGGGAGTCGCCCCCAGTGATGATTTTATTCTCTATATACGTATGGACACATGTGATTTATATATGATGAGCTTATTTTCTGGTGTATTGATGTCATAATGTGATCGATGATGTATGATGGGGTGAGTAGTGTTAGAATTGATGTGATGTTTTTGTATATTGTTAATGTTTATTAAATTGATTTTGTAATGCATAGTTAATATGATGATGATAGTAGAATGAATGTAAAAAGAGATTATGTATGATTATCTAACTAGCATGTTGTGATGAATGTGTATCATGATAATGTAATGTAATTGTAATATGTTAGTGTGATAAGTGGGCAGGAAATTAACGATGCCCCTCATTGTATGATTATCTAACTAACATGTTGTGATGAATGTGTATCATGATAATGTAATGAAATTATAATATGTTAGTGTGATAAGTGGGAAAGAAATTAATGATGCTCCTCAATGTATGGATGATTACGTTCATTTAATTAATTCCCCTCAACAGTCAAGAATGAACTGCGGAAAGCAAGAGTATGACATCGGGAAATGATTGAGTGCATTAGATGAACAACAGTGTGCATGATGAAATGTTCTTAGAGAAAAACCCTCAACATTTGTATAAGAACTGTAAGAGCGCTTATGCGTCATTAGGGGGTAAGGTGATAAGAATCACCTACCAGAGACTGAGGTAGTGTGAAGTGGTGGAAGCATGTGGGATGAAAATAGCATGCAGATATGTGCCAAATTGAATGCCATATAGAGTTGTGGTGGTATGTGCAAAGGTGGTGGGATGTGGAATTCAATGTGAAGGAGTAGCATGATGTGGTGGATAGCATGAATGTGATGGATAATATGGATGAAGTGAATCCAATGGATGTGATGATGTAGTGATGTATGGACGTGGTGGAGAGAGTGCATGAGTAACAAACTACGGTGGTAGACATACCATGGCTTGAGCATCAGAAGAAGGAGATGACTCAACTATAGTAGAAACTCTCTGACGAAGAAGAGAGATGGATCGCTCATGGGAATGAGAGCCAAAGGAGATGATGTCATTATCATCTAATTGTTGCAATCTATCATGAAGGGAAAGACATTCATTCTCCCTATGGTCATTTACGTGATGATAATTACAATAAGGTTGGTCATGCTGACATTGTATCCTATGTTGTGGATGATACTAGTTGGATGGTAAGCGAATGAGGTGTTTTTCAAGTAACAAAAACAGCGCATCCTGAGGTCTAGCATGATGGGAGAAAAGTTATGGCTCACGCAATGTTGATGGAGTGGAAGGAGAAGTGGCATGTCGTAGAGGAGGAGAAGAAGTACTCTATGGTTGTGGAATAGGTTGATCTTGTTTGCTTTCTTGTGAGGCAAAGGTGGAGACTGTGTAGGATGCTCAACCAATTTTGACATAGGAGGACTAGATGATAGAATAGAAGTAAATTTATGTGGAGTATCAATGACATTTTTTGAAATAATATATTTCTCTAGATCTAGGAATTTGTAGCATAGAAGAAGAAATGACTCATATGTATCATACTGTAATCTTTGTTTGAGCACAAGAATCAAACCACGACAGAAAAGGAATTACTTTTCAAGGTCTATAGGTTGGAATATTAGGTGATGTATACAAGCATTAAACAGTAAGATATAATCCTTGATAGGTTCATATGAGCCCTAATGTAATGTAGGTAAGAGGTCATAACTAACTTTAGGGCCGTTATTGATGATAAACTGATGGAGGAAAGCATCCTCCATGTCACAGAAAGTACTAATGGACCCAAATGGAAGATGAGTGTACCATTGTAATGCCTCATCAATAAGACTGTATCGAAAGGCCTTAAGTAATAATCTATCATTAGAATAAGAGGTCATAATCATGCGGTAATGTAGAAGATGAGCATGAGGGTCACTAGTACCATCAAAACATGTGAATGTAGGCATGATAAAGTCCTTAGGAAATGCAGAATTATGAATCTTCTTAGGGACAAGGTTACCATGTAATGAGTTGTTATCAATAGAAGCATAGTAAGCCCTACTTTCTAGAGTAAGAGAGTGAACCTGAGATTGTAATTGACCTACATCATACATGAGAGAGAGAGGATAGTCTATGAAGGAATAGTAGAAGATGGCAACAATGTATTAAGAAGTTGTAATTTACCATTGTGAGTGATCATAGGAATATCAAGAGATGATAAGGGAGATTTTGATGCTAAGGGAACACTAGGAGTAGGTGCCGAAGAAGCTATAGTAGATTATATAGATGGAATATCCATAGCAGTGGTAGGACTAGCATCAGAAACATCCCTAATAGGTGAGGTGACCAATGGAGATACATCTATATGAGAAGATGAACTAATGGGTGTAGATGATGTAATAAGAGGAAATGAAATGGTAGGGGAAGAAGAAGTGATAGATGGAGGTGACTCATGCATAGTGCTAGATGCAATATCAGGAGAAGGTAATGATGGAATAGGAGATTCACACTCAGTAGTATGAAAAGAAGGAGAACCATGGCTATCAACTACCTCATTAGTATCAGATAGAGACTCAGAAATGAGAATGTCACTAAGGATGCTATCAATAGGATCATAAACATAATATGAATAAGTATGCAAGCTAGTATGAGATGTATCATGAGAAGAAATATCAGAAGTAGGAGAATCATGAGAAGGAACTATAGTAGTGGCCTGACTAGGAGAAGAATCAATATACATATGTGAGCGATTGTCAATACCAAGAAAGTAATCGATAAGAGAATCATCTAAAATTTCCTTAGAAATATCAGAAGGAGGATCACAAGTAGTCGTATAACATGGTGTACAATGAGTGAAGGCTATGGATCCTCAACAATACTAATGCCAATGGGAGAATCTTCAAAATGAGTAGGCACATATTGTTGACCATCTAGACTATTTGATATGATCTGGCATAGGAGTAGGATTACCATAGAGAGTCGTGAGCTCAACAATGACAGCCTCATCATAGATAGGGTTAACACTAAAATGAGACATGATGGGAAAAGAAGATGAACTATCCTTAGCCATTAGGGTTTAAAGCAGATCCTAGGGAAAAATATTCTAAAGTACAGGTTCACCAAAATGATTAACTAAAATATGAATTTTAGAGTTAATATAAATAAGTACAGTAATGAAATAAATGGTATAAACTGAAATATGAATGCTAAGTAATTTTATTTGATATTTAAATGAAATGAAATAATTGAAATAGGAGGGATAAGGTACTAACCTGAAAATGACTTACCTCACTATGATTTTGGACTAAACAGGATGATGTGCGGACGAAGCAGAGTATGATGGTACAACCCAGGAAATTACAGCAGATGAATTTGCGACCGGACTGGGGCGCCTGGAAGAGGATCAGGGTGCCTGTGGGCACCCTATGCAGTATGGGTGCTCTGGTCTGTAGAAAATCTCAGGACCTGAATCTGAAGTGTCGCTAGATCTTCGCAATGTCTCGATCTTGTCATGTGATTGTCGCAGTAACTTTTGTTGATGATGTCGTAAAACCTGTAATGAAGATCTACCTACAAAACCCCATACAAAGCATCAAACCCCTAAAAAATAAAGATGCATATGAAGGGGTCAGACTGACCTTAGCTGCCACAATGGTGGACTTACAACTAAGCGTTGCACTACATTCCAGACCAATGTAGTTTTGTGTGCTTGTGTGTGCAATTGTGTGCCTAGGGTGCCCTAGCGCCAATGACACAGAGATAGAGGGCGATAGCTAGATGTAAAATGTAAATGGTGGATGGAATAGAATGAATACAACCCTTCCTATGCAGTGTGTGATGCAGAATGATGCCCAAATGTAGTACCTTGCCTTAGTAGATAGCTAGCCCTTGATAGTAGATAGTTCGCCCATAAGATAGTAGTATGTTATGTTTATATAGGGATCTCTTGCTCAAATTTTGACACTAATGACCCAACATGCCGACTAGTACCTAGGGGAATGAGAGGGAAAATTACAAAGACTGACCTTGAAACTCTAAATTAGATGCAAGTGTTGTCGGGACCAGGGCACCTAAAATAAGGACTGGGGTGCCCATGGGCACCCTAGTTCTACCCTAGGCACCCTAGTCAAAGACTAGAGATGACAAATGACAAAATAACAACACCCGGGACTCCCCGGGAGATGACCAGAACTGTGCAAATAAATGTTTACTATGCAAGACAATTGACGACGATGACGACCAAATAACTGATGAAAGGACAAGGGGATGGGTCATTAGTGAATACTTTTCTTACGCAAGATCCATATATATATGAAGGTTTTGGGATCTATATGAGCATTATAATATACCATGAAAGCCAGAAACATATTAGAATGATAATAATGAAGAATATATAACAATTTACACAAGTAAAATGTATAAATACCATGATATATGTGCAAATATTCACTAATCACTAGTCAATAATGTAAATCAGTGTTAACCAATGGTTACCATGGGTCATTATGTGTGAAAAGACATAAATTTTGTCTTTTAAAGGCTATAATGATGTAAAATGAGGGGAGAAGAGGATATAATGAAAATGAGTGAGAATAGATGAGAAAAACATGAAGAATAAAGAGAGGAATTAATGTGAGAAGGGAGGGAGATGAATATAATTGATTTAAACATGTATTTCTGAATTTTATATCAATGTGATAAATATATATGTGATATTGGTGGTTCGAACCATTTATGTTTTGAGTAATATGTTTATTAATTTTTAATAAAAGATATATAGTTATTTTATAAGAGAGATCTACCCATTTTTGTGATGTTAGCTCTAGCTAGGTAAAACGAACTACTAAACCCTCACATTGCTATAGAGGCTTAAGGTCAACATTTTGGTGTCTAGGACTAGGTCCATCTAACTAATATCTTTAGGAGGGTAGAGGGAGGAAGGTGTGAGAAAAATGTGGTATTTATTTCAAAAGGAAGGACTGTTAAGTAATTTAATCAAAGATTCAAGAATATAGTGTAGAAATTAGATGAACTGCCAAATGAAACAAGGAGAATTGAGTTATTTATTGTGGGATTGTTACCTTATATAAGATTATTAATTGAGGGAAAATATTTCATAACATTCATTTAAGCAGTCGAAATGGCATCAAAACTAGAAGCGGAACCATGGAGGAGAGAGTGTGAAATGGTATTAAAATTGGAGGAGTTGCATAATGAATTAAGGCAACTAAGAAAAAGACTTGATCAAAGTAATGGAAGAGGATACCTTTGGAATTATCAAAGAAGTAATGGATATCATGAGATATTTCAAGGAGATAATGGAAAGGATACTACTAGGGATATCAGAGAGATGGATATCATAGGAGATATTATGGAGATAATGAAAGAGGATATTACAGAGGATACCATGAGAGGTGTGGAGGAAATAACTATAATAGAGGAAACTGTCATCATTATTATGGAGGAAATAACTATAATAAAGTATGGGATGGAAAATATCAAAAATGCAGAGAAAATGGTCAATGGAGAAGGTCGATAACATGTTATTGGTGTGGAAAAAATGGACATATACTACGGAACTGTGAGAAGAAGATACATATTGAAAATAGATATTACAAAGAGGAAGGGACACAGATAGAAAAGGAGACCAAAATAATAGAACCATATGAGAAATCTACATCCATAGAATCGATTGGACCATGATATGAAAAATCATGGCAAGTAAAGAAGAATCATATGGAAGATATAATAGAAAACCAAAAAATGGAAAGAGAAAAAGAGATAAGGAAGTTAAGTTTTAAGGGAGAAAATGAAACTGTGACATTGTGTGAGGATGTTGTAGAAAAAAGGAAGGAAAAGGTAGAGAACGTAAAAGAAAGCAAAATAAAGAAAAACCAAGAGGAAATAGAAAGAAAAGAAAAGGTGATAAATGAGAAGAAGAAAAGTATAGTTAGGTCAAAATATGGTATAATACAAAATGAACTAGATGAAAGGAAAAAGGATGAGGATTTTGATGGTGAATTACCAATGAAACATGTTGGATATTGTATAATGATACCGATATATGATGATGGAGAAGATGATTCATTCATATTTTTGAATTATGCACAATTATACCAGAATAGAGGGACCAAGACAAAATCCATGAGGAATGGAGGAACTAGAAAAGAACATACACCAAGGAGAATGAAGATAATACCTACTGAAGATGACCTCTAGTAGTGAAGAATAGGATCCTGTTGAATTTATATTCAAGATGAGACAAGTGAGGATCATAGGGATTTTAAGGCATCACTGATGTTTGATAGTTGAATTTCTCAAGAATGGTTGTCAAGACAATGTTTGAAGTCAGGGGATGATGTTGACAGAGTTATTCATGTTATGAAGTTGTTTTATGAAGGTTGCGGGATCTATATGAGCATTATAATATACCACGAAATCCAAAAACATATTAGAATGATAATAATGAAGAATATATAATATTTTACACAAGAAAAATGCATAAATACCATGATATATGTGTAAATATTCACTAATTACTAGTTAATAATGTAAATAAGTGTTAACCAATGGTTACCACGGGTCATTATGAGTGAAAAGACATAACTTTTTCCTTTTAAAGGCTATATAATGATGTAAAATGAGGGGAGATGAGGATATCACGAAAATGAGTGAGAAAAACATGAAGAATAAAGAGAGGAATCAATGTAAGAAGTGAGGGATATGAATATAATTGATTTAAACATGTATTTCTGAATTTTATGTCAATGTGATCAATATATATGTGATATTGGTGGTTTGAACCATTTATGTGTTGAGTAATATGTTTATTCATTTTTAATAAAAGATAAATACTTATGTTAGAAGAGATATCTACCCTTCTTTGTGATATTATCTCTAGCAAGGAAAAATGAACTACTTAACCCTCACACTAGTGTTGAAGCTTAAGATCAACACTTAGCGGTATAAATGTTATAGTATGTGCGTGATTTTGTGACTACAGCCTCTCCACACAAGAAAAAGAAAAGATAGGTTGAAAAGCTTTGCACTTGACGCAAGTCTGCAAGTCCTCCATGCAAGCTCTGATACCAATGAAGTCAAAGACAAATGGAAAATGAATTAAATGCCTTGCCTTAATCAAAACCAAATACAAATACCAAATTTATACAAGAGATAAACGATTGTAGGGGAACCGTCGGTCAG
This sequence comes from Taxus chinensis, assembly GCA_019776745.2. Taxonomy (NCBI): domain Eukaryota; kingdom Viridiplantae; phylum Streptophyta; class Pinopsida; order Cupressales; family Taxaceae; genus Taxus; species Taxus chinensis. The sequence goes on from CM034157.1 coordinate 349,689,547, forward strand.
GTGGAGATGCCACGAAGGCAGGAGTAACTGCCAGCATAACCGACCCTTAACAATGTATTACCAGTTCATGAAGGTGAAACTGTCTCACGGGAGGATGTCAAGAAGGCATACCAAAACCGACTAGCTAAATAGTTAAGCAATGTATTAGTTTATGTTAACACGAAGGCATGCAACTGCCGAGGTGGTTCAACAATGTATTAAACTTAACTATGCTAACAATAATAAAAGCTAATTAATGCATCCAAATTAAACTTGAAAACACTAAGCCATTCCTTTCTAAGTTGGATATGCTTTCTAAAGAATAGTTGCTTTTGTTGCACAATGATCAGAAGGAGGACTAGAGGATTGGCTTGACGTGGCAGAAGTTTAGACCGACTGTGCAGATTAAAATTCTCTTATTGTTTCTTAGTTTTAATGGAAATCATCGAGAAATATTCTGGTTTAAATTTTCCTACATGTAAGGTTAAAATGCAAATGTAATTGATGCATAAAAATTTGTGGGGTATCGTAAATGGGGATGAGAAACCACCTGCTGATGCAAGCAAGTTATTGGAGTGGAAAACAAGAAATGACAAAGAAAAAGTTATTATTAGCCTTGCGCTTTTAGATTCTGAGCTACATCACGTGGATTTAGAAAAATCATCCAAGGAAATTTGGGAAATGCTTAACTGTTAGGAATTAATGTATGAAGCATGTATTTGTTAGTGCATACATTTTTTGTTTTGGTGGTTGAAACAGTGCACCTAACTTTAGTTTGAATTGTTCGTGGAGGTTTCGTATGACTCCTTAGTTTAAGGAGATCCTCTCCCTGTAAATTTTTATGGTGCTAGAAGATTAAGTAATAAGAACAATTATTTTGTTCATTGTATTACGTAAATATCATCCAGCACTGTCACCTAGTATCAAAACGTTCATGGAATCCTGGGATATTATCAGGGGAAAATCCACTATTATTTTTGGTTGCCTTCCTACATGAGCCAATTATCTGAGGATGTTTGTAACATTTTTTTTTGCTATTTTTTGTGTGACTAGATTGTGGGTTTTGAATAGAAGGGGCACCATTCAGAGCAAGGATCTCTTGTGTAGATAGAAGCACGTGGGTAAATGGTAAACGTGGTGGAGTGTTATCTCTCATGCATGGATCAGTTCTAATCTTAACTTTCACACGGATCCCCATACTGGTGTCCCCACACTCCACAGTCCAGATTCTGAGCAGCATAATATTTCCATTGATTACGCTAAACGAGTCTACACATTAGTTAAGGATATTTTGTAGCAGAAAATGCCATAAATAATGGTAGGCATCTGAAGTTGCTAATGTAAATGTGTTGGTTTTAAGAGTATTCTACCTGGAACCAGATATTTATCTTTCACAATTTTCAAAGATCAAATTTTGGATCCAGGCGCAAATATCAAATCTGCAGGACTTCAAAACGCTGTCAGTTTCATCACCATACGCTGTTAGTTCAAAACGCTGCAGTCTTTGCATTAGATCGGTCAAGATCTCCTACCCGCGGATTTCTGAAAGAAAAGGTATAATGTGCTTTTACGTGTCTTCTTTTGACATTTAAGAAAGGTTTATTGTTTGTCTATCCTATAGGTTAGTGTTTAAAGTTCATTATTTTAGTAATTTTAAGTTTAGGACAATATTATTTGAGTCTAATTACTTTTGTCATTAATTATCATAATTTATTTCACTTAATCAAATAAATAGTCATCAGAAGTTAGATTCTTTAGTAAGTCATTGTTTTTAAAAAATTTGAGTCGTGCATGTCCAAAATCTAAAGTGTTAACATTAAATTTAATTTGTCAATAAAGTCAATTTGTATGTCATTCCTTGTATTGTAGAAAAATCAAGTGTCATAAAAAAAATTGTCACTTTTTTTTTCAAAAGTCATCAAGTAATGTCATTTTGAGATTCGAACTCAAAAATTTGTTAAAAAAAAATTGCCTTATGAACGCATTTTTGGTGTTACCCAACGTCTTAGCAACCATTGATCCTCAAAAGCCAAATTCTCTACGTTAGTAGCATTACATTGTAGGGTGGGCGCATCAAAGGTTGGAGTTCGATCAATGACCTCTCGTTAGTCACCAACGATGGAGCCACATCTTGCTATGGTGACATTATTATGGTGTGAGTATTTTCTTTCAGTTTTTGCAATGTGTTTGTGTTCAAAGTTCCTGTTTTGTGTGGTTTTAGATGTTGGAAAAAGAGTTGTGTTGGAGCGTAGATGATTGTTAGTGATCCTCTGACTGACGTGATCCTCTGACTGTCATACTTCGTTGGAAGATGGTCCACTTTTGAATACGTTCACTTGCAATGGTGGCCATGTGTAGCAAGATCTAACTAGCAAGATCCGGATAGTGTATGTCTTCGATGCAGTTTGCTTATCAGTGTTTGTGTGTGGAAATTTCACATTGTGGGGGGGACATGACACCAATGTTTCATTTCCATTATGTGCCTAAAACAACTAAAGTCAAGGGAATCTTCCAGTCGTAGTGGTAGTTTCCTATGTTGTTCGAGATCGAGTGGCAGCGATCGATAACAGTGGCTGCAATTAAGAACATTGTGATTCTTATAGGAAGTAATGTGAAATATCTTTCCTATATATGTTCTATTATGCAGTTTTGTAATAAGTGAATTTTGATTCTTATATACTTCTTTGATGTACAACCATAGTGGCGAACAAAAGCACCAGATTAATTCAGTTCATAGATCTTGAAAGGGTTTGTGGAAGGATCCAGAAAACCACACGAGGTAGACAGTTAATGGTGCATGTTCACGACAATGTTTGTGGTAAGCCTGTTTAAAACCATGGAAGGAGAGATCCTTTCTTTTGATCAAGATCATGAGTCACATTATAGGACATGCTTCACATAGGTGATCATACTGCAGATGAGTGTGTGGATGTTTTCACCATGTTTGCACTAAGGGTGAATGTTAGGAATTAATATATGAGGCATGTATTTGTTAGTGCATACATGTTTTGTTTTAGTGGTTGAAACAGTCTACCTAACTTTAGTTTGAGTTGTTTGTCAAGGTTTCATATGACTCCTTAATTTAAGGAGATCCTCTCCCTATAAATTTGTGTTATGCTAGGAGGTTAAGTAATAAGAACTATTATTTTGTTCATTGTATTACGTAAATCTGATCCAGCACTGTCATTAACAAATTGTTCGTTGCAAAAGCGGGAAATGCCCAATTTTCACTGAAATTGGAATTATATAAATTTAAAATGGATAATGGAATTACTATTTCCAGCCATATAAACAATATGAGGTCTCTTATTAGGTAGCTTGCTGAGGTAAAAACTAAAGTTGAAGATCATGATGTTAAAGCTATTCTCTTTAATAGTCTGCCATACAAATATAACAATATTATATTTACTCTTAGCCAAATACCATCACAATCTCTCGATGATATCATTGCAGCACTACTCGTAGAAGACAAAAGGATGCCTACAAAAGATGAGGGTATTTTACAAAACGAGATTGCACTTCATTCTCAAAATTTTCATAAAAAGTCCAATATTGATAAAAAGAAAATAAAATGCCACTATTGTAAGAAGAAAGGTCATACATCATGGGACTAACTTGTTTGAGTGAAAGATAATCTCAAAGGAAAATTCAAGTCCAGTGAAGCTAAAGTTTCTCGAGTAGAAGAACCATCAAATACTGATGAAAGTGAAGAATCGGTTGATGCCTTCACTTCACATCTCGTGTTGTGAAGTATGTAGTAGCAACTTACTGGAGGCTAGATGATATACGGAGGTTGGAGGAAAATAGGTGTCCTCTCATCATTCACCTATGACATGGTCGCATCATTTCTTTGGTGACATTTTTGTTTGTGTTTATGTTTGTTTTGTGTAATGTGGTTTTTTATGTGTGGTGTGTTTTTCAATAAAATGTAGAGCATTTTCTAGTTTGGTACCTCTTGAATGAATGACATTGTGAGTAGAAAAGGCACTAAAGTAGCACTTGGTTCTTGTGTAAAGGGTTTATTAAAATTTGAGAAACCACCGAAGTGTATAGTTCAGACATCAGGTCACCTCTAGGTTCGCGGTGAACCTGTAGTCATAAAACCATATGGGTTCGTGGTAATCTAGGGAAACAAGAAACCATCGAGGTGTTCTCAGAGAGATGTACTCAGGTCACTTCAAGGTTTGTGGTAATCCCATAGAGAAAAACCAAGGTGTCACTAAGACCAAGAAGCCACAAAGATGGCATGCCACCTCAAAGGTGAGCAGGCTACATAGAGAGTGTAATAAACTTTTTACTGTGTTAGGAATAAGGGGGGTCTATTATATGGAAATATGATGTTTGTAAAAATAATGTATTAAGGGGGAGAATGTTAGCATAGTTAAGTTTAATACATTGTTTAACCATCTAGGTGGTTGCTCGCCTTCATGGCATCCTAAACTACTCGATGGTTCCCCTACAACCGTCCTATCTGTTGTGAATATATTTGCATGCTCATGGGATATTAAATCAAGGCAATTCATTTAATCATTTGTCTTGTTGTGTTTACCTTCAGTTCTTACATAGCTTTATTATGATGTTTATGTTAGATTAAATTTTCTATTGAAACTACTTGGTGTTAGTTTCTGTTAATTATCTTAGCTTCTTTATCATGCATACACCTGGTATCCCACTTTTGACCCACTCAAATATTCATTTGACACAATGCCTATCTGGGTAAGACTCTTGGGTCTTCCCCTAAAACTTTGGGATGAATCATGTCTCAAATCCATTGGAAACAAGTTGGGGTGTATGAAAAATATGACGATGCAACCACCCAACAATTGCACACTACCTATGCCCAGATTTTAGTGGATCTAGACTCATCCCTAAACTTACATGAAAAAATCAACCTGCGGATTGGAGGTAGGAAATGGAATCAATGTCTTGACTATAAAAGGTTGACATACCATCGTCAAAGATTTTTTGAAACTAGACATTTGACATTAGATTGTGGGCATGCTAAGAGAAAAAATGGGGCTTCTCTAGTTTGGTGGAAGGACTCTCTCCCTTCTCACGTTGTTGTTAATGCCTCATTTGACCTGGTGTTGTTTCTACTTCTAATACATGCCCCTCAAGGTTGGATTCTGTCAAGATTCCCCCTTAAGGTGCCTATCAAAGAACTAATTTCTATGATTCGCAATACCAAGATCTCTTCTAGGTGGACAGGGAGAGGGAAACCCCCTCTTCTCCTGTTAGGACTCACTTTCAACCTATTTCTTCGATTGACATTCTCCTCTCGTGCGAACTTGTTAAAGATGACAAGCTTAATAAGGAGGAGTGAACGTTGGTCCAAAACAAGAAAAGGGTCTCTACTAAGCTGCAATTAACACCTTATCACATGAAACTCATATCTTAATATTCCACTTTGGGTTGACTATAGTTGGTTTATATTTGGTGTTGCGCAGTTGCTTTTGTTGTTATCTTGCAACATGTTTCTGTTGTGTTTATTTTGATCTTCATCTTCTTATTTTGGTTATTGGCCTTTTTGTTCCTAGGTAGGGTCCCAATCTAAAAACCTTTTATCCTTAATTAAAAATTAGCACATTTAAGAGACGCGAGATACAAAAATGATTGCACATTGAATTATTTCATTTACACAAATTTTATATTGAAGTTAAATACGAGAAAAATCTTTTCTACTTTTAAATCATTCTCGTGTTAAAATTTTGATTCAAATAGTTAAATATTCATCCCAGTTGATATAAGTTGTTTCATGCATTGAAATATAAGGGTTGGGACACTTAATATGACTCATTGTTGACTTAAGTATCAAGTGTTGATTGTTATTTTGTAAAAGTATAAGAGCCCTGATAACAATGGAAGGATAACACAAGCCCCCACTAATATTCCCTATTTTTATTACAAGGAGTTGAACATAATATGACTTCATTCATTTCCTTGTGATTCTTCAATGAACTAAATAATCTAATACATGATTTCACATATTATGACATAAAGGATACATTTTGAAGGTGATATCAAAATTTGCACACATACCCCACAAAAATGTCTTGATAATTGATCAATACCATTTGATGATGTAATTTCTCTAATAGTATTTTATTTTGATTTCTTGACCTATTTTTATTAGTATAACATTGGGAATTACATTCCATTATGAAGTTTCATCACATTTATGTATAACTTTAATTATCTAGTCTTTCCTAGCATTTTAGTAATTTACAATATTCTTGGAATCTAGATTAGTTTGTATTCATGTAATTAAGTATGTATCATTGGTTTACGTCTAGTAAGGACTAAATAGATTTATATTTATATTTAGATAGCCCCTCTCTGGTATTCATCTTCTCAAAAATTTTAAGTGGGAGGGAAAATCAAAATAGATAAACATACATATATGTTAAGTGTTTCAATATTTTTCAGCATAGTGCTAGGAGAAGAATTCAGGCATATGTGGAGGTGAACTTGTGATTAGGTGAACTAGGTAGATAGCGCAACTACAGAGGATGAAACTACATCTAATACAAAAAAATGATCCTTCAAAAAATCTCTAGCAAGTATCATACCTTCTTGAGATATCAGACATGATTTGATGTCATTCTGAACCAAGAACTCCACCTTGAGCTTGTGTCTCAATACCTAAGAGACAAACAGGACATTTTCGGTCAAGCCAAGGACAGGGCACCTTCATGAGAGTACATCTTCTCATCCCAAGAGGAATGGTCAAATTTCTTAATCCTTCTACTACATACTCCTTGTTGTCTGTAATATGAGGGTAAGTGCACCAAGATGGTGGACAATTAAGTGGACATAAAAACCCAAAATTCAGGTAACGCGAGAGCAGTTTTTAAACCGCACTCGTGAAATTTTTTGTATAGGCTTGGTGATTTCCAAACCTAAAACCATGGCTCGCGGTTTGGCAAACTGTGATCGCGGTCCTCTGAGACAAAAAAAGCAGACTACGACTCCTCATTTTCCCTCATTTTTCCTTTCCAACTGCGATTTCTCCTAGACCTTTGGCACTTGCGCTTTAAATACCCCCTAAAAATTACTCTTTGGACTTATGGATTGTGATAGTTTTAACCATGCCGCCAAGACAAAGAGGTAAGCCCTCGATTTTGATCAATTTGTTTGCATTTTAGGTTATTTTTTGTGATTTTCATGGGTTTTTCAATTTTTTGTTTATGTATACAATTTTTTTGTTTTGTCAGTTGCTCGGCGAGCTCGTAATCCTACAAACCCTCCAAAAAATCGTCAAAACCCTCCAAACATTCCACAAAACCCTCCTCCAAACATAGATCTGCCTCTTGTGGCTCCTTCTGTCCCCACGGAACCAACAGGAACACAAGCTGATATCGTTGGAAAAATCTGACAAAATAAAATTGCCATTGAGAACCTTATTCAGAATATAAGACAAAATCATGCCACAAATCCATCCCGCATGACTTTAGCCAACACATTGCAAACATTGATTGGTGAAGTTGACTCCGCAACCAACCAAATAGATAGATGTAATACCTTTAGAGGTGATTGTAGGCAGTGGTATGCAAATAAATTATCCCATGTGGCCGTAAAAGACAAAAAAATGGAAAAGACCACATTTGTGCATTATTTACTGACCCAAGAACCAATGCCCCCACAGTTACTTGCAAACGGTTCCCAATCCATTGGTGCCATGATGACCGAATCAAAAACAATTTTTGGGACTGATGGTGGATGGTTTTTTATTATCCACCATGCAACAACAATGAGGTTCCCCTCTATTTTTTGAAGAAATTATATTGTGAGTTTGTGCTTAATGAGGTCCCAAACTATTTTGACTTTTCTGATTTTTATGGGCGAGGTGGTGGCTCTGCACAGAGTAGACCTAGTGCATGCGTAGGTCAACCAAGGATCCCCCATGCCCCAAAACCCCCACTTCCTTCAGTTATCCCTCCTACAATGAAGGAGGTTGTAGAGATTGACACACTACATGCATTGAGGGAGCTCACTGACACTCTGACCCAACATAGTGAGTAGATTACATCTGGTGATGTTGGTGGAGGTGCCAGTTCTAGTGCACCACACCACTGTGGATCATGTGGTGCCGTATGCACTGCGGGTGAGACATCATTTGCTGGATCACATGATTTATTTTCTCTAGATGAGATGATGGTGGATGTTTTTGGAACTGGTGCAATGGATCCTGGTATTCCACAGGTAAATGTCAAATAAATATTTAATATATATATACAATAGTTTAATTCATGTTTGAGATTTTAATATATATGTATTTCATTGTACGTTATGTACATACATGTAAAAACTAATTTTTTATTTTATTTTAAATAGCAAGAGCCGGTGAAGGAAACATCCGATGTCGACATGCTAGCTACTGTAGTTGGGCATGTTACAAACGTAAGTTTCAAGTTGTACTTAAATTTCAAATTTCATTTGATTGTGCACTTTTATTATTATAATGTTTCACCTGTACATGTACATATTAATATATGTTTGTCTTTTATACGTGCAGGAGCCTAGCGGGTCATCATCTGCTCTGGGAACTGAGGCTATTGGCACGCCTCACGTGACTTTTACACAGGTTAGTTTCTCTTTACACTTTCCAGTTCTAATTGTGGAAGTTCACGTGGATTATGCTTTGGCTCTGTTATGTGGCAGTCATGTAGATTAATATTGATTTGTACATGTTTTTTGTATAGCTTATGACTGCCAGAGAGACTCCTCCATTTATGCAGACTGTGGAGGCTACTGTAGATACTGCCATAGCATTTGCAAATCCACTAACTGAGGTAAAAATTTTCAAATTTGTTAAATTTATTTAGGAATTATTTCTTATTACTTAAATCTACAATATCAAATTTTGTACATGAAATATTTAATTTGAAATTTAATTATTTGTATGTAGCTTACCTCTCATGAGTCTACCGTTGTCCCTGCCATGCGTCAACGACAAATTGATAGGGATCATGACATTGCGGTAAGATTTCACATGCATTTTAACTAAATTCTAAGTTTCTAAATTTTGAATGTATTTTAAAAATATGGGTGTTAAAATCTTGTTGTTTATGAATGTGCAGGTTAGGTTGCAGGCTTGCTTAGAGATGCCTAGGACCACACGGATGAAATCCGTAGTGGCATCTCCCTCCACTACATCCCCAGGTCATGGACATGCTACTTCTAGCAGGGCGAAGAGAGGGAAGATGTTTCATGATTAGATTCATAGGACATGGATGTACATAGATATATATATAGATATATATATGGGCCAGCTGGTCCTAGTTCATGATTCTTCATAGGACATTGTATATAGCCCTATGCGGCCGTATGTGGTCTTATATGTATGACACACTTGGTTCGAGATGTACACATGTTATGAACTTATATTTTCAGAGACGTGCATTCAGCACACTTATATATATCTGGATGTGTTGGTTTTCATAACGATATTACTTCTATGTTTGATTCGAATTCATTACACATGATATCCTTCTATGTATGTATATTCTATGTATATTAATTATATATGTATGTTTGATTTAAAATTTCACAAAAATTCTATGGTGAAGTTTCACTACTAATTAATTCTACTTGTAACTGGACCTATCAAAGATCGAATTCATGTTGACCTATCAGATTTCAAAGCTTCAAAATATTACAATTTTTTCAACTACTGAGGTAGAATATGTAGTTGCCTATCATAGTTGTCAGGAGGTAATTTGGGTAAAAAATTTATTGGATGAGTTTTGAAGATATCAATAGAAGATGAAGGTATTGTGTGACAATCAAAGTGTTATTTAATTATCCAAGAATCTAGCTTATCACAATAAGACAAAACATATTTTAGTTAAGTATAATTTGGTTATCTTCTATTCATTTGCAGAAAATGTGATGAGTTGGTCGTGTAATATATAAAGTGGATTGGTTATCAAGGTGGATATTATAAGATATGTGACAACAAAGTTAAATTTTAGATCCCTTTACGACAACATTTGTAATTTTCCAAAGTTGAAAAAGTGAATGCTAGAGGAATTGTTGAAAAATGTTGTTGCTTCCGGGATAGTTGTAATTGTTGAAAAATGTCTGATCCTAAACCTTGGTGTAGGGAAACTTGTTCCAAACAGTACTCTCGTTGCCCTATTGTTTGAAAAAAGTTCGAGACAATAGTTGTAAGGTTGTCAAAATATTGTGTTGGGTCATGGCACCGAACCGACTACGCAGACACATCCGGGTGGCTAGGTGAATGCTAGAGGAGGCATCATTTTGGTGCGTGACAACGTCGTTGCTTCCGGGCTACCTCGTTCGGGTGGAGTCCCTTAAGAGCCCTGAGACCAAAAAATTGTTCAACTTCGACGGGTGACTACGCAGACTCTGTGGCACCTAGAGATGTCTCATCTGATCCTACACCTCGGTGTAGGGACACTCTACAATAGCCTATCTCAGTTTTTTCCTTCTCCAATCGGTGCTCTCGCTGCCCTATTGTTTGCAAACACGCCGAATAGTGTAGTTTGAGACAGTGTAAGGCTGTCAAATGGTATATTGTGTAAACGGTGGGTCATGGCACCAAACTAACTGTGTAGACACATCTAGGTGGCCAGGTGAATGCTAGAAGAGGTGTTCATTTTGGTGTGCAACAACATCATTGCTTCCGGGCTACCTCGTTCGGGTGGAGTCCCTCAAGAGCCCTGAGACCAAAAAATTGTTCAACTTCGACGGGTGACTACGCAGACTCCGTGGCACCTAGAGACGTCTCGTCTGATCCTACACCTCGATGTAGGGACACTCTACAATATCCTGTCTTGGTTTTTTCCTTCTCCAAATCGGTGCTCTCGCTGCCCTATTGTTTGCAAACACGCCGAATAGTGTAGTTTAAGACAGTGTAAGGCTGTCAAATGCACCAAATGTCGTTATATTGTGTAAACGGTGGGTCATGGCACCAAACCAACTATGCAGACATGTCTAGGTGGCTAGGTGAATGCTAGAGGAGGCATCATTTTGGTGTGCAACAATGTCGTTGCTTCCGGGCTACCTCGTTCGGGCGGAGTCCCTCAAGAGCCCTGAGACCAAAAAATCGTTCAACTTCGACGGGTGACTACGCAGACTCCGTGGCACCTAGAGATGTCTCGTCTGATCCTACACCTTGGTGTAGGGACACTCTACAATAGCCTATCTCAGTTTTTTCCTTCTCCAATCGGTGCTCTCGCTGCCCTATTGTTTGCAAACGTGCCGAATAGTGTAGTTCGAGACAGTGTAAGGCTGTCAAACGGTATATTGTGTAAACGGTGGGTCATGGCACCAAACTGACTGCATGGACATGTCTGGGTGGCCAGGTGAATGCTAGAGGAGGCATCATTTTGGTGTGCAACAACGTCGTTGCTTCCGGGCTACCTCATTCGGGCGGAGTCCCTCAAGAGCCCTGAGACCAAAAAATTATTCAACTTCGACGGGTGACTACGCAGACTCCGTGGCACCTAGAGATGTCTCGTCTAATCCTACACCTTGGCGTAGGGACACTCTACAATAGCTTGTCTCAGTTTTTTCCTTCTCTAAATGGTGCTCTCGATGTCCTATTGTTTGCAAACACGTCGAATAGTGTAGTTTGAGACAGTGTAAGGCTGTCAAACGGTATATTTGTGTAAACGGTGGGTCATGGCACTGAACCGACTGCGCAGACACATCTGGGTGGCTAGGTGAATGCTAGAGGAGGTGTCATTTTGGTGTGTGACAACGTCATTGCTTCTAGGCTACCTCGTTCGGGTGGAGTCCCTCAAGAGCCCTGAGACCAAAAAATTGTTCAACTTCGACGGGTGACTACGCAAACTCCGTGGCACCTAGAGATGTCTCGTCTGATCCTACACCTTGGTGTAGGGACACTCTACAATAGCCTGTCTCAGTTTTTTCCTTCTCCAAATGGTGCTCTCGCTGCCCTATTGTTTGCAAACGTGCCGAATAGTGTAGTTTGAGACAGTGTAAGGCTGTCAAACGGTATATTTTGTAAACGGTGGGTCGTGGCACCGAACTGACTATGTGGACATGTCCAAGTGGCTAGGTGAATGCTAGAGGAGGTGTCATTTTGGTGCGCAACAACGTCATTGCTTCCGGGCTACCTCGTTTGGGCGGAGTCCCTCAAGAGCCCTGAGACCAAAAAATTGTTCAACTTCGACGGGTGACTACGCAGACTCCGTGGCACCTAGAGATGTCTCGTCTAATCCTACACCTTGGCATAGGGACACTCTACAATAGCCTATCTCAGTTTTTTCCTTCTCCAATCGGTGCTCTCGCTGCCCTATTGTTTGCAAACGCGTCGAATAGTGTAGTTCGAGACAGTGTAAGGCTGTCAAATGGTATATTTTGTAAACGGTGGGTCATGGCACCAAACTGACTATGCAGACACATCTGGGTGGCTAGGTGAATGCTAGAGGAGGCATTGTTTTGGTGTGCAACAACGTCGTTGCTTCTGGGCTACCTCGTTCGGGCGGAGTCCCTCAAGAGCCCTGAGACCAAAAAATTGTTCAACTTCGACGGGTGACTACGCAGACTCCATGGCACCTAGAGATGTCTCGTCTAATCCTACACCTCAGTGTAGGGACACTCTACAATAGCCTGTCTCAGTTTTTTCCTTCTCCAATCGGTGCTCTCGCTGCCCTATTGTTTGCAAACGCACCGAATAGTGTAGTTTGAGACAGTGTAAGGCTGTCAAATGGTATATTTTGTAAATGGTGGGTCGTGGCACCAAACTGACTGTGCAGAAATGTCTGGGTGGCTAGGTGAATACTGAGGAGATGTATTTTTTGGTGCGTGACAACGTCGTTGCTTCCGGGCTACCTCGTTCGGGCGGAGTCCCTCAAGAGCCCTGAGACCAAAAAATCGTTCAACTTCGACGGGTGACTACGCAGACTCTGTGGCACCTAGAGATGTCTCATCTGATCCTACACCTCAGCGTAGGAACACTCTACAATATCCTATCTCAGTTTTTTCCTTATCCAAATGGTGCTCTCGCTGCCCTATTGTTTGCAAACGCGTCGAATAGTGTAGTTTGAGACAGTGTAAGGCTGTCAAACGGTATATTTTGTAAACGGTGGGTCGTGGCACCAAACCGACTATGTGGACACATCTGGGTGGCCAGGTGAATGCTAGAGGAGGTGTCATTTTGGTGTGTGACAATGTCATTGCTTCCGGGCTACCTCGTTCGGGCGGAGTCCCTCAAGAGCCCTGAGACCAAAAAATTGTTCAACTTCGACGGGTGACTACGCAGACTCCGTGGCACCTAGAGACATCTCGTCTAATCCTACACCTCAATGTAGGGACACTCTACAATAGCCTGTCTCAGTTTTTTCCTTCTCCAATCGGTGCTCTCGCTGCCCTATTGTTTGCAAACGCGCCGAATAGTGTAGTTTGAGACAGTGTAAGGCTGTCAAATGGTATATTTTGTAAACGGTGGGTCGTGGCACTGAACTGACTATGTGGACATGTCTGGGTGGCTAGGTGAACACTAGAGGAGGCATCGTTTTGGTGCGTGACAACGTCGTTGCTTCCGGGCTACCTCGTTCGGGCGGAGTCCCTCAAGAGCCCTGAGACCAAAAAATTGTTCAACTTCGACGGGTGACTACGCAGACTCCGTGGCACCTAGAGATGTCTCGTCTGATCCTACACCTCAGTGTAGGGACCCTCTACAATAGCCTGTCTCAGTTTTTTCCTTCTCCAATCGGTGCTCTCGCTGCCCTATTGTTTGCAAACGCACCGAATAGTGTAGTTTGAGACAGTGTAAGGCTGTCAAATGGTATATTTTGCAAACAGTGGGTCGTGGCACCGAACCGACTATGCACACACGTAGGGATGGTCTTGTAAACACTTGGGGAGGTGTCATTTTGGTTCTCTAAGCTCCAGGTCCTTCTGGGCTACCTCCTCTGGAGCCAAGAACCCCCTCCACAGGTACATAAATCATTGTTAATTACTTCTCTTTTCTTGTAAAACAATGAAAGCTTCTCTTAGCTTCGAGAATTTATAATTCTCTACTAACAGTGCCAACCACGTGAAGGTGGAAGCTTTTCTGGCACCACTAACCTGCATATAAAAGTCTTAGTCAAAGAAATTTAAGTTTCAAATCAAAACCATACTAGATATATACAAAATACACAAATTTAATAAAATATATGAACTTAAATTTATCTAACTAACAAATTTATATATACCAAAGAAATTATATATACCAGACATGAGCATTGTAAATTCATTGCAATGAACCATCAGGATCGGATCTACTCTGAATAGCGGACAAGATTGCTTCATGATCTGACTCTCGAACCTTCCAAAGAATCTTGTTATTAGGCCTTCCTCGATATCTATACAGCTGAATATTTGTCGCTAGAACTAGATGCGAATATAAGAGTATTTTCCTGTGTGTCTCAAAGTCTTCAAACACCCAAATAGAGGAGTTTTTTAATGGATATCGCCGAAGCCAAGTTCCAGTAACTACCACTGACCCTGTAGGGTACTCAATATCTTTGCCATCTATAACAGGAGAAGTCAACTTCTTTCTTTCCTCGATGCAACGACATAAGAAATAGTTTGTTCCTTCTTCATTGTCTTCTGTCGCAATAACTGCAAACACATGTCCTACAAAAAAAAGGTTTCAACTCAAATTTAAATTGTACATATTAAAATTTCAATGGACATAAGTCAATACAAAAATTGTAAATAATTATAAATACCTTGTTGCCAAAAATTGAAATTTCATCAAAGTCCTTGGATGTTGCAACTTCATCTGCAGAAACAAGTCGTAATGCTTGTGGAGGTTGATAACTAGCAAGCGGAGTTAGAGGCCTACAAATCCATCCATCAACCCATTCTTGTGAATCACACTCAACTGTGAAAAATTCGATACAAGATGCACAAAAACATGTCAACTTTCTTGTCCATGTGGCCCACGAAGTAGCGTCTGAGCTACAAAATGAGTGCATATCACTGGACCCAGTGAGTGTCATACAATCCTCGTAGTTAGCAATTTGTTGTTCCTCTATCAACCAAAAATATCTGTGAACCGTGGAAATTTCTTGAGAACCTCGGGCCATGTTGTCAATACACCATTCCACTATGCTCTTTGCATCTTTCAATTTAGCACCATCTTTGTACTTCAACTCTTCTCTTGCAAGAGCTCTTTTCACACATGCCCCTGCACCGTCATGCTCTCCTTTTCCATGTCCAGCCTCAGTGAAACTCCAAATATGTTGCACACCCATCTTGACGTGCATCCTGCTCATCCAATAAAACATTCGTGCATTCTTAAACTGAGACGTGTAATTATCTGACCATATATAATGTTGTTTGAAGTGGATGTCCCTATCAGACAAGTTTCCATAAAATAACTGGAAACACCCTTGCACAAATTCAGTAGAATGAGTACGATCATCACTGATATAAAAATGGTACTCTCTTAAAAATTTTTGATCATTCTCTGTACTGTCAGGAGAATGTATAAATGCTATATGCACAAAAATGGCAACTTGTACTGAGTTGTAATATTGTGATTGAACCTCCATTTGTGGTTGCAATGTGTAATTCTCTACAAAATCTACCACTGAAACAATAGTACCAATAGGAAATGTGTCTTTGCATATCTTGAACTGTTCAGCCAACCATCGAGCTCTGTGTGTATGCCTAGCATACTCATAAACAATTTCATCCTTAAATTTTCTCATAAATTGAAAAACAGGCATATGTTCTGTAACTAGCTCACACCGTTTAGACTCTTTTCCATCTTTCAACTGGTATGCAACTGATTTATATTTATCAAACTCAACTAAATTATTTCCTATTGCACCTTCAATTTTCTCATGGATGCAACTTTCCAATTTAGGTAATCCGCCACATGTACCACAACTTCCATCTAAACAATCCTGACTATAAAAAAATTGTCCAACTTCTTTTTCACAAAATATCATAGGAATGAAATCCCTGGAAGATATTGGTGGAACTTGAACACCACATTCCGATAAAATAGTTTCAGAATTCAAAATAGAATGAATACATAAAAATTTAGCATAATGCATAGCAAATTCAACATGTTGCCTACAACAACAAGTGGTGCGAGCGTGGTTGATTTTCACATAGAATGGTTTTAACATTTCAAAAAAACGTTGACTAATTTTAATTTCCAGATGCTCTTGTTCAAACTTACGAAAAAATTGAGTTTGAGTCATATCTAAGAAATGCTTTGGATGTGGTTCGCGATTAATAGAACCAACTCTCTGTTTTACAACATCTCTTGTATTAGGTGAAACTCTAGTGTTATCATGCCAAAATTGAATAACAACTTCTCTTATAGCATCAGTATTATATTTGTCCTTACGCGGTGCTCTAGCAGAAAATGCCCAAAAATCGGTGTTATTGAGTGATTGAAGGATATTACGTCTTTCAATTGCTTTCATTAGAGTTTTTCGATTAACTTGCAACATTCGACTTGTTTGCGTAATCAAACGTTGTTTTTTTATTGATTCACTTACAACACTAGTAGCAAGTACACGACGCACAATATTACTATCCCTAGTGCGTCTCTTGACACCAACAGTGTGATATGCATCATGAAGGTTTTCAACAATTGTAGAGGTTTGACCACGTATATTAGATGTTGTCAATCCTAAGGTGTTTAATGTAGGTCTCATTTTATTCAATTTCATCAAACTAACCAACAACTGACATCTTTGGGAATCATTTAAAATTTCAAAATGATTATCCCAAATTTCAGTGGCTTTTCTTCTGATTTTTCATTCAGAAAGTTTGTCACACATTGGTTTCAAAATGTTTTCATCAATTTCAATAAAATAATTAGGTTTCTTACGGAAAATCCTAGGAGGTGTTTTTGTCAAATTTTGTCTTGTCTACAGTTTCAACCTGAATTTCTTTATTCACATTTTCATTGTCTCCTTCAATTTCAACATTTGCTACATCACGAGTATTTAATTCTTCTTCAACATTGACAGTAAAAACATCTTCATCACGAGTATTTAATTCAACTTCAACATTGACAGTAGAAACATTACCTGGTTCCTCATTGCTTACAATAGTAGGGGTTGAAGATGAACCTCTTCTTGATTCACGAAGATTCCGCATTCGCTCAGCATTTTGAAATCTGTTTGCCTCTAATTCGTTTGGTGTTTTTTTACTTAATGACTTCCTTTTTTGACTTCGTTTCTTGTCTCCCATGATGTTTTACTTCTGGTGATAAGAAAAACGTGCAGAAAATGACAGAATTTCACAGTAATTCGTACGGTAAAGTCAAACAGTAAAAATCACATGGTAATTAGAACATTGGGATGCGTATAAATATGATTTATAAACTGTGATCATGGTTTATAAAGCGCGATCGCGGTTCTTGTTTAAAAACCCGCGATCGCGGTTTATAAACCGCGATCGCGCTTCTTTCTGTATCATCAAATCCGACCCTAAGGCTCGGGAAATCTTTGTTTTGCCCCAACCAAAGCTATGAAAGGTCATTATGAAGTGTAAAGGGTCAAAAAACTTCAAATTTTCTCTTCCATAGACTTGAACCATGCTAAAAAACTGAAAACATTTCACAAAAATGGTGCCATCGCGTAGGGGAGACTGTTAGCTTCGTAGAAATATTGATTTTAAAGTGAATAGAATAAGATAAATATCATTTTATAATTTTTTACTAACAATAGGTCTTTAAGACATTTTTTCCCGCGAATGTTCATGTCTACGTTTAAGACTGCAACTTTTGTTTCGCTTATCAAAATGTGATAAAACTTATACCATCCCAAGTGTGGAGAAATTCTATACACGTTAAAAAAAATATTGATTTCGATATTTTTTGATATAGTTATGGCGGGCAAACGGAAAGCGCTCCATTTTCTAAATCTTTTTAGACCACTTTCACGGAAAAAATCATTAAAAAAAAATATTACTCGAAAAAATACAAAATAAAATCCATCCCAAGATAGACAACTACATCTAACTTTTCACCAAAGGAAAAAAAAATAACAAGATTTGGTCATCCAAATCGCGGGCAAACGGACTACAATCTTATAGGTTTTTTCAAAAACAAAAACCAAGTCATATAATTTTAAGTGTTTAATATAGCTAAACTTGTCCATTTTTTTTAAAAAAAAAATTAGTATTTTAGAAACTAGATTCCGGATGCTACGATTCATATTTATATAAATTTTTCTAATTTTGAGTGCGCGTATTGCTAATAATCCCTACAAGTTGAGATTTCACTGTTTTTTGCAATATGACGTCCACTTATGACCCCTTTTTTGTCCACCAACTTGGTGCACTGGGAGACTAGAACCAAATCATCTTCTTGTGCACCGCAATGTGCTGATTCTAGGACATCGTCATTTGATTCATCATCTGGCTAGACTATGACGTGTCCTTTCTGCTTCTTTCTGCAAGGATGCCACTTGGATTTTCGTGAATCACCTCGTCCAGATGTGCTCTCTTCTCCAGAATTGCGTTGTGTGAGACCATTATACCAAAATTTTACAATGTCATGTGTATTCGTGGTGTAGATGTGACACCATCAATTCACTTTTGAGACTTCTGTTTTTTTTTTTTTGCTTCTACGGTTTCTTCTATGTCTTCTTATCTTGTTGTCCCTTGTGAGGCTTCTAACTCCTCTTCTGCCTCAAGATCAACGCTTTGTCCTAAAACTCTTCTTGCACTATCTGAATGGCTTCTTCCTGTTGCAGAAAATTCACCAACTCGGCAAAGCTCACCTCCTTTTGTGTTATGGTCAATGTGGTGATGAATGTCCTGAACTGGGATGGAAGAGCTCGCAGTGTGAGAGGGAAAAACAACTTATCTTCGACCACTTCTCCTAGTGCACTAAGCTTTGCTCATAGTTTTACCACTCGACGCAAGAATTCTTCCACTTTCTCGCCTTCTTGCATACTCAAGGTATGAAGCTTTCATTGGAGATGCAGAATTTTTGTCAAATTATTTGCTTCATAGATGGTGGAGAGAGTATCCCAGACCACCTTTGATGTTGTCGCATTCCATATGTGTGGTTGCACCTCATCGGATATGCTCATAGTGATCAACATCAAGGCTTTTGTATCATCCTTGTCATACTTTGTTTGCTCATCTACATCGGTGGGACAAGCGAGTGTGACAATCACAATTTCCCAGAGATATTCAAAGAGGAGAATGGTTCTCATCTTTGTCTTACATGCAGCATAATTTGGCCCTTTCAAGAGTTGGGCATCAGATAGCAATATTTTTGGAGCAAACATGATGTCAAATAAAAAAATAAGTATAAAAAATTCTTACTTGCTTACACACACTAGTTTGGTATTGTTTCTTCATGCACAGTAGCAGAAATGTCCAATCCTCCACCTAACAACAACGGAAAATACCAACAAACAAGGTTGTTATGCTAGAAATTGCGCCACTTCCACATAGGTAGGTCTACATGCCAATCTTCCAATGTTCCACACGTAAGAAATACTACATGTTTTTCCAAAAATGATAAAGAAATGCCAAATATGTTAGTCATTGCCACGTCTAAGCAGGTCTAGGAACTGCCTAGCAAAATACCAAAATAGAACAACATCCCAGAGAAAGACTTGCATGTCTCAATGGATGCCAAACAGGTTCAAGTCGCTGGGTCAAATCCAAAACCAGTCGCTCCACTTCAACGCAAGGTAATTTTAAGACTCCACACTTGCCAAACATGTCCTGCCTTAGGTCTACAAAATGGGTCACTCCAGGGATTCCAAATTTGCACGCCAAGGTCTGTAGGTCAAAACAACGAACTGAAAGAAAAATGCCAGAAGCGAACTGCAAATTCTCTATGTTGTTATTGCCACGTTTCACCTTTCAGGAAAATGTTGTGCCAAACTCCACGCCAAGGATAGAGGAGCTCTGATACCAATGTTGGACAAAGAGAGAGAAACAAACTTTGATGATTTATTCAAAGTAGCAAAAGTAAATATATACATGCTCAAAAACAGTTTGACCCAACTATCAAACGGTTAGGGATGGTAACCGACTAAGTTGGTTGAGAATAGACAATGTATTAATTAGTTTTCTAATAAACTCAATGTCTTTACTACAAACGGTTGGCATTCCGCTGTCACATATGTTTTGAAACTAGACATTTGACATTAGATTGTGGGCATGCTATGAGGAAAATTGGGGCTTCTCCAATTTGGTGGAAGGACTCTCTCCCTTCTCACTTTGTCGTTAATGCCTCATCTGACCCTGTTATTGTTTCTACTTCAGCTACTTGCCCCTCAAGGTTGGATTTTGTCGAGAGTCCCCTTTAGGTGCCTATCAAGGAACCAGTTTCTGTGACTCACAATACCCAGAGCTCTTCTAGGGTGGACAGGGAGAGGGAAACCCCCTCTTCTCCTGTTGGGACTCACTTTCGACCTATTTCTTCTATTGACATTCTCCTCCTGTGCGAACCTGCCAAAGATGACGAACTTAACAAGGAGGAGTGGATGTTGGTCCAAAACAAGAAAAGGGCCTCTACTGAGCTGCAATCAACCCCTTCTCACATGAAATTCAGATCTCAATCTTCCACTTTGGGTTTCCTGCATTTGGTTTAGATTTGGTGCTACGCAGTTGCTTTTGTTGTTACATCTCACAATGTGTTTCTGTTGTGTTTCTTTTTATTTTTATCGTCTTATTTTGGTTGTTGGCCTTTATGTTCCTGGGTAGGGTCCCAATCAAAAAACCTATTATCTTTAATAAAAAAAATTAGCACATTTAAGAGATGCGAGATACACAAATGCTTGCACATTGAATTATTTTATTTTCACAAATTTTATATTGAAGTTAAATACGAGCAAAATCTTTTCTACTTTTAAATCATTCTCGTGTTAAAATTTTGATTCAAACAATTAAATATCCATCCGAGTTGATATTAGGTGTTTCATGCATTGAAATATAAGGGTTGGGACACTTAATATGACTCATTGTTGACTTGAGTATCAAGTGTTGATTGCTATTTTGTAAAAGTATAAGAGCCCTGATAACAATGGAAGGATAACACAAGCCCCCACTAACATTCCTATTTTTATTGTGAGGAGTTGAATATAATATGACTTCATTCATTTCCTTTTGATTCTTCATTAAACTTAACAATCTAATACATGCTTTTTCACATATTATGGCATAAAAGATGCATTTTGATGGTGATATCAAAATTTGCACATACATAGCCATTTTTGTAGCATATGTGTCATTTTTATACCCCACAAAAATGTCTAGATCTCACAACAATTGGTCAATCTCACAACAATTGGTCAACACCACTGGAAATTGTCATTTTATATGTGTCATGCTTTCTCTAGTAGTTGTTTATTTTGATTTCTTTACCTGTTTTTTATTAGTATATCATTGGGAATTACATTCCATCCTCTAGTTTCATCACATTTACGTCTAACCTTAATTATCTAGTCTTTTGGCATTTAGTGTTTTACAATATTCTTGCATTCTAGATTGGTATTCATCTTCTCAAGAGTTGTAAGTGGGAGGGAAAACAAAAATAGATAAACATACATATAAGCTACGTGTTTCAATTTTTTTCAGCATAGTGCTTGGAGAAGAATTCAGGCGTATGCGGAGGTGAACTTGTGATTAGGCGAACTAGTTTTGTGATGGATTAAACTATGCTGCTTGTGTCTCCACGTCCAAAGTGGGTCAGTCTGCAATATTTCTGACCTGTTAGAAAACTGCAGAGCAGACAGACCACTTGGTTTCTACGTAAAGTGAACTCTCATGAACGCCACACCCGCTGTTATCGCTGCAAACACATTGTGTCGTGAAAGCCTGACATAGTTTTATACGCTAACACTAATTCACTCACGTACGTGAAATCAATTGTGTGCTTTGGTTTCTACCATAATTCAGATTACGTCGATGATATTTGTCTGCACAAACAAGGCTCTCCTTAAATAAATTCATTCTGAGCGCTAATATGCCTTTTTGCAGATGAGCTTTATATTTCTTACATTTCAGAAATTCAGCCATGTCGAGTGAGTGCTTGCTTATACCCAATTTGGTTATCTTTAGGTGACGTGTACAGTAGTCACTGAAATTTGACTATCTGATAATGTGTGTAAAATTAGGTATAGAGACATGACAAGACTAAGTAAATAACACTGTAATTACATAGACCACGTACAAATTTCAATCAGAAATCAGAAATCAGCTGTGTGAGGAGGAAAATATTGTGGGCATGACGATGAGATACATACAGACTGTCCGGAGAATTCAGAATCCATTCTTATTTAGCGAAAACAAAACAAGCAGCTACCTAGTTAGTTAAGTATAATAATGAACAAAAAGAATTGCAGCATTGCACACACCATATTTCAACACCTTCCCTATACAATCTCTCTCTCTCTCTCTCTTGTAACTCTAACCCTAATTTCATTTTTCTCCTTTTCACTCTACTACTCTACAACCAATAAATAATAAATCTCCAACTTTTATCAGTAGCGAAAAATCGTCAGCAGGTAAAAGATAGCTTGATGAAAACCTTACACAAATAACTGATCAAAGCATCTCCAGCTGTGACTGTGACTCGATCCTGAGCTCCTCGCTCGCGGACGCAGATTATTAAAAGAACCTGTTGCGACGTTTTTGAAATCTGGGATATTATATAAATCCCATACATTAGAGAGGCACGACCAATTATCAAACTTTGCACTTATCAAATGTCATGGAAAATTAAAAGGAAAACAAGTCTATTGGGAGTCTTCTCGAGCGGCGGAGTGATGATCTGAATTGGTGCTACTGATTGCACGGTCGTTGTACGCGTTGAGGGCAGCCAGCATTCCCAAATGCCCGGTTTCACCAGATCCATTCCCTAACCCCAGCCCGGTGGGAGGCAACTGCTCATGTGAATCTGACCCTCCGGACTGCATCAGCATGGAAGCGAAGGGAATGTGCCCCAGACCGGCACCTGAACCTCCTCCTCCAGCATTCAGATTTATAGGCCTGGGCATGAAGTGAAGTCCTCCGCTTGACATGGACGTTCTGTACATTGCCCCGCCGGATGAACCGGGGAAAGTCCAAACGGGATCGGAGGGAGGGAGCATCCAGAAGGCGCCCGGCATGTTTTGTGCGTTATTTGATAAACCCGTTGCAGGGGCCACTGCCCACATGGCTCCCGCCGTCGTCTGCTGCTGAAACCCTTTTAACTGAATCTCTTCTCTCAGTCTTTTTCTCGAGTTCCCGCAGTCGGAGGCGGAGGGGGAGGGGTCCTGCATTAGATGATGATCGTTTATCAAGTTGTCGAGTCCACCCGTGGCGTCCGCGTGATGGATACCTAAAATACTCATACCCTGAGACCTCGTCTCCTCTACTGTCGATCTTTCCCACTCGGCCCGGGTTCGAATCTGGTCCAGCCTCGCCGCCACGCTGGCGTTGAGGTTGAGCGATCCGCCGTGGAAATTATACGGTGGCTTGAGCGGAGCCGACATGGAGGAGCCGGAGCTGCGCATCGAGACGTTCAGAGTATGAAAGTTGGCAGGGATTGTTCCCGTGCCGGTTGCGGCAATCACCGCTGGCTCCGCCTGTTGCAGAAGCCATTCTATCGTCTCGCCGTCTGACTTGTGCCCCAGCTCCCGCGTGAGCTGAAAAACCCTCGCTGCGCAAGTCGCAGGCATACGGATTCGCCGCCCCCGACCATCTACCTTAGTGTGGCGGTCCTTGGTCGAAGCCCGCTTCGCCGGCGGCTTCTTGGCCGGGTCTAGATTTACAACCGCGCTGCACTCCACGCTCGTCCTCGGAACAATTGCAGTCTCTGTGTTGCCATTACTATTATTGTCGGCGCATAACTTAGTGGACATGGCGAGGGAAGAGTCCACCTGTGAGGGTGAGGGTGAGGATGAGGAGCCTGTAGCCATTGCCTGTGTGAAATACACACACCCAAGATTCGAACCGCTGCCCTCATCGCGATCCTGAATATTGTAGCCTACCATGCCTCCTCGTTCCTTGTAAGAAAGCAGCTGCAGAGGTTGCATCCCGGGCTCCAAATTCAACTTGGCTCGGCTTCCATTGTCTCCAGATTCCATGCTACGATGACGATCCCAATTCCTGTAGATTCCCGACACACGACATTCAGACTCCGTTGCTGCTGCTTCAGTTTTCCCCCAAACAATTTAAATTCTAGAGGAATTAGAACCATCGCCTCTAAATACTGCAGCGGCCATGCCAGATATAATGGTTGCCAGAGCCACACAATTCGCGGTTGGCTTCACAAACCCTAATGATAAAATAAGATACATGCGGTGTTTGTCAAGTTTATGTGCTTCTGCTCCTGCACCTGCTCCTGCTCCTGCAGAAATATAATGTTATGAAGGCGGGAAGTGAGTGACAGGCTCCCGCTTCTTATTTCATCAAAAGTAAGTAAGTAGTTAGCAAGATGAGTGTTGGGGTTGAGTTGGTGTCAGAGCCAGCAGCAGGTCTCCACGTGCGGGCCTCTTTTTATCAGTAAGATTCCAGAACTCATTCTCCACTTACATTTTCCACCACTCAATTCTAACAAGTGGGACTCGGCCTAACATAATTATAAGTGGGGGCCGCCTCAAAATGATTGCCTCCTCGACCCGGCCCCCTTTGCTTTTTTGACCTTTATCCGCTTCCCACACAGGACCAGGAAAGAAGGTGAGCGACTCGGTGGCTGCCTGCATTACACAGGACCAGCACTTGACGACTCTTAAATTGATATAGCACACCAGGCACTGGCGCTATATTAGTGTTGAGAGAGAACAACTCAAGTAAGTAGCAGGCAGCAGGCACTGCTATATGATAAAAACGTTGCAGCTATAATAATAAAATGTAAAATCCCACTTTGCTGAGTTGCAAAGTTAATCAAATTTATCATTATTATTTTCTACACCTAATTGGCGTGTCCCTTGCTGCAAACCCAAGCATAAAATAGATAGAGAAAGGAAACGGACACAGATCGCAGATATTACTTTCCTTTAGTTAGTGAGTAACAATAATATTTAAAAGAGAATGTGATTTCGCGCTTCATATCTACGATTAAACTTGCACAGAGTGTGGTATGTGCGGACAGTGGAATGACTTTACCCAACGTATTCTAAACGTTATATTACATATAATTTCTTATAGCCGTAACTAATTAAATATCTAATAAATGGTAGGGCGGTCGTCAAAATTTGGATCTAATTTTATGCATCGATATTGGTGAAACAATCCTAAGAATATCACTTCATCGCTTATACTAATCTTGAGAGTGTACATGCCCTTAACTATTTATTAGTTTTTAAGGAAAGAAAATGAGCCCTATTGTGAAACACTACTCTCTCCCATGCAATCCATGCCCTAACCTTAGCATTGGCAATGGGAGTGTTTTCTTGGGGAGTAAATGCAAGTCTCATGTAGGGCAGTCAGGTAGCCGCCATAAATCCATTCATGGGCATGTTGAGTGTAATCTTGTACAAGGGTATGAGCTGATTGTTTTGTCCCTTATTTCACCTGCGCAATTTGGCTTGGTGATGAGTTGTTTACTAACACAACCCCTATCTCCTTTGCTACAATGGTGTCTAGGCCATGGATATCAATGCAAACTGTTGAAATTCACGTCAAAGAAATTCTTGGCATTCTTGAAGGAGCACGGCATCACATGACACTTGACTCCCCCCTATACTCCCCAAGACAATGGCATTGCAGAACGTCGCAATCGAACTACCATGGAGATGGCTCTTTACATGCTTTCCACTACAAAGTTGGAGAACATATTTTGGGCAGATGCAGTCCAGACAGTTGTATATCTTCTGAACCAAGCACCTACGAAGATCTTGCAAGACAAAACACTGGAAGACATATGGAGTAGGCATAACTCTTCGATCTCCCATTTGAGAGTGTTTGGTTGTACAACATATATGCATGTCCCAACTAAGAAGAGGAAGAAGATCGATGCAAAAACATTCCAGTGCATATTTTTGGGGAACAGTACTACCTCAAAAGCATATTGTCTCATAGATCTTGAGACAAAGAAGATATATGAGAGTAGAGATGTGGTTTGTGACAAGTCATCATTTGACTCATTCCCACACAAAGAAGAGTCAGTACCGACCTCCTCTCATAGATTTCTCTCACAATCAGATGATGAGAATGAGGATTATTCACAAAAAAAAAAAGAGTTGCAAAGAGAATTGTTGGTTGATCTTGGTGATTCGGAAAAGAATTCTTCACATCAACAACAACGTCAACGTCTGAAGTGGTCCAAAACACATTCAGGGACTCCCACCTGAACTCTCTTCCAAATACTTCATCAAGAATTAGAACGAAAAGACAGCGAGAAAAAATGAAGTAAATCTCGCACTCGTGAGTTCTTTGGTTGATGGCACCAAATGTGATACAATTCATGAGGCACTGAGTCAACCAAAGTGGAAGAAGACCATAGATGCATAATATGACTCCTTGATTCAAAAACAGACATGAAAACTTGTCAATCTTCCTGCATGAAAGAAATCCATTGGTTATAAGTAGATTTTCAAAACAAAATACAGGGCAGATGGATCTATGGACAAGTACAAAGCATAACTACTTGCAAAGGGATATGCTCAGCAAGAAGGAATTGAATACAAGGAGATATTTGCACCCACTGTGAAGATTAAAACCATCAAAGTTGTCTATGCACTGGCAGCACAAAAAGGATGGAAACTTCAGTAAATGGAGGTAAAAAGTGCTTTCTTGAATGGAGATCTCAAAGAAGAAGTATACATGACCCAACTAGAAGGATTTGTCGACGAACCCCATCCTAAAAAGGTATGTCATCTAATCAAGTCTATTTATGGACTTCAACAAGCTCCCAGGGCATGGTACATTAAAATAGATGATCACCTATTGCAGCATGGATTCACTCATAGCCCCTCTGATTCAAATCTATATATCAAACAGATAGGCACAGATATTGTCATTTTAGTTTTGTATATGGATGATCTTGTGATCACATGGAGTTAAAATAATCTCGTCGAAGATGTTAAGAATGATCTGAAGAAATCCTTCGGCATTACGTATTTGGGGTTACTTCACTATTGTCTTGGCTTGGAAATATGGCGGAAGAAGAATCATATTTTTATCTCCCAAATGAAATTCACCAAGACACTCTTGAAAAAGTATGGAATGTCATATTGCAAACCTATGTCCACTCCAATGGAGAAAGGTTTACAAATTTCTAGATTCCAAGATTCACCTCAAGTAGATGCTACTCACTACAGACCTCTTGTTGAGAGTCTCGTTTACTTGACTTATACTAAACAAGACCTTTACTTTGTTGTCAACTACCTTTCCATATTCATATAGGAGCTAAAGAAATGTCACTAGGTAGCAGTGAAGCATGTTTTGAGATATGTCCAAGATACAATTGATTATGGTTTAGAATATCAAAAGAACCCTCAGTTATTCTTGTAGGGATATACTGACTTGGGTTATGTCAGATCTATTGATGACAGTACACCAACTACATGATATGTTTTTCATCTTGGATCTAGACCTATTTCGTAGATTGTTTCTCTCTCATCTACTGAGGCAGAGTATCGTGCCACACGAGGAGCTATGTAGGTAGTGATTTGGTTACGTCACATTCTGATTGATATGAGCATACCTGAAGAAAATCCACCCATTATTCATCGCAACAATCAAGGTGTGTTAAATCTTGTGAAGAATCTAGTTTCTCATAAAAGAACAAAGCACATTGAGGTCAAATGTCATTACATTCGAGAACAAGTCTTAAACCACCACATTCAGCTCCAGTACTGCCCAACAAATTCCCAGATAGCAAATATACTCACCAAAACTCCTGGTAAGGCTAAATTTGAATTGTTTCGGGGGTACATTTGTAAAAATAATGTAATAAGGGGGAATGTTAGATTAATTAATACACAATTGTTTTGATAAACTGACCTAGTCGATTATGCGTTTGTGGCAAATCTATTACTCCACCTGCCTGATAGTTCCATAATCATGTGAACTTCGTAAATTGTTTACATTGTTTTTACAAATGCACATGTGAAACGGTTTATGAAGTTCACTGGATTATAAAACCGTCAAGTAGGTGAAGTAACATATATGCCATGAAGGCATAACTGAATAGGTCGATTTATAAAAAACAATTTATTAATTAATCTAACAGAAACCCAGACAGCCATTTTTTCAAGTCAGGCACTGGAGGATGTGCTTGATAGGGATAATCTCTTCCTCAATCAAGGTCTTATATGAAAATTTAATAAATTATGGCCAAATATTTAGGGACTTAATGAAATAATTACATATCTTTGAAGTCATGTTACAATCGGGAAAACGAAGATTTCCCCTTGTGCTAAAGGCTTCTTTATTGTTGTCTTTGCAGATTCAACAGAAAGAGGCGAGATATTTCAAAAGTATGTGTGGATGTGGGGGCATCATCTACTTATGATGAAACCATGGTTTGTAGAGTTTAACCCCCTCACATAATCCTTCAATAGTAGACCAGTCTAGGTGCAAATATTGCATGTTTTGTTTTAGTTCTGGAATGTGTCAAGTGTTGCAACTATTGGAAACATGTTGTGGGAGTTATGGCAAAAAATTATACCACGGTGACATCTTCCCACACTACTTATGCTCAAATTCTAGTCAATATTAACATCTCATCTGATCTCCCTACTAAAATCGAATTGAAAGTTAAGGGGCGGTCATGGATTTAGAATCTTGACTATGAGGGTATTCCCTTCTGATGCTACAGTTATTTTGAGGTAGGGCACAGGTCTTCATAATATGGCATCACAAAGCGCAAGAGGGTGGAGTCTTGGTGGAAGGATGCTTCCCTTGATCTTTTGGTAGTAGAAGATGTAGACACCCTCATTTT
Organism: Taxus chinensis; assembly: GCA_019776745.2. Classification (NCBI taxonomy): domain Eukaryota; kingdom Viridiplantae; phylum Streptophyta; class Pinopsida; order Cupressales; family Taxaceae; genus Taxus; species Taxus chinensis. The sequence goes on from CM034157.1 coordinate 349,718,378, forward strand.
GTAGTATTTCTCTGATGGCGAAGGAGAAAAATGCATAAATATTGAATGATTTTATACAATTTGAAGGTTGTAGAAATACAAGGAGAGAAGTGGTAGTCAATTGAATAACCACATGATAGGTCAGTCACAACTATCTACCTTTACTTATATAATATAATACGCATTAATTTATGCTAACATTCCCTCCTTATTACATTATTGTTAAAAATATACCTTGAATCATCATCATCTTCTTCACATTAACCATCTTGTTGAGTTGTGATGAGTCCTTTCAGCTCCCTATGGCGGTCTGAAAATACCCAAAAGTGTAGTAGGCAGGTAGCATGTGGTATTGTAAAATATCCATATTGTCCTGATAGGTGATGCAATTGAGATTTTTGGGTTTCAGGGAGGTGATGGCGGCGTCAGAGGGGGTAAAAAATCTTGAGCCCCTGTTGGGAGCTGATGAGTTGAATATGCAGTTGGTTCCCCACTTGTGTGCTCTTCATGAGGCTTATGAATGTGTTAAATTTTCTAACCTTTTTTAGGATGGCGGTAATGTTTATTGAAGTGAGAACGGGCGTGGGCGTGACCGCCACCGCAAGCACCACCACCGGTCCTGCGGCCTCCGACCTGAGAGTCCCGAGCAGATAAATCGCAATGTGGGCTGCCAATGAATTTGAAGATGAAATTTTTGAAATTGGGAATTGCATGGGATATTTTTGGGCTTGGATGGATTTGGTGGAGAATTAGGGAAATTTATAATCGGGTGTTTCTATGTGGTGTTGACATGGTGGAGTGGGAGTATCATAAGATGAGATGGATAGGGTGGTTGCAAGTAGATAGGCTATCATAAAGGCTTGGTGGCCAAGGAATGACTGGATTATCATTTGGGTGGGGGAAAATTGATATATTTCCGCCATCATGGAACAGGGTTTGTGGGTGTGGAGTTCACATCGCAAGTTGGGACTTGTTTGAGGATTACAATTGGTAAGAGTGAATGATTGAGGACGCGGGGGCCATGACATGAAATGATAACTATTTCGGTTCAGAGATTTTTATGTGTGAGAGTCTAATAATTTCCAGCGGGAAAAAATAAAGCTTAAAAAATGGTTGGCACAATGAATGAATGATGAATAAGAATTACATTCAAGATCTCTTGAAAGACATATAACACTAACACATAACTATTAAAAAAAAATTAATTGAGAAGCTCATTTTTCTACATAAAAGTAAGAGATATATGACGTTAATTATACAAAAAATGGGTGCACAAAGTTGTATCCCAAAATGTCAGTCAAATTGAGTCAAATAAAACTCTAGAAATAGGTCAGTGTACATCAAAACCACTATAAAATTACAATAATCAATCAAAAACATGCGAACAAAATAAGGGCCCAGAAAACTAGGCCACAGCTGCAAATATGGGCGATGGATAGAAAGCATCAACCAATCAAAAACATTAGAATTTTACCTCCATCTTCTAGCTAGAGCAATCATGTCCAAACACCTTGGTCTTAACAAATTAAGTTGGCTTACATATCAAACCTCATCATCAAGAGACAAACCATATACTATTGAAAATCACTCTGAATCTACTTTCCAAAACATATTACATTTCCTTCCAAATCTAAGTGGAAGGACTTCAACCAAGTCAATATCTGAAACTACTCAAAACTACCATTTACAAGCCCAAAAACTAGTCTTAATAAATAGTGCACACTTTTCCCTCTAGGACCTCAAACATGATCTAAAACTATCATGTACATGTAGCACAACTCCCAGAATAAAAACAATGTCAATTTATTTTGTTCCTTCTTTGGACAACTTTGCCTCAAACTGAACATTTTCGTAAACTTACCTTTTTGAGTGGGGTCCACAAACCATCACATGCTATATTGTACCTTTCTATAAATATGGAAGACCCCTCTACAACCTCCAATCATCATACTAGCAATATCAATTAATTCTTGGAACATATTATACATCTCTCTTGACCTAAGGTTTCAAACTCATAAAAAGTAGTTTACCTTCTTAACATTCATTCATAAAAATGTGACAATGAAATGACCTCATTAGTTTTTGTGAAATGTTCTTAAATCAATGGAAAAAGATCCTCTAAATCCACAAGGTCCCATGCAAATCACACATTCCACGGTGGGCATCAAAAGTTACAATTCAAGATGGAAATCACCCTTTCTTGGACCTTGTTTTACCAAAAATGTTATAACTTGCAAAATATTCTTCATAATGACTTTAAATTTTTCTCATACCTATAAGACACCTCTGTGCGCCATCTCCAATCATAAATTTATCTTAAATAGGTCTGCATCTTCATATTCCATCTCATTTTCATGACTATCCCTTAGGGTTTTGCATGGTTTAACCTCGGTCATCGTAGAAGAACCTCATACCTTGTCATGAAACCTCTCTAAAAAATGCCTAACTACACCTGTTTAGAAAAAATATAACGTACCTCCATGTTGTGATCTCCATGGGCTCACATGGATTCCTATACCTTATATATCATAACCTAATTATGGCACTACCAAACAACCTTCAAGATTAGTCCTAATGACTAACACCACATGAAGAATGATATGACACAATGAAACCCTTTATCATAAATGGACTTGACTTCAATGAAAACACTAAGACACAAAGGACATAAAATTATCCCCTGATTACATTCATGTCAACTCACCTACATGCCTCCAGGAGCTCACAATGGCTACTATGCTCATTCTCCAAGAATAATTGACACTTCTCTCCCCCTTTGACATCTATGAAAAAGGATACAAGGATGAAAAGACGTGGAAAATAACAACTCAAGACTAGACACAATATACCTACGCTGCTAAAAACTCACATTAGTTCCTAAAAAATGGCTCCAAAATTTAGACTCCAATATGTCTCCTGATGATCCTCAATCCACCAACTAACTCAAACCATCATGTAACATCACATAGGCTAGCTAGGTCACTTGACTAGGCTTGTAGACCAAGACAATCATCAGTTGAATCCACTTATAAATTATCTGTCATGAGATACCTGTGAAACTCCTTATGTCATTATCCTAAAATCAAGAACATTCTAGCACTTTACCTCTATCATCATCTTCTGTCAGAACCATTGTACATCAATGACAATACCTATAACTCAAACATTGACCAACTTCTCACCACAATGGATTATTCGTACCAATCAAGTGAAACATTTTGGTGAAGCGAAAACATAACAAAAATATTACAACCTAAAGTTTTTAAAATAAGAAAACACCAAGTGGAAATATGATGCATGACAATTGTTCATTTGAAATTATTTTTTGTTTTGAAACAAATTATGCGATACTATGTTTGGGTGTAGGGTCACCTGAACAAGATCATAGAGTATTACAAGATACGGTGTTAGGCTAGGATGAGCTCTAATGAGGTTTGGATCGATGTAGCATTTGAGTTGCAGGCTACTCATCCATTTTAGGTAGGGATGCAATGATACGTGTATTAATCTCACCTAGCAACAAAATGTTCCCCTATTATTTCAAGCTCTAAATTGACAACACAAATAATATGATAGAATATGAGGCCTTGTTGTTGGGTATGAAAGTATCAAAGGAAAGAGGGATACAAAATTTATGACCTCAAGGTGACATTGAGTTAATTGTGAGTCCAATTAATAATATATTAGGTGAAGAATGATCAGTTGTGGTATTACAAGAATCAAGTGTAGGACCACATTGAAGTGTTTGATGTTTTTTCTATCAATATTGTACTCAGAGAAAAAATGATAAATATGATGTGTTAATAATTTCCACATCCTCATTTATCTCACACATGAATATTCTAGATGATATATACACCATTAAAATTATGTTTTGTCCTAGTTTACCAAATAATTCATAAAATTGGCAAGTTATCAATGATGAATTCAAAATTATTTCTCTCCTTGAACATTTTGATAATTTTAGTGAAGTGTACATTGAAGACAGACATTTTTTGTCTCTTGAGTCAACCTCAGGCTCACAAGGAGATGAGGGTAATAAGTAAGTGATGCATTTAAAATTCAATAATATCCCAAAGGTGTTAGTATCCCTAGAAGAGATATTTACTAAACACAATCACTTTATGAAAGGGAATAACCTTGAATCATCCACTAAGATAAAATCACTAACATCATATTTGCATATAGGGAACAACCCCATATGATCAAACATTAGGAAATGTTTCTCACCTAAGGAAAAGTGGAGGTTCATAATGCTTACCTTAAAAAATATGTGGATGTCATATTGTCTTGGTTTTACATAGATCTAAAGTATTATTATCACTAGTGATATATATCCATAACATCACCACTTAAACCTAAAAATTGTACCTTGGAGAAAAAAAATCAAGGAAAAAATATGTGGTTAATCAAAACTCAAAGGATTGATTCCCTAGATTCCACGAACTGGGAATGGGATTCCTATCTACATTTATTGACCACAAACCTAGAAATTATTTAGGACTATACTAATATCCTTGAGTGGTGGTCATAGGATTTCCAGAGACCCTTTCTAGAAGACACCCTTATTGTATTTGCAATGCTTAGACTAAATAAGGGAGAAATCATGGTTAAGGAGAGTGACCAAACTGAGAAGGGGAATTACTATTGCATTTATTAAGAAAAACACACTGAACAAAACACATCATGTGCACATTAACAAAAATAAACAATTAGAAAAAATGTCACCAAAATTTAGAGGTGATTATAGTTTCAAAGGATGTGACCCCAAGATAATGAATTGGATAATTATAGGAGAAAAATCCTAACCTCCAGTGCTATCCTCTAGCCTCCAGTAAGTTTTTATTCATTTCATAAATAAGACACAAATTCATTCAACTAATTAAAAATACTTCTACATCTCCTGATATTTTATACACACGTTGGTGAAAATATTTGCAAGGCAGGTTACATATGCTCCATGAAAACTCCTATCTCTAAAGGTGTTTAGAGATAGCAAATTGAAACGTGCTTATTTTTTGTGTTCTCAACTACCCAACGAAATAATTACAGAATATGGTGAATGATGTAGCAATATGTTTGCTTATAAGGGATGAGGAGAAGAAGAATTCTATGACAATTCCAATGTGTCCATGATCATGCCAAAATAGGTCTTTACTCCTTCAATCCTGCAACCTACCATCCTCCATGCTCATGCATTTATCCTACAGGCTTGAAACAAGTCTGTACTAAGTTAAAACCCTAAAAAAGGCTCACTGCTTCAACTAGTTATAGGCCATTCTTGCATGCAAACAACCACCAAAGTAGATAGATCTATGTTTCCACAACACGACTGGTCTATGCTGGAGATGGAAATGGTCTTCAGATGGTTGTAGTAGACAAGTCCTCCAGATCACTCACCGCACCAAATATACCTACACACCAAAAACATAAAATAGCAGACACGTCCTCCAAACTTGGTGTGATCTCTACATAGGTTCTATATTTTTTGCTAGGTTTGGAATATGCTAGAGCCAATTGAAGCATGAAACATAATGATCAAAGTTTGATTTGATCTTTCTAAGCATGAAAACGTTGGAATAGTAGGAAATTTCCAGAAGAGACCAAATACACCCACATCTAAGCACGTCTACTGAATCTCCATGCAAGATGTCTCCAGCTCACCACCAAGGAGAAAAATAAAATGCCAAGAATGAAAGAGAAATGCCAAACTCTTCACAGATCTGAGATGTAGTGCCCACTCCTCTTCGAAATTGTCTTGCTATGATTTTTATTATTATGGACTAGAGACATGGACATTATTGTTATATTTTGATTAGCGAACATTGATGGATGACTTATCAAAAATTTAGATGTTTTGTGATTTCAAATAATTGATAGAAATTCCTAATTTTGATGATGATGGCATAACTTTTTATATGATGTTGTTGGATGATATGTATGTAAGTTTTATTTCTTGATATATTTAATGTTGCATTGAGGCCAAAGGGGTATTGTTTAATTGGTTGAAGGAAAGTATATCACGACAACAAGAAGGAGCTAGGAGACTAACAATGGAGGAATATTGGATATTGACAATAAGGTCACCTTGGCAACTTCGTGTTATGTGTCTTGTTGTGTTTGCTTAGAGGTCCCCATGGGAAGGGGTAACCTCATATGTGACCAAGGGGTTTGAATGATTGTTTTAATTCCTTTATTTTTATTTGTTTAGTTGTGCATGTGATTTATTTATTGTAATGTATGCTCACTTTATTAGTGCTTAAGTAATGTGCTTTGTTTAGCTAATTAATCATGTGGTTAAGTTAAATTTAGATGTGACAATGTGGGCATTTAATGTGGTCAATAGTCCTTGTTATCTTATTTATTTTTGATGGATTTCATTGATTTTAAGTTGTGCACTGAACCTCACTTTTCAAATCTCGAATTTTGACTTTGGATCCATTTTTAGAGGCTTGTGGGACAAGTTGCGCTTGCCCCTAACCTCTTAAACTTGTCTGTCAACCATACCTATGATGTGAGGGGTTAATTTTAGCCCTCATTATGTGTTTTGAAGGAGAAAAGAGGAAATTAATTGCACTTTCTTAAAAACTCCTTTAATTGTGTCCTTAGAGGTATGGAATGGATGTTTGTGTGTGGAAATAAAAAATTTATATTCTCACCCACCCATTTATTAGTCTTGCTATTTGTGTTTGGCCAAGTGAGGTGGATTTGAGGAGAAGTGATGTGGCATCCTACATGGAGCCACCTCACCATCCTCTCTTCATTTTCTATTTATGTGTGTGATTTTGAAAATATTGGGGTTACTTGTTTCATTTTTACATTTGGTAGCAAAGTCATGGGTTCAACACTTGGACCCTGGGCTAACACAAAACACAAGTTAACCTAGCATAACCTACACCTAGAACACATAACATCGCATGATATTTTAAAACATAGAAAATGTAATAAACCAAAACAAAACCTAAATGATGATGAACTAACTCTCATCTTGGTTTGTGCAAGAGGCGTGAACCAGATCAGGGGTTCTTACACGTTGAGCTAGAGGGACCACCCCAAGATCAAGCAGTTGTGGTTATACTACCACAGATCCTACAGACCTTACAGGAGGTCAATGTAGCTATACAAGGAGGATCAGTAAGAGGACGACCTAGTCGGCATGACAGGGAGCCATCAGTGGAGGCTCATGCCTCTCCATGACATAGTGAGGATCATAGGGTAGAGAGTTCACATGTGGAGCCAGATAGATAGGGCTCAATACAGGGAGACAGGACCATGAGACCAAGAGAGTGATCTAAGAGCCCTATAAAGAGGGATGACCACGAGGAGAGACCCAGCTGGGTAGGTAGTCAACAGTGACAAATCATATCTGAGAGATACTAAAGCTTTGTTCATCACACTTCGCAAGAGATGCCAGAGGATTCCAGGCAGAGGCTTGGTTAGTTAGCTTAAGCGGATGCTTCAAGCTATGTCCATGTACTAACAACACGAAGGCTCGTGTTGTGATACATATTCTGAGAGACGGCGCATGAGTTTGGTGGAGGACTGAGGATCAGAAGCTCCACGTAGATTAAGATAATGTTACATGGGAGCTCTTTGAGGAGCGTTTTCACAATAGGTATATTTCCATATGGTTTATTCAGTAGAGGATCAATGAGTTCTATGATCTACGACAGGCATCCATGACAGTGGTTGAGTATGAGAGCAAGTTCTTATATTTACTTCAGTATGTGGGTTACATGTAGGATGAGCAGGTTAGAGTACACAAGTTCATTAGGGGCCTCAACTTGGATTTGGGAGGGGCAGTGCGTATGCATTGTCCACAGACTTTAGTTGAGGCCATTGAGAAGGCCTATATTACAGAGGAGAACAAGGGGAAGACGCAACAAACACAGGATAGGGTGAGGAGTTGTACCCAGTAGTTATAGGAAAGTCGAGCAAAGGGGGCGACCCCTCCCCCATATTATAAACCCCAAACTCTATTCACACAACGGCCCCACCTTTATTAACCTACGGCCATACTTTCTTCACAATGTCTAGTTTTTATAAGGGTGAACCATATTTTATTATATATATATATATATATATATATATATAACATGAATATATACTCACAACATGTAAATACCCAGATCTAAAACAAAAAAATAAGGGTAATAAAAACCCATGACCAATATATCTGGTAGAAACACAAAACAAAACAAAAAAATTGAAACAATGAGTATACCCCCAAATTGTAAGTATATCCAATCAAAAAAACAAAACAAAAATCCTCCATAGTCTCTCCTTAGATCCATGGCCTCCACTCTCCCAAACCTGCAAAACAAAAATGTGCAAATGAAAAGAAATTAGGGTAAAAAGAGCATAAAAGAATCCCATAAGGATTTTTAGGGCTTGTTAGGTCAAATCTAGATCTAAGGGCTCTAATAGATCTAATACAATGGTTGAGAATTGTTTCTACAATTTTAAGTGGGTGACCTTTTCATGGGAATGGGATTTTAATAAAAGGGTATGAGTAATAAGTGAATGGGGTCACTTAGTGGGTTAGGATAAGTTGTGACTCTCTTTATTATAAATTGATAAATAAATAAATGACTTTGATTTAGGCATTGAACCAATAATTTTGTGCATGGGGTTTAGATAATATTCTAAAGGAATTAAGTTAATTAAAAGAAAAATGTATATAGTTAATCTGTGAATTAAAGGTAAACTAACTTAGGAAATAAGCCTTTTATAACTCATAAAAAATTTAAATGGGTAAAATAACGAGATTGACCTAACTAATATTTTAATTAGAATTAACGGAAACCCTAGAAGAAGATTTAAATCCGAAACGATCGTGGGAATAAATTAACAATATTTAATTATTAATTTGGTTACAAATACTTTACAAATATGTGGAATTAATTGAGCATAACTAAAGTGTATTGACTTGGTGACCTTTTAAAAAAATATATTCCGTAATTTCACTAAGTAATTAATGGTACTTGACTTGGTGTTGGAGTGTTGAATATTGTGGGCATTACAGATCAAACAACAAGCTTCTGATTTCCACACATGCCAAGATGTGAGATGCTATGATACCATTGAAGGCAAAGATGAGAACAAAAATTGATTAAATGCCTTGATAAAACAAAACACAGACAACGAATATATACAAGTGAGAGATGGCTGGCAAGAAGGAGAATCATCGACCAGTTGTAGTAACTAAATACCACGTAGGCATAACTGTAGTATAAACAATGTATTAGCTTAGCCTATGCTAACATTTACAGGATGAAGGAAGAGAAATTTGCAAACAAACAAACCTGAAACTTGTCAACAAACAAACCAGAAATCTGCAAACAAACAGACCAAAAATCAAACAAACACCTGCAAACAATTAAATGATTTTTTTTACTGATATAAACTGGATTTCTATTTCCAGAAAGCTGCAAAAAAATCACTAATTCAATTAAAAAAACAAAAGAATAGATTTTTTTATAAAGTTAATTTCTACTTCTAAGTGCTCCCAAAATGCCCCTACAAACACAACACAACAAACAACGAAACACACTAAACAAAAAATGCAAATTTGACAAAAATCAGACACACAGTGGTTAGTGAAATGTAAAAAAAATTGCACTATAATATGAATAACATATGAAATGAAAATGAATGAAGATGGATGGTGCAGTCCCACCGAGCGTGCCAAAATGTGAACAAGTAAAGTTAACATATAAATGAAGAAAAATAAATAAACAAACAATGATACCTTCTACGTAATAATCTTGCGAACCTTAAGGAAGACCGTGGAAGTGCTTAAACTTATTTTGATCTTGTAGAGTTTGATTTGTGGAATATTTTGATTCAATCTCCAAATGGATTTGCAAATGCTACGAGCGGATTTCACAAGGATGTGGTTGTCAAATTGACAGAAGTTGGATGCAATTTTCTCAAAGATCCAGGGATGGATTTACAAAGGAATTGGCCTGATTTTATAGTTGAGGGTAGAGCCATGAATGGTGGATGCAAATTTGACTAAAGTCCAGGTTAATTATTTGTAATCACCCGGGTTAACAAGTAGACTGAATCTAGGAGTTATAGGTTTCAAGGGGCAATAAACATTTGGAATGGAAGAAATTACATCTGGCAATTGAATTGTATGTACAATCCAATTGCCCCATACTTTTAGGAATCTAGAAGTGGAGTCCAAGTTAAGTTGTGAAGTTGAGTTCCAAGTGCAGTTGATTAGAATGAGGAAGTTGAATTCAAGTTGAGTTAACTGGGATGAGGAAGTGGAGCTCAACTAGAAGTTAACTAGGAATGAAGAAGTGGATGTTGACTAGGAAAATAGGATTATTTTCCTAATTAAGTAACTAATTTAAATAACTATAATGTGCAAGATAATTAATTAATCATTTGTTTAATAAATGATAATTAGCATAGCTAAAGTGTGTTATAGTCTAATTTAATTAATCCAAGGGGTGTATACACATGATTAATCTGATTAATCAATTGCAAAGGGGGTATGAACTAGGAAGTGAACTAGGAATAAGTATGTAAATTTGGGGTGTCTACAACATCCATTAATAAATTAATGAATTGAATTAAAACAAGTATAATATAATAAGAAAGCAACGATCATAACTGTAATCAAAATCAATCGTCCACTGATAACAAATTGCTAATAACTATTTCAAACCCTTAATATATGGCGTAAATGTCTTAATCTCCAACAAAATAGTAATATAAATTCATAATCTTGTGGCATCAACCGTTTATTACATTCGAAGGATCTAAAATAAAGTATGTCTCAAGATGAGATATGACACTTAGCTCAGGGTTGGTATTGATTTGAGTCATGTACTCCTTGCAATATCTCACCCCATGTTATTGTCTTCAAATTTTTCATGACCTAAGTCTTTAACTTGCATTTGATGATCTGCTTTGACTCTTTTCATTCAGTTCCCTAAGAACCTCTCACTACTTTGAATAGCGCACTGTGTTCTTAGTTGCATATTCTCTTTACAAGTCTTTTACCAATGAATTGGATGTCATCTCATATTTTTCCCATCTTTGATCTTCGCTTTGGTATTATTCACATGTTTGATTCACTAAGTAATACCTTGCATTTAAGAGTATGGTATTTGGGGACTTTGTGTTGCCAACAATCCTTTGAGTTGTCATGAGAAAAATGCCAACCATCCTTTCCTTGTTTTGATCAAATTTACCCTTTGCTCTCATTTATGGTTTTGTCTGCATCAACAGATTAGTTAATAATACATTGTTAGTTTTTGTTAGTAAACAGTTACATAACTGTTTTTCTCCTGTCCTCCCTCACGCAGCCTATATAATGGCTTGCACTTCTGTATTGAAATATAGCAATCAATAATCATTGTTCTTCGGCCATCATTGGTATCAGAGCCAGGTGGAGTTTTGCTATGCGTGGAGGATTTGGTGTGCTGTGCAGTGCATGGTGGAGAAACTACTCTGTGTTTGAGCAACCTGTGTTGGCTTTTACCCAGCGACTTGCACCTATTTGGCATCCATTAAGACAACAAGTCTTTCTTTGAGAATTTTCCTGAAAGAGCACCGTTGATCTCTACCTGTGTGCAATTGGAGGCATTTGTTTGCAGATTGGTTGTTGTGCATGTGGAAGGAGAGCTAGAGAAGACTTTACTGAACACGTGTGGGAGAAAACTTGATGCATGTATACTATGTGTGAAAAGAGCCCAAGCCAGTGCCATCTCTAGCCATCATTTGCAACATGGAAGACAAGAAGAATTTTGTGTGCATGGATAGCGGCCAGGGAAGGAGACATTGTTGGATCCTCTCTAAAGCGACCAACATCTGTAGCGATTGATTCAGACTTTCATTGCTGAGCGAGAGCCGTGCTTCTTTGTTTTGACTGCCATCATACCAGAGCCGTTAGAAGACCTAGCCAGCGAATGAATCATTGTTTCCTGTAGAACCACGTGGAAGACCATCCAAAAGCCCATAGAAATACGAGCCCTGTGCGTGTAAGCAAAGCCTGCAAATTACAAAACCGTGTGTGCGCGTATGTCACAAATTTTGGATGCACAAAGCACCATGAGTAATGCACCAAATATTTGGGCATTGAGTGACAATGAAGACACCACTGGACTATTCTTTTCCTTGGTCAACGAGCTCCACAACACTGGGAATATTCTCTTTGACGAGATTGTGCCAAGGACTATTGGAGTATTTTTGGTTCGACGTTTGATGTCAAGCATGGCGGATTCATGCAGAACTTGAACATGGCTATGATGTAGATGATGAACGTGAAGTAGAACACCCACAGGAGCGTCTGCGTCTCACTGCATGAGCCTATAGAGCCCATCTTCGGGACAGATTCCTTCAGTAAGCATTGTAGCCATTTTTGAAAAAATAAATAAATAAAATACAATTTTGAGTTTTTGAAAATGTCTGCTCCAAAAATATTGCTATCCGATGCCCAACTCTTGAAAGGGCCAAATTTTTCTGCATGGAAAACCAAGATGCGGACGATTCTTCAGTTTGAAGATCTTTGGGGGATCATTTCTGGCAAAGACGCCCCTCCCATAGATGCTGATCTGTTGGTTAAATATGAAAAGGCTGATGCAAAAGCACTAATGCTTATCACCCTGAGCCTTTCTGATGAGGTGCAACCTTACATTCGGGAAGCAACCACTTCCTCTCAGGCATGGACCGCGTTGTGTACCATCTATGAAGCCAAGAATCTGATGACAAAGTTACATCTTCAGACAAATATTCACACGATGAGTATGCATGATGGCGAATCAGTAGAAGCCTTCTTGTGGCGTGTGGCTGAGTTACATGCAGAACTCTCTGCTCTCGGTGAACCGGTGGATGACAAGTTGCTAGTCCCGCTCACCTTGTGAGCTCTTCCTTCCTGGTTTCAGACACTGATCACCACGTTGACCATCACTCAACAGGAGGTGAGTTTTTCCACACTGGTGAATTATCTCCAGCAGGAAGAAGCCATGCAGAATGTTCAAGAAGCCTTCGAAGACAAGGCTCTCATCATGAGGCAAAAGCATAAGCCTCGGAAAGGGTAGTCAGCCCCCCAGAATCAGAAGCAACATCCTCAGTAGCAACCTTCTCAGCGGCCACCTCAGAAGCAGCAGAACAACAAGGCGGATCGATGGTGCCACATTTGCTCCACGGATATGCACACGACTGCGAACTGTTATTACAATGGTCGCAAGTATGGAAACTCTGGCAAAGAGAGCACTTCTGGCCAAGGATATTCCAAGAAATCCCAATGGCGTGCTCGTAATCAGAGGCAGAAGGGTCACATTGCTGCTCAGCAGGATGCCACCTCCGATGAAGAGGTTCCAGACATGACTCATTCTGACATTGTTCTAGTCTCACAGACTTCGCAGCCGTCAGAAAATGTCTGGTTGATTGATTCGGGTGCCAACAAACACATGACTGGTAATAAGAAGTTGTTCCATACTCTGAGTGACCGGCCCACTGGAGATCGGATCACCATCGCAGACAATCAAGAGTATATTGCGGTAGGGATTGGTGATGTCATCATTCCTCTTGGGACACGAAGATGTACACTCACGAAGGTGCTATATGTTCTAGGTTTGACCTCAAATCTCTTGTCTGTGAGTCAACTTCTTAACCATCGAATGCAGGTTGAATTCTTTGTTGAGAAAGGGGTCAAGTCCTGCATCATTTCCAGGGAGATTCAGTAATTGCTCAAGCATTTCTGAAGGGCCATCTATTTGCACTGGATGTGGTCACTTCATCTAGCATTGCTCTCTCTGCTTCAACGGCGGAGTCCACTGCACTATGGCACTTTTGATATGGTCATCTTTCTGTCGGGGCTCTGCATCAGCTCAGTGCCAAGGAAATGGTAAGAGGGCTTCCTCCACTCTCCCATTCCTTACCTGTTTGCTCGGGATGTCTTGCAGGAAAACAACATAGAGGTCCATTCAAACAGAGCTCTTATCATTCTACAGAGCATCTTCAGGTCATTCACACCGATCTGTGTGGACCCCTGCCAGCTAGCTTCCAAGGTTTTGAGTACTTCCAGCTCATCATTGATGATTACTCACGGAAAATGTGGGTATATTTCCTCCAGAAGAAGAGTGAGGCATTTTCCAATTTCCAAACCTTCTACCAGCAAGCCACCAGGCAGTCTGGGAAGCCTCTCCTTCTCCTCCACTCAGATCGAGGGGGGAATTTGTGTCAAAGAAGTTCTTAGCATACCTGAAGCAGCATGGCATTCAGCAACATCTGACTGCACCCTACACGCCCCAACAGAACAGGATTTCTGAGTGACACAACAGGACTGTCATGGAGATGGCTCATTGTATGCTCTCGAATGCCAAGTTGGAGGATCAGTTTTGGGCAGAAGCAGTCTAGACAACAGTGTATCTACTCAACCAGGCACCCATGAAGATCTTGCAGAACAAGACACCGGAAGAGGTATGGACTGGTTGTAAACCTTCTATTCATCATTTGAGAGTTTTTGGTTGTACTGCATATATGCATGTTCCAGATAAGAGAAGGAAGAAGATCGATCCAAAGACACTGCCATGTCTTTTCTTGGGGTATAGTACTACCTCAAAGGCATATCGTCTCATGGATCCTGAGATGAAGAAGATCTACGAGAGTCGAGATGTGGTATGTGATGAGTCATCCTTTGACTCCCTGCCACACAATGGAGATCCAGTACCGACCTCGTCACATAGATTGCTCACACATCCAGATGATGGGCAAGATGATTCTTCTCAGAGAGAAGAAGAGCTGAGTGGAGACTTGTTCGTTGATCTTGGCACACTCGAAAACACATCTTCACATCAGCAGCAACAACACCAATGTCTGAAATGGGTCCAGAATACTATTAGGGATGCACACCTGAACTCACTTCCAGGTACTTCTATGGGAGTCAGAACATGAAGTCAAGCCAGACATGAGGTAAATTTTGCACTCATGAGTTCAGTTGTTGAGAGCACTGAACCTGACACTGTTCGTGAGGCATTAGACCAACCACAGTGGAAACAGGCTATGGATGCTGAATATGATTCCCTAATTCAGAATCAGACGTGGGAACTTGTCGATCTGCCTCCAGGTAAGAAATCCATTGGCTGCAAATGGATTTTCAAAACAAAATATAAGGCAGATGGTTCAATCGACAAACACAAAGCACGACTTGTTGCAAAGGGTTATGCTCAGCAAGAAGGAATTGACTATGACGAGACCTTTGCACCCACTACGAAGATCAAAACCATCAGAGTTGTCTATGCACTGGTAGCACAAAATGGATGGAAACTTCAGTAGATGGATGTCAAGAGTGCTTTTCTAAATGGTGATCTAAAAGAAGAAGTGTACATGGCCCAACCTGAAGGGTTTGTAGATGAGCATCAACCACACAAGGTATGTCATCTGATAAAGTCTCTTTATGGACTCAAACAAGCACCTAGGGCATGGTATATAAAAATTGATGATCACCTATTACAGCATGGATTCACTCGTAGCCCCTCAGATACAAATTTGTATATCAAGAAGGTAGGAACAGAGATTGTCATTCTGGTTTTGTACGTAGATGATCTTGTGATCACAGGAAGTTCTGACAATCTTGTAGATGATGTAAAGAATGATCTGAAGAAATCCTTCGACATGACCGATTTGGGGCTACTTCACTACTGTCTTGGCTTAGAGATATGGCAGAAGAAGAATCATATCTTCGTCTCCCAGATGAAATATGCCAAGACACTCCTGGAAAAGTATGGAATGTCAGATTGTAAACCAATGTCCACACCTATGGAAAAAGGTTTGCAATTATCTAGATTCCAGG
Source organism: Taxus chinensis (assembly GCA_019776745.2). NCBI lineage: Eukaryota > Viridiplantae > Streptophyta > Pinopsida > Cupressales > Taxaceae > Taxus > Taxus chinensis. The sequence goes on from CM034157.1 coordinate 349,734,171, forward strand.
ATTCACCGCAGGTAGATGGCACTCACTACAGGCAGCTTGTGGGGAGTCTCATTTACTTGACTTATACCAGACCAGATCTTTGCTTTGCAGTGAGCTATCTCGCCAGATTTATGCAGGAGCCGAAGAAATGTCATTGGATAGCAGCAAAGCATGTGTTGAGATATGTCTGAGGTACAGTTGACTTTGGTCTAGAGTATCAGAAGAACACTCAGTTCTTCTTACAGGGATATACAGACTCGGACTATGCAGGATCCGTTGATGACAGGAAATCCACTTCAGGATATGTTTTTCATCTCGGATCTGGACCTATCTCGTGGATTAGCAAGAAGAAAACTGTTGTTTCTCTCTCATCCACTGAGGCTGAATACCATGCCGCACGAGGAGCTGTGTGTGAAGCAATTTGGTTACGTCGCATTCTTACAGATATAGGGATTCCTGAAGAGAAACCTCCCATCATTCACTGCGACAATCAAGGTGTGTTGAAGCTTGTGAAGAATCCTATTTTTCATGAACGTACAAAGCATATTGAGGTGGAATGTCACTACATTCGTGAACAGGTCTTGAACCACCAAATTCAGCTCCAGTACTACCCTACTGATTTTCAGGTTGCAGATATTCTCACCAAGCCTCTAGGCAAGGTGAAGTTTGATTTGTTTAGGGGGTACATTTGTAAGAGCAATGTATTAAGGGGGGAATGTTAGCGCATTAGTTAGCATTAGTTAATAATACCCCATTGTGCCCACATTTTTTCTCCACACCCTCCACATAACCCCCAATAAAAAATTATAGATACTTCGTGACCACTAACACTCAAATTCTATATCTTTGGTATTTGTTAGGGGGGGTTCAAACAACAAATGTTGCGAGGAATAGGAAATGTAGAGAACTATGCATCGAGGAGGCCGAAGGAAGGCGTGTAGCAACAGAAGGTGCAAGCTACACATTTGTCACCCCAGGCTTCAACTTTTCTGTGTTTTTGAAGAAATGAGAAAGGCATGCAACGGTTTATTGGTTTCAGTAGCTTTTGGTGGGAAAAATAGGTTGAAGTCAATATTTAGCGACAACAAACCTTCTTTTGTTTACACGCCTACAACTACGACATGACAGAGTTATGGTAGGACGAATTCCTTCTATGCGGAGGCCATTGTTGAATGCATAGATTTCATTAAGCTCTCTTCTTTGGCCAAGGATTCCACAGTTGTTAATGTCTGCTAAAATACATATTCTATGACCAAAGAAAGTAGTATTATAAAGTTTACAGATAGAGTGGAGAGTGTGGTGTTGCGATGAATGAGACGAATATGGTGATTAATTTTTATATAAATATGTATTGGAAATATGAATGAAATATAGAGCTTCATAGATGTCGTGGAATACTCATTTCACATGGTCAGAAAGGTGGCACCTTCCCATCCAAATGTATGGCATTGTAATGGTTGGACTACAGACTTTTAAATAGTGATATTTGTATTTAAATAAAAATAAATAAATAAATATAGTTTGGGTTGGTGTTAGTCGTCATTGTCTAAATGTCAAACATCGTAGGTCAGGTCCCGTTTTGATATTATCATAGGTTTTGCAGTCTATTGTAATGCTTTTAAAAAATCCATTTTGTCTGTGGGAATATTTTGGGAAATACACTAATTAATTTGGATAAAGAAGTATATCAGTTGAGTGATGGTTGTTTTTGACACCCCGCAAGGAATCGACAGCCAAAAAACATTTAGTTGTGATTGTGTTGAAATCAAACAGATGTGGAGATAAGTTGAAGACAATGACATGTGTGGAGTTGATTTACTTGATGGCAACCACTTGGCCATCGGGGAAAATGGCTCAATACACGGCATTGTAGCGGCCTCTTCCCAAGAGATGCCTAACACTGAAGTGGTCTGTAGCCATGTCCACCTCGGCAAAGGTCCATGTGGAAGCGCATTTGTGAACTAAAGGGCTACTAATATCGTCTTGGGGTGGTACCATCCTGAGTCGCTTGCAGACACAAAAGAATCAGAGCATAAAAGAGGTGAGCAACACGCACGTCGACGTGACAAGGATGTCTAATTCCATAAATACATGCATGTCCTCTGCATGTCATGGCATGGAGGGATATCAGCTCATATGATCTGTCGAAGTCGATGGAAATCAACAAGTCTATTGCGAGCAAGTGGTTAATGACATGAAGGTGACCTTTGGTGCAGGTGACAAAGAGGGCCATTTCGTAATCCTAATTGAATACTCTTACAACCCCTACTCTGCCATTCTTTGGCGGCCTCGTGCAAGGCACTTTCCACATTACTATTCACATATCTTAACAATTTAGGTCTAATCCTTAAAATTTCAAACACAAACTCAGCATGTCCAACTCATGCGGTAATTTCCATGGTATTTTTAAAATATAAATGGAACAAGGTTCGTTTCTTTGAGTGTTTTGGTGAGAAAAACAACAAAAAATGTGGATTTAACCCAATGTCCAAAGTAGGGTTTTAGTGTATTTTTTCATATTATTGTTTTTGAGCAGTATAGGAGCCGGTCGATTTGTGTTACTTTTTGGATTTTATTTATGACCTCTTGCGATTGTAATGCAAAAAATTGTCACAGATCCTTTCGTGTCAACAATCAACAAGGCAAAATGTTGTGTAGTAGGCGTTGTTGTACTCGTTCTTTGTGAATTTTGACGATATCACATATATTCTTCAATAGATTATGTAGAGGAAGCTAATTTAAATTACTCCATTTTTTTTATGGAAAAGAAGAAATTGACTTTGTAGCCTAGCACTCGTAACTAGAATAATTTAAATCCTCAATTCTTTTTGTGGTTAGGGATTCAGAGGACATGAGAAGCGCAGTGCTCTTTTTTTCTTTGTTAGGAATGAGCTCCATTCTTTGAGGCGAGTATGTGAAAGTGAAGAAGAATATCTACGAAGATGAGCATCTTCGTTAGTTGCAGCAAAGGCAAATCCATAAAACCCTCAGTCTTATTTATTTGTGCTTATTTTGTCTTTATAATGTTGCGGGTTCTAATTTCCCTGTTTTTGTACTTGCTGTACTTTTTTATTATCATCCTTAGCAAAGAAAAGAAAGTTCTTTATTAAATTATAAAATAGAATTAAGCTCTTCGTAGTGTATATATATATATATATATATATATATATATATATATATATATAGTTTAATGGTCTATTTATTAACAAATATGTAAGCAAGGTCAAGTCATTAAAGTGGAACATAAATAGTAGATATTATTTGGGTGTTACAATTTGAGTCGTGGAAAATGTGGGATATATGCAAGTATTTCATTTTCTCTTTTTTATCTCTAACTTTCTATTGATATCTTCATGTTATGTAATAGATCAAACACTATTTTTTATCAAAAACCTTAACATTATTTGTGATTTGGTCTTAATCCTGAAACCTATTGGATTTTTTCATTTTTTATTTTGGCCTTTTTAAGTGCAAATTGCATTCATGTGAATAATTTGAGAGGGATCGAAACGATAAAATGGAAAACATATAATGGATAATTATTAATGGTTGTTTACACCACATATTTCCCTGCACCTACTCGAACTTAGAACTATAAAGGAGGATTAGAAAGTGGTGATAAAGCGAAACATAGATAAAGGACAATTATCCATAATTATTTGCATGCCACCTATTTCCTTGCACCTACTTGATCTTAGAACTATACAAGGGGGTACAAAGTGCTCCAGGAAGCAAGCATTTCGATTGGCTTTAAACATGGAAGACAAATTGGTTTTTTTGTTTTCTTATTTTGGCACCTTCAGGCTCAAATTACACTCATGTGATCAATGTGAACTCAATTATCAATGATTGTTCATGCATCATATGTTTCCCTACACTTACTTGAACCTAGAATTATAAATGGCGCTACAAAGTGCTCCAAGATATAAGCATTTCAATTGGGTTTCGAATACGAAACTGTTGGATTTTTTCGATTATTTATTTTGTCCCCTTTAAGCATAAACTACACTCACGTGATAATGCAAGTGAAATCAATTGGAGAAAGTGTAACAAAAATATAATATTTTATTTAGGTGTTACAATTTAAGCCACGAAAAAGGTGCGGAACATGTAGGCATTTAATTGTCATTTTTTACTGCTAATTTTCAATTGATGTCTTCGTCTAATCTAAAAAATATACACTAGATCAAATTGAAAACCTTGATGGCATTTGCATTTGGGTTTCGACCCTGAAACCTATTGGATTGTCCTCATTTTTCATTTTGGCCCCTTTAAGTACAAATTTCATTCATGTGATAATAGGAACGAGATTGTTACAACAAAGTAGAACACAGATAGCAACTATTATTTTAGTCTTACAATTTCACCCATGGAAAAGGTGTGATACATGTAGGTATTTAATTTTCACTATTTAATGTCCATCTTTTCTTTGATGTCTTCGTCTTTTCTAACAATTCAAACACCATCCATTTGAAAACCTTAATAACACAAAAAATATTAAAAACTAGTCAAACTCGACTAGAAAAAGTCTATCTGTCACTCTTATGAATACTCATTGGAGGGGCATAATTATTAATGATTGTTCACACATCACTTGTTGTTCTGTAATTACAACTACATTTACTCGATATTATAACTAAAAAATGGGGCTAAAAGTGTTAATGAAGATATCGATGTGGTTGGGTTTTGACCTTGGAGCCTATTTAATTTTCTTCAATTTTTTATTTCGGCCATTTTAAGCTCATATTGTACTCATGTGAATAATGGAGTCTCACTCTCCAACACTCACTCGCTACACATGTATGGCCAACTGCAAGAGGAACTTAATTTTGGTTGGGTTTCAAACATGGAACTTTTTAGATTTCCCCATTTCTTAGTTTGCCCCCTATAAACACAAATTGAACTCACATGAATAATGTGAGAAAGATACAGACAATACAATGAGTGTAACACAATGTCGTTCCCCTCCCTCAAACCCCTTCTTAATTTGCCCTCATCCTCTCCTTTTTTCTTCTCGTTTTTTAATTCTTTTCTTTGTTCCTTTCGGCGTTTTCATCATACTCTTCACTATTTTGTCCATGCGTTGTACTTGTAATTAGTGAGGAGCATTGCATCTTGTAGTTCGAACTTGGAAACTTGTTAAATGAAATGGTGGAGAAAAAAACATTGTGAAATGAGATTAGGGGAGAGAAGTTAGCAATGGAAGTGGAACAGTTGGCAAGGGTTAAAAGAGGCAATGGGCCCCAGTGCCCAGTAGAATATGGAAGAGAATGTCGTCGGCGTCGCTGATTAGAAATTGGATTTGCAATAGTGATTGAAAAGACAGAAGAGTGAGCGATCCTTATTCACATTTGGAAGGGGGGTTTGCCCAAATGCCAATGTGAATGCCCCCCCTTGCTCTTGCTCTTGCCCTTGCCAAGTATCCACTGCGTGGACATGACCTCACACCCAACATCGATAAGGACGTTCCCGCCCATACGCACATGTGAACCTCCTATATCTCCACATAAACCATCCGCAACTTAATGCCCCGATTTCGGGCCTTACATTCCACGGTCCACATCAGTCATGGAAAGAAGCTCGGGATATGTGTGTGTGTGTGTGTGTGTGTGGGGCAGCCGACACGAAGAGAGTAGAGTGAACATACGACCAATTAACGTTTCAAGTTTATGTGGCCCCGTGCCGCCCTCGGGTGTCCTAAGTAGGTAGTATAAACAAAACATTATACATATTACCTTAACATAAGTACATACTTTGGCGGCTCTACTAAATAGTAGAGACTAGAAAGGCAGGGAACTTGTAATTGAAAGGAAAGGGGGCAAAAAAGAAGCGTGTGATAATTCCGGGTTGAGGGAAGCTAATGATGATGATGGGCAGTGGCCCACTATCCTCCAAACTAATGCTTTTTTGTCTACGATATCAAATGGGTTACCTATCTTTATGGGATATTGTGCGGTGTGGGCCCCCCTGGGAGTGGGGGAGGAGCAATTAGCATTGCACAAATAAAGCTTCCGTAATTCCCGTAAAACACATTCCTTTGACATTCAACAAACAAGAATGCCCCTTGAATTTATAAGGTTGCACGTGTGCAGGGTTAAGTAATGACTCGTGGGCTCCGCAAAAGCAGCAGGGCTTCGCACTTTGGCCTATGCCTAGTCTGGGATCTCACTAAGTTTTCTACTGTATTCTTTTTATTATTTATAAACAATCTTTGTGATTGATGTGATGGGGAATAGTAACCGGGTTGTATGACATCAGCACAGCGGCCTGCGTCTCAAAGCCCCGCATTTCAAGCTCATGTCCTTCCTTACCCGTAACTCATTGCCTTGGTTCTTTTTTATAACAATTCCCCCGCATATTATTTGTTCACACCTCGGTCATATATATATATATATGTATATATATATATATATGTCATTTTTAAAATTAATATGACATCACTTATTTAAGTTAATGTAATATGTTTTAATTATTTATAAAAAATAGTATAACTGTTTTATTTATGATGAACATGTTTAAATGATAGGGGACACAACAAGAAGATTTATTATTTTATTCCCCATTCTTAAAATATGTTGAGGAGATCTAAAATTGTTTGTCATATTATTTTTATATCATATGTAAGTTGGTAAAGTAAATTCACCATGAGTTTATTGTTAATTTTATGATGTCAATCTTACAATTAAGTACAAGTTTGAATTTGACAACAACTTATGCTCGTAAAACAATTTTTCAATAATATCAATTTTTCAATAGTACCCTTTAATTTACTCTCTCTCTCTCTCTCTCCTCTCTTCTCGTCCTCTCCCTCTCATCTCTCTCTCTCTCTCTCTCTCTCTCTCTCTCTCTCTCTCTCTCTCTCTCTCTCTCTCCCCACACACGCTCGTGCGCGCACACACACATGTGTGTGTGTGCGCGCGAGTGCCCGCATGTGTACATATCTACTTTGATACCTTCTACATTTGAGAATATGGTGAGAGAAGAGGAAAGACAAGCCATGAAAAACTTTTTCACTTCAGCACCTTCCATAAAACTCATAGACCACACCATTGTAGATGGATTTATGTCCAATTTTGATCTGTAAACTCTTCAACTTTGGAATTATCCACATAAACACAAATAAATGTTGTTGTTCTACTTTCTATTAGAAAATGACAGAGATAGATAGTGAATGAATTATGTTTATGCTTAGAATTCACAATTACAGGAAAGGAAAGAATTTAAGCTCATAAACACCAACAAATTTTATTCTGGAAACCTCCAGAGGAGGAAAAACCAGTCGGGAAAGGAAATTGCTCTTTCTTCCCACTTTTATTGGCCAATTCAAAAATAAGAAGTACAGAATTTACAATAAGTATGAAAGAGAAGTAGATAATATCTCACACTTCCTCCCAAATACTTGATTGCTCTGTCTCAACACTCATTTCTTCTACAAAACACAATTCCAGCACTAAGAACTTCTTGTATTTATAGCCTCTCACATGTCCTCCCGTGCACTGGAGGATGGGAAAGGTCATGGAGGAGAAGAGCCACAAAATACCTTCCAAATTCTGGGTTGTTCGTTTGGGATAATTTTTGAAAAATTTCCCTAAACATCCCTAAATGGTGTCAGTGCAGAAGATCATCTCGAGAGCTTTCCAACGACTGTGAGAACGTGACAAACGGACATCGGGAGCTCTAGTTATGTCCGGTCAAAGTTCGGTCAACGGGAAAGTCAACTCTAGTCAACTGGTCAATAATGGACCAATCGCACTGCGACACGTGGCGAAAAGGCAAAAGGGAGTTGTTTGTTGGTTTTCGATCACCGGTCTTTCACGAGCGTAAAAATGGTGCACGGGAACAAGAGGCTCAACTTTTATTACGGAGGGGAGCCCGGCCGCCGTGTGGACTATGGTATTATCGCCAACGTGGTGGGTCCACAAGCCACCACGTGGCTTGCCACCACTCGTCGAATTCGATCGATTTGCCTATCGAGGAGACGACAAGTGGAATATATATTTATTGAATGAGTTAATTATTTCCATACCACATTACATGGGTCGAAATTATATTTACTTGGTAATTCCATTTTCCATAATGCCACGCATATATATATATGTTCCAACATTAGTATTTCCAAATGCCACGCATGGAGGCATATCAAACCTGGTTTAACCTGATCCATGTGAGGCGATTATCCATTATTCAAGTTATGCCTAAACGTGGTCCTGTTGACCATGCACCATGGTTGCATGGAGGAAGGCTATTTAAAGCCTAAAAAACTTTTCCACCCACAAAATGTCTTAAGCCAATTACAAAATGCCAACCATCTTTGCATTATTAAATCCCCCATTCCCTTTTGCACGCACCCACAATGTGGGATAAACCCCTTCAAACCCGCCTAAGGAGAAGGATTAAAGAGAAGTGGAGGGGATTTGAACCTGACCTCCCATGCAAAATTTTAGGTGCCTAACCATTCGCCAGAGGTTTAGAAACAATATAAAAGGAGCTTTACTTATTTGAATAGGGGGACAGGTCTGTGCAAAGTAGCATAAGGAGGCAGTTTCAGAAAACGCCATTTTTGAAGGCCTTGCACTCAGATTGGGAACTCGAAGTAAAAAGATGAAATGAAGGAAATTCTGAGATGATTCCAACGATGTAAGATTTGATATTTTTTGTTGAGTTTTAGCCTATTTTTGGAAGCTTTGAATGCAGATTTTAACAGGGATCTACAAGACAGCTAGTTGGAAAACACGAATTTCAATGCACTTCTGGTCCGAATTGTGACTTGGTGTAAACATGAAAAGTGTTCAGAATTCAGAGATGATCTCAGATATATGATTTTTTTTCATAGAATGTTTTTAAATCTCCATTTGTAGGTGTTTTTCTAACACAGTTGCAGGGAGATCACATTGTGAAAACACTGTAGGAGCCACGGATCGTTCTTGGGACAGTTTCTGCTATTTTTCAGAGTTCTTGGGACATTGATCAGCTCATTTGCAGGTTGTGATTCATTATTGGTTGTTTGTAAGAGTTATTGTACTTACATTTCAATATTATTAATGGATCAGTTCAATCTGAACCCGGGGACGTAGGAATTTCCGAACCCCGTAAACAATCTTGTTTGTTATCTGAATGTTTTCAGTTTTCTGATTATTTATTTGCTACACAAGTTTTCCACACTTCTATGGATGCATAATAATCAGAATTTAATCAATTTGTGGAGTTTAGAATACTTAAAATTGGTTAAGAAAATCACGATCTTTGGAAACTTTTAAAAGTGAAAAAAATACAACACACGTTTTCAGATCAAGTTTGGTATCAGAGCGGTTAGATTGCCGGATTAGCTTCTAATTGTGTTTGAACATTTGGCTTCAGTTTCAGTATTGATTTCAATTTTTAGTGTGCAGACATTTTGGGGCTTATTAATCTTCTTTTGTAAGCGTGCAGTTTTGGAAGTACAGGTTGTGTTTGCAGGAACCAGGAATCATGGGCAAGTCATCCAAACAGGAGCAACTGGATGAGCTTGAAGCCATAAACCGCCAACTCCAAGAAGAAAACTCTTTCTTGAGAGATAAATTTTATTCCTTGGAAGAGGAAATAGTGCGGTTAAAATCTGAGCCACAATCCTCTATAACCAAGAAAGAGGAGTATGTCAACAAGATGCTTGAAGAGAGCAAGAAGTTGATGGGCTTTGTTAAAGAGTTGCAGGAAGAAATACGGACCAAGGATGCCCTCTTGGAAAAGCTGCAACAAGGTGAACATAAGAAGGAAATGCCTTCCAAATCAGATGCAGGTACTATGACAGAATGCACTGTAAGTTGTTCACATTTTAATTCTTCCTCTCATTCAGTTTCAGATATTCCTTTGGGTCAGTTTGAAAAACACACTAAGGGAATTGGGTCTAAGCTAATGGTTAAGATGGGATTTAATGGAAAGGGCCTTGGTAAAAATGGACAAGGTGATGCTAACCCAATACAGGTAGAGGATCAGCCTCGGTTTGCAGGTTTGGGTTATTCTAGTGGGAAAATGGAAATTGGAGAAAGTTCCAAAGCAGCTGAAGGAAGACAAGCTTCCAACAGCCAAGGATCTATGCCACTAGAATTGCAGGATTCCGCCATCAGGAGGAACAATGAAAGGTGTAAGAAAACAGGTAAAAGAGGTAATCAGATTCCACCTCCTTCCACTTACACTAAAAATAGCACTAAGGGAAAATCAAATCCTAAAACTTCTAATACACTCTTTCAGTTGGAACAATATAGCTTTGGTAGGCAGAAATATGCTTTCCCTTGCACATTTTGTGAAGGTACTAATCATTCTGTTGCATATTGTTGGAAGAGGAAAAATTTGATTAAGAAGTTAATGCCTTTTGTGAATGATAAGGCAGGTGCTAAAGACCAATCTCACCAAGGAAAGGTGAGAAATGGCAAGAATGTTACCTCTCCTAAACAGGGGAATCATTCTCGTAGACAGAGTTCTGAGAATGGTAAAATGGGTAAGACTCCTAAAAACAGGGAAGTTAAATTTTGTTCCCATTGTAATAGGAATGGTCATGATGTTAAGGTTTGTTGGTTTGTTCCTAAACAACAAAATTGGAAAGTTGTTAAAAAGAACAGTATTGTAAAACCAACAGTGCTAAACCTAACTAAAACTCATTTTGGTACTGAGAAGGTAAAACAACCAAAACGGAAAAACCCAAGTGATTGGTTGGGAAAAACACTCCTCAACTTTATATTTGCACTACAGTAAATTGTTGATAGTAGGCAAGCAAAAAATGTTTTTCAGAGCTATATTTTAGGGATTCCTGTTGATTGATAAGGATTTGTTCCTAAGTTGATATTTAAGCTTTGAAAATGAATGGAAACAGCTGAAGAGAAGATTTGAGTGATAGGTTCATCATACTCATGTTTTGTTTTCTCAGATTGGTTGGTAGTTCCATTGTTGAAAACACTATGCAGGGATAGGCATCAGTAGCATGTCTAAATTTGAAACTTGCAGTTGTAATCAGCATAATCACAAAGTGTCAGTTGAACACTAGCTTCTGTTATAGATGGGTGTTATTATCTGACTTATTATTTGTGATGGCGATACAGTGTTTTGGCATATTCATGTTGATTCAGTTGTTGACTATAGCTATTTTTGGGCGTTGATAGTCTATTATATTCTGATAGTGAATACTTGCAGTTGTTACAGTTTCAGATGGGCAGTGGGCACTAGCCTAATTGTGGGCAGTTTAGATGTCTTGTATACTGATCTGTGTTATGGAATTGTAATTTTTGGTAATCGGCCGTATCACAAAGTGACAGTTGAACACTAGCTTTCCGTAATAGAATGGGTGTTATTATCTGGTCAGTTATTTGTGATGGCATTACAGTGGGGTATGACAGTTCACAGTTGTGCGTAGAGTTGACAGGGTTGCAGCGTTTCAGTTGAACACTAGCTTAATTGGGTGTTATTATCTGATCGGTTATGTGACTAGCTAATCAACTATTTGCATTTATTTAACCTATAATGTTATTTTGGGTTCTTGTATGTGTTTGTGCAATGCAGGAAGAGATAGCATGTTTTTGTGGGTTGATACACAACTTTTTGTGGACAAAAAGCCTTTCTCAGTGGGGAGGTGTGATCAGGGGATCATTTTTGAAAAAGTTCCCTAAACATCCCTAAATGGTGTCAGTGCAGAAGATCATCTCGAGAGCTTTCCAACGACTATAAGAACGCGACAAACGGACATCGGGAGCTCTAGTTATGTCCGGTCAAAGTTCGGTCAACGAGAAAGTCAACTCTAGTCAACTGGTCAATAATGGACCAATCGCACTGCGACACGTGGCGAAAAGGCAAAAGGGAGTTGTTTGTTGGTTTTCGATCACCGGTCTTCGACGAGCGTAAAAATGGTGCACGGGAACAAGAGGCTCAACTTTTATTACGGAGGGGAGCCCGGCCGCCGTGTGGACTATGGTATTATCGCCAACGTGGTGGGTCCACAAGCCACCACGTGGCTTGCCACCACTCGTCGAATTCGATCGAATTGCCTATCGGGAGACGACAAGTGGAATATATATTATTGACCGAGTTAATTATTTCCATACCACATTACATGGGTCGAAATTATATCCACTTGGTAATTCCATTTCCCACGCACACATATTTGCCACGCCTTATTTCCAAATGCCATATTACATTATTCAACGCATTATATTTGGTTCCACCATTATCCAAGCATTATTAGGTGCCTAAAAATACGTGGGTGAAGGTGGGGGCGGTTAACTATCCATGCCACCATCCTTATCCAACCAAAAATGCGCCCATTCCACTTTCACCCACAACTATGGTGGCTCTTAAGCCAATTCAAAACCCCATCTTTGGCATTATTAAATGCCCACCTTTTTGCACGCACCCACAATGTGGGATAAACCCCTTAAAAAACCCGCCTAAGGAGAAGGAAGTGGAGAAGTGGAGGGGATTTGAACAGCTGACCTCCCATGCAAAAATTTAGGCACCTAACCATTGCGCCACTTGTTTAGAAACAATACAAAAGGAGCTTTATTGTATTTGAATAGCATTGGAGACAGGTCTGTGTAAAGCAGCTTAAGAGACCAGTTTTCAGAGAATGCCATTTTTGAAGGCCTTGCACTCAGAATGGGAACTCGGAGTAAAAAGATGAAATGAAGGAAATTCTGAGATGATTCCAACGATGTAAGATTTGATATTTTTTGTTGAGTTTTAACCTATTTTTGGAAGCTTTGAATGCAGATTTTAACAGGGATCTACAAGACAGCTAGTTGGAAAACACGAATTTCAATGCACTTCTGGTCCGAATTGTGACTTGGTGTAAACATGAAAAGTGTTCAGAATTCAGAGATGATCTCAGATATATGATTTTTTTTCATAGAATGTTTTTAAATCTCCATTTGTAGGTGTTTTTCTAACACAGTTGCAGGGAGATCACATTGTGAAAACACTGTAGGAGCCACGGATCGTTCTTGGGACAGTTTCTGCTATTTTTCAGAGTTCTTGGGACATTGATCAGCTCATTTGCAGGTTGTGATTCATTATTGGTTGTTTGTAAGAGTTATTGTACTTACATTTCAATATTATTAATGGATCGGTTCAATCTGAACCCGGGGACGTAGGAATTTCCGAACCCCGTAAACAATCTTGTTTGTTATCTGAATGTTTTCAGTTTTCTGATTATTTATTTGCTACACAAGTTTTCCACACTTCTATGGATGCATAATAATCAGAATTTAATCAATTTGTGGAGTTTAGAATACTTAAAATTGGTTAAGAAAATCACGATCTTTGGAAACTTTTAAAAGTGAAAAAAATACAACACATACCCCCCTAAAAAACTCAGATATTACTTGGCAAATCTATGAAAATGAATTTCAAATTATGGTGAATCTGAAGGAAATTGGTTTAGAATGGTTTAGAGAATCATTTGACAATGGTGTCGGTTGGTTGTAACTGTCAGCTGACATTATTTTTTGTCGGCCAACAACATATGTAATTTTTCAAAAATCATTTTTTGACAATAGCAATTACAATGATTGTCTTGGCAAGAAATTTGTCCTCACAAAATATGGCGTAAACAAAAAATTCCAAAAAAGTGATTTTTTGTGAAAAAATGTAGATTTCCCTATTTTTGTATGGGAAAAATTAAAGTTATTTTAATTTTTTTAATGTTAGAATTTAAAATGATCATTTCAAAGAGATATTTTTCGTCACTGGTGTAAACAAAAAAAATCCCATAATTTGCTTCCCTCCTTTTACAACATCACTAAAAATTGCCCTTAGTCGGTAGCATAAATATATGTTATCATCTGGTGGCATAAATTTATGCTACCATTCGGTATCATATATCTATGTTATCGGATGGTAGCATAGATCTATGCTACCATCCTATAGCATAATTGTATGCTAGTTATCGGATGGTAGCATAGATCTATGCTAGCATCCTATAGCATAATTGTATGCTACCGATCGGAAGCATATATTTATGCTACAGACCAGTGATATACATTTTTCTATAAGGTAAATGCTTTTAACCGAAGCTATGAACCGGGGGGTTCTTGGCTCTCCTCCCTTTTACATTATGTATATAAATATCTAAAAATGACATGGTGGTTAACCAAGTAACCATGAAAATATACCACCCTAATACAAAAACTAGAATCTAAAGAGGAAAGAGGATGATTGGATATGACATTATGAATCAATGTCACCCTATGCCAAAAACCAAAAAAACTATATATAATATCTATATTAGATAGGCCTAACTGTCATTAATCATAAACATCTACGATCTCAGTCTTGGGACATAAGATTTCCTCCTTCGCAGGAGCCACTTGGCAAAACCTGGAGCTGTTACGACGGACAAGAGTTTACTGTTGGGTGACCTGGAGGAGAAGAGATATGCTGAAACACCACACTCATAAAGGAAAGCCACACAAGGGGGAATTGGACCAATGGGCATGTACAACTCCTCCAGATCGAGCTGTGATATTGAAGCACCTTTTGTCGCTTTAGATCTACATTTCACATGGAATGATATCGTGAACCTCCCACAACACCTTATTTCTCCTCTATAATTCTTGAACCCAGTTCCCTATCCACCCCTTTCGAGCCCATGTCTTCTCCATTGAGAATGAAATAGGAAGGCAGACATGTTGGTCTGAAAATCTTTCGCGAGAGCAGATCTATGGATAGACGAGCCAACAGTGTGCAGGGCATAGCCCCTCTTTGAGATAGCAAAGAGAAACTGGTTTATTGCTATTCTACCAGCAGGAATCTATGTAAGTCTCACAATATTCTACCTTTGGGGGTTTAGGATCTCATCCCAGTAGAGGTGCTTCCGATCTTGAAAAGAAAGGAATAGAAGAGGAAAGATGAGGAAATAATGTAGGTCCGAAGGGAGAAAAGAAATGAATTCCAAAGAAGAAAGGTCAGAGAGGTTTATGTTTTGGGATTGGTAATAAACATGGAGCCAAACCTACTAACATAAAAAAACAAAGCAATACTGATGATGAATAAATGACAATAAAACAGAAGCAGATCCAACAGAATAAACACACAGATCTGACGTAAGAAAGATCTAATGCACATAACACATGTATTCAGCACAAATTCTAAATATTGTATTAATATTTTCCTTCTGTTACAAAAAGCTCAAAGTCTTTTCTCCTCACTTCTATTTTTCATCTGAAAGATATGTCCACTCCCCTTGAATACAACAAGTATTGGGGTATTTATAGAAGGAGGAGAGAAAAGAAGGCAAAAAGGAGCCAACAACTTATTTACAAAGATATTTACAAAATATCTAAAAGTCAACTGTTGACTTGGGACAACTTGGTGGATGACATCATCCCATGATGCAACATGGATGATGTCATCATTTGTGTCAACATACTCCAGATATTCCCAAAAAGAAAGTCGAAGAAGAGAGAGAGAGAAGAAGAAGAAGAAGAAGCTACTCGTCGTCGTCATCCTGTGGCCGAAAGGGGGTGGACTGCTTTTGTTGTTGCTCAGGTGACGAGATATGGAATTGAGAGCGGTATTCCATAAACTTGTTGATCATTGGCCCTAGCTGATCCTGGGAAGGATCCTTGTGCCGATCACTGATCGCCTCACAAGTTTCCCGCTCATCTATGAGTTTCTCGGGGAGCTTGGAATAGTCTTTTTCCGCTTCAATGAGTAACCCAATGAAGTCTCGGCAGGCCAGCAGGTTGTTGATAGACTCTGCGTCAAAAGTGACCTCTGGCCCCATCCCTTGAGAAACGATCTCTTTGAAGATCTGGGTGGTTTCATCAGCTTTCCTTAAAGTGAAGGAAGGAGTAAGTAACCCTGGCGACATGTTAAGAACGATCCGTTCCATTTGATGCATCACGTCCAGGGCTTCTTCCTTCACTTTGTCAATCTTTTCTAGGACAAATTCCAGCTGATCCACCCGGTAGTCCAGAGTGGACATGATTTTGTTGAGGGCCCTGGGATGGCCGAAGACGCCGAACTTGACCAGATCTTCGACTGAACAGTCGAACATTTGTTAGAAGGTCTCGTGCTGCAGTCTAGCATGTTCCAGCTCTTCCGATATGGGTCCCGCTAACGCTTGGAGCTCTTTATTCGCCTTATTGATGTTCAAATATAAGTTAGAGAACTCGGCGATTACTTTTTCGCTGTCTTTGAGGATTTGGCTCCTCCAAGCGGAAACGGCCATACCCTGCTCGCCGATCTTTGTGTACTCATTAATTTTCTCCTGGCTGAGAAGCTTAGAAGTCTCGGCGGCAGTTGTGGGAGGCGCACTACCCATCTTCTGTAAGGCTTGGAGCAAGATATTTATTTTGCTCTTTCAATTAGCCTTTTCTCTTCCTTTGTCTTCTTGAAGCTTCTTGCAGAGGGCGTCAACTGCAGAAAGGGCCTCCCCCTGAAGGCTTTCAGAAGATGTCCCCATTGTGACTTGGGTCACAATATAATCTGTCGGAGACAGATCCTTTTTCTCCTTGAGAGGATCGGGGTACGCGATCTCCATAACCCTCTCTCCTGCAGCACTTTGAGAGAAGCGTGTGACGGGCTTCTGCTTCTTTGCCCCCTTAGATGGGATTACAGAAAAGTCCATCGGAGTGATGGGAACTTTCCTCTTTTGCTGACTTAGCTGCTGGGAGATCCAGGCTGGACCTATGGGAGAAGGGCCGGAAACGGAAAAGGGGGCAGCTGCAGTTGTAGAGGGGAAAAACGTGGAGACACGTGGGGGCGGCATGGAGAGAATAGCGGAAGAAGTGCCCACGGGAGGAAGGGAAACTGCAGCTGCAGAAGACATAGGAAGGGAAGGGAGCTCAGAGATGAGGGAAGAAATGGAGGGGGAAAGATCTGCGAGGGAAGAGAAGATAGACGAAGAAGCGGGGGGAGGAGTAGAAGAAGGGGGAGAGGACACAACCAAAGGAATGGCCGCTTGAGTCACTCGAGGAGGGGAAGGAAGGGAAGAAGAAGGGATAGAAGGGACCTCGGTTGTTGTAGTAATGCTGACATCGTGAGTGGATG
The DNA here is from genome assembly GCA_019776745.2 of Taxus chinensis. Classification (NCBI taxonomy): domain Eukaryota; kingdom Viridiplantae; phylum Streptophyta; class Pinopsida; order Cupressales; family Taxaceae; genus Taxus; species Taxus chinensis. The sequence continues at coordinate 349,751,163 of CM034157.1, forward strand.
GGCCTATTGGAACATCCTCTTCTGCTTCTTTCTCTGGCGAACCAGAGTTATAACCTGTTCGGGTGCGGTGGAAGGAGGACTCCCAGGAGCTTCTTCTGAGTGGTGCTGGATTCACCCTCTATGCCTTTGCCCTTGCCTTTAGGCTGCTGTTTGGATCGAGGAGGTGCGTTACCCAATGGGGAGGTTGTGAAATCAACCCCGAGGTAGATTAACCCGTTCATCCGGCACCAATACTCTGTTCTGCGCAGAGTTTCCTTGACCCTCTCCTCAATCGTCTGAGGTGCCTTAGTTCTATCAATGGCTGGAAAAGGCCAATTGTCCCCATCCGTGTTAGTATATACTTGGTCTACTTCATCCTCCGTAGTTTGGAAGCCTTTGGGGACAATTGCTACCCCATATTGGATGATTTCTGCCAAGGCTAAGCGAGAATGATCCTTTCTCCTGAGCTCAACCTCATGGATGATGTCGATGTAGATGTCCTCGATCTGAGGGACGTGGATTGGATCAAGTTTCGCCCTTGGCAGACAATTCCTTGGATCGAAGGTAGGCCTGGCCGGGAAATCATGTCTCAAATTAAGCAGCTCCAGCTCTGCGAACATGTCCTTTGCCTTGTGGTGGGTAAGGCATGTATATCGGCCCACTGTGAGGGGGAAAGGAGTTCCACCCTTCTTCCTTTTGAGGCACTTCTCGTGATATGTAATCAGCTGTCTTGACAGCTCCAACAAAATCAACTTGGGCCCAGCATACCTCGGCAGTCTGGTCGGCTCTCCCAAGAAGTTGGCCGCCCTCAGATAGATGAACGTAGGAAATTCGATGAACAGGGCCCCCCATTTCTAAGTTGCTACCTCTATGCTTTTGGTCATACGACCGTAAGTCATATTTGGCCTCAATAGGCAGATGATGTGGTAGAAAAACACATCGTTGATTTTTGTGAATTGAGGGATGCTATTCTCCAGCCTCAATTCTGGGTAGTACTCATATATTTTGACCTGAGGCCAAACCCCACTTCGCATCAGGCCTGGGTAGTCTCTTTCTGATGCTGCAACGTAAACAACATATGAGTTCATGTAGAATCTCCCTGTTGTATTGAATTGTTGAAGCTGCTCAGAGATTGTGCTGCTTATTATTTCTCCCCAGCAAAAGCGTTGATCGGGCACATTCTTGTTCATGGTCTCTAAGTACCGCAACATCCATTTATGGAAAAAGTGGGCGTCAGGAAGCCCAAAGACCCTGCTCAGGAATGTGATGGTGTCGCTGAGCTCCTCTGAGAAGTCACTGCGGTGGATGATTTGAGGCCATCGGGTCATTACCTTTTTATTTTTCAAATAGACCTCATTCATCAGCTGCATGCACTGATCTTCGTTGTCGTCCCAGGCCTTAATGCAATCTTCTCGGCTGACGGCCACAAAGTGCCGGTGATGAGGAATGCCGAGTATTATTTCGAAGTGGCGGGCAGTGAGGTTAATGACGACCTCGCCCTTGTCATTTACGACACACCTTGTGTCCTTGTTGTAGCACCGAGCGACCACCATCATGAATTCATTGTTGATTGTGCTGACTGGGATTCCTCCAGCGAAGTGTAGGGCACTGCCTATTAGTTTGTCCATCCATGGACTTCTTGTTACCTTCTGAGTTCTGACCCAAAATTCCTCCATATCAATGTGACCCAATTCTGAGTCTCTGATGTCCAAGTCGCATTCAGCAGGCCTGGGAGTCAGGCATTCTGACTCTCTGATACTTGTATTTCATCTCTTCTTCTGTAGAGTTTGGCCTTGCCTTTGGATTTGGTAGGTCTCCTTGCTTGATGTAGACATATGTTCAATTTTCAATCCAAAACCAGACCACCAAGCTTAGTTGCAAAACACACTGACCTCTTACCCGGATAAATAGTGAAAAACGTGCAAACGGGTCCACAACGTGTTGAAAACGACAAGGCAGGTGCGCTGACAGGCTCAGAGAATATAAAAACATGATGCTCTGGTGATAATGACATTTGCAGGTGCGTAAATATATATATATATATATATATATATAGGTGAGTCAGTAATAAATGCGCCACCAACTTTGTAAAGGGCACATGAAAATTACTGTCAACATAAGAAAGCATGCGCCCTTTGGCGCACCAAAGCACTTTCCAGCATGGAATTAAGTGCGCCTTTGGCGCACCAAAAGTGGTGTCGACATGAGATCATGTGCGCCTGTGGCGCACCAAAAAGAGGCGCAACAAAAGGGTCTGTTGACAGGAAGGCGCATGCGCCTTGGCGCACGCAGGGAAGACTCAACATATCAAGGCGCACCAAAATGTCTGTTGACACAAGAAAATATGCGCCAAAGGTTTAAAGGGGGCGCACCAAAAGGTGATGTTACATAGCAATTCCATGCGCCCAGCCAAAAGACCAAAAATGACTAAGTTCGGAAAACCAGATTTCCCAGAAAAGGGATTTTGCAACGTTCCGAATGCAAGGGATCCCTAATGAGGGATCGGAACAAAATTTTCGGTATGGTTATCGGTAAAATTGCCCTTGTCAATTTTACGGGATAACAGGCCCCTAGCTTCACTTGAGGAAGGGGGTACTTAGAGTATGTATTAATCTTAGTATGTTCAATAACTCAACCTTTATTGTATTGTTCCTTACCCACATGTGTGTCAAAATTTATCTTTATCTTATTGTGATATTAGGAGGTGTTATCTAGTTGGAGAAGTTCCCTTGAAATGGTATTTAGATCATGTTCTAGTACTACTCCTACAAAAAGTCTTGACTAGTCTTTGTGGCTAGTTGGTATTTCTTTGAGTGATGGCTTGACCACCTTCTTTGGATTCTTATTGTTCTCCTTCCTATTTAAGCAACCACATTCCAATATAGACAAGTTGATAATTTGGAATTGTTCACATTTCTTCAAATTTTACAAAGCAGTTGTTTCATCTTATTGAGAACTTGCAAGTTCTTGGCTTGTAAATGGTTTAAATGTTCTTCCCATTTGGCACTAAAAATCATAATATCATCTTCATATACAATGACACATGAATATATGAAATCCACAATACATCATTCATCAATCTCATAAATGTCTCAAACATTTACATAACCCAATGTCAAAGTTCCCTTAACAAACTTATCATACCAACCCTAACACTGATAAGCCATGAAGGTGAAGTCTTCCATATATCCTCAAATGAGCCTTAGCCATTGCTAACCTTGGTTGATAACCGGAAATGACCACATCCAACGCATTTGGCATGATTGAAGCTGGTCCAAACCTAAGATCATCTATCTCTTCGCTGGGGAAGTGGATATTTGTTCTTAATCTAGTGTATCTTGTTCAATGGTGTTAGCATAGTCGATGCACGCCTTCTAAACAAAGAACCATCCATTCTTTGGCATTGCCTTCACAATATGTGATTTGAACCACATGGTGAGGTCCCCACCTTGGCACATTATCACCCCTTGGTCTAATCCTCCTACGAGTTGTTATCTTTACTAATGAGTACTCCCAACAACATTGCCTATACAACCCTAGATATTCGGTAGCAGGGGACTTTACATTGATAGCTAAATCTCATGCTCACTTCCCGTTTTGAGTGGTAACCCACTGGGAGCCTGCTAGATCCAAATCCATTTCCTAAAAATATGATAATACTATCCAAATGGCATGCTTTCCCTATGGTACATCTTCAAATATTCTGAAATTTCCTTTATACCCCATCTACCAAATGATTATCCTTTAACATGTCATAAACAAATCTCTGATTATGAGTATCACCTCCTAATCAATGCACTCCCTTTGCTTGGTTAACAATAACCACCATATGAGCCTAATGTGAAATCTTACCTAGTGTGCCTTCAGAAGTTGCAACTCATCCCTATCCTTGACCCATCTATACCGGTCCTCTCTTCTCATAAATATAACATCCATGATATACAATATAAGGACTCATCAAATTCAACATCAAAAGCCATCAAGTGGAATAACTTCACCTTCTAAAATGGAAAGGTTTGGGAATTCATCCCAAATATGAACTTACATCTTCTTGTTACATGAATTTCAACACCCTTCTTGAACCCAAACCAAAGGATAAAAATGTGGATGCTTGTAAGTTTCAAGACCAAGCTTCTTTACAACTGCTCATCAGAAATCAACATTAGAAAAAGAACCAGTATCCACCAAATCATTTACCTTACCTCTTGATCTGGATTTTGTATCCATCTGAAAAAATTACTCATACTATCACATTCTTCCTTAACTTGTCCATGTTGGTGGCCATGCATCCTTCCCTTTCATACCTACATATAGAGGAAGATTCATCCACTTCGATTTCCACCTATCTTTTGACAATTATATCTAATCATGGATGTTCTAAGGATCCTTGGTCATAAAACCAGTTCCCTACAATACCTCTAACTCCTCAGATGCAACTTACAACATGTAGCGTCAACACAGTATGACCATTGATATCACAATTCTTAGACCCAAAAAATCTTAGGATCTTTACAAGTATCCAAACAGTGGTAGCTTGTTTACCTTTCAATGATATGCTTTCCACCCTTACCCTTCCATAAAATTGTTCATTATCATACTAATTTCTTTGGTTGATTTGTCAACTTCTAGGATTCCCTTGGCCATTGTTTCTCCTACAACTTCTTTTTCATCATCAATCATAGTATATCTTGCACACATGCTTCATTGAGATCTTTCTAAAGCCTTGGTGGAAATTACACATTTTCTTTGAAGGTGAGTGTAACCTTGTTTTCCCAAGTACTTAGTAACAATATCCTCATCCTCCAAGTCCATGAAATTGAGCCAACATGGCATGTTTTTGAAACTCCGTAGTATAATCCTCATCACACTAAGACCACTGCCTAAGGTCTAAAATACACCATTTAATCATTTGATCAATCTTATGGCTAATAGGATGCAAGATTAGCTTATAAGTAATGATTTAAATTTTTCAAGACCTTCACAATAGGAAACTTCTTCTTTTCAAAAAAAACTAGATGATCTTTCCCACCAAAGAGAGAGGATGTCCCTCGAAGTGATTTTGAGTTGTGTAAGTTATTGATCCTTTAATGCCAACCATGTGACATTATGGAGTTCTAAAGTAGACTTCTAACTGATTTTAACCATTTATCGAAGTTAACCCTCGCATCTACTTGCCATCCTTCAAATATTTTAATCTCCATCCAACTTTAAAAGGATGTGATCAAGGATTTTACCTTTTCTCTTGTCAGTTTATTTCTTCTTCATGCTATCTTCCCCATAACTTTCCTCATGGTGGCTCTTTCCTATGCCAAGACTTTTAGCTAAGCCTGGGACCACTGAGTCCATGGAGTCTTCGACTTAACAACAAGTACCTCTTTTAGCCAAATATTGAAAGTTCTTCTTGCCTGCTCTGATACATATATCCATAATGGTTGATGGATCATCTCGATTCTGTGGACCAAGTTCTCTTTCCTATGTATGATTCACTGGGATATGATTCTTATAATGTATATGGGTATTGATGGAAATGCCGACATGTAATACACATCGCCTTAGTTAGTTAAATGGGCTCACATATATTAATTATATTGGGTAATGGGTCGGCCTACATTGGGATTAGGTGTTACCCATCCTATTTAAAGGATGTGAGTATCATTATGAGGAGGTCATGAATACTTTGATGTATGAGTTGAGTCTTCTACTTGGTAGAGGTATATTAGAGGTTACCCCCTCGAAGTGGATTATCTTGGGAGATTGTGGAGTTACTCCCCTCAAGGAGCATTGTATGGTGAAAAGCCCTACCTTATAGGGTATTATTCTACATATATTAATATTAGGGTATCTTGGCCCACCCATATACCTTATGTTATGTTATCTACTGTAATTTATTGATTCTATTTATACAAGGTTCATATCAAGTGGTATCAGAGCAGTGATTAGAGAAATGATCTGGGTAATTTGTGGGATGAAACCCTAATGTTGTCTTTCTTCAGTGAATATATATTGAAGATTAATCTTATTTTCCCAATTATTTTCTGTGGGGAGTTGATACATAGTTCTAAGTGAGAATCCCTCTGAATTTCAGATCCATTTTCTGTTTTGCGGATAATGCAAATAGTTGTGTCCATTTTAGGGTTGAACCCCTTCTCTAAATTCACAGTTTCAGTAAGAATTTCTTGAATTTTTACATTCTTTGGAAGGTGGTTCTCAACAATTAAATTGGGGTTTGTGTTCTGTTCTTTCTGTTTTTAATCGACCTTTCTGCCGAAAAACAAGGTTTTCAAAATTCCTACAACCCTTTTTGTGGATCATGGGGATAACAAACTTTTTTTGGTATAGGCAGGATGGATGCTAAAGAATGGTAGAAAAATTTAAGGATAAATTTCTCATATCCTTCATGACAAGATAGGTATTTGGTTATTTTCAAGTTGAAAAATGACAGGAAGATTGGTCCTGGGAGCACAGATTTAGTTTTCTGAGTTAGATCAGATGGGTCTAATTGAAAGAAGAGTCAAAGGAGGAATTGGAACAAGTTGCACTATTGAACAAGTATGGGAAATGAGAAGAAAGGTAGAAGAAGTCAAGGGTAGTAATTTGGTAGCATGTAATAGAAGAATCAAATGCAGAAGATTTTGAAGATTCACCTAGAAGAAGATTGAAAAACTCACCCTATACACAGTACTTTTAGATATGCATCTCCCAAGAAGGAAGCTTACCAATATTTCAGTTTGAAGGGTGTATTCAAAGGAAAAAGGTAATTGTTTCCATAAAACCTAACAACAATATAACTTCATCAACATGGATGATATGGCTCAAAATCTACATATGTACAAGCAAAGTAATATCAAAGGAATCTCAAGTGGATGGTAAGAAAATTCAAGTTTTTGAAGATTTAAAAGCTTTACTATGGACAAATATACTTTACATTCAAATTTTTTTGCTTTAGATATGGATGGTTTGGATATTGTTCTTGGGTATCCTTGGTTAGAGACAGGGGTTTGGGACAATTATATTCCTATGAAAAATAACACTATGAAGATTTGCGTACATCCCTACTAGTAAGGTCAATTTACAGTGTTATCAGACTTAATGGAACTACCATAGATCTGTAGATAATGTCATGGTTTATAGACCTTGTTGGTCTTGAAAATCTGTCGCTTGGGCAGATTATGGATAGACGAGCCAACAGTGTGCAGGGCATAGCCCCTCTTTGAGTCAGCAAAGCGAAACTGGTTTATTGCTATTCTACCAGCAGGAATCTATGCAAGTCTCACAATATTCTGCCTTCGGGGGTTTGGGATCTCATCCCAGTAGGGGTGTTTCCAACTGCGAAAAGAAAGGAAACGAAGTAGAGGATGAAGAAAGATCAGATCCGAAGGGAGAAAAGAAATGAATTCCAAAGCAGAAAGGTCAGAGGGTTTATGTTTTGGGATTGGTAGTAAACAGAACCAAACCTACTTGCATAAATGAATAAAGCAATACTGATGAATAAATGACAAAAAGTAGAGATAGATCTAACAGAATAAACGCATAGATCTAACATAAGAAAGATCAGATGCCCATAACACACATATTCAGCACAAAGTCTTAATATTTGTATTAATATTTTCTTCTGTTACAAAAAGTACAAAGCCTTTTCTCCTTACTTCTATTTTTCATCTAAAAGATATCCACCCTGAATACAACAAGTATTCAAGTATTTATAGAAGGAGAGAGGAAAAGAAGGCAAAAGCAAACCAACCACTTATTTACAAAAATATCTTACAATAAATTACAAAGTCATTTGTTGACTTTTGACAACATTGGTGGATGACATCATCCCATGGTGCAACATGGATGATGTCATCATTTGTGTCAACATGACTTAGATATTTTACAAAGAGAAAGAAGAGAAGAAGAAGAAGAAACTATTCGTCGTCATCCCGCAGCTGGAAAGGGGTATCCTGCTTTTGCCGCTCAGGTGACGAGATGTGGAACTGGGCACGGTACTCCATGAACTTACTGATCATGGGTTGAAGTTGATCCTTGGAAGGATCCTTGTGTCTATCACTGATAGCTTCGCAAGTCTCCCGCTCGTCTATGAGCTTTTCCGGGAGTTTGGAATAATCATTCTCTGCCTCTATCAGGTACCTGATGAAGTCACGACAGGCCAACAGGTTATTGATGGATTCGGCGTCAAACGTGACTTCTGGCCCCAGTCCTTGTGAAACGATCTCCTTGAAGATCTGAATAGTTTCCTCCACCTTTCTTAAGGTGAAAGAAGGAGTGAGCAACCCTGGAGACATTTGAGAACAATCTGTTCCATTTGATGCATGGCATCCAGGGCTACCTCCTTTACCTTGTCGATATTTTCCAAGACAAACTCCAGCTGATCCACCCAATAATCCAGAGTGGAAAGGATTTTATTGAGGGCTCTAGGGTGTCCAAAGATGCCAAACTTGACCAGATCATCGACTGAACAGTCGAGCATTTTCTGAAAGGTCTCGTGTTGCATCCTGGCATGATCAAGCTCTTCGGAGATGGGTCCTGCTATCGCCTGGAGTTCTCTGTTTGGGTTCGATTGATATTCTGATACAAATTGGTGAACTTAGCAATAACTCCCTCGCTTTCTTTGAGGATTTGGCTCCTCCAGGATGGAAACTGCCATGCCCTGCTCACCGATTTTAGCATATTCATTGATCTTTTCCTGGCTCAGAGGCTTAGGAGTTTCGGTGGCAGTCGTAGGAGGTGCACTGCCCATTTTTTGCAAGGCACGGAGAAGATATTTATTTTGCTCCTTTAGCTGCCTTTTCTCTTCCTTTGCTTCTTGGAGTTTCTTGCAAAGGGCGTCAACTACAGATAGGGCCTCTCCTTGCAGGATTTCAGAAGATGTCCCCATTGTGACTTGAGTCACTGTATAATCTTGTCAGAAGACAGATCCTTTTTATCCTTCAAAGGATTGAGGTATGCAATCTCCATCACTCTCTCCCCTATTGCACTCTTAGAGAAGCGGGTTATGGGCTTTTACTTCTTTGCCCCTTTTGATGGGATTACAGAGAAGTCCATCGGTGCGATGGGAACTTTCCTTTTCTGCTGACTCAGGTGCTGGGAGATCCAGGCTAGACTTATGGGAGAAGGACCAGAAATAGAGAAGGGGGCAGCTGCAGTAGTAGAAGGGAAAAACGTGGAGACACTTGGAGGCGGCATTGAGAGGGAAGCCGAGGAAGTGCTCACGGGAGGAAGGGATACTGCAGGGGAGGAAGACATAGGAAGGGAAGGGAGCTCAGAGATGAGGGAAGAAATGGAGGGGGACAGCTCCGCGAGAGAGGAGAAGATGGATGAGGAAGAAGGGGGAACAGTAGAAGAAGGGGGAGAGGACACGACCAAAGGAATGGTCGCTTGGGTCACTCGAGGAGGGGAAGGAGGAGAAGGAGAAGGAACAGAAGGGACCTCAATTGTTACAGTCGTGGCCACATCCTGAGTGGATGTGCCTATTGGAACATCTTCCGCTGCTTCTTTCTCTAGGCTTTCCAGGATTACAACCCATTCTTGTGAAGCAGAAGGAGGGCTTTCAGGAGCTTCCTCTTGGGTGGAGCTGGACTCACCCTCTTTTCCTTTTCCCTTGCCTTTTGGCTATTGTTTTGCCCGAGGAGGTGCGTTGCCCAATGGGAGAGGTTGTGAAATCAACTCTGAGGTAGATGAGCCCGTTCATTCGGCACCAATGCTCTGTTCTGCGCAGAGTTTCCTTGACCCTTTCCTAATAATTGTTTGAGGAGCTTTGGTTCTATCAATCACCGCGAAAGGCCAATCGTCCCCACCCATGTCAAGATACACTTGATCCACTTCTTGCTCAGTAGTTTGGTAGCCTTTTGGGACGATGGCCACCCCGTATTGGATGATTTCTGCTAAGGCCAAGCGGGAATGATCCTTCCTCCTGAGCTCAACCTCATGATATATGTCAATGTAGATATCTTCGATCTGAGGGATGTGGATTGGATCGAGCTTGGCCCTAGGCAAGACAATTTCTTGGGTCGAAGGTGGGCCTTGCTGGGAAGTTATGTTTCAGATTCAGCAGCTCCAGCTCTGCAAACATGTCTTTCACCTTGTGGTGAGTGAGACACGTATACCTACCCACTGTGAGGGGGAAAGGAGTTCCACCCTTCTTTCTCTTGAGACACTTCTCATGGTAGGTGATTAGCTGCCTCGACAGCTCCAACATGATTAACTTGGGACTAACCTATCTCAGCAATTTAGTTGGTTCTCCCAAGAAGTTAACTGCCCTTAGATAGGTGAATATGGGGAATTGAGTGAACAGGGCCCCCCATTTCTCTATAGTTGCTACAATGCTCTTGGTCGTATGACCGTGAGTCATATTCGGCCTCAACAGGCAGATGATGAAATAGAAGAATGCATCATTGATCTTTGTGAATTGGGGATGCTATTTTCCAGCTTCAGTTCTGGATAATATTCATAGATTTTAACTTGGGGCCAAACCCCGCACCGCATCAGAGCCGGATAGTCCCTTTCTGAAGCTGCAACATAGACCACGTAGGAGTTCATATAGAACCTCCCCGTTGTGTTAAGTTGTTGGAGCTGCTCAGAGATTGTGCTGCTTATGATTTCTGCCCACTCAAAGCGTTGATCGGGCACATTTTTGTTCATTGTTTCTAAATATCGCAGCATCCACTTGTGAAAATAATGGGCGTCAGGAAGCCCAAAGACTCTGCTCAGGAATGTAATTGTGTCACTGAGTTCCTCTGAAAAGTCACTGCGATGAATGACTTGTGGCCACCGAGTCACCACCTTTTTGTTCTTCAGATAAACCTCGTTCATCAGTTGCATGCACTGATCTTCATTGTCGTCCCAGGCCTTAATGCAATCTTCCTGGCTGACGGCCACAAAGTGCCGGTGGTGAGGGATGCCGAGCATTATTTCAAAGTGCCAGGCAGTGAGGTTGATTATAACCTCGCCCTTCTCATTGTGGACACATCTTGTGTCTTTATTGTAGCATCGAGCAACAACCATCATGAATTCATTGTTCACAGTGCTAACTGGGATTCCTCCAGCAAAGTGTAGTGCACTGCCCATCAGTTTGTCCATCCATGGACTTCTTGTGACCCTCTGGGTTCTAGCCCAGAAATCTTCCATGTCAATATGACCCAGTTCTGAGTCTCTGATGTCTAGGTCACACTCTGCCTGGGACTCGGGCATCCTGACCCTCTGATACTTATACTTCATTTCTTCTTCCGTGAGCTTGGCTTTGCCCTTGGATTTGGTAGGTCTCTTGCTTGATGTTGACATATGTAACTCTGAACTTAATTGCTGATCTGCAAGAATAAGAAGTGAAACCCAACGCAAGAAGGTCATATCAGCATTTGATCTTCCATTAAAGCATCAACAGGGGAAAGAGTTAGTGATTTTAAGGCCTCAGGGCGCAGGGCGCATGAATATTGCAGGTTACAGGGCTAAATAATAAGGCACACAGGAAAGGGCTGCTGCAAGGGATAAATCAATGCCAAAGGGTGCATGGCACATGGGCACTGCAGATTGCATTCTTTGTTGTTGTAAGCATAAGTCCGCCTGCGCCATATGTATACATTTTATAAAGGGCGCGGATAATTTTCATGTTACACGGGTGCAGGATGCGCCAAAGGGCGCTTTTAATGTGTGTAACATCATTTTTTCATGCGCCAAGGGAACTTGGTGCGGCGCATGGAAGGTCTGCACAACATGATGTTGTTGTAACAATGGATGCATCCCTGCGCCGATTTAACAGTCGTACTTGGTGTGCATAAAATTTCAATGTTGCATACATGCAGGGTGCGCCAAAGGGCGCATGGTTTTGAAATGTTGCAACTAAGTTTGGTGCGCCAAGAGGGTGCAAGGAAAGCAGTACCTTGTACAAGTGAAGGAAGTGCGCCTTGAGGGCGCAGCTGTTCTTTATGTTGCAAGTAGAGGACATGCACCATTGGCGCAACTGTTTATCATGTTGCAGGGGTGACAAATGCGCCAAAGGAGAAAAATAACAGTGTCTTCTTTTCAAGCCATGATCTTTCTCTGAGGGGTTTTCATGTTGACAAGCTTCTTTTTAAGGGTACAACATTTGGGTTATGAAGAAGCTAAATCAAAGAGTTCCAAGCCATTTTTTAAGACAGAGTCTCCCCTACCAGCAGATCTGAAAGAGGGGGGAAAAAGCATAGGTAGAGAAAAACAGCAAGGAGGGTGGGGAGTTCATGTTTTGACAGATTTATTTAACTCAACATACCAACAAGCAGCCAAAAACCAAAGCACAAAACACACAAAAGGAATGAGGACCTCTTACCAGGATTATATAATGGAGAAGTGTGAAAACGGGTCCACGAAGTGATTCGAAAACGACAGGGCAGGTGCGCTGACAGGTACAGATGGAAGAGAAAAATCACGTGATGTGTCGGATGACAATGATAGTGCAGACATGCCTATATATAGGCGAGGTGGCAATAAATGCGCCACCAACTTTTTCAAATGGCGCATGAAAAGCACTGTCGACACAAGAAAACATGCGCCCTTTGGCGCATCAAAATGCTTGCCAACACGAAGTTATGTGTGCCTTTGGCGCACCGAAAGTGGTGTCGACACAAGAATATGTGCGCCCTTGGTGCATCAAAAAGTGGTGCAACAAAAGTATTGTTGACATGAAGGCACATGCGCCTTGGCGCATGCAAGAAAGACTCAACATAGTGAGGCACATCAAAACCCCTGTTGACACCTCAAAGCATGCGCCAAAGGACTTAAAGGGGGCGCATGAAAACTTGATGTTGCATAGTCATTATGTGCTCCCGACCAAAAAGACCAAAAATGGCTAAGTTCGGAAAGCTAGATTTCTCGAGGAGGGATTTTGCAACGTTCCGAACGCAAGGGGTCCCTGACGAGGGACCAGAACAAAATTTTGGTAGGGTTATCTGTAAAATTGCCCTTGCCAATTTTACGGGATAACAAGACCATGAGGATGATTTAGAATATGGAGAAGAAGGGAATAAGGATGATTCAAAAGAGGAACATGAAGAAAAAGAAGGAAATGATGATTCATCTACTCAAGAGAAACAAAAAATATCAAATGCAAAGGTGGAAGAAGAAAAGAAAGTTCAGTGAAATAGGTTGATAAGGTTGAGGATACTATAATTGCAGCATATGGAAATCCACGTCAACTGGTGAGAGAAAATTGGGAAATCACCCTAGATATCCCAGGGCACATCATATTTCCAACCAATATAGATATACAAGTAATTGGAGGAATAATCACTTTATTTATACAGTGCATATCATAAATCAATAAATTACAGAAGATAACACAACACGAGAGATATGGGGGGCCAAGATGCCCTAATATCAATATATGCAAAATAATACCCTTAAGGTAGGGCAACACCATACAATTCTCCTTAAGGAAGGAGTAACTCCACAATCTCCCAAGATGGGAATCCACTTCAAGGGGGACACCTCCAATATACCTCTACCAAGTAGAATACTAAACTCATACATCCATGACATCCTCATAATGATACTCACATCCTTTAAATAGGATGGGTAACACCTAATCCCAATGTAGGCCGACTCATTACCCAATATAATTAATTCTTATGTGAGCCCATATAACTAACTAAGGGGATGTGTGCCACATGTTGGCATCTCCATCAACCCATATACATTATAATATCATATCCCATGTGAACCCATAGCATATCCAATACTAAGGGGATGTGTGCCACATGTCACATCTCCATCAACCCATATAAATTATAATATTATATCCCAAGGCACATAGCATTGCACATCCCTCTTTGAAATTTTTCGGCATGAAAGATAAGAAGAAGCCATATAATGAGTGTGCTTTAAATTATTGTACACTCAGTCACCAAGCTCGATCATCCAACCACCCATATGTCAATCCTAAGTGGGTGATGTTGCTCCAAACATGATTCCAATATTCCATTTGGCTTGTCTAATTCCATCATGGTCCATATGTGTTCCTCCTCGGCATCCATGCATATCCATAATAATTATTCCTGCTGATTCCATGTCATACGATTATTGTCCATTGATTCCATGTATAGCCAAAATTATTACTCCTCCAATTCCCTGAAATAGGCCTATATAGCCGGTTTCAACTGACTTCCACAATATGACCTGAACATGTCTCTTGTGATTTTTCCTCTCATGATGATATGGGTGTCTATATGGTGCAACCTTGGTGCAACCTTATCAAGCTTTTCATTCTACTTTCAGTTCATCCTCTTCAAACTTGTTTGTTATTTCTTTTTTCTCTTGAGTAGATGATTTTTTTTTTCCTTTTCATCATTGAGCTCCTTCTGATTCATACCTTATTCATTTCTCCACCATCTTCAAATTCATCTTCATGATCCAATTTATACCAATGGCTTTTTTTCCTTGGTTACTAAGTGTGATGTCTTGCAATGTAATTTTCTTTCGCTTGTACCATAATTTGGTCATGAATTACTATTTGCAATTAATATTAATTTTCCCAATGTCTCTAACCAAGGATATCCAAGAACAATATCCATACCATCAGATATCTAATCATAAGTTGTTATGTGTGTAAAACATATTTATCCATTGAAGCTTTAAATCTTCAAAAACTTGAATTTTTTACCATGGATTTGAGATTCCTTGATATGCTTTGTTTGCACATGTAGGTGAGCTATATTGAATATATTGATAAGTTATATTGGCTAGAAGGGTTTATGGAATCAATTACGTCTTATTTTCTTTGATATGCACCAATTGTAATGAAATATTGAAGATCCTTCCTTGGAGATGCACTAGCTCTGGTAAAAAAGTTCATCGATTAAAAAATTTACTAGTAACACTTAATTGGGTGCTCTAGTCATGGAGGTTAAAATTTTAGATGGATCCTTTGTGTTGATTTGAGTCTATTTTGTGTTATAATTAATAGGGTATCTCCCCTTGGCCTTCATAGAACAATTTTTTTTATAAGTAACCCCTTCTCATATTTGTTGGTTTGAGTCTAACCCAATTTATGAAGAGATTATATTTGTTACATTGACCTATCTTTTCCTTCTATTCAACAAATCCTTAGGGTGCATATTTGAATGTTAACAATTGAATTATTACTAGTAATTTCTTAGGTAGTTCATCCACTTTACTCCTAAATTTACATTCCACTACCAAGTTTTTGTGCATGAATCCTAGTATTACTTTTAGTAAATGTCTCATTACAACTACATTTGCATTGTGGACTAGTTGATTTTTTTAGGCCTATTAAATTTTCCAACAATTTGGCACCATTTCTAGGGATGTGCCAATTTCGGTTTCATTTATTTGTTTTACTTCCCTATTGTTCCCAAATTTGATTTTCCCTTTATCTTAGTCACCATTTTCATTATTCATGCATGAGGAGCTCAAATATTGTCTATATCATATTTTGACCCTTTGTACATTTTTAATTTGTTATATTCATTTTAAACGTAGTGGATCCTTGTCTGATTTGAAGAATAGTATGCATTATTTACATTTAGGCATTGCAATGATCCATTTGTTTTTTATCTCTTACAATCCATAGATTTTGTAGATTTTGGAAAGAGGATTCTAAATTGGTTTATTTTCATTTTTTCTTGGTGACTTTTTTTTATTATACTTAGAATATTGTGTAGGATCAATCAAAGGATTTCAAAACTATTGACTTGTATAAGGTGAATTCAAAAATAAGGTCAGACATAATGGTGACAATAAATCAAAAGGCTCCATTTATCATATTATATCAGTAACCCTTTTCTATAATCAATTGATTGGCTGTGATCTCGAATATTATTTACATTGGAATTTTAATTGTGACTAATGGGTTCCTCTTGTGGTCCAAATATGCCTATCATGTAGACTTTATTTATTGATCAGAGATATCGATTTATTGATATAGCCTATTTCATGATTTCTTAGCTTCTTCCTCCAAATCAGGATTAGGAAAATTACCCAAGTTTGGAAGAATTAGTAGTCATACCTAACATCTCACAACCATAAATCACATCCTAAACCCTAGTATTTTTTAAAAGCAATATCCACAAAACTTAGTACACAACAACAATAATTGGTATATTCTTAACATTCATGACACACTCATCCATAACACAATTTTTTCTTAAACAAGAGTGAGAGAAGTCATTACTCTAAAATTAATGCACACAACTAATTCTACTAATTCTACTTATAAAGGGGGGAAATTTGTTGACAAATTATTCATATTATGTAGTTGTTTTATGAAGGTTATAGGATTTATATCAGCATTATAATATACCAAGGATTGTCATCCAGAAACATATTAGAATGATAATAATGAAGAATATATAATATTTTACACAAGGAAAATGCATAAATACCATGATATATGTGTAAATATCCACTAATTACTAGTTCATAATGCAAATACAGTGTTAACCAATGGTTACCGTGGGTCATTATGAGTGAATGATAGACACAACTTTTACCTTTTCAAGGTCTATATACTGATGTAAAATGAGGGGAGAAGAGAATATCACAAAATGAGTGTGAAGAGTTCATTATAAACATGAAAAATAAAGAGAGGAATCCAATGTGAGATTTGAGGGATATCCATATAATAAATTGACTTTACATATAATGCTGAATTTTATGTAATTATGATCAATAATGTGTGATATTGGTTGTTCGAACCATTTATGTTGATCTAATATGTTTATTCATGTTTAATAAAAGATAAACATGTATGTTATAAGAGATAGATTTACCCTTCTGTCTGAGTGTTAACTATAGCTGGGTAAAACAAACTGACTTAATCCTCACACTGAATGTTGAGGCTTAAGGTGCAACATTTATGGTTTCTGAGCCCAGGTCCCAACTTTCTAGTATTTACATGAGGGCAGAGGAAGGAATTGTGAGAAAAATGTGTAATTTATTTCAAAAGGAAGGAGATTCAAATAATGAAACCATGATCAAATAGATTCAACGAATACAGTGTAGAGACTAGATGAACCATTAAATAAGAAAAAGAAAATTGAGTTGTTTATTGTGGGATCCTGTTACCTCATTATAAGATTATTAATGGATTGCAAAATATTTCATATCATTCATGGAAGCATTGGAAATGGCATCAAAACTAAAAGCGGAATCCATGGAGGAGAGAGAGTGTAAGAAATGGCATTAAAGCTAGTGAAGATGACATAACAAAATAATTAAACATAAAACAAAGACTTGATCAAAGTAACGGAAGAGGACCCCATGAGTTATCAAAGAGGTAATGGATATTATGAGGTGTTTCAAATATATAATGGAAAAGGATACATACTGGGGATATTAGAGAGATACATGGATATCAGAGACATAATGACAAGGGGATACCGCAGAGGATATCATGGTAGGTATGGAGAAAATAACTATCAATAGAGGAATATTGCCATCAACTAAGGATTAAATAACTATAATCAAGGGAAATTTTCATCATTATTATGGATGAAATAACTATAATAAAGGATGGGATGGAAAATATTTAAAATAAAGAGAAAATGGTCAATGGAGAAGGTTGCTAGACATGTTATTGGTGTGGAAAAAATGGACATATAATATGGAATTGTGAGAAGAACATTTTTCTCAACAAGAACTCAGGAAGAAACCCAATAAGAAAAGGAGACCAAATAAGGTTCCAAGGCCTTAGCTTGGATTTTAATTAAATTCAGATTACAAAATTTTAAACTATTAATTGGCAGTCAGGACAAAAATAGTAATTAATATTTGGCCCAACCCTATTAAAATATTTCAATTTGATTTCCCCTATTAAGTTTCATTGCTTAAATCAATTATTAATCCATTTTACTTCTTGCTATTTAGCCCCAAGAGTCTTATTAAATCTATTTATTGAATGGTCCCAAAATTAATTAAAATTTAATTAGGTAAAATTAATAATCTCCTATTTTAAAATAAGGTCAAATAACATGGTTTAATACCTAATAGTGTCAAGGGTACACAACTTATGGTCTAACCCCTTAGGCCCCATTTATTACTACACACACATCTTTTATTTAATTCACTCCCATATAAATACCCCATCACTTAAGTGATGTAGGGTTCATCCTACACCCTTAGATCTAATCTTTCCTAGCCCTTAGATTTAGGTTTGCTAAAAGTAACCCTAGAAATCCTTATGGATTTTATTATATTCATTTTCTAAACCTAATCTCTCATTTCCTTTTTTTTCATTTGCAAGTTAAGGAAGGAGGAGAAGAAAATGAAGCCATGGAGGCCATTAGAGAGGATTGGAAGCTCTCATTTGATTAAAATTTTGTGATTTTACAAGGATCTACCCAACCCCTTTGTGGGTATTTGGTTTCTTCTTTATTTGTTTAATTTAGTATTTTTTGCAGATTAAAGTATTTATACAAGAGTATATACCCATTTGGGTAATACCCATAAAACCATATATATTTATTTTGTATAAAAAACATATATTATTATATTTATATATATATTATACACAAATAGGTGTTATATAATATCTATATAATATTAGTTATTTAACCCACAAATTTTTAAATATAATATATATGTGTAAATATGTTTAAATACATACATATATATACATATATATATGTATGAATATTATAGTATATAAACATACAGAAGTTGTAATGGCCGAAAGCATAAACAATGGCCATGTTTAGGTATTCCCTTTTTTTTTGTTTTGAAACTTTATAATTTTTAATGGGTTTTGGAATTTATATAGTTTATGGGGGTTTCATATATTGGGGGGAGGGGCGCCGACCCCACCCCACCCCATATATAGTATATGGGTTGGGGGTGGGGTCGGCGCCCCTCCCCCCAACCATTAATAAAACTAAACTAATAACCAAACTATAGCCGCAAAGACTTTCTTTTAGCAAAAATTTTTATATTTTTTTTTTTTTACATTTATTTATATTACTTTTGTACTTAGCCATTAATAAATTTAGGAATACAATATTAATAATTAATATTATTAATAATATATATATTACTTATTATTTAACTTATAAATATAATGTTTAAGTATTAATTTTAATTTATTTATATGATATTATAAATAAAATTTTAATTTTTAAAATAATATTAATGAATGATATTATATAATTATATATATAAATATATCAGTATTATATTACTTATGTATATTTATTTTATTAATAGAGTTTTCCATTAATATTAGGGGAATTGCAATAGAGTGGGAAATTAAAGCATTGCAATTGTAAAATAATTGTATGGGTAAATATTTTACATACCCTAGGAATTATAGTAGTAGTGCACAAATTGTGTATTTTATCAAATTTAACAATTTATCACTTTCAATTCATTTAACATAAATATTTTAAGGTATAATTAGTTGTGGTTCATTCATTTACTTAAGAAATCCTATTGCAACAAGAGGGGATTTTATTAATAAATAAATTTTATCTAATACATTTTATACAACTAGTTGGATAAGGGATGACAAGCCACTCTTAATGAAATTTATCTCAATACTCAAGTAAACAAGGAATCTCAATAATGCAAATAATCAACATTTATTTCCCATTTAAGAGCACTAGCCATTTAAAAATAACCAATTTGCAATGCAACTCCTAAACACAATTTTATTTTTGAGAGCTTAATTTCCATTACAAGATCCTTTCAAAGTTCACATTCACATGAAGTAATGTAATCATAATAAACCATTTCCAAGAATGAATGAGATTACATTCAATAAACTATTGATACAATTTACAAGTAGTAGGATCATAATAGCACAAGATACAACTATGCATGTCTTTCTCCAACAAGAGCACTTTCTCCATCCATTGACTCCACCATCTTCATCAAGCCAAGCACACAAAAAAATGGGGGAGTAGGCAACACTCTCCACCCAACCAAAATATCCAATGAGGGAGAGAAGCCTTCTTCCTCATTGGCCCCCGAGCCCCAACAAGGAAGCAATGAGGGCTATTTAGACAACCATGGCAACTCAAAAATGGCTTCCACATACACATTCAATCAAGACATTCAATGAAATAACACAATACCAATTTTACAACAAATCAACAAATATCAAAACACAAAGGCTTCATACTAAAGCCATAGAGGAGAAAGGAACATGGGGGTTCTTCTTATGCCTCCCAAGGGCTTGGGTGTCCACCTATGAGCCTCCAAAAAACTCCATCACAATACACACAACACTCTTATGCCTCCCTCCAAGAAGATACACCACTCTTATGCCTCCCTCGAGAAATCACTCTTATGCCTCCCTCACTCTTATGCCTCCCTCAAGAAAATAAGATAAACACAATTCATATTTATCAACAAGGTGGACATCCCAACCCAACTCCCTCCTAAAATACCCATTACATTTCTCTTATGCCTCCCTCAAGTTTTACCCCCATTTCCATTTCTCCCACAACCTAAGAATCAAATCTATTTCCCCAATCATGAGCAATGTAACAATCATCAACTACACATATGAGCACAAAAAAAATAACAAGGTAGGAATAACAAGGGTGAAGATCTACCTTCACAAATGAAGAGTATCAATACACAAACAAGCTCCAAGCCTTCCAAAATCCTAAGCAAACACCACCAACACCAATTTCCATTCACCATTCTCAAGAAAGCTCTCCAAAATTACAAGCATTCCCCAAAAAAAAAATGAGTAAGTAACCCCTAAAACAAAAATTAAACATGCATATAAAGGAAAAGGGAAGAGGAGGGTGAGGTGGCTCCATGTAGGATGCCACATCACTCATCCTCAACTCCACATCACAAGTCAAACCTCAACCCCAAGGAATAATAAATGGGTGGGTGAGTGAAATGACAATTTACTTACACACACAAACCAAGCCCACACCCCCTAAGGACAAAATTAAAGACCCATGTAAGAAAAGTGCAATAAATGTCACTTTTTGACTTACAAAACACATAATGGGGTCTATTTTTGACCCCCCAATCCATAGGTAGGGTTGGTATAATAATTTAAGAGGTGTGGGACAAGTTTAACTTGTCCCACAAGCCTTCAAAATTGGCCCCTAAGGCCAAATTCGAATTTCCATGAAGAGGTAGAGTGTACAACACTCAAGATCCCAAGCACTCAACTAACAACACAAAATCCAAGAGCCATCTAGTCTAATAAATGAATTCTTTTGTCCCATTCATAATTAGTTTAGAACAAGATTAAATTAACTCAAATAAGACAACTAAACTCATTAAAGATAAAAGGGAATATAAACCAAAATCTAAATAATTAAAAGAAGGAAATTACATCACTAAAATTCACATACTAAAATCAAATAAAGGAGATATAAAAAAAAAAAAAACACACAAACCCCTTGGTCACAATTGGAGGTAATCCCCCCATGGGGACCCCCTAACAACAACAAGACACACACAACATAACACAAGTTGCCATGGTGACCAGTTGCCAATACCCCACATTCCTTCGTTGTTGGTCTCCTACCCCCCGTAGTTTATTGTTGTGAAATAATTACCTGCAAAATCACACAATACCTTTCTGGCCTCGTGGCCATATTAGTGATATCGAACTAATAAAAATGCTTATATCTACATATCAATTTCAACATCAAATGTCATAACTACTATTGCTAAGACCAAGTGATTCAACAATTACTCTCAATTTCCAACATTTCGATTTTGCTAATACATCAGTTTGCAATTAAGATCATAACCAACTAAATAATCTAACTTTAAGCAATACTTTCACTTGTTCACAATTTCGTCAATTCTCAACATCAAAGGAATCACAAAATAACTTTGAACATCTTAATAAAAATCAATACGAAAATAATTTGAAATATCAACATATATCTAAGCTGACAACACATCATTTTCTTCCATACTGAAAGTCTATCAAAAGATGTATATCCTTCAATTTCCATATCACAATGTGTTACTAATCGTTTGTCTATTACTATTTATCCATGTACAAAGTGCAATGAGGTCCATGTGTTCAGTCATAGTGTTAGATTAAATATAACAAATAAATATCGAAGAGTAACGACATCACAATAAATTTCTAACAAGGAAACCATTGTAGCTAATTGTCTTATCGAATACAGCAGTCAGGTTTACGATTATAACAATTCGGAAAAGATAATCATGGTTCATTTAGTGTTGAAGGGAAGTGGGCATTCAAAAACACGGTGTATTAAAAGAGTAATGAGGAGGGTTTAAACCTCTTCTATTTTAAAACAAAAGCACGTTATGTATAACTTGGGGATATAAATAAAGTAGTGCGATGAATCAATCTGGTACCTATCATTATGTATCAACTGAGGTGTGTTTACATCTAAGCTCAATATATTGTGAACCTATGTGTATCCTGAATGATATGATATCCATAAAATTAATGTGACAAAAAACATGCAAAGAAATGAGAAATCCAGTTGCTGATTATGGATTTCAAACTTATCATCAAGAATGTCCTTGGTTTTGTATTTGAAAAATGTTCATATTTCCATGTTGAATTTTTATATTTGTGATTATTTGATTGACCAATTTTTGAAGTTAATTTCAAAAATATCCAAGGTCCCATATTAGTTTACAAAGGGGATAACTAAGAGATACCTTAGATTGGATATCCTCATGAAGCAGGTATAATGCGATTGCTAAGGTGATCCAGGGGGCACATAGTTTCCTACAAGTATTAGAAGCCTTCCAGATGAACTCTAATGTTAATGTATGATCTAATGTAGAATGAATTCCAAGGATGTGTTGTAAAATTAAAGCCAGCTAAAGGGTAGAAATAAGTGATGAGTTAGTATTCATGGGGTGTGAAACATTTAGATACGGAGGAGAAGGTATCCTAGGAAGGTGAGAATGTTTACCAGTCAATGTATTCTAGATGAGTGAATAAAAGGATGAGGAGGTGTCTTGTGAGAAGTAAGATGTATTCTAGATGATAAAAAAAGGTTAAGGAGAAGGTATCCTGTGAGAAGTAATATGTGACTTTGATGACTAGTTAATAAGAGTGTGAGGGGAGATGTAGACACAAAATCACACACTTGTGTACATTTCCAGGTCCTAAAAAACATACTAGCATTTACATTATTCCTAAGCAAGAAAACTAGTGGTTGACAACTATCTTTGGCCTCTTTTCTTTATCTTTTGATCCAATCTTTAGTTTTCCATACAACCCTACAACCCAGTCAGAACTTAACCAATTTTTATCTTTTATGACTTCAAAAATCAGCACCTAGCTAAGACATCAGTACAATTTAGGCGCTCCTGTCCTTCATAGGAACCCTTGAACCTTTCTATCCTTACTCAATCTTGGTTTCGAGGGTCTCTTCATTATGTTTACTGATATCTTTTTCGATTATGAGGTCGACCTTTCACGGTGTTAATTATGCAAAATTCAAACAAGGGAATCATATAAATACATAGTTATGTCTTCAAAATGAAAGACCAAGCACTAAACATTACTATCATCACTTAAGCTTACATTCCAAATGGCACTGAAAAGCATTCCAAATGCATCCATATAGCATACAATCAAGGGATAAGGGTTGCATACTTCTGCATACACAACACAGGAAGGGGAATTTTATTCTATTCCAATTCACACATACTATTACATTGTTGCCCACATTCTAGTTACAACTTGTTATCACTGTGTAACTTGCACAAGGGCATCCTAGGGAACCGTTTCTACACACACACACCAGAACTAAATGGAGTTTGAAATGTAATGTAGTGCATCGGTCATAAGTTCACTCTTCGAGTGACATCCGGGGTCTAGTCCAAGCTCCCCATTCCAAGTATTTTCATTTTTAGGTTTGATGTGGTGTGTGGGTATGTGCAGGTGAATTCAGAATTTTGCAAGTTACAGGTACATTCAAATATTGTTAGCATATGGATTTGCATGCATGCAAATGAAATACAACTGTCTGGGAACGAAGACCCTCCTCAATGAAGGTGAGGCTTGCCTTTATTGAAAACCAAAGTTGTATTTACATCTATACATTCAAAATTATATGTGGGGGGTGTTTTGGACATCAAATGGAAAGAAAAATGTGAATGAGGGAGATGGAATGGAATGAAGGAAAGGAATGGATGGAAGGAGCATGTAATAGTTAGGTAAAAACTATAGCCTAATATTGACATAGAGAAGAACAATAAATAACTAACACAAATTAAAAAGGAGTTTGCATCAGCTAAACGAGAATAAGTAAAAAGGGAACACACATGAGCAAGTAGATATCAGAGCTTGATCACTGTGAACAAGAACAACAGATTAGTAGCATTGACAATAAGATCAAAAGATACTATTTCGAACATGCACGATTCAAACACTAACATCTAATGAACATAAGAACATCAAATGCTTATAAGAGATAATAAATGGGACAAAGATTTCATATTTCATTAACTCTTCAAAATGTCTTCTCAAAAGAACACAAAGTTTATTTCTTCGAAATAAAGCTTGCACACAAAAGTTATCTTCTTCTCCTCTCTCAAAGTCACCCTCACAAATGAGCCCTTGACTTCCTTTTATAACCCAAAAGTTGGTTACAAGGTAGTTAGGGTTTACATGAACATTAAATAGGGCACCTTAAGTGACTTTGACTTTAAATCAACTAACTAGATTATAAGTAACTAAAACTTTATAAATTTGAAAGTCACTTTAGGAGAAGTAAATGAGAATAAGGGACATCATTTAAAAACCCCACTTTTAAAAATACATGAAAGTTAAGCAAAACAACTAGTGTGTAATATCCCCTTTTGGGATATTATTCAAATCTGCAAAATTAATTATCAAATCACCCATAGGAAGATTAGATCTTCTTAGTTTGACCTCAAATAACCCAATGTCGGCAATAATACAACCCAAAATGGGGTTGGAGTATGCCAAGGTGGTGGGTTAGATGGGAAGACTAATTAGAATGCTAATATCACCCAGATCTGATTTTTAACAGCAGAATAATTAATTAAATAATTCAAACCCCAACTGCTACAATCTTCCAAAATTATTTCCTGCTTAACCATCCAAGCAAAAATTCTCAAACTTTGGATTTTGGGCCACAAAAATATGAAGAACAATATTCCAAAACCAGTTTTTGCACAACCAACCCAAAACCCTAATTTTCGCCCTAAAAATTAGGTCGCCCAACACATTTAGGGCATCAAATCCACTCCAAAAATTATGAAATCACTTTCTCCTTATTTCTCCTAATTTCTACAACCAAATCCAATATTAAACTGACCCCAAACTGCAGATCTGAAATAAATATTAATTTATAACCAGAAAGCTTGCAGACAACTGAAATCTTCAAAAATTCATATCTCACTCAATACTCCATATTTTCCATCAAATAAAATGTAATAATTCTATAAATTAAGGGTCTTTCCAATGAACTAACAATATCTTAATTTTTTGAGCACTTAAAACCCCTCCAAAACAGCCCCCAGAAATCTTTCCAGTCGCTAGGGTTAGATAAAATGCATAAATTATTTCCAGCTCTTAAAAACCCTTCCAAAACCCTCAAACAATCAACCCTTGATCTGAAATAATGGTTAACACAACACAGATTTCAAATTAGATCTAGCATAACTTGCATTCAAAACATGCCAAATCAAACCCCAAAGTCGCCATAGCTTAATTGGCCTAAAAAAATTGCAGCAACAATAACCAAAAAAGCACTCCAAACCCTTCACATACAAATGCAAATTTTCTCTCAAATAAATGCACCAAAACACTCTAAACCAAGTCGCCAATGCTTAGAATACTTCAACACAATAAACAATGCAGAACAAGAGAGTCTTTAATATCTTCAACAATGGCTTCAAATGAAGCTTACAATCAACAATGAATGAAGAGAGACAATTCAAAGCTAGGGCATACATCCATACATCCCATACTCCAAGCATGGAGTGAAATCAAAATGTTCAATCAACATAACCCTATAAGGAAATGCAACCCCCTTTTATAGAACTAAGGGGTGCAATATCCAATAAAGACCAACCTTTCCCTTTTGGAGGGAAAACATAAACTCTCATTAAAATATTTAATACTAAGACTATGTGCACTTTATTTATTTTTTAATTAAATAAATAAAAGTAACTAACCTATGTGCACATTAAACTAACTAAAGAGACTCCCACTTGTAGCGCTAGGCATGCCAAGGGGTTACAATGCAAATGAAAAATAGATATTAATAATGTCTCCTGAAAAAGGGGACATTACAGTCCTCCCCTCTCGGAAATTGCTTTCCCTCAAGCAATAGCAAGCTCATAGATCCATGCATCATGCCCCAAAGAGAAGATGTGGGGTGGTGCATCCAAAGCCTCGATCCAGTGCCTGTCAAGTGGCGAAGAGTTGGAAAGAACAAATTTCTTTCCCTCATGTCAACCCAAAAAGATGGGTCATCAGCTCCATAACATGTGCTCCAAGAGATGGTGTCCTCAACATGGCATAGAGAGTCATCAAAAGGATGAGCTTTGCTAAGCTCCAAGGCTGCCCACTCAAAAATGCCCTCATGAAATGAATAGGACAATAGTCTTCCATCACATGTCTTCAATCCTGCACATGAAGCAAACTCATTAGAAAAACAAGTGTTGAGAAACACTTTTCCTGTTTCTTCTTCATGTCTCCAAGGCATGGAGAGCTCCCAAATCTTCCTCATGTATGGGTTGTCCCCAAAATCTGTTATGTGGCTCCCAACACTGTTGTAATCATGCATTCTTCCTTCAAAAATCAGAATTAGGATGGTTGGTTTCCACCCCCAAATAGTCACCCATGAGCCAAAATCAAGCACCAACAACCATGTCACCAAATGTATGGCAAAAATTGAATTTTAGAAGTGATAGTGGAGTTGGTCCTAATAGTATTATCCATAAAAATGAGAGGGCAACAACTAGCATAATTCAGAATTTTTTTCCCAACATGAATGATCATCAAGCTAGTGAATAAAAATGGCTCCCATGTAACTGAAATTTCATCCTCAACCATAACAAACTGAAAATTATCCAAAAACACAATTGAAAATGAAGTGTCTTGAGAAAAGTTCATACCATGTTCCTTCACTTTTTCCAAACTTTCCATTGAAGCCCAAATGCAAGCAACAACCAAACATTCCCAACACATAACCTTTGGAAGCACATCAATCAAACACCCAAGTGGAAGACATAACTGTTGTTCAAAATCTGAAAATGGACTTCTTACCATGCAAGGTGTAGTCCATGTGATCCATCCTTCCTTCAAGGCTTCCAAGGAGATAGGAGTTAGCATTATTTGAAAAAAGAAAGGAGATGATATCCATGTATCCAAATAAAGCTTGTAAAACTCAAATCCTTTCATCCCCTTATCACATGAAGCAACATATGCAAGATGACACCACAAATTTCCTCTTCTTCTATGCTCAAAAAGAAAGGAGAGAGCTGAAATATAATGCATGCTTTTATGAATATCATCATAGAGAAACCAAGGAGCCTTGTACCTTACTTTGTGCCAATGACTTTCCCTTATGAAAGGGAGCAAAACACTTGAAGCCATCATACCTTTGTGCCTTCCAATGATGAATTCCTCATACGGACCAGCTAGCTTATTGTTATGACTTCCATCATTGGGAAGAGTGATAATCACTCTTTCTGCTTTTCCATCATGCACCCAATTGTTAGGAGAAAAAGTACCAACAAGAATGTGACCATTATACCCCATGTTGCACACCATATCCATCTCCCTATCATGCTCAAAATCATACCCATCAAAACTCAATATGGAAGGAGAAATAAAATATAAAATATCATACCTTGGGCTGCTCCCAACATCTACAAAACTCAGAATTTCTGAGTTTGGAACAACGCTCTTTCCTTCACCATTTTCTTCATCCAAAGCCCCTTTTTCTTCCTCACAAGCCTTCATACTTGGTGGGTGATGACTTGGGACATTCATAAGACTCATGCTTGGGTGACAAACCTCATTCATTTGCCCATTAGGGCCTGCTGTTCGGAAAATTACAGCGAACTGAAAATTACCATAAGCATCCCATGGTGTCCTTCCTTCATAAGCATACCTCTTCACAAGCCCATCTTCATAGTCCTCTTGAAAATTTGATTTCCTTGCACTCATGTTCAACTCAATGCAATTAGTAACTAACCAAATAATCAAAATCAATTGATTATTACCTCAATGAATGCCTCAATATTTCTTACTTTGTCCATGAAAAGCACAAATCATGTTTATCTTGAATGCTACCCTTGACGCATCTCCCATTGATCACATGCCTTATCATCATGCATTCAAATGGCTCATAAAATTAAACAAGAATCCCAATCAAAAATGATTTTTCCAATCACATGTTCCCTTGCCATCTTTTCCTTGATCATGCAGTATGCTTGACACTAATATCCTCTTCATGCCTTGAACCAAATTTGATTTTATTTGCACCCACTCAAACCCATGCAATCATTAGATGCCATCAAAATTATATCATCAAAAAATACAAAGGACTCATACCTTGGAGCATGCATCCCTTCATTTCTAGGAGACCTTGATTCAGCATATGTGCCTTCATACTTGTTAGAAACCCCTGGCTAGTATGAGCAATACGTGATGACTTATTTGTCCAATCCTTCCTCAAGTATAGACAACAAATGTTGAGGAGGTTCCTCATATTCATTCAACACCAAAGACATTATAGTTTGCATTGCATCCATTACATTTTCTGAATGACTTCCATCATGTATAACAATCAAAGAAATACTCGAACATGTGCAAGTATAAGGATCATTACAATCGAGATTTAACATTAGGTATGCTTACCTTTGCCTTACCTTCTTAGCTTCATGTTTTCCAAGATCTTAAGCCTCTTATCAAAGTGAGAACTTTTGGATGTCCCAAAGCTTTTGAAAGCTTCCAATCATGAGCTCATAGACCTCTTCCATAGTGATGTCATCATAAGGAAAACTTGGGGCTGCTATCCGTGTGATCTCACTAATGCATGTGATGACCAAAAGTCTCACATCCACCTCCTCATGTCTTCAATAAATTTGATCTAGCCTTCTTGTGCCATCAAGGGATCTACAACTGAAAACATAGAGCTCATAATTTGATTGCTCTATCAAACATAGGCAACTTGCCACCTCTTCAAGAGTGATGAACAATACACTCATTCTCAAATGAAGGCCTCTTGAGCCTTCTCCCAAGCTTATAGAGCTTGGCCCTCAAACCTCCGTCACTAGCAAGCTCCATGATTCAATCTCTGCAAACAACACGCATAAGGACTAGAGGAAAGTAGCTCTGATACCACTGTAATATCCCCTATTGGGGTATTATTCAAATCAAAAAATTAATTATCCAAATCATCCTAGGAAGATTAGATCTTATTAGTTTGACCTCAAATAATCCAATGTCGGAAATAATACAACCCAAAACGGGGTTGGAGTATGCCAAGGTGGTGGGTTAGATGGGAAAACTAATTAGAATGCTAATATCACCCAAATCTGACTTTTAACAGCTAGAAAATTAATTAACTAATTCAAACCCAACTGCTGCAATCTTCCAAAATTATTTTCCTGCTTAACCATCCAAGAAAAAATTATCAAACTTTGGATTTTGGGCCACAAAAATATGAAGAACAATGTTCCAAAATCAGTTTTTGCACAACCAACATAAAACCCTAATTTTGCCCTAAAAATTAGGTCGCCCAGCACATTTAGGGCATCAAATTAACTCCAAAAATTATGAAATCACTTTCTCCTTATTTCTCCTAATTTCTACAACCAAATCCAATATTAAATTGACCCCAAAATTGTAGATCTGAAATAAATATTAATTTAATAACCAAATAGCTTGCAGACAACTGAAATCTTCTAAAATTCATAACTCCTTCAATACTTCCATATTTTCCATGAAACAAATTGCAAATAAACTATAAATTAAGGGCTTTCCAATGAACTAAAATCTGAATTTTTGAGCATTAAAACCTTTCCAAAACAACCCCCAAAATCTGAAAATCAATCGCTAGGGTTAGGAAAAATTATATAAATTAATTTCCAGCTCTTTAAAACCCTTCAAAACCCTCAAATATCAACCCTTGCTCTGAAATAATAATAGACACAACAATCAGATGTAGCATCAAGCTTCAACACATGATAGATTAAAACATCCAAAACCTCATCCAAACCAAGTCGTTATGGCTAAAATAAATTGCAACAATCAATAACAGTCATATAAGCACTTCAAACTCTTCACATACAATGCAGATTTACTCTCAAATAAATGCACCAAAACTCTAAACCAAGTCGCCAATGCTTAGAATGAATAAAACAATGGAGTCTTCAATATCTCAACAATGGATCCAAATGAAGACTTCAAAGAAAGAGACAATGCAAGCAACTAGGGCATACATCCCATTTCTCCAAGCATGGAGTGAAATCAAAAGATTCAATCAACATAACCCTCTAAGGAAATCTGACCTCCCTTTTATAGAACTAAGGGGTGCAATATCCAATAAATGACCGACCTTTCCCTTTTGGAGGGAAAAACATAAACTCTCATTAAAATATTTAATACTAAGACTATGTGCACTTTATTTATTTTTTAATTAAATAAATAAAAGTAACTAACCTATGTGCACATTAAACTAACTAAAAAGACTCCCACTTGTAGCGCTAGGCATGCCAAGGGGTTACAATGCAAATGAACCATTATTGTTGAATGTAACATGATTTAGCCATAGAATTCATGCCATAGATGCAGTACTTACTGCAAGAGGGCCTCCCCATTGCATTTGAGATGTCAGACTAAAAGAAAAGAATCTCTCAAAACCAACTTGGAATGAGAAGGATGATGATGCCTATTAATTTCGTCAATGCAGTCATTCCTTGAATGGAAACATTGGATCTCATGGGTAGGCATAAATATTCTTAGATATTTTTATCACCTCATCAATTGTTCTCAACCCACCACTTTCTATCTGAAGAACCCAAGACCTTAGAGTGTCACTAGAGATGATCACATCCTTTGATTGATTGAGAATTTCTTGACTGGATGGCCACCATTTCTGGAACAGGAAAAGAAGATGCAATTGGGACTGATCAAATGTTGAACGTATGAATCCATCAAAGGCATTCTTCTCTTCCTTGAGTTGGGAGATTTGAGATTTGTATCTCTTGAATGACACAAAAACAGTACTTCATTCAAAATCTTTCCAACAACATCACTTTGAAAACATGGTGTTTGGAAGGGCTATGCATTTGGATACTTCATAGGGACCAGTGACTATCATGTCCCCACTGATCCTTTTTAGGTTAGCTTAGAACTACAATGCTTCTGCAAATTTATCATTCTGGCTATCATCAATCACTACTCTGGAGAATACCTTAGGATTTTTGGGCACAACTTTGTTGGAAAGGGAAGAAAGAGATTCCAAATCAATGTTGGCCACTTTGATCAATCTCTTTCTCTTTTTTATTTCAGAGTCAACCATATCGGTGTTTCATTCATTAATTCGACACAAAAAAGTCGAGAACTGTAAGTAAAATCCTCTTTGCCTTTCTCATGACTAAAACCAGCAGGCAGTTGTTATATGGCCTCAATCCTTGGTGAAGTAGCATCTGCAACACATTCTTGATTATCCTCATGTTCTAGTGAAATACCCTCATCACCTGGATGCTCGGAAGAATTAGATATATGTACCACTTGGATTTGTGTAGATTCTGGTCTATGACATTGATGATTTGGATCTTTGGTGGGCCTATTGGAACTCTCAGTGATGTAACAAATGAGTTTGGGGTAGAAATACCCGAAACACATTCTTTTCCTTTCCAAAGATGCACACTTTTTACCAATTTTGAGACACTGCTTCTTTATTAGAGACAGGTTTGGGTAACCACCGACTTTGCCTCTGAAATGCGTGTGATGATGTCGGTGGAGACTGGTGTGAAGAAGTTTGCACCACCTTTTTCTGTGTATGTCCTCCTCTAGTTGGCAATTTCTATATCTCAGACATATGTGCCTAAAATGGATGAGGATTGGCTATTTGATTCTCATCACCACATCATAGTCCTTTTCAACACAGGTTGATTTATATGGACATCTAGAGAAGTTTCATCTCCTTTACTCCAATCAATACCAAGGACTGGAGTGAAAACTATCTAATCATAGGCAGGATCCATAAGATTAATCCCATTATCAGCAAGGGTCAAAGGAGGATCCCTCAATCCGTAATTTGTTATTTGAGCAGTGTGAGACGAGAAAATTTTGTCATCTTACCTCCCTGTCATCCGCACATTCTACCCAATAGTCTTTCTATGTTTGCCTTGTGCCTTATATCTTGCTCCTAGAGGCTTTTTCCATGGATCCTTTAATATCGAATTGAGCCCTACTTGTGAAAGAATGTATAGTCATGAGGGAAAATTCTTTTTCCATAAGTTCTGCACTGTGGGAATTTGGACATTTGTATTCCCCAATCTGAATCAGGGAAATGAATGCCTCCTTTGCATTTATCCACTAGTAGGAAATGGATTTTGAAAAGTTGACGTGAAAGTTCCATCAATGCCATTTTGTCACTGACATATTTAGGAAGTTTGTAAGGAGCTCCCACAAATCCATCAACTTGTATATAGGAGTAAGAGGGAAACTGGATAAACCAAGTTCCCCATTGTTTTATCACGGCCTTGGCATCTTCTAAAAATCTTTCCTCTGGGTTTCTCCTGAGTGACCGGATTATATAGAAAAGGAAAGCGTTGTTTACCCTCTGGAAATGGTGAGAACCGTTCTTGAACTCCAGCTGTGGGTAAAAGTGAAAAACACTATTCTTGCTAGGACCCATTGTACCTCTAGTTGTTAGCCCTGAAAATATCCTCCTTCTTGCTACAACATAAATCAAATATGAGGTCATGTAAAAATGACCTGTCATCCTTACCTCAATCAATTACTTATGGAGAGTATTGCTAACGATACTTGCCCAATCAATGAACATCTTTGCATCAAGAATGATACAAATGAACTTGTACATCCAAGGATGGAAAATTTCTAGTGGAAGGAAGACCAAAAACCCTGCTGAGGAGAGTAATCATATCTCCTATTTTTTCATGAAACTCTACCCGAAACAAATTCTTTGGGAATTCTTGAAGTGTGAGTTTTTGGTTTGACCAACCAATTTTTACTAACCATCTTTGACCATCTCAAAGGATTTTCATCCCAGAATTGTGTTGATTCTTGAGTGATGTCAACATTTTCTTCATGAAGTGGCACTCTTAACAAATCCTCCATATGATCTGGAGAATTGAGAAGAAAAGTTCATTCTCTGACATTAAAAATTCCTCGATGCTCAGGATCATAATGTTTTCGGCACAAGCCTAGGACAAATTTGGGGCATTGTATGGCAACTTTGGAAATGCTGCCGCTTGAGGTAATTTGCAACGATAAAGCTTTTCAAAAAAATTTAGAGTCCTCCCTTCCCGTCTTACCCTGTCACATTTAATTGAACCATATCCACGTGACCCATATCGTATATCTAAAATATTATCATATGCTGAATTTAAGGACGATGTTGGAACTAATCCTTGATATGCGTATTTTAGTGCTGACTTATTAGAGCATTCACCCATTATGAATTTTTAAAACGAAAGCGAAAAGAAAACATACACTGGAAAGGTGAATGGTCTAAGTCTTCCGGACCACCGTTGCCGCAAGAATAATACTTTAACTCTTTTTATTATTATTTTTTTTAAATAAAAAGAAATTTAGCGGTATCGAGTCACAAATTTTCAAAACAGTAATACAAACAAAATATTGAGACTAAGCTCAAATCACAAACCAAGTAAAATACTATTATTTTGGAAAAAAAAGTATTATTCTCGGTTGTGCGTTTTGAATAAATTTTTAACCTCATTTCACCTTTGTGGTTGCGCTTGGATTTCCTGATAAACACACGATGGATCCTCCATTTTTGCATATGCGTGTTAGGCTTATTGCTTCTGACCAATGCATGGGAAGCTTGATTTTCCAAATCCTCCTCTTATTCTAGCATTAAATGGTTTTTCATTGCAAACATGAACAATTATCTTTCTTGTATAGGCTTATTTCTCTTCTCTTGCATGCATGGATATTTGCCAAAGTGAATGAGTATGCTACTGGTGCATGTGTTGAAACTGCTTTCTCCCTCCTTGACAACTGGTGTGGGATTTCTTCCTGATCATGTGTGGACAACTTTGTCTTTAACCTGCGTTTTCCAGCACATATTGCTTTAAGTGCCTTGATTGTGCATGCTTGGACTTCCTTCTTTTGGACTAATGACCTCCTTATGCGTGGACATGTGATCTTTCCCTTTGGCCGCGTGGACCTGTGCTCTTCTTTGACGTGTGGCCACTTTATTTGTATGCATGGCTGCTGGATTTTCTTCTCCATGAAGGCTAGTTTGGATTAAATGTCCTTTGACAATGTTATTTACCTTCTTCTATGGCTAACGTGTGGACTATGCTTGAATTGGCGTTTGGACTGGTCCTCTTTATGCAGTGAGCAATGCTTGTTTTGATTCCTAATCTTGTGTGGATCTTTGACTACTTTTCACTGTTGCGTGATCTCTTTTTTAGAATGATTCAAACTAAATGTGCGTGGATTCTTGTCTTCATTTGACATGCATGTGGATGTTGTGCTACACCTTGTAGCAATGCGTGGCCTCTACCTCACAATAAAACAGAAAGAACCTAATGAAATTTAATTTCCTTGGCATGTGCAAATGAGAAAAGAAATTCTCCGACCTTCAAAACTTGACTGGTTTTCATTTCTTCATTATCAATGGACTTTAAACTTAAATGCATAGCTTATGTAAAATTAGATTGAGTGCAGAGTAAGATATCAGCCTCTTAAACTTGAGTCGTTGTTTTCAATATTTTGAGCTGAGTAGGAATTCCCAAGCATGCCATACAAATCATGCACTCCCTCACAAGCATGGAGGATCTTGAGCAAATGATGAAGGATGGCTTCTTGTAAGCTTGTGATTCCGAAATGGAGACAACTACCTGGAGCTCTCAAGGTTGCCTGGCTCTAGCTAATGCCCATGTCAGGTTTCCGTGTGAAAGCCGAGGAGTGCCTGTAGAATGAGCTTTTCCTTCTTCTGGCTCTGGATGTCTACAATATTTTCCTTGTTTCTTCTTCTTCCCAATTTCTCCCGCTTTCTGCAACTTCTTGTAACCGTCTCCTTCCCAATTTCTGGATGATGGAAGCAAAATTGAAATTGTCCTATGGCAATTGGAAGCGGAAAAATAATTGCCCCCCGACAATTGCTCACCGACAAGTTACGACAAAAAGAAAAGTTCTTCCAAGTTTGTCGAACAACTTTCATGAGTATTAAATTAATATTTATTAATTAAAAACCCTAAAATTTAATAAATATTAATTTTATTAAATAACCAGGTAAATATTAATTAAATAATTAAAATATAGTTTGTGTCGTAGCGGAGAAGGAATTATTCAAAATGGATGAAACGAAGGCCAAAATGACGATGAGAATAAGACGATCACGATGAGAAAAATCACGTGATAAGCCACGATGAAAATAACACTTTATATAATTTTTCAAAATTTTCACGTTTGTAATTTTTGCAAAGTCAAAATTAGCTGACAACAAGAAGATGTCTGTATTATGTTAAGATATTCCTAGTCAATCATATGAGCCAATTTCGACAAATATCCAGATGCCTAAACTCATTTTATCCTTCGTTGGGTTTTGTCTGCGATAAATTTTTATTTAATTATTTATTGAATAAATGATTGAATCTTGTTGAAGTTTTGCATGCTAGTATTCACTCGTCTCGATAGGGTTTTCACCAGGGATGAATTCAGGGCATTATCTGCAACTTCTGGCAATGTTTTTCGCTTTTATTTATTTCTTTTGCATTTTTCTCTGGTTTTCTCCGTTGTTTCTTTGTGAAATTCCCCTAGGTCAATTCCTTCACCAGTATAGTCTATTTAATTGCTTAAAGCATCTGGAGATCATCTACCGACACAACACCAGAAGGAATCAACCTCAAAATGCAAGCTTCTGACCAAAAAAGATGAAGTCATGCACAAAAAGCCTCTCCTAGGCAAGTCGCATTTTTTGGAATTAATGAGTGTAAGCTGCAATAGGATTTTTGTTAGTGGCAGGCAGGCGAGAATTTCTTACCTGCCTTGTAGGGTAATTTTTCCCATGAAGTCAAAGTCACTTAAGCTGCAATGGGAATTTTGGTAGTGGCAGGCAGGTGAGAATTTCTTAGCTGCCTTTCAGGTAACTTTTTTCCATGAAGTCAAAGTCACTTAAGCTACAATGGGAATTTTGGTAGTGGCAGGCAGGCGGGAATTTCTTACCTACTTTGCAAGTTACTTTTTCCCATGAAGTCAAAGTCACTTAAGCTGCAATGGGAATATTAGAGGTGGTAGGCAGGTAGGAATTTCTTACTTGCCTTGCAGGGTAAAAATTTCCATGATGAAAGTCAAATCACTTAAGTGGAAGAGGGGATTTTTGGAGTTGCAGTGCAGGGTGGAAATTCCCATCAAAGTTGACTTCCTATTTTTGGAAATTACCCTTGCTAAAAAGTGTGACCCACCTTGTGTGAATAACAATGCATTTAATAATATTTATTAATAGTTTATTCACCCAATTTTGGCGCCATAAATAGAAGGAAAATCAATGCAAGTGGATGAGTTAAAGAAAAGTCAAGGATGCATGTTAAAAATAAATTAAAAATTATTTAAAAAGCAACCATCAACATGCATAATTATTCACCCAATTTGGGTGAATAAACATGATTGTTTATTAATTAAATTGCCAGAAATTGGAGGGGCAATTATTAAAAATAGTATGCCGAGGATTATATAAGCATGGGCTGCCATAATGAAGAAGCAATTACTTCTTTTTGCAAAGGATTGCAGCCCAGACAGGTTTTGGTGTCGAAGGAAGGAGGTTTTTGCATTAAAGATTGTTTTTCATTGCCAGGGAGGTTCAAGGTTTGGCGCCTAGGGTTGGAATGGCTTGATTCTTGCTATGACAATTATCTGTATGTTGGTATAAGTGCTCTGGTGAATTAAATAATATTTGTGCTTGCTTTGCATGCAAGCAAGACCTCAAATTTTAGGGCAGCAAACTTTATATGCAGATTTTGGTGATAAAACTCAAGTATTCGTGCCATGGACTCCATCTTTGTTTGAATAAAATTGCAGGTATTCATCACAGGTACTCAAATCAATGTCAGATACATTGAATATATCTTCCGAATCTGAAGAAATTGCCAGACCTGCACAGATGGATCCAATTGCAAGGGATTTCGACAGAATTAAATAAAAAGAGTTCAGACAAAGATTGTTCCAGCCATGTTGAAGCATGATGAAAGAGAAAGATCAGCAAAATCATGCATAGCTTTCAGATTTGCTGAAGTCAATGATACAGACATAGGCCCTGAACCTATCACCGATTTAATTGACAAATCCAGATCTCATAAGTGCAAAGGCTTCCGGCAAAAAATCATCCTCTTGTTTCTAACACAGCCCATGTAGAAGTCAGTGCATGGAAAAATCCTTCCAGGATCTTGTGCATGTGCTCCCAACCTTCCAGTTGAAGCCTTCATTGAATTTACTTTGTATGTACTGAAGAAGAATTGCAAAAGTTTCAAGGATAGAAGGGAAGACAGGTCAAAGGCAATACTCGCAAGTAAATCACAGTCATGGATAGCTTTCAGACCTAGTTTGGTGAGAATCAAAGGCAAAATAGTCAACCGCATGTAGAATATGGAAGAAGAAAAAGACTGGGAGGGTTGCAACTTTCTTCTTGTTTCTTTTCCTCTTTCTTTTATTTTCTCTGACAAAGTAATTGAGCAATAAATTAAATTATAAAAACTTAAGTGATTAGTTTAAAAGCCGTTACTTGAAGAAGTCAATTACTTGGAAATAGGTTCTATTTTTCAGTTATAAATCATGCATGTCATGCAAAGAGGAATTCTAGGAGGAAGAGTGTCAGGTGTTTCCCTTTTCATAGCTACTGGATGCGGGAATTCATTTAAAGTTTCCTATTTGTAATTGCCCTTGATACACTATAAATAGAGGAAGAACCTACAGGTTAAAAGATCAAAATTTGTAATCAACATTCTTGTGTTCCAGACTTTGAGCTAAAACCCTTGATAGCTTTCTGCAAGTAGAAGAATAGAGAAGAGATTTCTGAAGAACTTTGTGTCAACGGTGCATTCGTCTCGTATTTATTTTTAGATCTATTCATAAACTTTGTGTTATTCTAGGTCTAGATCTGAAAGTTTCCTTTGCTTTGAATTCTGTATTTCATGATCTATTTGTTTTAATTTATGTGCATGCGATCAATTCTGTAAACTATTGATTGGGTTGCACATCTTCTCTCCTTTTTTTCCGTTTCCTATTATTTTCTTCTTCTGTAGTTTTTTTCTTTCTTTTACAGCTACTTGCTGCAAAACTATCTAGCTATGGCTCATGAGCTACATAGTTAAAGTAATACCAACAAATAGATATTAGGATATATAAGTGACAAAATCTTACACGGGAGCCTCACTGGTAAATGAGGGAGATTTATTTCATGACTGCCTAGGTTTTCGGCTATGCAGAAAATCTAGCCAACAAAAGGCGGGGTTTGAGTTCTGTTGTCCTCTCTAGATTTCAGTTGTCCTCTCTAAATTTCAGTGGACCCACTAAGGATCTCCCCAACTGTATACCTAGAGGCCTAACACTTTCCTCCCACTATGTTAAAGAGAGTTATGTAGGGTGTTGAATAAATTGTGCTAGTGCTGATTGAACCCTCTCTTTGGTTCCTTCTTTTTCTTACACTTGGGGTTGCGCTTCTACTTCCCCATCTTTTATTTCTTGAAGTGGTTTCTTCTTGGAACCTTCGTCATCTCTCTTACAGTTCTAGGAGTCGGAATGCTTTGCAATTTTCTACTTCATTTGCTCCATGAATCTGTCTTCATTGACCTCCTTTGTTTGGTTATAATGGCATCGGCATCGTTATGTCGATCTTTCCTCCTCTTCCTGGATTTGCCTTTCCTCGTACCATTGTAATATTTATTACCTTCGATTGGCTAGAAGGTTATCTTAATAAGATATAGTACCTAGCAATGAGTTCTGGAAGGTGCTCAAGGAGCCATTCAATGTCTTCAGTAATCACCAATTTTCCCCAGATATAATTGGCAATACTTGGGTTCTTGCAGATTCTTCTCGGACGTGCTCTCGTACGGAGATGAATCCCATAAATTGGAAGTCTTTTGAGTTCATTCTACATATGCAAAGGATTTGTTTTGGATCCATGCATTTTGAAATAACAGAATGTTAGCCTCACATTAATTTTCCATGTTCAAATGTGCTAATAAGACATGGTTGTCAAGAAAATTGCCAACCAGCATACTTTT
Organism: Taxus chinensis; assembly: GCA_019776745.2. NCBI lineage: Eukaryota > Viridiplantae > Streptophyta > Pinopsida > Cupressales > Taxaceae > Taxus > Taxus chinensis. The sequence goes on from CM034157.1 coordinate 349,790,529, forward strand.
GTGTTTAATATTATCCAAGTTCCTTCATAAGGCACCATGCCAATATGTAGTATAGATATAGTCTAGTAAGAGGCTAGATTGTCAATAATTTTAATAACTAAACAAAGAGTATTAAATGCAGTTACATACCATAACAAATATGAAACAACTCATTGCATTCCTCAAAGTAGCTCTATCAAAACAATCTTCGTTAGTTAAGGGAGGACCCGATACAAGCACCCTAGCCCCCACATCTTACGTATATAATTAATGGGCAAGGCCCAACAGTTTGCAGTTCACACAACTGCTACAAAAGACATAAAAGTCTTGATAATCTTCTAGCAAAAGTGCCAACAAATCTCTAACAAAACACGTTTGCTACATATTCATCATTAAATAATGGTCTAGTGGATTGAATTAAAAGAGGTACCCACCTCTTTTCAATGGTAATATGTGGAATAGAACCACCACAGTAATTTGTAGAAAAGTGTATATACCTCTTATTATGTCTCATAGGACTCGTGAACATAAAGTGCTTCTTTTTATGGAAAAGATAGGCAATAGATTATGCACAAACATAGAATATGGTGGTTTGCCTCAACTTGTTACCGATGGGGGCAAACCATCAGCTAGAGAGTGGGGTATTTCAGAAAATGTGACTTGTTATGTTGGATATTGCTAGCCCAAAGGGATTTGCCAATTACAATCTATAAGAAATGATCAACATGGAAAGCTAACTTAAGACCTAGAGGCAAATTGATGATAAATAAATAGCCCTTTTTTATAGTCAAGTTTTAGATGTGTCTTTTGAGTTCCAAAGGTATGACTATGGCTTTAGGATCAGCCCTTCATTGGAGTGGTTTTAGTTAATCCGAAGCATAGAAGAAAATAAATCTACATTTATCATCGCAAATGATTGTGCCTAATGAAATTGGTCTAGTGCTTCTTAGAGGGTACAACAAAAATAAATATTGTTAAAAATCCTTCATAGGGACCCCTATTGTTAATTGCCTTCCTAGGGAGATTACCATATTCTCTTTTGGATTCTAAGATTACATTTATTGCATATTGATAAATTAACAATTTCGTGAAAACATAAAGGAGATATTATAACAAAATCCCCCATACAAACAATCCAATCAAATCTAGATGTGGCTAGATGGAACATCCTCTCTAGCAAAAAATCCCTATCACGTAAGAAAGAGTTTAGAAATCTACCACATTATATTTGTATATGATCTTATTAATTTGGGAATGACACAATATATTGACTTGATCATGGCATTGTATAAATTACTTAAGAAGCAAGTAAAAAAAAACTTCTATCAGTGTCTTTTCCAATCATTGATTCGAGCAAATGAGCATTCCTACTCACTTATTGATATAACAATGTATGATAATTACTTATAAATATTATAATTCGATGTTAAAAGCTGAAGAAAGCATCATTATAGGCTTTAGAAAACAAAAGGATATATATTGTGTTTTCAACCTTGGTGCTCCAAATATTATTTGAACTCCAAATATTTTGTCTGTGAAAACGCTTGTAAAATCTTGACCCATGTTTTTGTTGCATGTGTGTACAATGGTTTAGTCTAGAGTCCAACTACTTTTTGTGTACCCTATTTCAAATCTCTTGTAAGATAGCCAAGATAGCAATGAAATGCAATGAAAGAGCTTGTGAGCAAAAGGAAGAGATAACAATAAATTGAAATCTAACACGATATCATAAAACACATATACTATTATAATCTATTAGTCTAGAAAACATTACACACCTCCAATCTTAATTCACCTAGGAAAATCAAAAGTGAAGTCAAATTGTTTCTTGTATACTCCTAAAATTAAAAACGAATATTATACTGTAATGTCCCCATTTTTGAAGACCCTTAGCCTATCATTCCCCATGGGCTTTAGGTATGTTGCAAGGGGAAAATTATATTAAATAATTTTATAATATTTCCTGGAGAGTGATTTTAATCATTTGACATTATAAAACAATATTTATTTAATTATTTAATATTTATGGAGCAAATAATTATTTAATTAAATTCCCAAAATGCAAATAAAAAAGGGGAATTAATTAAATAATATTTAGGTGGCTTTTAAATATTAAAATCACCCTTTTTAAAAGGGGACGCCACACCTAGGGATAATAAACTGCTTTTATTTAATAATAATGTTCCTTTTTTAAAGACACTAAACATGTGAAGATAAGTTCAGGCCTTACAAGCTTGTATAAAGAGATGAACTGATCATATTTTGAATGTAAGCATTTGTCTTAGCAAAGAAGCGTAGTTAAAATTGGCATTGCAAAATTACAAGATACCATTTTTTTTACGTACTTGATCATCATATTGTGGTTTTCAAGGATTATCGGTGTAAGTTTTTGTATCAATGCATTGGTTCTTATGAACTGGGAATACTCGTGTATTCTAAAAGGTTATGAGCACTAGTCCACTATTGCAGTAACATGTGAGTATTATGTACTGCTACTATTTTTTATTTATGTATTCAATTATTCAATATTCTGAGGAATATATTTAATTAATTTCATCACAAATGGTATTAGAGATTTAATTTTGGAAAGAGTTTATATGGCATGTTCATTTTTTGTATGGCCTAGGGTTTGCATTGTAAGGGTTACAATATTTTTGGAGAATACAAGTTATTGATCTTGAAGAGTACCCTGCTATTTATTCCTGTAACGTGAGAATAAAAGTATGTTTTTGGAGTTTAAGATCATATAGATTCGATGGAGGGAGGTATTCTAATGACCCTTATGAGAATCTATGATAAGTCATGTGTGGGAGCTATCTTAATGAGATCACACTGTATTAGCCCTCGATAACCCTATTTGTCAAAATTTTACACCTGTTCTGGGTTTTATGAAACCCTTGAGTCTCTGTTTTCTCAGTCAAAGAGAAGGGAGAAATCAGGGTAGGTAAATGAGGCTTGATAATCATATTTCATGTTCCTAGGGAATTGCCGTCAAACCCTAGGCCTTGATCCTAGGTCCAAAACATGCACCTGTAGATGTTGAATCTTAGGTCTTGGAAACCTAAAGTTTGAACTCATTTTATAATCAGTAAATCTCTACCTCAGGCTATAGTCCAGAAACCCTACCTAGGGTTTAGTTGGAGGATGAGGGTAACAACATGCTAGTAAAATATCCTATGATATTGAACTAGAAATAAGATTTGCTAGATATTTGGTGATGTAGATGTGGTCAATGTGCTTAATGAAGAGATGCCTTCCAATTTTTAAACCCTTAGAAAATGTTTCAAACTACCTGCATTTTGTGACAGTTGACCTACCAAACTGTAGATGGCTACTGTAAGACCTAATTTGCAACTATAAACAGAGGATTTGAGTGATAGTATTTGTGAAGATAAGTCATACATGATCACACCTTTGCACCAGATGATGAGTGCCTCAAATGACATATCCCATAATGGGTTTTAGTTTGTCAAATGAACCATTGAGTCACCAAGTTAGGACTGAAAATTTTCCACATTGTACATGGGCTAGAAGGAGGCAATCAACTTACCCCTTAAAGAAGTCAAGAGGAGGTGAAAAGGAGATCTTAGCAAAGGACATGTAGATGATAAAGCCTTAATCACACATCCATCGGAGGCCCAAAAGGGTATCTGAAATAACTTATACTTTGATATGAAAGTTAATGTAGTTTCTTCCAACCACTTGAACTACTTTACTAAGTGGCAATTTGACTCTGACTTATAGCCTGGAAGGGTAGTTTTGCTATGACACCTCCTAAGAAAATCCTGAGACTTTTGATTGATTTGACTCCAGTTCAAATGGTTGATTTGACTTGGTATAAGACCTAATAACATGGTGTAATGGTTGGTCTAAGTACTTGCACCTTCAAAGGTTGAATTAATCCAAGAAATTTGCATGATATTAGAGGTTCTTGCATTGGAAGAGATAGGTAGTTTGCACAGGTCTAGGAATCAGTTTTGAGTTTTTGTGGTCAAACTAGTCATTGTACATTGATTAGTAAGTGAATGTACCCAACAAACATCATGGAATGGACTAATGTGCACTCCACAAAATGTGACACTATGTACTCCATGACTCACAAATCATGTACAATGCTTCAATGCATGACCCACAAAATGCTCCACAAAATGCAAACACAACTGAATTAATAATGTTCATATATTTTGGTGATAAAATATTTTTATGAACCCATATTCTCCTGCACCATACACCTCAAGTAATTTTTAATATGTAAGCTCATATGCAAGGAAATGAAATTCCATGTTGTGTGACATTTATAACACTTAGCTGGGTCACATTTTCATTCTTCTTTCCTTTCCAATTGACTAAAGACTTTTTATACTCCTTTTGGTGTTTCTTCCTTATCTTGGTGTCTATTATCCATTCTACTTTATCACACTCCCTTTCTAGCATCTATCTACTCCTAATTAATCTACCATCTTTAGATTGAGGTTCACCATCATCTTTCTATATTGCACAGTATGGATGCAAATCGACCACATTAAAAATGTTATAAATTTAAATGCCTTCATACAACTCAACCTCATGAGAGTTTTGCAAAAACATGTCGATGATTCTGCATGGCCCTATCTTCTTCCACCTAAAATTATTATATGTTCCTTTTGGAAACCTTTCCTTTTGTAAGTATGCTAAGAACATGTATTTAATATGATACTCATCTTCTCTTCATTTATCATCTATATGTATTGCACATTAATCTTGTATAACTAATTATGTACTTTTTTCCACTTTGGTGTCTCCTTTATCCCCTTTAAACCTTGGGGACAATCCAAGGGGACAAAGCATGCTCAAAATCCTACTCATGTTGTTTTAAGATGTTAATGTCACCCACCAAGTACAAATTAAGACACCAGGAGTGATTTTTCTGCCAGAGAGTATAGAAGAGTATTTTGGGGTAAAAGATTATATGATTTTCATTCAAAATCACATGTTGATATCATTCCAACCATTACAAGAAGCCAAGTCTTCCTAAAATTTTATTTTTGGCACCATTCACCCTTTCAACACGAAGGAGTAGTTGTAGTGAATTGGGATATCATAGAAAATATGGAATACTTAGAAAAAAGTATATATTTTCATCATGTAGAGGATTCCAATACCTTATTATTGATAATTATTTTCCCAACTCCTTCTGGAACTCCCAAAATCAACCAGACAAGTTGAATTTCATCATTGGAGCCTTCATCCCATGTGCCCAAAATGACCTGATCTTGCTTGCTTGATTTTTGACATCAGTTTATTCCACCAATTTTTCCTAAAATTATTTGGAAAACTTTAATTATCTCCTACAAAACTCCCAGATGGATCGAATATACCCTGTCAACTTTCAGAGGGTGTTTACCAATTACAAAATTGTAAAAAATGGTCCTTTCTAGGCCTCCAAAAATAGTTGTTTCTCCTTGAATCTCATCAAATTTTTCAATCACCTTGGGCATACATCAATGAAAATTCAACACACTTGAAAATATTGTTAGCATGTCCCTCTGAGCCATAACAAGGATGAAACTATGGACATGCAGGCTAGAGGAAGGGTTTAAAGTGACTGGGAGAGGAAATTTTCAAGTGGGGGCTTAGTTGTCATGGCCAAAATTTTCAATTTTGCATGCTAGACATTTAACATAACAATAGATGGCTCTCGCTTGAGTACATTAGACTGTAAGGGGTAATGAAGAACCTTAGGTATCTCGTGGGGTAGTAGACCCATGACTTATCCATCGGGCCATGGATTCACCATACTGAAAAACTATCGTAGCTACAAAAATAAACGAGAAACAAACAACATGAATACACAACAAAGAAAGGAAATAAACAAAGGGAAGGGAAACACACAACATAAAGGGAAATAATGATACAACATCCTAAATCACCTATAGTACATGTAGGGGAAAACCCACTTTTACTGTAGAATTGATTCTTACTAAATGTTTACCATGCATCGATATCAACACATTTATTTATTCTACAAATCCATTGACTAGCTCACTGTAATATGACCCGTTTATCAATTTCTTGAGAAATTTTGCAGGATTTTTCTTGTAAGTGAGGGTCTACTTAGACATTTCATTAATTTTATTAATTTGATATCCTATTTCCATCCGCTTATCCATTTGTGAATCCATCCCAATTTATGATCTTCTAATGTTATTACAAGAATGGGTTTAGATCATACTAGGCTCGTTATTTTCATACTGAGCCTTATAGTCTTTGATGGGCATTTGAACTTCACTTGCCATCTACTTCCTGACCATTGTTTTCATGAGCTAGTTCTCGATATATGTTATAAGAGTTTCAACAATATCAACTATCACAAGCCTCCTGGTGTTCTATGTTTACCAATTTCTCTAAACAATCTTCTTTCACACACACTGGCTCATTCTTGGCTTGTTGCTTACTATAATGTGATGTGCACAATGCTTCATCTATAATGTGATGTGCACAATGCTTCATCATCTTGAAAATAAAATGAGCACAAGTTCCCAAATTACGCCTATTGCTTACCAATGTTCCACCTATTCTAGTTCCTTCTAATGACAACACTCTTATCGTTTACGTCATTACACTTACTACTCATGTAGTTGGGATATTGGAATCTATAGGATTTTCCCCTCACCATGTTGACAATGTTCTTTGGTAGCTCCTGTGTTATCCCTCACTACTTGATAGTGTACTCTTGTTCTGGGTTCAAATATGACTTCTGAGGGTGCACTTACTTACATGAACCTCACTTTGCACACATACATAATGGGGGGAAACCTTTCTTTTCTTCCCTAGTCATAGGATCTTATATTCTAATAATACAAAACATTCATATATTTACAAAAATACAAAAACAGTAGCTTGGATCTTGGTTAGATGTATCTTTTCTTGCTTATATTATTCCATGTTACATTTTTCCTATCATGTTAGCTTGATTCATAGTATGTTCTATCATTTTATATATACACATGCACATTCACATGGTACTTTGAGGTGAATGTAACCTATATAGAGGTTATCACACAATGCATGATGCTTGACCCTATTTTTTATTGGTCACATTGAGGCCCTTGGGGGCATCTACCTTCCCTACCTATCCACATTTACATGCTATCATTGCAATATTTAATATTTCATTCAGCTATATACATTTTGACATGATATTCATTATCCTAACATGATCATGGGTGCTTCATGTGCAACATTTGTCTTGCAGGATCACTTCCAACCATGGTTATCTGCTTTTTCTGTGTCGTATCTCCTATGATTGTGATTTGTTTCCCATTGTTTGCAAGATATGCCTTATGATTGCTTATTTTCTTTCTTGCATGGAATTGAAGGCCTTAAGTGTCTTGTGACATCATGAGTGGTGTCCCATATTTTCCACCAGCTACTATGTTGTCCTAGTGCTATGTTGTTGCATGTTTGAATATTTTATTTAATATTATGCTATGATTGTTTGTTACTAACACTTATTGCTAGCTTTATTTCCATTTATTTTACATGTTCCATGGTTGTTACCATGCACATTCCCCTTTCCCTATAGGAATCCTTCTTCAAATATGCACATTAGCTTCAAGACCTCTCGTTTGGGTCACACTCGCCTTTGATCCATCTCATGCACCCCAAATGAGTGGGGTAACCATTAGGTGATTATTTCACCCTCTCAATAGTTTAGAAGTCAGTATCAAAACAATACAAAATAAGGAATTAGAAAATGGTTTACAATTAGACATGGTTCAGAAATAGAAAAGGGACAGAAGCACCCATAAAAAAATAGTAACGGTGGTACTAGTGTCTTACCTAGGTGTTTTTTTGTCTTGGGAATGCTTATTTTAGTAAATCTAGACATATTCCAGTGAATCTAGACTCCAGTATTACAAGTATTGGAAGAATCTATCAAAGTTTTTGCATATATTGTAGTCCAATATTGTCATTATTAGACTCATAAGAGTTCCAATTTCGCTATTATTGGCTTCTAATATCGTTATTATTGGATTCTAATATTGTTATTATTGGATTCCAATTTCGTTAGTATTGGATTCCAACGTTGTTATTATTGGATTCCAATTTTGTTGTTTTTGGATTTTCATGAATTTGGAAAAATCATGTTGGGAGTATGTATGGTTAGCGGCCACTGACTATTAAAAGGCATGAGTCTGTTGTATTAAAAAAATAAAAAACTTATAATAAATTCCTGTAAATGCAAGTTCAAAGTGAGAGCCTCGCACTTTGGAAAGGCGAGGCTCGCACTTTCCTTGTACTTTGAAAGTGAAAGCCTTGATGTAAGGTTAACGACTGCTAACTATTACAAGGCATGAACCCCTTAGATTAAAAAATTAAAATAAAAACTAACAATAAATTTATGTAAAAGCAAGTTCAAAGTGTGAGGCTCACACTTTCAAAGTGAACGACTCACAATTTCAAAGTGAGATCTGCGCACTTTCAAAGTGTGAGGTTCGCACTTTCAAAGTGCAAGGCTCACACTTTGAAAGTTATGTGCATCTTTGATATTGACATTGGCCTTTCTTAAAATAAAATTACATCCTCACCCCAAAATATACCTTATTTGTTATGAGGTTTCGTATTTTCAGTGTTGTCTAAAAAAGTTTAATGTAAAGGATATCAACTTCAAGCGTAATGTCTGACATTAAAAAAATCAAAATTACTTGAAGATTCTTTAAGATTCCACTTATAATCTTGGATTTTATGAATTAATCCACTTGTCCTGTTAACAATTGTCATATCACTATTACAGAATAATGTATAGACCTTTTTCGTTTGATATTATATTAGTGAAATTTTTAAAGAAAAATATGGAACTTGTGCTAGTTGGTCATTCAATTTTTAGGTTAAAATTGAAATTACTGAAGATAGGTGGTAGAAGTAATTTTATTTTAGTTTACTTATCTTAGCCATAACATTCTAACAACTCAAGTGTTTTTTTATTTGATTATACATGGCCTTAAGTTTACTGCTGATTTTTATTATAATTATATCTCGTATTTATCATTAAAGTCTGACAACATCATTGGGAGGTATGTATATCAAAAATTCAAATAAAGTGAAATAACGTATTATTTATGCTTGTAAATTGTTCCATCCTCCATATAAGCAATGAATCACTTACTTCCACGAGGAATAAACTGAAGTAATCCTTACCAAAATGCAAGCATGATGTTTGTGAAAAGCACAGTTAAATGTCCTTGGAGAAACATTGAACCAATATTGTATGGTTTACATCAATCAAAAGACACGTTGTGCCACAGTTGTATTCTTCACAAGTCAAGAAATGCCACCACCTTTTTCCCAGTGTTGGACACTGTGAATTATCTACATTTGTTTCACACCCATCATTGTGGAATAACACTTTCCTCTAATTTGTTTTCTCAAGTCCCCCTCTTGTAGCATAGTCTCGTAGTCTTGTACAAGTTGAGTAAATCTTCATGGGATGATTGAATAGATATCTAACTACCAAGACCTTGTTGTTCTTGAGTACTTTGATTGGAATATCATCTTTAAATAATATGAAATCCAAATCAATGAATTATACTTACAAAATCCAAATCAATGATGCATGTTTTTGAGAAAAAAGTAAAAATGTAAATCTTTTATAGGGTCAAACAAGAGGTATATATGCTGCTCCATGTCTCCTTTCCCTCCACTAGCCAAATTGATTAGGAGAATGAATTTCTTCCCATGCCTCAGAATTGAAATTCTATATCATCATGCTCTGAGTTCTATGATTATAGTTGCAACTCACAATAACACAACTGATGTGTCATACACAAGCAGAGGAAAGCATTGAGAAAAGTAGGAGAACATGAATGTGGGATACATGGTACAATCACTAGGTACCATATTTATTTACATACTTAATTTCTGAAACAAATACATTCCCTTGGGTTGGAATCCAATACCTGCACCACCATCAACTAGTGATATCAACCACCACGGAAAACAACAATCTTCATGTCAAAATCTCATTGAAAAAATTTCTAGTATACATGATTACTTACAAAACCAAATAACCTTTTTACAGAGTTGGAAATATGATAGATCTTAAACTTCTACACACCCAGTTTTGACTACAAACATTGAAGGCAAAACCCAAGAGCTTGAAGCATGATGTTACTCCATTAATGGTAAGTTGAGTAGTAACATCCGAGAATACCATATTAATAGAGTGAATGAATCTAGGGCCGAACCCAAGAGCTTGAAGCATGACAATGATAAAATGTCATTCAAATATGTCATAAGCTTTTTCAAAATAAATTTTGATGAAGAGGGCCTCTTGCTTAGAGATTCAAGCCCACTTCATACCTTCCCAAACAACAATAATGTTATCCAAGATGAATCTGCTCTTAATAAAACCAGTTTGTTCACTACACACAATAAGAGGCAAGGATTTGGATCTTTAGGGCCATGGCTTTAGCCATGATCTTGTATGAAACATTCAAAAGAGTAATCGGTCTCCAACTAGCAATGAGTTTAGGATCGCCAAACTTAGGAATGAATTTAATATTTCCTTGATTGATCATAGCACCAAGAGAATTAGTCTCCATTTCTTCACAGTAGACATTACGGAGATCAGGACCAACCGTATCCCATAGCTCCTAGTAGAATTCACACGGAAATCCATCAATGCCAAGAGCTTTGTCTGCCTTCATTTTCATCACTGCTTCCTTAAGATCATCAATAGAAAGGGCATGATCACAGGTAACCCTTTGGGCTTTAGAAATTTTGCAGGGAACTACCTCGAGGCATTGCAACAAGGAAGTATTTCTTTCTGGAGTGTAGGGTTGAGCAGCAAAAACACCATGGTAGTGGTGCACAAAGCCCTGCAGGACATCCGAAAGGTCGGTAAGTCGTCCTGAAGCACCTTGGATATCCCAGATCGAATTGAAGGTGTGACGAGGCCGAAGGAAGGTAAAAAACTCTTTGTTCACTCTGTCACCAATTTTAAGCCAATGCAGGTGAGCTCTTATTTGAGCCCCATGAGCTTGGTAGACCTCTTCCATCCTGAATTTGTGACACCATAGCGCCACCTCGGTTTGAAGGCTTAGTGCTAAAAGGTGAGCGATGAAGAGCCCTCAAGCTTCTGGTATATTCCGAGTGGAAGCTTTGTGAGCTTGTCTTTGGAATAAAGCAGCCTTTCGCCCATACATGTGAAGGAAGGTTGTAGTTCTGACAATGGCCTCTTGCCACTAGTCAATCCACCCATGCAAATTGGAGGGACATTCACCAAGTTCCAGATACGTAAGATGTGTTCCACAGTTCTTGGATGGTGAAGATGGGCAGTGTTAAGATAGAACTGAGAATTTTGAGGCCTGGCGGGAGCTGAGAGCCATTCAATTTCAAAGAAAATGGGAGAATGATCAGAAAGAAGAGCTCCTTCCCAAACAGAAACTCGCCTACCAAAATTGGTGGTGAAAGAAAATAACTGCTGCTCCGAAAGAAAAGCTCGATCAAGCCGTTTGACAACCCTATCCTGACCTTGTTTGAAGTTGGTCCAGGTAAACTAGGTTACATCAGGGTATGTCTAAAGTAGTGATTAGGGTCAAAAATTCCAAGCTTGTTGCACATGTAAAACCATGCTTCACGTTCGCCAACACACCACCGCATAGGAAGGCGATCCACTTTATCCTTAGCAGACTCCACCATGTTAAAATCACCACACAAGATCCAATGAGCATCAGGTAATTCGTCAGCTAACCATTACCAAAGAATAACTCATTCAACAACATCATTGGAAGCATAAATATTAGCAATACCAATAATCTGATTATGTAAATAAAAAAGGGACCACACAACTCGATGAGATGGGTTAGATCCCCAAGAAATAATAGATTGTTGCAGGGAAGGAGAAAGAAGAGTAAGAACACCCCTTTTGCTAGGCTCATGATTGGAATGATGTCAAATGACACCCGACCAGATAGTACGAGCTGCTGACTGGAGAAGAAACCCAATGAGCTTAACCTCCTGCAGACACAAAACATGCATGTGACCAAACTTTTGACAATTTCCCAAACCGTGTATCTACGGGTCGGTTCAGTAAGCCCACGAACATTCCAAGAAAAACAATCATTGAGAACCATCAAGATTCATGAACTGCTCATCCTCGAGGACCCCTAACACAACGAATTGATTTCCATAGAGATGGAAGAGCCAACGATTTTGGAGAAAGGAACATAATCACTCATTTTGAAAGGGGGCATTGTCATGGCGGATCATACTCATCATCCTCTGTAGGAGAAGGTGTTGCGAGAACACGTGGGTGGACTTGTTATCTGTAAAGTGAACAATCACCTCAGAATGAGGTTGTGAGCTCATCGGAGTCAGATGAATTGAGGATGCCGCAAGTGGGGAACGATGCACGGGAGGAGAAACCATAGGTTGCTTGTTAGCTAAAGGGTTCGGAGCCGAGGAAGACCCCCCAACAGGCTTGTAAACCTATGTTTGGGGTTTAGGGTTTTTCTTATTTTTGACCTCTGTCCAACCCTCTTCAGAAGAAGAGGACGGTTTGGGATTGTAATTTTTCTTCTCTGGGGCAGCAGGGGCCGAGGAAGCCATTAAAGGGCATTCCCGAATCATGTGGTCGTTAGACTGACAACAAAAAATAGGTATTGGGCAAGTTAATATAAAGGGCGCGTTGAGAAAAATGAGTGTTGCCCACATGAATATCAATCATCTCCTTAAGGTCCTTGGCTAAATCCACTTCCACACAAACCCTGACGCTGTAGGAGAGCGACATAAAATTTGTTATGCTCATGGAAGAAAAAGCGACCAATGGGTTTGACCAGCTCTTCCACAAAAATCTAAAGGGGCAGAGGAAGATCGGGGAACTCAATCTAGACAGGAACTTTAAGTTTGGTGTGTTCAGAGACTTGAAAATAATGCGTCCATGGTGAAAAGATAACCAAAGTGTTTCGAATAAACCAAGGGCCATGGTTCACAATAGATTTGCAATGCTCAGTGTTGTTAAACCAAAACAAAAAAAAATCCTTAGAAAGATTTTGGACACCCTCAAGTTTGACACCATGGCCTTGCCAGTGGTTGTGAACCCACTGTTTGAGAATACTCTCTGGGGGGACACGACCAACAAAATAAGCAACTAGAGTAAACGATTCAAGCCATGAACAAGCCTTATCAAACTGAGGAACATCTAAAACAACATCAGGATCAGGCAGAGGAGGGTCATTACCTCGTCGTAAAATTTCGGGATGAATTTTCTCGCTTGCTTCTTTATCGGAGGCATGATTGTTACAGCTCCCGTAGCCTAAACTTGCACTAAGAGATGTAGGAATAATGGCTGCCGCCATTAAAATAGGTAACCACCATTGACCAACGGGCAAAAAAAGGGAAATAAATACAAAATATCACGAAATAAATGTCCGCTTTGAAAGAAAGGTGGTGTGAGGCTGTCAAATTAAAAACAAGAGTGGCATTCTCTTGCAACCATGGCTAGTTAGCTAAACATTACATTCTAAAGTAAATAGTACTATTGAAGTCTACCACCATTTGTCCCAACATATGGGAAATTTGCTTTTGCAAAAATTTCTAGTTTGTTCCAAATCAATTTCTTGCTTTTTATGTCTTGTTCGATTACAAACCTGTTCCATATTGATTCTATATTCTTCTATGTTTGTTGTTTTCTTCTTTCTCTTCCATGGTTTCTCTCTCTCTTTACCCATTTATCCTGGAGTTTTGCAAAGATATAGTAATACAAGTTTTGTCAATCATAACATTCCCACTACTCAGTGGTCTATTATTTCATTTATTTTGGGTCAAATGAATTTTTAAATATTTTTGTGATCTTTTCCCTCCCCTTATGTCTAGGCTTACATGCCAACATGTTTTAAATTTGAATTTAAGAAGTCTATAAATACAAAAAATACATTTATCATTTACCTTGAAGTACTTGAGAATAACTAATAAACACACGTATTTACAAAGTTTAGAACATGCACACTCATTTATTATTATTTTTAATAAAAATAAAAATGTTGATTACATATCCTAGGCACGCTTACAAAAATTGTGTGACGGGCATAGATGGACGTCAAATAAAAAACGTGAGTGGCGTTCTCTTGCGAACCTGGCTAGTTAGCGAGACATCACGCGTTTAGGTAGCTGGTACTCTTGAAATCCGCAACCATTCGTCCCGGCCAAAAGGGAATCCGCTTTCGCAGGAAACGGTGGTTTGTTTAGAAGTGCCCCATTGTTGGAGGAAGAAAAGAAGGGTGGATTAATGGACGATGAGGTGCTGCAGCGGGTGTTGCAGCAGCACGGAGCGGAGGTCTTCTCGCAGCATAATCTTCGCCAAGGCTCAGCCGATGACCGCGCTTCCTGCTCTCTCCTCCATTCCCTCCCTCTACATGCCGTAAGATTCGCCTTTTCCCGCTTGTGTTCAATCAAAGCATTTCACGTTTATTTTTTAAAGTTCAACGTTATCTGGATGAGAATCTGTTCTGGTTTCAAGGATACGTTTGTTAATTCTTTTAAGTCTTAGAAAATTGGCTTTTTGGTTGTATTCCTGCTAAAAGAAAAAAAAATAAAACTAGCTTAGCCATCTCGAATTAAAAAAGTTGAAGTTTTATCGAAAATTTTGCATCGACACCTTTTGCTCCAAACAATTTATTTATAGTGTCCTATATTTTTTTGGACAATTTATTTAGGGGATGACTGGACGTCCCTCAAATGTTCCGGAGATGTCATGGCGCCCCTTGATTTATAAAGCACCTGGATGTTTCGGGTGCGTCCCTTGAGCCCAGCGGATGTCCCCTTCATTTTTTGCATTTGCTAGGGCATGGGGGACGTCTTGTCTCCGTACCCAAATCTCCCTTACATCCCGGACAGCTTGGGGATGGAGCGCGCCTCCCCGTGTAACACTGGTTTTTTTTGCAAACAAAGGCATTTTAGAAATGGGAAGTGCTTTAGTGTTTTAATGGTTTAAAAAGGCGTATGCATAAAAAGCAAATAATTACAATGAGAGTCACGTTACATGCAAATATTAGCAAAAGGGATAGAGATGTGTTACAATCTGGAGGAGGAAAGGCTATAACACAAATCAAAAAAGAAATAGAAAGTAATGGTCAAAGGAAAGCACAAAAATCAGCTGCAGCAAGTAAGAAGCATTTAACAAAATAAAAATAACAAAAAAAATCAGCAGTGGTCGATAGAGAGGCAACTGCTTTAATAGAAGTATATATTTTTTTGTGCGCAAGAAAGGCTAACAAACCAGTTTGAAAAAACTACCTCAGATTGAGAAATTGAATGGCTTTGTATGAGGTATCAGCAAGCTTCAATAAAGTGTGCCAAATCCTGAAAAATGAGATAGATTGCAAGAAAATATATGGCAGATGATAAAACTAGTAATGGGTGAAGAGAGATTATAAAAGACACACAAAAAAGATTTGCAGGGGTGTAAGCCTTTGCAAAAGAAAAAGTGTCAAAAACCAAAATTTCTGTTATATTCCGATGTTAATAAGAATATTCTCTGGTACTATATAAGAACAAGCTACAAGATTTTTGCAAATAATGATGAAATTAAAAGTAAATAAATGCATTAAAAAAGGTACAATATTACCTCAAAGTAAGTTGACCATGAAAATGTGAAACACAAATTGTTAAGTGGGGAAACTGAATCAATGGAAGAAAACCCCATGTGTATTAAGAAGGATTACAAACACTATTCTCGGGATTACAATCTTTAAAAATAGATTAGAAGAAAGAAGAGTTAACTTCAATGTATGTCGAGAGAGGAGAGGAGAGAGCTCTTTACATAGAGTGAAGAAGCCAAGAAAAGTTATGAAGGAACTCTATCATTAACTATGCAAACCTTCTTAGCATGTGCTCAGTGTCTCTTATGCTCATGAGGTAAAGGGAAAGTGTGTGCTAAGTGTTGTAGGAATTATATATGACTGAAAATCCAAGATTCCCTTCAAAAGGGCAAAAGAGATGAGACATCTCACATATTTCATAACTATATGAACTAAAAATTCAAATTGGAGTAATAACTAAAGACACCTAGACTGCCATTATGATTATAGAAATAACTCAAGTAAATGAAGGTATTAATATTAATTTTTCTTCTATGATGATTAGTTTATGTTATTAGGTGAATGAGGAAGTTGTAAGTTCTAAACACTTTCAAGTGTTTTCAATAAAGTCACCATTTGTAGCGACCAACATACCCTTATTTCTTAAAGAGATAAGGGGTCCCTTTTTGATCAAGATAAAATTTTATTACAAAACTCATCTTGTGTCTCATTTCATCAGGATTTCAGAGAGTCCCAATTGTTGAGTTATTAGAAGACGAGGAAAAATTAAATCTTTTCCTTCATGATGGTTTTATAAGGTTTTTCATGGTGCCTCGAAGCTTAGCTTATGTAATAAACTTAAGGTTGAGTTTTGATTTAATCAATTTTAACGTAAGGTTTCATGTGTACCCTTATAAAACCCCCTCTCTAGTGGAAAAACACACTATCACCTTCAAGTATTAGGGATCACAAAGCTATGTTTACGCACTTTGTAACTAGTGGTCTTAGTGATAAGTGGACCTGACTAGTTTACAAAGTGAAAAACACAAGTTCTTGCATCCTTGCAATAAGGGAGTTAGGAAATGGCATTTTTGTGTTGTGAGGCCCTATTGTGTGATTTGTTGGACTATTTTGTACTTGAGTGGTTCACTTTAATAAAATGATCTGCAAGTGCTTTGTTTTGTGTTTTACTTGTTTAGACTAATAGTATTTCACAGTGTTTTGAGAATTTGTGTGTGGATCTAGATGTAATGAGAAATAAAGTTAAGTTTATAATTTATCACATCCTTGCAATGAAGGTACTTGGTTTACTTCAAAAACACAAGTTTGAGAATGTGCAGGAGCGTGAGACTGCCATAGGTTGCCACGTGGCTCACTGGGACTCAAAGTGTAGAATTTGGACATGATATAACTTTTGCTTTATAGTTTATCGCATCCCTGCAACCCTAAGAGATCACTGTCACTAAAGGAAAGCTGCAAGTATGCGTGGGATGGAAAGATTTCTAGAAAGAGACACGTGGCCCATTGCAAGTGGCTCAAAGGAGAAAGAAGATAAAAGGTACAAGAGGCCAGGATATAGTGCAATATAAGGTGGATGGAATAAACCCATATGTTTGCAAGTTAGAAAGATCATCAAATCATTGTGAGAATGTGCAGGAGTGCGAGGCTGCAAGATTAAAGGTTCTCAAATCTCCCACATATCTCAAAGCTACAGTGGCCTAAAAGCCACAAAGGCACTTTAAGAAAGTGTTGCACTGCTCGCCATGAATACAAAGTGGGTGAAATACTAAGAAATAACTGCAAAGTGACATGATGGTCATGGATTTGAAATGGGGGTTGAGCTAATGGTATAATTCACTCCACCATATACAAAGCATTAATGACCTCAATTCCTGAGTTTTCATGTGTTGTATACTTGATGGTATGTCTACAAATATCATGATGCTTTGCTAGAAATCTATGACTATTTCTATCCTGCCATGTATCTCCTTATCAATAATGAGGTCTACGAATATCATGATGTTATGTTAAAAATCTGTGACTATTTCTACCCTGCCACGTATCTCCTTATCAATGATGAGGATATGCCTTGCCTCTTTCAAACAACGAAGGCAAGCATAAAAGAGCTTGGGGCTTATTGGTTTTATTGTAAACACGCTTGTTTGAGAATTGAGGGATTTAAGAAACACCTCACAAATTATCTTATCTTATTCTAGATAGGCTTACATCTCTTGAATTGGCTTATCAATACATAATTGGAGTCGCAAATGTTCAAAAAATCAAGAAGAAAGCTCTTGTGGTGAAGTTGGGAAATGAGACATGGAAATAGTATTATGCTTTATTTTAGTTTGGACAACAAATGTTGGGGTTTACTAAGTTTGAGAGGGGTGTTGAAAGAAATTGTGATTGAAAGCATAGAGTGCCCAAGCACTTAAAAGCCCTTGAGGGAAAGGTTAGCATTGAATATAATCATCAATCTAACATGAATGATTTGTACCACCTCAATTCTGTAGGTGATAGAAAAGTGAAAGACAAACTTAAGGCATTTGGCTAATAATCTTCTTCCGTTCGCAAAATAGTGGTGGAACCATGAAGGAAGTAGAGGAAAATTATGGATTAACCAGAGGTTTTAGAATAGTAAGGGACCAATCCCTATTTGATGAGGAAATTGCTCAATGAATTATCTCTAGGACCATTGACCTTTTAACCCTAGTTAACAATGCCTCAATTCATTAGTCTTGCTATTTCTCCTACTCCTCCATCATTTCTAGTTCGTACTATTGCTAGTGCTACGACTAGTGTGAATGTTTCAATGCCCATTGGGTGTACAAGTCTCTCTATTTTGTAAGCGCGTATTTGATTCCAAAACCTCTCATTTCTTGCAGTCTCCACAATGGCTACAAATGTTCCTATATTTTTTTTGCCAGATTCCCAACTCCTGCGAGGAGATAACTAGGGGAGAGGACCCTATAACTGAGCGGGTACCAAAACATGTACATCTGGTTTTCACCATAGGTTGTTGACAAAAGTACCAATAGTTGTTCACTTTTTTATTAATGACACTTTTTAAGAGCCAATGACAATGTGACACATAGGGCGCTCAGTCATTGGTCCCTCTTTCAAATGCTTTATATTAATTTTCTTCATTTTAAATCAATTCAAAAACTACTTTTCCCTCCAAATAAACACACAAAACGAAAGTGTTGATATGGCACGATCATATGCTACACGATGATATAATTTTTTTGCACTACTAAGATACCGACATATATCTACGCGCCCTTAAAGTTAGGTGCACATTTATAGGGTCCTTTCCCCTATGCCCTGAACAAAATTAATATAAACACTGACAAGTGTCGTCGATACCATACATGAAAGCACTCACAAGCCAATGCCTATATGTCACCTTTTATCTTGTCTATTTTCTGCTCTTTAAAATTATCTTCCATGCTTCAAATTCTTCTGGTAAACAATTACATGATGGAATTCCATTCACTGCATATTTTCAATCCAATCTTCATAACCATTCAAGAATGACTAGAACGCTTCAAACTATCCTTTAAACAACCTTAGTCATCAGGTAATCAGGCCCCACATTCCACCAGACCCCTCTTCTTCATAATCATCTGCTTTAGCCCTGTATTGCGATCAATCTTAGGCTTTTGGAGTTGTTCTTCAACAAAAAATTTCCCTACTAATTCTGTAGCACATGTCGTTCCTTCTTCACATGCAAATTCAATACTGGGTGGACATGGTTTTAATTGTACATTGTCGCATGAACCATCTTCGCCAACGTTGCATTCTTTTGTGAAAAAAAAATGATGCTTTCACAAACAGATTGATTTTCTATCTGATATCAACACTTTTTCTATATGTTTAAAAAGCTTCCCTGGCATATAGAAAAACTTCCATGAAGGGATACACACCTACAGATGTAAGTTAGATAAACAAGGTCATCGCTTCTCATCCTAGAACAATATGGACCCAGATCGACAACCTTTTGTCCTTAAATCTTTGACCCAAGTTGAAGAAATGTTAATAACACGAGTAAATCCAATTCTTCAAGTAACATAAGCCTTTGGTGGACAATACAAATAATCCAGACACACTATAGGCTTCCCACAAAATATTTCCTCCATAGCCAAGCACTTTCCCCACCACTTAGGAGATTTAGATCTTATACTTATACAAAAGACAAGTTTCCAGCAAACAAAATATGACTTCTATGTTAGTAGAAACCACACATGTATAGGAAAAATTACCAAATAAGTGTGGGAAACATTTAGCACAATCTATGAGGCCAAAAACAAGAATACCATTCTGCACTTGCAAAATGGTATTCACTATCTCAAATTGAAAAATGGTGAGAAAGTTGAGGCCTTTTTACGGCATGTTGCAAATTTGAGAACATCACTCCAAGCATTGGAAGAGGAAGTAACAAATGACTCTCTTGTACCCATTGTCTTGAGAGCATTGCCCCCTCCTACTAGATCTTTCATGACCACTCTGAATGTCATAGGAGACAAATACCAACATTTAAAATGTTGGTAAATATGTTGCAACAAGAAGAGTCCATGCATGCAACAATAGAAGAAGAAGAACATGCTCTTGCTTCACACCAAAAAGGGAAGAAACAAATGAAATCAGGTCATTTAAGCAATCCTAAAAGGAGAGTAGTCAACAAAATCAACAAGGGAACAAACAACAGAAGCAATGTCTAATTTGTGGTCATAAAGGCCATGAATTGAAATATTGTTGGTACAATGGATTCCAATAGGGATCATTTAGTGGTAAGAAGCCAAATAACCAACAATCACATTAGGGACAACAAAACAAGAAACAAGGGCAGAACAAGGGGAATTGGATAAAATAAGCCCCAACAACAAGGCAATGTTGTTGAACAAGAAGATCACTCTGATGATGGAGACTTCTTGTATGTTGCTCAATCACATGAAGAATTGTCTTCGCACAATGCTATCTAGTATGTCGATTTGGGTACAACCCAACACATGACTGAACATAAGGATTGGTTCTTCACTTTGAGTGACACACCCACCAAAAATCATGTTTCGTCAGGTGATGATAGCTCCTATTGTGTCCAAGATATCGGTAACATTTCTTTACCTCTTGGAACGCATACTTGTAAAATAATTGATGTTTTATATGTCCTTGGTTTGAAAAGAATCTACTATCAGTCAGTCAACTTTTGGAACACAATTTGAAGATTGATTTTGACTGTAAAGGTGGTAAGAAAATGTGTTTGATTAGAGATAAATCCAAAAGCTCAAAAATTGTTGCACAAGCTTCCAATGTGGGTTGTATGTTCCAACTTGATTTTGTTCAGAGAGATAGTTAGGCTCTTGTGGCAAAGGACACAACCTCAACACAATTGTGGCACAAAAGGCTTGGCCACGTCAGTTTTGGATATCTTGAGACATTCCGTCGATATGATATTGTGAGAGGATTGCCACCTCTCAAAAAGGATGAGATAAATGTCAACATTGTTAGCAGGAAAACAACATAGAACACCATTCTAAAGAGTACATTTCAGGCTCCAGGTAAGCTTGATCTGGTGCATACCAATCTTTGTGGACCCATGAGACCTAGTCATATTGGTTTTCAATTTTTTAAGCTATTGTTTACGATTTTTAAAAAAATGTGGACATATTGTCTTCGTACTAAAGATGAAGCTTTTGAGAATTTCAAGAAGTTCAAATTTGCTGTTGAATCCGAGAGTAGTTGTAAAATCAAATCACTTCACTTAGATTGAGGGGGGAATACACCAACAATGAGTTCAAAGCATTCTTAGAAACTCATGGAATTTAATGGCAGATGCCTCCTCCACATACACCACAACAAAATGGTGTTGTTGAATGGAGAAATCGTACTATCATGGAAATGGTGTGATGTATGATCAATGATTCTAGCTTGACGAAGACATATTGGGCTGAAGCAACCAAAACAATAGTATACTTGCTGAATAGAGTTCCCATTGTTGCTCTTGATGGGGTAACACCACATGAAGCATGGTCAAGGTGAAAGCCATCTATTGCACATCTCAGAGTTTTTGGATGCAAAGCAAGCATGCACATTCCCAAGAAGAAGAGAACAAAACTTGATATGAAAGTTGAAAAGTATATCTTCTTAGGGTATAGTGAAGAAGCTCTCGGTTATAGAATGATGGATCCAAAAACCAAAAGAGTCTACACAAGTAGGGATGTTGAGTTTTTTTAAGAAGAAAGAAGAGGAAACTCTTTCCAAAATCTCACATAATGATCAAATCACTCATGTTGTGAAAATAAATGATGATCTTCCCTGATGATGATGGTGACAATGGGGATGATGGTGATGATTTGACAGGACCACCACCCATGAGAAATCTCAAGTGTATGCCTAAATGGTATACTAATGTGATACGAGATGCCAAATTGGATGGTCTCCCAAATACATCCATGCCTAGACCACAAACTCACAGTAAGGCTTGAGATGAGGTAAATTTTGCCTTAATGAGTACAGTTGTTGAATTTGTTGAGCCCTCTACAGTTCAGGAAGCCCTAGAGTCCAAACCTTGGAAAGATGCCATGGATGCTGAATATCAGTCTGTGATGAAGAATAACACATGGTAGCTTGTTGACCTTCCACTAGAGAAGAAGCCCATTTGATGCAGATGGATCTCCAAGACAAAGTACAAAGTAGATGGCACTATTGACAAGCACAAGGTGAGGTTGGTAGTGAAGGGGTATGCTTAGAAAGAAGGCATTGACTACGAGGAGACTTTTGCTCCCACAACTAAGATCAAAACTATCAGGATGATTTTTTCTCTAGCTACATAGTTTGGTTGGAAATTCCACCAAATGGATGGATGTGGTCCCTATCTTGTTATATTTTGGGATTAATTTAATGAAGTGATAAGTCCAAGTGACTTGATGAACAGTTGAACTCTAGTTATTTGTGAACTCTAGTTATTTTTAGCTTAGTATTCGTTGTGACCGTATCTATATGCTCGTTTATGATTAGGATAGATTGGCTTTTGTCATTCTAACTGTTCTTATGGCATATTGTGATCTTTTATTAATCTTTGTGGATGAATGAGCTTCGCTGTTTTCTGCAATAGATTTTCTTGTCAAATTATTCTTAGGGAATTCACTCATAATGTTACATAGTTCTAGACTCTGGTGTTGTATTTGTGTGAATTCAAGTGTATTTTGGATTCTGCAAATACTAGTATATTTTGAAATAGATCTTCTCTGTTTGCTTTAGCAAAAGACGTAATGGTCGAAAGTGTTGTATTTGTGTGAATTCAAGTGTATTTTGGATTCTGCAAATACTAGTATATTTTGAAATAGATCTTCTCTTTTTGCTTTAGGAAAAGACATAATGGTTGAAATTTGATTCTCTTTTCTACTCTACCCTTTTGTCTCTTTTGCTGCTTGCAGCTTATTTGGGAGATTCAAATTCCACAATTGTATATTAGATTAGAATCACTGTGAATATTCTATTCTTTTGTCTTGGTTGGTTATGTTAAACACTTGGAAAAGTCATAGGAGAACCCCCAAAAGGTTTTGAGGTTGTATGCTCCCAAGTTTATTCTACCAAAGGACTTCTTTTGAGAACTACAACGTACAGCTCGTGCCTTGGATAAAAATCCAACAATCCTAGAATGAGAGGGTGTATACCTGTCATTTGTTGGATTTTGTGTCAAAACTTGCATCAACATAAAGCTAGCACTATGAGGGGTAACTTCTACCTCTATGTTTGATAGCCACAACACAATGTAGTTTAGGATTTAAAGCAATCTGGATCCTCCACCTTGCCTCGCAAGGTCAAGATCTGAATAAGGACTATAATATAAGCTATGTGAAGGACTAGTCTATAAGTGTCTTTCTTGTTGCATGTTATCCTCCGTATTTGATATTTGGCCAGTTATCTTTCAGTGCATATCTTCTGAAATTAGTATGTCGTGAATAGTCAGCTCACTTTACATTTCTCTTTCTTGCATGGTTCTTTAGAGCTCTGTGTTTACTTTAAAGATTTTGCACTTTTTTGCTTTATTCCATTTTCATATAAAATCTGAAAATCCAACATTGTAATCTTTATACATGCTCTATATACATTTGTAAATACTTTAACTTCTTGCTTCTTGTAAAATATTGAATAAAGGGAGCATCCCCTTAGAATAGAGGAGGGACTTTGTCTTGCATGCTGTTGTATACTATATTTTTTTCTTGACAATTATTTACTAACAGCCATGAAATAGTAATTTCTGAAAAAAGAAAGCAGGTAGATGATAGCGATTCAATCACTAAAAGATACTTAGAATTGGCCTAAATCAATGTTTAGAGTAGAAATTGTTTTCTGACAGGGTATGGACTCCAACACGAGCCCAAAGTATCCAAGGATAACATGGATGTTGAACTTGACCCCCAGGAGGTCTCCCAGACTCTTCTACAAAGTTTTCACCAAGACATGCCCCACTCTAACACAGAAGAGCCTGTTTATAGGTAATGTCTCACTTTAGGTCTTTTGTCTTTTTCAGGTGGAATCATTAGATTTTTACAAATAAATCTTGTTAGCTAACAAAAGTATAGCCAACGGCCATAAACTTAAAATCTGTGAACCAACATCAAATATAAATGACACAAAGTACCTATAATCAATACAGAAGTGGGTTATCTTCAGGCATTGCAATGATTTGTCTCGTGCAATTGTTAACATTTGCTATGAGATGGAATTTATTTGAGCACTATGCTTTAACATCATTCTTGTCCTGGATTGTCACAACTGCTACTGGAAATAGTCATCATTTTCAAGCAACGTGACAAAACAAAGAGGGTCATAACAGAATCATACGTTAGGCATTTGAGAGGTTGCTTCTAATCTATATCTTTGCAATCTTTCCTTGACATCACAGCAAAGGCTAAACCTTGTCCTCTGTATTGGTCAATGTTTGTTGGAGCTCTTTTTGTTCTTACCACCCGTGGTTTAGTATTTGCTTTTTCTCATTGAGTACATCTTGTGATTATTAGACTATATATCTTAGGAGGAAGCCATGTGATTTAGCTTATCTACTCATTGCCCCGTGGTTGTTGCATTGTGACTAGCATTAATAGCATTCAATTGAATAAGTGATTGAGCCCTGACCATGAAGTACAGACTATATTTGCTTGGTCATAATCCCTGGATTTAATTTAAATGTCAGCGATCCAGTAACATCCCATTTGTCCTTCCAATACACAAGGTCTATGTTTGATAGATACAGTAAATGTTCTTCTCACATGCATGCAGTTATGGCATTTGGTTTTGTACGATATGCTAGGCAAAATCTTTGAATTGAGCATACTATATTGTAGTCGCACATATTTTACGGGAAATGACAGATATAGTTATTTTGTTATTTTAAATATTCTACTAAAAATAAAATTCTAACATTGAAACCGATTAGCTTTCTATAATTCACAACCCCTGGCTTTTATTCTTCTTTACTTTTAAAGAACAGAGCACAATGGGTTAAATAAATAGCTTGGAGGGGTTTGATTTTCAATGGTTTCGTAGAAATATTAGACGAGAATGTCAATGCCAACTTAATTATTAATTAAATTTTTTATTTTTCGTTGGATGTACCAACTTGCATGGACCTAGAGACACATACAATAAGCAAGGAAGCAGTCAAAAAAGAGAGTAATAAAGAAATATCTCATATTTATTTGCACGGATAACATCTGGTTGATGGGAAAACAAAGTACAACTAGTTAGGATACTGCTAACAAGAAAACAAGGTCGCAAGCATGTACACATGTTGATTCATTTAGAGATGTATGATCACACGACCTTATCTTCTAGACAGACAGATCTGTGGCGTTGGTGTAATATATAGTATGGCTCATGTTTATTCATTTAGAAATAAATGATCACACAACCTTCTAGACAGATAGATCTGTGGTGTTGGTGTAATATACAGTATGACTCATGTTGATTCATTTAGAAATATACGATCACACAACTTTCAAGACAGAGAGATCTGTGGCGGTGGTGTTATATATATAATGGCTCATCTTGTATAAGAGACACCTTAATATTCTGAAATAGACTGCAACTTTTCGCCAATGGGAACCCAAGTTATTAAGCTTCCAATATGGATATAGCAGTCTTTTGGGAATGCCTGGATAGGATACAGCAAGGATGTGGTGCACGCATGCATGCATCTCGTGTCTTTGCACAAATTTAACAGACATGATTGAAAAACAAAAAATTTACCTGAGGTGAACAAATCGTCAACTATGTGGAATCAAGAAGCAATACACTCAATTAAACAATGGGAAAAACTAACCTCTCTTGTAGATATTCAAAGCAAATTAGAGCAATTAAATTGGTAATTCCTTCATTGACCATTGTTCAATGAAAATAGCTTCTTTTATTATAAATTACAAACAATCTAAGTTGCATGGATGTGGATTCACGTACCAATATATGTGCTGTATCTAATAGGAGAAGACACTATATAAAGAAAACCTTGGATACGAATGGTTGCAGACTGCAGTAAACAACAAAAACAAATGAATGTGGATTCAAGTACTAGTACATGTGCGGAATCTAATAGGACAAGACATTGTTTGTATAATACATTGGATATGAATGATTTGGGTAAACAACAAAACAATTTGTTTTGATTTAATATATTTAAGCTACCTCAAAACCTGTTTTGTAGGGAAACACTCCTGGCCCTGGTGTTTCCACATATGTACATTTCAGAAACAGAAACAGGTACAAAAATGTTACGGAAATGGCCCTGGAATACAAAAAATGAAAAATAGATAAAACCTGAATTCTGATTCAGCTAGTATAGACATAAAATAAACATTTACATTTAGATATGGACATTGACTTCTATATGCTTAAAGTTATATTTTATGTATATACTTCCAAGATGTTTGAAAGCGGTGTTCCAGGATTTTAGGTCATAGCAGGTATGAAGGTAGTGTGAAGGAATAGATAGGTATAATAGAAAAGCATATGAACATCTCTCCAAAAATACCACAAGCTGACCCCACTCCTTCCTCGATACACTCCTTAGAATGTGCACTCAAGGAGATTCATGTGCCAATGAGGCTTGCAAGAGATATCGTCAGTAACTGAAAAATAGAGGTGGAAAACTATATAAGCAGACTAATGCAGTAGCAAAACACAAACTCTCATTTATGTCACATGATTCTTGAACATATGAAATTTTAAGCATGTTGAATGTTTTGAACCTTTATGAATACAAAATATTTTAAGTGCTTTATCTTTTATGGACCAAATAGGAGTATTGTGCATTATATGTATTTGTATTTTCAAAATAATATATTGTATGAACATTTCTGTGCCGGGTTGTACCCAAGCTGATTTATACCAATACACATACTCATTTCTGTTTCTTGGCAACATAGCTTAAAACATGAAAAATTTGAAGGTTCATATTTGGTATTTCAAACAGCTTCATAGTTATTTTGCGGATTTATTAGATAAAACTCGTATCTAATGAGGAGACCCAATATACTGTGATTTGCGACTTGATCATTAGTTTCGATATTATAGATCCATATAGAGTTTCATCCTATTTAATCTAATTGGGGATGTCCTTAGCTTTGACATGTTTAGAAAGGTTTCAGCCATCACTTTCAGGAGGTTGTCATCTTCACATGTCGAGCCTCATAGGGGCCTCTGAGAACTACTAGCTTGATCACTTCCTTTTGACCTATTATAGCTGTTGGAGTTGTTGAACACTCTTTGAATACCACAATGTCACACACAGATGGAGATAAGTTAGTGAGATGGCATCACTCTTCAGATGCTTCTAGTATGGCACCTCAACCTCCTTATTCTCATGTTGGGTATGGTTGGTCGGCTACTCTTCGACATTGTGGGCCATCTGAGCCTTGCCTCATCCTTGATTACTGGTTCATGTGTTTACTACCCTATTTTTCTCTACTCTTGTAGGATCTTTGGCCATGGATTTTAGGAGAGCTTCTACGGAAAACATCATGAAGGATTGTCCAGTGAGATCCTCTTAGTTTACTGTCACCATCCTATTTAAATTTAAATTATTAGATCCTGTATTGGATTTCATGATAGTGGAGGATGAAGCTGTTGGTCATCCTCTTTTGGTTTGGAATTTGATACATAGGAAAGCCAACTCTAATCTCCAGCCTTGGTCTCCATGACCTCCTTTCTCATGTTTTGATCTGTACCACAGAGCCCAGGACCATGTGCGGGGGCAGTGCTATGCTAGTTGGAGTAGCAAGGATTATAAGAATGTGTTGGAGGTCTGAGATGTGCACCCGCGATAGGATCTACAAAGTTGAAGAACTTTGTTATCTCAGCAACAACATGGGAATGTACCCAAGGTGTGGGTAATTGGCTCCTCGGGACAAACCTCCAGAGAAGGCCGACTTCCTTTTCGAATGACTCTACTGCTAACACTAATCTACTCCTAACTAACTATTGGCAAGGAAAAGGGTGAGAAGGAAACTGAAAGTAAACATGAATTGGTGATGCACCAGAGAAATAAGGGATCACTCTCCTTGAGAGAAGATCAAGAAGACAAATACAGTGACAAAAGGGCAGGTATAAACCACAATCAACTTTGCACTAAGTCAGACTCTCACTCCTTGTTTAATGACACAGTAAACTAAAGTTATGCAAATATAATCCACACAAATCATGCAATGACAAGACAGAAAGGTAAGAATGCAATAACTCAAGTCAAAGGGCATATGTGAACCGCAATCAAAAAGATATAATTACCTAGGAGTATACACAATCTATCACAGTCATTGGGAAGGCATTGAACACATTATACAAGTCCAATTCAGAGGTAAGCAAACTCAGAATGCTTGGGAGCCCAATTGAGCAGAGTAAAATTGCATTCAATAGAGGATGTTTACAATTAGAAATGAGTTGCATTTATAGAAGGGAAAAGATAAGAGAGGATCAACAAGATGCTTTAGAATGTCTCTTTTCAATGTTTATCTGCTCAAGAAGGATCATGGAGCTTTGGAGATGCTCAAGAAGATGGCAAATCTGAGAAATTAGCCCAACACTGCCCTCTGAAGCATATTCTCAAGATTTCTTAGGTTGCATGATGATCCACAACCATGAAGGTCCCTTGATTAGCAAGAAGCAAGCAAATATTTGTTTGCAAATTGACCCCTTGAGAGAGAATCGATGTATGCCCATGAGATCAAAAGAATGAGATGAAGTTTTGAGCTGCCACTCTTTTAGATTAATCATGATTACTTTCTGGATTATCTTAACAACTCAACTTTTGATTTATGTGCTTGTTTATCTCCTTATCTTGTTTGAGTGGGGGCTAAAAAGAGAATATACCATTTGATGCACCAGAGAAATAACGGATCGCTCTTCTTGAGAGAAGATCAAGAAGACAAATACAGTGACGAAAGGGCAGGTATAAACCACAATCAACTTTGCACTAAATCAGGCTCTCACTCCTTGCTTAATGACATAGTAAACTAAAGTTATGCAAATATAATCCACACACATCATGCATTGACAAGACAAAAAGGTAAGAATGCAATAACACAAGCCAAAGGGCAGATATGAACCACAATCAAAAAGGTATAATTACTTAGGAGTATGCACAATCTATTACAGTAATTGGGAAGGCACTGAACGCATTACACAAGTCCAATTCAGAGGTAAGCAAACTTAGAATGCTTGGGAACTCAATTGAGTAGAGTAACTATGCATTCAATAGAGGATGTTTACAAGTAGAAATGAGTTGCATTTATAGAAGGGAAAAGAGAAGAGAGAACCAACAAGATGCTTCATAATATCTCTTTTCAATGTTTATCTGCTCAAGAAGGATCATGGAGCCTTGGAGATGCTCAAGAAGATGCCAAATCTGAGAAATTAGCCCAACACTGCCCTCCGAAGCATAATCTCAAGATTTCTTAGGTCTCATGATGATCCACAACCATGAAGGTGCCTTGATTAGCAAGAAACAAGCAGATATTTGTTTGCAAACTGACCCCTTGAGAGAGAATCGATGTATGCCCATGAGATCAAAAAGATGAGATGAAGTTTTGAGCTGCCACTTGTCTAGATTAATCATGATTGCTTTCTGGATTATCTCAACAACTCAACTTTTGATTTACATTCTTGTTTATCTCTTTATCTTGTTTGAGTGGGTGCTAAAAAGAAAATATATCGTTTGATGCACCAGAGAAATAAGGGATCACTCTCCTTGAGAGAAGATCAAGAAGACAAATACAGTGACAAAAGGGCAGGTATAAACCACAATCAACTTTGCACTAAATCAGGCTCTCACTCCTTGTTTAATGACATAGTAAACTAAAGTTATGCAAATATAATCCACACACCTCATGCAATGACAAGACAGAAAGGTAAGAATGCAATAGCACAAGCCAAAGGGCAGATGTGAACCACAATCAAAAAGATATAATTACTTAGGAGTATACACAATCTATTACATTCATTGGAAAGACACTGAACGCATTACACAAGTCCAATTCAGAGGTAAGCAAACTCAGAATGCTTGGGAACCCAATTGAGCAGAGTAATTTTGCATTCAATAAAGGATGTTTACAATTAGAAACAAGTTGCATTTATAGAAGGGAAAAGAGAAAAGAGGATCAACAAAATGCTTTAGAATATCTCTTTTCAATGTTTAATTGCTCAAGAAGGATCATGGAGCTTTGGAGATGCTCAAGAAGATGCCAAATCTGAGAAACTAGCCCAACTCTGCCCTCTAAAGCATATTCTCAAGATTTCTTAGGTCTCATGATGATTCATGACCATGAAGGTGCCTTGATTAGCAAGAAACAAGCAAATATTTGTTTGCAAATTGACCCCTTGAGAGAGAATCAATGTATACCCATGAGATCAAAAGGATGAGATGAAGTTTTGAGCTGCCACTCTTCTAGATTAATCATGATTACTTTCTGGATTATCTTAACAACTCAACTTTTGATTTACATGCTTGTTTATCTCCTTATCTGGTTTGAGTGGGGGTTAAAAAGAGAATATATCGTTTGATGCACCAAAGAAATAAGGGATCACTCTCCTCATGAGAAAATCAAGAAGACAAATACAGTGACAAAAGGGCAGGTATAAATCACAATCAACTTTGCACTAAATCAAACTTTCACTCCTTGTTTAATGACATAGTAAACTAAAATTATGCAAATATAATCCACACACATCATGCATTGACAAGACAAAAAGGTAAGAATGCAATAACACAAGCGAAAGGGCAGATATGGACCACAATTAAAAAGGTATAATTACTTAGGAGTATGCACAATCTATTACAGTAATTGGGAAGACACTGAACACATTACACAAGTCCAATTCAGAGGTAAGCAAACTTAGAATGCTTGGTGAAAGATCCCCAGATGGATCCCGGTTATTCTCCAACAATTTAAATCAATTAAAAATACCCAAAAGCTGATTTTTGATTATTATGGCAATCACACTAAACAGATCTGATTGTATGTGAAGAAGTGCGACTAGGGTTTGAATGGAAATTAGCCTGAAACCCACCCCAAACAGATTTGAAGACTGTGCAACATTAAATATGGATGTTTTGTCTATGGCGACTAGTCTAGATGATAGAACTACTACCAACATTACCCATTCTTGTCATAACAAGCTCAAACTGGAACAGTTTATTATAGAGTAAAAATCTGGTATTTTTGAATATAAAACAGGCTGGGATTTAGCACAGAAATATGCAGATTTAAAGAGACTGGAACAGTAATATAAATCCTTCCAAAATATCAAAAATACCTTCCCTTGAGCTGTAAAAAAGAATACAACAGGTAGCAGCACAGATCAGACCTGGGAATGACATCAAAACATCACATGACAGCCACATATGAGCCGCTCCATTAGAGAAAATCAGTACAGCACTGCTGCAACACTGGTATTCGACTTTTATTGCAAAAAACTCCACAACTACCGCTGAAAAAACACTGAAATTCTGTGTAAGCTCTATGGAAAATCCAGTGCAGAAATTCCTCCTAATCTCCAAGAGGGTTTTCGTCCTCTAGAGGCAATATACTAAGGGTTTTCGTCCTTAGAATATTTTAATACAAAAGCACCAGGCTTAAGATCAAGTTCAGAATTGATAAAATGATTTATGGTATCCTACCCAAGCTGTCCCCTCTCCCTTTATAGGAAAAATATTACAAAATAACCTTTTCATCTTCCAATAAGAAAAGAGGGCCAAAATACCCTAAAAACATGTCTAAACCAGGTCGCACTTTTCTAGGGATGACTCCTAATGTTTATTTTGGCTTCTCATGCCAAGTCGCACTTTCCTTGGAAGGTGTAATAACTTTTATCTTTCCTAAACTCTATTTCCCTCTTTTGTCCAAGGCGCATTCTTACCTAGGGATGACACAAAAATGGCATGGGTCTTTTTTTCTACTTTCCCTAGAAAGGATACAACATAATATTAGACCCAATGCACCCCTTTAGAGATTACAAATTTATTATTAAGTCAAATAAATTAATACAAGTGCTTTATTAATATTTTTTTGCACTTTGTAATAACTCATTGTGACTTAAGTCACCCTTATATTTTTCCTTTGGCCGTCGGGTCGACAAAATGGGCCAAAGGTCTTCGAATGGGAAAAGGGGACATTACACTTGGGAATTCAATTGAGTAAACAAAAGCATGAAGGTGCCTTGTCTAGATTAATCATGATTACTTTCTGGCTTATCTTAAGTTTCTTAACGACTCAAATTTTGATTTACATGCTTGTTTATCTCTTTATCTCGTTTGGGTGGGGGCCAAAAAGAGAATATACCATTTAGAGAGCATCTGAGACAGAAGAGATCGATCTAGAAGCATCAAGTGGTTTGGGTGCCTTTAGATGTGAAACTGAGTAGAAAATGCCCTAAAACTCTATCATCAAAATATCTCGGCTCTTTCAACTATCCTCCCCGAAACAAAGTTCAATGTGAAGCCCTTTGAAATACACACCCAATGGTATGAAACTCATGTCTAATGGAGCTCATAGTTAGGGGACATAATCAATAAACAAAGATCTGTTTTGCCGCCATTTGCCCACGCTGCGACATCTCCGAGCTCCGAATTGCATTAGATTGAACCGTCATATTTAATCTCATGAGAAGGATACTGCATTAGATCATAAAAAGGCTCGATCTTCGCCATGTGTCTAGTAAGCCACACGTACGCGTCTCCCATTGGTGCTTTGGCACTCTGTAAGGCGAGGGGGCAAGGCCAAAAAGTTTGAGATGGTGTTGTGCACCAATGCTTGCCACTTGTCATTAATCGACATCTTGAGCGGTCCCTAGTTTACTGAGACATTAACTTACATTGATGAGCACCATTTGTCCTGACATGCCACGTGTAAGTCATCGATCTTTTGCAGAGCTATAAAACTTGAGGCGAAAACTAAAGTCCGCGGGAGTCTAGGGTGCCGATGAGTGACACTTGTCACGCTCCATCAAGGGCATTGATAACATAACAGGAGACAGTCAAAGGTTTTGAGGATGTTGCTGAGCTACACATGTCCTGTTTTCGCATAATTAAAATTGACAAGTTTGCTTTAACAAGAGGGCAAGGAGATATATGTTATTTTAACGTTTTGTAGGTTATACTCCATTAAAACAGCAAAAATCTTCTAAGTCCTTCAAGATTTGGCTTGTATATACTTTACAAACAAGAGGGAACGCAATTTTTACAAGCTCTAAACACTGTGGTGCCCAAAATGTATGCATAATCATCATAAAAACTTTCAAGTTTAGAAATTGTGATCAGTTGCCCAAAAATGAAGTACAAGGTTCATTTTGGCAATAGAATGTGCACAGGTTATTGAGTGCAATGAACCAAACACACAACAATGTAGCGGAAGACTTATTTGTAGGAAATGCAACTTCTATTCATTAATGGTGAATAGGGAAATACAAATGTGTACAAAACAGAATAGCAAGACTAAGAGAGCAGGCTCTTGTATTAGAAGGGGAAGATGTCCTTATTGATTGTCTAGAATACTACAAGAGAGTACAAACAAATGAGTTGAGAGCCAAAGCAAAACAAAGCAAGGACTCCTATTTGGTGTGTCTCATGAAATGTGTGCTCTCTATGTTTGTGTTCTATGTAGCGGTTAGATACAAATGATACATATAGCAAGAATACAACTGATGACAATTTGTTGCAGAGACGGTTACAATCATTTCCATCTTCCATAGTTTGCGTGGCAGTTGGGATCCAACACATGGCATGCCAAGAAGATGCTCTGACATGCAAGCTCAAAACCTGGTGTGGAATGTGCCATCTGGCATGTCATACACTTGGCAACAAGATGCGTTGACGAGTGAATGTTAAAGTAAAATGGTCTTGCAGATCCATGGTGACAAATGGCATGCATCAATTGTAAGAAGCAAGGCACAAGTGTGATGATGACATGGAATAGTTGCAAGGTATGCACACATGCTGAAGGTAGACTACAAATGTAGTGTTGTGCAACTAGCAGAAGTTGTGGATGCAATTAGAGGTGAAGTGGTTGCAAAAGTTATGCAAATGCAACTGCGGAATGGTTTGCACAAGATTGTGGAATCCAAAGGGTGCAGGTGCTAGCACAAGATATGCAAGAGTTGTGCGGGTTGTGAACAAGTGCAAATGCAAGGGATTTGCAGGGCAAAGTGCCAAGGTGTCACAAGACTTAGCAAAAGATGCTAAGTGATGGGCAAATTGTGGAAGAGAGGGAAGCTGTGCGGAATGGTGCAAAGGAGTTTGCCTTCAATGTACCGAGAGGTTGTGCACTTTTCGCAAGATGCCGCAAAGGTAAGGCAAGTTCTGCAAAGGAGATAAGTTGTGCATGGGATGTTGCGAAGAATTAGGGCCATCAACGTACATTACTGCAAGGTTGTATCCTTGCCACAAGATGCCACAAAGGTGTAGAGCCCAAGTTCCACAAGAGGAGTGAGGAGGCTTGTGCATATTGCTCTAAGGCAAGATGCAAGGATGCAGCAATCATTCGCCCTTTCTTGAGAAGCAATGGTCTCCATTGTGTTGGAGGTTAGCTGAGGAAATTGAACCTGAAAGTTGTTGAAGGTTGTACCACTTAGCTTGATCAACATACTCCCCAGCCTTGACTACTCAAAACAATTGATGAGTTGCCATGGCAGGTGCATGTGTCTATCACTTTAATAATTTAGTCCTTATCAACAGGGCACAAATGTTCGAGGTCCAAATCAGAAGGGTGTTGTGTTATTGTTGGCTCAAGAAGTGGTGGGAAGTAAGACTTGAGAAGCTCCACATTGAAGACTAGGTGCATGCCCAAGTATGGAGGCAGATCAAGAACAAAGACATTCTCACCAATTGCACGAAGAATGGTGTAAGGACCATAGCACAGAGGCTTGATCTTCTAGTGTGGACCTTTGAAGTGTTCCTTTGAAATTGCAACCAAACTTTATCACCAACTCAGAATGCATGAGGTGTGCAATGTGTGTCTTGGTGCTCTTTGTACTTTTGTTGTGAATGAGAGAGAATCTATTGAACCTTCTGATGAACAAATTGTATGTGTTGCAAAAACTTTTTGCATTTTGTCCACTTCCTTTTCATGTGTGCACGATTCAGCGTTGTTTGGTGTGCAGTAGGATATAACTAGAGGTGCTGCTGGTTGGAACCCAAAATATGTCTAGAATGGACCATGCCCATATAGAACTATGAGAATGGCTCTATTGTAGGCATGTTGGATAAAGCAAGTTATCATCCCAAGTGTGAGCATACACACAGTTGTACATACACAAAATATGAACTAGAGTGTGGTTGACAACTTTTGTTTATCCATTTGTTTGAGAATGAAATGTTGTCGACCAATCCAGTTGCATACCCATCAATTCCCATAGTGTTTGCCAGAAATGACCAACAAATGAGGATCTCGGTCTAGATACGATGGATGTTGGGAGTCCAAAGTGGACCCATACATGGGTGAAGAATGCATGAGCAGTGCTAGTTGTGTCAATGTTCTTCTTGCAAGGAACCATGATGGCCATCTTCAAAAACCTATCCACTACAACAAACACCATATTATTTTGGTGCTTTATCATAGGTAACCCAATCATGAAATCCATGTTGACGGATTCCCATGGCTTGGATGACACTGGTAGAGGTGTGTAGAGTCCCAACTTCTTGTTCTTGGGCTTTGCGATGAAACAAGGAATGCGGGACTTGATGTGGTGCTCCATGTCTGTGTGCATGTGCAGGCCAATAGTAAATGTGTTGGTGCAATGTGGCTAGAGTCTTTGTTATGCTGAAGTGTTTTGATGTCTTGGCTGAGTGCACCTCCCAAATGAGTCTCTAGCGAGGTGTACCATCAAGTACACAAAGATGTCCAAGCTTGTAGAGAGGCTTGTCATCTAGACAGAACTCCCGAACCTGTTCACCTACGAGAGAGTAGTATAGGCATTTGTGAAGTCCTTGTCAGTTGAGTAGAGGGATACCCAATCTAAAAAGTTGTGGCTGCGCGTGTCCAACACTATGATGAGCGCATGTACTAGTGGTCGAATAAGGCAATCTGTTGCCTTGTTAGCCTTTCCCTTCTTGTGCTTGATCACGAGATGGAACTGTTGAAGGTAAGTCATCCACTTCATGTGTCGCACATTCTCCAACTTGTTTTGTGTTTGTAGAAACTGAAGTGGCTTATGATCAGAATGAATAATTGTCTCCTTACCCAAGATGTAGTGACTCCATTGCTTAACTGCTTGCACAATAGTGAACAACTCTTTTTCCATAGGTGGATTACCTTTGCACTGTGTCGTTGAATGTCTTTGAGTGGTATGCGACCTAATGTCCATGTTGCATGAGTACTGTGTCGAGTGCATAGTGAATGCATTAGTGTGAAGTTCAAAGGAGTTGTGTAATGTCGGGCATTGCAAGAAGAAAGGCACTTTGCACAAAGGCATGCTTGAGAAATCCTCAAAAGCATGTTGTTGCGCATGATCCAATCAAACTTGGCTTTGCATATCTGGTTGAGGGGCCATGATATGTGTGAGAAACCAAGGATGAGCCCATGGTAGAAGTTTGCAAGTCCAAGAAACTTCCTCAATTTGTGAGATTGTGCAGAGTAAGCCAATTTTGGATCACTTTGATCTTCTTTGTATCTACATGTATACCTTGTGTGATGGTCAATGATGTAGCCCATGATATACCTGAATATTGAATCGTTGTGTGCCAAATGTACATTTGGCATTAAGTTGGATTGCAACTTGTGTTTGTGCAATGTGTTTAAGACGCACGAGATGTGCTCCACATGCTTCTCCCAAGTCTTTTTGTAGATGAGGATGTCATCAAGTAGATGATGACAAAGGAGTTGAGGAAGGGCATCAAGTATATGTTTTTCCATCAAGCGCATGAATGTTGCTGGCGCACTGGTCAAGCTGAAGGGCATAACCAACCATTTGTACAATCCTTCATGTGTCTTGAAGGTTGTCTTCCAAACTTCTTTAGGATGGATTGGGACTTGGTGGTAACTTGATTTTAAGTCGATCTTGGTGAAGTATTCTGCACCTTGAAGCTGATCCAAGAGGTCATCAATGTGTGCCAGTG
Source organism: Taxus chinensis (assembly GCA_019776745.2). Classification (NCBI taxonomy): domain Eukaryota; kingdom Viridiplantae; phylum Streptophyta; class Pinopsida; order Cupressales; family Taxaceae; genus Taxus; species Taxus chinensis. Next base: position 349,827,669 of record CM034157.1, read on the forward strand.
GTTATCAATTCTTCATTGTGATCTTGTTGAGAGCTCAATAGTCTATGTAGAGTTGCCATATCCCATCTTTCTTGGGGGCAAGAACTATCAAACTCCTGCAAGGCGAAGAGCCAGGCTTGATCTTGCCGTGATTGAGGAGCTCTCGTGGTGCAGGGCTTCATCATTCTCCCAAAGTGATTTGTGGTACGGTGAGCTGTTTGGAAGAGGGGCTCTAGGAACCAAATTGATGTGACATGCTTTATTGTGCAGTGTGTTGGAAGGCCTTTTTGATTATGCGAAGATACTTCATCCATGCTGCTTTAGTAACTTGCCAATGCCTGCTTCCTCTCCCATGTAGGAGTCTCTAGACAGACCATGAACAACACAAACTAATGGACTGCATGTGTCGTTAGGTTTCTAGTACCACTTTTGGGTCTACTTTACATATGTTAAATTTGTATAACGTCCAAATTCAATTTGAGTTTGTAGCTAAATCCAGTGGTGGAAAAATGTTCCAGCTTTGATTGAATGGACAGGTCCTCAACAAGCAGATAGATGCCTCTAATTTGATTAAAGCTACTTCCGATATTTTTCTTAATTTAGCTTGAGTGCACAACAGAATATCGTTTACATAATTATTTTGTTTTACAAAAAGTAATGGATATGCCGATTAATACTTGTTTATTTGGCTATACAGTCATTTGATCATGGCTATTTTCTCTTGGTGAAAGCCATTCAAGAGCTTCGGGACAAGAAGGGAACTTTAGTCACTGTGGGCATAGGTGGCCCTAGTGGTTCCGGTAAATCAAGGTATTGTGCACGTAGGTTAAGCAATGGTGTTTGTGTGCAAACAAGAACTGTCTAGATCAGTGTCATCCATTTGCATAGGAACTTATGTAGATTGCACAAGCAATGATTGCCTCACACAGCATTCAAAATCATCGTGGGTGTGCGAGCGATACCAATGACAATACCTATCACCCAATTTCTTGTTAGACCTTAGATATTGCGATGTGAATAGGTTGCCAGACATTCCAGTAGTTAAATGTTGGGGCTACGCCAGCTTTAATATGAGTGAGCAAAGCATGGAAGCCTGAAAACCGTACTAGGCCCATAATAGCCTTACATGCATAGTTTGGAACTCGCTTCTACGTACTTGTTCCAGAATAAAACACAAAATCTACATGATCTTTCACTATGTACTCATAGAAGGCTTGTGCCCCTCTGTGTGGCCTTGCAGAGAGGTTGGGCTGCACCTCATCGTCTTTTAAACTGCATACCTAATTTGGAGTGAGCCATTGTCATGATTTCTTCCCATGTAGAAGCAGCAGTAGGAAAACAAATGTCAGATGAAATCCACTGTCAGATGGCATGGATATAAGATACAAAGAGGAGCCAAAGCCACAGTCAGCACCTTATGGTGCTCTATGAGGATGATAATGCATAGATCCTGCAAGTGCTTAATCATGGAACCCAATGCAATCTTCCACTGACTGCTCTCTTGCAATGTCGGAGACTGCTAGAATGCTTTGCATCAGATGGATCCTCATTTTTGGAAATGTTATGAAGAGGTATCCTAATCACCTGCATAGCCTAGAACAAAAAAAACCAATAGCTCTATCCTTATAACAAGTCCAAGGAAGTGGGTAGAGCTGGGCTATAGCCCCTCCGCTATCTTCTCTCTAACCCCTCCTTCACTATTGATCGCAACTACTGAGAACTTCGCATATTCAGCCTCTTAGTAAAGTAAAGATACTAATCTTTACTCTGTGCGTTCATTAAGAAACTAAAATGGGGAAAAAAATGTTGGGCAGTCAAAGTCCGAATGGGCTAGAAGTATTTAGATAAACTTGTTGTGTGATTACATATGTCTCGCACCAATGGGATCACTGATTCTATCGATACATCTTCAGACTTTATGAAGGTGAACCAATGAGTCTTGCTTGTGCAATACCAGTCTTATAGTTCTAACCAAATCCATGTCAGCCGGATGAGCTCCTGGCCTAAACTCATGTATGCATTGAATGATCCCTAGGGTAGTATCATGACTCTATTGATAACAGCATCTTCACAGACCTCGTATGAGTCTTGATATCACAAGTGACAGTACCCATCCATTGGCTTGACTTTATAATTGAGAGTACATTGTCTCCAGACTTGGGTATGAGCTTTCTCCTGACTGAAGATTATCCACATGAGTATGGGCGAGGAGCGACACTTTGAGTCATTAACAGAAACATTGCTAAGGGATATGTGTATTGGTCTTTGTTGAGATGAAAACATAAATAATGCTTAGTGACTCCAACTATCGGTGAGTTGACATGGATAGCTGTTTTACGACCCAAAACTTTGTGTAAGAGACGCTCTACATACTTAAAATGTTGATAATTATCGGTTATGAAATGAATGTGACAAGTGTAATGAAAGCTGAGCTGTCTTGAGACTTATGGTTGAATGAAATGTTTATGTTGCATCCATCTACAGAAAGACGTAATCTAGACTACATCAAGTAGTGATTGTTGTAACACAACGAGACAGAAGTCGTCACTGGATGTTTAAGACAACGTCGACGAATTGAATAGTAGGTCTTATGAAAATTCCTAGAAGATAAATGTCTGAGTTCACGAACATTGCAGTGAACCATCTGCTTCTGTTATGCAGGCTTATTCAGGTTGCTGAGACTCTACGTAAAGCATGTTATTTCCGCTTATTTTTTAGCAAAGAAATTATGATTGGGTGCAAAATTGTTCAGTTGTTAGAACCGTTAAGCAATGAGGATGTGAAGCGATGTGGTTAGCAAAGTGTAACCTCAATAACCGGACTAGGGTTGTCATAATGCTTCCACTTAACGAGTCATAAGTCAAGAAACCTCCATCATAGTTCACATATATAAGACATAGGTCCACTAATCTACATAGAGGCACCTGTCCCATCCACTTGCCTTGCATGAGGTCCTTGGGCTAGGCATCTCCTAGAGTGAGTCACTACATACTTTTTGGAGTGGGTGCAATCTTCCATTGATGTACTCCTTGCAGTAGTTCAAGAACTACTCGAAGATGAAACTACGTATTCATCCTCATAGTGTTTGAGGTACTTGTATATAAAGAACATAGGAGCCATTAACAACGTCATCACAAGTCCAGATGGGCTATGATAATCCTTATCCTTGTCGTATTCAGTGTTAAGTGTTGAATGTCTCCCAATACAAATGGGATAGTGATATGGACATCTGTCATTTAGCCTCTGCAAAGGTGGAGCATCTCATCATTTGCACTGATCATATGTTTCAAAGCTAGGTGGATAGCATCTAATGAAGACCTTGGGCCCATTTGAGGTTCCCGTTTGCATTGAAGGGAAAATCAAGGGAAGCCATGTTCCACACGTTGTAATATGTAAGTATGCTTTTTGTACCACCAACGTATTATTTGTTATATAAAGAAGCTTTCTACTTATGACATTAGAAAGTGAATTTGGTAGAAAAAGTTTTTTTTTCAAACAACGACTTACACAAAATAGGAATCTTTGATGGAGTTAAGGGGAACATAGCACCACTTAAAAAGGGGTCGACCCACTTGGGCTCCCTATCATTGGATTGTGCCACCCACAACAGTACAAACCAGACCAGTAAATCTAGGGATCTCCATACAGGATCACTTATATGAATTCATTTACTGCTTTGGAGATTGCAGCAGCTGCTTGTAATTTTCAGTCATCTGAGGACGAAATGCCTCAAATTGAACATTGATGATCTCATTCAGAAGGTCATATTTGGGAATCCAATTCAACCAATTTCATTAGCTACAATCCAACAATTTCAGTGCTAGGGCACCAAATGCCATCTAGGACTTCAAGGGTTGATCAGAATTCATACATTATTTGAGTTTGCATACTTGTACTTGGCAAAGTATTCGGCAGACCAAAAAAATTTGACCCAGCAAATACCCGACAACTTAAAAAATACGTCAAATTTCTTTAAAAAACATAATTTTTATGCAAAATATAGCTACAAAATGTATCAAATGAGTCTGTAAGTTTTCTATTAGATTTGAATACAAATATAACACAAAATTGCATCATCATGTGAATACAACTAGCTGATAAGTGTTATGAATTTATGATGATTGTCATTGAAAATTATCATCATAAATTGCATATCTATGCAAGTTACAATTTACAATAATTTACATTTTCCTCTTCCCCGTTCTAGAGAAATATTGGGGAGAGGGTCTATTGCCTCTACTAGTCCCCACACTCGGTTGCGACTGCTCATTCCTCCTAGAAGGCCACGACTCTATGCAGCTCCAACCTGGTAGTAGATGGCGGTGGCTCCTAGTCCCCACACTTGTTGCATGTTCGACATCACCTTCAAAGATGTCATCCAATCCAATATCTCCTGCTAGTGCTTCTCCCTCCATAGCTTCCCTCTCAAAAGAAGCAATCTCATCCTCTGTGAACGCAGGGATTTCCTCTTCTTGCCCAATCCACTCGTTGTATGGATCTATCTCATCCAAATCAATAAGCTCCTGCGATGTGGCCTCCACCTTTCTTGTGCGAAGCCGAAGATTGTATTGCACAAAAACCAAGTCATTGAGGCATTTTTGAGTCAACTTGTTGCGCTTCTTTGTGTGAATGGCCTCAAACAAACTCCAGTTGTGCTCACATCCAGAAGCGCTACAAGGTTGAGATAAAATTTTGAGGGCTAGCTTTTGAAGATTTGGGGTATTTCCTCCCCAATCCTCCCACCAAGAACCTACAAACAAGATAATCAAAAGTTTATAAGTAATTAATAAAATTAAATTTGTAACTTGTAACATATAAGTAAACATTCTAATTTTTGTTACCTGGTGGCTAGGTGGTTCTCCCTTGGACAGCTAACGCCGAAGAAAAGAGCCTCCCCCTAACATGCTTGTAATTCTGCAGCTCTAAAATAATGAGGTCCTTCACCTCAACCTCTGGTATCATCCTCTCAATGCATGTTGAGAGGCCCTCCATAACCTCCCCGTTAACATCTGTGAAGCCATCAGAGAAGAAAAACTTGGGGTTGAGGTAGTACCCCCTTGCTGCATGAATAGGTTGGTGGAGTTGATTGTTCCACCTTGATCAATTATCTCCCAAAAGGGACCAAATCTGGCGATATCCCCCTATAATAGTTTTGGATGGCCTCTTTGGCCCTATCCATGGCCTCATAAATGTATCCCATAGGGTTTTGCTCCCCATCAACCAAGTGCAAAATCCTCACCAAGGGATTTGACACACACAAATTAAAATTTAAAGTTACAAACTTACAAATAAAGTAAATAACAATATATTTATAATTTAACAAATTAAAATAAAGGAAAACTTGAAATTTAAATTGAAGTTTGAAGTTACCTTGATGATCTCTACATAACTCTCTTTGCAAAGACATCATCAAAAACTATCTTTGTAGTCCTCTCTCCATCGAATTTCTTTGAATATTGTGAGTCTAGCCATGCTTGACTCACAAACATTTGCTTCAATGATGACAACAAACTAGAAATACTTTGCAACATCAAGAAGTTAGTTGCAAACCTTGTGACACCGGCTCGCACAAGCTCTTTCCCCTTGGTGTGTTCTCTCATCAAGTTGAGAACCCAAGGGTGATTATATATGTACTTGGTTATATTTCTTGCATCTTCTATAACCGGCCTCACCCAATCAATTTTGCCTATGTCCTCCAAAAGAAGGTCAAGGCAATGAACTGCACAAGGAGTCTAAAAGAGTGATGGATGCCTCTCTGTAGTAGTCTCCCATACGCCACATATGTTGTTGCATTTTTTGTGATAACTTGCACAACATTCTGGATACCCACCTCTAATACAACCTTCTCCAACATTAGACTCAAATTATCTACATTTTAAAACTATGTTAGAGGCATTAATTGACTTCAAAAACACCATCTCACCATTTGTGAGCTGCTAAAAAATTGATGAGGGTGTGGTTCCTTCCATCTGTCCACCAATTGAAAGAATGGTGCATCCGTATTTCTGCCATTACTTCATTTTGATCTTCTAGAATTGATCGTTGCATCAGGCCAACTACACCCTTGATGAATTTCCCACTCAAGTCTTTTGGAGAGGGTGCCTTGTACCTTTTCCCTGCAACTGTCAATGTTGTCACCAAGTACTCCTAGTACGGGCTCTTTACCACATTGAAGGGAAGGTTGAAATACTCAAGAACTCATGCTTGCAATGCTCAATGGTTGTGTTAAAAAATGAAGGGGTATCCTTATTAAGGTTGTACCTTGCAAGTGATTTTCAATGTTTTTAGCGTTTTTGGCGTGTTAAACGTATGTATTTGCTCAGGCGAGTAATTAACACTTTACGAATGTCATTGAATTTTGGTTCATATTGGCCTATAATATTCTCGGCAAATATTCATCGAATTGAATTGACGTCCTTGATATCCTTTGAATGAACATTCCAGGTTTGAATTTGTGGTTATTGGCTAACTTGCAAGTACTTGCCGAGTATTCTAACTATGATCTAGGGCCAGTCCGAAACTTTCTTAGACCCATGATTTTATGACAACTCTTGTAACATTCATGAGAACCTCAATTTGCCCCTAAGATTAGCTCTCTTCAAAGACCAAATGTAACTTTGTTACCAATAAGTTACAAAACATGGTTGCAAATCTTGAACCCTTTGAAAAAGCCCAAGGAGATTAGTCCCACATTGCGTGGAAGACTGTTTTGAGGGTCATTTCCATTGCAAATACTTTGGAATTAAAGCTAGAACTAATTCTTTCTTGCCTGTCAAACCTGCTTGCGGAAAGGAGTTTGAAGGTCCCCTGTTGTTGATCATAATCAAGCTAATCTGAAACAACACAACATGTTGTTTCATGAATTAAAACGTCTAATCATTACATCAAAAATGGCTGCAATATTTATAAATTGGACAGCCTGTAAAAACAATTCCTAAAAAGCCTATTAAACATAACACCTACAAGGCATTCCAACATCCCCAAAGTAGGACCCTTCCTCTGACGAGATTAACAAATTAACAAATAGAAGATTTGTAGATATATTTAAACCCACAAACTAATGCAACAATTTGACGTAAATTGTCATAACTTACATCACTTTATTACAAATGGTGAATTGTCCTTTCAAGATTTTCACCTAGGTTCTTATTTCCTAACAATGACACACAAATTACTTTTTTCCCCTTGACTATTAAGTGCTAAGTTGTTCAAATTTTTGTTTCGACTTATCCATGATAAAACATGCATCCTAAAAATCCCAGTTAGGATACCAAGGTACACTAAATAATATAGAAAGTTGTCTCCTCATTAAAAATTGAGCATAAGTGCATTTAAGACCTCTTCCAAATGAAATTCTCCAATTCAATCCTCTTTCTAATCTCTTCAGCCCACCTTGCTTCAGATGTAGAGCCCAAAATGTGTTTACAAATTAAGTGCGAGGAACCCGTTTAACAGACATGCATCCAATTTTTTGCCAATGTGTTTTCACGAATGTTGTCTCAAGTGCCAAGTCTATAAACAAGTTCATGATTTGGGACTCACAATAGTTCTTGGCAAATATTTAGCCACATGATTGACGAATGGGCTTCAAATAATTAAAGAGGAGAAAAATGCTAGGATCCCCAATTCATTACACCGGAACATGATTGCAGGACAATGTGTCCACTGCAATAAGGATCCAATCTCAAGAAAATGCCAAATGTGTCTCACTAGCCTTGTTGCATGGAGGCTGGAACCCAAAAATTTCAAGAGGCAACATAAATTTGCTAGAGAGCTAAAAATGTGTTTTTGGTCTCATAGCTCATTGGAAATATTTCTATGCAATTTCGAAATGGTACATTTTCAAACCTATTAAGTGCACATTGAGCCTTACAATTCAACCAGTGAAAGTCCTTGGGAGCCATAGTCTCCGTGTTTATGTTTTTAGGAGACTTGCAACAACTCAAAACAACTTTTCATTAAATTTATGAGTTTCCTAATGAGCTGAAGGAATGCTTTTTGAGCCATTTGAAGGACATCTCTTCTTGATCTAGGATATCTTAGTGAATTTTAAAGAGTATTATGTTAGATTTGATTTCAGCATTTGAGGAAGCTGAATTTGAATATTTTGAGTCTGCCCCAAGGGTCTACAATTGTCACTTCGAATTTTTATGATCACTTTGGGTTCAAAATCAAATCTCGATCGTATTCTTTTGAGCATTAGAAATATTTTGCAAGCTTTAATGATGAGTTGACACCTCTATTGCTGACGTTGGGACAACAAACTAGAAAATATTTTGCACAAGCTACTTAGGTGTGTGACATTGGCTTGGCAAGTTCTTTCCCCTTGGTGTGTTTCTCAAATCAGAACCCAAGTGGGTGATCATATCAAGATGTACTTGGTTATATTCCATCACCATGCATTTTCTATAACCGGCCTCACCCTATCAATTTTGCTTATGTCCTTGAGAGGTCAAGGAGTTGTGACTTAGGGTAGGATTTCAAATAGAGTTTGATTTTGGCCTTGAACTAATTTCCCCATTTTTGCTAACTTGATTGTCTGTGACAACTTGCACAACATTTCCAATTGCCACCTCTAAGACAACTGGGTCCAACATAAGCTCAATTTTTTTGCATTTTTTACTATGTTAGAGGCATCAATTGACTTCAAAAATATTGATCTCACCATTTAGGAAGCCGCTAAAAAATTACATGGGTGGTGTAGATTCCTTCCATTGTCCACCCATTGAAAAAATGGTGCATCCGTATTTCTAATCATTGCTTCTTTTGATCTTTAGGATTGTAAGTTGCATTTGTAACTGCACCCTTGAGCAATTTCACATAGTCAAGTCTTTTGGAGAGGGTGCCTTGTACCCTTTCCCTGCAACTGTCAATGATTGTCACCAAGTACTCCCAGTATAATACTCTTTACCACATTGAAGGGAAGGTTGTTGTAGATTTACCAGAAATTCACACATGCCTTATCTGGTTCCTTGTGTCTCTATATCCTTGTTCCAACTCTGTACCTTGCAGCGAAGGTTGTGCTTATTGAGTATGTTCCAAGTTGGTACAAAAAACTATGTATCCTCTTTGCTTGAACTTGATCAATGTGCCTCTCCTGCTTTGTATGTGTGGACTGAAAGTAGAGCCCACAATTGTTGCCACATCGTCCTCTGAATCCTCAAGCCATTCTAGGTCTAATGGCTTCTGTTATGGTTGTTGCACCCTTTCCCTCTCTAGTTTCTTCTCTCTCCAACTCCGTTTGTCATCATCTTGTTTTGCCTCTTCTGTAACATTGGGACATACCACAATAGTTGTGACAAACAATACATGCAAGATGATACTTTAGGCTATTGATGCCTCCAGAAAATGTTTTTTCTCAAAATTGCAAACTACTTCCCCTGAACTTTCCACGTACAACATACTTTCAAGTAAATGGTACAGTGCATTAGTGGGAATATTCTGCTAGTGATATACTGAGCCTTGATGACTCTGATGCTGAGAGATGCCATTAAGCTAAGTTCTAATGGGTGCAACACAATGTACTGTTTAAAAAATTAAAAATTTTCCGTAAATTTAATTAAAAAGTGTTAGATTACATCATTAAAAAATAAGAAAGCTCAGTAAATTTAATTAGAAAAATAGCATTATAAAACCATTTATAAAGAAATTGGCTTTCAACTCCTCTAAGGTAATTGCAAATTTCAAAGAGCCAAACCCTACAAACTTAAAATAGTTCCATTGTTTTAAAAAAATTACAAATGAGGGTGAATACATAGGATTTTTTCAAGCATGAATAAATTAATCATACTGCTTCCTTAAAATCATTGACAATTGAATAGAACACTCAAATTGCAAATCATATTGTGGATCCAATATATAAATAATATAGAACAAATTTACATTCTTGAAAAAAAGTGCTAAAAAAAAATGTATGTTACCAACTGAACATTTTTAAATTTGCTCTTTTCGCTATAAAATCTTGGTGTCAACTCATGCAAAGGATGCTCAATAGAATGTGTGATTATTAAATGAAGAGAGTGTGTTGCCAAAAAAATTTAAAAATTCTCCTTTTTCTTTCAATAACTTTCCAAACGCTAATGAATATTTATTCATTAGACGAATTTAAGGCTCGGACTCGCGGAATATTGGCAAATATTTGAGTCCAAGTTGGCGAGTTTTTCTTGGGAGTACTTGGTTGTTTATAAATATCTATTAAACTGCGATAGTTTTGAAAAGTATAAAGTCTTCAAAAGACAATAGGAAGACTTATCTTTTTATAGGTTTCCTATTCAAATGGCTTTTCGAAAGAACCATTGCCATCGGATATGCTTTCCACTGCTTCTAGGAAAAGAGTACTTGAAGGCATCCATCTTCAATGTAAGTTGCCTCCTAAACCCTATGCCACAATGGCATAGATATGGACATGTCATTTATAGTGCGCGTTTAGAACGCTGGTCCGGGAGGTGTGTTCGCAGCAAGGAATCACTCACAGTTGAGGTGGGTTTGTCAGAGCTCGCCCATGCTATGAGTTTGCAGTCAGATCTTTCGCCTTGCCAATAAAGGATCATCATAGCATTTGCCAAGTTTCGTGGCATGTAGAGCTTAGGCAGAAAGAGGCACAGAGCGAGGCATGTGCTGAGTATGTACAGTGCAAGAGCTGCTGCTGTTTAGGTAAATTAGAGAACTGTGTTCAAGGAGCTGGAGCAGTAGGAATTGCTAGGTAATTGCAGAGCTAAAGCAGGCAGTTGATAATATGATCTAACATACAAAAGTCTGGATGTCAGGAAGGATCAATGGACATACTCAGCCGCATGTTGGAGGGTGCTGCCACAAAAAATTTTAACACCATAAACCCTGAGCAACAGGGAGGCAATTGATGCAGGCCAGGATGAACGGATGTATTGCCTTGTCGACGAGGGCCTGGAGCAATCTAGATTCTGCAGCAATGGAGTTCAAGATGGAGGATTTGGAAATATTGAAAAATAATTGAATGGAGAAGCTTCGAGCTGAACTCTTCAAGTTCCAACTACAAGACAAAAGCTCTCCTAACACACTAGGATTAACTAATATTATTTACAATAATATTAATACCCTCTTTTAATCCACAGGGCTTATGGTGAGACCAAGCATGCCTCCGAACTTTTCAAAATTTTCTTTTCCAAGCGCTTTTGTCAGGATGTCTGCTGGTTGCTCTGCAGTAGGACAATGTAGCAATTTGACATTGCCATCTTTCACATGATGCCAAATCAGAGTGGAATTTTGTATTGATGTGCTTGGTTTGGTCATGAAAGACTGATTCTTCGCCATTGGAATTGCAGATGTGTTGTCAACCATCAATGGTGTTGATGAAACCTGTTTTTGCAATCTGAAAGAATCCTTTTGAGCCACAAAATTTCTCTGGTTGCCTTTGAAGCTGCCATGTATTCTGCTTCCGCTGAAGAAATTGTCGGCACTGATTGCTTCTTTGATTTCCAACTGACAATTGTTGTTCCCAAATTCATTAGAAACCCTGATGTAGATTTCCCATCTTCAAAATCACCAACATAGTCAGAATTTGAATAGCCAACCAGTTTGAAGTCTCCTGCCCTGGAGTATTTGAGCCCAAAATATTGTGTTCCTTTGAGATATCAAAGGACTCTTTTTGCTGCTACCCAATGACTTTCTCTGGGTTGTTGCATGAATCTAGAAAGAACACCAACAACAAAAGAAATATTTGGTCTAGTTGTGGTCACATAGATCAGACTTTCAATGAGTTGTCTGTATTTGGTTGCATTGACCAAATTTGTGGTATCTTCTGATGTCAATTTCAGATTTTGTTCCATGGGCGTACTAAGGCTTACAATTTGTCATTCCAAATTCGCTTAGAATTTCACCAATATACTTCTGTTGAGTGATGAAGATGTACTTTGGTTTCTCCAAATAGTAATGAAGACAACCCATATCTGTCATTGGAAACCCTTTCATCAACTCTGCTTTGATTTTTCCAGTATACTTCTCATTATTCCCTGTTACGAGTAGATCATCCACATACACTACTAGAAATACAACTGTTTTGAAAAAAAGAGCTATATCTTCAAAGTCAAAATGCTTGAAATCCGTGTTCAAGAGATGCTCAGTAAGTTTTTCATACCATGCATGTGGGGCTTGTTTCAAACCATACAATGATTTTTTTAGTTTGCACACTTTGTGCTCTTGGCCGTCAACTGCAAAACCTTCAGGTTGAGTCATGTACATTGTTTCTTGAAGATCACCATTCAAAAACGCAGTTTTCACGTCCATTTGATGAACTTTCCACACGTTTTGTGCTGCCAAAGCCAACAAAGTCCGAATGGTAGTCCACTTTGTTGTTGGTGCAAAGGTTTCATTGTAGTCTATTCCTTCCTTTTGGGCATAACCCTTTGCGACAAGCCTTGCTTTATGTTTGTCAAGCAAGCCATCAACCTTGTATTTGTTGTGGAAGACCCTCTTGCAACCAATTGGTTTACAGCCAATTGGAGGATCAACCAATTTCCAAGTTCCATTTTTCACCAATGCATCATACTCATCTTTCATGGATTTTTCTCCAGGGCACATCCTTTTCAGCTTGTTTGAAAGAGGATGGTTCTGAATCAAACACAACATTGAATTCTTCTCCTAGAAAATCATTCAAGATGATCCTTTTCAATCTTGTTTTAAATTTCCTATAGGACATTTTCTAATTGGTTGTGCGGCTGCATGTGCACTTCGTGTGCCAGTTTTCCAACTTCATCAAGACGGACATCTTTCAATGTCTGTGTTTCCCATTTAGTCATCTTCCTCTATGGTTTTGGTGCCCCAATCTCATGATTTGAAGCTCCTTCACTTTCGGTTCTTTGTTCTTGTGCCACTTGTCCATTTTCTGATGAAGTTTCATTTTCTTCTTTAGGAGTTTCAATTTCTGTTATTAGAGATATAATGGCATCAATTCACTCTAAACTGCATGTCCCCCTATTGTTTGGAATTTCCAAATCACTCTCCTTGTAGACATTGAACTTGGCATATTTATCTAGTCGACTCAATTGACGATTGATGTTGGCTTCATCCTTTGCAGTTTCACAAAAGACGACATCCCTTGCAACAAGAAATTTCTTGTTTTTTCATCATAGAGCATGTATGCCTTGGAGGATTCAAAATATCCACATGAATGCATTTATGACTCTTGTGGTCCAACTTATTCCTTTTCTCCTTAGGGATCAATGCGTAACACGTGGATCCAAAAATCCGAAGATGACGCATTAAAGGAAGATGACCACACCACATTTCATATGGAGTCTTCAATTGAAGGGTTGTTGATGGTGATTTGTTTCAGAGGTACATTGTTGTTTGTGTTGCTTTTGCCCAAAAGTGTAGATTTACCCCTTTGAAATACAACATTGCACGAACCATATTCATCATAGTTCTATTCATACCCTCAAGCAACCCATTTTGTTGAGGAGTGTGAGGAACTGTGAGATGGTGTTTGATCCCGTTTTGCTTGAGATAGGATTCAAATGTCTTTGAAGTGTACTCACCACCATTATTAGTCCCAAGTGTCCCAATGTGGGTTTGAGCTTCATTTTCCACCATGGCTCGAAACTTTTGAAACATTTCAAAAGCTTATGATTTTTATTTGAGGAAATAGACCCATGTCATTCGGATGTGGCGGTCGATGAACAACATGAAGTACTTGTGACCACCAATTGAGAGAATTGGAAGAGAACACAAGTCTGAGTGGACCAACTGCAACTTTTTGTTAGCTCTCCACTTTGACTTTTGGAAAGGTCCTCTTGAGTGTTTAGCCAAAATATAGGCTTCACACCTCAAATTTTGCAGGTAGGTAAACTGGGCAATTCTTTTGCTAAACCATTCTCTTTGCCACAACACATTTCGTCTTGATTGCAACCATGATTGGAGTTCCCAAATCTAGTCAATACAATTGCATTATCACTTTTTCTTTTGATAGTGACTTCCCCGTTGTCCAGTAGAATGGAGTGCACTTGTTGACTAATGAGCACCAAGGACATAATCGTGGATGGATTGGTAGACAAATATAGCCAACTATCTAACGTCCCATGAAAACCTAGGTCCAGTTGTTACATAAGATCGACATCTTCCTGTTGGATTGCACTATTGATGTAGCTGGATTCATTTATTCCTAACATTCCTCCTTGAATGTTGCACCATCGTCTCCATTTGCAACCTCAGTTGGTACATTTTGGATATGCTCGTATGCTTACGGAGTTATCCCATACGCGGATATCAATGTTGTAATATTTGGGATTTAAAGCATACGGCATTGGAGACGGCAATGTTGGTGAAATCATTTTGTTCCACCTTTTCACAATCATTGGTTTTCATAACGGTCACTGGGCTAAAAGCCCCTCTTTCCTGTATGGGTCGTGCTCCTATTGGCTTGAATATGAACTTTCTTTGATTGTGGGTTGGCCATTAGACATGGGAATCAATGCCACCATATATCATCTAAACCAATGGCAAAGTGCATTATACAATGTCTACAAGGGATCGTATCATACTTAGTGACAGGGAGCTCCCGTGAAACTCAACAAATGAGGAAAGAGAGGGTTAATGTCCCCACCAAGCTTATCATCAAGGATTCACATGATTTTATTCTTAGGGCTCTCTCTGTGTCTAGCATTGCCTCCAGACGGTCCACAACATTATCAATCACCATCCAGCCACCCAAAGCACATCTCACCTTCACAAAGTCATCTCATAGATTCGAGTATGTCAAGTGGCACAACCTAGTCTCAGCAACCTGGTTAAAAAAATGGAAGATCAATTCAATAACTACAAAGTTGGAAAGTAGATTTAGAGGGAGAGTAGAGGAATATTAAGCATTTAAAAACTTAAAAAGTAACTGTAAAACTTATAAGTTGCTGGCTCATAGTAGTTGTAAATCCTTTACAACATTCAACAAGCTCTAACAATTGAAAAATCTTCTGCATATGGCTTGAGAGCCATGTCCAAGGTTGGTAGCATCATAACATGTCTGAATCATCGTTTGCCTCACGTGTAGATTTGCCTCAATCTTCATGGAATTGTGACCCAATCATATCTGCTAGCAGACAGATTCAAGTAGTGTATTGCACATGGTAGTCCAAAATATGTCCTCATACCTACCCTCTACTATCAACCTTGTTGCCTTGCAAGGTCACTTAATTGTCCGTGATGACTTAGACATACGTTATGCGGGGACGCGTACCCCCACATTTTTGACACGTCTGGGACGTCCCGGATGTCATGGGGATGTGGGGACGTAGAAAACGTTTGGGGGACGTCTGGACATACCCCACATGGTCTGCCACCTTTTTAAATAAAAAACACTGTTTTTACACTCTAAACTTTTTAAAAAATTGTAAATCACTTATATAACATAAAAACAACATTACTAACCTAACCCTAACCCGTTATAAATTTACATTTGTTTTCAATTTTTGGCTGATACTTGTAGTTGTCCTTTTCTGGATTTTTGGTGAAGAATTGACAAGAATAGACAATTGCCATTTTTGTAAATTTGGGTCCGGGAAGATGTAGCAGCAAATGAATATGTGCCATAACTTTCACTGTGGCTCCATTTAGGTGCCGTTTTACTCTAAAAGTTATATTTTCTAATAGCTCTACGCATTGATGGCATATTTTTCTTATTTTCATAAAATCAATTTTTGCACCTTTTTGGACCATTTTCAACTTCTATGCAATCTTTTGAAAGAATCATGAGTATTAAGGAATGTATTTGATGTTTATGAGTTCAAGTTTCACCTTATTTAAATCTCAAATGGTTTTATTTCAGCTTATTTATATAATTTAGTCACTATATCTTTATATTTTAAATATTTATATATTTTTTAATTAGCTGTCCCCCGCCGTCCCAGAGATAAATTTAGAAATTTTTTCGTTGTCCCATATCCTTTGCTGTCCCCATTCTTAGGTAACTATGCGAAGCCAAATATACGCAAAACATGTCTTATTGCTGAATTCATCCACTTCTTCAGCATACATTTGTGGTTTTGCTTACTTTCTATTTAGTAATTGGCTGACAAGATTTTTATTGACTGAATCCATAACAATTTGACGTCACATTTCAGTTGTAGTCGTTAATTGGAGTTATCCTTGGGGATATAAACTCCATCCTTAGAATCCTAGAATATTGATACCCGATGTCCCGCATCAATGTATCCAAAACTTTTAGTTTGATACACTCTTAGAATGCAAATATAGTTCAACACTTTGAGTCATTGAAGTTGTCTATGGGATCATTTGTTGATAGTAGGTTTGCAACTAAACAAATTGTGTCATACTTTGGAAGGCTCATTCCACAATGTCCTCAGAAATGTCATCAGACTTATCACTATGCTGTGTGGAAACAAACATTGTCTATTCAATCCATATTAGGTAGTTGGTTCCTTGAATCAAACTAGAATTTGACAATTCATATGTTTATCACTAATTCTTATGCTACAAAATACTGCCAAGGCAAAAATTTGTCTTACTACATGCTGAGACTAAAGCCATTTTGGACCAAGGAAGAAGGAGAACATGAAAAAGGAAGTCCATAAGACTATTTCGTAGGCCGCAAGGGATAACAGCTGAATAGTGTGTTGCATACAACCCTGGATTCAGACATCTATGTGAAGTGTACAATGATTGCAGAAACTCTTATCATTGTCATAGACATAGGGGCAAATTCCTCAACTCATGTGCAAGCATGGGGAGGATACATTCCACCAACTGGAGAAAATTGAGAAAGATCTTGTGAAGGCCAATTTTGTCTTGTGATGGCCTGGTAATTCTGGCGCACTCTGAAATATGTTTCATCCTTAACAAAATTGAATTGCACATTAAGGTCAATGACTTGATAAGCTAAAATACTATCTTGAGGTATACACAAAGATTGCACAAAACAAGTTTTCATTATGCTTGAAAATAAGGTCTGAACATGGAACATGTTATTGCCATGCTCTCAAAACTGATTTTAGGAGATGTTTACAGAAGCAATGAATGAAATCTTTCGCTCAACAACTAAACCTTGCACAAAATTTTGAACATGGTTCCATTTGAGTTAGGTCCATTCTTACTTTCAACAATGAAGGCTGGAGAAGCAAATCCTATAACTTTGATGAATATCGGAGAGCCAAAGGGCCAAATGACAACAGAAGACTTGGAAAAATTAGCTTGAAGATTATTTTTTTTGGATGCTTGAAATCTAGACCATCTTGCACAGGATTTTCTTATCAAGTTTTGGGGGACCTATACAGGCTCATGATGAACAAAAGTGAATGCATCTTGAGTTTAGCATCCAAAATAAACCCATCCCATAGGCAACAAAATTCTGGATTATTGGAATGTGTAAGAATCATTGTTCTGATTACAGTGGGATTCTCTTTCTCATTGCAATAAAGTTACAGTGCTCTTATGTCTCCATAAGATGTGATTCCTTTTGACTTACGCTAACTGACACTATTTCGATCAATGCTAAGTAAGAAAAGAAAGCTCAAGAATACCTTCCACGAAATATGAATTATTGTCTGAATTATGCATGAGCTCTGATCAAAAGATTTTTTAAAGGTTTATTTCAGCTGATTATGTGGCAATAATTAGCCCGAGGCTGACATACAAACTCAGTTTTCAGAGGGACCATTGCAACGTTATGAATAAGTTGTTGCGACACTGTTCCACCTCCCATTGGCTGATCTTTATACTTCAACCGAAGTCAAGGTCTGTCCAATTCTGGAGGGACTTGTGCTTGCAAATTTATGCTATTAAGAAAGAGTGGATATCTATTACAAAAACTACGGCACCATCTACAGTTCCCATGCCACGACCTTCGGAGGGATAGAGCTTGCAAAGCTCCAAGCATTAAAAGGTTATCTGAAGGGGATTCAAGTCATCCATGAAGTCAATTAACCTATGTTCAAATTTGGTTTGTCAGATAGTACTCATCACTCGGAGGACTGACAGAGGTAGTTCTCAACAGTTTCGAGCAAATCAGAAGGTTCCATGCAACTTGATGTCAATACAAAAAATCATAACTTAACTCAATCTTCTCTCTATAAATCATCCCAGTTAAATGGCTTGATTATTGACTTTATGAGCTCATAACAATCCTAGTCACTATCCAAAATTTGTAGTGTGGAGTGCCTAGAGTCAATGTTGAGCCTTGAGATTGGCTAACCATTCATATAGACAAATGTTATGTTCTTACGAGTCAGACTTGTCAAAGAAATTCAGAATTTCTATGCGAATCATGGATGTCCAATGTTCCATACTTTGTGGAATTATCTTGCAATCAAACAATCCATTGGAATCTTTCATCCATGATTGCGCATGGGATTCTGGAATGAATTACTGAAAATGTCATTATCCTTTTATTATGTGTAGATTACCAAAATTCTAGATCACGGGACATTCTTATGTGCAATTTGTTAGTTTAATGTCTCCGTAGAGTTAGAATTAATTTCTTATTTGCAAGTTTGACTTAAAAAATAGAAAAGGAAAGCACAGATCTGTTATGGTAAAAGTGACCCTTTTGGCATGAAGTTAATGTGTTTCCATCCAAAGAGGAGGAAAAGGATTGGAGATTTGGACATTGCACCCCTTAGTTCATAAAAGGACAAATAGTGGAATACCTGCTGAGACAAGAAGACTTTTATTGTATCACATGCTTGCAGAGGGATAATTGCTCGTGCTAAATGTATCATGCATAACCAAATCACCTGTGACAACACATTTTCAATAGACCCAAGAATGAATTTCACATGGCTGACGATGTCTACTTTGAATCTGATCTGAACAAATCATTGTTGAGTGAATCTATGAATTGGATCCTCCATTCAAAGATTGGCGACTTGGTCTAAATGTTGATGCATTTATTTTGGGAATAAATCGATGCATGTTGTATTTTTAAGGATTTAGAAGTATTTGCCAAGGTGCATTTTATTGCTGCTGCAATGCTTATTTGTTCCAGCTCCCAACGACATTGCATTTGGTAATCAGAGTTGGCATGTTTTGTTGATGACATAAGCTTGATCAACAATCTGCAGTTCTTCCATTTTATTTCAGTAGCAAAATCGCTGACATTGCAAGGAAATTTGAATGCCTAGGAATAAAAAGAGCTGAAATTAATTTATATAATTTATTCTAACTCTAGTGACTTGAAATCAGATTTCTGGGTAATGTTTTGCAATATTTTAATACTCAAGAAAATTGGGTAGAATTCATAGTGCATTGGAAAGCTTCCTGTGCAATTTCTAGTTCATTGATGCAACCCATTTCATGGAAAAATACTCAAGTATTGTAGGAGTTATAAAATTTGGGTCTAAGTTTCAGTGGTCCAACAAATTATCAGAGATTGTTCATTTAGAGTTGTTCCCATAAAAATCAGATGGGGCCCAAAATTGTTACCTTTCACCAATTGGCATCCAGTGAGTCCATGCTACGTTTCTGATGGGTTCTACCCCCCTAGGAAAACAATTTTATCCTCCAAACCTAGCATTGAATGTTCTATTAACGCCTGTACAAGTATAATGGTGAGTTACTTTTGACGTCGAACTACTAATTCTTAGAGATTAGGTCGATTTAGAATTCATAGAAAGTGAAAAATAGCATTTAAATGGATCACCAAGGTATGGCTATTAGGACATATGGAAATGGTGTTCGCATTTGAGACTCACGAAATACTGCAAATAGGGTTAGTGCCAACTATGTTTGGAGGCCATGGAAAACCACACAACACTGAGGTTTTGTCGTGGAAGAAAATAGGGATGATGAATGCAGACCAATGTAATAGGGAGCCCAGGCTGCTAATGCAAATGTGGATGCGAACACAAAAAACAAAACAAGAGAAAGCACAAGATGGTTATGAGGTTAATTGCTACACTTCAGATTTCGCAATCAGAAGCTCTGGAGTAAGCCAAAAGTTGAAAATACCCTTGTTATTCTGTAGTTTGGCACAATAGAAAGCAATCGTGTAATAGACTAATAGAGATGCACATTTTGACACATTGGTAGAAAACATGGAAGAGGCTAGGGAAAGTTCAAGTTTGTATGAAAGACAATGGAAGGGTCGTGCTTCCCTTAAAGGTGGGATCTATCAAGGTAGCATGAAACCATGTTTAGAGACAATATAGATAGATCAAGACATGGGATAGGCTGGTGGCAAAACTCAAGGTGAATGTAATGTCCCTTTCCAGGGCTGAATCACACTAACAAGGAAATTACACAATTTCAAACATGAATGAAATATGGATTTTATAACAACAGTTCCAATATTAACTAAAACCCTAGCATCAAACTGAAAATTACACTTTAGGGCATCAAGCACCTTCCAAACAAGTTAATTTCAATAATGTACAAATCTTCTCCAAATTATTTACAATTAATGGAACAATACACTTAAGCCAAATTTCCAATCATGTGAAAATCATGACCATAATACCCAGCTGCAATTTAATTTTATGAACAGCAGAAGTGCAGTCCACATAAATGAGCTAAAAGTGAGGTCTCCAAACCCCAACAATTCCAAAAATATGACAAATATGCACTATATCAGCCTTATAAAATGTGAGGAGTCCAAATATCAACTTGGCATGTTAATTTGTGCCCTAAAAGACACCCAATCACACTCCTATACAAGTCGCTCCCTAGGAGAGGGGTTCCAAACAATGCCAAAATCCATTAGATGTCTTTTTCTTGATGCCCTAGCTGCAAACCAGCAAGATAGTCTTCAAAGAATGTCTTCAACACCACCAAATTGGAGGGTTTCCATCCCCCAATTTTCAACAAGGAAGGTTTCTGTCTCCCTTGCTTGCCACACTAATGGATTGTCGCCCTTTAGTGGAATTGGATTAGAGCACAAGTCTAGAACCAAAGTAGATAAAAGTATATGCCAAAAAGATGCACAAATAGAGCCTATACGACCTCTTTTATAGCTTAGTGGTGGCGCCAAAAGCCTTAGAGGAGAATTCCCCGCAAGATCGACCTCTTTAAAAGCTTGTCTTAATATCTAATTTCACTTTTGGGAGCTCTCCAACCCAACCTACCTGCCTTGGGGAAAACACAAAGTAAAAGCTTAAATATGAATAAAGAAAACTGAAATATAGCTCAAGTTCTTGTCTTGTTCAACTTCTTCTTGCCCACGGAAAGGAAGATCCCCAACTGAAAGAAGCCTATAGGTGTAAACTTATTATGAAACACAGGGGACATCCACAAGGTAAAATTCACACTCTCAGATTACTAGCTCAGTTTGTTCAAAAGGTTGCAAGGCGTGCGATAAAGGGAGCTTAGTGTGAAAGAATACACTAAGGAATTTCCCGACTCACCTTTCGAGAGGGACAAGTGGAGAATGACATGGAGGAAATCATTAGGTTGCGTTCGACGTACAACATCATATTAGTTCTTTACCCCCTTACCGATTGATTAATGAGATTAGTATGTGTTACAAGTCCATTCCATGGCAGACATGATATAAATGCTCTGACAGTCAGTTCAATGCATTGTCCAAGCTGACGTGCAAATGATAGGCTACCTCTCCATCTTGAGAAAAGGAAAGGTTGCTCAATCTTGTTTGAACAAAATAGACTCGTGTCTAAAGGTGCAAATTATCTTACTCTAGGCCTGGAAGCAATCATGTTGGACCATAGACAATCTTTCAAGGAAATTTCCGAGGAGCTAAGTACATTCGATGCCCGGCCTCGTGGATTTTGGAGCATCTTAAAACTGTGGATATATGCAGGGTAAGTAAAGCATGTATGTTTGCTCGCATCCTCAGAATGGTGGTAAGCAATCTGCCTGTCACATCTGCACAAGTCTCTCTATCCGGCAAATGAATTGTCAAGTCTGAATCTGAAGTATCGATGGGAGAATCTCTGATGTTCAATGCATGTTAGTCTGTCTATCATCTGTCTGTCTTTCTGTCCATAATCCGAGAAGAAATCTGTTTCAACGGTGACTCTTGTAATGATCCCTTTTTGAAATTAAAGTAGAACGAAGATCTCATCTGTCCTATTTCTATCTCTCTTTCCATCTAATGGGTCTCTCTAGAAAGGGGAACGTTCGTCCAGATTCTCGCTAAGTTTGTCTGTCAAAAGTGCTTTTCTGTTAACTAATCTATGTTTCTAATTTTAAAATAACAGTACTTTTCTATGTCGGTTTAAGTCATGCTGACACTGTAATTAGAAATTAAAAAAAGGCAAAATGTTAAAATGGGCAGTTGTCTAAGGCTGTTCATTTTGCTCAACCTCTATCATCTATGAAATCTTGACTTCTATGAAGTTGAGCATTTTCCTTCCATAGACTTTCATGCCTATTAAGGACAAATTATCTTACTCTAACATACAATCACTTTGACGGAAATTCTCATTGACGATAGATTTGAGGATGAAAATTTTCAGCTATTTGTTTGGTTGGCCCAACCTCAGGGAGAGCATCTTAGTGCTCATTTCGGATCATCCACAGTTAAGCCGATAGGCGATCCTTTCTAGGGATGATAAATATCTATATTTTACCCTATGTTCATCAAAGTGATTCAGATCTCTCGACTAGGGCAGCAATGAACAAATGGAATTGGTACTGAGATATTAGTCTGCAGCATCTGCTTTTGGTCAGCCAATTGCCATTTCCATGTGACTCTTTTGTCAAATACTATTTAGATGCCCCTGCTCATCTTACTAGAAACGGGTACTACTAAATTTGTCATGGTGTGAAAATTTATCATCATTATATTCAGTTCTTAATCTGTAAAAATAACCTATCCCCTCCATGGATAGTCATGTGCCAAGATGGATTTTTAAAGGCTTTGCCCCTTACATTTCTCTAATTGTTGGATCTTACCAGTCATCCATCCAAGATATTATCAGATGTGATTCAACTTCGTAGACTCAATATTCCTATTGAATAAATTATGAGGAAGTCTAACCAATTTGTTGGAAAATCCAAGATTGACAACCATTTCCTAGGAAAGGTGACATTAGGATGACATGTAAGTTGCCAGGGGAAAAGTCTGCAAAGGAATAGTGGACAATGGAAGGACCAATAATTTGGTAGTGGAGGAAATGGTGGATAAATTGAAGTTGGAAAGAATCAAGCATTCAAATCTATACAGAGTTTCATGATCGCAAAAGGGACACTAGTTGTCGGTAAAGGAACAGTGTGTGGTTAACTTCCAGATTGGGAGATATGAGGATGAAGTAATGTGCGACATCATGCCCATGGACGCATGTCATGTGCTACTTGGTAGGCCTTGGCAGTTTAACCGGAAGGCACAACATGATGGCCATACAAACACATACATGATAGAGAAGGATGGAGTGAAGTATACTCTGAACCCATCGCGGGAGAAGGTTGAAACAACATCAAAAGTGTTGTCACTCTTGGGTAAGTAGTCTTGAGTGAAGTGAAGCAAGATAGTGCATGCTTTGTGCTCGTAGTACGAACCATGCGAAGAAAAGGTGTGGCGGAAGCAGTTGAAGAAGAAGAAACAATGCCAACAAAGTTGAAAGGTATGGTGGAAGAGTTTGCAAAAGCTATGTCTAGTGAGTTACCTGAAGGGTTACCTTGTATGAGAGACATTACTCACCGCAGGATTTAATTCCAAGGATCAAGTTTGTTGAACAAGGCAAGCTTACAAGGATGACACTGCAAGAGAATGTGGAGATACAAAGCAAGTGCAAGAGTTGTTGGATATGAGACTCATCAGAGAGAGTTTGAGTCCGTGTGCAGTGCCAACAGTATTAGCACTGAAGAAGGGTGGTGAGTGGCGTGTGTACTTATTCGAGAGCCATACACAAGATCACCATCAAGTTTAGGTTTCCATTCCCATGCATGGATGACATCATGGATTGCTTGAGTGGAACAAAGTATTTCAGCAAGGTTGATTTGAAGAGTGGATACCATCAAATTCGCATAAGAGAAGGGGATGAATGGAAGACAATGTTTAAGACTCAAGAAGGATTGTATGAGTGGCTTGTGATGTCATTCGGATTGAGCAACACACCAAGTACTTTCATGAGGTTGATGAATCAAGTCCTGAAACCATTTTTAGGCAAGTTTGTGATTGTGTACCTAGATGATATTCTAATTTTCAGCAGGACGCGTGAAGAGCATCTGCTACATATCAGGAAAGTGTTGCAGAGATTGTGGGAAGAGAAGTTGATTAATCTAAAGAAGTGTAGTTTTATGCAAGAGGAATTGGTGTATTTGGGATTTGTGATTTCCAGAGAAGGATTGAAGATGGACCTTGAAAAGGTTCATGCAATTTTGGATTGGCCATTGTTGAGGAGTGCTTCTGAGGCACACAGTTTTCATGGGTTGGCTAGCTTTTACCACAAGTTCATCAAGAACTTTAGTGGTGTATGCACATTAATTACAGAGGCCATGAGAGGAGATAGGAAGAGTTTTGTCTAGAGCACAGGTGCAAAAAAGAGCTTTGTGGAGTTGAAGAAAAGAATAACAAAGCAGCCAGTGTTGGCATTACCAGATTTTGCAAAAGTGTTTCAGGTCGATTGCGATGCTAGTGGCATAGCCATTGGCACAATATTAAGTCAAGAGGATAGACTTGTTGCATATTTCAGTGAGAAGTTGAATGATGCAAGGAGGAAGTATAGTGTTTATGATTAGGAGTTTTATGCAATTGTGCAAGCGTTGAAGAAATGGAGACATTACTTGTTGCCTAAAGAGTTTGTGTTGTACACAGACCATCAGGCACTACAATTTATTAACAGCTAGGGAAAGTTGAACCAGAGGCACATGAAGTGGGTGGAGTACCTACAAGGATACACATTTGTGTTGAAGCATAGAAGTGAAAAATCAAACAAGGTGGTTGATGCACTCAGTAGGCATAGTTGTTTGTTGACATGAGAATAGAAGTTGTGGGTTTTGAATCCATGAAAGAACTATATGTGCAAGATGAAGATTTCAGAGAAACATGGGAAGCATGCACAATACTCACAAGTGTGGACATGATACCTTGGGTGGACTATTTTTGCAGGAAGGATTGTTGTTTAGAGGAGGATAATTTTACATCTCGAAGGGGTCAATGGGGGAAAACTTGGTGAGAGAAACATTGTGGAGGATTGGTAGGGCACTTTGGCTTGGATAAAACCTTAGCAGCTAGGGAGAGTTACTTTTGGCCACATATGAATGTGGATGTGCAAAATTTTGTACAAGAATGTCGTGTTTGTCAATTGGCTAACGGAAGATCTCAGAACATAGGGTTATATCAACCTTTTCCCATTCCAGAGATGCCTTGGGGACATATAAGTATACATTTTGTTTTGAGTTTTCCCAAACACAAAGGGGGTTGATTCCATTTTTGTAGTGGTGGATAGGTTTTCAAAGATGGCACATTTATTGCTTGCAGGAAGACCAGTGATGCAACACATTGCAAATCTTTTCTTTAGGGAGATTGTGAGACTGCATGGATTACCACACAATATAGTGTCTGACAGAGATACAAAATTCGTTGGTCATTTCTGGCGAACATTGTGGAAGAAGTTGGATACAAAGTTACAATTCAGTTCAACATATCATCCACAAATTGATGGACAGACAAAAGTTGTGAATAGAAGCCTTGGAGATTTGCTTAGATGTTTGGTTGGAGATAAGCCAAGAACTTGGGATTTGGCTTTAGTGCAGGCAGAATTTGCTTATAACAATTCAGTAAATAGGAGTACAAGGAAAACACCATTCCAAATTATATATGGGAACAACCCAAGAGGAGTTGTGGAGTTGAGAGACTTACTCGCAATGAGGATAGGAGTGTTGTAGCTGGAGATTTTGTAGAACACAAAAGAAGTGCACCAACAAGTGTGCAATCAGTTGTTAAAGATGAATGCACAATACAAACAACACATAGATGAGAAACAAAGGGAAGTTGAATATCATATTGGAGACATGGTCTTGGCATACTTACAAAAGGAAAGGTTTTTGAAAGGAACATACAATAAGCTTAAGTGGAAGAAGATAGGGCCATGCAGAATCATCAAGAAATTTGCACAAAACGCTTATGAGATTGAGTTGCTTGTAGGCATTGATATCTCTAATATCTTTAATGTGGCAGATTTGTATCCATACTGCGCAATACAAGGAAGGGAAGATGAACCTGAATCATAAGATGGCAAGAGTAGATTGGAGGAAATAGATGCTTGAAAAGGAGCATGATGAAGTGGAAGGGATAATAGACACCAGGTTCAAGAAGACATGCAACAAGGAGTACATTGAGTATTTGATCAAGGGGAAAGGCAAGAAGACTGAAGATGTGATTTGGCTAAGTGTTACGGATGTCACACAATATGACATATTGGTTCCTTGAGCAGGAGCTCAAGTTTTCAAAATTACTTGAGGTGTATGATGCAGGAGCATCCGAGTTCACAAGAGAATCTTGTATCAACCAAAATAGTTGAACAATTTGAGTTAAATGTTTGTCATTTTGTGGAGTATTTTTTGGGTCATGCATTGAAGAATGTGTGTTGGCAACTGTGAAAGTACAATGTTGCATTTTGTTGAGTGCGCAAGTCCATTGTGCAATATTTGGAGTGCGCAGTTTCTACATGCAATGTCTGGTTTTGCGCAATTGTCCAGTGCGCAACATTGTCGCATGCAATCATGTTCGAGCCGCGAACTTGGAATAATTGAATGTTTGAAGGCACGATTTTCGGAAAAAGATGACTAGTTGTGTTTGGGTCTATTGTTGGGTCCTTTGATCCTTTCATTTGAATTACGTAAAATTAGGAGTCTTAGGAGGTGGCATGAATGGCTATATAAGTAGAGCCAATTGCCTTAGGAAAGTAGTTCAATTTTTGGAGAACTTAGAGTGCTTAAGAGTATGCAGCATATGGATGGAGCTTAATGCTCATCAAATCATGATGATGGTTGAATAACCATAGTAACAGTGTAAAAATAACTCTTATAGAGAGTGATTCTGAAGTATTGAATATTTTGTAGTACATGGAGGATTTTCCATGTCCATATGTTGTGTAGAAGGGTGTCAGGTGGGTCTTTATTGAAGACCCTAACCCCGTTTGCTTCACAACATGTTAATTAACTTCTCAAATGTCGGTGTTTGTCCTGTGACATTCAAAGTGGTCACAAAGATCTTGTAGAAGGGGGGAAATGCTCTCAAGACAATTGGTACTAAAGAGTCATATACCAGTTTGACTTCCAATGCTTGAAGTGACGCCCTCAAAGTTGCAACAAGCTTAAAAAAGGCCTTCATTTTTTCACCATTTTTCAATTTGAGACCATGTAATTGACTCTGGAGGTGGAGAATTGTATTCTGGTTCTTGGCCTCATACACTGTGTTGATTTTATTCCATGTGTCCTTGGTTGTTCTAACATGACGAATGTGGGGTTGCAACTTGTATGACACTCCAAACATGATATAATATTTTTTGCCTTCTGTTTGACTCTATCAATCTATTGTTCAAGTCCATCGCATCGCAGACTAGACTAGACTATGTTCGTGCATCACTTCGGCATGGGGGGGCTTGGATATCACTCACTTATATATAGATATTATGGGGTTACTTGTCCATCGACTTTCTAGTTGGGGAGCTAGCCATATCTATCTATAGGTTGATCAACGAGTTGAGTTTAGAATGGATGGATGTGTGCCCCTATATAGATCATATCTCAGCTGATGATTGACTGAAATCTGTCTACTATTCTATCATCTGACTGATCATAACAGATTTACGTTTGATAGTAGTTTGGCTACGCAACAACATCATTGTAAGGTTGAATGAAGCCATCAAGTACATTCTTCATGCCTTAAAATTCAAGTTGAGTTTTGAGCTTGGTTCTCCATGCAACATTTCTGAGGACCTATGAATCTAGCTGAAAGAATTTTGGAGCATTTGCGGCCATTTTCGCAAACTGTGTGAGATGGATGGGTTCCATATTGCTTCTGCAGGAGGAGGTGATGCTGCATTGGGCTCCAAGAAAGATTCAACGTAGGAAGTGAGAGTTCTTCAAAAAAATTGAAAGGCAAAGCCTTACTCGAATGAGGGTTCTCCAAAGTGTTTTGTGCCTTTTTACTTTTGTGCATGAGTCCGACACATTGTAGAAGTTTTCCAAAGCTTTTCCTGAATTGGTTGTGTTTTTAGATTTGCATATTGCACCTAAGAATAGCCGCCACAGGTGAGAGAATTGTAAGTGGCGGGAGGAGAATGTTGTTGTGACTTCAAAGAGTCAAGTCATGAAAGAGCGTGCAAAGAATTGAACATAAAGCCAGGGGTGAGCTCGGATGTCGTAGGGTAGTTCTCGCATACACCAAACTAAGGTCAAAGCTTGTTGTTCTAGTAGGAGAATCGAGCAAAGGATATTTGCCAACACCGCCATCAACAAAGTTAGAGGAAGCTTGGTGGACTATGTGCAATGGATAAAGTTGGGTCCAAGCTTGCATGAAGAGGAGAAAGCCTTCAATGGTTTAAGTAGGCTCTTTCTCCAAGACAAGTCAATACACGGAGGTCTATTGAGGTCATTACACAACCAAGTAAAGTCAAAACGCCTCCTTGGATGCTCCTTGCTTGTGGGATAAAAGAGTTGGTAGGTTCAAGGTCCTGGTAGGGATTGCATTCAAGGCCGATTAGATGAAGCACTAATATGACTTGTGATCGAGCTAAGGACATCGTTGTTTTGCGACAATGTCCAATGCCAAGTTGTGGATTTTGAGTGAGCTCAGGGATGAGTCGAGCTTGAGTGAAAGAGCTCTCTGAAGTACCGAGTCTGATGCAGTGCTTGAGTTAGGTCCAATACAACTTGTCTTCACGCAATGTGAAACTCCTCTGATTAAGAATGTATTACAACTTAACATAGAATGACTAGAGAGCGAGGGTGGCGTAGGGCTCCTCATGTTTCTTGTTCTGTCAATTATTTTCTTCTTCTTCTGAGCGTATACTTCCTAGGATTAGAGATCACTGCTCTGATACCAATTGTAAGCTGCAACCAAAAATTATTTTATTCAACATCATAAAAGGATTACAACGAGTTATTTATGAAACCCCAATGCTCGTAACAGTCCCTATAAAATATGGTGATAGACAAATATAACCAACAACAAATAAGAAAAGACCTATGTAAAGTTGTTTTATAATATAACAAGTTTATTTTACATCAATAGTTGCAAACTTGATCTGTTTACCAAGTATGTTGATGTACAACTTTCTTCATGAAATTCCTCAAAGAAGTCCTTTCAGAAAAGTCATGTGTTGAGTGGTTCCAATATCTAGGACACAAGCATCAAACTAAGTGGTACTAATTGAGGCATTATTTGTTTCATCACAGTTGGAAAGCAAATATTCACTGGTGAATTGAGTGGAGTTTGGTTCTTTGGTGGGCTTCTTTTCTTCTTTTTGTTTGTGATAAACTTCATTCTTCTCCCATGAAATCTTGCATTCATGAGCTTCGTGGCTCCCTTTTTCTGCCACACTATTTGCAGAATAAGTGTTTATCATTTTGCCTTTTCCCGCTGTTATTATTATTTTTGCATCCTTTACCCTTATTCTTCTCCTTGCCCTTGTCATCATTTTCTGAAGACGAGAACTTGAAGGAAGAACCTTTGAAAGAATTGCCTTTTTGATTGGCATGGCAAATGCTTTTTCCTAATGACTCGGTTTTTCTCCCAAAGGCCTTTTCTCTTTCGGCCATCTTTTCAACCAATTGATCAAATGCGAGTCTTTAAATGATTGCTTGCTTGTAAAAACTCCAAGTAGGTTGAATATGCAGGAAGAAGGGCTCTTATTAAGGTTGTTATGTATATAACAATTTTCACCGCGATGACTTCACCATCATGCTTATAGCTCTAAGTTTTGAGTCTAGACTCATCACACCTCCATTTTTCAACTCAAGATTGAACAACTTCAATTGCAACTTTATGAACTGCAATGTTGAGTGGGAATCATACAAGTCTTTTAGCTTATGGAATGCTTCCCATGTAGTAACAAACCCTTGAATGTGATGAAAGACTTCTTCATCATTTGAGGCCCTCATTAAGGCCAATGCTTTCAAATTCTTCTGCTTCTAGATATTGGCTTCCTTTGCATTTGTAGGTGGTGTTTGCTCTGTGTCCCCATCGCAATGTCAATCTATAGATTATTGAAGATAAGTGTGCTCTCCATTTGCCAAGACCACTCAAACTAGGTATCTTTGCATGCAAAAAAACTCACAATATACTCAATAATACTTAGTGTGACACAAAATAAACTTGAGATGTTAATATTCACAAAGAGAGAAGATTACATATATAGTGAGTTGATCTCCTATAAGATAGGAGTCCACACTTATCTCCTTCAACCACTCATATCTAATAATATTGTGGGTTACAACTCACCCATAATCACATTCTAACTATAGAATGTAATGTACCCAAGAATCTCTCTCATATATTATTAACCAACTAGCTATTACAACACTATCGATATGAGTTGTTATTACAACCCATCACACCACATACAATATGCTAACACACTAACATGTGAACACTAACAAAATATTCCTAAAATTCCCCCCTTAGTGTGCACATGGGAGAAGAGAATCATGTTTGAAAGGAAAAACTTCTCTCTAAAAACATTGTTTAGACAAAGTATAACTCCATCAAGTTGTCTCTTTACACTCGTAAAGGTATAGATGTGAGCCAAATTCCTTGGGTCAGTTCTTTGTTTGCTGGGCTCTTGAATACCGAATCCTCCAAATTCCTAGAGCTCACAAACTATCTGGACAACACTTCATATTGAGTTTACCTCGAAATCTTCTCCTGCCCCCAAAAAGCAAGATTCTTCAAAATACGATTACTTTCTGAAATGTCACAGCAAGGGTTTATTTTGCACACCACACAAAACATGAAAATACTAAACATAGTAGTAATGAAGACTCAATCCTTGTTACCTTTCGTATGTAGCCACCATTGTAGATCGCTGACAAGAGGATGATTGAATGGTATGAAGACAATCTATTGCTGCCACTTCCAGTGTTCTTCCTACATTTAGTCATTTTGGCATGAAGTTTTTCACTAAACCAATTTGTGACTTGTTGAACTTAGTGACTAATGAGAGGACGTGAATGTCCTCCAACCTGCGTTGCCTCCATCCTCAAGTATTCTATTACTTAGCCTAACTTGATCTTGAAGCTCATGTCTATGAAACAACTTCTCAAAATTGAATTTGACTTTCCAGAGTGTTCGGGTCCACAAAATGTCCAGTGAGGCAAGTAATATTACAAGATTTCTTTAAACTTTGACTTTTGACTTTAACAAGAAAGACAATGACACACGACAATTAACAAAGTGACTTAAAAAAAACCCCATTATTTTAATATTTTTTCATTAAAATAGTTTGACACACATTGGGGTTTTGACCCCTTGACCATAAGTTATGCAAAGTATATTTACAAAAGGTCTTTAGACTTGAGCCATGATGAACATGTAACTAAACAATTTGCATGACAAAAGCACATATAACATTATTTTTTAAGAACAAATTGGCTTAAACCCTTTAAATCCTTTTTAAAAAACCATAGTTTGTGTGATACACTTGTTTCAATGGAAAACAGTGGTATGCACAATGTTGAAGGCACTAGGTTAATAAAATGCAGCAATTCAACGAATTGAGTTGTTAAAAATGTTAGGATCTATTGCAATAATGACACAAAACCTTTGAGTTGACATATCCGATTCAAAGAAAGTCGATTGCCTATGGACACAAGCACACAAGTCAATGCTTAGATTGCTCAAAACAGATGTCCAATGATTATTACAATATCGAACCTAATAAGTTGATGCGTAAGTCTGCAGATTTGGTGAAAGACCAAGTTACTATCCGCTTTTAGAAGAGCCATGCCTGATGTAGAGAGGATTGATAGCAAAGTTGGTGCTTACCGCTAGGAATCAAATTATGAGAGTTCACCAACTTTCTGCCAAGTTGGTGAGCAATGGGATATATTGAAGAGGCCAAATCACCTCGAGGTCAAAGTGGTATGTGAACGTTAATTTGTGCCATGTAGAATCTGAGAACAAGGATCTCAACTCGAGTAACTTGAGCCAATGTTGATCACAAATCGAGCTGGGCAAATGCCTAGTCGCCACAAGGTTGGGAAATCAATCACCAATGTTGAGTTACTCAAAACCAAATCAAGCTAGAACTTGCTAAACTAGCAGCCGCAAAAGCATCAAGATCAGATGGAGAGACAACTTGCCAACCACGAGTTGGGTTGATTGCCTATCAGCGTTTGACAAAGGTCTACACAAAGTTCTTTCAATGTTAACAGCAGGTCGATGTATCATAGAAGCTGCAACCCAAGGCAGGATTGGTCAGTCTAGAATTCAAACACGACCAAGACATGAGCTTCGATCAAAAACACTCAAGATATGGTGGGTTGAGGGTAAGGAGCACTGAGAGCCATCAATTCAAACGTAATGTAGGATGAGGCTAAAGATAGATTTGAATGCCTCAATATACTTCTTACCAAATTGTTCAAGAAGCACTCATAACTATGAAGAAAACAATTTCAAAATAGAATTCCACAAATGAGAATAATCATCAGTCGAGGCAATATATAAAACATTGCCCCTTCATTCAAATGGCTTTGACATGGAAAAATAGCTTCTGATACCAAATGAAGATTTGGTAGAGCTTTTACATAGATGAACTTAAAATATGCTCAATAACACTTAGTGTCACACAAAATAAACTTGATATGTTAATATTCACGGAGAGAGAAGATTACATATATAGTGAGTTGATCTCCTGTAAGTTAGGAGTCACACTTATCTCCTTCAACCACTTATATCTAATAATATTGCGAGCCATTATAAATCTCACATAATCACATTCTAACTATAGAATGTAATGCACCCTATAATCTCTCTCACACCTCATTCATTATTAGCCCACTAACTATCACAACAAATAATATCTATATGAGTTGTTATTACAACTCATCATGCCACATACAATATGCTAATACACTAACATGTGAACACTAAAAGTTCGTACCTTTGATATACAGCGATCAGTACTATGAAAGAAGCGTGCTAAGATACTGGTGAGAGCAGAATGGTAAGTGGTACCTAGGTAGTATGTGAAAAGAATTTGCTTTGTCGATGACACCCACTTAATAAGAAGACCTTATACGTGGGTGTAACAACCCTATATACTTGATTTTTCTTGTTTTCGGGTCAATTCTAGATGTCTGAGCAAAAAATGTGAATGGGTAACTTTGAGGGAATGCGAATTGAAAACTAAATGATGTTCACTTATTACTTCAGGAGCAATTTATAGTGGTTCAATGCCACAGGCGTACCATTGTTGCAGCTCTATTAGGTGATGATGCAGTAGTTTAATGCTTGACGACATTACTTGTAGCCGCAGAGTCAGAGGCACCTGTTAATAGGCAGTAATATTGTTATTTGTTTGGTTGGCAATTGCTTTGTTTTTCAAACTTTTACTTGATTTTGAAAAAACAATTTGCTATTTAATTGATTTGCATTGCGGATGACTTTTAATAAGTTAAAAATTCCTTAATGGGAATAATTCTTTATACAAATCCTTTGTAGTGGCACAAAAAAAAAAGCTTTTGATTTAAATTTAAAGCATTAAAAAATGCAAAAATTGACTTAATCTACTTGCTTCCTCCCATTGGTAATGGAAGAGGCTTGAATGGAAACATAATTATGCACCCAACACAAGCTTTGCGTTTCAAATCACACCCGCTTACTTACTCCCAAGTGGCACAAAGGAATTTAGAAACAAGCATTGTGCAACACCAATGGTGAAACCCAATGCAGCTGGCAAAGGAATGCTTTGCTCAGCATCTCTATGATACTTTACTCAGTCCCGGAAAACACAGTTGAAATATGTCTGAGAATGGATGGCTTGCAGTCAGAATATGTGGATGCAGATCCCATTGTGCAGTAGGCAAAAAAGGCCATGTGATAGGTCCTTGCAGAAATGACAGCCTGAAGAAGCCAACGGTTGCATATAGATCTGACGCCTTACAAATGCAGGTGCAGTAGTAGCAGTGATTCCAACAATGAAGTCCATATACTGTTATACGATCTGACGCAAGAACAGGTCTAAAGAATTTGGCAAAATCATGTGCTAGAAGTCTGACACCCAAATAGATCTCAAACTTTTCCATTGGGTACAGATGCCTAAGCAGATCCTTCACAGACAGGCTGATGTACAAAACTGCAACTTCCACAGGTGAGATAATGACCAAGAATTTGCACCTATTTTCAAATTGTGCCGCATGGCATGAAATGAATTTGCAACTGGGAGGATAGACCTGGTGGAAAACAATGATCCCAGATTCAACCTCAGCCTGTGCTTTGATGCCAATGTCTAGACAAACCAAGTTTCACGGACTCTCCAAAATAGAATGTTAACATATCCATGTGCAAACCAAAACTTAATATTTTCATTCAGTTTGAAAAAGCCAATGGAGCCAACTATTACAAATATGACAAGCCAAGAATGGCTGTTACACTTCACATTCTCTAACCTGACTCTTCAACGATCTATGGGAACTCTTCAAGTACCAGGTACAAGACAAAAGCTCTCCCTAAATAGCACTCTAGGATCTTAATGAATACCTCACCTATTATAATATTACAAATGATATATCTATCTTTAGTAGATTTGGCTATTTGCTCACATTACTAGGTGCTTCTTACTGTTTAAAAGTACTGGGCTAGTCTCTTCTCAGATATCATCATAGAGAGCTATTTTCCTGACAGTGAAAATTCAGTTCTTGATTTGACATTCCCCTAATGAAGCGAAATTGCAGATTAACACATTTCAAACCTGAGATTTGATCAAAAGCAAGTGCATCATAACCATATAAGACGAAACACTCCAGGCCTGCTATTGGAAAAGGTGTTAAAAAGCCTGGAATGCAACAGTTCTGATGCTACTGCAGATAGCAATCATTAGCGCCAGCTAAAACAGAATCATTAACGACGTGGAACTTCAGCTACAAATGTGATAAGGCACCATATTTTCGCACTTCTTTCATCTTCAAACCTTACAGTCTATGGTTCAGTGTGATTTTGCTCACAATTCCATCTTGAGATATCAATAAAGGTGATTCAGTGATGCTCTGAAATTTATAGGGAAGTAACGTATGGATATAGAATGTGCATTATGCAAGTACGACTTTGATAGAACCAAGACCAATGATGGTCGAGGCTTTTTGTTCCACAAGAAACCCATCCACAGGTGCAGAGTAGCTTCAATCGGCATTCAGTTGGTACTCCAACTAAATGAAAACCCTTGGTAGGGCAACACAAAAAGATCAGACTCCTTAAGAAAGGAATTGCACTAAATATCCCTGCCATATGAAGGGCCCAAATACAATTCAAATATCTTGATTAGACTATAATTCTTTCCATCTTAATTCCATCAGATGCTTGTATTTACAGTGCTGGATCTTGGTAATAATCCCCGAAAGGGTTAGGATCTAGACCAATTTGACATCTGCACTAATAAGACATTAGGCTACATAATATTGACAATTACTAGACATTATTTCAAAAGCTCTATCCATTCAGACCATTACCGTTACAACCAACTAAAGATATCTTAAATAAATCGTAATTTGACAGACACCGATGGATATCAATCTGAATCCATCAGTTTCTTCGTCAAATTTCTAAGATTGACTGGTGATAGATAGCCCCAATCTAGGGACACAATTTTTTTTCCTTCTTTGTCAAGAAAGTTTTATAGCTTCATTCTACTATATAGCTTTAAATATCATGTATTCCAATGTGATCATTTGACAGATTTACCTCATGCATTCAAGTTCCAGAATCCGAATGAATTAAATAATTGCTTGTACTTATGTTATGCAATCTTGTTTCAGTCTGATTAATGTAGCACGAAATTGCGCATGGGAATGTTTTGTTTTGTATGTGCATTTTAAAAAAAAAATTGGGAATTTATTTTTGTTCGTAGGATTTACAAATACAAGGTTGGCTCGAATCTGTCAATGTGAATGATCTGTCGAGGAGGTGACTAAAGCCAATTTTTAGCAATTTCAAATCGGATTTGTATAATGTTGTTTTTTAATGTAAATTTGCATGGATCTGCCACTTTTTGAACTTCTAGATTTTCACGGTTTTAATATAACGTTGATACAAGTTATTAAGTTAACGAGTTTTTAATATTTTAAGCGAAATGCATTTATCGCAGGGACAGATTAGTGAGTTTTCAGCAATGGCTTCTGGTCAACATAAGGTCCAATCCTCTTGAGTAAGCATCACTGACAGGCTCCCATTCCACTAATGCAGACATACAAATCAGCGGGTTGCCGTAAAGTCATGTTGATCACGTAGGAGTGACTTCATTAGACTTGTGGTTTACAAATTGCTTGGACTTAGGACAAGGGACATAATTTGCTTGAGGAAATCAGGTAGCCTAAAGTATGAATGTCTTGAAGGGCATGTTAATTGTTGTGAATAGCGAACGTTGAAGTATGTCCCAATGTTAACAGGAGTAGAGGCACACTCAACGAGAGATGAAGTCAGACCGTTGGCAGAGTTGGATGAGACAAAGAAACTAGAGAGACAGCAAAGGTGCTATTGCAGCCATTCAACAGAAGGTTCCAAGTTCTTGCTCGCGTTTTTCCACGCACACGAAGCGAAAGAGGCACATTAGGGCATTTATCGAGTTAGAACAAACAATGAAGTGTAGAGAACCAAGTGAAGTGTGGGGTTTTGTCACACGAAAAACATACTCCATGAGGCACAAACTTTGTTGTCAAGGTACAGAGCGTGGAACAAGGATGCGCATGAGGAAGCAGATCCCTCACCAGGCATGTGCAAATTTCTTGTACTACAAGCAAAATTCCCTTCAATGTGGCGAAGCGACCTCCTTTAATAACTATAAGGAGTGCTTTATAATAAGAGTGCTTTATAATAAGATAAAGTGCTTTTAAATATCTAATTAGTATTCGGAGCCTACATGCTCCAAAAAACTTTGATTTGGGAAATTGTTGAAGTTCTGCAATTGCAAATGCAACTAGGCAATCCCAAGAAGATCACAAGATAGCAATGCAGAAATACAGATACCCCCACAACTTTTAGATGGGTGGACAGATGGAAGGAAGTATCTTCCCTCATTAATTTCTTCCTTGTGGCTTCAAATGGTGAGATGATATGGATTAAGTCAATTGATGCCTCTAACATAGTAAAAAATGCAAAAAAATTGAGTCTTATGTTGGAGGAGGTTGTCTTAAAGGTGGGTATCCAGAATGTTGTGCAGAGTTGTCACAAACAATTGCGACAACATATGTGGCAGCTGGGAGACTACTACTAGAGAGGCATCCATCACTCTTTTGGACCTCCTTGTGCGGCCCATTGCCTTGACCTTCTTCTAGAAGAACATAAGACAAAAATTGATTGGGTGAGGCCGGTTATAGGTGGAAAAAATATAGTCAAGTACATACATAATCACCCTTGGGTTCTCAACTTGATGAGAGAACACACCAAGGGGAAAAAACTTCTGTGAGCCAGTGTTACAAGGTTTGTAACTAACTTTTCAACATTGTAAAGTATTTCTAGTTTGTTGACATCGTAGAAGCAAATGTTTGTGAGTTAAGCATGGATAAGACTCACAATATTCAAAGAAAGCCGATGGAGAGAGGGTTGCAAAGATAATTTTTGATGATGTCTTTGCAAGGATAGCTATAAAGATCATCAAGGTAACTTCAAACTTCAATTTAAATTTCAAGTTGATTCCTTTATTTTAATTTGTTAAATGTATTGTTATTTACTTTATTTGTATGTTTGTAACTTTAAAGTTTAATTTGTGTGTAGGTGTCAGAGTTGTTGGTGAGGGTTTTGCACTTGGTTGATGGGGAGCAAAACCCAATGGGATACATTTATGAGGCCATGGATAGGGCCAAAGAGGCCATCCAAAACTATTATAGGGGGATATCGCTAGATTTGGTATCTTTTGGAGAGATAATTGATCAGAGGTGGAACAATCAACTCCACCAACCCATTCATGCAAGGGGTACTACCTCAACTCCAGGTTTTTCTTTTATCGATGGCTTTACAGATGTGTTAACGGGGAGGTTGTGGAGCGCCTCTCAACATGCATTGAGAGGATGACACCAAAGGTTGAGACAAGGGACCTCGATTATTCTTAGAGTTGCAGAATTATAAGCATGTTAGGGGATGCTCTTTTGCTTCGATGTTAGTTGTCTGAGGCAAAACCATGTACAGCCACCAGGTAACAAAAATTAGAATGTTTACTCATATGTTATAAGCTACAATTTTAGTTTTATAAATTACTTACACACTTTTGATTATTTTGTTTTGCAGGTTTTTAGATGGGAGGATTGGGGAGGAAATACCCCACATCTTCAAAAGCTAGCCCTCTATAATTTTATCTTAGCCTTGTAGCACTGCTTTGAAATGGGAGAGTAATTGGAGTTTGTTTGAGGCCATTTACTCGAAGAAGCGCAACAAGTTGACTTAAAAACACGTCAATAACTTGGTTTTTGTGTAATACAATCTTCGGCTTCGCACCGGAAAGGTGTAGATCTCATTGTAGGAATTTATTGAAATGGATGAGATGGATCCATATAATGACTGGACTGGGCAAGAAGAGGAAATTCCTGCGTTCACAAAGGACGAGGTTGTTGCTTTTGAAGAGGGAAGCTATGGAGGGAGAAGCACTAGCATAAAATATTGGATTGGATGACATCTTTGGAGATGATGTCAAACATGCAACAAAGAAGCCACCACCCATCTACTACCAGGGTGGAGCCACAGGCGGAGCCTTCTAGGAGGAGCGAGCAGTCGCAACCAATTGGTGGGGAAGTAGTAGAGGCAATAGACCCTTCTCCCCATTATTTCTCCAGAATGGAGAAGAGGAAAATGTAAATTATTGTAAATTGTAACTTGCATAGATAATGCAATTTATGATGATAATTTTCAATGACAGTCATTATAAATTCATAACACTTATCAACTGGCTTGGTATTCGCATGATGAGGCAAATTTGTATTGTATTTGTATTCAAATCTAATAGAAAATACTTCACCAACATTTTACAGACTCATTTGATATATTTTGTAGCTATATTTTTCATTAAATGTCTGTTTTTAAAGAAATTTGGTAATTTTTAAGTTGCTAAATAGTCTTGAATATTCTCTGAGTTTTTACCGAGTTATTTTTTTGGGTATGTCGAATATTTGTCAAATACGAGTATGCAAACTATGGTTGAATGTACTTGTTAGTAATTTCATTACATTTGATCAACCCATGCTCATTGGGGGTTCTTGCTCCTCCCACATGGCTATTTGTATTTATACCTTTACCACATTGGTTGGGGCTTTACTACCATGGGTTTTACCTGTCGTTTATTTTTAGTGTTGTAGTTAATTTTTGATCCTAGGGTCCTTCTACCCTAGTACTCTATATTGTAATTGGATGTATTCTCGATCCCATTGATCAAATTTTGAGCATTTTAGGGCATTAATATATATTTTTCTTTCTTTCTTCAGCCTCATTTTTCGGAAATGATTATGCCCCTCATGAAGCTTCTGCCACACAACCGAGTTGCTTGCTACGCAACCCCCTTGGTAACTCCTCAGGATCTCACAATCATAGTGGACATCAAATCCTCAAAATGATATCGATCTATTTGACACCCTGTTCAACTTAAAAAATGTAGTAAACTAGACCATCCTTTAGATCCCCAAATTATACTTTGTTTTTGATCATAATAGTTATCATATTTTGTCGGCATTGTCAGGAGTGATTGGTTGTGTTATAAGGAGTTTCAATCATGACGTGCTTTATCCTTTTGGTTACATTTTGTACATTTTTGCCTATAATTATTATATCAATCAATTCACCTGACATCTGTGACAATTATTTATATAAGTTGTAATGTGGTCTGACAATGATATGTCTCTTCTTGTTTGTTGTCTATGTTTATTGCAATGACAAACATTAGATTAGATGTTTCCATGTAGAGAGAAATCCTCTTTACATTTTTGGCATTGTTGCCTTGATTCGAGCTTGTTGTGCTTGTGTAGTATCGTGGAGTGAGGAATGATTGATGTAGAAGATACGTTTTTTGGTCGGGGAGGCTTGGATTAAAGTAAAGGAAAGGTTTGATTGGTAATGTGGGTAGCTACCTTGGGGAAAGCGTGGCGGTAAGATAGAGTTTGTGATTGTATTTATGTGCTTGGAGGAGTGTGGTATGGGACAAGGATCAATAGTGCAAGGAGCACACACATATAAACCAATTTGTCTTGCTAGAGGAGGATGGTTTGCAAGTTGGAGTTTGTAGTCCGTCTGACTAGGTAAGGGAAATCCTTTGAGATTGTTTATGCCTAAGACATTGATATAGAGCGTCGTTATCGCAACACAAGAATCCATCTTGAGCAAGGAAGTCCTTGCACTAGAGTGAGCACCCAAGGGAATTGCACAGAGGAAATCGGTATGGAGGAAGTTAATCGACAAAGAGCAAAATGTTAGGAAATATGATTTTCTTTTTTATTAGTGGATATCCCTGTGAAGTTTCGCCTATCATCATGGGGACCAAAAGATTTAGTCATTAAATCAACAAGACTGCTCCTCAAATGTAAGATCATTATGTTCTCACAGTTCCTATTAGAGATGCCGTACAAGTTTCAAATATCATCTAGGTGGCAATATTTGTTAAGACAAAAGCGACAAGAAAGAATTCGAAGACATGCAACATACGTAAACAGTCAGTGTAGCTGACAAGGAAGATAGTATTAGGCTGCCCACCAAGATGCATGTAGATGTGCACTCATTCACCAGAAATGCAATCATGCATTGGCAAGAAAGAAGACTATGAAACCCAATCTGAAAATAGTTCTAAAACCAAAATCTCAGAGATGTTGATCAAATTTAATATATCGAGTTCTTAAAGCCCATTGAATTGCATACAAGGACTTAATCAATTTGCAAAACAAATGATCACTACCAAGTACATGAAACCTTCAGGTTGCACCAAGTAAAACTCCTCGTCCAATTTTTAGAGAGAAGCAACTAGAATGTGACCATCTTTGCGATAATGATTGCATACATTCATTCATCCATTATGCAACCTCATAGACAATTTCTAACTCCTTCTAAGGCTTGAAATTTGAAGAAACTCTGATAATCCCAATTTAAGACACTGTTTTAGGCTTAGTTGCAACTCTGTCAGAAAGTAGAAACACAGCTTTGTGTTTTAACTGTATGGGACCCATTTGTATCCAATGGAAAACTCCACCAACACACCTGGTAATAATTCCATCAACTATGGTTTAAAAACCTTGTATCTATGGATTCTTCATGGAAGCTGAATGCTTCGTCTGATTGAGATATTACAGTTTCTCGTGATCTCACCATACGCCTAAACTTGTGCAAATTCTGACTAGTGGAGTCCCCCTCCAGCAAGTAAATTGAATGGCTTTTCCTACTATCTCATCCACTGTCAAAGGCCTTCCCGCCCATCCTATAGATTGGGGCATGTTTATCTTGTTCCCACACATGAAGCATCTTCAGGCCTCCCGCACATCCTAAAAAGCATTAGAAGGTTTCTCTCTTACCTACACTGTAACCTTTATGTTGACTATGATTCAGACTCAACAAGCCTATACACACCATCTTGCCCAAAGCCTAGTGGATAACTACCTGGTTTTGTGTCACATCAACATACAATAGCACTTCATTGTGCAAAGAAATTTACAACGATATTGTGAATTTTATATTAACTAACGAACATAATAAGAAATCTTCTATGTATGCATAGGAACATACCTAACTGATTCACTTAGGCCTAAGCAGTTTTTTAGCACTTATCACATCAACTATATGCCAATATCTCCTATCCTCTATACTCCCAAGTACTCATTGTCAGCTAATACAATTGAATTAGAACATTTTACATGGTTCGAGCATTATCTTGTTAGATACCAGATCCCTTAAAACATGAAAAATGCTATGGATGCGCCTGTAATCAATGAATCTTTCAGCAACCTAGTGGCGAGCATGATATTGTGTGAGCATACTCTTCCTCAATTTTCCCATTCTTCTACGTTGTGGTGACATTTACATTGGAACTCTAAGACAGGTTTAGATTGAGTAGAAGATTGATAGACACTTAGGACGTGGTTAGACCCTAAAGACCCCTTACCTTTACAACTTGCCCAAAACCTTCAAATCTTAACAACAATATCAAAATTTTGAATTTCTGGTATCGGTGGGAAGACCTGATAAAATCACCAACGAATTCATGGACCAGGCTTCCACTATTGACTAAGCAGCAAATGCACTCTCTTAGACTGTCCAAAAGTAGCCTCACTAAAACATAATTGAGTCTTCCTCACGAGTTCCTTCAAAAGCAAGTAGGAACTAACTTGACCAAACGTCAGGATCTGGGAACTATGTGTAAGACCTCCACAAATGTCTCGTGGGTGGGCCCACTTGATCAAGTACTGAATAAGTACAACCTTATCCTCTAGTCTTCTTCACCACCTTTTTATCTATGGCAATGGCCTTCATATTTCATCCATGGTTGTGTTCTTGGTAAATACCTGCTCTCAATTGATGATATTGATCAGCATATGCATCTTCATGTGCTTCTTCTCTGAGTTTTCCTCTCCTTTGAAAGGATAGAGGTCTGCTATATTAAAGATGGGTCAGATCCCAATGTTAAATGGGAGCTCCAACTCATATACATTAGCAGAGAATTTTTGTAAGACCTTACAAGGCCCAATTTTCATCTTTAACTTGTTATATTCCCCTTTAGCAAGAATCATTCTTTACCCAGAAATGTTTTTATCGCAAGTACTAATATCTGCCTACCTCAAAATTATGACTTCTATTCTTCTCATTATCAGCATCTTCTTTTGTACTTGTATTCAACTCCAAGTTGTTGAATTTGGCCCTTTCATGCAACTATCTGCATTGCTATTGCAAAAACTTCTACTAGCAACAATTCAAAAACACGTCCAATTACTTAACCTAAGTTTCTCAGCTCATAAACTGCCTCTTACAGATGGATTCCATACACGTCCAAATTTGAAATGGACTATATTCATGTACTTAAAGTTTACAGAGAATCATTATATGC
Source organism: Taxus chinensis (assembly GCA_019776745.2). NCBI lineage: Eukaryota > Viridiplantae > Streptophyta > Pinopsida > Cupressales > Taxaceae > Taxus > Taxus chinensis. The sequence goes on from CM034157.1 coordinate 349,870,742, forward strand.
TAAATTCTTCTTGTGCTAGTCTTCGACTCGTGCACTGTTTTGGATGGTCACTTGTCAGGCTTCGGTAGTATTTTCCCAAGAATTTTATTGACTGACTTCAAGTTTGATCATTAGTCTGAGAATGGTAAGCTGACATGAAGCTTAAAGTATCCCCAACTTCTTACAAAGTGAAACTCTCACAAATGTCTGACCAACAAATTATGTATCCCTTTTAGATACAATACTGCTAAGAAGCACCATGCGAATCTGTACCACTTCTTTGATAAAACAGCCTTACAATGCCGTGCCCTAGTTGACATCACTTGTTTTTGTGACAAGAAATGAAATGTTCCATTTTAGAAAACCTATGATGAGTTGAAAACTACAAAGATTGAATCCCATTACAAATTTTGATGTCTCTGGCAGTCCAAGTACAAAATCGGCCATACTCACTGAATCCCATGTCGACTGATCTAGGAATTGGTAAAAATGGTTGATAACTACATGAATTTTGTATTTTTCCACTTAGCATGTTGACATATTCTACACCTTTTTACAAACCTCTTTACATCACACCTTTACATCATTGGCCAATAACAATGTGTACTCGATTAAGCAAGTGATTCTTTGTTTGCCTCAAAATGTCCCTGCCAGAGCTTACCACTATGTTTTTCCTTTATTAGGTTCTCTCTCATTGACCTTGAAATGCCTAACTGACTTCTACTTAAATAGTTAGTACCCTCTTGCAACATATAGTCCATCCTTGACTCCTATAGCATGCTTCTTAGACTTCTCCTAGGGCTTCCTTGAATGTATCCTTACCGTAATCCTCTCTATACAAGTCCTTCAATGAATAAAATCCAAAGATTTTCACTTGAGACTCCTGCATTATCAGACTTCTTCTGCTTAATGCATCTGCAACTTTGTTAGCTTGTCCACTTTTATGTTTGATAACAAAAGAAAAACTTTGTAAAAACTCAATCCATTTTATATGCCTTTGACTCAATTTAGTCTGACTACTAATGAATTGTAAGACATGATTATCTGTATATAGCACAAACAACTTTGTAGGCATGTGGATACTGTCTCCATTTCTTTAAGGTCTTCCAACAATGGCATAGAATTCTTGGTCATAAGGTTGGAGTACTTCGCTTCTTTCTTCATTAATAGTTCTCACTGAAGTAGGCAATTGGTTTGCCTTTTTGGCTCAAAACAACTCCTATGGCAGTCCCTCTAGCATCACATTCTACTTGGAAAAGTTTGCATAAAATTAGGCAAAGAGTAGTATAACTTGCTTTGTGATCCACTTTTTCTGTCAGTAATATATATAATATTATATCTCAACTGACTCATATCCATTGAACATTGCTTCTTGTTTCCGTTAATAGTTTTCTACATTTGGAGCACAATAATCACTAAAAATCGCCTTATAAACTTTCTATAAAAAGCTAGCCAAACCATGGAAGCTCCTTACCTCAAATTTGCTTCTTGGAGTAGGCCATTCTACTATGGCTTTGACCTTCTCTTTGTCCATCTTCAAACCTTGGGGAATAACAAACCCCAAATAGACCAACTGTCTTCATGAAGGTGTACTTCTTGAGATTGATTAGTAGCTTCTGATTAGGAAAACTAGATGTAGCAGGTTCATGGTACTGTACAGATGTTGATGGTGCGGATGCTGAAGTGGGTGACTGCTAAATCAGAATATCATGCTAGGTAAAAAATGACATATTGACTGCTGACAGAGCCTTGAGGTCACCTAATACATGAAGCCTCATCGTAAGGTGCTTTGCATGAGTGCTAGCTCAACACGTTGGAAATGAGCCACTTACAGCCATTCATATAGTCCATCATTGGTCTTAAAAGTTGTCTTCCATTCATCTGGTGGCATGGCACCAGCTGAATCCTCTTCTTCGTTTATAGCCACTTTCATCTAATTCCTCAACTTGGATGAAATCCACCTGTGCACTCACTTTCACAGGTATTATAGGGGTATCATTTTCCCGATTTTCTAGGCAAAGGAAATGCTAGAGGAGAAGGCTAAGACAATGATTATAGCACAGTTCAATCAGATTGTAGATTCTCTATCCTCCATCCTTCTTAGAGGTTATGTCAGTTGTAACATCTGCTGACTTGGGACTTTGACTGCAGTAGGGCTTTGTCTAACAATTCTTGCACTTGAGTCTTGGATCTCCTCATTCATAAAATGAAGGAGGGGAAGATAAAATGAAGGAGGTCACATGAATGCTCCCTTATTGATGCTTGTTGGCTAGATTTTCTGCATAGCATCAAACCTAGGCAGTCATGAGATAAATCTCCCTCATTTAACCGGTGAGGCTCCCGTGTCAGATTTGTCAATATAAATGTGTTTTTATCTATCAGGGGTTTTACTTTAACCACTTAGTTCATGAACCATAACTAAGAAGTTCTGCAGCAAGTAAGCAGCTGTTTAAGAAAGGAAAAATTATAGAAGAAGAAAGTCAAGGTATTACAGAGAAGAAGTAAGGAAGATGTGCATCCCAATTAGTAGATAGCAGAGCTAATTGCATGCACATAGAAGAAACTTAATAGATTTGAACACACAGAATTATAAAGCAAAGGCAGTTCTAGATCCAGATCTAAAATAACACAAAGTTTACTTTAAAGATCTAAGATTTAAAAGCAAGAAACACAGTACGCCGTGACACAAAGTTCTCCGGAAACCTGCTTCTTTGTATTCCTCTGCAACAAGTGGCTCTCAGGGGTTCAGCACAAAGTCTAGAACACAAGATTGCTTCTTACAAATTCTGATCGATGATTAACCCGTAGGTTCTTCTCCTACTTATAGAATGTAGGAGGGAAAGTACAAATAGAAGACTCAAACTAAACTAAAGTATGAACAACAAGTAAAGATGACATTTGGCAATCATCCTCAACTAACTTCTTCTTAAGTGACACATGTATCACTTAACTAATAGAAAGGTTCCACATGACTTCAAGTAATGGTTGCAAAACCAACAACTTAGAAGTTTACAATTTCATCCGGGAACATAGAAAGTAGAAGAAGAAAGAAATAGAAGAAGTCATGCCAGCTGTAACATCTACATCTTCTTCTTGTTCTGATATCTGATATACTTGTCGAACATATAATTCAGCATCTTTCCATCTGTTTTAGCTACTGCTTCCTTTTCTGTCCTGAATTGCAGCAATCCTTCATTCAACACTTTGCTGCATGCTTCCACTTCTTCCAAACTTGGCCCAAATCTCGCAATGTCCGCCTGCAGTGTCACCAGCCTACTGATAGAGTTCATCGTGAAAGGCTTGGTGGCTTTATCAATCCTCTTTTGCACCATCAGAAGAGAACTTTCCAGGGAGTCATGCACCTCGTTAGAAACAATCCGCACGTATGAAGTAACACCTCCATCCACTCTTTCCTCAGTGAAAGAAATGGTACTGTCCGAAAAATCTGATGTTCTACTCTCAAGCGCCTGCATCCTCTTCAGCAAAACTCTGCAGATCTCCAAACGGAAAGATACTGCAAACTCTAGCTGCTTCCCCTTCTCGACTGATCCATCCGGCACAATTTGTTCTGCAACCAATACATCTCCCGGCAGCTTGTTGATCTCGGCCAAAATACTCAGGTTACTCTCTGCAACTGTATTCATTCCTTCTATGCTTTCTATCAGTTGCTTTAGTTGATTTGCTGCATCGTTCATAACCTTTAGGCGGGCTGGCACTTCCCCAAGTTGCACAGAAGCTTGACGAATAATCAGATCCTTCCATTCGTCAATAGCCTTTACTTGATTGCTTGCATCTTCCATTTCCTGCATAAGATGATCACTCACCTGCGCTGAAATGGGCTGAACGGAAGGTTTAGCAACCTTGGCTATGATCTCACATAATTGAGATATTTGCTTCTGCAGCTCTTCTTTCTCCGCCTTTTCACTGTCAAGCCTAAGGAACAAAGCATCCAGCAACGTCTGCGTGTCCTGCTTCAATCCTTCAGTGGTAGCTTGACCGAGTGGTATTTTGGTCACCGTCACATCTTCTGCCGTGAGCTCCTCTTCTACCTTTCCTTCCGCCGGAATTGATATCTCAGCAAACTTCTCTCTCGAATCCTTGATGATCAACCTAGAAGTTGCTTTAGCAACTTTAGGCCTTCTGTCTCTTCTGCTCAGATCCTGAAGTAGCTGCAAGTCATGTTCCTCTAAGTTCATCTCTACTCTTGCTTCCGGAACCAACTGCAAAGCTAACCATTCCGAGAAATTACTTCTCGGAGAGTGAGAAGTCGCTGAGTGCACTACCATCTCCCGCTCTGCATCCTCTCCATCAGAAAGTGCCACAGTATCATGGCTGCCATCTTCTGAAACATCCAAGGACAAAGCTCTTTCGAACTCCGTCATCTGCAGCTTTAACATCTCCTCTGGAACGGGTGCTGAACGAAGTGGCTGCGGAGAGAAGACGAACGTTGCTGGTTTCAATGAAGGCATGGAAACATCCTGCTGCTGTGGTGCAATAGTTGGTGATCCTCTAGGTACTGGAGAAGTCGGAGTCAAAGCTATGGTCGTAGAAGTGGTCTTCTCTTTCTCTTGAGATCTTCTGTGTACTTTCAACTTCTCGGACCTTCTGCTGCTCTCTCCTTCATGCTTTCGCTTGAGGGAATCTCCTGTGCCGAAGTTGCCTGTGATTTGGTTCATCAATACTTCATCAAGGCAGTATCCCTTCGTTAGCAACCAGCTCGAAGTACTCACCAACACAGCTCCAGATCTTTCTTCTATTGTGCTGCAGCCGCCATTGCTATCCTGCAGTATAGCTTTATCTCCTCCCATTTGATGGTAAGTGTCAAGTACCACGTTCCCATCATCTTTAAGATCCGCAGGTATCCGCGCTAGTCCAAAGTCAAATACTTGCTTTGCCGATAGCCTGCTGAAATCTTTCTTTCTGACCTCGTACTCACTTCTGCACTTCATCCAGAAATCTTCTAATGAAGGCACATGTGCGTACTCCTGGGAGATTGTCTTCCTGGCTATTCCAAATGGATCGAAATTAAGCCGCGCAGGGAAGAACTCTTGCTCATACTCGGACAACATTTGTGCTTCCATCCCTCGAGCTCTGTGAATGCTGATGCAACTGTAATATCCCACAGTGAGTGGGAAGAAGCCCGTAGACTTGTGCCGCTTCGACTGAAGGTCGTGTAACTCCACAAGTTGCCTGCTCAGCTCCATGGCGATCAATCTGTCACTCGGGTACCTTGGCATCTTTATTGGTTCACCTGAAAAGCTCGTAACCCTGAGGTATGTGAAATCTGCAAAATGGATGAATACACTGCCAATCTTGGACACTGCTTCCCATGCTTCCTTGCTTACCCTGTGAGTCTTCAAGTCTTTGTCTAACCTGCAGATGAAATCGTAGAAGAAGTCATCGTTGATCACTTTGAAGTCCTTCTCGCACGCAGGTATAGTAAGCTGTGGGTAGCACTCGAAAATGGGATCCTTGGAAAGAATACCACATCTATCCAGCTTGGAAAAGACACCCTGTGAAGCTGCAGCATACACCAAGTATGAAGTCATCTTGAAGCTGAAGGTACGCTTCACGTTCCGGAGTTGCTCACCGATGTTGCTGCTAATAATTTCTGACCAATTGATTATAGAATCAACCTTGTTGATTTCAATGGTCCTGATGAAAGCATACATCCATGTCCGGAAAGTGTAGGCATTCGCTTCACCATTCAACCTGCATAGCAATTTGACGATATCATCCGCCTCCTGCACCAAATTGGATCGTGGAAGAGTTCTCGGGAACTTGGAAGGGGATCTAGGCTTCTTCATGAACCGGCTATTCATGATGCTCACACAGTCAGCTCTATGCTTTTCCCACCTACTGTCAGCATCATGAATGCTAATAGAAGTCACCACCTTTCGTACTGGAATCTTCAGACAATAATCGAAGAATTCTGCATCCAAACGAATTATTGTCTTTCCCGCAACATCACGCACTGATCTGGATGAAGGATGATAAGATCTAGCACACTCCATCACAAACTCTGGCAATTGGGCTGTACACGGGAAAGCTGCAGCTCGAATAATTCCACTACTTTTGACCGCACGCATGAGTGAAGTCTTTCCAGCTCTGGATCTGTCAATCAAATCAGAAAGAGGTTCTGGGCCTAGATCCGTGTCTCCTATGTCTGAAAGTTTGGAAGCAATGCATGAATCCATCGTGCTCTCTTTTTCATCTCCTTTCGCCATGGCTTTATCAATCTTTGTCTGAATAATTCTTTTTCTTCTAACTTGGCCGGATTTCTTCAATACTGGTGCAGATCTGGACAATTCTTCAGATTCGGAGGATATTTGCAATGTATTGGACATTGATAAAAACTCCTTTTCTTTTATAAAGCACCTGTAATGAGTTCCTGCAATTTATTCAGACAAAAATGGCCACCGGAGCATGAATAGTGAATTTAAATTATAAAAATCTGCACTTTTCAAGCCTGCTGCCCCAAAAATTGGTGTTTAATTTGCACATAAAGAGAGCATGAATCCTTTCAATCAACACCTGAGCTCCTGTAACACCTGTGAAAACAACTATGCAGACGAAGATCAACCTTCTCCAAAGCATGCGCCAAATTTGGAAGCTTTTAGCCTTTGTTAGCACTTTGTCTGTGCAAAATCCTTCCTCTAATGGGGGCGCACTTTTTCTCCTTGCTGCAATTCTTAACCTATGAATTAAATAATTCATCCATATGGCTGCCCATGCTTATATAACCTTCATAATTCTATAATTAATAATTGCCCTAACAATTAAAGGCAATTAATTAATTAAAAATCATGTTTTTCTCTTTTAAAAATAGCATGTTTAAGGACAGCCATCCAATAAATTAAATTAATCCAATTTAATCCTTCACACAGCTCTTCACTCAAGCTCCACAGTGTGCTTTGACCATAGCCACTAAAAATAGAAATTAATTTAATGATTTAATGCTTCAAAAATCATTAAATAATGCCCAAATGGGGCGCACTTTTTGAGGGAAGGGGGCAGCCAGTAAATAAATTAAATTTAATTAATTTAATTTATTTCTTTTATTCCTTCTTTGACTTTTTGACCTCCTCAAGCTTGGGCGCACTTTTTGAAGGAAGAAAGATTATTAAAAATAATCAATTTAATCACTTTAATTCATCACCAAAGGGGGCGCACTTTTTTGCACATGTAATTCTATTTTTAAGAATTTTTACCATAATGGGATTCTTTACCCTGCCAGGCAGGCACCAAAATCCCGTGATCCACTTAAGTGATTTGACTTTGACAATGGGATTCTTTACCCTGCAAGGCAGGCACTAAAATCCCATGATTTCACTTAAGTCACTTTCCTTTTATTATATCATGGGAATTTTTCCCCTGCAAGGCAGGCAATAAATTCCCACCTGCTTGCAGCCTCTATTTTTCCCACTACAGCTTAAGTGACTTTTATAACACGGGAAAAAGTACCCTGCCAGGTAGGTATACAATTCCCATCCTGCCTGCGGCTTATATTTTTCCCATCGCAGCTTAAATCCTTTGTTTTCCAAAAATGCGCCCATCCCCGCAGGGGCTTTTCTGTGCACGACTTTGCTTTTTCCCAGTGATCCAGACCTCCGATGACGACTTCCTCCGGGCAAAATGTGCGTGTATGTTTTTCAGCTGCTCCAGGCCAAAAATCGGGCTTACCCGGCGAAGGAGTTGTTCCAGAGAAATTTTACAGAAAACAGAACGGGACACCACAAAAACACGAAAAATTGCCAAAAGTTACAAATAAAGCCCAAAACTTAAAATAAGTTAAAATCCTTCTGGTACATAGGAATAATAACATATCCGCTCATAACGGAGTTAAAACAGAGCGCAAATAGCCTCATACGGGGCTTAAAATAATTAAATACAAATTTCCCGCAGACAAATCCCGACGACAGAATAAAACAATTTTGGGCATCTGGGTATTTGGCGAAAAGGGCTAATATGGCTCTTTGGGATTATCTTGACGCAATACAAGAACTTTCAGGCAATAAAAACAACAAATGACCCACTATTTTAAAAGTACGAAATTTTTTCGAATTGGGTAGTCACAGATTTCAGGGTGAAATCTGAGTGACACCAATCCTAATATGATGATAGCCACTTTTCAAGTCTATCTTGGAGAAATACCTTAGACCACTTAAACAATCCATTAGATCATCAATTCTAGGCAAAGGAAATCTATACTTGAGTGTGATCATATTGATAACTCTTGAGTCAATAAACATTCTCCAACATCTATCTTTTTTTGGTGTTAGGAATGTTGGGATAACACAAGGACTCAAACTTTCTTTGACTAACCCCTTGTCGAACAAATCTTGTACTTGGTTCTTGATCTCTTCATTTTCTTTTGGACTCATCTTGTATGCTGCCTTATTGGGTAAATTGGCCATTGTAATTGGAGATAGCTTATTCGGTAATTCATCCAATTTTTTGTCAACAAATTCATTGAGCAAATTCTGCATCTTTAGAGGCAGATCAGTCAGTTTTGTGGCTGTAACAGCTGTTCTGGGCTTGCCAACTAATGCATAACTTACCTTCTCTTTTTTGATTTGCTTCAAGAACTCTTTGTCACTTGTTAGCAGTACCTTAGGATTGTTTTCTACTGCTGCATGCCGCTCTTTGAATGGTACGAGTATGTATTTCTTTCCATCTTTCTCAAAAGTGTAAGTGTTACTTCTCCCATCATGTATGGCTTTCCTATCAAATTGCCAAGGTCTGCTCAATAAGACATGGCAGACATCCATGGGCATGCCATTACATAACACCTCATCCTTGTAGCTACCTATTTGAAACTCCACTTTGCACTATTCACTTACGAAGACTTGGTGTCCCTTTTGTAGCCATGACACCTTATAAGGAGTGGCGTGTGTTAACTTTTTCAAGCCTAACTTGTCAACCATTTTTGAAGATATTAGATTACCAATACTTGCACTATCTATAATTACCTTGCAGCACTTACCTTTGGACTTATAGGTGGTTCTAAACAATGTTTTCCTTTGTGCAGGTTCCTTGGTCTCCTTGTTTGGCTTGAGCAATACTCTCTTCATAAGCAAAGATTCTCCAACTTCAGGTGCATCCTCATGAGAAGGTGATCCCATGCTCTCCTCATCAGCTTGGACAATTTGAACACTGCCTTGACTTGTTTAAGGATTCTCTGGGCACTCACAAGATCTATGCCCATATTGCATTTGAAGCACTTGCTCAAAAAGCCTCTGCCCCTGCATCTTGTGTAAGGTCTCCTGCGTCTAAAAGAACAGCCACCTCTTGTAGATTGACATTGACTTTGTGAACTGCTGGCTTCCTCATTATGGATCTGCAGTTGACTCCTGCCACTATGCTGTCCTATGACTCTAAAAGTTTTGCTTCTGCCCCTTGAATGATGAGTCTGCTTCCCAGACAATTTCTCCTTTGCTTTAAGGGCAAATTGGTATGCTTCCTCCACTGATCTTGGTGATAGAAGACTGATTTCATCTTGGATGTTGAACCTTAATCCATTGATGTATCTAGCCACCTTTTCAGCATCTTCTTCTATATGTCCTACCCTGATGGTTAGTTTGTAGAACTCCTTTGTGTAGTCTTGTACACTCATTTCCTTTTGCCTTAGGCTTTGAAGCTTCTTAAACAATTTTTTTTGATAATCCTTTCAATTTAGCCACCATTCTAACCCAACTCTTGATCTTTGGTTTACCTTTCTTTCTCCTCTCATCTTGAACTCCATCCCACCAGAGGGATGCACGACCTCTCAATCTTGTACTGACAAACTTCACTTTCTTTTCATCCTCTATTCCTTCATATTCAAAATACTTATCCATGGCATTAATCCAGTCAACCAGCTTCTCTACATTCAAGCTTCCTTCATACATAGGTACTTCTAGCTTGGGTTTGGAGCTAACTCCCATGGCTGCTCTGATAAGTCTCTTTTCTACCCTTTCTTCTCCTTCTTCTTCTTGTTCTGCCCCTTCTTCTTGAGGCCTTTCCTCTTTTCTATCACTGACATCTCCTATATCAATTACCCTTCTCTGAGCAAGCTTCATGTCTTGCAAACTAGCTTGAATATTTCTCATTTCCTCTAGTAACACTGCTGTAGTAGGTTGCCTCCTCTTACCTACTCTACCTCTTGCTCTAGCTGCCATCTTCACAAGCTTCTATTTCACAGCTTGTTCTTACTACCTTTGCTGAGATCTTTTCTACCTTCATGCAACCAAATACCATGCTCTGATACCAATATGGTGTAAGGGAAATACCTATAGGGTCTTTTTTTTATGATTAATCTGATCACAAAATTGAGTCTACAGTCTTGTTTTAGGCCTGATCTGCACCTTATGAAGTTGTGAATTGAAACATAGACTTTGATGATCTTCAAAATGACTTCATACATTCATTCATCCATTATGCAACCTAAGAGAATTTCTAAATCCTTCTAAAGCTTGAAATTTTAAGAAACTTTGGTAATTACACTTTAAGGCCTGTTTTAGGTTTAGTTGCAGGTCTGCAGACAGAGAAACACAAATATCTTTTCTTCTGGGAGCCTTGAACCTCAGAAACAACCTTAATCACTTGAAACTCATTCTCTAACACCTATCTATGAATTTTCATGGAATTTGAATGGTTCGTCTAAGAGATATTACAGTTTTAGTGATTTAAAACCCTAAACTGGGGTTTTCTGACTGTAAGTAATCCGAGAGCAAGAAAGTTGAGAAAACTTAAGATCTATCCACTGTCAAAGGCTTCTTTTCTCTTTCTTAAGATTTGTACTTGTTTCTCTTGTTCTGAGAATTACTCTTCAGGCTTGACCAATCATAAAAAGCATAAGCATAAATCTTCTTACCTAGACTGTTACCCTGCAGACTGTGACAGACTATTATGACTTGAGAAGCTTCACAAAAGTGTATAATAAGATCAAAGAACAGACAAGAGTACTCATTTACACATTTACAAGGTCTGAGAATGGCGAAAAGATCATAACAGAACTCTTTTTATTCATAAATCTCCAAACTGATATACAGACCTGCGGATATGCCAGAAGAGAGTCTACAGAGGGCAATGTAAATGTAACGAACATGGGGATTTGATATTATATTTTGGAGAATACAAGCAATTATAATTTTTTGCTAGAGGGTGCCATTGGGAAAGTAATTAAAGTCTGATGTGATTTTGAAAACTTTTTGCAGGACCCTAGGAAAAAGGGAAAAACTAATAGTTTTTATAATTGTGGTCTTGAAGTGTTTTTGGAAGAGGAATAATTTAAACGATGAGAAGTTAATCAAAGACCTGACCAGGTTGGGAAACTAAGTCACCGAGGAAAAGAAAGAATGAAAGAAATTATACTAATTTTTGCGAATGACCAACCAAAAGTAGCTTAATGAGACTCAAGGATACATCCATTTACTATAGAAAGTGCTATGGTAAAAAGTCCCTAGGACCAAAAACTAACTAAACAAGAATAACAAAATCATAAATGAGGGGTAAACCCAAACTGGTAAAGTCCCAAATCACGTGGAAAGAAAATAAATTTAAGATGGACTAAGTACTTTTGACAGTGTATTTAGCTCTTATATCTTATACTTTTAACACTTATGTCTTTGAATGTTTTGCATCTTAAAAAAGACACAAAATCCCCACATAATATTTAGATGGATCACTTACCTTTAGCAGTGTATTTAATTTGTCTTTCTTTAGACGGATAAAGCACTTTTGACAGTTTGTTTTGTTTTTATATCTTATGCTTTGAATGGATCTGTATTGAATAAGTATTGTCACATGATAGCTTTAGATGGATTAAATACTTTTGACAGTTTATATAGTTTTTATATCTTATGCTTTGTATGGATGTCTGTAATTATGAGCCATACACGAAGTGTTATCTCTATGCTCATGACAATTAGCTGTGAGGCATTGAGATATGTTTCATAGGTCAAATCACATGTACTCTATGTGGTGTTTTCACAGAAAATTTGCAAAATGATCATGCAGGTTCCTCCTTGATTCTCCCACCTCTATCCTAGTCATGAGCTAGAGTGTGTGTTTTATAATTTTGTGACATCCTATCAATATATATTTTACCCTTTTTAAAAAGAAAAACCATCTGACTTTTCACTTTTTGTTACAGTCTCCTCAAATGCTTGCAGGATCTCTTTTTGAATCAAATGATGCTCAAATTGAACAGTAGGTGCCTTAACCTTTCTTGCTCTTAGAAGTAAAATAGTTAATGTTCTTTACTTACTTTTCCAGTAGTATACAGAAGCCTGTGATTGGTCATTATATTTGGTAATAACTAGTCAATCTTTTAGAGATCTGATGTTTTTACAGTCCATAAGATGAGTTGCTCTGGAAATATCTGTTAAAGAGTTTATAGAGATCTGATTGGTCATTGTAAGTTTTCAATCTTTGCTCCACTTGTGCATATTTGTTTTTGACAAATGGATTTGATGCTGCCTCAGTTCTATTGAAATGTACCTCCGACCACCGTTTTCAGATGAGATGGCTAAGATAAGTGAGTGGATCAAAGTACGGCAGTGTGGAATCAAATACTACCTCTCCTTAGGTGACCAACGAATTGTCGATAAGAATTTCATAATAAGACCAAAAGTTGAGTTTGAGGTGAGAATTAATATTCAAGCATTCAAAATCACCACTCTAAAACCTATCGCAGCACTCGTTGTCAGAGTAAATGTGTATAGTTGACATGGTAAATCTGATATTGTGGTGGTGTACGTTCATTCCCTTAAGCCCTCAAAGGCATATCTCCGAGATAGTAATATATTCATCAAAATTTTCTGCATTTTCTAAAGCATATGTTTTCACTGATTTAATCCTTGTAAAAATGTATCGAAAGCCTTCTTGGATTGGTGGATAAAGTAATCCAATTTTTTTTCTCTTGGTTGCATTTCAATTTCAAGGCTTTCTTGACTCATGTTTATTTCTTGTCTTATGTGGTGAAAGTTGAGTTTTATACAAGGGATTTTGCGTTTTGCAGTTTGTTACTGCTTTTGCTGGCAGTTGCTTTACTGTTCCCTTGTTCATGTGACATAGATTGTTTTGATTTGGTCAGAAAAAGCTACTCTCTTATTTTGATGATATATTTGCATGCTCTTATTGTAAAGGGGACCTCGAATAGTTAAACTCTTACATTGTTTTTCCTTAGTTAAATGGGTTTATTGTGAGGGGATTCATAACTGTAAAATTGGAATGATTATGATGCAATGGATGAAATATCCAAATCACTTATGGTTTGCATTTGCATATATCATTTGGTTGTATGATGCAATGGATCTTTATACATATCCTCTAAAATAATTAAGCATAAAATTACTACAATAAGTACAAGATAGAAAACATTCCCATATTGAGTTTTTATAGATTATGCAGAGAATTCTGACGGTTTATTTAAATATTAATAATATTTCTAACACAATATATTGTGACATGATTGGTATGACAACCCTTCAAGGACTGTTGAAGCACTTGAGGTTGACCAAGCATATGGTTGTAATCTTCAAACCCTGAATCTATGCATATCTTTTTTTTTAAGTTAGGAAAATTCAATATCTGCAATAATAAAGTATTGATAGATCTTTGGAAAACATTGTATTGTAGTTGATAGGGTACGATAGCGATAGGTAATTGATCCCAAGGTTAGCTGGCAGAATTTTATTCGTAAAAGTTTGAGGATTTTGCCGAACTTATAATTCTCGTCAAACATGGAACTCAGATTACAATATCCATTATTGTTGCATGGTGCTTGTTTCAATTGTACGTGATTTTGCATTATGTTTACAAATGTGCGCATATATGTATATTAAGTGCAAAATTAGCATATAGAAAGTTCTCTCCACTCTAATCCCTCTAACATATTCACAGCATTTTTTTGAAAATAAAAATGATGGCAAAGAATCAGATCTTATTGGTTCAAACTTAAAGACTTAATTTTTCTCAAAGCTAATACTGCCCATTGCATGAAGCTTTTAGAACCAAATAAAACCCTCATACAAGACATTACAAAGCAAACTCAAACCTCTTGACTTGATTTGAAATCAACGAAATCAGACCAGGTGTATTATGTTAAATCACACATTCTAACACAATCCTATAGGTTGAGTGTGCTAGGCAAGTATGGGTTCATTTCCAACAGCTTTCCAATGTAGACTAAAGAAATGGATTTCCAATCAGGGTTCAGTAAGGCACTTCAATAAAACCCTTGTATGCAAATTTATGGGTATATTGCTCTGGGTTTCAATGCAATGCCTCGAAACTGCTAGGTAAATGAGAACTCAGAGCCGCCATTTATTAGGACATTGTCATGATTCATATCAAATACACAAGCTGGTAATATTTTATGGCAATTTGCCTTCTCCAAACAAGAAAGAGACCATATCTTTAAGGAGGTTCATGGTTTATACTTAAAGAAATTTGAACCAAGTTCATGAAATGGATTGGTCACCAACTTCTCAATCTCTCATCTAAGTCTCAAACAACAATGTGTGTACATGTGTGTGTGGTAGGTCTTCCCCTATTTACTGTAGTGAGTACACACACACAAACACAATACCTTCTCCAGAAGATATGCAAAATACAATCGACAAATCTATAGCATCCACATCCAAACTTTAGCAAGAATATTGGAGTCCTCAACTAGTTGCTATGGGCCTAGTTCATCACTAGAATCGGTCTTTGATGAATCCTTCGGCCCGATTTTTGACTCAGATGTAACTAAACGAGGGTTGAATGGGAGTTCTATTGATGATCCACAAATGTACACTTCAATATGTCATATTATGACTCGATAATACAACCAATCACAATCAAGTTAAGCGTTGGGGATCAGGGAAGACCCTACGAACAAGATTTATATTCAGCTGAAGCAAAAAATATGAGAGTAAACTTCATCTGTAGCACAAAATTCTAACCTATGTAGAACTCAGAGGAAAAGCCATGATGAAAATGGTCTCCATAGCGGGCTCAACAGAGGAACAGGAAAACCTCTCCTCCCAAAGCAAACATCATCACTCACCACAACCCATTAGAAACACTAGAAGATAGTGTTAGATTATGGTACTTCAGAATGTGCCCTTCAGCAGGGCGCACATGTGGAACCACTTTAGCAGAGTGTACAACATAGAGAATTTCAGCAGTCCATCTTGGTCCTATTCTTGGCAGTACACATTTAGCAATTACTTTTATGTAGTTTGTTTTCCAGATTTAGAAGCAAGTAGTTAGCTCAAATAGAGGCTAAACAAAAACACTTAGAAAAAAAAAGTTTGACTAAAATGTCATTAGTAAGGGTGCAGATCCCTACTATAAAATTAGGTCAAGGGTTGATTTAATTTTGAACGATGGATCAAAGTTTAATAAAGGATTTGGGAGCTATTTTTAGAGTCCTTCATTTTCAGCTAGAAAAGAAGGCATAGGGTAGGTGTTTTATTCATTCATTTGTTCATTCTAGAGTGCTATGTTGCAAAGCATTGTAGGTTTATGTATTTAAATTAATAAAACAGTGATTTGATTTATTGTTTGCAGATCTTATTATTTTTCAGTTACTGTCATTTCTTAGTTGTATATGGTTGTAACATTCTAACATCCATAAAGTTCAGCAGTATTTGATCTTTCTAATTGAGGAAACTTTAAGAACTACCTTAAGTGCCTCAGAGAATTCTTCGCCAATGAGATTATTTAGAGCTTAGGTTTTTGATAATAAAAAAAATTTCAAAGATTCACGTGTATGGGGGACAGGCTAGATTTCAAGTTTCCGAGTAGAGAGTTGCCAGCATGATTGCAGTAGGGACAGTATGCTCCAGGCTTCATGATTGCAAAGCAATAATTGTGCCACTAATTGGCACGATGGATTCTGTGAAGGGTTGTGCAGTGTGAGACCCTAGTTGATCCAGCGATCACAGATTGAAGCTTGTTCAAACAATTGCGGCAATGGAAACCCCTAGTATGTGCGAGTCACCTGTTGGAGGGATCCTAACCATGTGTTGTGGAAGTTAAGACTGCAAAATATCAATTCAAAGAAACAGAAGTATGGTAACTTGTAGAGAAATAAGGTTATGATACCTCCCACAGATCCGAAATATCTGATAGACTACAACAAGAAAGCAGAGAAGGCAAAGATTGAATACTTGCTCAGATCTCAGGGAAGGACCGTTTGATCACTTCATATCACCACCAAGAAGAGTACCAAGGAATTTGTACAATCCCTTGGGAACCTTGCAACATTCAGAGTGTGAATGTATACCAAGCTGATGGCTTATGAGGAACAAGCTCAACACTAACTTGCATAAAGTAAGACATACGATGGAAAGATATCTGATAAAACAATTCCACAGAGCTTAGAGATCAGCATTGGTGCAGCTTTTTTGTTGATCGAAGTCAACCACCCCCTGAGCTAGCCCGCTTTTCTCTCTCTATGAGCTTATAATCTAGGGCATTTAGCTCAACATCGTTCTGGAGGAGGTGTAGATGCGGAACACTTACCCGATAACACCACATCGTCGACTAGAAAACAGTAGAGGCATCCTTAACCTGAAACTTAAGAGGTGGCCAAATATACAGTAGCATACTCCTTACAGATATTGAGGAGACCTGGACTCCATATCACATCTCTACTCCTATGTATGCAACCTGAACTTCCACAATCTCCTCGTACTTGGATTCAATTTTCACTTGCATATTTTTGGTTGATCACCAAAACATAAGATATGTTGTTGCAGTCAAGACTTGGAGCTAGTTGACGGTAGACCCTACATAGATAATCACTGGGTTGCTGCATATCATGTGCTCCAATACTTGAAGGGGTCAATGTATTTTGGTGAATAACATCCCATAGGGGTTTATGGGTTGATGCAACAATGTGATGAAGGGAATCTGATTGGTCAAGAGATGCAGATGATAGGAAGCGTACTTTAGATATGGTGCTAAACAACATAGGTTTTAGGAGTAGAACCCAACTCTTACAAGAAAATAATAACGCGCGGATAAATGTCTACTTAAACCCTCAAAAAGTCCCCCAGTCCACTTTGCACACCAACATAGTGGCTAACATATGGATACCTCATCCATAACCTTTAGTCGATAACAAACCATCATCATGAATTTGTGAATGTATAAAGCAACCCCCAAGATAGTTTCATCGTGTAGAGGCTAGGAGACAAACACATCTTAGAGGGTAATGTCATGTGGAAAAACTTGCATTTACAGTTCGTGATCAAAGTAAATGGGAATCATGAGCTAGTAATAGGACTCAACATGTTGCAAAACAAGAGCAATCAATGGACACGACGAGTAGCGTCCCCTAGACCTATGGTGACATCCATGATGATCATCTCGAACATTTCGACGATCTTGGAGGAGATATTCCCCAAGTTTATTTGAAAACATTGGCACTTCAAGAGAGTTTTATGCAGTGTTATGCTTTGATACATTTTTTAAATGTTGATGATTTACCAAGAACATTAAATTACAATCTTCGAAAGTACCTAAAATACATTAAATATGGTTTAAATCCCTAAGTTGTCATTGGAAAAAGTTCAAATGTTATTTTTTACCAAGAACAAATCACAATCTTGAAAGTACCTAAAATACATTAAATACAGTTTAAATCCCTAAATCTCATTGGAAAAAGTTAAAATATTGAAATATTAATTTTTATATATCATTTTACTAGCCGTCCCCTTCCGTCCCCAAAATTTGGGAAATTTTGTGATGTTTTGTCCTAAAAAGATGTTATTTTTACCAAGAACATCAAATTATAATCTTGAAAGTACCTAAAATACATTAAATACAGTTTAAATCCCTAAATGTCATTGAAAAAAGTTAAAATATTGAAATATTAATTTTTTTATGTATTATTTTAATAGCCGTCCCCTGCCGTCCCCAAAATTTGGGAATTTTTTTGCCGTCCCGGAAACCTCTGTCCCTCCGTACCCCCGTCCCATCCCCTAGGAGACTTAGGTAACTATGACAAATGGTAATGATCCTCACAAATTTGGTGATTATTAGAGAACTGGATCTCATACTGCCAGAATGGTTGAGAGGAGCTTGAAGCTGCCTAAAAAGTTCATGGCCAAGATATGGAATATTCTTAATGGACTTTCCATACCTTTTGAATCATCTTTAATCTTTGTAATTGGATCTGAATTAGTCCCTAAGTTACAGGGATCACATGTCCAAACAAAAATGAGCTTTAGAATAAGAGTTCATGGATCATTCCTTTTTTTCAAAGTCAGGATGTAGATCAATTATCTTCAATACCAAAGCAATGTTTGGAAACTTCACCTTTGTAATAGTCTGGAACCATTAGAAATCTTCAAGGGCCTAACAACTTAAGGAGAAAATCTCTGTATTTCAGTCAATTAATGTCTAAGACCTCAACATGTATCCATTTCAGTAATGTCAGCTAGACATTCATCTTTTCAATTCAGCAGCGATCAATAGGTTCAAAACAAACTAATCAGGAGTATGAAAGCAAGGACCTCAAATTGTGGCAATAGATAGAGTCATCCAATAGTTTAAGAATTTGTCATCTAAGATCACACAAATTGATGGCTTTGAACAAAGTAACCAACAGTTAAAATAGCCTTCAAGAGTCAGTCCAACAAAATGCCTTAAAGGCAGATGACAGCAAGACTGACCTTCAATATATAGAATTGAATGCTCTAAAGATCTTAGAGTTGTTTGCAAGATTTCATGGTCTAAGACATTATATGAAAAAACCAAAAAAGAGGGAACTTGTTCAGAATCAAAGAATGTCTTTAGATATGTCTTCGATTTACGAAGTTCTTGAAGTTATCATTATTCACAAAAATTTAATCAATAAATTCTGATTCATATGGGGACCTTAAAGGGGAAAATTGTTAAGATTATGAATTGAAGATAATATCCTTGAACAGTAATTAGCACTTTTTGGACTTAATAATTATTATTTTTTGTTCCTGACATTCCTGTTTCCGTGGCAAAGATAGGATTTCCAAATAAAGATGGAGGAGAAATTGAATTCACATTTTTGATATGAATTTTTACAAAATTTTTAAAATGTTCAAAGTGTTTTCAGTTTCTTATAATAATTTGGACTTGGAAAAATCAGTAGGGGATGCCTGTTTTAGATTCAAACATTATAACATTCAATTAATCAATGAAGCTAATGAAGTCCCAAAATGAACTGTTACATTTACTTGAGGGGCACCATTCTAAACAAGAACCAAAAGGAGGATTGCACAGAAGATTATTCCAAAAATTTCATAACCTGACAAGGCAAAGCATTATTTGGGTTAAAAAAGCTTGTTGTTACTATTCTCCATCCTTGAGGACGAAAACCCTCTTGCCTGAAACGTTCAGGTAGCTAGGATGAAAACCCTTCAGAGTTTGAGGTTGAAAACTCCTTCAAGGATTAGTTTCAGGGTTCATTTATGCTAATTTCATAATAATTTCCACTTCAGAGAAGATTTATTTTCAGAACATGGATGCTAATAATTCAAGAATTAGCTGGTCTTACATCGAGTTATTGGTAGCATGATGTTTGGATGCCTAATAGGAGAATGAAGAAAAGCCATAATCAAATTTGGTTGCAATTTAAAGGGCATTTTACATAACCCCAAGCTTCAAATAAGCTTTGGGAATTATCTAGCTTTCATAATTAATTTTTAGTTGCTGGATCTCAACGTTTCTTTTGCAAAAAATGGAGGGAATTCATCCTCAAACAATTACAAATTTTCAAGTTCTTCACGAAATTTTGTGGTGACAAATTAAGAATTCACTGCATTTTTGGGTATATTACAGCCCTATTTAACTTAAAAATTGTCATTTAGAAAATTTCTGAAACGTGCTTCATTTGTCCAAATTGCATAATAAGAATGGCCTTGAAAGGAATTGTGGATGAAAATCAAATTAGAGGCAGTAAAAAATAATTTTCTTATAGGTGTTCAAAACTTTGGCCATGAAAATTTGTAGGCTATTTTAAAATGTGAATGACAGATTTGTTGGATATTTTTGGTCTATTTAAAGCAATTTCTTTGCCAAACATTTGGGTGTAACTCAAATGTTTGATGATTTTGGATATTTTAAGAGACCTTAAATGATACAAATCTGATATAGTATCCAGGCCTTCCAAATACAGGTAGTAAAGTACCCAAGGCCCTTCCATGCCACCTTCATGCTAGTTCTCAAAAAAAGGAATGCAAGGGGGTTTCCGGCGTCTCCAATATGTTCTTGTGGCGATTTGAAGAAAATAGGATTGGCACTAAATCAAGTGCATTCTCCCAACAACCTAGTAATGAAACAATTATTCCTGCACCAACGTTGAAATATTTCACAAACATTAAAATCCTTTATTGGGTTTGGACATGATAGTGCATTCCAAATTCGTATTACGACTATTTTGGCTTGCGAGCATTGTGTCCAACTTACAACCCATTTTCTGATGCAAAAAATTGTTTCCAAACAACTCTGTGCTTAGTATGTCTGCAAATAGTTAGATACCCCAAGTTTTTTTAAATAAAGAGGCAAAAAATGCAACAAGGAAGTAATGGTTTTAAAAAATACTGGAAATTTCTTTCAAAAAACATAAATTTTGAAGCATTTTTCCAGCTACAAAATGACAAATGAAAAACCATAAAATTTGGAGACATGTTTTCTATTAGATTTGAATTACAAACCTTTATACAAAAATCATCAGTCAAATTACAATATTACCATTTTTTCAAAATATGAATTTATGATGTTGTACAGAAAAATACTTCATCATGAATTTCATATCTATGCAAGTTACAATATCCTAAGGTTGAAATGATTTTCCTCTTCCCTTGGTTGAAAATATTGGGGAGAAGATCTTGCCCAACTAGATCAAAACTCAGCTGCCCTAAATTCTTTGAGAAAAATGTGCCTATTTGGCTGCACAGATCTTGAGGATTACCTCTGCTGATGGAATGGCAACACTCTACCAACTTTCACCTTCAAAGATGTGTTGATTAATCTGAGTTATACGTCCTCCGAGTTCCTGTAAAGTGAATTTGAGGATATGCCATCCTAAAGTCTGTAAAGAATGCAATCATTTTGAGATACTATGAGGTGAACTCAGGATTTCCTCTCCTTGCTACCTCCACAACTGTATGGATTGCTATCGATCCAAATTTCTCTGCGGTGGCCAATTTTTCTTAGAGTGAAGCAAAATGGAGATTAAGTATTGAACAATCACCCATCTTGAGCTTTTTGATTTTTGCCGCCTCTTGTTGTGAATGGCTTCAAATAAAACCCATTGTTCAATCCAAATTTACGAATATCAAGGTTTGAGATAGAGCCTTGTTGACTATCGTTTGAACATACAGGGGTTTGAATATTATTTGATGAGATTATCCATTTAACAAGCCTAATAATATTTATAAGTAATTTAATAAAATCAAATCTGTATTTTAATAAGTTTATTAAAAACATTTTAATTTTTATTGGAGCCAGGTCCATTGTGGTTCTCCCCAAACAGTTAGAAACAAAAGAAGCTTGAGCAAGTCTTCTATCATTTTTGTAAGTCCTCTATAACAACTTAGATAATAGAGAGGCTTGAATACGGATTCTTGAACATTGGTTTAGATAAGATCTCAAACAGTAGAAAGATTCCATAATTTATCTTGACAAAATTCAAAGTAAAATCAGCCAGTTGAGGTAAATGTATCAGTTGGTTCAAGTTATTTTAATCTACCAAATCAATAATGTATCAGAAGTTCTGGAGAGACCAAATCTGCTTATGAATATTTCACTATAATAGTTTTGGTAGAGACTTCTTACTAAATGTTTCAGCTTAATTATATATTATAGACCTTGTGTGGGTTTTGTCCCCAGAACCAAACTTAAAACTCTCATCGAGGCTCATACACCTAAGAAAATTAATAATGTAAATTCAATTCCTAATTAGAGACTTATTGCAGATTGTTTACAGATATAAATACCTTTGAAAAATGATCATTTTTGCAATTTAGTTACCTATACGGGGAGACAGTTACCGGAACGGGACGGGGTTTCCGGGACGGCAAAAAATTTCTAAATTTTGGGGACGGCGGGGGGGACGGCTGATTAAAAAATATATAAATATTTAAAATAAAAAGATATAGTGACTAAATTATATAAATAAGCTGAAATAAAACCATTTGAGATTTAAATAAGGTGAAATTTGAACTCATAAACATCAAATACACTATAGTCTAATATCAATATGTTAATGCCATAAATTGAAAATTCATAATACATATTTGAATTTTGAATTGAGACTTGAATGACAATGAGACAAATAGCTGAAATTATATTAAAATATAAAAGTAAAACCATTCTAAAATACGATTGATCAAGTGACAATAGCTGATATTCATATCATTAATCTCATAGCCAAATACACCAACAATTGTCTATTGTCAATATTACAAAAAAAGAGGACAACTACAAGTATCAGCCTAAAAATCAGAATCTCCATCTGAAGCAATATCCATGAACTCCTCCTCGCTGGTACTAGCATCCTCGTCCTCAAAGGTAAGCCCAATCAATCCTCGCTGCACAGTGTTGTCCTCTTCAACCTGCCTCGGCTCCTCGGGATCTACATCCCACCGTAATGCTGGAGTCTGTTTGTACTCAGGTGTCTTGCGATCTATAAGACGCAAAGCACTGTGTACAGCTACAAGCTTCTCCGCTCTCGCAGAGGTAAGCCTATTCCTCTTAACAGAGTGTATCCAACCATACGTAGACCAGTTCCTCTCAGAGGCAGAGGAGCTAGAAACCTGGGAAAGGAGGCGAATGGCAAGTGGTCGCAGCAATCCTGGAAGCCCATACAGTCGCCACCAACTCACTGGTTTCTCCTGTGCTAATGTTACCCTGTCTGTCTTTGCTGATGTTTTGTACCCATCGAGTTCAGTGAAGTCAAGCCACTCCATTCTGATCTGTGAAGCCTCTTGTGGAGTGTACATTTTTTTAAAAGCCTTCATAAGGCCCTTCTTCACCTCATCATCATCCAATGGGACAACTCTGCCTGGCCTCTCCACATACCATTTGGGATTTAGTGCATACGCAGCCATATGAAGAGGAGTGTTCAACTTCTCCCATCTCCGCTGAATAATGGGCTGTATATGTTCATTATAGAACTCCAAAGTGGGGTCCCTCACCCGAATAGCTGCCTTCATTTGCCCAAGCATGCTATCAATGCACTCGTAGATCTCACCAAGATTGGGGCTGTTAGAATCCCCATATTTGATGACACTAAAAACTGGAGCTATAATTGATATGATGTATTTCATATCAACCCAAAATGTTTCCCGCAACACCACTCCCTTCACTCTTTTCCCTTGATCTGTCTTGGACTCACGCCACCTAGTCCAATCCTGTGTCATAATCATAATTTGCAGGGGCTCCTGCAACTCGGACATCCTCTCCAACAAAATAAAATAGGATGCAAAGCGGGTGTCAACTGGTTTCAAAAATTCCTTCTTCGAAAAATTTCGAAAAAGTGCCAATGATGTGTGGTGATTGCATATGAACTTCTGCACATCTCTGGCATCAGTCACTATCTGATTAACCCACTGAATCTTCCCTATGTCTTTCAGTGCATTGTTCATGGCATGCACACAACATGGAGTCCAATAAATATGCCTATATTCCCGCTCCACTAGCTTGCCTGCTGCTCTGCACACATAAGCTGCATCTGTGATAACCTGTACAACATTTGAAGGTCCAACCTCCTCAATGGCATCCTTCAAAATCTGAAACTGAAACTCAGCATCTTTTCGCTTCCCAGAACAATCAATTGCTCTCAAGAAGTACGGTCCATTTTTGCAAGAGACAATGATATTGATGAGAGGACGGTGTCTAATATCCGTCCACCCATCCATGATAATGCTGCATCCATGTGACACCCATGTCACCTTCATCTCCTCCATCAATACATTAACCTTGGAATAGTTTCTATCCAAGATTGTTGTCCTGAGTTTTGTGTCTCCAGGAGGCACATAACTTGTACCTGCTTTTGCAACCTTAGCCATAGCCTCCTTGTAATAAGGAGAGCGAGCAGCATTAAATGGAATCCCAGCAGCATAGAAAAATTTCCCAATAGCATCATCTGCCTCTTCCCTTGCCTTTGAATCAAACATGTCAATAACTGAATTTGGGGCTGCCCCCACGGCCTTTCTCTTCCCTCTGCTTTCCACTTCTGACACTTCAAAACTAGAACCAGCCAGAGTATTAGTAAGTTTGCCAGTCCTATGAGTGCTCAATGGAGTATTAGCCGTAGAACCACGAACTTCTGGCACATTGTCCGTGGTATTTCCATTGAAGATTCTCACCATCTCAGCTCTCTGCTCTAGTGAAAGACCCTTACAAGTGCCAACCCCCCTTCCTGTAAGATGCAACAAGTGTGCATTGGTCCTAGTGATACTACCATGCCAAGTCAGTGCACATATGTTGCACTTCCATACTTTGCTCCCCCCTCCAGACTTGGGGTTATCAATTATTTGGGCAAATTGTTGCAATGGCTTCTTCTTATCAAATGGTCCAATGGCAAATTTGGACAACATTTGAGAGGGGCAATTGGTAGCACTACCAGCTGAACTACCAGTTGCCGTTGCCACTACATTTTGTGCCCCTTCTTCACTCTCCCCCATTGTGGCATCACCAACTCTTCCACGGCCACCTATCTCAACTTCCCGTTCAACCCTCTCCTGCTCCTGCTCTGATTCATACTCATACTCAGTCTCAGTAGAAGAACTCATGGTGATGATTGCTGCAATGAATTAAAAACAACCATAACTATATGATTGATTGATTATGTAATGAATTAATTTAAAAAAAAACGTAGCCATTTAAATTTTAAATTTTACAACCAAACCCTAGCCTCTAGGGCAATATAAATTTTAAACTAGAAATAAAATATGCAAGATGCATTTTTTTAAATCCCACAAACTATATGCATGATTGCATTATGAATGTAGATGCAAATGCTAAAAAACAACCCCTAAAAAATGCAAAAATAATATAAATTTTAAACTAGAAATAAAAATGTAATTAAAAAAAAAAATGTAACCATTTACATTGTAGTTTGTATAACCAAACCCTATGCAATATGCAATATGCATTTTTAAAAATCCTACAAACTATATATGGCATATGCATGATTACATTGTGAATGTAGATGCAAATGCTAAAAAACAGCCCCTAACAAATGCAAATATAATCTAAATTTAAAAAAAAAAAAAACTTTAACATGTATTGTAAGCAAATAAAATTATAAATACCTCTTGCTCCCTCTTGTTCTTGCTCTTGCTCTTGCTCTTGCTCTTCCTCTTGCCCTTGCTCTCACTCTTGCTTCTTCCTCTTGCTCTTCTCTTGCTCTCACTTGCTCTCACTCTTGCTCTTGCTCTTGCTTGGTGTGAATATGAAATGAGCCCATATTGTAAATTTATAACATAAAATAGCACTTTTAGGGTTAGGGTTAGGTTAGGAATGTTACTTTTATGTTATTAGTCATATACAATAAAAAAAAAAGTGTTTTTGTCTATTAAAAGTCTGTTTTTTTTTTAAAAATGCGCAGAAGCGCGGGGGACGGCGGGGACGTCTGGACGTCCCCGGGAAGTTCCCGGGGACGTCCAGACGTCCCCGCCGTCCCCCAGCCGTCCCCAACGTCCCCGGGACGTTTCTGTCCCCCTCCAGCCGTCCCCAGGGCGTTTCGCCCACTCCCGCAAAAAAGGAAACGTGGGGGAAACGTTTCCCCCACGTCCCCGCGTCCCCAGGGCGTCCGGGACGTCCCGGACGTGTAGAAAAGGGGGGGGACGCGTCCCCGCGTAACTAAATCGAAGTTTGAAATTATCTTGATGATCTCTAGAGCTCTCTTTGCAAAGATATCATCAAAAACTATCTTTGCAACCCTCTCTCCAACTTTCTTTGAATATTGTGAGTCTAGCCATGGTTGACTCACAAACATTTGTTTCAAAGGTGTCAACAAACTCGAAATACTTTGCAATGTCAAGAAGTTAGTTGCAATCCTTGTGACACTGGCTCAAACAAGCTCTTTCCCCTTTGTGTGTTCTCGCATCAAGCTCAGAACCCAAGGGTGATTGTATATGTATTTCGTTATGGTTTCTTGCATCTTCTACAACCGGCCTCACCCAATCAATTTTGCCTATGTCCTCCAAAAGAAGGTCAAGGCAATGAGCTGCACAAGGAGTCCAAAAGAGTGATGGATGTCTCTCCTGCAGTAGTCTCCCAACCGCCACATATGCTGCTGCATTGTCTGTGACAACCTGCACAATGTTCTGTACACCAACCTCTAATACAATGTTTTTAACATAACACTCGAATTCTCTGCATTTTTTACTATGTTAGAGGCATCAATAGACTTCAAAAACACCATCTCACCGTTTGAAGCCGCTAAAAAATTAACGAGGGTGCGGTTCCTTCCATCCGTCCACCCATCTGAAAGAATGGTGCATCCGTATTTTTGCCATTGTTTCGTTTGCTCTTCTAGAATAGTAGTGGCATCTGTAACAGCACCTTCAAGCAATTTCCCACTCAAATATTTTGGAGAGGGTGCCTTGTACCCTTTCCCTGCAACTGTCAACGTTGTCACCAAATACTCCTCAGTATGGGCTCTTTGCCACATTGAATGGCAGGTTGTAGTACCAAAAATTTGCACAAGCTTTATCTGCTTCCTCGTGCATATCTTTGTTCCAGGTTGTACCTTCCAATGAAGGTTGTGCTCCAGGTGTGTTCCTTGCCACAAAAAAGCTTTGTATGCCTTTGCTCGAACTCGATGAAGATGCGCCTCTTCTGGCTCTTACGCTTCATACGTGTTTACCACGACTAGAGCCCACAATTGTTGCCGCATCATCCTCTAAATCCTCTGTCATAGCAGCCCTAGGTTTAATAGCTTGTGCTATGGCTGCCTGCACCCTAGCCATTTCTAGTTTCTTCTCCTCTAGCTCTGCTAGCTTTTCTCTCATCTCTCGCCTTTCCTGTTCTGACACGTTGGGACAAACCGTAACATCTCGACAAACAATACATGAAAGGTGATATTTCAAACGATTGATGCCTCCAGACATTTTTCTGCCACAGAAATTGCAAATAAATTCATTTTCAGTAGCTCCACGTACACCATACTTCCATGCTTTGGTACGGGCATTCGCAGGAATGGTCCTTGCTAGTGATGCTGACCCAGATGCTGAAAACCTGATGCCATTGTTAAGCTCTAATCTGCAACACAATGCACATTTAAAAAATTAGAAAAACGTAAGCTTAATTAAATTAAAAAAAACGTGCTTGAATAACAAATTTGCGTAAAAAAAATACATAATTCTGGCTGCAAATGAGTATTAAAAAATTACAAGCATTCGATTTTACATTACATGTATTTAGAATTACAAAACGAATCGATTACAATACACATACATAAAATTTAACTAGTTTACAATGAATTTGCGGAAAAAAAACACATACCTCTGGCTGCAAATGAGTATTAAAAAATTATAAGCATTCGATTTTACATTACATGTATTTAGAATCACAATATGAATCTATAAAACCTAAATAATATACACAACATTTGAAAAAATTTCAAAGAACTAAAAAGAAAAAACCTACCTCCAAATGCAATTCTACAAATTTGCTCTTCGAATTCGCTCCAAAATTCACTCAACACAAGCAATGCAAGCTCAAATGGTTGTGTGAGTGAAAATGAGGGAGTGGAGGGCCTTAAAAAGCGAGAAAACTGTGTAAATGCAGCGTTTTTTAGCGTAAAAGCCGTGTAAACGTGTTTTACCAGTGTGGGCGACTTTTTGGCACGAACTCGCCGAGTTAACTCGCGGAGTACCTGCCGTAACTCGGCGAGTAATCGACGAGTTTTCCAACTATGTATAGGAGTATCTCAATTCTTTAGATAAAAAGACCTTATCTACTATGGAAGATAATCCTTTTTGCATCCTCTCTTTAGAACCGAGGAGCAATTGTGATGTGAATTTGATAAGAATTTTCCCAAAATATTGTCGATCTTGGAAACTCTTTGAGAGGACTATAAAAGATTGGAAGCTAGAGAGAGAAATTATTTATTTTTAGAAAATCGACAAGAGTCCAATTCTCTCTATTTGATTTCAATAAAAACCAACAATCTTGAGCTGCTGGTCCAAACAAACAACCCAAATATGATGGAATATGGTGAATACTTTCAGAGCTGTTATGACAATTGAAGGTTCTAAATACTATTTCTGCAAACAGTATGCCCTTCAACACTGGAAGTACTTTCCAAGATTTAGACAATTCTTGGAGAATGATAGTTTATGTTGTATAATAGCTTTTCCTATCTTATGGGGAATTGTTTTGTATATATCACTACATTCAAAGTTATATTTGCAAGAACCTAGGTTAATCTACATGTAGCTGATCCAATTATATCACTGCCTATAACTGAAGTATTTTGGCAAGTACTAATTTGCTAGGTCTCATCGCCAAGTTTATCCAAATCTCGTGTAGTAAGAACACTGGTCATTAATCGAAAATTATCATAACAGTTTCACTTCTTTTTTTTCAAATAGAGTTCTTTGCTATGTTGAAGTAAACATGTAAATGCACATGGAATAGGGAACCACTTCCAAATAAACTGATTTAGTAATATACTATGTAATCTGCAAGAAGTGTAAGTGATTTTAGAATATAGAGCTGATTAGCTAAGTAACTGGTTTGGGTACGAGGACATCAGTCCAGGTACCGCCGTTACATTATTTATTTGTGCTGGCTATGGCTGTAACCGGTTTGGGTATGAGGACATCAGCCCAGGTACCGCCGTTACGATATTTATTTGTGCTGGCTATGGCTGTACAAGAAATTATGATATTCTAGCTTAATAAACATGAAATAACCACACAATATGCATAAAATAGAAAAATAACTACAAAACACTATTGATAGATTGATAATGATCATTGAATGTCAAATGCCATGCTAAATATTAATTGTTAAATCAAAGTTATTAATCATCTTCATCATTCTTCATTGATACTCTCAACATCATCATCATTATATGGTTCATTAGAACCTCGAGCAGTACCAGTGCCATTGACACTTCCATTAGCTGCATAATTTTGGTCATGTAAAGAAGTTTCCTGCCCTTCTATGTCATTGTTGAGTAATGAATCTTTGGCAATTGAAGCATCCAAGGCAGCTGCTTTGGTTCCAATTATCCCTCTCCACTTCCTTGTATTTGGCTTGCTTGTGTGATGGTGGAATTTGGAATTCACAAATATAAACTCCTTTGCCTTTTTTGGTGACAGCTGGCTTAACTGACTAGATATAGGTGTATGCACTCCAATTCCTCTCAGCTGAAGACGAACTTACAATCTATTGAGGCATAGTCAATGGAAAATCAAAATTTATAAAAGTAAAAGTAAAACTCAGTACAAAAAGAAAGTTAAAGAGTGTTAAAAATCTTGCCTATGATAAATTTGGATTGTAAGAGGCTGCAAGTGTGTGGATCCTTGACGAATGAGGTATCACCACGTATAAGTGTCCTTGTACTTGTAATGAAGTTTCCAAACTCGCCCCAAACAATGTCTTCTATGTTAGGATTGGAGAAGGGCGTAGTGCTCACCATCTTATACCCTTCACTAACATCTACATCCCTATGTTGTGGCACCCTTCTAGGCCAAGGGAGGATCTTAGTGCTCTTGTATCTAGGAGTTATGGAAAGGAGATGTAGCGGGTTGGTCATTTTTGTTCTGATGATCAATGAATTATGCTTGTACTTGGATGGAAAAAGTTTCTGTAGGGTCTTTGCTCTTTTGTATTTATAATGGATGTCATCTTCTTAATCTTTGAGTCAATTCTGTTAGATTTCTCCCAGACATGGCTGATCCTTTTCATAAAATCAGATCATACTCATGACGAGCTCGGTGAAACTAAGCAAGCAATCTGCATGAGTCCACCACTCATCATCTGGGATCAACATCTTCACTTTTTGGGCCCTCTCAGTGTTAGAATGGCTCCATACACTCCAAAGGTTGTAGATAACCATGCTGCAAAGTGCCTCTCTCACCTTGACAAGTCATCTTAAGACGATTGTGTAAGGCAAATTGAGTCTCACAACCTAGCAAAAAATTAAAATAAATAAATAAATGCATTTGAAATTTTACTAGTTACAACATCATCTACTTTGTTTTCTAACTTTACAATAAAAAAGTAGATAATGTAGAATTTAACTTGTAAATTAAAATAACTACGTTAATTAGGAAGTGTTCCCTTACCTTCAATAGCTCCAAATGTCAAGAATGGATCCAAAGATGCCTTGCGACATGGTGATGGCTTGGTCACAAACATTTGGATATCTTCAGCCTCTTTGCATACACTTGTTGAATCCACTCTGATATTATTGGCCAACTGTTATGGAGCATTAAATTGAGTGAATGGACAACACATGGTGTCCAAAAAATATGTACCCCTATGCCTTGCCTCAACTAACATCCTTGCGACTTTGCAAGTTCTTGGTGTTGTTCGTTATGACTTGGACAAAATGTATTGAGGCCCCCATCCGCCTCAATGGCTTCGAAGAGGATGCCTGCGATGAATTAAGCATCCTTCACCCGCCACTCATAATCAATGGAATCAAAGAAGGTTGTCCCATTACGACATCCTAACCAAATTGATCAAGGGATGATTTCTAACATTCTTCCATCAATTATAAATGATGGCGGCCCTCGTTTTGAAAAATGATATCCTTAATGGGTTAGCAAGGAGGTTTTCTAAATATTTTCTTTGCTTTTCCAATAGGGTGGCGCGAGATCTTCTTATAACTTGGGTTTTTGTACCCTTTTGGGGATTCATTGATCTCTCTCATCATATCCTGCCAATATGGTGACCTAACAACATTAAAGGTGGTGCAAACACATCACGTGATGAGCTAATTGGCTATATCCCTAGACTCATTTTGAAATGCCTTTTCCAACAATTGTTTTGTTGTTTTGCAAGAAAGATGAGAATCCTCTTCACGTGGCACAATTGGGTGTACAAGACGTGGCAATGGGTGGCCTCCTCGATCGAGACCTTTTCTCTACCAAAGGATGAATTGATTTCTAGCAAACCGTTGCATCAATTTCTTCTTGCTATTTGATTTACCTCTGATTTTTTGTTGTTGGCATTGGTGCATCCTTCCTTGGGCAAGCTTTGATGCCCTAGCTAATAATTGTACCCAAATGAGCTTTCATGACTATACGAGCTAGTGTATTTGGCATTGCACCCATTAAGAACCCTAATATAATCCGCACCACTTAGAACCTACTCTAGCATTGTGACATATTTCGAAAGTGGCGAATATAGATTGGTTTTTTATCAGAGTTGGCCCATTGAGCCAGCACTTGCTTCCATTGTAATAACAAAAGTTTAAAATTTAGAAACCAACTCAATATTATTATATTAGCTTTAGGAAGAAAAAAAACCCTTGGGCCTAGCCTTAAGATACTTGTTAAAACATGACTGAAAAAATAACAAAAAATTAAAGCAAGGGTATGGATATTGAATTTTTTTTGTAAAAGATAATAAAAACTTACCTTCAATTCAAGAATCGTCTTTGTTTCGATCTCCTCAGTTTCCTTGGCAGAAAATGGGCACATTTACTAGCATAGGAATACAAAGACAATGTAAAAATATTAAACAATCAACATGCAAAAATATCAAACAATCTAAAAACAATATGAAGCATTTGCGTTTGCCTTGGGTATGTGTGGACTGGCTGGGGTGAAGCCAGGCCTAGCCTGGGGGCAAACCAGACCTGTTCTCATATTCAAGCCCAGGGAGATGTTAGCCCGGTAACACAACTGATTAGGACTGACAATATGAAGCCACAAGAACGATCTATTGAAGAATGTAGAAGTCCAGCAAATATATACTAAGTTGCAACAGTAATGTTTCGTCAACAAATTAAAATGAAACAATCTTTAAAAAATTCTAAAGCTTCTTCTTGATGATGGGTTCAGAAATGGACTTGAAACATCAGAACTAAAAAATGTTAGGCAAGTACATCCATAAATTGTTCTACAATCTAAACACTACCAATAACCGAACTTAAGTAAAACTAATCCTAATTCATATTTATGAGGATTTGGTCACTACTAACAAATGAGCAGCACCCAAACATCTCAATCACACAAGTAGGCAACAAAAAATATGAACTGAATGTTAATCTACTAGTAAGGTATGCTATCAAATTTACTCTACAAACTAAAATACAAGAAAGTGAGAAGCTATACCTGACCTATTAAATCCATTCTGCGTGGACAAGTAAACTATCAAGTAGATCCTAGAATGTAGATCAGATGGTTTGTGCCCTCAGAAATGTGGCCTCCAATGAGGGCATAGTCACGTATTCTGCCGCTTTTGTGTATTCCTGATGGAAATGTCCAGTTGATCATTATACGCCAAGGAACAATAAGACTAAAGATTGTTATATGGACTAGTAAGAGCAAAATGTGAGCAATAATGGTAGAACATTATCAATTTGAAAGAAAATATTATATGCTGCACGTATTTGTTTGATCCCCTAACACTACTGAAACACATATTTAGAAATCCTTATGCTGAGCAACTGATTAGCCAAACAATCTCAGAGGGAAAGAGAGATGGAAAGGTGCTCTAGACTCATCTATGACCTTGCATTTCATTTCCATCTCTTCATTTCTTGTTCTAGGTCAGTTGACAAAATTTCCAGTTCCCCAACTAAATTGCCACTTGTCAGATTGAATTGCCACTGACAGAAATGTAACCATTAGTGGTAGATTTGTCACCTTTTCTAAAAACGAAAAAACTTGTCTTGAGAGTGAATTAAGTCTTAGGAAGGCTGACATTGACAGACAAATACGTCAAAAGGTCTAATCAGGTTATGGTATGGTCAAGATATCATCTGCGCATGCCATGAATACATCTAATTATCTGCCAAAAGAGTCTGCAAAAGTTGCATTCAAAAATCAACCAAAACATGACAAGAGATGGCTTAAGGAAAAGAAACATGACTATATTATTGGAGGTGTTGGATCATCAACTGACATGAATGTGTAAATGCAGAATAGAAATTCCAGGTGCATACAATGACATATAATAAAAAATAATGCTGAAATATGTGTGTCTGTGTAACCAGAAAAATGTTACATTAGATAAATGTCTGTTGCATACGGTGATCCAAATACACACATATACAAGCATACAAATACACATACAAATAAAAAGTGCATTCATAAATGTACATGACTTGCAAAATAAAATTAAAAAGTGCACATGCAGGCACTCATTCCAGTCCACTCTTGTGGGAAAAATGGTTGAGGATTTCTCACTTGACATGATGTAATTTTATTCAATATTTAATTTTATTTCACGAGTCATGTACATTTATGAATGCACTTTTTAGTTGTATGCTTGTATATGTGTGTATTTGGATCACGATATGCAACAGACATTTATCTAATGTAACATTTTTCTGTATATATATATATATATATATATATATATATATATAAAAACACATATACATACATACATACATACATAAATACATACACACACACACAATTAAGATGCCCCATAGATATACAAGATTTATTTACATCCATGCCCCGCGTTAATACAAACCCGATCACCTTGCTGCTTGCCGATAAACCACAAATTTTTAGCGGAGCTAATATAAATCTATAAATGCATTAGCTAAGTTTGCTCTAGTTGCAAACAAGAAAAAGAGTGCATCGTAAAAATGAGCCATATCAATATTGCATTCTTACAGGTTACAATGCCGTTCTTCGAGATATAAACAAAGATATCTTGACAGACATCCGTCACAAAATTTGATGATGCATAGAGTCTATACTGCAAGAGAAAAACATTTTTTTGAGATATTATATAATACAAGCACAATAACAACAATGAGAGATACAAAGATAGCTCCAACTGTACTTGCCATACACTATTGTACTAGGTATTTACACTTTTAAGAGTACAATGATACAAAGAAGCTTCTATACGAAAAGGAAACTTGTAAGAGGAGAATGTTAACATGCATTGGGTATAATGTGTTCATTTAGAGTTTAAGGGGAAATAATTAACATATATAACAACAGAAATGATGCAGAAACATCTGGGTCCACAGGTAATCTTGTATCAATAAAAAACAGTTAAGAGTAGGTTGTTGTATTTTGTGCCATGTTGTGAAGGTCTAAGTCTTGTTGTGGAGGCCTAAGCCATGCTGCGAAGGCCTACCAATGCTGTGAAGGTCTACCAATGCTGTGAAGGCCTACTAATGCTGCAATGGTCCACCAATGTTGCAATGGTCTATTGATGCCACGTAATGCCGTGGATGAAGATTGTGATTCCGTGGAAAGTCTGGATCAAGCCGACTTACTGTATATGGGTCTGTTGGACCTTATCTTTGTAACATCTTGTGATTTTAGGAGTCCTAATGGGCAGTACGTAGCTAAGTTCGATGGTCATTTGGGTGGCTTGCATGCCTATATAAACAAACTCGTGCCTTAGAGTAATCAGTCAGTCTGAAATGGTGTAGGAATTGGTAATTGTTTGTGTGGCATTTCCGAACTCTCTAAGACAGCACAAATTTATCTTTTGGAACTGCGTGGATCTGATTGTATGAATCTCTTGAGAGATTGCTGAGTCTGTTTATTGATCAATCTGTTTACATGTTTATATTTTACGGGCACTGTGTTTTCTGTGTTCCGTTATATATATATATATATATATATATATATTCAAAATATATATTTTTCATGCGGACGACACAAGATATATATTTACACTTATACATTCTTTCCACTTATGCCTTATCCCATTGGCAATACACTGTGCCCTGACTATATTGTAGACACCAAAATGGCATCTCGTAGTTTCTCTCCATCAAAAACACGCTGGGTAAAGCAAATTATTCCATGGATTTGAAGACCTTATAAGTAATGGTGTTTCTGGATGGTCACCACTGATTCCATTGGCTGATTCACTATTCTTAATTCTGGATAAATGATCCTCTATTACACGATTCTCTCTTTTTCTTACCAGCATTAATTAATATTTTATTTAGTTTCTCAAATACTTCTTGTTCTTTTTCACCCCACTCAAATGGTACTTCTTAGTAGATAGTCTTCGGGGCATGATATTAAATGTGTCCTAGAAATGACCTTAAGTGCCCCACATCTTTAAGGCCAAACAATTCACTGATTATTTTGATTTTGTATGAATCCATTTTCATTCCTGCTTTACATACCACAGTTCCTAATAATTTACCACATGGTACCAACGACTGTCTTTTCTTGGGATACAAAGACAACCTTGCCTTCCAACACAAACACATTTATTGAGATAGTGCTCACATTAAGGAAGTTATATATAGTTGAGGATGTTGACAACTTAACATTAATCAATGATTGACTAATACTTAATTAATAACTAAACGAAGACTACTCCAAGTTTGTCTTGAAATTTTAGAAATAAAATGGGACCAAGAGGTTTTGTCATTACATCTGCAGGCTGCTCCTTAGAGGGAGGTATGTAATACCGCCTTTTCCAAGCTAGTCACTATGGAAGACCTTTTGCCCATTCCTCTTCTTGTGGACATCAAGGAAGGAGCAAAGAACTTGCCATGGTTGTAAGTGATGTATCTTCATAATTAATTATTTTATTTACTAATCATGGCATTGGAATGGTTTGACTAGGGGGAAGAAGACTTGTCAAACAAAGCAAGGAGAATTTCTATTTCTTCATTATGAGGTCAGTCTTCTTAAGTGAAGATTAAAAAGTGCATCAGGAGGTTGTCCATGAAGTTGGGGCTTCTAATTCATCATTGCCGCCAAAGGAGGGGTACTCAAGGAAGTTCAAATGGAGAGGAAGATCATCATCTTTCATCTATTTTGACATTTACTTGGAGTTGAAGCTAGTGTATCTTTTCTTCTTGCCATTGAAGGACGAACGTCAAAAACCCTTCCTTAGTCACCTATTGAGGACGAAACCCTTCCATAGGATCACACTTGGGGATGGAAACCCTCATTTGTGCATTGGTGGCTTTATATGGAGGTCACAAGTGAGCTTTAAGGAGGATTTCATATTTATTTCTTCCCTTCTAACCCTAGGCAACTTGCTTGGATGAAGGGTTTGATATCATCTAGGGCACTTTTGGACAATTTGAGTTGATATTATTGCTTTTCATATTTTGTAAGGCTGGAATCTACAATTTGGTGATTTGAAGTGCCTATACAGTTCGCTGCCCTAAAGGACTGATTATTGATTGCTTGAATAGGATTAAAGTGCGTTTCCAGTCATTTTCAGATTGATGCTTGTTGGTTGATGGTGTATTTTCAAATTTGATTCTTTTGGGGTTGTGGCCAAACCATTATTTTCAGTTTTAGCCGTAGAAAGGAACATTTCAGCTGTGAATCAAGACAACGTATGGTTGTGATAACATCAACTTAGACAACTTAAAGTTCAATTGGTGCAACAATAAATTAGAATTTTAAGCTACAAGTTAAGTTAGAAATTTCAAGTCCTCAAGAGACACTCATGATCAAATTCCTTTCTGGTTTCCTCCCCATTCTTACTAAAGAAACATGCATGCTTGAAGTAGATTCCTAAGAAAGTGCTTATAAGATTTCTATCTTTGCTAAAACTAAGTTTGGCTTAAGGAAAATCTCCAAATTTAACCATCCCAATGCTTGTTCCTAAAATCCTTCTAATTTTGAAATTTAATCCAACCCTAATGGCCAGTCTAAGGATTGAGGTCAGCCATCTTCATCTGCTGGCAAAGGAAAGTAGTGTACTTATCATAAGAAGCACGTTCATTCCACTAAAGAATGCAAAGAAGTACAGGCCGAGATAGATTTCAAGGCTCTTCTTACAAAACAATGTAAACTTTAGGATGCTATGACTGAAATTGAAAACCCACTTGCTCCATATTTGCAGCATATCATGATGATCAAATGTTATTTACCCAATTTGAATGAAGCGCTCTTCACAAGAAATTGACAGGTAAAGGATAGCTTGGTATCCCTTATCATTAATAATGGCAATTGAAAAAACCTAGTATCTTAAAAGGTAGTTTCAAAATTACAGCTTCCAGCCACAACTCATCCTGCTGCTTATCATTTGGGTTGGGTTCAAGATACAAGGATGACAATACTAGTAGCAAGACAATGTTCAACTACCTTGTCATCGCAACCTTTTAGAATACAGTTCAACGTGACATCACTCCATTGGTGAGTTAATCCGTGTTTATCCTTACCAATATGATCGACATGCCATTCATGATGGTCAACACAACAATTACAAGACCCAAAAGGATGGTAATATATGCAAACTCTCCTCCTTTACTTTCTAGCGAGAAAGCTTTCAAACAAGTTAATATCAATGCGTATCCAACTCTTCACTGTTTATCGAATAAAGGAAGATAACATAGGCAAATTGAATCCTTCAGAAGTTCAAGCCATTATTGATGCATATTCGGATTTTTATAAAGAACCCCACATATCACCTTCTTTTAGAGCCATCCCGCATAACATCGATTTTGTTCAACATTCTTCACTTCCTGATATTGGGCATACCATGCCACACCTAGTGAGAGTGCAAAGATCAATAAATGATGGTTTTGTAGAAAGCAATCACTTTATACTAGACAACCTTCTGCGAGGCACTATCTGACAAGAAATAATTTTAGTTTTTAATCTTGTTTCGTCACAGAGAAATAATGAATAATATTCTTCTGGATGCATTTGTGTGAGCATATTGCTTTCACAGATGAATCCAGAATTATCTCATTGATTAAAAAAATAAATTGCTCACAGCAAACACAAGTCTAGGTGGAACAAAGGGTGTGGTTGATGTCCCCGCTAATTTTGACTCTACCTTAGTTAGGGTGAAAGGAATTGAGATGCAGTTAGGGGAGCACAGGGCACGACTGAATATCATAATGAAATCCTAGATACATAGGAGTAGACTATTGGGGTCAGGCACAACCATCGAATGCAACACTCGCTCAAAAGAGTGGTCACTTAATCATTGCAAACACCCAGAGACCTGATATGGACCACTAAAGGTAGTGTTAGCCCAACCCACACATTGATCCTGAGGGTTTGCACAAGTTATTTGATGATGGGGATCTCAGATCGGGGGTGAGAACACGCAAGGTGTGCGCATTGGCAATGTGTTCTCCTAGATGGATCTGTAAAGTATGAATAAACAGTCTGAGATCCACGTAGTGTGTTAAAATGTTTGCCAAAGGTTGTTCAGATTTTAGTGGGGATAAGAGAAACTTGAACTAAAGAATGGGGAAAAGGGGAAAATATTCAAAGGTAATTGGGGAAATTCAGAAACAAAATGTCAACTATCGTATGTTTCCATTATTACATGAATGTGAGTGAAAAAATGAATGAGCCTTTTGCAGGAGACTGGTTTGCAGGGAAAGCTCCGGGAAAGCCAAGATCTAAATTCCTGACAATCCAGCTTAGTACACCTAAGGCTAGATTGTCCCATGTAAATCATGTTGAATAGTTTAGATCAAGGGACCCCCAAGATTTACAAATCATATCCCCAAATCCTACTCAGTCCACAGGGAGATTTTTATAGGTTTCAGAAATGATGCTTTCAGGTACCCCCAGAAAACGTCAAATGCTCACACCCTTCCTAGACAAGAGCTAAGTAGTAACAAGATACTTTCACAATTGAATTACAACCACAATTCACACAAAATCATAACAAAAGACACATATCACTTCATCCTCAACATCATTTCACAACAAGAACAAAGAAATATCACAAATCCTGATAAATTTTCCGAGTGAAACCCATTAAACTTAGGAAAAACAAGGGAGACATATATTTATGCTCTCAAAGCTAGTTAATGACTGTACACATGCAATCATCTTAACATAGATTCCCAATAATTGAGTTACATAGCAAAAACCTTCATCAAAAAATTGTGTCGTCTCCATGGTTGGCAGTGCGTCTGCAAATTCCCTCAATTTTTTCCCTCTAGAGCTTCCCGCCCTTTTTCCTTCTTGCCAAGACCTCTTCTCCCTCTAAAACCCCCTCTTTATATCCTTATCCATCAAGGGTTTTAGGGAATATTCAGCTGGATTCTAACTGATTCAATTTCATGTTACATTCTTAAGACCCATGGGAATCATTGTACAATAATTCCTCACAGTAGCCCATATGGCTCATCATTACTATGCCACCTTTCTGAATAAATCCTTTCCCATATTTATTAAATATATTATTTCCTTCATGCTTGAAAATATGACGTGGCCAAAGAATTAAATTTGATGAGACATCTCTGAATCACATGGGTGCCAATTAAATCTTCGGCGACACATTTTACATGGATAATCAATTTTCAATTAAACTTCATCTCAAGGCCATTGATTTTGGGAGGATATGGTATTAATGGTGAAATGATTTCTCCCATATACGTCAATTCAAAAGACATGCCTATAATCGTGGCTTACCGTGTTACCGACTTACCACCTAACTTCCTCCTGCATCCTCCACCATTTTCTTTTCCATCAATCATCTTGCTTCCATGTCTTCTTCACCTCTGGACTTGAATCTTCTTCCTGAAGAGCTCACCCATTTGGGTGAGTGTTTCCAATTGACTGGGCCAAATGAGGCCCTCATTCATCATCTCCTTAGCATATTAGATACCAGGGCCGGTCCTCCCAATGTTTCCTCTCTGGAGGACATGCTTTCATCTTTCTTGCAGCACCTCTCAGAATTGTGCCCTTCATTTCCTATTTTTCAAGTTCTTCATTTCCACCTAGTTCACCCAGAATACCAGGTGGATACCAAACAATTGAAATCCCACTGGCTTCGCTACTGCCCTTTGTTAACGGTGATCACTGGTGTTTGAACAGGGATTATTACCAACCCCTCAATTTGACCATGGAAATCACAATGCCCAACCTTCTGCTTACTCAACATGGGGAAGAGAAACTCCCAACTGCACCAGAGAATGAAATAGAGAAGTGTCTGATGGCCTTAGAGGCTACCCTTGCTGAGGTACGGTCCATGATAGGCACCCAAGATTTTCCTCTCAAGAAGAGAAGAACCATGAGAGAGGGTTCTTCTAGCAGAATTCCTCATTTCCCCGTATCTCAGCTCTCCTCAGGTATGAAAACCAAAGCATATATAAGAGGGGGATGTGCCCTTTTTTAGTGGGTAAACTCACCTGAAAGGAGAATGGAATTCACCCAATTGCTGAATGGGCCACGGTTAGGAACTCAGGAACTGCTGGAGATGGGTATGTCTTAGGGTTTGGTGACCGATGTCCAATTTGTGTTTGGCACGGTGGCTCATGATGACTTCATTCAACGCAGGGATGACCTGCTAAAACGTATTCCAGTGCCTCCGGGTGAAGATGTGCCTGTAAAGGATTGATGTTTATGTTTTTCCTTTTATAAATCCATCTATGTATATGTATGTGTATATGTTTTTTAAGGGCAGGGGCCCCTAAAATAGAACCCCATTTTGTTCACTGTAATTGTTGCTATGATATGCTTTTCTATTTTTTTAAAATGTATGACGTGTGCAAATATCGTTTCTTTAAAATCATTGAGGCATATCTTGCATTTCCTTGTTTTCTTTTCTTGCAAGAAGAACACCCTCAAAACATACATTCTACTTCATGGCTGCATCTTCATATATCACACATAACTACACAAAATCATGGAAGAAAGAAGTGGGCCTTTGTCTCAGAAATTGGGAAAGAATGTGTTTCTTTATTCCTTTCTACCTTCAATCAGATGGTTGAGTCTGGAAAAAAACTCACGAATTGTGTCAAAGCCAAACAATAGTAAATCGGACCCCAGGCTCCAAAATTTTATTCACTTTATAATTCAGGTAAGGATATTTTCTTGGATGCTAGGGAGAAACTATTTTTTGAACATTCCAGGGTAGGGCCCAAAAATAGATAACACCCGTCTATTTTTACTATGGAAGATATAACCTAGATCAGAGTTCTGAGGGAACTTTAGAGTCTACTTTTAGGTTAGGCCATACAACTCTGGAGATACCTAACCTTCGGGCTTCGGGGAAAAATTGCACTCACCATACTCGCACTTAGCCAAACACGTCTGAAGTCCCGACCTTGCACCAAAATACAATCTTTTATGTACCTTAAGTATGCAGAAATTTAAGAACCTTCATAGCAATGATAAGACCAACTGTATACTTGACCACCCCATTGCAGAAAGAGGAACCCAGATATGAGAGATACAACTCAAAATCAATTCTCATCACGTCGATCGTGAAATAGTGATATTTGATGTCCATAAGCTTGGTCCTTGTACACTAGATTCTTTGAAATCTTGATAGCACTTTAACTATCCTGTATCCATATAAAAATATGTCGGTGTAATTTTAGAAACCCTAAATTCCTCTGGAATGCATCAAAAGTAGAAAATTGCTTTTGAAGCATCCCGTGCTGCAATGTACTCCAATTCTGCTGAAGCATTGGCCACTGTGTCCTGCTTTTTGCAATGCCATGCTACAACTGCTCATCCAAGATGCATTGTATATACCCTATCTTAGATTCCATGTCATCAACATTGTTCCCATAATCTACATCTGAATATCATACAAGTCGGGGTAATTTGAGAAACCCTAAGTTCATCTAGAATACATTCAAGGTACATAATTTCTTTTGAAGCATCCCATGCTGCAATGTGCTCCAATTATGCTGAAGCATTGGCTACTGTGCCCCACTTTTTGCAATGCCATGCTACAACTGCTGATCCAAGATGCATCGTATATACCCTATGTTAGATTTCATGTCATCGACATTGTTCCCATAATCTACATCTGAATATCAAACAGGTCTGAGGTTGTTATTTCCATGATATTTTAGACCAAAACTTTTAGTTCCTTGAAGTGTTCCATGCTGCAATGTACTCCAATTCTACTGAAGATTCGGCCACCATGTCATGCTTTTTACAACTGCCAATCCAAGATGCATCGTATATACCTTATGATAGTTATCATGTCATTACCATTGTGCTTCAAATTGTTTCATGTTGCAATGTACTCCTATTCTGCTGGACAATCAACCACTTTGTCTTTATTTTTACAACTGCTGATCCAAGATGCATCATATATACCTGATGATAGATACCATGTCATCAAGATAGTTCCCATAATCTACATCTGAATATCCAACAATTCCAAAATGTTATTTCTATGATATTGTAGACAAAAACTATTAGTTCCTTGCAAATGCCTCGAAATTCTCTTTACAGCTAACCAATGACTTTCATGAGGTTCTTGCATAAACCTTGAAAGTACACACACTGCAAAAGCACTATCTGGTCTAGTTGTCATCAAGTAAATCAAATTTCCAATCAATCTTCTATATCTACTGGAATCTACCAATGGTTCTTTAACATTCTTTGGAAACTTCAAATTAGCTTCCACAGTTCTTAATGAAGGCTTACATTTACTCATCTGGAATTTCTTCAACAATTCGGTGATATACTTGGTTTGTGAGATGAAGATCCTATTTGCTCTTTGGTTTACTTCAATGCCTAAGTAATAATGTAGAGGACCAAGATCGGTCATTTCAAAAGCTTCTCTCAACCCCTGTTTAACATCTTTGTTATGTTTTTCATCATTTCCAATTAAACGATCATCAACATACCAAACAATAATGACAGTTTTGTTTCCTTGCACCCTAGAATATAAAGTACCCTCTAGAAAGCTACTTGCAAAACCAATTTGATGAAGAACTTAATTGGTTTTTGCATACCTGTAATGTCCCCTTTTTCGAAATAATGTAAATTGAAGGCTTCTTGCTCATCTTCCTTTCCGTGGGCAAGAAGAAGTTGAACAAGGGAAGAACTTGAGTTATATTTTAGTTTCTTTATTCATATTTATGTTTTTATTTTGTGTTTTGTCTTTAATGGCAGGTCGATTGGGTTCTAGTGCTCCCAACATGAAATTAAAAGATAAAGTAAGCTCCTTATGAGGTCGGCAAGGTTGGAGAGTTTCCAACATGGAAATAGAAGAT
Organism: Taxus chinensis; assembly: GCA_019776745.2. NCBI lineage: Eukaryota > Viridiplantae > Streptophyta > Pinopsida > Cupressales > Taxaceae > Taxus > Taxus chinensis. Next base: position 349,913,775 of record CM034157.1, read on the forward strand.
AAAGCAAGCTTAAGAGGTCAGTCATTACCCCTTATGACTCTTGGCGCCAACTAAAGGGTATAAGAGGAGTCATTAGGGGCTCATTTGCACATCACTTTTTGGCATATACACTTTTATACTTGGTTCTAGGGCTGATTGCTCTAATTCCATTCCACTAAGGGGCGACAATCCATTAGTGTGGCATCCAAGGAGGACGAAACCCTTCCTTGTGGCATATTGGAGAACGAAAAACTCTCCAAGTTGGTGGTGGTGAAGACATTATTGAAGACCATCTTGCTGGTTTGCAACTAGGGCATCAAAGAGGAGTGATTTCAAGAGTTTTTATATTATTTGGAGCCCCTCTCCTAGGGAGCGACTAGGGTTAGAGATCATTTGGGTGCCTTCTAGGGCACAAAACTTCATTATTATTTGATATTCAGATTTATCATAATTTATAAGGCTGGTATCTTCCGCATTTTGTAATTGTTGGGGTTTGGAGACCTTATTTTTAGCTATTTTTGTGGACTGCACTTTTGCTGTCCTAAAATAAATTGCAGCTGGGTAATATTTCAGATTTGGCACATGTTTTGGTTTGGTAATGGTTCCATTAATTATATATAAGTTGGAGAAGCATTTATATATTTAATTTCAGCTTGTTTGATGGGTGTTTGATGCCCTAACATGCAAATTTCAGTTCACTGCTAGGGTTTCAAGGAATATTGGATCTCTGTTATAAAAATCAAATTGCATTCAGTTTGAGGTTTGTGTGATTTCCTTGTTTGTAGTGGTTCAGCCCCAGAAAGGGACATTACATTGTTAGGGCAAGATGAATAGTCTTAGAGCGGCCCCTCAAAACATTTGCTATTCCATCGTAGAACCTTGTGTACCCATCCGCTGCTGATACCAATTGAAAGATACCTGGAGGTTCATGCATGTATCTTATGTCAATAATAGAGATTCGACATATTACGGTTTGATATACTCCTCAAATGATGGATTCAAACCTATCACCACACTGACAATCTCTATCTATGATGATGAAGTTGTCATTCTAACAACTCATTCCACACAGTAGTGGAAGAAAAAGTTTCTTCATAATTTATACGCATCTAACTGAGATATCTCCAACAGTTGACGACCATATATCATGCTATATATTTATTCTCATGGAACTCTATAAGTCTATCCCATGCATCTATGTAAAGTACATTTAAAATATAATGGTATATTAGTTCTATCTGTGTGAAAACTCAGCAGGTCCATGTGTTTTCTTATAGGATTGCATCATATTTTAAGAATACAAAATAGTATCGAATCAGCATGCAGAGAACCATGTCTGACCGAGGCGAACACAGGCGAAATTCGGTTCGGACCGAATTTTCAGGGAAAAGCGAACTTGTTCGCTAGGTTCGGTTCGGGACTAAAAATTTTATTCCTTTTTTGGCAAAAAAGTTCGGTTTTGGATTTTTTTTCACAAGGAAAGAAAAAAATTTGCCATTTTTGGAAAGGGTCCGGGAAGATGTAGCAGCAAAAACTTGCATGTGCCATAACTTTCATTCTATGGCTCAGTTTCTAGTGCCGTTTTCTCCAAAAGTGTATATTTTCTCAAGCTCTACGCATTGATGGCAATATTTTTCTTATTTTCATAAAATCCATTTTTGCACCTTTTTGGACCAAGCAACTTCTTATTATTTAGAGACATTAATAATTTAATAGCAATATGCAGAGATTAATACTTAATAATAGTAATACTTGAATTTATTACCGAATGTTTAAGTTACTTTAGTAACTAGTTACATAAATTTAATTATTTTAGGTTTAACTTTTAGTATATTATTAATAAGTATTTTAGTTTTTATAATTTTTTTGGTAATTATTCATTTTTTTTTTTTAGAATGAAAAATTTATAATTTTTTTCGAGCCAAACCGAACCGAACCGAATTTTTACAAAATTGAACTTCCGAACTTTTTTCCCTATCCGAACAACCCGAACTTTTCGAACATGGTAACTATGAAATTCGTCACAAATACATCGTGACATTAGTGTTTAATGTTTTTGGCAGTTATGTTTAGAGATAACTTGCTCCAAAGGCAATTCTATTTCAACTTGAGAGAAGCATAATTTGATCCAACTCAGATGCTGTTGCACGGCTATTCCATCCACGATAGACAATCTCATGATTTGCTGCTTGCAGATCTCATGGCTTCCATCCAGAGTGGTTTCAAAATATTCAAAATTCATTGATTGCTATGGACACTCACTTTCTCCACTTTCATAGAAGGCAAAATATGCAAAACTCATTGATTTCTATAGATTTCTATAGACACTCACTTTCTCCACTTTCTTCGCAATCCTGACAGCCTTATTTTCAAGTGACATGGCATCCAAACATTCTATTTCATCAAAGACAACATCTCTGCTTACAATGCAATTATCGGCTTTATATTCAAGCAAGCAATAACCTTTCTTTTCATCAAATTAGTGAATAACTTGGGCATATCTCATAGAGAGCTTGAATCTATATTTATTGCCCTATCTTCTAAAATTGTTGGGTCATGTCGTAATCTAAATTACTGGGAGGCCGAGAGAACTGTCAAAACATTATCCGGCGATATTCTCATATAGGTTTAGGGCAGCCATCACTGAATCTAGGAACTGAGCGCTTAGTTTGCAATTCTTATTTCTAGCATCTAATTTCTTTTAATTTTCATCTTAAATCAAGGCTTAACACATGGAATCAAAAAGTTACAAAATTTTTCGATGTCGTTTGAAGCCATACCGAACTTCATATTGTGTTTTACAGTTTTACCAACTAGAGCTGAAGTTGGTGCTGTATTCCGCAGATATATGGTTGTATTCACTGCCTCATTTAAAAATTAGATGCCAAATAATTATATTGCATCAGACTCTCAGGAGGCAATACAAGGCATCAATGCGTCAGTTCATCTTATCTACTACTCCATTTTGCTGTGGAGAATATGCATTGGAAAACCGTCTTATTATGCCTTGTTCCCTGCAAAATGCTAGAAACTCATTCACAGTGTATTCAACTCCATTATTGCTTCGTTAAATGGCCAACTTTAATTCTTTTTTGCTCTCAACTATGTTTTACACTCCTCAAACTTAGTGAAAACTTCAGATTTTTGTTTTAGAAATACATCCATGTTATTCAACTAAAATCATCAGTAAAAAAAATATTGATATCCTTTTATGGAAGGAAAACCCATATCACAGACATCGACTTGAATCAACTATAGACATCTATGAGTTTTCCACTTAGATGCTTGTGGAAATCTTTTCACAGTTTTGCTTGCCGAAAATGCAAACTTCACATAAAACATTTTCCTTTCTAAATTTAGGCAGTCCCCCCACCATGCATTTTCTCTTCAAATCAATAAAACTTTGGACATTCAAATGCCCATATGCGAGATGCCACAAAATGATGATTTCACATCACTTGTCTCTACAATAGCCACTTGTTTCCCAGAAATGATCGCATAAGAGATCCTATGATGATGTGAGGAATCTAACTCCTAGTTTTGTTGCTCCCTTTTGTACATATGAATGGTTGGTGAATTGATTACAAAGCTGCTTATTATGCATAAATCATCAGGTGACAAATGGATGAAAATACCTATTGAATTTGTAATGTCCCTTATTGGGACTTCAACTGAAAAAGAAGGAAATCACATGTGAACCCCAATATTATTAAATAATCTGATTTTAGACCAGCAAACTGAATTTTATGACAGCTGGAAATCAACAGTCCAAAAATGAAGGAAAATCACTTGAAACTCATCAAATAATCCAACCAATATATAGATAAGTATTGAAACCACTTTCCAATACGAAACTTGATTGAAAACATAGCTGGGAAATTAATTAAATGCAGCAGAAGTACATTTCAAAGAAATTAAGAAATGATGGGTTTCCAAACCCCAAATTCCACAAAATAAGATTGTTTCCAGCCTTATAAATTATGGGGAGTCCAAATATGAAAGAAAATCTGAATTTCGTGCCCTTTAAGGCACCCAACTCCCACTCAACCCAAGTCGCTCCATGTAGGGAGATAAGATAAGTATATTAAATGTCCAACAAATGACCACAAAGTAGGTCAATGGGACTGTACCATACAATGCAATGAAGAAGCAGCAAGGGAACCCAAAAAGGTCCCAGAAAACAACAAGAAAAAGAGAAAAAGGCCTGAAGGGACAGGAGAATGCAGAAGAAGAGAAGTGTACAAAGAAGGAGAGGGGGTGGAGGGAGGATCCTCAACACCAACCCTCTCAACTGTCATCTGAAGCTGGCTGGAAAAATCGAGTGATATGCTGATGTCTGGTGTTAGGAGTTGAAGAAGCCTGGTACACATACGCCCTGCAAAAAGTAATAGCTCTCTAATTAGGCTTATGAATTGCTGCCTATGGGGGGGCTCTTGGCCGAGTTTGAGTCCAGATGCCTCTGGTCTGGGAAGTAGCCCCCTTGGTCCTGACAGATCTGGTCTGGGGTTTTCTACTGGGGAACTCCCGCTTGATGCCCCTCTCACCGGGGAGCACAACAAAGTAGGAGGTTATCTGCCAAATAGTAGTCTCCCTGGAAGGGGAATGAAGGATCCTGTCACAAAGCTTAAAAGCTTCCTATAAATAAAGGGTGAGACACCTCTGATCATAATATCTGAAGAACCTCATGAACATTGGGCGTTCATGAAACAGACAATGAAACCTCCCTCTGATCTCATAGTAGAGGGGACACTGGAAAATGAAGTGTTCCTCTATCTTAATCTCCTGGAGGGAGCAAAGTTGGCATATCCTCTCGAACCATTCCAACTAGTGATCACTCTCAACCCAAAGCCTATGGGAGCCAACTCTGAACTGACCCAAGGATATGCGAAGAGCATGCATCCAATGGTGGGAGATATAGGTGGGACGAGTGATCAGTCCATTGTTGATCTCAAGGAAGTGATTGGCGTAGAAGGCCATTTTCGGACGTAGCTCACCCCGGGGGTTGGTCCAAGTGATCTGGATAAACTGTCTGTAGATGTTTCCCTGATGATTCTGTGCAGGTCTTGCTTCCTCGGCAGAAAGTGTGTGGGAGCATCCATGGAGTAGCTAAATGGGGGAGACGGTCCATATTGATCCTAAGGGATCCCAGGAGACGGGAAACCCTGACATACCAGCACCAAGCATGGTTGCTATGGTCAGATAGAGCAATGGCCTCCGAAGAACGGTAGGCAAGATAGATGTACCTGTCTCTGCCTGTGGAAGAATCTGACAGTCTTTGAATGTGGTGCAAGAGTGAGACGAGACCAAAGATGACCTCCAGTTTGAAAGGGTGAGCCCCAAACTCGGCAAGGATGATATTGTGGGGAACAGTTTCCTTACACCTGATGATCCGTCTGAGCATAAGGATTTGAACTTGCTCAATAGCTGCCCAATCCGACTCGAGAAGGGAGGGACCCCAAACCTCAGAACCATAGAGAACCGTGGGGCTCACAAGAGAATCAGAGAGGGACATCTTGGACAATGTGTCCCTGGAAGTGATGGCAGAAACTTCATCTCTCAAGGATCGCAAGGGAGCCATACCCTTTGTTGATGTCCTGTCTTTGAATAAAGCTGGACGTAAACTGAAACTAAGGTCCAGAGAAGAAAACTTAGATAAGTGTGGGAGCTAGTGATCTCTATTTCCTCCCCCCTGTAGAAGAAATGGAATTCGGAGAGGTCTTCAGGCCATTGAAAATCATAACTTTGGTTTTACCAAGGTTAACTGTCAGCTTGATTATAATCACAGAAAAGAGCTAAGGCATCTAGTTGTCTCTGTAACCCCTCCGCAAAAGAAATTCACTGAAAAGAACCACTAAAAATCCCAAGTTGATATTTGCAAATCAGAGCATAATAACTACTAAATGGAAATCTTATCTATAACCATGGCATTTAACTACTTTTTGAAGTCTTATGAAGCACTTGATGCTTCTATTGTCCAAATCTGCAAGAGGACTGAAATTTGATCTTACACAGGCATCCAAAATTGGAGGAACAACAGGTCTACAAGTTGAAAATCAGTAGACATCTTGGCCCTTTAACTCGAAAAAAAACCTTGGAAAAGCCACACTAATGGATTGTCACCCAATAGTGGAATGACAATCAGCAATCAGCCCAAAGATTAAATGTGGAATAATTTGCGCCAAGATAGATAATGAAAATGAAGTCATTGATCTCCTTTTATATCCTCCCTTTGGCGCAACATAAAGTATAAAATGTGAGATCCTACAATGGGAACGACCTCATAAAAACTTCTTTGGGTCTTTTACATTTGCAACTTCTAAGACACCTCAAACTCCAGCCGACCTGCCTTATTAAAGAAAAAACTACAGACAAACATTAAAATTAATTTTAAAATGTAATGAAATGCAACATCCTTTCCTTGTTATTTAATAATTCTTCTTTGCCACAATGCAAAGGGAATTTGGCAAGAAGTCCATATTTAGGCCTCAGTTAGAAAGTTAAAAGGTTGTTGACATGTACACACAAGGTTCAAAAAAAAAATTCGTTTGAAGTGTTATAAGGCTTCGCCAAACTTACGAATTGTTGGTTTTTCTTAAAAACACAGTCAAGTTTTGTAATGTCCCCTTTTTCAAATTGATCCAATTGAATAAAAATCCTTCTTGCCCATTCGGTTAAGGGTTCCAATGGGCAAGAAGAAAATGAACAAGGAACAAGCGCTTGGATTATATTTTTGTCTTTCTTTGATTAATAAATTATATTTTCAAAACTCTTTTGTATTTTTCCTCCATTATGAAACAGGTCAGTTGGGTTGGAGAGCTGTTAATACAAGGCTTGCAAAGATGAAATAAGCTTTTAAAGGAGGTCGGGTCTTGGGGGAATTCTTCCGTTAAGTTTGCTCTTGGCTTTTCCTAGGGCATATCCGTTTGAATCTTGATCAGCAAAAATTCATATTTGCCATTTATCTTCATAAGGAAACCTTCAGGCTATTAAGACCGAAACTCTGATTTGGTTCTATGTAATGTCCTTTCTAGGGCTAAAACTGAAAATAAGGGTTTGGCCACAACCCCAAATGAATCAAATCTGAAAATACACCATCAACCAACAAGCATCAATCTAAAAATGACTGGAAACACACTTTAACCTTATTCGAGCAATCAATAATCAGTTGTTTAGGGCAGCAAACTGTATAGGCACTTCAAATCATCATACAACCATGCAATAACAACTGAAAATGCTTATAAATAATTATTTCAAGCATGACAACATTTATCCATCCAAATTACATCAAAATAATAGAGGAAATAAGAGATTACACCCAATTGCAATTAATTTTATGACAGCAGCAGGGAAGCCACAAACAAGGGCTAAAAATAGCTCATAAACTTCTCTAAAAATCACCAAATTGTAGATTCCAGCCAATTATAAAATATGAAAACAATAATATCAACTCAAATTGTCCAAAAGTGGGTCCCTAAATGATATCAAACCCTTCACCCAAGCAAGTCACCTAGGGTTAGAAGGGAAGAAATAAATATGAAATCCTCCTTAAAGCTCACTTGTGACCTCCGTATGAAGCCACCAATGCAACAAATGAGGGTTTCCGTCCCCAAGTGTGATCCTATTGAAGGGTTTTGTCCTCAATAGGTGACCAAGAAAGGGTTTTCGTCTTTCAATAGCAAGAAGAAAAGCTACACTAGCTCCAAATCCAAGTAAATGTCAAAATAGATGAAAGATGATGATCTTTCTCTCCATTCGATCTTCCTTAAGTACCCCTCCTTTGGCGCCAATGATGAATTAGAAGCCCCAACTTCATCGATGATCTCCTAATGCACTTTTTAATCTTCACTTAAGAAGATCGACCTCATAATGAAGAAATAGAAATTCTCTTTGCTAAGTCTTCTTTCCCTTAATCGAACCATTCCAATGCCATGATTAGTAAATAAAATAATTAATCATGAAGGTACATCTCTTACAACCATGGCGAGTTCCCCTCCTTTGCTCCTTCCTTGATGCCCACAGGAGGAGGAACGGGCATAAGGTCTTCCATAGTGACTAGCTTGGAAAAGGGGACATTACATCACTAGGGGATGTCCTTATCGGTTTAACGACACCTTTAGGGTTCCAGCGGAGCTGTACACCTTGGACGATCATCATCAGAGCATGGGGTCATTAATGACGAATCAGATGCAGGTGCTACCTTCTGGTACCAATCTATGCTAGTTTCCTCCATACCCGCTACTTCAACAGTTTGATCATGTCAACACCAGTGATCTCGATGCGATTTTATGCAAATGTTTATACAAGTCTTTATGATTTCATGGCTTAACATGCATGAACATGCCATTGTACTGAGATTCAATTCATGGCAGGGAGTTGCAAGCACCAGTCTGTGGTGCTTGGCAAATCATGTAGTAGACTCACATTCTGCAATATCATTTGAGTGTGTCATGATCTCTTGTACCAACCATCCCTGCGGCCTCTCTGTCCTAGATAGCAAGGAGCTGCTCAAGATTGCTGGCTTGACTAGCGAGGATTTGCTCAAGGTCATTGGTATTCATAGGGTTTTGTGACAATTCCTCTGGAGACTTATTTTGTGGAGGCATTTTGAACCGGACCTTGTATTATGGCCATCAGACAGTTGGGGGATCTAAACTGATAATGGGAATCACTGGATGATGGATCAGACCAATCCTTCACTGAAACTTGAAAGTCCTTTTTATGCTGAAAATCTATTACATAGGATTGTGCTCAAACAAACTCCTACGCTACTATGCGCAAACTATTGACAGATCAATCACATCATAAGGTGATGCCTCTAGAATGTTGTATGGATCAATTAAATCCAAGCTGCAATCAATCGAGGTCTGAGCATCCAAGGACAATTTACGATAACTTTATCAACTGTGAACAAATCGTTGCATGAGATGGGTCAAACATGTGGAGTGTAAGATGATAGAAATCCTTGGCGCACAAGAGGCATGAACATGAACATGGGATGCGTTGAAGGTTAACCTCTTGAAACTCTTTACTATTGACTTTGGAGCTTTGTCAGGCAATACAAAGTCAGGCTCTTAATAACAATTGAACCTGGAAGACAGCTTTCGAAAATGAAAGACTAAAGAGACAAGACGCAATCTTACATGAGACAATATTGTATTTGGTGCCTATAAACTAAGCAACGATACACTAAGAAGATGCTCAGAAAATGGAATCTTAGGAGAATTGACACGTGCTATTGATGATAGTGTTTTCGACACCCAATGACCATGGCTTTGATTCTAAGAGGAACATAGATCACACGGATAAACACGCTAATTCAAAGTGTGATCCCTCCCCCAACCCATAGGCCCTATGTCCCTCCTTGTCGTCGATAATGAGATGTCATATCAGCCAGATACATCTTACTAACCAGAAGACATAAAAGTGGATGCGCCTACCATCAACCTCAACTAAGAGAGATAGATTCAACCAAAATTCTGACCCCCCAGTGGTATTATCAGATGACAAGTTTATATTGGGTTCAACTGGTAATTGGTTATGCATTGAAAATAGGAAAAATCCCTCTTGGAGGTGTGTATTATGCTTTCCGTACACATTGGATCTACAGCTTTGATGTACAACATTGTGGATAGGGAAAGATACACGCATCTACATTTCTCAAGGCATACCAAATGTGTTTGCCATGAGATATTGCAGCACAACACAGATGTACCATGTTACACACAGCCATTACCCACTTGAGATGCATCTGATCACACATTGACTGCACTCCGGGATGCACCCGAAATCAGCCCAATGATAACACTTTAAAACATGCCAGAAGTGCCGCCTAACCAACGGATTGCTTTTAAAATCACTGTAAAACTGAGTATTATATAAGATTTTCTAACAACTTAGCAAATGTCGTCCACATAGCATGACATGAAGTCTGATTTTTGCTATTACATATTAAGTTTGGATATGAACATATACAACACTCATACTCTCATTGAGGCTTACAAGACTTTGCAAGCCTACCTGACATGGTAGACATCCTTTGAAAACCCTTTAACATTTTCAATATCATTAGCTAAAGCTTTCCCGAAGATAACCTCATCATCTAGACTGCATGTATAAGTTATTATAATACAAACACATGCTGTTCCAACTTCTAACCTTCATTGGCAAGGTCAATGAAATTTCTGAAACCTACCTGCTATCGTACTGGGTTGACTTCACATAGAAGCCAAAACTGTGCAAAAATTAAAAATAGCTGATCAGTACATCTCCTACGGCCTGATATCTTTGCTTTATTTTGACTGAAAACCCCTCAAGTTCAGATGTGTAGCCCAATTAGAGATAACTTAGCTTAGAAGAAGGGACTGTCAAATCACAAGGAATTACTCTAACCTCCCAAGTGAAATCTCCTTTCCTTGTATGGATTCACTCAAAAACTTCCCTTAAAGATTACAATCGTTCTGCTCATTGACACTTGTTTTTGGTGTTGTTCAGGTTATTGGTGCTCACAACCAGCTTGCTTTGGGGCTGAGAGGTTCCATTGATTACGAAGTCTCATATTGAAATGCATCATGCAATAATGTGATGAAGGTAGCGCTTGTATGGCCAGATATAGATCATATACGTAACTTACCAAGTAATCTAGCACTTAAAGTTTCCTTAAGTTTAAGTATTCAATTGCTACCTTTAGATGTAACTCTTGATTTCATGTTGATGGCCATTCTCTTCTTCATTAAGCGTTCAAGATCGGGGAAGTACAATTGAAGAGGGCCCTCATCAGACAAAGGGAGTTGGCAAATGTGTCACATTTCTCTGAGTATTCCAGCAATCCCTAGCATTATTTAACCAATAACCTAAAGTCAATGTTCGGCTAAGGCACATTTCAAGGGTACAACCATAAGCCAAATGCCTGCATATGGGATGTAGCCTTGGACCATCACAATGCCTCCTTGAACAGTTAGATCTGAGGTTATGGATCCTTTAACTTTCCTCATGGTTCATTACAACATTCTTCAGGGGTTGTGGATGATTCATGGACACATTGGAGTTTGCAAGCCATCAGGGTTCATCTGCATACCAATGCGATCAATATTTCCTTAGGCCCTATATGCAAGAATTCAAGTCTAACTGATCTGACTCTGTCATAGTGGAGATCCTGTACTAGTTAGGAGAATCTAAAATTAGGTCACCCTTCATCGTAAACTCTATAGCTTTATACGATCATCTATCTGTAATAAAGACCATTTGCAGATGCATATGCTTTGTAGGGCTGCTGTCCAGTTGGTAGCTATGCCCGAATAATCCCATATGACATGGGACAGTAGTTGGCTTTAGTAGAACTAGTATAAATGCTAATGCATAGGCTAGTGTAAAGGCATCCACTGGATAAATTGAGTATGCTTAAATGAGGTTAAGCCCCCTTGAAGTGGCCTACAATATTATAATGATCTTCATATGATCTTTTAATGTAACAGAAGTTATGTTCTATTTAATTTTCGTCCTCATCATTTCCTCTATATCTTCATGGTTGGCTTAATTTGTTCCCACAGAAGTTTCATCGCATATAATATTAGAGCTTTTTCTAGGGCTTGTTCAGTATCAACAATATTAGTATTAGGGTTTCTGTCAGCTGATCCACTATATGCTTTTACCTTGTCGGGTTACACAGAATGAGTGATTAGAAAGTGGTAACAAAAGTGTTTAGCACTAAGCCTTTTTGCTCCAATCCACCATTTTTTACTGCTATTTTTTCTCTTTTCTTAGGGAAATAACTTTGTGTTGATAGTTTTAAAAGTCATAGCAGTAGTTGTTAAAATTCTGGGCCATAGTGGTACATTCAATTATACTTGATTACATAGATAAAGTAGAGACACTCCTCATGTCCCCAATCTACAGCAAACTGCATTAGGACAATCACTGTGTAATGCCAAAACTAGAGCATTCTCACGTCATGTCAAGGGTATATCGGAATTGACACCCTAGTTGTTTTCAAAGCTAAGCCATAGTTAAGCCTTTGATCAGTCTGTTCCATTTTTGGCATAAAAATTCGTAGTTGCACTAGGAGCTTTTATGCACATCATAAAGCCTATGGCAATCATGAAGATTGTAGAATCTTCTCTAATTCGAACATGTTCCAAGCTAATCGTGTAAGATGTGTAGTCTATTCATTGTCAGGGGGGAATCGATGAATGGTACTACATTGTAAGGGGTTTTACTTTAATTACTTACAAAGCTCGTGAACCACAACTGAGTAATTGGTCAACAAGTATTCCAGTTGTGTTGGGAATATTTGTAGAAGTGGGAAATTAGAGGTAAGGTAAAGAAGAAAGTGAAGATGTGTTGACATGTGCTAACCAATAGCTATCAGAGTTGGTCTCATCCACACAAGCATTAAATAAACAGATGAAAAATCACAACATTAGCTGCAATAAGTTGGAAAGAAATAACTTCTGGTCTCTATTGGATCTAAGTTTAACACAATAGATTTGATTACTTATGGAACCTTATAATCAAATAGGTTGATCAGCAAAGCACCGCAGACAGCAAAGTTATCATGGATAATCTACCTATGTTAATATTAGTCCCCAACATTCACAGAAATCACATCAAAGGATCTAGCACAAAGTCTGAAAACTCAAGAATAGTTGTAGTCCACAAAAACCTCTGCTAAACAACTTCTGATGAATGAAGTTGGTGATAGCATTGGAACCACCTTTAGGAATCTTCCTCTGGATTTAGTCAGTGCACCTGGAGAGGGAATAGTCTACAAATAGCGTTAAGCTTCTAGGGAGCAATTCCCGCATGTGGACTTCCGTAACAGGAAACAGTTGGCAAACTTCCTCCTAGAATTCTTTCTTCGCAGGGAGCATGCACTGACTTTGACAACTCACTATAATAGAACCTAAAATAATTCTGCATGTTTGCCACCTGGTTTCCAAGTAATCTGACATGTCTTCCAGTAACTTGAAGTAATGGCTTTTAGTACCAGGTGAACCTTTGAATCGTTGAGAAAATGCAGAGTTAAAAAGAAGAATATTCTTAGGAGAAGAAATGTCATGATTAGAGCATGAAAATACTTTAGGAATCTGGTATCTCTCACTGCCCACTTATACGAGCATTCAGAGGATTGGCTATGTACACATGCTGACAACTATACATGTATGAATGTCCAAGGATTACATCACAAACACCAATGCGGTTGACTCAAAAAATAATTGCTCTTTGATTCTCACCAATACTGGATATGAGAAGCAGCTGACTATGATGAGTGCTTGCAGGTATTGCCTTCGTTGCAGACAATTTGTCTTGCTTGCCCATTATCTTTGAATCTTCCTCAATGATTTCTGCAGAGTGATAGGCTTCACCTAAAGTATATACCTTAGCCAACTTTAGTTTGGACTGAATGAATGGTTGTAGACCATTGTGGTGCTTAATAATTCTCTGTTGCTTCGACTTGAATGAGCCCAACTTCACACACAAGTCATGGAGGGTATCAGTGCATGTCTGGACTGATTTCTCATGCCCTTGCCCTTAAATATGGTGGTCATCTTAGACATCTCTAAGGTAATATTCATCCTTTAAGGCTTCCGAGAAATTTTACTAGTTGCTTAAGATTCTTCTTTTGTCTGGTATTTCTTCCATAGAGCATGGGATTGTCACCACTTCTTAATGGTAAAAGAAACTTTTAGAAGTGCAATCGTTATCTTTTCTTCATCAGAGAATATATGGATAGATATGTATGACTCTAACTGATCTAACCAAGTATCTTGTGCATCTACATTGATTTTATATTAAAAAACAAGAATATGTTAATTCACTTGAAATTTAGGGGGGGCTTGACCACCAAAGGCATTATTTAAGCCTATAGAACCGCTTGTTCAAGCACTTCAACGAATTGTTGAACAAAAATATCTTTTTTTGTTGTGTTGTTTTGTAAACATGTCATTTATCCACACCATGTGGCTCATGACCTTGTGTTGACATACGATGGCGTATCGTGGAATGCGTAGGAAGACTAAATAGATTAGTTAACTAACACATTTGAATGTGGAATATTTGTATGCAAAAATTTAAACTCAATTCAATATGTAGAATACAGAAAGTACAAATATGCACAATAGACTAGTAGGGCTAAGAGCGTAACCTCTTATGATTAGAAGTGGAATGCGTCCTTGGTGATTTTCCTAGACTAGTGTCAAACAATGTAGGACTATATATGTGTTTAATGTTACATGTTTACAAAATGCTAACTATCTTCTTTCTGGTCTGGTTGTGTGCTCTCTCTTAGGTGATCTATTGATCTATACAAGAGTGTGGTTACAATACATAGATACATACATAGATACATACATACATACATACATACATACATACATACATACATACATACATACATAGATAGATAGATAGATAGATAGATACATACATAGATACATACATACATACATACATACATACATAGATACATACATAGATACATACATAGATACATACATACATACATAGATACATACATAGATACATACATAGATACATACATACATACATACATACATAGATACATAGATACATACATACATACATACATACATACATACATACACGTACGTACGTACATACATACATACATATTAAATGTATGATTATAGGATGACAGATACAACTGAGAAGGGTTGTAGGAGAAACAGTTGCAAGACCCTTCGTCTTCCTCGACTGAGTAACGGTTGTGATCCTGGTAGGAAATATGCGTGTTAGTGCTCCATTAGTAAGGGTTATTATTAATGTGAGTAAATTGTAATACGTGAGTTGTTATAAACAACTCACATATTATAGATTTGGGTGAATATCATAAATATAGTTTGTAATACCGTGTGAGTGGTTACGTGAGTTGCTTCAACAACTCACTACCCTTAGAATAATAGTTGGAGAGATATTAGTGGAGTTGTTATAGGAGTTAAATAAGGAGCCATATTTTATAGGTGTCTCTCTCTATATAATTGTAAGTCACGTATGAATTAATATTATGGTGATATTATTGAGTTTTATTGTTGATCTCTTACCAAAATCTACATTTGGCATCAGAGGAGGTTTCTGCAAGAGCAATATAGAGCAATGGAAATATGAAGGGCTATCTCCAAATTCATGGCTATCCCTGGTGATGTGAGAAGATTATTTTTATATTGCAATTGTATAATTCATGGGTGGTCATTTGTTTGGGTATCTATTAGTTTGTAGAAATTTAGAGAGTGCATTCCAGGTAAATTAGAGGTTTACATGAAAATCAGAAGCTGCTGTTGAATATTTTTTATTACTTTGATGACACGAGTCATTGAAATGCTATAAACATATTGAATAATTGACTAAACCCGTCTAAAGAACAAGTCATAATTTTGTTTTGGTGATCTGGGTATTCATAAAATTAGTGGGTTTAAAGGTGGATATGTTACAAACATACTGCAGAAATTTCAGTGGGACCTATATCCTTTAGAGAAACAATGAAAACAAAATATGGTTTTGGATAATTTCGAAAAATTCAAACACATCCTAGTTCTCTCTTTTTCCAGAGGTGCATCCTAGCACATGACACATCAAAATGCAACACGTGATCAAATTTAAGAATTTTTAATGTTCATTTTTGTGTGAAAAATCATTCTCAAAAGTCCAAAAGTAATTTGTTAATAATATTTGTGTTTATCTTTATGTATTTGGTTATAGGTTAAGTGTTGTGTTAAGTAAAGCCTCTATCAAAACAATTGTATTAGTCTTGTGTTGGGGTATTCCTGAGTCAAAGAGCGTAGTTTAAAAAACAAGTATGTTTGTTATGTTTTAAAAATAATGTATTTTGTCGATTTGCATTGAAAAGTAATATTTAATTACTTTTTAATTGTCATATCATTGTGTTGTCAGTCTTGTCTTTGTTCAAAAAGTGTCAAGACCCACATAGAGTCCAAATATTGTAAGTCATATCTAAACTCGTTTTAGTTATGTTGTTGTAAAAAGATCCAAAAATATTTTTTTTTTTCCTCGCTTTTAGATGGATGCATTGTTGGTGGAATTCGACATCTAAGTCAAAATTGACGGGGGGCATTTCATACTGAGCCTCATGTTCACATTCCGTTGAGTGAAAATGTCATACTGGAGGATGGATGCACTAGAGGAAGGAGGTCGATTTAACAACCTCTCGTCGGTCACTAACGTTGAGGTCATGAAACAACATTAGTGGCACCACATTTATGCTCCAAACGGCTAAAAACAAGATCGGTTCCCATAGGTTGCAACATTAGTTGTCACATATTGTTTGTGATCAATATGGCAACGATCACCAACATGTGGCTACAAATGTGATGAGGACACAAGGTCCTCAAATTTCCATTTTTCTATTATTTCAATAGTGGTGTGTGCAAAAACATAGAACAATGTAATCATTCATTACTAAGTTTGAAAAGAGGAGAATGTGCATATCATAGATGGTGTAAACAATTGTATAGGAGGGTAGCAAACTGTAGAGACCATTTGACTGCAGAGATCCTCTAATTGCTGTACTTCGTTGGAAGATGATCGGCGGGTGATAAGTTTACTGGAAGTGAAAGGGGGATAAATTCTCGTATGTAGGTGATCATGTGCAACAAGATCCAAACAGTAAGATCCAAACAACAATATGCAGACCTAAAAGTATGCATTGGCATACGATTCTGTTTTCAGTTCAAATTGTGCACTGTTCTTCCCCATGTTTGTACAAAGGGGGGGAATGTTAGGAAATATGGGTGTCAGTGCTCCATTACTAAGGGTTATTATTAATGTGAATAAATTGTAATATGTGAGTATTTATAAACAACTCACATAATATAGATATGGGTGAATTTTATACATATATTTTGTAATATTGTGTATAAAACTATTATTCGAAGGTTATGTGAGTTGTTTCAACAACTCACTAACCTTAGAATAATAGTTGGAGAGATATTAGTGGCGTTATAGGAGTCAAATAAGGAGCCCTATTTTATAGGTTTCTCTCTCTATATATTTGTAAGTCTCGTATGAATGAATATTATGGTGATATTATTGAGTTTTATTAGTTGATCTATGACAAAAATCTACAGATCCGACATGCGGCATTACTTTCGAGATACTTTATTATGGCACGAGCTTGGAGTTGTAATGTCCCCTTTCCTACGCCAAGGCCTAAGGGCCAATTCGAGTCTTAGCCTTGGTCATACCCAAGGGGCTATGGACGCTGGGAGCTATTGGGTATGAATATCTAGTCCATTTTATTATTATTCTTCATTGACATGTGCATAAGTGGTTTTGGAGGGGCTAGATGTTATGTTTTGTCGTTAGGGAGGGGCCACATGGTACTTATGTTCTAATTTTGCGTTGGGGGTCACTTTTGGACCATGGCGACTTAAAAGGTGAAAAGTAACATAAGTTATTGGCCCATCCCAAGGAAAAATGCGACTAGGACCTTTTAGGGTTCTTTTGCCTTGGAAAAGGTTATATAAGGAGTTGAGGGGAGAAAGGAGAGGATACTTTATGCATACTCAACTATTTCTTTTCATGTGCAACTGCTGTTTGCAAATCTTCAGCTTGTGGAGTGAGATCCCACAGGAACCCTAGCTTCGGTGGTGAGAGATCCATCCCTAGCTAGCAGGGCATTCTTCGGTAGTGAGAGATCTACCCTAGCTTGTCATTTTGGAGCTGTTTTCAGGGCTGATTCACAGAGATATTTTCAGGGGTTTCAGAGATAGGGTTTTGAGGGTTTTTGAGAGGTTTGGTGAAGATAATCAGTGGTTTTCAGATCAGACTTACGGCAGCAATAAAGGAAGGGTTTGGCATCATTTCCAGAGGATTTCAAAGGGGTTTTGACCATCTACCAAAAAGGGCGACTTGTTTTGGAGATTGCAGCCCTTATTTGGAGGGTTTCCAGTTGGCCATTTTCAGATCTGAAGGTTGGAATATCATCTTCTATATTTGTAAATGTTATTTCCAAAGTTTCATAGTTTTTGCACTTGTATTCGGGAAGATATGAATTTTAGAAGTTTTCCAGCTGTTTAGGGCACGCTGTAATTTTCTGGCAGTGTTCTATTATCTGAAAAATTCCAAAAATAATTTCCTAGTGTTAGTTTTATTGTTAGCAAGCTCTCTATAAATTTTCAAGTGATTCGGGCAAGTATTTTGTGAGTTATAGATTTATTTCTATTCGCTGCCCTAGTTTTATTTTCTGCAAAAATCAGAATTCTGTTTGGCTGCAAATTGTCAGTATTTTGTGCATTTTCTAAGTGGTATCCCACAAGGGATATTTCAGTGGTATCAGAGCAGTTGTTTCTCCAGCCTGTTGGGGTTGAAATATGGGAGACAAAGACAGTGAGGATATGGGTGTAGATCTGATGAAACAATTGTTCACCAACATGGTAAAGCAGCAGGAGACTACCAATCTCTATTTAAGCCAGCTCACTGAGAGATTAGCACAGGGCAGGATTGATGCTCATACGGAGAGAGGAGAAAATAGCAATATGGGACAACATGGTCAAAGAGGTGAGAGTGGACATTCAGGGCAACGGTCTCCCCATTCTTCTACCAGGCCTTTGGGGATTCACGAACCTTCTTTCGTGAAGGATCCGGAAGTTTCACAGGTACGACAGCCAGTGGATATTTTAGATGAGGAGTCTTGTTGGGAAAGGTACCAGACCTTGAGTGATGGCTTTCGTGACAACATGCCATTCCAGGAATATTGCAAAATGAAGATTGGCAGCAGGCCTAGGAGAGATCATCAGATACAGGTACCAGAGTTGCAAAGGAGATTGGGACAGATTTCCATTCCACACTTCGATGGTTCTAAGAAGTGTACTGCACAATCTTGGGTTCAGAAGTTGAAGACATACTTCGACTTGAATCCTATGCGTGAGGAAGATGCAATTAAGTTTGCAATCTTACATCTTGAGGGAGACGCTCATGATTGGTGGCATCATGGATTGATTACACAGGGACACATACACATTACTACTTATGCAGAGTTCACACAGAGGCTAGTGAGCAGATTTGATAGGAGGGACCCTGACAGGTATTTTAGGGAGTTGACTCATTTGAGACAGACTGGTTCCCTGGATCAGTATATCGCAGATTTTCAGAGATTATCAGTCATGGTACCTGATGTTACGGAGATGAGGTTGATTTCACTGTTCACAGCAGGTTTGACAGATGCTCTCGCTGGGTTTGTGAAGGCATTTGAGCCTTCTTCTTTGCATGAGGCTATTAGGAGATCTCGAGACTTGGAGTTATCCACTCCAAAGTCGAGGGTTCCACCTTGCGTTCAGCAAAGGGAACCTCCATCTAGATCAGACGAACTTCAGCAGAGGGAGCCTCCACTGAGGCAGGAGGTGGCTAAGAAGCCAGTCATTTCCCGAGAGGACAGAGATGAGTTGAGGCGAAAGAAACTATGTTTCGATTGCCGCACACCTTGGGTTCCAGGACATGATTGCAGAGGTAGAGGGAAGGCCCAATTCATTGAGGTCTTCGAGGAGAGTGAGGGTGACAGAGGTGAGGAGTTAGAGACTCGCGAGATGGATGATGGAGATGGAGTTGCGTTGGATAGTGCTGATGCGGTGCAGGAGGAGGAGACTTTTCCTCGGGAGATTATAGCCACATTGTCTAGTACTCTGATGTACAAGGCATTTAGGATTAGAGGAGTTATGCAGGGTCAGCGAGTTGTGGTACTCATTGATAGTGGGGCTACCCACAACTTTATTGATGCATCATTGGTTGAGAGACGAGGTTTGCAGACGAAGGACTTTGAGGGCTTCAACATTGTTGTAGCCAATGGGGAGTCTATGAGATGCACACAAAAAGTTCCACAATTGAACATCACCATGGGTAACTACACAGTTACCGATGATTTCCACATTTTTGGTATGGGAGTGACCAACATAGTGCTGGGAGTGCAGTGGCTTCACTCTCTTGGTGAGTTTCGGACTAACTTTCAGACGATGGAGCTGAAGTTTAAGTCCGAGGACAGGAATGTGATTTTGAGGGGATTATCTACAGGAGCACCTAGGGTGGTTGCAGCTGAGGGGATGGAGAGGACTTTCCGACATGATGAGGGGTTTTATTATTGCGGATCGATGTGGAATATGATGGATGTGGGTGTGACCAGTAGTGTTGCACATGAGACAGTCACAGAGATTGGGGTTACAGGTTCAAATCATCTAAGTTTATCATTATGTTGGTTATCTGAGGTTTCGGTAGACTGGAGATCTCATTTGCTTGTTGAGTACTCCAAGAACCGACACACTTGTGAGATTCTGGATGGTCACATACAGGATGACACCTACAGATTGGAGGATGAGATGATATTCTATCAGGGCAGATTATACCTTGTGTCAGATTCATGGTTGAGGATGGAGATATTGCGACATGTGCATTGTTCTTTCGTGACTGGACACTTGAGCTTCGATGAGACCTACAGGCTCATATCAGAGAGATTCAGATGGCATGGGTTGAGGGAGGATATCCTCAACTTCATACAGGGATGTACGGTTTGTCGTTATAACAAATCGGAGCTTACAGGTTCATCATGTTCTGAGTCGACATGGGATAGCACTCCTATGTATTTTACTGCTTCTAGGCACAGTGGGCATTTCACCCATGTGCTAGTCAGTGGAGGGATGGAGTTGACTCAGTTTCCTGGTTATTCAGTAGGTTCACACTCATCACAGGAGGTGAACTATGTAGAGTTGACATTGTCGGTTGACCATTTACTGGAGTCTTGGGATTTTTCCCCCACGGGACACATTGAGATACATTATGAGTTGTACTCTCACACTAATGTGGGTCATGTGGGAGGGTTAGCACGCTTTGTGCGTATACAGGTTATTTCACAGGTTGATCCAGGGGATTCTACAAGATTCAAAGTGGACTTGCGTACCCAGGAGTTGATCAAAGAGATAGTGACGGGTCCCATGATGATGGCATCAGATTGGCAGGGATTGGACAGATTGGCAATCCCGATGTGGGTACCAGTGGAGAGTCGGTTTGGGTATCATTCTACTTCACGAACAACATTGTTCTCTATACAACATGGAGGTCATGATGACTACATGGGGTTTCTTGGTTACTTCGGATTACACCGATCTTTGGTTGACTGCAGGGTGAGATGGAGAAACTTACTTTGTGGTATTCAGCTTCTGCAGCATCCAACAGGATAATGCTTGGGGTCAAGCATTTCTGGGAAGGGAGGATTGTAATGTCCCCTTTCCTACACCAAAGGCCTGAGGGCCAATTCAAGTCCCAGCCTTGGTCATACCCAAGGGGCTATGGATGTTGGGAGCTATTGGGTATGAATATCGAATCCATTTTATTATTATTCTTCATTGACATGTGCATAAGTGGTTTTGGAGGGGCTAGATGTTATGTTTTGTCGTTAGGAAGGGGCCACATGGTAACTTATGTTCTAATTTTGCGTTGGGGGTCACTTTTGGACCATGGCGACTTAAAAGGGAAAAGTAACTTAAGTTACTTTATTTATTGGCCCATCCTAGGGAAAAATGCGACTAGGACTTTTTAGGGTTCTTTTGCCTTGGAAAAGGTTATATAAGGAGTTGAGGGGAGAAAGGAGGGACATTTATGCATACTCAACTATTTCTTTCATGTGCAACTGCTGTTTGCAAATCTTCAGCTTGTGGAGTGAGATCCCACAGGAACCCTAGCTTCGGTGGTGAGAGATCCATCCCTAGCTAGCAGGGCATTCTTCGGTAGTGAGAGATCTACCCTAGCTTGTCATTTTGGAGCTGTTTTCAGGGCTGATTCACAGAGATATTTTCAGAGGGTTTCAGAGATAGGGTTTTGAGGGTTTTTGAGAGTATTTTGGTGAAGATAATCAGTGGGTTTTTCAGATCAGACTTACGGCAGCAATAAAGGAAGGGTTTGGCATCATTTCCAGAGGATTTCAAAGGGGTTTTGACCATCTACCAAAAAGGGCGACTTGTTTTGGAGATTGCAGCCCTTATTTGGAGGGTTTCCAGTTGGCCATTTTCAGATCTGAAGGTTGGAATATCATCTTCTATATTTGTAAATGTTATTTCCAAAGTTTCATAATTTTTGCACTTGTATTCGGGAAGATATGAATTTTAGAAGTTTTCCAGCTGTTTAGGGCACGCTGTAATTTTCTGGCAGCGTTCTATTATCTGAAAAATTCCAAAAATAATTTCCTAGTGTTAGTTTTATTGTATTATCAAGCTCTCTATAAATTTTCAAGTGATTCGGGCAAGTATTTTGTGAGTTATAGATTTATTTCTATTCGCTGCCCTAGTTTTATTTTCTGCAAAAATCAGAATTCTGTTTGGCTGCAAATTGTCAGTATTTTGTGTTTTTCTAAGTGGTATCCCACAAGGGATATTTGTGTGAGGGATGCAAGACTGCAGAAGTAGCTAGGGTTGCATAATGCTAGTGCAAGGCTGCAAAAGCTGCAAGGGTTGCGTGGGACTTAGGGCAATGGACGACGGTATCTAACACTTAGCAAATGGCACCAAGTGTTGAGCGAACTTTGAGGCAAGTTAGAGCTGTGTGGTATACAACGACGGGTTGCGCCAATGCTTCGTGATGCTAGGAGTTTGTGTGCATGTTGCAAGATGTCGCAAATTTTAGGAGCCCAAGTTCTTTGAGAGGAATGAAGAGGCTTGCATGGCTGCGAGCTGCTGCGAGGCAAGTTGCAAGGTTATGCACGGATCAGTCATCAATCACCCCTTGCATTGCATCTTGTGATTTATTGTCTCTTACCATTTGAACTTAATTGAAATGTCACAAAAGATAATTTAATGGGTCTCATGGTTTGATTTTGAGCTTTAGATACCTCGTTTGATGGGACATGCAAAAACAAGAACCACTTAGATGCCATTGCTGCTACCTGTTGTCGTTGGCTGTCTTGATTCCTTTGACGATGAGCTCAAATGGAGCTTAGTCGGCGACCTTCTTGGCAAACCAGTCATCCAAGACTCCAAACAGTGATTCGCGACTTTCAGTTGGCAAACATCTACAGTCGTAGCTCTAAGTGTAGAAATTCGTTCCGCCTTATCTTTACATTTGAAGATAATTTTATGTCACGAGACTCCAAACCAGTCAAACCAGTCATCCAAGACTCCAAACAGTGATTCGCGACTTTCAGTTGGCAAACATCTACAGTCGTAGCTCTAAGTGTAGAAATTCGTTCCGCCTTATCTTTACATTTGAAGATAATTTTATGTTCACGAGACTCTCGGATAAGTTGAGGACAGGCTGCTGGTAACAGTTAATAACTCATGGATTTCAGCATCTATTACATCAGATAGCTTTGTAACTAAGGTAAAAGCCATATGGAGACAATGAATTAGTAGTGACTGGAAGGGATAAGATTGGTATACAATGACCCACCTGAAATCTGATACTAATCTCACTAATATGTGCGTTTTGTACATGGCATACTCTTGAGGATGCTATATGGATTTCTATCTTCTACTATATACTTTCTATCTAATGCTACAAACATGTGTACATATATTAAAACCTGCAAAGGTTTAAATAATTGTTATGGAAGTCAAAATGGTTGAGCTTCCATGCGTGACTCTTTGCTTTCCCAGAACTGTGATTGACGGTAAAAAGCACGCGAGGAACGGTGAAAAAGCTGCCAAAAGTACGCCCGTGGAAGCTATTGCTTCACACTCCACACTTGTGATGCCCCTTGACCCCACAGTGGTTTCCTCGACTTTTACTTCATAGGGCTTCCCCCCCTATTTTTACAGTGATATTTCAACATTTTTTAGTTTACCGAGTTGGTTCTCATTTTAGCTCCCCATGTGAATTGAAATTTCAGTGGTGTACACTCTGTAGTTTTCTGTGTTAGGAATTTAGAGTTATTACACTATAGCATGAATATTACTAGAAGGTTTAGGCGTGTGCTATGGTATATAGGTGCCATACCCAATCCGCCCATCTTGCATTGCACCACTGGAAGTGTGCATGGCATCTGGTCGAGATGGATTAGCCCCCATGTAGGAATTGTAGTGGTTCAGGATCAATAGGTTTTGGAGTATGAGAATGTATTAGGATCAAAATTTTCAATTACTGCTAACTATGAGAAGGGGTTTGATGGTATCGGTGGAACCACTTTTGGAGAATCCTCCTAGATCATAAATAGTTCTCAAAATCCCAATATCCTGGTGGCAAATATTGTCCATGATTGCGGTGCCATTGCTATGTACACATGGATCTTTTTATTTTGTCATTATGTTGTTTTATGATACACACTTTACATCATTCAAGCATTTTAATAATGCGGGGTTAAGATTATGACCTTGCATTTGTATTTCATTGATGCATTGAGCATTTCGGGCCTGTTTATTTCCTTCATTATTATCTAAAATATTATAAAGGAATGCTAATAGAATTAGGGTTAAGATTTTGAACTTTCATCTATAGTTTATTGATGAAATGAGTATACTGGTTTTCGTTTGTTGGTTCATAGCTATCTTGAAAGATATATAATGAAGTGATGCTTGTTGTAACATAAGATGCAAGGGAACATAATCTGGCTTGAAACATACCTAAGTTTGATAGGTTTATTTGTGCCAATATTTATCTAGCATACATTTCTCATATTTTGATAGATGTAATTATGTTTAATGATTATAAACTTCGACATCGTTTTTAATTCATCGATACGATGGATTTAATTTTCATCTATAAACATATGGGGGTCAATTCTAGAATCTGTGAAATATTAGAGAAATTTCTTGACTAAGGGAAATTGAAAGTGTTTGCAAGGTTGGATGGGAGGAATCTTCAGAAGCACATAGACGATACTTAAAATGTATGGATATATCATCTTTTAGAGAAAGTATCTCTTGAAAGGACAAATAGATGTTTTTTGTAGTTATTATTTATATCTTTGAACGTAATGGAAAAAGGAGTATTGTGGGAGAGTTATCTGGAACCATCTGCATCATCAGATGATATTGCTACATTTCAGGTCTTAGTACTGGACTCATCATCAGGCATTGGCGTCAAATTTTTACTTGATGATGGGTCTATATTGAGATCTAAAACATTGGAATTTAATTTGATGCTGCATTTGGTTGCAGATAACTCTTCCACAATGTTATAATTTGGACAATTCAACCTAAAAAATTATAAATATATTTAAAATATATTTTAAAAATTTTTCATGTCTTACATATGTTGTTGGGTTCACACTCTGGAATTGTTGATGCAATAATTTGCACTAGAACTGCTGTCAGATGATTTATGGGCAAAACACTTTGCTACACCAAAAGATTCCTGATTGTTGAATGCAGGTCAGGAAGCTTTTTTGTACAGTGAATTTTTTCTCTAAATCACGGATAAAAAGTAAAAACAGAAAAAAGAAAAAAGAAAAAATTGATTGTATGCTTCCCAAGCTTTTATTATTTTACACGGAAGCATTTCCTGGGGAAATAAATTGTCAGATTTTTTTCCTTTGAGCTGTTAACTGTAAGCGCATGAATGTTCTATAAAATACATTATTGCTGAATCTCTGCTTCACAAACTGGGGCCCCCTCTCTCATCCATAGCCTAATTGCACTCACACCGATGCTTCTGGTAACACAGTTTCTTACCTTGGGCTTTAGATGATACTGAGGTGAATGTGAGAAATGGACAGTAGTGCACAATTAAGAGGAATGTGGCTTGCACAGTGAGAGGAATTCACAATAAACAAGATAGATGTTATTATGAAATGAAAACCTATTATTTGTTTGAGGAGGTAAATGGAGGAAATTAGAGGGCAGCAATGTGGAGGGTTTAAGAGAGTAACATTTTGTGAAAATGCGAAATGAAAGCCAAAGATACAGTTGAGATATATAAGAGGATGTGGTGAGGATGAAGGAACCATCAATTGAAGCGAGATTGAAATGGAGAAATGATGAATGGTATTTCCTTGGAGTGGCCTATTTGTAGTAGCAACGAAGGAAGCATTCTATGACAAGGTAGATAGAGGTCTTTGAAGATCAATTAAGGGCAGGAAAAAGTCTAGAGACATGGGCATAGACTTTACAGATCATTGAGAGGGGTAAGTAAATTGCGCATATGTTATTTTAAGGAAATGAGGAGTGAGTAATTTAAAGAAGAATAAAGAAGGGTGAGGGTGATGAGCATTATTTTAGGTAACCCAAATGGTATCATCATGCACACAATGTAATCAATGGATGATTAGTGTGTGTAATTAGGTGTAAGAAGTTCTAAAGGTAACTAGGGTCTTAAATGATATAAAACCCAAAATGTGCTCTTGTACAAGAATTCTCAGATCCAAAACACCTGATGCATGAAGAGAAGCACCTACACAAGGCACTAAGAAAGAATGGTCACCAAAACTGGAAAATCAAGAAAGCATTTGTTGTCAAAAGATGCCAAGGTTTCTCCAAACCAAATGCCGAGCACATAAGCTAGGAAAGCCTACTTCCAGTATGTTCGGGGAACCATAGAAAAACAAGCAAGATATTAGGAGAAAGTGGAATGGAAACCTATTTTAAACCTGTCAAGACAATTAGAAATTGCCGCAGAATTGTAAAAGATCCTCGAAAGCCTAAGCTTAAAAAATGAGTATACAAAATCCCATGCTCATGTGGTGTTCCCTACATTGGCGAGAGTGAATGATTGTTTCAAAGTAGGTTCAAAGATCATGCAAGACTTATAACGTGATGGTAATATTCAGAGATTGGCTCTGGCGGAACACAAGTATAAGACTAATCATGCTATGCTTATTGGTGATGCTAAGATTTTAGCCTTTGAGGGATGGTGGAAAAAGAGGAAAATCAAAGAATCCTTAAAGATAGAGAAGCGACCCCACAATCTAAACATGTATGATACTTACAAACATAGGCGCACATGGAAATCCCTGTCCCTCAAACTCATAGCCAAGTAGGGGAGTCTAGGTCTAAGTTAGTTTCTTCTTTTCTGTTGTCTCCAAACCTAACTAATTAATTATTAATTTTTTCAAAATTAATAATGTCCCTTTTCCCTCGCCCATGGCCTAAGGGCCAATGCGTGCCCTAACCCTAGTCATGCCCAAGGGGTTACGGACACTATTTTGCTATTGGGTATGGGCATCTAGTCCAGTTATTATTTTTTATTGACTGGGTCATAAAGTACTTTTAAAAAGGGACTAGATGTTATGTTTCATCATTGGGGCCACTTAAAGTACCTTTTTGGCGACTTGAGAGGACATGCATGGCATTAAATGTTATATTTCTTCATTGAGGTTACTTTATGGGCCTAGGCGCCTAGGAAGGGAAAAGCAACTTCAAGTTATTTTTAATAAGGCCCTCTTTTTGGGAAAGTGCGCCTTGAGTGGTTTTAGGGTTTCTTTGGCATGAAAAGGTTATAAAAGGAGGTGAGGGGTGAAAGGATAATCATTCATACATACACTCATATTTTCTTTTCATGGTGCAACTGCTGTTTGCAACTTTTAGCTTGTGGAGTAAGATCCCACGGGAACCCTAGCTTCGGTGGTGAAAGATCCAACCCTAGCTAGCAGGGCATTCTTCGGTAGTGAAAGATCTACCCTAGCTTGTCATTTGGAGTGGATTTCAGGGCTGTTTTACAGAGGTATTTTCAGGATTTTCAGAATTAGGGTTTGAAGGGTTTTGAGAGTTTTTGTGGAGATTTTCAGCCGGTTTTCGGATCAGACCTACGGCAGCCATAGAAGAAGGATTCGGCATCATCTACAGAGGGTTTCACAAGGGTTTTGGCTGTTTTCCAAAGGGGGCGACTTGTTTGGGAATTTGCAGCCCTAATTTCTAGGGTTTCCAGCAGTCCTTTTTCAGATCTGAAGGTTGGAGAGTTATCTACTATTTTTATATATATTATTTCCAAAGTTTCATCTTTATTGCATTTGTATTCGAAAAGATATTAATTTTCGAAGTTTTCCGGCTATTCTAGGCACGCTGTAAATTTCTGGCAGCATTCTGTTATCTGAAAAATTCCAAAAATATTTCCCTTGTGTTCTACATATTATTATCTTGTTCCAGTTAAAATTTCAAGTATTTTGGACGGGTATTTTAAGAGTTATTCACATTTTTCTGTTCGCTGCCCTAGCTGTACTTTTCTGTATAAAATCTGCAAAAATCAGATTTAGTATATTGCTGCAAATTTCTGTGTTTTGTCATTTTTTGTGGTAAGATCCCAACAAGGGATAGCGGGAGGGAAAATTACACAGGCCACCCTTTCAAGCTAGTAAATGTTATATATGTCTTTACAAAATATCTACATCAATCCAACTATGATTGGCATTCGAGAAGGTTATTTTTCATATTATTGTCTTCTTTGTCCTCATTAGAAGGGCAGCACGTACAGGGATAAATAAGGCGTTGTGGGAGGGTTCCATATTTAACTGGGTTTCCAATTGGTCTTGCCATTTTCGAAGAGTCCTCAACCCATTCAGCATATGGTACTGGTGGTGAATCTGTCTCCATGAATACACCCTGCAAACGATGTCCCGGTGGTCTTCATGCAAGGTCCACCATACCCTAAAGCGACCTGGAGGGTAAATTGTAGATAATTCATGTCTTTTCGCACACATCAAAGGTTTTTAGAAATATATTAACACGGATTGCCCTTGATTGATCATCATGGCCAAAATCAATTGCTTCAAGTTCCATAAACTGTCAGACTGTCATGGATATTAATTGCCATCTTCCACAAATGATGAAGATAGACATGCATAACGGGGTTTCAGATTTCACTGTCAACATACTTCCATAATCTGTCCCTCTAAAGCCCTCCTCGTCAAATGCTTAGCCCTCAAAATGTACTTTTTAAAAATGGACCCAGTTAGCAAACAAAATCAGATTTTAAGATTTTTTCACTATTCCCCTCATACTTGCAGCAGACGACACCACTTATGAACAAGTGATCACCAAAATCTAGCTTAATGGGTAGATCAAGCATGGAAATGAATGTGGCTAAGCACCCAAAAAGGCGTGCCCTAGCACTAGAGGATAGAAGTGTACCCTCGATACGCTATGAAGAATTCATGAAGCTGGCCTTGAAGAGTCAAAGTCATGAATATCCCGGATGAAGCCGACCAATGGGAAACAAATGCAGGGTTTTCATCCCCAAATGTTTTAACCATTGAGGGTTTTCGTCCCCATATGCTGTAACTATTAAGAGTTTTTCGTCACCCAATAGGATCCAATGCACGAGGTCTTCCGTGCCATCACATGGATGAGACCTTGCAAAATGTGCTCCAACTCCAAGAAAACATCTAGATCCCATTTAACAATGCATAATCTATCTCCAAGCCAAGTGAACCCCTTGATATAGCTCATGAGTGGGTGGTGCCAAATAGTGCTAAAACGCAGATCCCCATTGAGGACCAAGCCCCTTGGGAGATATGTTTCTTCTTTAGTCGGTCAAGCATACACTCCAAAGGCTGACCTCTATTATGAAAATACAAGTTTTATTTTTCATATTTTTGGTCATGCCTCCCAATGGGAAATAATTTGAACAAAGGTCTCAAATGGTATAAAACTCAAAGGGTGCTATTGTACAAAATTATTGGATCCAATTACACCTAATGAATGATTAGAGTTGCACCTCCGCAAGACATGGAGAATTGACCGGGTACCAATATTGGGAAAATATTATTAATTATTTTATTTTAGGTAAAAGGGGACCAAGCTTTCCCTAATCGAAATGCAAGGGGTCAAGGGGAGAATTCCATATTTAGCTGTTTGGCTTATTGGGCCTGCCTTTTGCTCAAAGCGAGGTCAGATTCATTCAGACACAAGATGGAATCGAAACTTATTTGAATAAGTCTCAAGACTCTTGATGAATTAAACCGTAAGTACTCAATGATCCTTGTGATCTCCATGCTTAAAAATAGGAGTACACAAAATTCCATGCTCATGTTATGTGCCCTATATAAATGAGAGTGGAAGATTATTTCAAGCCAGGTTCAAAGAACATGCTAGACTTTTGCCACATTGAGACTGCCCTAGTATCAAGACATCATGGCGCTGGGCCATCAGTATAAGACCAACTTTCCTTTGCCTCCATTGATCATGCTAATATCTTTTCCTCTGGAGGTTACTGGATACAGATAGGAGACCCAAGAGAATGCTATCGAAATCGGGTTTTGAGATTTCGACACTTTCAACTTTCTAAATAGGGACGATGGTTGTCAAACTAAAGCCACTACCCTACATCAAATGCTTGGCCCTCCTCCTGTGCCTTCTTCCGATGAACCCAGAGGCTCTAGGTTTAAGCCCTCAGTATCTTCTTGTTTGTTCGCCATTCCCCCTCATAGCTCTAGCAAACAACATCATTTACACCAATTAACTTGATAGGGTTAAACAACTAAAAAGCTAACCTCAATGTCACTGAATCAACTGTGATTATAGAGGATAACATCCAATTAGTTAGGACAAACCAAGTGATTACTTAAATAATGATTTTTGGCCATTGAGGTGATAAATCCAACCTGCATATAGCTTAAGACACCTGCTTCATAGGGCAAGAAAAATCCCAACTCGGATCATGACCCAACATAGAAATCATTAGATCTTACAAAAAAAGGGCACCTAATGGAAAGCCATTGGGAATGAGTTTTCATCCCTCTTTGATCTGGGACCAACTAAGAATCCCTAAAGCATTTGAACTCCCAATGCTGCCGCACACCATCCATATGATCAGTAGTGTCAAAATCATATCCAATTTGCCACACACACACATTCATCTTACACCTCAGGGACGGGTCGTTATGGCAAGTGCAAGGGCTGATATGTGAGAGTGGGTGGCAAGCTTAGCAACTTAAGGGGACCTCTATCTTCCACTATGTTGTAGGGGAGATTGACACAGTCAACGAGGTACAAACTCGTTCCTAGATTTTAATGATTTTGAAACTTTGTATCTTTTCTCTTATTTAATCATCCATCTGCAAACAGCCTTCATCCTCCACTAGGGAAATACCTTTAATTAGGATCTGCTGTAAAAGAGCATCTAGGAAAGGGGAAAAATCCATGCAGGGTTGTCCTGTATTGCGAAAACTCAAGTTTCTTATTCCCACTACGTGCCATCCTCTGCGAGCCAAAAAATCTGCTGCTTGATCTTTCCTGCAGTTTATCTA
Organism: Taxus chinensis; assembly: GCA_019776745.2. NCBI lineage: Eukaryota > Viridiplantae > Streptophyta > Pinopsida > Cupressales > Taxaceae > Taxus > Taxus chinensis. The sequence goes on from CM034157.1 coordinate 349,944,874, forward strand.
TCTAATTATGTGCAATGAAATTCTCAACCTTATTGAATTTAGAGCATCATCTAGTTGTTCTTTTGGAGGGCAACATGCGTGGGAACCCCAAAGTAAGACGTCTCAGGAGAGTTCGGATATGTCTCCGAGACCTGGGGATGGCTGGAAAAGTTCCCCCCTTTGCTCAGAGCCCTCAACTCATTCAGCATAAGGTGATGGTGGTGAATAATCTCCGCTCTTCGATGAATACACCCTGCACTTGATGTCTGTGTGATCTGCATGCAAGGAAAAAGTTCCTGTAGAATTTTAGAGGAGATCAGCATAACTCAAGGACCACGCCACATCAAAGACATTCCTTCTGCTAATGGATTCCCATAGATCAAGCATCACTGTCCCTGAGACTCCCAACCATCCCTGAGACATCCACATCATCCATATCCTTTGCAGACTCTTCGGCCATCCCATAGTGATGCATAGAGACACATGTTAAGGAAGTTTCAGTGTTTCCAAAATCATTTTGTTTTATAATTTTTGACCCCCTAAAGCCTCCTAACACCAATACTGCTGTGGGCCCTTATCCTGTGCTTTTTTCTAAGCAGATCCAAAAAAAACTATAGAATTCTCTTTTCTCACCATTCACTTCATACTTGCACAATAGATGAAAATTCAAAGCACAGAGTGAAACTCGATTAACTTAAGCAAGAGTGAGAGCGTCTAGAGAGCTTTCTAAATACCAAGCAGGAGTGGGAGCAAGGATAGAGAGAGAGCATTAGCAAGGAAGAGGGACATACCCATTAGCAACAAGTCATGACAACAAGACTTTAAGAGCTTAAGTGCCAAGTCTTCATTTCTCATACTGTTCGGAGTTTCATGTTTTCAACACGTTCATCAAGCCTTCAAGGTAAGCCATAATGCTTGACTGTCAGTAAGTCTTCTAGTTCTTCTGCTACGAAGCCAATGGAATTGGACCTACTTATGGCTTCATCCACTCCGTGAAGAGGAACATGCATTACCTCGTAGGATGTCATCGGATGCCAGCTTGTAGTTGTTTTAGCGCCTTGTGTCTGCATTGACTTGCAACACACTTAGGGATATTAAGGAGGGTCCAACAACTTGATGAGATGTGCGAGTGCTGGGGTGGCGAGCCATGGCGTTAGGAGTGATGATGATGTGGCACAAAGTCATGAGTTGGTTGGAATAGATGAGTTTGGTAGGAGCACCTTGAGGCAGTCCTAGCAGTTCGAGTGATGAGGATGTTTGGTGCAGTTGCAGACTTTGGGGATGATCTCAGATATTTATTAGATGCATGTGAGACACTAGCCAATTATATTTGAATTTTGATATGTAATCATCTATCTTTGGATAGGGGTAAATCCATTAGTATATTTATATTTGGCAATTTTCACTATTCAATGGAATGTGTTTAGCATTGTGAAGCAGTATGCTGCTAGTTTGCTGCACTTTTTATGTTGTTGAACTCAACCTTATTAAATTTAGAGCATAGCTATATATATTTGCTTCAACGTATGTTTCCCCCGCCGTCCCCAAACCAAGGCACTTGGTCCCCCTGTCTCCGAGATTTATCCCCCCCATTCCGAGACCTAGTGAGTCACATTAGCCATTTGATCAAGTTCTTCAACTATGCCTGACATGATTGCCAGAAGCCTGGATTTGTCAAACCGTTCAATGCATTGAGCTATTATTTGTGAGTCGCCTTCCCAATGTGATCAGGAAGAAGATTCCAGTAATGGTATCACTGCTAGCAGTACGCCTTTTAGGAGGGCCACTGCACCCCTTAGCCGCCCCATCAAAATTGAACTTAATCCATCATTTCTCTAGGGGAGGCAATGCACTCTACACTGCTTATTTCTAAACCTACTGATCCCTTTATTGGGTAATACACCCTCAGTTTCCCATGCTATTTTTACTGCAATTCTTGCAGAGATTTACCTCCTCTTCTATGTAATTAACGTGCTTCACAATTTTTACTGTGACTAAGTTTGAGATGCTTGCTTCTGTTTTGGTCCATACTCAATACTCCGCGTGATTTGATTCCCTGAAGTTCACCTGTTTCATTCCATCCAGAGTTTCCAACAAATTATTGAGGGTCCTATCTCCCATATCATCACCAGATTGGGAGATTTATGTTTTGATTTCTAACTGTTGATCATGTCTAATACTGAATTTAGAGAAGCCAATATTGCCGATTTTTTTCAAAGAATAGACTTCATACTTTCCATGCAAATGGGCAATTCAACGAGATACTGTCTCTAGTTTCCTTATGGGATTTACAGATAGGGCAGACTGGTCATATTTTAGTATCTTCGTGTTTGCTTCCACTCAAAGGAAAATTTTTGCTTTGGGCAGATGACAATGCTGCTGGGAACTCCTTATTAACCATGCCTTCTCTCTGCAGAAATATACTGTATACCGATTTGATGGTTTCTTTACCTGATTGCTTTCCTTTCCTGATGGCTTTCTTTCTCAGACCGGTTGGTCCTCTGAAGTCCTGGGGGTAGGGGCGAGGAGGTAGAATTTCAGTTACATCTAGATTGTTTGGCCTTTCTAATTGCTTCCAAAGTTTGCCATTCTCATTTTGGGTTATGTAGTCAAAATCCTTTTGATCCCATTGATCGATGGCATTTTGTATTATTGCTATCAGGCATAACTGATCTGACAAAGGTTTCTGACTCAACAAAGCCTCCTGTCCTCCCTACCTGCTATACGAGCAGACAAATATATAAATCTGACAGTTTCTGACAAAATTCGAAATTGGTGAGCCTCTTGGGAGGGGGACTTGTGTAAAGAGCCATATGAAATACAAGTGTCTAAGTACTTACTTTGGATAAATTTGCTCCACAACCCACCTTTTTCATCATAGATTCTCGAACAGAGTTATAGCGAGAGCCTTATTTCTTCTAGCTAATATTTTTAGTGTCAACCCTCCCCATTTATTTGATGTGTAGAGTTTGTCCCAGGACCACAGTTACCAAGTTTGGAAATCCAGATCCATTCAGGAGGTAAAAAATATCCGAAAATCCAGAATTCTCTAAAAAGATTGGAAAAAAAATCTGGTCTGAAAATAAATACATATATATGCTTTACTTTTATAAATATGCAAAGTTGAGAAATACAATGAAAAACGTTAGAAATACAATGAAAAACATTAGCAACGTAATGTAATATTTTATATTAGTTAATATATAAGGCTGTTCGGTGCCTTCTCTTGTAAAAAGCTACAATTTTTTTTCTTTGAAAATTAGGGCTGACCCAGAGCAAACTTATGTGGGCTGCCTGAGTGTAGGTCCGGCTGGATTTGGTAAGTTTGCCTAGGACACCAAATTCATTTTCTTCTTATCCTCTAAACTGCTGCATAAGAAATTCGTTCATAGCTTTATTAAACCTTCAGTATATTTTCTCGGGGCTTCGAAAAGAGACAATAGATAAGTTGGCATGACTAGTAGGGAAGGCAGGATGAATTGGGCTTTACCTGCTAGGGTGAGCCAATTCCCTTTCCAAGCAGATAAATTTTTCTTCATTGTTTCCACAGTCGGCTTCCAAGATCCACAATCACATCTTCCAACAAATAACGACATTCCCAAATATTGTCTCAGAAGATGCCCACCCTCAAAGGCAAGGATATCTTTCATTTTCTCCTGCTTCTGATTGGACACATTTACGAAGTAAATTCTTTATTTTGAGGGGCTCGTTAAAGCATTAATACTCCCTAAATGGGACACAAGATAGTTCCTTGAGAGAAGGGATTTTGTAGGCCTTGCATTGTTGGAACTGTTCCATGGGTTGGTGTCACTATGAATGTTGTACATGGAGTCTAGGTAAGGCAACTTGACATATTGACATGTAGATAAAGCGATTGTACACATGCCATGGTCGACTAAGAAGGATGCTATCTTAAAAAGGATAGTTATAGATCACATCTTCCACTCTAATAGTGCGAGGAAACACAACAATAGGTAGCCAAATGTAGTCCATCGGGTGTATTTGTCTTTTCTCGTACCCTTGACACGTGCTATGGATTCATTTTAGCTTATCGATAGAATACCCTAAGGAATTTCATGAATTCTAAGGATGCAAAACATGTGCCTGAACCCTCTTCTACAAGATCTCACTTGACTTGCACGTTGCCGATCTAAAGGGAGATGAAAGAGGAGGATCATCTACTCAAACAACTAACTCGTTTGAGATCATATAATTCGTTGGAAAGTGAAGACTTAATGATTAATCGGTGGTTAGATACTTTTGGATTTAAATATCTTCACATTGTTGAAGTACTTACTATCATCTGAACCATGCAAGAGGGGGTCTTGCCCCATGGTGGCGAGGGGATACTCATATTGAAGAGGGTGTGAGGTGATTCAAATATTCAGGTGAAGTTCAGATAAGTTTGAAAAAGGGTATTTTGCTTGGGAGCTTGTAAAGTTCCGTGATTGGATCCCATTCCTTGAAGTCGGATTTTGAAATGCTGGTATGATCTTGAGGATTCTTAGTCAAAATCTGTTCAAAAGGTGTTGAGACCTTGGGTTGGGATGTGTTTTTGTTTTTTACTTAGACTTCTTGACATTAGGGATGACAAAATCCGAAACAAATGACATCAGCCTTGTTAGTTTAGGATGGATGATAGTGTTAATTTGGACATGTTTTGGGTCTTTTGAAGATGGATCGAAGAAATTCTAACATTCTTGTAGGTTTGAGGATGGTGAGAGGAATATGTGGTATCAATGGTGGGAACCACAGGTAACATGCTAACCATATTCTCCTTGGGTTCTTGCGGAAGATTGTAGGTGTTTTAGATAGTGTTAGTAAAAGAGGAGGATTTTTGTTTCTCGTTGCTAAGGAGTTGCCAAAGCCTTAGAATGATTAGGCAAGGGATCTTTAAAGACTATAAGATGCTTGTTGGTTTGATGAACAACATTTTCATGATCTTGTTAATGAGAAATGTCATGCACCTTGCTGACTTCATCTATATTTCACAGGCCATACCATCATGATCGAAGATATGTCCAAGTAAGAAGATATATGGAAATGCTGTATGTGCTTTGCATTTCTCATGGGAATGGCCCTGATTTGCGTGCCACCAACATAATATATTCTTGTTGTATCATAGGGGATGAGGGCGGGAGGTGTCCATAGGTTGTTGATATGGCCTAGGTAGAGCCCTTCATAACTCTTCCGTAGTGAGAGGCTGGTGACAATCCGTATGGTTGGATGGGGGAAGGAAAACAACCTCCTTTAGGTTGAGGAGGGGCTGAAACAATGTTATGAGATGGTCTTCATGGAAAGCATTGTCTAGGATTAGAGGAGTGTTGGTGATTCTATCGTCCATAACATTGTGATTTCTAGGGTCTCATGAGGACTTTAGGTTCTTTTGGAATTGTTGTTTAGGTTGAGGCTTTTCAAATGTTCGAATGAGATAGTCCTGCCTCTTGGCATGCTAAATGGATTCCTCCTGATCGATTGGAAAAATAACCTAACCTTGTACTGAAGTTGAGGTTGTGAAGTAACCTTGAACATTTGATAGAGACTTATCATCATAAAAGGTATGATCAATTTTATTGCAAAGAGTATTCCATCATTTGATGAAAGTTTCGGCAGTTTCATTCTCACCTTGCTTAGAATTGACAAAGATGTGGAGATTGTTTTTCCACAAGTCTTGAGAGTGAAATTCCTTAGGTAGTGCATTGACTAATTCCTCAAGTTCGACAATGGAGTTAGTGGGAAAGGTATGGTACCAATCTAGAGATTTTCCCGTAAGGATTTTTGCTAAGAGTTTGGTAGGAGCATAAGAGTTATCTTTGATCCAGTCTTTGTAGACATTGCTAAAGGCTTTAATGTGAAGATTAGCGTTGGTTGACCTGCTGTAAGTGGGAGAAGATGTGATATCTCCAATATCGATAACGGCTATACAGGAAGCCAACGGTTCCTTCTGAATAGTTTAGAGTGCCTTATTAGTTATGGAAAGTTGTGGCATTCGAATCACATTAGGACCGAGAAGAGGAGGTGGGGGTGGATATTGATTTGGCACTTGCGATTGAATTTGTTGTGGTTGGTTAGTCATGCGAGTGAGGCTTGCTTGCATTTGAAGAAATTGGTTGTTAGTGGTGTTTTGTTGTTGATTCATTTATTTAATGAGTTGTGAGATGAATTTAGTTGGATCATTGGGAGGATTTTGTGGATTGGATTGAGGAGGTGCATTAGTGGTGGCACCTGCCAACATTGAAGAACGATAAGAGGTAAAGGCAAGGTAAGACATGCTTTGGATTGCTGTTTTGGTTGAAGAGTTGCCCCAAGTAGACGAGTACTCCTGCATGTGTTCTTGGATAAGCTGAGGAGGTTGTTTGTTGAATTGGGAGAAATTTGGATGAATTCTTGCATTGTGGGAGTATATTCAGTACAAATGTTATTTATGTTGGCGTCTTCTTGCTCGAATTCTTCCTCTTGAGGTTTGTTGTTAAGATGGGATTTAGTTGTCCTCTTATTGGCTGTAGTCTAGGAAATATTTTTGACTTGAGTTTTGGCCATGTTGTAGTAAATATAAAAGGGGTTTGGTTTAGGTAGGGATTCCCAATAGGGATTTTGGTAGCCTAAGATTTGTTGGTTATTTTGGTAGCTATAGTGATGATCCATTGTAGGAGGCTTTAGGACAGAACGTGAATATGACTCACTTAAAGTGTGGAGTAAGATTTACGACAGGTACACCATAATGTATGCAAGTTTAGAATGGCCTATATGATATCCCCTTTCTCTTCATGATAATATAGATTTGGATAATAAGGGGATCATTCTAGGGCCACACACAAGAGGGTTGTAAGGTGCGTGGGTTGTGGATTTAGAAGATGGTAATCCAGTATCTATCAAATGCGTAGGGTACAAAACCTAAGTCTAGGATGGGGATGGTGTCTTACTACTATCTTGATTGTGGATGGATTGTAAACAACGCGAATATATCTATGTAGGGTTGTAACATGGGTTGTGCAAATCAATTGGTTGTTGTAATGTCCGCAACTTGGACGAATCAAAATTCAGCAATTATTTGTCAAAACCCTAGAGATTTGAGAGCTGAAAATAAATGACATCAATCTGGAAATTTAATACTTAATGACAGGATTGCATTTAGTGCCCAAAATTCGTTTTCAAACCCTAGCTACTAGGGTAGAAGTGCAATTCTAGAGTCAAATTAGCTCCAAAAATTATAGAACTTTGTACTCGAGCAGCCTTAGAGTTGTAGACATGGGAAACACTTTTGAATCAACACCAATATGAAAATCTGAGTTTTAAATGAGAGAAAACAGCTGAAACTTAAAAAATTCATAACTTTTTCCCTAATTGGAATTACATTGCAGCTGATAGCTCAAAATGATCTTGTAGAGATCAGCTATCCAACAAAAGTGATTTCCTATTTTTCATACCAGTAAGACATGCCAAAATGTGATTCCGAACTTTCCAAGCGAGTAGATAAAATTGAAACCCTACCCAAAAATTACCGAATCTGAGATTCCAACCTTATAACATATGGAGAATCAATACATCAAATTAGAATTCCAAAATGTGCCCTAGAAGACATTGAACTCAACCACCATGCAATTTGCCTAGGGTTGGAAATGAAAATCTACAATGCAGAAAAAACAACACAGCAAATTCAAAATGATCCGATGTACTTTCTGAATGAAAGTACTCCTCAATCAGCAACAACACTATTGGGCATACATCCCTTTTTTTCAAGCATGAAGAATTCAATTTATCAAATATTCAACATGCCCTAAACTAGAGCCTTACTAGTGCTCATTTAGCCTTCCCAAATGGGGTGATCCACTTTGGGAGGGAGATTACATTTTAAAATCACTTTTATGTCAGCAATGACTTGCTTTTTGCTTTTGTCTATTTTTATTAATAGCTGACATTACATCATAATGATTACATAAAGAATTAATTAATTAATTCATCCACTTGCAAGAGTGATTAAATTACTTGGGTAAATAATTAATTAAAATACATTCCGCTCCAATTATATTCTATAAAATAATTAAAATTGCCTTATATGTGTAAATGATAAAAATCGCTATTCAAGCAACCTTAAATAATAAAACATAGTTACTTGAGAAGAAGGGATAGCGGGATGGCGTTTCTGGGACGGCAATTTTTTTTTTAAATTTTGGGGACGGTGGGGGGACGACTAATTAAAAAATATGTAAATATTTAAAATATAAAGATATAGTGACTAAATTATATAAATAAGCTGAAATAAAACCATTTGAGATTTAAATAAGGTGAAACTTGAACTCATAAACATCAAATACATTCCTTAATACTATAATATCAATATGTTAATGTCATAAATTGAAAATTCATAATACATATTTGAATGTTGAATTTTGAATTTGAGACAAGCTGAAATTTCAAATATATTATAAAATATAAAAGTAAAATCATTCCAAATTACGATTGATCTAGTGACAATAGTTGATATTCATATCATTAATCTCATAGGCAAATTTAAAGTGAATATGAAATGAGCCCATAATGCAAATTTATAACATAAAACTGCACTTTTAGGGTTAGGGTTAGGTTAGTAATGTTGTTTTTATATTATAAGTGATTTACAATTAAAAAAAATATAGTTTAAAGTGTTGTTTATATGTTTTTTATTGAAAAATGTGGCAGATCACGTGGGGAACGTTTGGATGCCCCCCCATGTTTCCCATGCTCCCCCCCCACGTTTCTCTGTCCCTAGGACGTTTCCCAGCCTCTTTAGACGTCCCCAAGATGTTTCCCATCAAGCACGCACTGTGGGAAACGTTTCCCCCACGTCCCGGACGCCCCCAGGATGTCCCAGACGTGTCAAAAATGGGGGGGACGCGTCCCCACGTGACTATGTAATAAAATAAGAAAACCCCAAGAATTTCCCTTTAGTCCATGGGGTGAGGTGAACTAAAGGTCTTCAGTACCTGTTTAATAATGTCCTGGAAAAGGGTACATTACAATTGTAAAGACCAAAGGGTAGGTTATAAGGCAAGGACCGATAGATAATACAATAGATTAACAATATGCTACTCTATTCTAATCTATGTACATGACCAATCAAACAATCAATCAATTGTGAAATAACATAAATGAAAAGGGAGGTTAGAGATAAATACCATTGACACATTAACTTCCCCTATAGTTAGCAACACCTTATGAGAGAGTTGATGTGGGGGACCATAAGACAGATAGGTAGAAGACCAAGGTAAACCAATTATTGGGGACTCCAAAGGCTTGGTGGAGTGTCCCAAACCCAATGCTCTAAGAGTAGACCTCCATAGATAAGCAAGACTGACTTCTAAACCTTAAAGAGTAGTATGAAGAGTGTAAGTAGACCGAATGATCGATGATGATGTGATGATAAACGCTCACAAATTTGTCCTACAACTAGGGAACATGACTAGCTATTACAATTCCCTATATCTGATGGTATTGATCATGATCGACACTGTCAGCCACGAGGAATGAAAGGTAAACAATATCAACTATCAATCATGGTCAATGCCGTCAGCTGTAGGTAATAACATATCATGGGTTCCTATAGGAAGGCTCAGGAGGATGGAGGAAGACTCTGGAGTTGATAAGGTGTGATCTGGGGGAGGTATACAAATGCCATAAGTGGATATGCGGGTGATCGTAAGAGAAAAGTAAAGTAATGTCATAGGATGCTTTAAAAGAATGATTGGGAGATGTAAAAGATAGGGTATTTAAGGTATCATGGACTACTCATCAAAGCTCTCTTACAAATACTACCACTAACCAAATCACCTCTCTTTCGGTGATAGCTTTAGGATATCACTCAAGCAAGGTGAATGCGCCAATCATGCCTACAAAGAAAGAAGTCAGTAAAAGTGAAAAGTAAGGTGTAAGTAGAATTTATTGCTAGAAAGGAGCTACAAAATTATTGAAGACACTAGAAGGTAACCACATGCCTTAATTTGGATAATTGGTGCCCAACATTGCACCATTTCCTTAATATATAACTCCAAATTTGGTAATAGATTCCACCCATCAAAACATGGCTGACTGAATATTTGCTGCAAATGTAATCTTATATATCATTACAAATTACAAAGAAGAAGGAAGAGGGACATGGGACTGTACCTCCGAGGGATATTATAAAGTGAATTTTGATGGTGCCTCAAAAGGGAATTATGGAATGGCAGCCATGAGAGTAGTCGAAATTACTCGTGAAGGAAAGGCCTTAATCAGCAACTCTCACAATATAGCTCTTGCACAAATAATTATGTTTGTCTTCAAGCACCGAATCAGGTTTTTTAATTGGTGAAACCGAAGAACGTCACCAAGCTAATAATTGAAGGCTATTCCATAGTCATTATGAACATGATCAAGACAGCACACGAAAGGAAATAAGAACAAATCTCCAACACATTACCTCAGGTAAATGTCTCCGGACAATGGAAAATATTGCTGAATCCATTATGCACACCTTAGATAACCTCACAAAGATAAGGATCCAACATAGAAAGTGGTTAAGAATGGTGGATGATATTTTCTTGCCAATCTAGCAGCAACGAGGAACCCCGCACGTGATGCAGTGATCTTTCATAGAGAATCTTTATTGAAACTCTAGTGTGCTTTGGCAGATCATTATCATCGCACATTTTTCAATCATTTATGGATATAAAAAATAATAAAGTCAAGGCCACGACCTCAGGTTTGTCAGAGCAAACTCAATATAGATACAAATTATTTTCTATATATTCCTAATGGTAATAATATAGCACCTAAGAAAGAATAGGTACCAAATGCATGTCTATGAACCTAAAACCCCATGTTTCTAAGGTACATGCCTCTAGTCACACATCTCCTAACCTTTAACGAGAACCTCACCTAACCCCCTCCCCCTTTCGAGAGCATTTCCTTATGTTCACATAAACCACCTACCCCCCTCCGTGAATTGCTTAAAATACATAAGCTCTGTGCAACCAAATTAATTAATTATTAATATACAGGTGTCCGGATTGTAAGCAAATGCATGTGTAACCAAATGCGTGTTTATGCACCTTATCCCCCACATTTCTAAGGTACATGCCTCTAGTCACACAGCTCCTATCCTTTACCCTGAGCCTCACCTAACCCCCTCCCCCTTTTCTAGAACATTCCCTCATGTTCCCCATAAACCACCTACCCCCCTCCGTCAATTGCTTAAAATACATAAGCTTCACACAACCAACTTAATTAATATGTATTCCTAATACTATAGCAACTTAGAAAGAATAGTTACCATAGCATGTGTAACCAAATGCATGCTTATGCATCTAACCCTCCAAGTTTCTAAGGTACATGCCTCTAGAAACACGTCTCCTGTCCTTTACTCTGAACCTCACCTAATCCCCTCCCACCTTTCTAGAACATTCCCTCATGTTTTTCATAAACCACCTACCCCTGTCTGTCAATTGCTTAAAATACATAAGCTTCACACAACCAAATTAATTTATATATATATATATATATATATATATATATATATATTTATCTGGATTGTATGTGTATATATGTTTCCATAGGCTAATTAATGCTGTATCCCAGATTTATCATATCCAGGTTTCTGTTATTCTATCCTATCCTTATCGGTACTGTACCTGTATGTGTGTCCCATCTTTATCCATGAAACTTACGTTTTATGGTCTGTTGAATTTGGACTTGACCATATACTTAAGACTTTCATTTTGAATACCTCACAGAGGATGTGATCCCGTCTTGAACAGGGATGTGAACCCATTGAATGCTCTCCTTACAACATAGTCTATTGATGCCAGTTTCATAGATTTTCTCCCTAAATGAGTTTCAGTGTGGGAGTTGATGTTTATCAATAACAATTTTCTGGTGCAGAAATTTGGCTTTAGGACGATTTTAACCATTTAAGATATTCCAATAATATCATCATCAGCTTGGATATTGTGTCATATAGAACAAAAGAATCGACACTGGATTTTCCATTCTTCACAAGTATTTCAACATACTTTGGGGTTTATTGTACATGCTATTCTAAAGAATAAATATATATTTTTTTCTTAAAAAGCAGAAGGAAAACATCTCTCTATATTTTGAATTAAGCAGTTAATGAGTTAATGAGATTTTGCAGGAGGACCAAGTGGATCTGGTAAAACAAGTCTGGCTCATAAAATGGCAAACATTGTTGGTTGCGAGGTGATTTCTCTGGAAAGTTATTATAAAACAGATCAAATCAAGGATTTCAAATATGACGACTTTAGCTCTCTTGATTTATCTCTTCTTTTGAAGGTATGGCTCGTTTACAACTAATCAAGGAATTTCTTTGGCTCTTTGTTTCCAATAGTTTTCCTTTTTTCTTATGAACTCTTATGTTTTGGAATCCATGAATATTAAAAGGCTATCCTGTTTTTCTTGGTTGTGCTTTGTATCATTCAGTTTGTACTTTAGTTTTCAGATATTCAACTATACTACATACTTCAGATTAGCATTTGAATTCTTACTGGACTAATTGTCTACAGAATATCGAAGATATAAGAGCTCGGCGGACTGCCAGAATTCCGTTGTTTGATTTTGAGAAATGTATTCGCAGTGGCTTCAGGAACCTTGAAGTTTCAGAGGACTGTGGTGTGGTACATTTTAATATTATCTTGAAATTCTTTTTATAATATTTTTGGCAACATTGTCAAGTTTCCTTACTAATCTAAGTTTGGAGGCCAAGGATTGTTCAACACTATTAATTGTAAAGAGAAACTTGTTATGAATCACTAGAAGGATACAGGTTATTTTCTGGTGTATTATATCCAAACTAAATAAACAATGACATACCTACAGAATTCCTTAGTTTAGTTTATATTTATTGTAAGCAGTGGTCAAGTTCTCAATTCTTGCAGGCTTGTTTTGAAATGTAACATATGTTCTCCTATCAAATTATCTTTTGTTTTTCTCTAAGCAAACCCTTATGCATATTTTGTTAATTCTTTGCACCGAGTAATCTCGCTGATTATTGCCATAACTGCAATTGGTATGAATGTAGATGGTTCTATATTCTACTCTGCAAAACAATTTGGATTTGGTCATTTTGTATTCCTTATCGAGCTTTCTCTGTGCATGCTAGTATATTGATGATATAAGAGGCAGAGGTTAATTTGACTGCTATTCCAAATAAAGTTTGACCAATATGTGTTTATATAAGCCTCAATGCCTTCGGAGTAATGTAGAAAATTAACATCTTTTTCTGCATGTTTGTTCCTGCCCCTGTAATTCCTGTATGCCTTCACAGCAGAGGATCCACTATAGAGATCTGCATCATCAGATCCTTCATTCTGCCTTCAAGAGACTAAAGCATAAATGACCCCACGATCTACTCCATCAGTCTTTCAGTCGTAAAGTGGATCATGGACGGGAGTAATATAGCACCTCAAAATCCACTTGATGCGGGAGCATCTATATCAGCCATTTTGATCCTGCATGTCAAAGGGAGGTTTGTATGTGGGGAAAAAGGGAGGATCTATCCTTTTCTTACCATGCTCAAAATTCATGATTAGGAAGAAAGGGTAGTTGACCTTTCTCTTGCTTCATCAAAGCTCATAATGGTGAGGAAAGGGTAGCTAACCTTTCTTTTGCCATGTTCACACTTAATGATTGGGAAGAACGGAGGGTTAGTTCTTTTTATGTTCCATCAAAGCTCATAATGGTGAAGAAAGGGTGGCTAACCTTTCTTTTGCCATGTTCACAATTCATGACTGGGAAGAATGGGTGGTTAATTCTTCTTCTGTTCCATCAACGCTCATCATTACGAGGAAAGGGTGCCTAACCATTCTTCTCGATCTCAATGTTTGATATGGGGAAGAAAAGTTGACTCACCCTTATTCCACTACTTCTAGATGTCAATTAATTGAACAAACAAAAGATGATTGTTTTCTCATATACTTTGAGATTTTATGTGGGAGAGAGCGGGGAGGTGGGAGGTAACCACGGACAACATTTGTTATTCCTCACGGGTTTTACTAGTGAAGTAGGAAATGGGGCGCTTCCTGTTTTGTTGGCTAGTTCGCTCAATGTGCCAACTACTTTGTGGTTCTTGTGGTACTCAAAAATGAGTTTTAGGGCTTAAGCCCAAACACTTCTCACGGTTAAAGAGGACGGGTTTTACCTTATCCGAACATGCAAAGACAATGTATTTTGTTCATTTTATCTGATTTAACAAAGTGTGATTTTTCTTTCAAGCAAGCAACTTGTATGCAAACTTTGTTAGTAGTTTGGTTGACTTTGTGGTAAATGTTTCCGATTTCGTAATGGTCCTACACAAACAATTCGTAATTTTCCATGCACCCACAATGTTAGAAAAATACCAAGGATCGCAGCCATTTCTGATTGTCAAGGTCGCTCGAGAGCGCAAGAGGAGCATACGTGGCGTTGATAAAATCAAACAAATGTAACTTAAAACAAAGATGTCAAGTGTTAGTACTCCTTTTAAATAAATAACCTGCAGATTAGAGTCAGAATTACAGATAAAACAACTGGAAATTTGAAGATCAAAATATGAAACTTGGGAAATTTGAGAAAAATTGAGTGAAAGTTTATACAATATGCTAGTGCGTATACGAATACGCTAGCGCATGAAGGGTAGAACGTATGCTAACACGTGAAGATGAACACAAACACATGAAACAGGATGCAAGAGCATGCATCCGGAAAATATTGTAACACAAATGTGTGCACAAGTAAGCTAGTACGTGCAATAGGGAAACAGAGCAACGCAGATGCGTGAAGAGCTACGCTAGCGTGTGCAGCAGAGAAGTAGTGAAACACTAGCATGTCGACCAGTACACAAGTGCGTGTAACCAGAAAACAGGCTAACAATAGTGCGTGAATAGCTATGCTAGTGCTTACAGCAGAAAAACAGGCTAACTGTAGCGTGTGAACCATAGTTTTAAAAATCGCGATTTATCGGATGATAATTGTGATAAATTGTTTTTCACATGCAAAACAATTTATCTTTCCATAAATCCCGATTTATTTAATGGCGATAAATCGTGGTTTTTGGCGCTGAATAACTTGCAAAAATCGTGGAAAATCGGCAAATAAATCATGGAAAATTGCGAACTTAGGTATAAATGAAAAAAAGCCCCAAAGTTGACTCCTTTTTTCACTTGTGTGGCTCGGTTTTCCTCCTCGTTTCTCTTGCGTGGGTCGTTTCTCCTTCTGCTACTCGTTTCGTGCCATTTTGTGGCAGTATTAAAGCATTTCATGACAGTTTTTGTGCATTTCGTGGTGGTTTTTGTGCATTTCGTGGTGGTTCATGGCCCTAACCCTGCAAGTAAGACTCTATTTCTTTTTCTTTTCTTTTTAATATTTTAAATATTAACAATATAGATTTAAAAACGAATTTACATATTAATTCGTAATATGTAAATGAGTTTACATTTAAATGAATAATATAGTTTACATTTAAATGCGTTTAACATATATACTTATAGTTTACATTTAAAACATTTCTAGCTCATTCTAGTTTACATTTTATTTCTCGAAGGCTTGTAAATCTAAGACAATGGTTTTTTTTTTGTTTTGTAGAATGGCATCCGGATCCGGTTCAGCTGTTTGTAATAAGCGTAACTCAAATGACCCAGGGCAAAAGAATTGTGAATGAGCAGAAGGCAATAATGTTATATGCAATTATTGTGGCATGAAGATGAGTGGCGGTGTTTATCGCCTTAAGTTCCACATTGCCCAGATACCAGGGAATGAAGTGATAGTGTGCAAGCAAGCACCACTTGAGGCTCAATGAGAGTTGTCTTGCTTACCTTGCAACTTATGCAGAGAAAAAAGAAAAAAAGAAGAGGAAAGCTGATGCACTTGCAGCCCTAGCAAATAGAAGGGAAGCGAGGGAAGGTTTTGACGTTGAGGCATCTTCTAATGCTGCCAACACCACGAGGTCAAACACTGGGACGGGGTACATCCACATCCACTAATAGTAGTTCAGCGATGTTTTTTGTTCCTGGAAGTACTCCTAGTTCACAACCTTCACTCGAAGGTACTGCTTGGAATAAAGAAATGCACAATGAAGCAAGAATAGCTGTGGCAAACTTTTGGTACTACAACAACATTCCTTTCAATGTGGCAAAAAGTCCATATTGGGAGAATTTGGTCACTGCATTGACTGTTGCTGGGAAGGGGTTCAAGGCTCCTACTCCCCATGATTTGAGTGGCCCATTGTTGGAGGATTCCGTCACACATACCAAAACTCTTGTAGAAGAGCAAAAAAATGTGTGGATAAAAAAAGGATGCACCGTTTTCTCTGATGGGTAGACAGATGGGAAAAACCACACATTGATTAACTTCCTAGTGGCATCAAGTGGGCAATTGGTCTTCCTGAAATCAATTGATGCCTCCCACCAAGTGAAAACTGCAATCACTTTGTGTGATATGTTAGATGAGGTGGTGAAAGAGGTGGGTGTGGAGAATGTCGTCCAAGTTGTGACAGACAATGCGGCGGCATATGTAGCAGCAGGGAGACTTCTTGAGGAGAGGCACCCTACACTTTTTTGGACCCCTTGTGCAGCCCATTGTTTGGATCTCTTATTGGAGGACATAGGAAAACTCTCATGGGTGAAAAATGTGGTTGAAGACGCAAGAAATATTACAAAGTTCATCTACAATCACACTTGGGTGCTAAACTTGATGAGAGAGCACACCAATGGAAAGGAGCTTGTGCGATCAGGGGTCACACGATTTGCCACAAACTTCATTACATTGCAAAGCATTGCAACCTCATTAACATCCCTTAAGCAGATGTTTGTGAGCACACGATGGTTGGAGTCTCCCTATGCCAAGAAGACCGAAGGGGAAAGGGTCGTGAAGACTGTTTTTGATGATATGTTTGCAAAGCAAATGGAAGAAATCATGAAGGTAAACTAAACTTGAATATTTGTTTATTTATCATTTGTTTGTTATATATTTTTTTATTAATTTTGATTTTAAATTTATATGTTATTTTGTTTTAGGTGTCAGAGCCTTTGGTTCGAGTTCTACGAATGGTGGATGGGGAGAAAAACCCAATGGGTTATTTGTATGAGGCTATGGATGTGGCCAAGGAGGCCATAGCTAAATATTATGGGCACAATCAACGAAAATATGAACCCATTTGGCGCATAATCGATCGGAGATGGAACAAGACACTCCATCGACATATACATGCAGCGGCGTACTACCTAAACCCAAAGTTTTTCTTTTCCCCATCATTTAAGGTTGATGAGGAGGTTATGGATGGCATTAATACATGCATAGAGAGGATGGTACCTGACGAAGATATTAGAGATGCAATTGTTGACGAGCTGCAGATTTACAAGACTGCAGAGGGGAGGCTCTTTTCTTCGGCTCTATGTGTGAAAAGAAGAAACACTTCTCAGCCAGGTAAAAACAAATTGAGTCATTTGTATTTAGTCTCTTTACACATAGAACTAGATACTAGAAGTTTAGAATTCTTTTATTTATTCAAGCCTAGTTAACTTACAATTTTATAAATGTTTTATTTGCAGATTTGTGGTGGGAAGATTATGGTGCAAAAACACCAAATCTTCAAAAGCTAGCCATCCGCATTTTGTGTCAGCCATGCAGTGCTTCTGGATGCGAACGTAATTGGAGCATGTTTGAAGTTGTTCACACAAAGAAGCGCAACAGGTTGACAACACAACGCCTCAATGACCTTGTCTTCGTGCGATACAATCTTCGTCTTCGTGTGAGACAAGTGGAGGGGGCACAGAGTTATGATGCAATTGACTTGGCTGACATTGATCCATATGATGACTGGATTGTTGACCCTGATGATGCGGAGCCTATGTTTACTACAGAGGAGATAACTGCTTTGGAGAGGGAGACTGAAGAAGCAATACCATCAGGGACATTAGAAGTTGGTGATGATCCAGATGATATGTTTGTAGAAGACAATGTTGGTGTTACAGAGGAGGAATATTTACCTTCCACTTCCACGAGGCAGCCCGCAAGTGCAACAGACTTATTTTAGGCGTGCTTGATGAAATAGAATATTATTGATATTTGATAGTGATACTTCAAAAGTCACATGTGACATGACTCTATGAGCATTTTTGTTTGCATACTTTGTAGTTTGTACTCTCTTTTTTGGTCAAAACTTAATCAAAAATATGCATATGGGCCTATGGCATTCTATAGAGTCACTTCTCGCATCATTTAACATTGTTTTTACATTTAATTTAAGTTTATTTTATGAATTTAAATGTTTTTTTAAAGTAGCGATAAAGTTGCCGATAAATTGCCGAGAAATTGCCGATTCCCGATTTCCGAGTCAAAATTTGGCTTGCCGATAAATCGCCGATAACAATTTTTTGAACTATGGATCAAACCCTCGATAAAAAGAACAAATCTCCTCTCCGTGAGCATTCCAAAGTAAGCAATGGAAAGCCTCTGAATGGACTCAGCACGTGAATAGCTACTGTGCCTAGTCGCAAATGTGCAAGCTCTCAAAAGAATGAACTTCAGGATAAGACAAATCTAACAAAAGCTTCTACTATGAGTCGTTCGGTAGAAAAATAGCCTATCGGTATGACATGTGAAGGAACTCATTATCACGTGGGGGACCTATACTTGTCACCAATAGAATCCATACGACAACCACCACAACAAACTTGCAATTTGTCCCATCAGAGGTTGAATTGCAAATTGATATGCACTCTCATCCTCCTTTACAGGCCTTAAAGACAGATAGGACATCAAAGAACTACCCTAGCTGTCCCTAAAATTCATGCCATCAAACAAAGAGAATTTGCCCAACAAGGATTGAAGGTAGAACTCTTGGGTGGTGCAAAATTTGTCTTAGCTAAGAAGACCATTCCTTTACAACTAAGAAAATCAAATGAACTCGCAGCATGGAACAATTCAAATCAGTGTCTCCACTCGGAAGTGCCATATGTATGCTATGCTTAGACTTTGATACGCAATGCTGGGATTGCCCCATAGAGGGCCTAATACCAAGTAGATGCTTAATCCCCGAAATGGCTAGTTTAAACCTTGGAAAATGATTTCCTACTAAGTGCAAGCGTCCTTTTGATCTCTGGATGTGCGTCTGATTTTAGGTACTTCCTTAGTGAACCAAACATAGACCACGCACGATGAAGGATTTCTCAAGCAAGAGGAAGATATATCATCAAGTATGGCTTAATTGCCATTTTTAATTCTTCTCTTACTACTCTTTGGCAAGTAGAAAAGAGGGAAATTTAAAAAGCCTTCCAATAACATGAAATTATCTTCTCAAGTATAATGTCTGTCAAGGACATGGAAGGTACTAGGTTTTTATATAGCTTTCCATTTTGGGAGAAGCTTGCAACCTAGTGAATGTAGGATAAAATGAATGTACAATTAGAAAGGGATAAGTATGATTAGAAGAGATTAACAACTCATGGGAGTTTGGGAAGGTTTAATTAATCAACTAGGATTAATTAATAGGCCAAGTTAAGCTTAGAAAAGCCATTTGGAGACTATTTGTATAATGTCCCCTTCTAGGACAATTTGGAAAATTGAGAAATACTTATCAAGATTAAGCAAAGAATGGGAAAATTCTTTTGCTTCAACCTAAAATATACTAATGTCAGCTATTTTGAACCCAAATGGGGTTGGAACTAACCAAGGTGGCGGGATAAATTGGAAGAAAACAATCGGAACTAAGACACATTCAAATCAGATTTTTAACAACTAAAAAATAATTAATATTCAAACCCCAACAGTTGCAATCTTCCAAAATTATTTCCCACTTAACCATCCAAGCAAAAATTCTCAAACTTCGGATTTTGGGCCACAAAAATATGAAGAATAATATTCTAAAACCAGATTTTGCATAGCAAACACGAAACCCTAATTTTGCCCTAAAAAGTAGGTCGCCCAGCACATTTAGGGCATCAAATCCACTCCAAAAATTATGAAATCACCTTCTCCTTATTTCTCCTAATTTTTACAACCACATTCAATATTAAATTGACCCCAAACTGCAAATCTGATTTTTATAACAGTAATTAATCAATTAAAATGCCTTGCAAAACAACTGAAACTTCAAAAATTCAATATCTTACTCAATACTTGGAGTTTTTGCATGAATACAAGATGCAAAATAACTATAATTCAAGGGCTTTCTGAACTACACCTTAAATCTGAATTTTTAGATCACTGAAACCCCTTCAAAATAGCCCCAAAAATCTGAATGCAAGTCGCTAAGGTTATAATAAATTGCATAAATTATTTGCAGCACTTTCTAACCTTTCAACACACCCAAAATAGTTGTTCTACACTTAGAAAACTATGCCAATTTAGATCAGATTGAATTTTAATGTTCACCTCAAAGACACCCAAACATGCCCAAAAACCACTTATGCAAGTCGCTATGGCTCTAATTAATTGCAATAATAACCAATTAGATCATAAAGCACCATAAAACCCTTCAACAATATTCAAACATGCAGATTTTACTCTCAATAAAATGCGCCAATACTCTAGACAATCGCCAATGCTTAGAATGGAGAGACAATGCATACATTCATTCAACACAAGAGAACACAATGAGATGAGAACAATGAGTCTTCAATATTCTTCAATAATAGGCTTCCAAACGAGAGAGAGCACAATGAAAAGACAAGCTAGGGCATACATCCCAATACTCCAAGCATGGAGTGAAATCAAATGATCAATCCAACATAAGTCTCACAATGATCCCAAGCTCTCCTTTTATAAACAAGGAGGCACAAAATTCGAAATCCCTAGGAGAGGGAAATCATTAAATAAAAATAGTTTATCCTCCCTAGGTGTGGCGTCCCCTTTCTAAGGGTGATTTTAATATTAAAAGCCACCCAAAAGTTATTTAATTAATCCCCTTTTATAATTTTGCATTGTGTGAAGTAAATTAAATAAATTACATAATTAAATAATTAAATAATTATTGCTTTGTAATGTCAAATGATAAAATTCACTCTCTAGGCAATAATATTTAATTATTTAATATAATTTTCCCCTTGCAACATCCCAAATCCCACGGGGAAAGATAGGCTAAGGGTCTTCAAAAATGGGGACATTACAATTTAGCACTGAAATTTGCCCAAAATCTCTGTAGAATGACTGGATTGAACTGTTCACGATTGCAACCTCTATATGAAGGTTCCACTGAAAATCTTGAAAGCTTACATCCTAAATAATTGCAAATAATTAATTGAAAGGTGATTTTAATAGCCTACCAAGAAGTGACGTTAATTGGTCCTCTAATGAGGGACGAGGCTAGTGAATTAACAAATGTCATTGACTTCCACTGAGAAAGTGAATGCTAGCTAATTAGCAGAAAATCACTAATTATAAGAAAATGACCGTAGAGAAGACAATTAATACAATATTATTATTAAAATTGCGCTTTTTCCAAGTTAGGTGCTACAGTTGACTAAAAGTGACTTTTAATTTCTAAAGTGGCATTAAATGACTATTTTATCAATTCATGAAGGTTTTTATAATGATAGAATATAAGTGCGTTTGATTCATAAGTTAATGTTTTAGCCTTACACAAATTAAATCAGAAAAGAAGTCATGAATTTTCAAGATTTGATGTTTGAGTTCGACCATAGATGTTGGTGTAAAGAGAGACAATGAAAGTGCACTGCTCTAGTTATGTCATTGAGAAATCTATAGCATAGGAAAGGCAAGGGTTTGTTTTCTTGGTGATGTTTCTTAGGCAGTCATGTAAGGCACAAAGTACATCCTCTGTGTCACACATTTTCCTTTGCTGTAAAAAAGCAAACTTCAAAAATTCATTGCATTGATTTCCGACTGAAACCATAATATAATACTTTTTCTTTGTTTTATTAATTTGTGGATCAGAGAATCATAACCTCTACGAGTGGCAGATTTTTTATTCAATGCTTCATTTTGGAGGTCAAAAATTCAAGTATTCAAATTTTATATTGTACTTTCTTGTGTTGCATTGATTTCCGGGTCAGAAAAGACCCATAATGAGGTAATCTAAAATATGCACAGTTGTTCTTTTGAAGGAGCTGAAGGTGTCGGGCATAACTATAATGTGACGTTATAATACTTTGACATGGCTCTAAATATGGAGAAAGCAATAAAATAATACTTGTTAAAAATAAGTTGGGACAAAGCTTCTTGTAGATTATGATGGTAAATCGCCATAAGGAGGTCTTGTTGGTGTTGAAACTGTTAGTATCTGAAGATTTGATACCAATGGTCTTGAATGCCATCACGACCAACGAGCTATGGACTGATTTGAAGGACAAATACATGACTTTAGAGAAGAGTCCGGTGTTATACTTGAAGAATTTGTTGTTTTCAGTAAGGATGCAAGAGGGTGCATTGTTGTTAGAGCACCTACTTTGGATAAAATTTTTTCAATAGCAGCTCGCTTTCAATAACAAAAAGGATGATGATGATGATTAGGTGGTGTTGGTGCTAAACAATTTACCATCCTCGTATGAGTCATGTGTGGAAGCCCTGCATTTGATGGCTGAAACTCAGACTTCCCCTATCTTGACAAGTTGGCACATTTGCATACAGTTGTGAACGAAAAGTATCTTCCACTTGTGTCAATTTCTTGGACAAACCCAGATTTCTCAAGCCTCTCAACTCCTAAAGAAGTGGAAATGCTCAACTATGCTAAGGATCATCTTCTGAATAGGTAAGTCTAAGTGGGTACCTGTCATATTTGGGCATTGAAAAGATTATCAGAATTGACAATATGATCTTTCCCACCAAAACAAAATGCCATGGGATGTTGTGAAATATCCCTAAATATATATTACCCTAAAGGTATGGCAAGTCCCAACATCACGTGCAATGTGATAGACAAAATGCTATTAAAAATAACACAGGATCTGAATAAATATCAAGAGAATGGAGGTGGTTTCTGAATGAATCTCATGCAAAACGAGCATTATCTAGAAGTCTTCATGTCCCCAGAAGCTATGCCAATGATACTGTTTAGCTCAAAGGTTGTATTAATGAGGCAATCCAATCCCCTTTTGACATGCAACTACCATTCCAAATGACTATGGGTGTTGGAGAAACCCTTGATAAAACGACAACAAATAAGCATAATTTTCATGTGATTAAACAGATCCCACTAATTTTAGCAGGTCATTAATAGGAAGAAATTGGGTTTTTAGGGCATAAATAGACTTGGAAATATAACTCAGAATGGCAGATTAAGGACCAAACATACACTGCTGCATTTCTAACAAGCATATGGAAATGCCACTTATTTGAATCCCTAATGAGAATACAATGCAATGATCATCAAACCTGAAATAGCTCTAAAACACTTAGAACCAGCCAAAGATTGGGTCATTCCACCCAAAATAAGGGGCTGTCAATTTTTGATTCTTCAATACCTCTTAAACTAGCCAATAACTGATGTAGTCCCACTTGAAAATTTGTGTGGAAATTCATGCCAAAGCTCTAAGACAACCTTAGATCAACGAAAGGAGTTTCCGTCCTTGAAGCTCTTTTGCAAAAAGCTCAATGAATTCAAGAAGAGAAATTCAAATCTCTGAATCCTTTACAAGTCGACTTCTTCCCCAATTTTAATTCTGAAGTTTGGCTAAAAACCCACCAATCCAGTTTGTGAAAACTTTCTATTTTTTATCCTTCTTGAAATTTTATTTTTTCCCCTAGACATTGTTGGCTAGATTTTCTGCACAGCTGAAAACCTAGGCAGTCATGAGATAAATCTCCCTCATTTACCGGTGAGGCTCCCATGTAAGATTTTGTCAGTTATATTTTCTAATATCTATTTGTTGGTATTACTTTAACTATGTAGCTCATGAACCATAGCTAGACAGTTTTACCGCAAGTAAGCAGTTGTAAGAGAAAAGAAATATCTGTAGAAGAGGAAAATAATAGGAAACAGGAAGAAAGGAGGGAAGATGTGCAACCCAATCAATAGTTCGTAGAGTTGATTACATGCACATAGATAAAACAAATAGATCTTTAAATACAAAATTTAAAGCAAAGGATAGTTTTAGATCAGATCTATAATAACAAGTTTATGAATAGATCTAGAAAGAAATAAGAAGCAAAAAATGCATTGTTGACACAAAGTTCTCCGTAAATCTCTTCTCTATTCCTCTGCTTGCAGAAATCAAGGGTTTCAGCTCAAAGTCTGGAACACAAGAATGCTGATTACAAATTCCTGATCCTTTAACCCGTAGGTTCTTCCTCTACTTATAGTGTGTAGAGGGGAAATTACAAATGGGAAACTGCAACTGAACTAGAACATGAAGAAGTAGTAAAGGGAACATTTGGCAGTCATCTTCCTAGAATTCCTCTCTTAGTGACATGCATCAGGAGTTTAAGCCAAAATTGTGCACATCTATGTCACCTATCTTAAAGAATCTTTCCAAATAACTTAAAGTAATGGTTTTTCAACCAATAACTTTAATTTTACATTTTCATCCGGAACATAAGAAATAAGAGAAGGAAGAAGAGAAGAAAGAAGATCCGCCAGCTGTAACACTTATACTTTCTTTTTGTTCTGATATTGAATATACTTGTCAAACATGTAATTCAACATCTTCCCATCTGTTTTAACAATAGCATCTCTCTCGGTTCTGAACTGTAACAACCCTCTGGACAAAGCAACAACGTTAGCCTTCACTTTCTCTAAACCAGGCCCATATCCCTCAACATCTGCCTGAAGCTTTATGAGTCTACCAATTGAATCCATCGTGAAAGGTATGGTGGCTTCATCAACTTCTTTCCGTACAACCAGCATAAATTCCTCATGGGAAGCAGGTAATTCATTTGGGTTGCTCATCGGCACTTCTCCCATCTTACTCTCTAGCAACTGCATCATCTTTAGCATGAGCTTGAGGATCTCTACGCGGAAGGAAATTGAAATTTCTAACTGCTTCCCCTTTTCTACCAATCCGTCAGGCACAATCTGCTCTGCAATCAGCACATCCTTTGGCAACGAGTGTATCTTAGCCAAAGTATCCAGATGACTTTCAGCAACTATGTTCTCATCTTCTATCTGTGTCATCAGTTCCTTTAGCTGAGATACTGCCCTGTGCATGTTCTCCAATTCAGCCGGTATTGGTTCGAATTGCTCTGAAGCTTGGTGAATGATTTGTTCCTTCCAGTGGGCAATAGCTTTGACTTGGTCCCCTGCATCTTCTACCTCCTGCATCAGATGATCACTCACCTGCTCATGTGCTAGAATGGGCTGAGAGGAAGGTTTGGCAACCTTAGCAATGATCTCGCACAGCTGGAACACCTGCTTTTGAAGCTTGGATCTCTCAGCCTTCTCTTTGTCAAGCTTAAGGAATAAAGCGTTCATTAGTGTCTGCGTATCCTACTTTAATCCTTCTGTGGTAGTTTGACCTATTGGCACTTTGGTCATTGCTATATCAGCTGCCGTGAGCTCTCCCTTGTGCTTTCCTTTTGCTGGAACAAATAACTCAGCGAACTTTTGTCCCGATTCCTCAATAATCAACCTAGAAGTCATTTTGGCAACTTTAGGTCTTCTATCTCTTCCACCCAAACTCAGGAGCAGCTGAAAGTCGTGTTCTTCCAGGTTGATCTCCTCTCTGGCTTCTGGGATTGTCTGCAAAGCTAACCAGGATGAAAAGTTGCTTCTTGGGGAATGAGAAGTCACTGAGTGCACCACCATCTCATGCTCTGATTCCGCTCTATTAGAATTTGCCACCGTGTTATGATTGTCACCCTCTGAATTGTCCAAAGATAATGCTTTTTCAAACTCCGCCATCTGTGCTTTCAACTTCTCCGCATGGATAGGTGAAGACCTGAGTGGTCGAGGAGAAAATACAAATGACGCTGGATTCAAAGGAGGAACAACAAGATCTCTCTGAGGTTCCGGGGCTGCTGAAGTGCTATGAGTTGATGTTGGAGAAGTTGGAACTGACACGATAGCTGTAGATTTGGCCTTCTCCTGTATGTGAGACTTCTTGTGAACTTTAAGCTTTTCTGGCCTTCTGCTGCTTTCACCTTCGTGCTTTCTTTTGCTGGAGTCTCCTGCGGTAAAGTTGCCTGTGATCTGATTCATCAAAGCTTCATCCAGGCAATACCCCTTTGTCAGCAACCAGTTCGAAGTGTTAACCAGAACTGCGGAAGATCTTTCTTCAATCGTCTGGCAGCCACCAATGTTTTCCTGAAGAGCAACTCTATCTCCTCCCATCTGATGATACGAGTCAAGTATCACATGCCCATCATCTGCGAGATCTGCAGGTATCCATGCCAAACCATAATCAGACACTTGTTGCGTCGATAACCTGCTGAAGTCTTTCTTTCTGACTTCATACTCGTTCCTGCACTTCATCCAGAAGTCCTCCAACGAAGGCACATGTGAGTATTCCTGGGAGATTGTCTTCCTCGCTACTCCATATGGGTCAAAGTTCAGCCGTGCTGGGAAGAACTCAGGCTCATACTCAGAAAACATTTCAGCTTCGACTCCTCTAGCTTTGTGGATGCTCTGGCAGCTGTATAACCCACTGTGACTGGAAAGAAACCTGTAGACTTGTGCCGCTTTGATTGTAAGTCATGCATCTCCACGAGCTGTCTGCACAACTCCATGATGACCCACTTGTCGTTTGGATACCTCGGCAACTTTACTGGTTCTCCCGAAAAGCCAGTTACCCTGAGATAGGTGAAGTCTGCAAACTGGATGAAAATGCAGCCATGCTGAGATACAGCTTCCCAAGCTTCTTTGCTTACCCTGTTGGTCTTTAGATCACTATTTAGTTTGCAGATGAATTCATAGAAGAACCCATCGTTGACCGCTTTGTAATCTTTGTGGCATTCAGGAACTGTCAACTGTGGATAACACTCAAAGATAGGATCTTTCGCCAGTACGCCCCGTCTATCCAGCTTGGAAAATATACCTTGCGAGGCTGCTGCATATACCAGGTATGAAGTCATTTTGAAGTTGTAAGTCCACCTCACACTCCGAAGTTGCTCACCGATGTTGTCACTGATGATCTCTGCCCAATTGATTATTGAATCAGCTCTGTTGATCTCGATAGTCCTCACGAAAGCATACATCCATGAGCGAAAGTTGTGAGTATTGGCTTCTCCACTTAACCTGCAAAGCAATTTAGTGATATCATCCACCTCCTGCACCAAGTTGGATCGCGGAAGAGTCCTCGGGAACTTTGATGGGGACCTGGGCTTCTTCATATATCTGTTGTTCATTATGCCCACGCAATCTGCTTTGTGTTTCTCCCATCTGTTGCCTGCATCCAGCATGCTAATTGCAATCACCACCGTTCGTGTCGGAATCTTCAGACAATAATTGATAAACTGTGCATCCAGCCTAATAATTGTCTTTCCCGCAGCATCCCGGATTGTTCTGGAAAGAGGATGATATGATCTTGCACACTCCATGACAAATTCGGGCAACTGAGCTGTGACTGGGAATGTTGATGCTTGAATAATTCCATTGCTTTTCATTGCCCGCATGAGAAATGTCTTTCCGGCCCTGGATCTGTCAATTATTTCAGAGATGGGTTCCGGGCCTATGTCTGTGTCATTGATATCAGCAAATCTGGAAGCTATGCATGATTCTGCTGACCCTTCTCTTTCATCTCGCTTCATCATGGCTGGAGCAATCTTTGTCTGAGCAATCTTTGTTTGTGTTTTTTTTCTTTTAATCCTGTCGGAATTCTTTATAACTGGATCAATTCGTGTAGATCTAGCAATTTCTTTAGATTCGGAAGATATATTCAATGTACCTGACATTGATTTGAACTCCCTTTCACCTGTATGAACACCTGTAATGAATACCTGCAATTATTTCAGACAAAGATGAAGTCCAGAGCATGAATACTTGATTTCTGTCACCAAAAATCTGCATATGAAGCCTGCTGCCCTAAAATTTGAGGCTTTGCTTGCATGCAAAGCAAGCATAAATATTTTTAAATTCACCTGGGCACTTATAGCAACATGCAAATAATTATCATAGCATAAATCAAGCTATTCCAACCCTAGGCGCCAAACCTTGAAGCTTCCCGGCAATGAAAAACACCTCCAGATGCACAAATCCTCCTTTCCTTGGCGCCAAAACTGTCTGGGCTGCAATCCTTAGCAAAAAGAATTAATTGCTTCTTCATTATGGCAGCCCATACTTATATAACCCTCAACATTCTATTTCTAATAATTGTCCATCCTATTCCTGGCAATTAATTAATAAACAAACATGTTTATTCACCCAAATTGGGCGCCCAATTTTGCATGCTGCTGGCTGCCATTAAATAAATTTATTTTATTTATTTTTAGCATGCATCCTTCAGTTGTCTTTGGCTTGACTTCTTGCTTTGACTTTCCATTCATCCATGGCGCCAAAATTAGGCAGAAAAACTATTAATAAATACCATTAAAAGCATTGTTTAATGCCCAAATGGGTCGCACTTTTTGGCAGGGCTGATTTCTAAATATAAGAAGTCAACTTTGATGGGATTATTTACCCTGCACTGCAGCTCCAAAAATCCCTTCTTTCACTTAAGTTGTTTGACTTCCATAATGGGGATTTTTACCCTGCAAGGCAGGTAAGAAATTCCCGCCTGCCTGCCACTGCCAAAATTCCCATTATTAAATTAAAATATCTCCCAAAAAGTGCGACTTGCATTAAAATTAGCCCCCTTTGATAAAGTGCGACTTGCATGGGTGAATAAACCTCTTTGGTGGGAAAAGTTAGCCTGCCAGGCAAGCAGAAAATTCCCATCGGTGCTTTAAGTGATTTTTCTTTATTTTATAATGGGAATTTTCACCCTGCAAGGCAGGTAAGAAATTTCCGCCTGCCTGCCGCCTCTAATTTTCCCATCGCAGCTTAAGTGACTTTGACTTCATGGGAAAAAGTACCCTGCAAGGCAGGTAAGAAATTTCCGCTTGCCTACCACTACTAAAAATCCCATTGCAGCTTACACTCATTAATTCCAAAAAATGCGACTTGCCTGGGAGAGGCTTTTTGTGCATGACTTCATCTTTTTTGGTCAGAAGCTTGCATTTTGAGGCTGATTCCTTCTGGTGCTGCGTCAGTAGATGATCTCCAGATGCTTCAGGCAATTAAACAGACTATACTGGACAAGGAACAGACCTAGGGGAATTTCACAGAGAAACTGCGTAGAAAAATGCAAAATAAATAAATAAAAGCGAAAAACGTTTGCCAGAAGTTGCAGACAATGCCCTGAATTCATTCCTGGTGAAAACCCTATTGAGATGAGTGAATACTGGCATGCAAAACTTCAACAGGATTCAACCAGAGCACAATTTACTTCAAACGGGGCATTATTTATTCAATAAATAATTAAATAAAAATTTCCCGCAGACAAAACTTGGCGGAGGGATAAAATGAGTTTGGGCATCTGGGTATTTGTCGAAATTGGCTCATATGATTCACTGGGAATATCCTAACATAATACAGACATCTTCTAGCAATAAAAACACAAAAGACCCGTTATTTTAAAAGAACGATTTTTTTTTTAAATGGGTAGTCCCAAATTTCAGGGTGAAATCTGGGGACACCAAAAATACAAATTTAATAAGTGCTTTATTTTTAATGCACTTTTCTAGGTTCTAATTTCATGTTAAGCCTATTAATTCATTATATGTGCTTTTATAATGTTCTTTATTATTATTTCTGCACAATATAATAGAATTAATAAAACTTAAGTCACCCTTGAGCTCATCCTTTGGCCGTTGGGTAAAAAAATGGGTGAAAGGTCTTCAATAAAATTATCCGAGAAAGAGGGACATTACAGATCTCCCTTGCCGGGATTGGTTGCGCCCATGTAATATCAGATCTGCATTCCAATCAATCCCCGGATCCCAAATCAAGCTAAGCTTTTTGAATGATTTCATATGCACTATACCTAACTGCTCAAGGTCTGCAAAAGGAAGCTTATGCAACTTACTCATGAAAAGTGCCACAATCCTCCTCAAGTATGCCCCCAATTTGCCATACTCTTCATCATGTCCTTGTTGTCCCATACTGGTATGTAATGAAAAATTCTCATAGATGTCTTCATGAGATGATTTCTGGTCCATAACTATCATAGACTTGGCTGTCATTTGATGGGGCAGCGTGTATTTGAGTGCTCTCATGGTGACTTGTTTCCCTTCATGTTGGAAACTCAACTCCATAGCTTGCAAATCTTGGGTGACTCTTCCTAGTGAATGTAGCCATTGCATACCAAGCACAACATTGTTATCCTTCAAGTCAATAACATAGAAGTCATCACAAAGTGTATACTCACCAAATAGAATGCTAACTTTGTTTACTTTCTTCTTGCAAGGAATAGTGAGACCACCTGCTGTAGTTACATCAAAGCCTTCAAAATTATCACAAGGCAAACCTCTTTTGTTTACCAAACTTTCATCTAGGTAGTTATGTGTAGATCCACTATCAAGAAATGCCATGACCTTACACCCGAACATTGTACCTTCAAACATGAATGGATTATACCTTGGTGCTCCTGAAAGATAAGTGAGGCTACCATCATTTACAATGTTTGGTGTTGGCTGTCCATGTTCATTTTCTGAATTAGTATCATCATCCACATCTGAAACAACCTCAATGAGATGTATCTTACCCTTTCCAAGACACCTATGACCCGGTCCCCAAGGATCTTTGCAATGAAACCATAAGTTTTTTATGCGAAGGTCATTCTTCGTGTCAAGATCCATCTTTGGTGTAGATTCAACCTTTGAAGAAGTGGGCTGCTCACTTTCATTATGTTCTGATTTTTCATTCTTGACACTTCTTTTGGGGCTGAAATGGAGTAGTGTCTAAGTCCAATGTTGTCTGAATGGCCTCATGCAAAGTTCTAGGCTTAAGAGCCTTGACAAAACCCCTCAATCTATCATGTAGTCCCTTTATAAAGAGCATCACCACATGCTTTTCTAACATCGTTGGAACTATCACCGTTATGCGTTGGAACTCGTTGATGTATGAATCAACATGTCCCATCTGGCAGAGCTGAGCCAAGTCCCTGTAGTACAACTCCACATCCTTCCTGTCAAACCTAGCAATCAACTGCTCGTTGAATTCTTTGTAAGACCATAAGAGATCATGGTTTTGGGTTACCAAACCATGATGCCACCAATCATATGCTACTCCCTCAAGGTGCAAAGTAGGAAACTGAATGGCCTCCTCTTGCATAGGCTTGAGGGTGAGATATGTGTCGAGCTTATGAATCCAAGCTCTGGCATTGATCTTCCCACTACCATCAAAGGTGGAAAGAGTCATCTTGTTGCTAGCTTGCTTCAGTTGCCTATTCTGATGTGATTAAGGCATCTTGTCCCGTCTGGCCCTCAAACTATCTTTCCTCTGTGCACAATACTACAAAAGGGGAGAAACATCCCTCACATGTTGTGGTAAATTCCTCCACTCATCATTGGCTACCATAACATTGTCCTGGAAGGCCACTTCCTCAAATGGATTTTCAACCTCAGGTGGTTCCTTTCTAGGCAAGATACTGAGATGCATAGGCCTATCTGCTGTCCAGGTAGGCCTCTTCTCATCTGTATGAGTGTGCCTCCTCTCACGACGAGGAGATACCCTCACACTACCATTCTCCGAAGGTGATCCACTATACCTCTTGTGACTACTGGAAACTGATATGGATCTGTCTCTTTTGTCATATCTGTCTCTTGGTCTATCCGAGGCCAACCTGTCCAGAGTAGATCCCATATGTTCCATGGACTGCACCAACCGCCGCTGAGTGGCTACCACAGTCTTAAAAAGTTCTCTGTTTGGATCCACTTGCTCATCACGGGGAGGGCTTTTCTGTCTATCACCCATTGCTTGAGCTCTAGCACCTGTTTCAAGTTGTGCCTGTCTCCGTGTGTAATATTTGTGTGGACCAATCTCTCCTGCTGCATAGACTCAAATCAGAACCCTACTTTCTAAAAGCCATAACGTGGTCAATACTTCTTCTTTTCACTTGAAACAAATGCATTATAAACTAGAGTTTTTAGACATTTTCAATACACTAACAATCATATTTTTCTGATAATAAAAACCCTTCCAAAACAGGCCCAAAAATTCCAGATCTAGTTGCTAGGGTTAGGAAAAAATGATTTAAATTATTCTAGCACTGTTTCAGTTTGCAAACACACCAAATAAACAACTCTTGCTCTGAAATAAATGCTAACATAAACCAGATTTCAGATCTAGCTCATTTACCATCCAAAAATACCAAAATAATCTCCAAATCAAGTCGCCATAGGTAAAAAAACACAGCAGTGAACAATATAGCTAAAACCTAGGCAGTCATGAGATAAATCTCCCTCATTTACCGGTGAGGCTCCCGTGTAAGATTTTGCCAATTATGTTTTCTAATATCTATCTGTGGGTTTTACTTTAATTGCAAAGCTCATGAACCATAACTAAGCAATTCTGCAGTAAGTAAGCAGCTGCAAAGAAATATTTGCAAAAGGGGGGAAATAGTTCAATACGGAAAGAAGAAGAAGAAGATGTGTAATCCAACCAATAGTTTACAGAGTTGGTCTCATACACAGATAAAACAAATAGATCTCACAATACAGAATCAAAGGAAAGGAAAGCTTCTAATCTAAATCTTAGATAATGCAAAGTTTATCTAAAGATCTACACAGAAGTAAGAAGCCAATGCACCGTTGACACAAAGTTCTCTAGAAATTTGCCTCTGTTCAATTCCTCAGCTTTCAGAAAAGATATCAAGGGTTTCAGCACAAAGTCTGGAACTCAAGAATACTGATTACAAATTCTGATCCTTTAACCCGTAGGTTCTTCTTCTATTTATAGTGTATAGAAGGAAATTACAAATAGGAAAGCAATAACTGAACTGACACATGCGGAAGCTATAAAGAAAACAACTGACAATCTTTCCCCTGAAATTTCTCTCTACATGACATGCATCTGAAGACTAAATCAAAGCTTTGCATGTCTGCCACCTATTCTCAATTAAGGACCTTTTCAAATAACTAAAAGTAATGGCTTTTAACCAATTACTTTAGTTTTACAATTTTGTCGAGAAAATAAGAATAAGAGAAGAAAAAGAAAGAAAATATGTTGGCCGTCATACTCTACGCTTTTTCTTTGTTCTGAAATTGAATATACTTGTCAAACATGTGACTCAGTAACTTCCCATTTGCTTTAGCAACCGCTTCTTTCTCAGTCTTAAACCACAACAATCCTCTGGACAAAGCAACAGTGTTAGCCTTTACCTTCTCTAAACCAGGCCCATACCCCTCAATATCTGCATGAAGCTTTATGAGTCTACCAATTGAATCTAACGTGAAAGGCATGACGGCTTCATCAATCTTCTTCTGCACAACCAAAATAAATTCCTCATGGGAAGCAGGCAATTCATCTGGAATGTTCTCTGGTACTTCCCCCATCTCGTTTTCCAAGCAACAACATCCTCTTCAACATAAATTTGAGGATCTCCATGTGGAAGGAAACTGCTATCTCTAACTGCTTCCCCTTTTCTATCAATCCATTAGGTACAATTTGCTTTGCAATTAGCACATCCTCTGGCAATGAATGTATCTTATCTAAGGTATCCAGATGACTTTCAACAACTATGTTCTCATCTTCTATCCTTGTCATTAGTTCCTTTAGCTGAAGACAATGCCCTGTGCATATTCTCCAAGCCAGCTAGTATTACCTTGAACTTCCCTGAAGCTTGGTGAATAATTTGCTCTTTCCATTGAGGAATAAACCTTTTACCTATGGTCATTAGTTCCTTTAGTTAACCAGCTGGTATTTCCCCACATCTTCAATATATTCAACCAAACGGCTGCATACCCGTTCCTGCACTAACACGGGCTGAGAAGAAGGTTTAACAACCTTAGTGATGATCTCACATAACTGGGAGATCTGCATCTGAAGCTTATCTTTTTCTGCCTTCTCCTTGTCAAGCTTAAGGAATAAAGCGTCTATCAGTGTCCGTGTATCTTGCTTTAATCCTTCCGTGGTGATTTTCCCCAATGGTACTTTAGTCACCGATATGTCTGCAGTAGTTAGCTCTCCCTTCTGTTTCCCTTTAGCTGGAATTGATAATTCAGCAAACTTCTGCCCTGATTCTTCAATTATCAACCTTGAAGTCATTTTAGCAGCTTTAGACCTTTTGCCTCTACCTTCCAAGCTCATAAGCAACTGCAAGTCTTCCTCTTCCAAGTTGATTTCCTCTCTAGCCTCTGGAACTGACTGCAGAGCCAACCAAGATGAGAAGTTTCTCTTTGGGGAATGAGAAGTCGCCGAATGTACCACCATCTCATACTTTGAATCTACTGCATTTGAATTCACCACAGTGTTATGGCTGCCCTCTTCTAATTGTTCAAAGACAATGCTCTCTCGAACTCTTTTGTTTATGCTTTCAACTAATCAGTAGGGGGAGGTGAAGATCTCGGTGGTTGAGGAACAAATACGAATGATGTTGGATTCAATGGTGGAATAATAACCTATTTGAGGTCCTGGATATGTGGAAGTGTTGTGAGTTGACATTGGAGAAGCTTCGTCTGAAAGTGGCATTGGTATAATGGATGTAGGCTTGCCTTTTCCTGTACCTAAGACTTCTTGTATACTTTGAGCTTCTCTGGCCTTCTGCTACTCTCACCTTCATGCTTTCTTTTGTTGGAATCCCCTGCAATGAAATTCCTTGTGATCTGGTTCATCAAAGTCTCGTCCATGCAATACCCCTTTGTCAACAACCAATTTGAAGTGTTAACCAGAACTGCGGAAGACCTTTCTTCAATTGTATGACAACCGCCTACACTTTCCTGAAGAACAACTCTATCTCCTCCCATTTGATGGTATGTGTCAAGTACCACATGCCCATCATCTACGAGATTTGCAGGTATCCGTGCTAGACCATAGTCGGAAACCTGTTGCGCTGATAACCTGCTGAAATCTCCCTTTCTGACTTCGTATTCGCTCCTGCAATTCATCCAAAAGTCTTCAAGTGAAGGAACATGTGAGTATTCTTGGGAGACCGTTCTCTTTGCTATCCCATATGGGTCAAAGTTCATTTGTGCTAGGAAGAACTCATGCTCATATCCAGCAAACATTTCTGCTTCAATTCCTCTAGCTTTGTGGATGCTCTGGCAACTATAATGACCCACTGTGACTGGAAAGCTACTTGTAGACTTGTGTCGTTTTGACTGTAAGTCATGCAACTCTACGAGCTACCTGCACAACTCCATGATGACCCACTTATCACTCGGGTATCTTGGCAACTTAACTGGTTCCCCTGAGAAACCACTCACCCTGAGATATGTGAAGTCTGCAAACTGGATGAAGATACAACCATGTTGGGAGACAACTTGCCAGGCCTCTTTGCTCACTCTGCTGGTCTTCAGATCACTATTTAACTTGCAAATGAATCCGTAGAAGAACCCATCGTTGACCACCCTGTAATCTTTGTAGCATTCGGGAACTGTCAACTACAGGAAACACTCATAAATAGGATCTTTTGACAATATGCCCCGTCTATCCAGTTTGGAAAATATCCCCTGAGAAGCTGCTGCATATACAAGGTATGAAGTCATTTTGAAGTTGAATGTCCGCCTCACACTTCGGAGTTGCTCATTGATGTTGTCACTAATGATCTCCGCCCAATTAATCATCGAATCAGCTCTGTTGATCTCAATGGTTCTCACAAAGGCATACAGCCATGACCGGAAGTTATTGCTATTAGCTTCCCCATTTATCCTATGCAAAGCAATTTGGTGATATCATCAACTTCCTGCACAAGATTGGATCGTGGAAGAGTCCTCGGAAATTTCGATGGTGATATGGGCTTCTTCATGTATCTGCTGTTCATTATACCCACGCAATCCGCTTTGTGCTTTTCCCATCTATTGCTGGCATCCTGCATGCTAATTGCAATCACCACTTGCCGTGTTGGAAGCTTAAGGCAATAATTAATAAATTGTGCATCCAACCTGATTATTGTCTTCCCTGCAACATCATGGATTTGTCCTAGACATAGGATGAAAAGACCTTGCACACTCCAAAACAAACTCATGCAATTGAGCTATGATTGGAAATGCTAAAGCTTGAATAATCCCTTTGCTTTTTATTACCCGCATAAGAGATGATCTACCAATGGCCTTGGATCTGTCAATCAAATCAGTGATAGGTTTAGGGCCCATGTCTGTATCATTGATTTCGGTAAGCCTGGAAGTTATGCATGATTCTGCTGACCCTTCTCTTTCATCATGCTTCATCATGCCTGGAATAATCTTTGTCTGAGCTCTTTTTCTTTTATTTTTGCCAGAATCCCTTGTAATTGGATCAATTTGTGCAGATCCTGCAATTTCTTCTGATTCAGAAGATATATTCAATGTATCTGGCATTGATTTTGACTTCTTTTCACCAATATGAGCACCTGTGATGAATACCTGCAATTGATTCAGACAAATATGGAGTCCATGGCATGAATACTCAATTTTTATCACCAAAATCTGCTTATAAAGCCTGCTGCCCTAAAATTTGAGACTTTGCTTGCATGCTAAGCAAGCTAATAATATTATTTAATTCACCTGGGCACTTATACCAACATGCAGATGCTTGGAATAATAAAAATAAAGCTTCTCCAACCCTAGGCGCCAAAACTGGAAGCTTCCCGGCAATGGAAAATACTCTTTAATGCAAAACACTCCTTTTGGCGCCAAAATCCTCCAGGACAGCAAGCTCCATAAAAAGAATTAATTATCTCTTCCTTATGGTATCCCATGCTTATATAGCCAATTGCATGCTATTTTTAATAATTGCTTTCTCCTATTTTTGGCAATTATTTAATAATAAGCCATGTTCTTTCTCTCAATTTGGGTGCCCAAGTTTGCATGCTTCTGCTTTTTTTTTTATGAAATTCTTTTATTTATTTATAGCATGCATCCTTGACTTCTCTTTAGCTCAACAAGTTGCTTTGACTTTCCTCCTATTTATGGTGCCAAACTTAGCTAGAAATAATAATAATAAATATTATTTAATGCATATAATCATGCCAAGATGGGTCACACTTTTTGGCTAGAGGGTGTGCTAAAAATAAGAAGTCAAATTAATGGGAATTTTTACCCTTCCAGGCAGCTCCAAAAATCCCATCCTTCACTTAAGTGATTTGTCTTTATCATGGGAATTTTTACCCTGCCAGGCAGTCCTTCCTTCCAAAAATGACTTGCATGCAATAGAGGTGACTTGCAAAAACCCTGCCAGGCAACTCTAAAATTCCCATTGGTACTGATTTATCTTCATCATGGGAATTTTTACCTTGCTATGCAGGCATAAAATTCTCACCTACCTGCCACTACCAAAATTTCCATTGGTAGCTTAAAGCCATTATTCCAAAAAGTGCGACTTGCATGGGAGAAGCTTATTTTGCTTAAATTCTTCCTTTTTTGGCAGAAGTTAGCACTCCATGATCAATTTCTTCCTTTGTCTGAGGCCATGAATGACTTCCAGAATTTCCAAGAAAATAAACAAGCTATACATAATGAAGAACAGATCAAGAGGAATTTAACAAATAGACTGTAGAGAAAACCGAAAACAAACACAAAAGAAATAAATAAAAATGAAAAACGTTGCCAGAAGTTGCAGACAATTGCTTTTTGCCGAATAATGGTTAGTAAAAACTCATCGCTAGTGAATACCCTACTGAGAGGCGGGAATACTGGCATGAAAAACTTCAACAGGGTTCAACTGTAGCACAATTTATTTTAAACAAAACTTTATTTATTTAATAAATAATTAAATAAAATTCTCGCAGACAAAACCGGGGGGAGGGATAAAATGAGTTTTAGCATCTGGGTATTTGTCGAAATTGGCTCATATGATTCTCAGGGAATACCTTAAGGCAATGGAAACAACAAACAATAAAAACACAAAATGACCCGTTATTTTAAAAAGAACGATTTTTTTTTAACAAGGGGTATTCCCAGATTTCAAGGTGAAATTTGGGGACACCACACAACCAGCAATAACACTGTCATACTGGCACAAGAAGGCTTCACACACTCCAAAATATGGTGGTGTTTATCAAACACCTTTGATATGAGAACTCATGGGCATACATCCCTTTTCGAGCATGAAGATAAATTGAATATACTCAACATGTCTTAAAGAGGTTGCCCTCATCTTCTTTTATATCTTCACTTTTAAAACCTCCAAGTTTCCCTCTTTTTGGCGCAAATTTTCATGTAGGAGAGTTACTTTTAAAAATAGTTTTCTTTCCTGAAAAGTCAAACTCCAAATAGAACATTAATTTCCCCTTTTTATTATTTGAAATAAAAATATAAGAGAATTAATATTTAATTTAAAAATAAAGGAGTTATGACATTTTTCCAATTTTTATCCTTTAATCCATGGGAAAGGTGGATTAAAGGTCTTCAAAATTTTATTTAATTAATGTCCCGGAAAAGGGGACATTACAATCCTCCCTTCCCAAGATTGCTTACCCTCAAGCAATTACAAATTTGGGTGCTTCAAAACTGAATCACTTTCCCATGTGGCATCTTCTAGTGGCAAGTCCTTCCATTTCACCAAATACTCCTTGATACTACGCCTCCTTAAGTTTCTTTCACGTGTATCAATAATAGATTCTGGAATTAAGACCAATCTACCTTCTTCATCTAAAGGAGGCAACTCTAAAGGAGTAACATGCTGCCCAAGAACCTTCTTAATACAAGAAACATGAAATACATTGTGGATCTTACCATTTTCCGGAAGATTTAACTCATAAGCCACCTTACCAACTTTCCTTGTGATCTTGTAAGGCCCATAGAAGCGTGGCTTCAACTTTTGCTTACCACTTTGTTTGAGTGTAGATTGCCTATAGGGCTGCAATCTTCGGAACAACCAATCACCCACCTCGAAGGATCTCTCATTTCTATGCTGGTTCTGCATACAACTTTTACCTATTTTGTACTTGATGCAAGTTTTCCTTGAGTGCTTTCATGATGTCAACATTCTGTTGCACTAAATCTTGAGCACTAGGCACTCTACTATTTGTCATAACCAAATCCATGAAAGAATTAACATCATAACCATAAAGTGCCTTAAAAGGGGTCATACCTATGGACATATGATGCGTGGTGTTGTAACAAAACTCAGCCAGTTGTAGCCATTTGATCTGTGCAAACTGCTGCCCTGAAACATAGATCCTCAAGTACCTTTCAACCCACTTATTCACAATTTCAATTTGCCCGTCAGTTTGTGGGTGATAGCTAGTACCGAGTGTGAGTTCCGTCCCAATTAGACGAAATAATTCTTGCCAAAAATGACTCATAAATCTGTTGTCCCTGTCACACACAATATTTTTTGGCAATCCATGTAATCTAAATACTTCTCTAAAGAATAAATCAGTGATCATAGGGGCATCAAACTTAGTAGGAAGTGGATAAAAATGTGCATATTTAGTGAGCCTATCCACAACCACATATAAACAACTCTTACCTTGCACTATTGGTAACCTGGTGATGAAATCCATGGATATACTTTCCCATTTTTGGGATGGAATAGGAAGGGGCTGCAAAAGACCAGCGGAAAATATGTGTTCATTCTTACTTTTTTGGCAAACAACACACTCCCTAACATGCTTGAGAACATCCCTTTTCATGCCTTTCCAAACAAACCTTTCTCTTACCACTTTGTAGGTTTTGAAGTACCCTTGGTGTCCACTCAAAGGAGTATCTATCATGTGCTGATTTTAAAATCAGATTCTTTACCTCTGAATTTGGAGCCAAATACACCCTTCCTTTGTAAAGAATGAGGCCATCCACTATCTTGTACCTTTCATCAATAATTATTCCTTCAAACAAATAATTTGAAAACTATTTTTTTTGCATATTCTACAACAATTAAATCCTTCCAATCAGTTGTTATAAAAGACATAGAACAAATTTCAACTCCCTTTTGTGAATGATCATGAAGAATGGGGTGTCCCCCTTGTCATACCTTGGAAAATGATACTTTTTCCACCCACTATGAACTTGAGCAACAAGTTTTGATAATTGAGGGTGAAGTCCCCCAATGAATGCAACCATTGCACTCCTAATACAAGATCCATATCCTCCATGTCAATCATATAAAAATCATCAGAAGCTCATAATCACCTATGGAAATCCTTGAGAATTCTTCTAGTGCATGTAAAACAAATCCATCCGCTATGGTGACATTAAATCCTTGGAAATATTCAATATGCAAATCAAACCTTGTTACAAACTTCTCACTAATGAAATTGTGAGTTGCCCCACTATCGATTAGATGACCTTGTGCTTGTGTAGCATACCTTCCACCCGGAAATGAAGATATTTGGGAGTGCCGGAAAAAGAAGCAATTGTGCCTCCTATTTCTTTTCCATGTGCTTGTTCCTCAACAACCTCATCAACCACATCATTAGTATCACTAAAATCTGAATCAATTTCAAAATTTGAATCAACAACCTCAATAAAATGAATTTGACCCTTACCCTTATAATTGTGGCCTCTTGTCCAAGGAGTCTTGCAATCAAAGCACAAACCTTTCCTTCTCAACTCATCCCTTATGTCTTTTTGCATGCTGTTTTGGGGCTGATTCATGTGTGGCGGCACATAGGGCTGGTTTGGCCTTTTTGAGGCCTCTTTTGATGACCCAAGGGACTGTCCCCCTTGTGCTTGCATGGGTTTTTGCAAATCAGACCTTTTCTGTCCTTGAATTCCACTTTTTGACAGCGAATGAGTGGCATTAGTATGCTCCTCTTGGTCCCAAATTATCTCTATAAGTTGCACATTCCAAATCTAAAGCCTTAGTAATAGCATTTTGTAAAGAAAGAGGATTAAATGCTCTTACCAAGCCTTTCAAAGGCTCAAGTAAGCCCTCTGTGAAGAGGACTACCAATCTCTTATCACTAACATCTGTTACCATGACTGCAACTCTTTGGAAATCCGCAACATACTCCTCAACATCATGAACTTGCTTGAGTTGTGTTAATTCATGAAAGTGTATCTCTGGATCTTTCCATTCAAACCTTTCCATGATCCTTTTGCTAAACTCCTCCATGGTGTGGATCGAATGATGCCCTTGTGTGTGCATGCTATGGAACCACCATCCATGTGCCATAACCTCCAAGTGAAGTGTAACAAACTTAAGGGCCTCTTCTTCATGCATGGGGTTAAGGGAGAAATAGGTCTCCATCTTTTGCAACCATGCTCTAACCGGGATCTTGCTAGATCCATCAAAGCTTGGGAGTGAGACTTTTCCCAATCTTTGTTGAAGATCCTTGTGGGGTTGCTTATTGGCCTTCTTGGCCTTGTTGCCCATCCTTAATGCACAAAACTCATCAAAGGTCAATATGACCCTAGTGGCCGGATGCAAAGTACCATACTCAATGTTGTAAGATTCAATGGCTTCTACCATTGATGGCTGCTCAACCTCAGTATGGGTTTCCTTAGGAAGGAAAGTGCCCTTGAAGAACTTGGGAGGGGGTTGTGTAGAGTCCCTTTCCCCACTATGTGAGCTCTCTTCTCTATTGGGCTTTAGAGTTATGCCCGTACCTAAAGCATCCTTGATAAGCTTGTACATTTGCTCGCTCAGTCTTTTGAAGCTCCTTGCCACAATCTTGCATCAACTCTTGGAGGAATTACACTTGATCCGAAGTGAAAGCCCTGTCCCCCATTGATTCCTTATTTCTCCTCTGATAGTAAAATGGCCCTTTATCTCCTTGTATCTCACAATACCCCCACAAGAGTAGAGGAAGGATGTTCTGATACCACTGTGATGTCCCCTTTTTTATACAAATGGGGATTTAAACAAACTTCAACACAAATCAAATCAAGAAGGATTAGATCCTTTTGATTCAACCTCAAATAACCCAATGTCAAGTAATTACAACCCAAAATGGGGTTGGAAGTAGCCAAGGTGATGGGTGAGATGGGAGAATCAATTGGAATTCAAATCTTTTCTATTTCTGATTTTTATAACAATAGATATTAAATTAAAAGAGCTTGCAGACAACTGAAACTTCAAAAATCCATAACTTAATCAATACTTGAAACAAAGTGTATTATAAACTAGATTTTTAGACCTTTCCAATGCACTAACAATCAGATTTTTCTGATTATAAAACCCTTCCAAAACAGACCCAAAAATTTCAGATCTAGTCGGTAAGGTTAGAAAAAAATAATTTAAATTATTTCAGCACTTTTCTAGCTTCCTAACATACCAAATAAACTCCCCTTGCTCTAAAATAAATGCTAACATAAACCAGATGTCAGATCTAATTTATTTACCATCCAAACATACCAGAATAATCTCCAAATCAAATCGCCATAGCTAGGAAAAACACAACAGTGAACAACAGTAGCAAAATAGCTCAAACCCTTTAAAGATCACTTCTAAAATGAGCAATAACCATGCAGATTTGCCCTCTAAATAAATGCGCCAACCTCTAGATCTATTCGCCACGTTCTAAGAGGATTTATCATGCATAAAAAACACTCAACTATTATGCGCTAGGGTTAGAAATGGGTACAACCAACAATAACACTTTCACAATGGCACAAAAAGGCTTCACACTCTCCAAAATATGGTGGTGTTGATCAAACACCTTTGTTATGAGAACTCATGGGCATACATCCCTCTTCAAGCATGAAGATAAATTGAATATAATCAACAACATGTCTTCAAGAGGTTGCCCTCATCTTCTTTTATATCTTTACTTTTAACACCTCCAAGTTTCCCTCCTCTTTTTGGTGCAAATTTTCATGGAGAGTTAATTTTAAAAATAGTCTTCTTTCTTGAAAAGTCAAACTCCAAATAGAACATTAATTTCCCCTTTTTATTATTTGAAATAAAAATATAAGAGGAGAATTAATATTTAATTTAAAAATAAAGGAGTTATGACATTTTCCCAAATTTTTATCCTTTAATCCATGGGAAAGGTGGATTAAAGGTCTTCAATATTTTATTTAATTAATGTCCTGGAAAAGGGTACATTACACTCTACTTCAATAAACTTGCATGCACTTGTTGTGGAAGGAATATCCATTATAAGAATGCGCAAAGGGTTGAAATTTGTTAAGAGGATGAACTTCCTCATTCGGATGTGGCTAGATTTTCTGCATAGCATCAAACCTAGGCAGTCATGAGATAAATCTCCCTCATTTAACCGGTGAGGCTCCCGTGTCAGATTTGTCAATATAAATGTGTTTTTATCTATCAGGGGTTTTACTTTAACCACTCAGTTCATGAACCATAACTAAGAAGTTCTGCAACAAGTAAGCAGCTGTTTAAGAAAGGAAAATTATAGAAGAAGAAAGTGAAGAAAGTAAAGAAATTACAGAGAAGAAATAAGGAAGATGTGCATCCCAATTAGTAGATAGCAGAGCTAATTGCATGCACATAGAAGAAACTTAATAGATATGAACACACAGAATTATAAAGCAAAGGC
This sequence comes from Taxus chinensis, assembly GCA_019776745.2. Classification (NCBI taxonomy): domain Eukaryota; kingdom Viridiplantae; phylum Streptophyta; class Pinopsida; order Cupressales; family Taxaceae; genus Taxus; species Taxus chinensis. Next base: position 349,988,310 of record CM034157.1, read on the forward strand.
AGCTCTAGATCCAGATCTAAAATAACACAAAGTTTATTAAGAGATCTAAGATTAAAAGCAAGAAACACAGTACACCGTGACACAAAGTTCTCCGGAAACCTGCTCCTTTGTATTCCTTTGCTCCAAGTTGCTCTCAGGGGTTCAGCACAAAGTCTAGAACACAAGATTGCTTCTTACAAATTCTGATTGATGATTAACCCGAAGGTTCTTCCTCTACTTATAGAATGTAGAGGGGCAATTACAAGCTGGAAGCTTTAGTTGAACTGGCACATGTGGAAGTCGAAAAAGAAACAGCTGGCAATCTCCTTCCTGGAATTCCTCTTTGCATGACATGTATGATTTGCAACTGAAAATAGAACCTTCTATTATGCACGTCCACCACCTATCTCCAAGTAATTGACTTCTTCAAGTAATGGCTTTTAAACCAATCACTTAAGTTGTATAATTGAATTGATCGCTCAATTACTTTGTCGAAGGAAAGAAGAAGGAAGAGGAAAGCTGACTTTGTCGGAGGAAAGAAGAAGGAAGAGGAAAGCTGACTTTATCCTTTTTCATGTCTGCATGCAGCTGCATCTGGAAAACAAGCTGGATCTTGAAGCGGCTGGATCTGGAAACAAGCTGGAATTGCAAGCAGTTGGAATTGGAAGCAAGCTGGAATTTTGCCTTCGCCTTGTCTTCTCTTTTATCCTTGAAGCTTTTGCAGTTCTTCTACAGTACATGCATCAATGCAAGGTTGGCCGTAGATAACTCATCATCCTTATTTTTAATTGCATATGAGCAATTAAAAATTATGGAAAGCACTCAGGGTGAATGAAAATTCAATGAAGGCTTCAATTGGAAGATGAGAGCACATGCACAAGATCTTGGAAGGAATTTTCCACACACTGTCTTCTTCACGGGCTGCATTCGAAACAAGAGGATGAAGCCTTTGTGCCAGAAGCTTTTGCAACTATAAGATCTGGATCTGGATCTGCATATGGATTTGCATCTGCATCTGCATCTGGATATGGATCTGCACCTGCATAACAAATTCTGACAACTGGGCTATGGATGGAAAAGCTGCAGCTCGAATAATTCCACTGCTTTTAATCTGCACGCATGAGTGAAGTTTCTCCTGCACGCATGAGTGAAGTCTTTCCTGCTCTGGATCTGTCTATCAATTTAGCAAGAGGTTCCGAGCCTAGATCCGTGTTTCCAATATCTGCAAATTTAGAAGTGATGCATGACTCCGTTGTGCTTTCTTTTTCATCTTTCTTCGCCATAGCTTTGTCTATCTTTGTCTGAATGTCTTTTTCTTCTTATTTGACTGGAATTCTTCAATACTGGTGCAGATCTGGACAATTCTTCAGATTCGGAGGATATATGCAATGTATTGGACATTGATAAAAACTCTTTTCCCTTTGTAAAGCACCTGTAATGAATTCCTGCAATTTATTCAGACAAAAATGGCCACCGGAGCATGAATAGTGAATTTTAATTGTAAAAATCTGCACTTTTCAAGCCTGCTGCCCCAAAAAATGGTGTTTAATTTGCACATAAAGAGAGCATGAATCCTTTCAACAACACCTGAGCTCCTGTAACACCTGTGCAAACAATTATGCAGACAAAGATCAACCTTCTCCAAAGCATGCGCCAAATCTGGAAGCTTTTAGCCTTGTTAGCACTTTGTCTGAACAAAATCCTTCCTCTAATGGGGGCGCACTTTTCCTCCTGGCTGCAATTCTTTACCTGTGAATTAAATAATTCATCCATATGGCTGCCCATGCTTATATAACCTTCACAATTCTATAATTAATAATTGCCCTAACAATTAAAGGCAATTAATTAATTAAAAATCATGCTTTTCTCTTTTAAAAATAGCATGTTTAAGGACAGCCATCCAATAAATTAAATTAATCCAATTTAATCCTTCACACATCACTTCACTTAAGCTTCACAGTGTGCTTTGACCATAGCCACTAAAAATAGAAATTAATATAATCTTTTAATACTTTAAAAAGTATTAATTCCTTCTCAAAAGGGGCTGCATTAAATAAATTAAATTTATTTAATTTTGGAATTCTATTTCCAATTGATTTATTCCCCTTTGCTTTTGTTGACTTTTCCACAAGCCTGGGTGCCAAAATTGGGTGAATAAATATTAACAAATATTTATTTAATGCATTATTATTCACCCAAGGTGGGTCGCACTTTTTTGCATAATAGAATTCTATTTTTAAGAATTTCTGACAATGGGATTTTTTACCCTGCAAGGCAGCCCCGGCATGATCCACTTAAGTGATTTGACTTTGACAATGGGATTATTTACCCTGCAAGGCAATAAAATCCCATGATTTTTTAAGTCACTTTCCTTTTATTTTATCATGGGAATTTTTACCCTGCAAGGCAGGCAATAAATTCCCCTGCCTCCTAACTTTCCCACTGCAGCTTAAGTGAATTTTATATCACGGGAAAAAGTACCCTGCAAGGCAGGCAATAAAATCCCACCTGCCTGCTGCTTCTATTTTTCCCACTGCAGCTTTTTTTATATCATGGGAAAAAGTACCCTGCAAGGCAGGCAATAAATTCCCACCTGCCTGCTGCTTCTATTTTTCCCACTGCAGCTTAAGTGAATTTTATAACACGGGAAAAAGTACCCTGCTAGGCAGGTATAAAATTCCCACCCTGCCTGCGGCTTATATTTTTCCCATTGCAGCTTAAATCCTTTGTTTTCCAAAAATGCGCCCATCCCCGCAGGGGCTTTTCTGTGCACGACTTCGCTTTTTCCCAGTGATCCAGACCTCCGATGACGACTTCCTCCGGGCATAATGTGCGTATATGTTTTCCAGCTGCTCTAGGCCAAAAATCGGGCTTACCCGGCAAAGGAATTGCTCCAGAGAAATTTTACAGAAAACAGAACGGGACGCCACAAAAACACGAAAAATTGCCAAAAGTTACAAATAAAGCCCAAAACTTAAAATAAGTTAAAATCCTTCTGGTACATAGGAATAATAACATATTCGCTCATAATAGAGTTAAAACAGAGCGCAAATAGCCTCATACGGGGCTCAAAATAATTAAATACAAATTTCCCGCAGACAAATCCCGACGACAGAATAAAACAATTTTGGGCATCTGGGTATTTGGCGAAAAGGGCTAATATGGCTCTTTGGGATTATCTTGACGCAATACAAGAACTTTCAGGCAATAAAAACAACAAACGACCCATTATTTTAAAAGTACGAAATTTTTTCGGATTGGGTAGTCACAGATTTCAGGGTGAAATCTGAGTGACACCACCATAACAGTTCAGGTTGGTTTGTGCGTATCTCAAGGTGCTTTCTGGAATGGAGAGTTGGATGAGGAGGTCTATATGGTGTTTCCTGAAGGTGATCACCATTTGGATTGGAGACATTATTGAGTTTGTGTATACATTTAAGTTGGCCCCACATGTCCCTAGTACACTATCAATCAACATGGTAGTTCCAAGAATAGGTTGAAATCCAAACTTTGGACATTGGGCTTGAACTTCTCAGCTAATGATGATTCATTCCCAGTCAATGAGTCACTCAACGGACACTTTTAAAGTATATCTCAAGAGCAGCCTGTAGAGTTCATGACTAAACTTATATTTTTAAAATTTCGGGACAAACATGTCTTCTAGTTTAGACATTAAGGGAGGGAAATATGAATTTTATCATATTCATTCACTCTTAACGAACTATTAGTTATGTATTAACTAATGTTCGATGTAATCTCAATCCATTTTATAATTATCTCTTGCATATTAAAATGATGGACAACTGAAACTTTTAAGTGTGCATTCTGTTTTCTCTTCATATTCTCTCTGTTTGCATCTTTTAACTGAATTTTGCAGCGCTTCTGGTATGTTTTTCCAGTATTTTGGTTCCGTATTGTCACTTTGGAAGCATTTCTAGGGGTGAATATTCTCTGAGCAGGGGGGTGTGTCCTGCCTTGGCCTTTTGGTTACCTGCTTCGATTTGGAAGCATTTCTAGGGGTGAATGCTGTGAGCAGGAGGTATTCCTGCAATAGTAATTTTGACAAACAAATGAGAAGTAGGATTGGTTCAAGCTATAGCATCACCGCAAGAAGCTTTGAAACAAAGAAGAGACAAGACCAATACAGCAACTAGTATCTGTCATTAATGATATCATGGGTACAGGCCTTGTAAAATTGTTAGATGGACTGTTTGGCACAACTAGCGTGAGCAAAAAATTAATGCAACAACAAGAGGCTCCTAAACCAACAGAGGAAATTGGAAATGTGTTCCATATTAAGAAATGATGGTATGCTTAAGGTGACTATTGTAAAATTGCTTGATATGGTACACTATTGAAGTACTTGATCAACAGAGATTCAATGTGAATTACCCATCGAGAAGGTTTGGAAAAATATTCGATTTGAACTCAAACTTGATCCCGATTTTAGGATATCATTAGAAAATCACGAGCAAATCACACCAATCGGATTTTGGTGTATCGAGAAATAGTATTAAGTGGTAAGTAGGTCAGTGTAGTTTTTGTAAAAATAATAATGGAAAGCATGTTGTAACACTAGGCTGCTATTTTCCCCATGACCTTGACTTGAGAGTGAAAGCAACACATGATTGTATGGAATTAAAATTATATTTTTAAAAAATTGGATAAAGCCATGATTACAATGGAGACTTTGAGAGAGAATAATCAGTAAAAAGCAGTCTAGTTCCAGTGGAGGAATGTATCCAATAATGACTCTTAACCAGATAGGATTTTGTTGTATCGAGAAATAGTAATAAGTGGTAAGTAGGTCTGTGTTGTTTTTGTAATAATAATAATGGAAAGCATGTTTCAACACTAGGCCGCTATTTTGGGATGACCTTGACTTGAGAAAGTGAAAGCAACACATGATTGGATGGAAAAATTTATAGCAGTAAAAATTGGAAGAGCCATAAGTACAATGGAGACTTGAGGATAATAATCAGAGAATAGCAGTCTAGTTCTAGTGGAGGATCTGTATCCAATAATGACTATGAACCAGATGATGGTGGTGTTTTACCATGCAAGGTGAAGTTTGGAAGCCAATATGTACACTGATAGAGGCCTATTACATCAGTGCTCTCCGCAGGGGGTGTTTCCCAGAGCTCTTAGAAATCAACAAACAAATGAAGAGGATGAGTTCAAGTTAGATCAACAGTCCCCAAGAAGATTAGGAAGGCCGAGAGTAAGAAAATTGGAAAATAAGAAGAGATAAGTCCAATACAAAGTATGTGTCATTAGAAGATACTGTGGGTACGGTCATGTATAATTTTTAATCGACTGTTTGGGACAACTAGTCCAAGCACAAATATTAATGCAACAACAAGCATCTCGTAAACCAATAGAGGAAAGATATCTGTTCATATTAGAGGGGAAACAGTGTTATACAGAAGGTGAATATTAAAAAAGGAGACATTATACTATTGACGTACTTAATTTGTGGAGATTTAGGGTGAAACACCCCTGGAGAAGGTTTGGAACTTAATTGGGGGAGCCAACCTTGATCCTGAGTTTCATGCTAACAATAGAAAATCTCCAGTAGGAATTTTGTTGTATCAAGAAATAGTGATAAGTGGTAAGTCGGCTCAGTGTAGTTTTTGTAATTAATATTTGGAAAGCATAGGGGCAACACTAGGCTGCTAGTTTTGGATGACCTTGGCTTGAGGTAGTGAAAGCAACACATAAATGGAAGGCCATTAAAAAACTATTGCGGTAAAATGAGAAGAGCCAAAATTACAGTGAATACTTTGAGTGACAATATCTCAGAGAAAAGTCTGTCTTGATTCAAGTGGAGGATCTGAATCCAATAATGACTATGAACCAGACAATGGTGGTTTTTACCTTGAGATGAATGCTCGAAAGACAATATGTACACTGATAGAGGCCTATTACATCTGTAGTTTGGAGAATATGAAATGTTGAAATCTGTGTGCTTGATCAATTTATTGAAATTGAGCCATAACTTTTGAAAATGAAAAACAACAGATTATAACAGTGTCACCAGTGACACCCACCATTCTGGAAAAGCATTGTTCGACGACTGCTGATTTGAAACAATGGAAAAATCTGGGAAAATCAATAGAAATATGAATTAGGCCACTTGTTGCAGATTTTCTTTGATGTTTGCCGACGTTGGACATAGTATATCATCAGTGACTGCTGATCAAGAAAAAAAATCCAAAAATATGACAACAAAGAGACAAGGAGCAGTGCTCGGAGAACCAAGAGGTCCATTGGCTATCAATGATGATCAAAATTGAGTAATGGAAGATTTCCAGTTCACTCACAACAAGTGCCTATTAGTAGTGCCATGAGTCAAGTCCTTCAGGACAGTTGAGAACAACATTTGGAAAATTAAGGAATTAATCAGGTAAGATAAATGATTATCTGCAACTTGAAACAGAATGCATGTCCAGTTACTGTTAATTGTTGTCTTGACTTTTTGTTGTTGTTTGGCACATGGTGATGCATGTGCTTATATGAAAGCATACCAGTGTTATGTCACAAATAAAACATTAATGAAGAAACCATGAATTGTTGATTGAAAAGATAGCACCATGAAAAATTAATAGAATTCAAATTCAAGGACAGATTGAGAAGTGCTACAACGTAATGCATGTTCATGTTTAAAATGAAGGAGGATCAGTAAAGGAAAATTGTGAAGTACACATGAACCTTGATACATGTCTATAAGAATAAGGTATTGGGCTAGTTAAAAATGGAAATATGAATCAGCATTGTTGATATCACACAATGCTAGCACTATGTAATGCCCCCCCCCCCCCCTTTTGTGAGACATTACTATCAAATCGATTCACTCTTTTTATTAGCATTGTAACCCCTTATGTATGCCTTGCGCTACAAGTGGGAGTTTCTAGGTAGTCTAGAATGTGCACATAGGTTAGTTATTTCTTAATATTAAATTAAGAAATTAAATAAAGTGCACAAGTAGTAGCTTATTAAATATTTTTAAATTTTGCTATTAGAGGGAAAACATTAAATGATTAAACATTGGAGATCGCACCTCTTATTTCTATAAAGAGGGGTCGCATTTCTTTGAGATGGCTTATGTTATGATGAAATCGGTTTGAACTGCATGCTTGGAGTTGGGATGTATGCCCACCCTTGATACTTGTCCTCTCTTGTATGGGAAATCTCATTGAAGTTGGTTTTGATATCAATTGGAGTATTTTCATGTGCTTTTGCAAATTGACTTGTGTTGTGTGATTTCTACTTGCCCCAGCGAACTCTTATGGTGCGTTTGTGATTGTTTTGGAGTGCTTTTGGTGTCATATAAATCATTCTGCCCTAGCGGAAGCAAATCAATTTGATCTTCAAATTAATTGCCTGGAATATTGTTGCTTTGAAGGGGTCTAGGATTGGCGAGTTTCTTATGATGTTTGTAGACTGTTTTGCATGCAATAATTGGAGTGAAATTGACCAGCCGGTTGTCCTCTAACTGCAGCGACCTCTTTTGACAGTGCTTTGAATATTCCAATGCATGTTTGGTGTGCTAAATGTCCAGCGAATTGGCTGATTTTAGTTTACTAGCTACAGTGACTTCATTTGATGTACTAGGGTCTGTTTTTGGGTTTGAAATAACTGCTGTTCTTTCCTTACAGCCAGCGACTTCATTTGGGGGTAAATGTCTAATGTTTTGATGCATATTTAAGCTTCATTTGATCCATGAACTGTTAGTACTGTTTGCATAAGCCTAGCGTCACCATTATGGTGTGCAAGCACTGATTTTAGCATCGATTTCCATGCATATTGAGTGTCTCTAATGGTCTGAGTGTAGCGGCTGGGTTTAATACATGATTTAATGATGAATTGAAGTCTTATGGGCAGCGAATTATATGAGGAAGATAATCTGAGTTGTGTGAATGCTTTATCTCTCACTTGGCAGCGATTCCTTTTGGATCGAGGGCTCTTTTTAATGGTTGATATGTTACAGTCTTGATGAACTGTGTTTGCATATTATTGAGATGACTTTGAAGCTCTCCATTGCAGATCTAACCGTGGTTTATTCGGGCCATATTTATTGGAGAAAACCCATTGGGTTAATGCCTTGGTATTGGTGTTTGGTGGTCTCTAATTGCAGCGAACTGAAGGTGGTAGTTTGATATCATTCTGAGTATCTTTGGGCATGAAATCTATGCTTGAGTAAAGAATAATGTTTTGGTATGTTTTGTGAATGGTTTGATCACCCTTTTAGCAATTCACATCTGGAATTGGATCAGATCTTATAAACATATATTTAGCAAATTGTATTGGTGGATTTATATCAGATTTGGAGATCTCTGCAGCTGTGATTGATCTTCATATTTATTGGAAAGTACTCTGATTTTCTGAGTTTCATTAGTCCCGCTGAGAACTAATTGCTTAAGCTACTTAGTAGAGGCCATTAAACCCCTACCTTTGGGTTTATTGAGTCATCTATTGGCTGGGTTTTATCAGGTGGATCTAATTTCTAATCACTGGTGGTGTTGTTTTCTATTTGAGTGTTTCATTTTCCATTAATCCTAGAAGTGAGACTTTACACACTATTCTGCTCCATAGCACTAAGAGTACAGAGCTAGGAATTTATCTGTTTTTTTGGTGGAGCGAATATTGTAGGCAGCACAAGGAATATTTTAGTGCATTTAGTATATGGTTGAGCACCAAGTAGACTATGTTTGATTATGCTGCTGAACATACTCTAATTAAGTTTTGTTATTATTTTGAATTCATGGAAAGCTCCAGACCATATGCATGGGAAGCTCCGGACTAAGTATACGGGAAGCTCGAGACCATTTACAAGTCTAGCTCCGGATGATATATACTACTAGTACTTCATCAATGAGATGTCAAACTTACTCCTTTATAAGAGCTAAAACATGAGATCTTGTAGATAACAGATGTTTACCAAGGTCTAATTACCTTTGAACTGTCTTGTAATCACGAAAACTTGACCACAAAAGACATTTTTTTGTCCCTTGCACAAGATCTCTCCTTATTCTCAATAGACCTGTCTTGCCACAACCTAGTAGGCCTGATTTAGAGTAAAATTAAGTCTCATTTTCTAAAACCTCATCATCACAGAATTCTGTCAAGTTTTTAGAATACCCTTTTTCACCATTTAGAAGACCTCCAAATTTAGTAGCTCAGTTGCATACAGTTTTTACCCAATTTACAGTTGAGGAGTGACCTGTTAGGACTAGGCAGTTTCTATAGTCTGCTCCAAGGAACTGTCAGTTGGACCTCGCACCAAACAAATTCAAACTTTCTGAAACTCCTTTAATCCATCAACACACCCTCTGTAGATGGTTTCTTCCAATCTTGGGATTTGGAGGTTCTTCAACAACAGAGATATGAAGATTTGGTTTAAAACCCTAAAACAGGGTTTCTAAGAGCCTGATAAAGGAAAATTCATTTATCGTGCATTACAGACCTTTCCAAAACTTCAAATCTGTCGAATCAGCTCTGTGGGGGCCTTGTACAAGTTTTTTCTTTGGTGGACCAAACCTGAGGACATTCCTTTAGCTCTGTACAATAAGCTTTGTATAGGAATGCATGGCAATTTGTAAGAACAGGACAAACTTCAAGAAACTTATAAAGTACCCTTGATTCTCAATACAAATGTAGTCTTCTAGGTTCTTAAACAGATTCAATACATACCAATCGAGTTGAAGAAGAATGAAACTCAAATAATTCTTATTGCTTCTTTGCTTCATTTTGAATGGGCTGAGTTACATACCAAAACACATACACACAGGCCTGCAACAGAAAAATACATACTTATCAACTGTAGTGACTCTGTCCTTCCTATTTCTCGCTTATTCCATGTTTAGAGGGGATGAGAACAACCTCCTAAAGATTCTCCATTATGGATACTTGAGATAATGTTATTGAGATTGTCTCAATCTTCCATACTAATTATTCGATAATTGTCCTTGATTTGGGAGGAAGTTTCCAACTTTAATGTCCCCTTTCCTACGCCAAAGGCCTAAGGGCAAAATTTTAGTCTTAGCCTTGGTCATACCCAAGGGGCTAAAGACTCTAGAGGCGATTGGGTATAGATGACTTATTACCACATTGTTTTTTTTGTTATATTTTGTCGTTGACATTAAGTTGGGCGACTTGGTGGTAATAATTGTTATATTTTGTCATTGGGGGGGCTCATACTTTATTATTCTATTTCTTCGTTGGGGTGACATATGGTACTTTATTATTCTATTTCTTCGTTGGAGTCACTTAAGTCACTTTTAGTCCCACATGGAGCTCCCAACTTGGAAAAAGGTAATGAAAAGTTATAAAAAGAGGTTTGGGGGAGTGATAGAGGTCATTCTTGCATACATACTTATTTTCCTTCATGTGCAACTGTTGCTTGTAAATTAACAGCTTGTGGAGTGAAATCCCATAGGAACCCTAGCTTCGGTGGTGAGAGATCCATCCCTAGCTAGCAGGGCATTCTTCGGTAGTGAGAGATCTACCCTAGCTTGTCATTTTGGAGTTGTTTTCAGGGCTGATTTACAGAGATATTTTCAAAGGATTCAAAGGAAGGGTTTTTGGAGACATTTTGTGGAGGAAATCAAAGGGTTTTCAGATCAGATTTACAGAAGCGATAAGAACAGGGTCTGACATCATTTCTAGAAGATTTCGAAAGGGTTTTGATCATCTTCTAAAGGGGGCAACTTGTTTTGGAGATTGCAGCCCTTAGTTTGAGGTTTTCCGAGTTGCCATTTTCAGATCTGAAGGTTGGGGTTTCATTCTCCATATTAGTATATGTAATTTCCAGAATTTCATAATTTCATATTGTTTATTGGAGAAGTTACGAATTTTTGAAGTTTTACTCCTGTTTAGGGCTTTCTGTAATTTTCTAAATACATTATATTATTCCAAAAATTCAAAAAATATTTTTCTTATGTTTTTTATAATATTAGCAAGCTCTCCTAAAAATTTCAAGTAATTTGAGTGAGTATTTTGAGAGATATTAATTTTCTTCCGTTCGTTGCCCTAGTTGTTAAAAATCTATAAAAATCAGAATTTGTGTTTGCTGCAATTTTATATTTTTTGGTGCATTTTTAAGTGGTATCCCACAAGGAATATTTCACCAACTTCCCCGATTTGTCTCAACAATAAAATAACCAATTTACATCCTAATGCTATGCTAGAAGACTCCTACAACTCATGTACAACTGTCTAAGACACTTAAACAACTCATAAGTGCTTCATAAATGAGCAATTTATATTAGTGTTTTAAAAACCATTCCGGTCCTGGTTCGGTTCAACCGGTACATTAAAAAAATTTGCAAACTGTTAGAAAAACGAAACCAATGACCGATTTTGTATGGAATTGACCGATTCAGTAATGAACCTTCCGGTTCCGTATTGAACCGGTCAAACTGGCCAGTTCCGTATTGGACCGCTCTGAATTAGTTTTTGGTAAGTTTCTCCTTAAAACATTTTTTTTTTTCCAATTTTAACTTATAAGTTATTTTTCCCAACCCTAACCCTTAAATGATCCCGTTTGGAACAACAATGTTTAAATGATCTCATCTCCATGTACAATACAACCTTTGGCTAAGGCGCAACCAATTATTGAGTAAGATGCCTAATACAGGTCCCATTGTCTTGGATGATATTGATCCAACCTTATAATGGATAGAGGCATAGTTTGATCCTGATGACTTGGGGTGGATGGCTTTGGATGATGAACCACTAGTAGCACCAGACATGGGAAACAATTGTTGTGCTACTGCAACTACTACAAATGTCCCTGAGGAGTCCGATGTGTATGAGCCAAAGGAACAAGATGACATAGATGAGGATGAGGATCCCATTCTTAGCAGTGGTGTTGAGTTTGATGATTGTTACCAAACATGTAGTAGCTTATAGCATATTGTTTTTTGGAGTCTATAGGTTATTTAGAGTTTCATTGTTTATGTCTTTTGTTTTGGATATGTAGTGCACTCGGTGCTGTTTTGCTTTATTTACCGTTACACGGTATATGCCTGAGCAAACGTTGCATATTTTTTTTCAAATTGTTTGTAATCATGGTTTGGAATCTTTAAAATTTCTTTTTTTCATTAAATTGAATATTTAATGTATTTTTTAGTAAACCGGTTCACAAGTTTTAAACCGGTCCGATTCCGGTTTGGTTCCAGTCCGACCCTCGTCCGGTTCCGATTTTAAAACATTGCTTTATATACATATAGAAATTTATCAATATTCAAATTTTCAAACTACATTTTGGAGGAAAAACCTCTCAAAGACTGAAATCTACTAAAACAACACTCCTAATGCTACTTATGGCTTATTTCAGTCTTGATGGACTCTTTCAACCTCTGCAACGATTCATTTAACCATCCAAATGAATAACAGTGATGCTCCTGCATCATCATCAAAGGCTGCACTTTTGAGGATAACCTTCCACTCGTTTTTATATGAACTTGGTTCAATTTATGAGATCATCAAGTCTATGGCTATTATTTGCTTACATTGCTGCTATGTACTGCTGTGAATATTCTGTCAGTTCACCTCTCTGCATAGCTGTTAAAGAAAACAGTAGGCTGAGTGTATGTTATCAGCTTTATAGAATTGATCCAGTCTGTGGCCATTCTCACTCTTCTTTCCCCATTAGAGCTTCATCATCAGTCAAGGGTTCTAGAGGGGTTTCTGGACATCCATATTTATTATATTTCTTTATACCTAATGTACCTATTATATCAGATTTGGCATTTTTGTTTATTTTACTGTACCATATCTACACTAGTAATTACTGTTCGATGTTAATAACATATCTGTTCATTTCCTGTTCTAATTTGTGATATTTGTCATTGTTTTTATTTTGGAGGAGTTTGCAACAGTAGGAATCATGTTTCTTTAAAATTTTTGTTTGAATTTTTATACTGTTATTACTTTAAACTAGTTAGTGCACTTGCTTTCTGTGCCATTTGGTCTCTTTATCTGTTTTGAGTTAGAAATTTTTCTTGTTTATACCTTATCTCATTCCCCTTTATAATTATGTTGGCTGATTGCAAAAACACGTGCTTATCAAGCTCACTCACTTCATCTTGTGCTTTATGGCCTCATTTTTCTTCTCCTTGGTCCTGTCTTGTATGGAGAAACTTCCAGTGTTTTGGCACTGTCTATAATAAAAAAATTCAAGTTTTAATATACCGAATTTATTTATTTTTGTTTCCACCACATGGTAAGTAATTATCATTGTTTGAAGCCAAGAAGAATAGGATCAGTTGATCTTGCTAAGTTCTTCTGGGTGCATTGCTGGTTGAAGATTTTTCTTGCTAAAATTTATTTTTCTACAGGTTATTTTTGAAGGTGTTTATGCTTTACACCCAGACATCCGGACTTATCTTGATATCTGGATAGCTGTTGTAAGCATTCTTCTTTTTTCTTGATTGCATTTGGCACTTAATTTTATGATCTGAGTTTGCTACAACTGGAGGACTTACGAGAATTTTGCAATGTGTTTTTTTCTTTTACTGACAGATAGGTGGAGTTCATTCACATCTTATTGCAAGAGTACAAAGGGACATGAACAGGATTTACCGCCCCATTTCAGAGAATGAGATCATGACAACTGTTTTCCCGATGTTTCAACAATATATAGAGCCTCATCTCGTGCATGCACATGTCAGTATACTTAGTAATGCTTCCCTTAAGATATGTCATTTAAGTAAACTATGCTTTGTTGAAATCTCAACATCCTTTGACCTGCCAACCTATGAACTTTGAGAATAGAGCATTATCGATTCGTTTCATGACAGAGTCATAGGTTCATATAATCATCTTAGGGCATGCATAATTGAATTGTTTTTGTATCATTATTAGCAATAGCACGTGGAGTGTAATTCCCACTTACATACTTACATTGTTATGAGTTGTACTTGCATTTATATTTACATTTTCTTCTTTCTTCAACAGCTGAAAATTCGCAATGATTTCGATCCAGTACATTCACCATATTGGTGAAAATAATTCTTCATCCAGGATCAATTCCGCATGCTGCAAGTGCAATGAAGACAAAACTCTTATGCACAGAAAAATCAAAGTATCTCTCTATATGTATTCGTCTCTCGTGTTTGTTGTTCTATCTGCTACAATAGTGAGTCTGCGGTATAAATAATTGGGTAAGTTTGTTTCTCAACCAATTAGTTGTTGTGAACAAACTATTAGGTAGAGTGACAAAATATGCACTCGCACAAATTGTTCGTGCACATAACGAGTTGTCACTCAAAACTACATAACAACCTCTCTAAGTTTAAGTTGAACCTATCCTAGTATCAACCTAGACAAAACCGAGCTCAAGTAGGTTCTAAGACCACTATTCATTTAGCCTTGCCATTCAACATCCATCCCAATAGCATTGAGTAGGTGTTTACCTACAACTATCTCGTGGTCACATAGAATGAATGCTCTCATGAGTGAAGAGTTAAACAAGAAAGTTCCAGATTTCTTGGACAAGGGATTGATAAGAGAAATTTTGAGTCCATGTGTAGTACCAACGGTGCTTATGCCTTAGAAGGATGGAGAATGGATAATGTGTATAGATTCTAGATCTATCAACAAGATTGCCATCAAGTACAGATTCTCATTGCCAAGGATGGATGATTTGTTAGATTGTTTTGAGTGGAGCCAAGTACTCCGAGATTCATTTGAAGAGCGGATACCATAGTAGGAAAACTTTCATGAGTTGACTGAGCCGATGTAAAAGCAGAAGGGTTCTCACCAAAATTTTGAGAAAATGAATACTTGCAAAGAAAACTCACCAACTTGGACTTGCCGAGTATTGGCGAATATTCGCCAATACTTGGCGAGTCCAAGCCTTAAACTCGTATGAGGCAGAATATGCGGAAAAAACATAGAAAAAAACACAGATTTCGCGGGGAAAATACTGTCCTCTTAACACATGATTTGCTGCAGTGCAATTAGATGAGCTTGAGCAATGTAGACTACAAGTACCATGTGAAGATGGTTGGCATTACAAGTGCCGAGAGTAACTGACGCCAATAAAAAAGAGATGACTACGTGACAAGAAGGTATATTAATACATCAATGCTTATCATTACTTTGATCATTATCGTACATGGAAATACCAAACTTGGTACGATATAAGGCTAGAAATGATATAAAACTATCGAACTAATGAACAGATATTTGATTTCATGAATCACACGTGCATGAATAATGAATTATTGAAGAAATATGTTGGCCTTGGAGGGAATTATTGGTGGCTAAAACTTGTTTTGATCTTATTTTGAGCATCATTTGACAAATGGAGCGATAACTGATCATATAAGAGGACAACTGGAAGTACCCTTGAACAATCCTAGGCAACAAAAACCTTAAACCTTGCTAATACTATACTATAGTCTATGGAAAAGGGTTTACAAAATTACAAATACATGTTAAATAATCAAAGTCTAATCCTATGTTGCCAGGATATGGGTACGGGTTCGATACGCGGATATGTCAATTTTAAAAAACCCTTGGGTACGATACGTCCGTACATATATATATATATATATATATATATATATATATATATATATATATATACACATATACTCATTTTTTAGTCCATAAGAAATAGTAATACAAAACTTGAAAATTATAGTAGGATCAATGTTCAAAACATTCAATATACTTAAGACTTTACATTTTCATTGATCATGTGGATGCCATACATATGATATACGAAATATCATGTCAACATAAATACAAACAAAACTTGAAATTTGAAAAATATACTAGTAACTAGATCCATGTTCAAATGTTCAAAACAAACAATATACAAAAGACTTTACATTTTCATTGATCATGTGGCTGCCATACATATGATATAGGAACATCATGTCAACATGAATACAAACAAATCTAGAATATATCATCTAGATTTTCCTCAAAATCAAATTCATGTGCATGCCACTTGCGCTAGCTCCACCCTCATTAGCTCCACTCTCCGCTCCTTGCGAACTCTCTTGAGCGTCATCTTCGCCATCAAATAATGAAAGTTGGGCAAGTTGGTCAAACATTAAAAAAAAATGAAATAGAACTAAAAACAAACGTACATAATGCTGGATACGTACCTGATACGTACGGGGTACGTCACGGATACGTCTGTACGTATCCGTGACGTACCCCGTACGTATCAGGGATGTATCCGCCACGTATCCGTATCAGATACGTATCCAAGGGGATTCGGGGGGGGGGGGGGGGGGGGGGGGTTGGAGTATCCGTGCAACGTAGATCACAAATATAACAATAGAAAAGTTCGGAGTAATCGCTGTTTTTCAACAGTAATAATAACAGTCAAAGTGTCAAAATGAAAATACATTTATGCTCATACTACTCCATATCGTGTCACAACAGTAAATGTCAGAAACTAAATATATAAAAACATCATAGCATGTACTCTTGGCTTTTTTGAAGTTGTTAGTACTATTGTCTACATTACATATTGTTTAAAAAAATAATGATAAAATATATATATGCCAGCATTGACTCAATATGCTGTGTTTGATCCTCTGCCTCCTGATCTTCCAACAAGGCTTCATCCTCATTGTCACTGTACTCAAGTTCGTCAAAGATATTCAATGGCAACCCAGGCAAACCTATTTTCCCATCTGGATAATCCTTCTAATCAAGTTTTATAATATTTTACTTTTACATTTTTTGTCATCTGTTTAATTTATTAGGTTGTATTATTGTTTTTATTTTAAGAGGGGATGAGTCCACAGTGTAAACAAGCTAAGGAATATAGTGGGGACTTTGCCACGTTGTCTCCTTCCCATGGGAAACATGTCCCCAATAGTATTGAGGGGTGGTGATGCTTACCACGGAACATAGAGAGATTCAGTTTAATCTCAAGGATCTTAGTATTGAAAAAATCAAGATAAAGTGGGTAGGTTGTATGGGTTTGTGACATTAGCCCATTAATATTCAAGGTGATATTGTCATTGGTAATCCACCTTTAGAGGATAATGGAAGTGCATAAGAATACAAAGGCCAAGAATTGCAAACAAGGGTTTCTTTTTAGTTCAGATCTGCTTTCATGCTCTCTGTTGACCCCTATATCTCTGACTCTTCTTCAACCACTTGTCAAGTTTTACCCTTTCATCAAGAATAGCACTCTGTTTTGGCTCCGAAATGCTGAGCAGCCATTCTTCTCTTTAAGGCTGGTTTTCATCTCGTAAATCCCATAATACGCCCATGGGCTGGTTTTCATCTTGTAAATCCCATGATATACCCATGGTGAAATAAAAGCCACCTAAGTACTACTTTTTTTCCTCAATGGCATTGACTTTTCACAAAAGACACATCTGTTGCTTTCCAGCCAAAGCTTCAAAGTGATCATAACAAGACCTATAGCCTCGACGACCTTAAGAAGTTTAGGTATGAAGCTTTATCTATCTGAATCTATCCACTCTTTGACATCATCTTGGCCAATCCAATATATTAAAAGTTTTCTGAAAAAATAACCCATATTAAATAACAATGCATCGAACGATATTTTCCTCATCTTCCATGCATAGGTAGCATCTAATAAGATGAAACATCCACTGTTTTTCAAGATATCATTAGGTGTGGATATTTTTGTCAGATGCCAGTCAAAGGAAGGTGTTTTATTTTGTTAATCAATCTTTTCTCCATTTATGGGTCCAAGGGAAAGGACACCCACGTATAGGGGAAGATAAAGAATGAACCACACCCAAGTATGGGGAAGATCAAGAATGAAGGCATTCTCACCAGCTCTGTGGAGAATGGTGTAAGGACCATAACCCAAAGGCTTAATATTTCGGTGTGGATCCTTGAAGAATTCCTTTTGAAGATGTAACCAAACTTTATCACCAACTTCGGAAGCATGAGGTGTGCGATGCATGTTGTGGCGCTCTTTGTACTTTGTTGTGAATGCTATATAATTTACCGAACCTGTCGATGAACATATTGTATTTGCTACATAAACTTTTGCGCTTTGTGGACTTCCCTTTTCTACGTGTGTGACTTAGCATCGGCTAGTGTGTGATAGGATATATCTTGACGTGCCATCGGTTGGGTCCAAAAACATGTTTGAAATGGACTACACTCTTTAGAGTTGTGAATAACCCTAATGCAAGCATGTTAGATGTAAATCAAGTTGTTATCCCAAGTGCGAGCATGCACATTGTTGTACATATGCAAAAGATGAACAAGTGTGCCATTGACAACTTCCATTTGTCCAATTGTCTGAGGATGAAAAACACTTGACAAATCCAAGTGTGTACCCATCAATTCCCACAATGCTTGCCAAAAATGACGCACAAAGCGAGAATTACAGTCGGATATGATGGATGTTGGGAGTCCAAAGTGCACCCAAGAATTTTGAAGAAGGTGTAAGCAATCCTGTTGCTTTGATACTTTTCTTGCAAGGAACTATGATGGCTGTCTTGAAAATCCTATCATGTGGAACAAACACAACATTGTGTTGGCGCTTTGTCATAAGCAACCCTGTCACGTTATCTATGCTGCTGGGTTCCCATGGTCCAGATGGGACCAAGAGAGGTGTGTGAAGTCCTAGCTTCCTATTTGTGGGCTTTGTTATGCAACAAGCAATGCAAGACTTGATATGGAGCTCTATGTCTGTGCGCATGTGTGGCCAATAGAAATGTGGCTACGATGGAGTCTTTGTAATGTTGAAGTGGCCTGATGTCTTGGCATAATGTGCCTCCCAAATGAGTCTCTGGTGAGGTGCACCATTAGGTACACAAAAATGTCCAAGCTTGTAGAGAAGCTTTTTTGACAAGAGCTTCTGAACCTGTTCACCCTACAAAAGAGTAGTATAGGTGGCTGCAAAGTTGTTGTCACTTGAGTAGAGTGATACCAAGTTTGCGAAGTCATGGTTGTGCATGTCCAATATTGTGATGAGCGTGTGAGTCTAAAAGATCTTATGTGGCTTATGATTAGAGTGAATAACCATCTTCTTACCCATAATGTAGTGTTGTCATTGCTTAATTGTTTGCACAATGGTGTACAATACTTTCTTGTAGGCGAAGTATTGTTGAATTGTGTTATAAAACGTTTCTAGTGGTACATCACTGGACGTCCATGTTACACAAGTAGCGCACTGAGTGCATAGTCAGATGCATCAATGTGAAGCTGAAAGGAATGTGCAATGTTAGGCATTGTGAGAACATTTGCTTTGGAGAGACGTTGTTTGAGAACTTCGAAAGAATGATGTTATGTAGGTGTCCAACTTAGCTTCCGTTGGCTTGCATAATCTGGTTGAGAGGCCATCCGATGTTAGAAAAACTAAAACAATTGTGTGTTAGAAGCTGGGAAGTCTAAGAAAACTCAATTCTACGAGTTTGTATGGATTAGGCCAATCTTGTATTACATTGATCTTCTCAAGGTCTACATGTATACTATTGCAGTCAATGGTGTAGTTCTCGTACTAGATGCTTGCAATGCCGAATGATCCTGGCTAAGTTGGCTTGCAACTTTTTCGTGCGCAAAGTGTCTAGGGTGTAATATCCCCTTTGGGGATAAAACTGAAAATTGAGGAAATTAGCTCAAACCCCAATACAAGCAAATCTGATTTTTAAAACAGCAATTAAATAAAGACCAAAAACACACTCTCAAACCCTAGCGACTAGGAGAGAGAGAAATCCACTGTAGAAACACTAAAAAACTATGAGAAGATATTTCTTGATTGTCCTTGATTTTAGAAGCTAGAAAATGCGATCAGATCATCAAACTCAGAAATCTGGAATTTATTATGGCACAAAAACATATGAAATTTGTAAATTCTATAATTCTTAGAAAACAAGGAATCTCCACACATATGAATACTCAAAATGATTATAAAAATATCAGCAATCCAATGAGACCAATATCATAATTTTCCAACGATGGGAACTCTCTCAAAATTGATCTCGAAATCTCTAAATGAGTAGATAGAGTTGCCCAATGTCAATTAAAATCTAAATATGAAGTATTCTTCTCAAATCTGCAATATTCTTCAATACCAATCAATTGTAAGATCCCCAATAGATCTTTTTGACCAAAATGAATTTTTCTCCAATCACAAATATCAAAACAGATTTGTTAAAGACTATGGCAATAAAACTAGGGAAAATCTGAAATGAATAGAGGAAATGCAACCAGGGTTTGGATGAGAAACCCATGCAAATCACTCTCAAAAAGTTATATTCTTATTACAAACTGATTGCCATATTTTTTGGAGCCCAAATATATTAAAATCAGAATTTTTAGAAGCCACAAATGATCAAAAACCAGATCTGAAATCTGAATATTAAACTGGCTGAAATACCACTGAAAAACCCTCTTAAAAATTATGAAACTTCTTTGCTTTGCTTCCCAAAGATAAGTAGATGATTTGACAATAAAAATCAGTTCAAAATACCCGAGAAACAATGCGAAATCTGTCAAAAGATTGGGTCACTCTACTAGAAGAATTTGTAATAAAACTGCTGTAATTTTTATTCAAACACACTGCTGGAAATGACTGAAAATCTGATTACATTCAATGGGAATTTCTGAGTGAAAAACGCTCACAACTCTTGGGGTTTTCGTCCACAAGAGATAGAATTCCTAAGGGGTTTCGTCTTTGGAATTGTTGCAAAAGTTGAGAGCTTAATGCAAGAGAAAATATCATATAAAATTTCTGGATAAAAAAGGGCAGGTCTACCTTTCCTTATAAAGGAAAAAGGTCCAAAAATGACCTCAAAAATGACCTAAAAAATAACCAATCATCTTTCTTGCAAACCCCTAGGACAAGTCACATTTTTTGAGGAGACAATTGGCACATTTTTCTAATGTTTTCATTCCTAGAGCTAGGCGCATTTCTTTAGGAAGAATACATAATTAATTAATATTTTTATCCTTCCTAAATGTCATTACTCTCATTTGGCTCAAGTTGGCATTATTCTTTCTAGGAAGAATAAAATATAATAAATCTCTTTACAATGATATTTGCCCCTCAAGGCAAATCGTATTTACCATAGGGATTATAATTTTTTTTTTTTTTATTATTGGCAAATAGTTTTTTGAAAGGGACTATACCCTTGTACAGCAAGGCTCAGAAGCCAGAATAGGAAAATAAAGCTCGAAAAAAAAGGATCAACATCCTGATATAACAATAAGGACCAAGTGCAGAACGCAGTCTGCAAAGAAACAATCAACAGCAACACAACAGCAAATAAACACCTGCTGGACAGTGATCAAACAACAAACACGCAGTGGTCCGGATTATAATTTATTTTTATTAAGCCAAATAAATTAATATATGTGCTTTAATATATTTATTTTATTTCTTTATAGCACTTTATAATAATTTATTGTGACTTAAGGCACCCTTATATTTTTCCTTTGGCCGTTGGGTTGACAAAACATGCCAAAGGTCTTCGATTAGAAAGGGGATATTACATCAATGTTGAAGGGTTTTCGTCTTCCAACAAAACCACTAGAAAGGTTTTCGTTCTTCTAGGAAGGAAGCCACACAAGAGGGTTTTCATCCTCAAGTGGAAGAACATGGAGTTACAAGGTCACAATACCCAAATAGGAAAATACGCCAAAATTTAGATGCTCGCAAATGAGGTCTTAACATCGCTTTATATCCCTCCTTTGGCGTTAAGGCTAGAAAAGACTAGGCCGACCCACAAGAGATGTTCTAATTCTTCATTAAGCTTCTTTTATTTGTCTTTAACACAACCGACCTCCATTAAAAGGGAAAACACTAAAATGAAAACATAAAGATAAGAAAAACGAAAGCAAATGAAAGCTCAATGTTCTTCTCCAACTCTTCTACTTCTTTGCCATGGAGAAGGAATGACAAGAAGTCCAAATAATGACCCTTAAGTGGAAAAAATGATCTTCGCTAAGTTGGTTTGCAACTTGTTCTTACACAAAGTGTCTAGGGCGTGTGAGACGTGTTGAGGTGCTCCTGACAAGTTTTGGTGTAGATGAGGATGCCATCTAAGTAGATGATGGTGAAGGAGTTGACAAACGAGTGAAGTATTTCATCTATCAGGTGTATGAATGTTGCTAGTGCGTTGGGGAAGGAGTTGACAAATGTTGCTAATACATAACCGTTATGTAAGCTAAGATGGTCAATATAACGATCCTCACTATGATAAAGAATGTACGTGTAAGACATTGCTAAAGGAAACACACAAGAAAGAAGGTTTAGTCATGGACCTAGAAGAGAGTAATCCGCGCTAATTATCAAACATAGAGGGCTTGAACACCTTTATCTAATACTAGAATCATAAGGGTTGTAAGCAAGATATAGTCCTAAACTAAGTGCTGTAATGCAATTAGGTGGTGAGCATGTTCAATGAAGAGAGCAGTCATGCAATAGACAAAGATATGCTTCACTATCATAGTCTATCAAACCAACATAAAGGGAAGAGTTTTTGGTTAGGGATACTTACCTACTCGCGGACACTATTGGCACATTAATCCCTATTCCTTGGTTTGTAGCTCCTTGGGAGAGATGATCATGGGTGGATCACAAGAAGGATAGGCTGAAGACCTAATTAGATTGATGTTGGGGACTCTAAAGACTAAGGTAGACCTTGCTGATTCAACTCCTACTATTGATGCTTCTAGTAATCCAATGTTTCATCGATGACCTCTTACTATAAGCTTCCCTAAAACCTAAGACCACTTAACCTTTAAGAGAAAATTTGCGAGTGTAGGCAAAGCAAGCTATTCAATGATATACTTGAGAAATGACAATAATGACAACTATAAATAGGGGAACATAACCTAAAATCAAAACTCAACTTAGCCGACACCATTAAGCATGGCCAATGGCGTCAACTAAACCTCTTATAGCAAATATCATTGATCATGTCAATGATGTTGGCTTCAATTAGCCTAATAAAAGGTGAGGGAGAGGAGAGAGAAGGGTGAAGTGAGACAACTTGGAGCAGATGGGAAGGTGAACTGAAGGCTCTATAAGGAGGTAATACTGAGATGTAAAGTAGTGGTATGGTGGACATTGAAGGGCTACGAAAGTGCCGTGAGGATCTCTCATGAGGTGCAATGAACCGACCCACCCTGATCCCAATTTACCCCTTAGGCATGCACATGAGGGGTTTAATACACGATTATTTTGCAAAGAAGAATCATTAGTAAGTGAAAATAAGGTGTATGCAATGGTTGTCAATGATGTAGCCCAGATACTGAATGCTTGCAATGCCAAATTGACACTTAGCTTATTTGGCTTGCAACTTGTGCTTGCGTAGAGTATCTAGGATGTGCGAGATGTGCTTTGGTGTTACTGTCAAGTCTTGTTATAGACGAGGATGGTGTCCAAGTAGACAATGGTGAAGGAGTTGAGAAATGGCCAAAGTCTTTTATCCATTAGGTGCATGAATTTTGTTGGTGCATTAGTCAAGCCGAAAGATATAACCATCCATTTGTAGAATTCATCCCCTGTTTTGAAAGTTATCTTCTAGACATCTTTAGGATTGACTAGAACCTATTGGTAATTTGTGTTTAGGTCAATCTTGGTGAAGTATTGAGCACCATAGAGCTTGTGAATGCATGCTAGTGGGTGTTGATACTTTACTGTGGGTTTGTTGAGTGTACAATAGTCTATGCAAAGGTTCGAAGTCCTAACTTTCTTGGAAGCGAGGACTATCAAACTCCTGCATGGCAAAGAGCTAGGATTTATCTTGCTCAGATCTAGGAGCTCTTGTGTTTGGCCTCTGACTTAGCATTCTCCCAAATTTGATCTACTGTATAAGGGTTCTTTAGAAGAGGGGATTTTGGAGCTAAATCGTTGCGGTGCTTTGTTGTGCAAGGCATTGGGAGGCATTTTAGTTCTATGAATAATATGCCTTGCCACTTTAATAACTTATTGAGTTGTTGCTAGAACAATGATTTTATAGTGTGTGATGCTAATGCGTTCTTTCTGTCTTGTGTAGGCATCTTAGGAAGAACCATGAGTAGCATGAACTTCTATGTGTGTGAGATGAGTTTGTAGCATTATTTAGTGGAGACCAATTTAACATTTTGTCATTGGAGATGACTCATCGAGTTTGTGGAACAATCTTTGACAGGAATAGTTCATTTTTGCGGCTTGGATTGATGTATAGCATCATGGTCATTCAAGTATGGTCTTTGCAATAGTATGTTGCAAACCTTGAGAGGTGCGATGTCATAAGTGACATTTTCCTTCATTGGCTTGACTGCATATTGAAAAGTACATTGTCATCGAATGGGCAAGGATGTGCGGAAGTAGGAAGTACAAGGTGTTGAGCCGCATCTTGGGAAATGACTCTCTTTTGATACCCATTGACGATGATGACTTATATAGGTTGTCCTGCGACCCAAAAATTAGTCTCAAAGAGACGCTTGCATTCCTCCGAAGTATCAATGCCAATAACATTGGTACTCAAACAAGAATTATTTGGACCAATGTTGTCTGTGTCAACAGGACTTGATGTAGATTGCGCCAACAAGAATTGTTGTGCGTGACATTCATAATAGTCGTGTGTGCATGAATGATATTAGTGACCCCGCTTGTTACCTGGTTTCTTCTTGCCTTTATCCGAGTTAGATGGCACAATAGCCTTTTGCTTTGCGTGGCCTTCTTAGGTGGCTCTCCTTTGTGATGTGCATTTTGCTTGCTTGAAGGGGACTGAGATGGTACATTGTGTGTGGGTTGGCTCTTGCGCATGTGCCTAGATGAAGAGAGGGATCATTGCTTCATCTTTACCTTGGCCTCGATTTTGGCGATGTTTGGATATGCTTCCCCAAAGTGTCAGAAGTCAAGAACTGCATCTTTGCTCGAATATAAGTTGAAGGTTCACTGCTGTACATCGACACCATAAGTTGCTCCATGAGGTCCTCTTGTAGGTGCACAACATAGTCATGGAACATTGTGTAGTCTTCCACCGACTGCTCCGTATAAGTTATTAAAAACTGTAGGAGCTGCAAGCACTACACGTTGAGGTGTGGAAGGTTGTGGAAGCCAAGAGTTGCAGTTTGTTAGCGCAAAATTGCAGGAGCTTTGAGAATTGTGAAGTAGGATTGCAGCATGTTTCGGATTGCACGAGGCAATGCACTAAGGTACCACGATTCTTTGCAAATGGCGTAAAGTTTTGGGGGAATTGCGAGGCGAGCGGTACCTGCATGGTAGGCTGCAAAGGACTCTACCAGTGTTATGAGATGTGGCGATGTATGAGGGCTGCAAGATGCCACAAGTCTGATGAGCTTAAGTTATGCAAGAGGAGTGAGAAGGCTTCTGTGGCTGCGTATGGATCGCCAGCAATCCATTAAACAAACTGAAGAGCATGGCTTGTTGGTGTAGGTGATTATAAGAACAAAGGTTGTCCATTGTTGAGCTTGTTGTTTAGATGCAGTTTGAAGAGGAGAGAGTGAGGTAGGCTAAAGAACTTAAACTTTCTGTTTGAGGCCTTCTTAAGTCCACTAATCCCATGTGAGTAGGCCATTCTTGTAGGAGACTCTAGATTGTATTACTTTGAACACAGATTTTAATTTGGTTGGTAAATTTTTCGTTAGTTTGACCTATTGTGGAGTGCCTAGGACATATGAGAGCTAGAAAGAAACTATTATTCTTACATAGTAACAAAATTTATTTTGATGATCTCAATTGGTTTCAAGTTGAGGAGCCTTAAAGGCCCATGCCAAAGTCGTAATTACTACATAGGATAACAAATGGGTTGTGATTTGGCATAGAGCAATGATTTATTATTCCCCTCATCCCCTAGGAAGGTCATATCCTTGGTTGATTAAATAATAGTTTTCAAAAGTCTCAATTGTTGGTAGTGACTTTCAATTACTTGTTGGAATTGCCATGTTACTATATGAGACTCTCTTAGAACCTTTTAAGATTTAATTTGTTCACAGAATCTTATTTTCTCACCAATGCTCTGAGAGTCCAGAAAAGGCCCTCCCTTCCATTGGTGGTTAGCTTTTGGTTTCGGTTTTTCGAAACGATACTAATAGTTGAAGCGGAATTCATGACTTTTGTGCGTAGAATGTCTCACTCATGGTTGCCTCTGATCTATAAGTTATCCATGAGAACCTATGAAGAGCATCCTTAGTACATTAAGCTTCTAGTCTATAGGAGTCTAACTCTTCTTTGTGATTTCTTCTTTGTAGATTAGTACCTCTCCCCCTGCCGCATCGCTCGTGTTCGGTCGTGCTTATTTGTATCTTATGTGCATGGATTTCTCACCCTTCTTCTTTGAGAGATGTGTGTTGTTCTTTTGGGTGCTTTTAATGGCCACACTAGGACTTTACGTATGCATGATCTTGGAGAGGATTGACTCTGTTTTCAAGTGTTAGATTTAGAGGATTTTCATTTGTGAAGTAGCTCAGTTGGTCGGAATAATCCAGTTGTAGTGTAGGGAGGCATCTTCTATAGTCTAGAATCTAGATAGCTGCATGAACTAACTGTTATTAATGGGCAATCTTATTTCCTTTAGTCCAACGAATTTACTCACCTCCCTAATAACGGGGTAGCGAGAGTGGTAGAGTATGTTTCGTTGATAGTTTCTAATCCATTACATTCAAGAGTCTTTTATGTCCCATCTACTTTCCATTGACAATCATGTTGCATTTTCACTCGTTGTCCTCTTTCCCCCTCCCTTGGTATCTTCTAATAGTCACCACATGAATATCCATTTTTATACGTGATGTGCTTATGATTATGTCCTGCGACTTTACCTCTTTATGTATGTGTTTCTTTCTCGTGGAGAGAGCCCTTGGGTCCATTCCTCATCCATTTCACTATTCTAAATCTTCTGTTCTTGTTCTTGCCCATTGAATCATTGTTAGGATGGACGTATCTAAGTTTACGCATTTGAGGCTCTGTTGTGCGCTAGCTGATGGGCTTCCTATATCTCCACGGTTCCACTTATAGAGATTATCGTTTTCTCCTTTGACAAAAGAAATTAAATTCTTGGATGCTCTCCACTAATCCCCTTTTATCTTTTGGCATACCCTTCATCTTGACATGTGCGAATATAGGCCCAAATGTTTCATGGAACTTCTCACATTAATAGAACAAGATTGCGTCCGAGACATCAATTTTGGTCTCCAGTTGATCACTTTTGTGGCAAAAGATTAACTTTATTTTCTCTGTCTCCATGCTTTTCTAGAGTTTATGGCACAGAGTTTCATCCCTAATTGATATACCTTGGTACTTCTTACCTCCACAGTCTCCCGGTATATTTGTTTAGTTTTTCTTTCAAAGAATTCTCAATTGGATAGTTGATAAGCTTCAAGTAAGCCCGTCTCTTGGGTGCCACAGTCTTGCCATCTGTTTGGACTTTGTTACCATTAACAAACTAGCATATCATCCATCCATGTCTCGAAGGCAGAGATAACTAGGCTGTTCTCTAATATGACTCGTTGAGCATCAACTTATGGACTAAAATATCATCGATCACCATGTTGGTGGCAAAGAAAGCTTTGCTATTTTCTGGTATGACCTCTTGTGCATTCACTTTCTCCTGTTCATATGTCTCCCCCAATAAGACAACTTGAACTTCATCTCCACATCTCTTCTTTAATTAGATTTGCATTCCTATGGTATCTATATCTTGGTATTCACTAGCATTCCATAGGGACAACTCTTCTACCCTCTGGGGCTGTCACATGTTTTCCAAAGGTTCCCTCTCCATGTCCCCTTCTCTGAATTTGTTTCTCATGTCCTCGGGACATTTCAGAATATGTTTGGCCTACTAGGGATGTTTCCTGCTTTAGGAAGGGTACTTGGGGATGTCCTCAGGTCTTGGAGATATCAAGGGATGCCCCCACATTGTATAGATAAATTTTTTTTCGTAAAAATAAAAAATAAACTAGGGAAGTTTCAAATAGTTGTTTTCATTCTTTCGTAATTTAACAATCAAATATTCAATTTACAATTTAGTATTTGTATGTGATAGTTTTACTTAATTTTAGATTTCAATTTTGAGATATCAAGGGATGCCCCCACGTTGTATAGATAACATTTTTTTCATAAAAATTAAAAATAAACTAGGGAAAGTTTCAAATTGTTGTTTTCATTCTTTCGTAATATAACAATCAAATATTCAATTTACAATTTAGTATTTGTATGTGATAGTTTTACTCAATTTTAGATTTCAATTTTGAATGGTCAATGTTGAATGCTATAAATGTTATTTGAATTTCAGCTAGTTAATTCGACATTTTAAATAACGTTAACATCTATGACCTTCAACATTCAACACAAGCACACACGTATGTGTATGTATAGATATGTATACAGAGAGAGAGAGAGAGAGAGAGAGAGAGAGAGAGAGAGAGAGAGAGAGAGAGTTTATTTATAGGGTTCCTGGGATAAACATCCCTTTTCTCTCGCGTCCTGCTCTTCTATACAAGAGTTTTCTTTCGTTATCTTAACTTATGGCTACATCTAGAAGAAATATAGAGAGTTTATTGCTTTCATGCATGATTGTACTTCTGTTAACCTGCAACACTCGTTTTCCAGCAGAGCTTTATGTCAGATATCCTGGCTGTAACGATATGGTTTATTAGATGCCTGTTACTGAGTTCAGATGCCATTATCATCTCAAAAAAGAGGATTTCCCTTTTAACCTATGATTAGGCTGTATTTCTTTGACACATGATCGTACTACTGTTAACCTGCAATACTGTCATTTTTCAGCAAAGCAATGTGTCACATACCCTGGCTGTAACAATATGGTTTATTATATGCCTCTTACTGAGTTCAGATGCTGTTTTCATCTCAAAAAAGAGGATTGTTCTTTTAATCTATTATTAGGCAAGTGTATGGACTGTGGAAACGTATTTTTAGATGCATTACAAAGCAGTGAATTTTGTTAGAAGCTGTACTTGCAGTAAAGCAGTGATGGATAATATTGCTGAAGGATTGTTGGATTTACAAACCCAGGAGTTTTGGATTTTTCTGATTGGGAATGAACACATATAAAAAATGAAGATAAAACATGGTGATCTTTTTGAGAGTAACTTGGTAGAATCAATAATTCGACTCTCAAATGTATTTTGTTTGGTGTGCTTGGAAAATCTTGTGCTGTCTTATCAATCTCATTTTTTGTCTTGTTTTCTGGAAAGGCTATATGTGACTTTATTGGTGGTTACTGTATAGACAAAAGATTCACGATAGGGAGGTTTATACCATACAAAGATGGAAAAAATATAATATTGCACCTTCAACACGGAGTAGTAAAGAACTTTGGAATACACCTTGCACAAATGAGTAATATTTGCAGCCTGATCACTATAGTAATACAAATTCTCAATATTAGGTAGACGTACTTACAATCATTTTTAAGATTAAGCTATAATATGCATGCCTGACTTCCTTTTGGTTATTGCTAGGTTCCATCTGCAGAAATAGT
Organism: Taxus chinensis; assembly: GCA_019776745.2. NCBI lineage: Eukaryota > Viridiplantae > Streptophyta > Pinopsida > Cupressales > Taxaceae > Taxus > Taxus chinensis. The sequence continues at coordinate 350,017,712 of CM034157.1, forward strand.
AAAGGTTCTTGGCAAAGAAAAGATGAGCAGCACGGTTCAACATTTTACTGATATTTATCTACGCCTACCTACTTTACCTTCAAATGGGCAACTTACAGAAAGTGATTGTATACGTGTGAGAATCTGTGAAGGAAGGTTTGCATTATTGATACGAGAGGTAGGTTACTTGGAATCATTTTATATTTCATTTCCTGTTTTTCTTTCTTTTTTAGTTGTAGAAACTGCACATGATTTGATTGGTTGCAGAATCTGGATTTCTGTGGTGAGATCTTGGTTTGGTCTTACAAATCTAAATTAAAAATAATTAATAATATTTTAAGTTGGGCCCAACCAATTCTTATTTTGGGACAACTTCATATTATTATTATTAAAATAAAAAGTATTTTTAAATACTAAAATAAAAGAAAAAGGAGAGGTCGTCCCTCTTTAGGAGGGAAAAACAAATATTAAAAAAGAAATAAAGAGGCCTACATGGAGCGCTCCACAAAGAAAGAAAAGAAAAGGCTATAAAAGCAAATGTTGGGGCTCATTGTAAGGCATCATCTTATGAATTTTATACTTCTCTTTTGGAAATTGGAGCATTGAGCTCTCATTTTCACCCTTTGAGGACGAAAACCCTCATTGGATCCAATTGGGAACGAAAACCCTCAATAGTCACAACACTTGGGGATGAAAACCCTCATTTGTTGCATTGGTGGCTTCATACGAGAGTCACAAGTGGACTTAATCGGCATATTTTTGTAATAACAAGGCATTTATCTGTGCACAGGGCACTTCTACTTTAGCTAGGGCCCTTTCTAGGGTGTTTGCACCCTTCCTTCTTTGAAGTGATCCACTTGGAAAGTTTGGGATCATTTTTGAGAGGGTTTTCTCAGTTGGAAAATTGTGATTTCACTTTCATTGGATAGTTGGTCTCTTCAAGATCATTTTGAGCATTGGTTTGTGTTGAAACTCCAAGTATTGATGGAGTTATGAATTTTAGAAGTTTCAATTGTATTTGCACTTGAAATAAATTTATAAAATACATATATTTGGGATATTTCTATGTTAATTTCCAATCCAAATTGTATGAGAATGGATGCCGTTAGGTGCTGCTACAATTCACTGCAATAGGAAGACTTGTTTATTAATTTTCAACCGTTTTAATGATGTATGATGCCCTAAAAGTGTAATTTCCAGTTCACTGCTATGGTTTCTAATATTGTTGGATTTGTTATAAAAATCAGATTATATTCAGCTTGGGTTTGTGTAAATTCCTTGTTTTTGTGGTTCAGCCCTAGAAAGGGACATTACAGTGGTATCAGAGCTTCGGTCTTCCCAGCTTGAGGGTTTTCATGTGGAGAAGATAATTTGTTCTCAAGATAAAAAACGGACAAGGAATTTTTGGGGATGCTAGATTGGGAAGGCTTGCCCGGGCGCAAGAAAGATTGGCCAATAAAATAGCTCAGCTGATCCATACCATTCAAGATCTAAATGGTGGAAGAAGCTTTTCAAAGGAAATCAATAATAATAAACCATCCAAAGTAGACAACATTGCTACATGGTATGAGGAGTATAGGGCTCTTCCGGAAGTTATTAGTGATGCCCTACCATTTTCTGAGTTTATAGGATGGAGGAAAGATAGAGTGGACATTGGAACTTGGTCCAAGCTTCCCCATGCACTAGGGTCATGGGAAGAATATCCTAACCCAGAAGAAGAAAATCTTGTTGGCTAAAGAAAGAAGAGGCAATGGGGCTTGATGAAGAGGAAGCCATGATGAAATTTGAAGGTGCAAATAGTGACGAAGATAGCCATCCTTCTAAGGCTAAGAAGGGAAAAAATCTATCGCAGCAACTAGTTACCAAGAGGGAGCAACCCTTGGGAGTCTTAGAAACCCCCAACACTCTTGCCAAAGTGGAGCTCTTGACTAATTTTCCGAACAACACCATGAAGACACAAGGGTTTGGTGAAATCATGGAGCACATGCCAAGGAATAAGAAGGAGATTAAGGAGCATGCAACCCAAGGTAAAAATATTTTAGTGTTTGATGATGAATTGTTGGCGTCTAATGGTTGCATAGAGCTGATTGTTAGTGGAGAAAAATCAGATTTGGGGAAGGAACAAGGGGATGGCATTGTTGGAAGTCATACCCAAGAAGAAAGGGCATATCCGGGTGCCCATAATCACTCTCAGCCTGTTGGAATTATCCTAATAGTAGTCGATGAAGAGCAAAATGATGATGGTAAGAGCCACGAAGACATTCCAAACACATATGAAGACAACCAAAGGTATGAAACTAATTCAGATTTGTTGCTTTCTACCATGCCATCTCAGATTTGTAGTCATAGAAAACTGATTGAAAAGGATGACCACGGGGCAAGGTTGATGATCCATAGTAAATCACAACAAATGGGTTATCATCATGGTGGCGAGAACGGAGAAAAATCAGAATTGCAAAGAGTTAATGGGGCTAGGATTCTGGGTGACCTTGTTGGGAGGCATGCCCATGGAAAGAGGGTCTCTCTTGATGCTCATGTTAATCCTCAACTCGCTGGAAATTTCATGACAGCAACCTATGGTAAGCAATTTCATCATCTTCATACCAAGAAATTGCTACATCACCTTTATGCTATGTCTTTGCAATGTTTTGGTCATCTTAAGGAATATTCTAACAACTTCGTGAAGATGAAGGGTACCAAATGGGAAGAGGATTCCACTTCAACCCTAGGAAGTGAACTCTTTGTTGACAATCCTAGGCATATTGGTTCCTCCTATGTCGCTGCCATATTTGTGTCATGGAGGGCAACATGGTCAAATTGATAAGAGGAAGAACATGTTGAGTGGCAAAGAGCACATGGATTCTTCCTTGCACATTCCAGATTGCTTGTACAAAGAAGTTTGGGATCCAGGAGATCTTTTCTAGAGTGTTGATACAAACTTTTGAGATTGTTGTTATCTACAACCATAAAATGCAACCATAAGGAAGATGCACTTCTCATCCAAGGTGAAGGAATGGTGTTTACATTGGATGCAATAGGATCTCTAACCACCATCATTCCAATTTTGCATGAGACAATACAATGCTACAACCATGGTGGATGCTCTTCTTAAATTCATCTTTTGAAAATGGACGACACTCTCCTTGGATAGTTGTAGATTGACATTAATGATGAATTTTTTTGGGTTTATTATGATGTGTATAAGGGATTTCAAGTATTGCAGTTGTTGCACCCTTCCTATGTTACAAACATCCAAGATTTTTGAGTTAGAAGTGCTATATTAAAATCCATGATGGGCTATCCTTTCCAAATTTATGTATGGGGCTGTGCATATTTTCCATGGACATTGAGCGAAAGGCAGGTTTGGAGATCCTCTTTCAACTGAATATGATGGGTAAGAAGGTTCACACATTGAGATTTAGCAAAACCAATATCCCAACATCTTTGGCATTGCTTAGAAAGGAATTTAGAGCTGTACATGTATGCTACACCCACTCATCTGCACTCCTAGGGTCTGATCATTAATCCAATTGTGAAGGAAAATTCAGTGGGACAACTTGAAGACAATAATTGAAAATCCAAATCCAAAGCAAGGTAACAACCATTCCAAAAGAGGTGAGCAAAAGTATGGGTATTATTGTTTACATCTTATGTAGGATGAGAATTAGGATGATAAGTGGGCATTGGAACAATGTTTCAATATGGAATGCACAAGGCGAAGTGTTAAACATGGATATCCCAATAGAAGGAAGAGACATCTTGGAAAAGAATAGCAAGGGCCTACTCTTGGGTAAGGTACTTCATGGTAATAAATTTTGGTTAGTTCCAAATATGCATTGTATTATTTCCTTATGGGCTAAGGAAAATGATCTATCGCAGCATCTGGTTACCAAGAGGGAGCAGCCCTTGGGGTCTTAGAAACCCCAACACTCTTGCCAAAGTGGAGCTCTTGACTGATTTTCTGAACAACACTATGAAGACAAGGATTTTGTGAAATTGTGGAGCACATGCCAAGGAATGAAAAGGAGATTAAGGAGCATGCAACCCAAGGTAAGAATCGTTTAGTGTTTGATGATGAATTGTTGGTGTCTAATGGTTGCACAGGGCTGAATATTAGTAGAGAAAAATAAGATTTGGGGAAGGAACATGGGGATAACATTGTTGGAGGTCATACCCATGAAGAAAGGGCATTTCCGGGTGCCCATAATCACTCTTAGCCTGCTGGAATTATCCTAACAACAGTCAATGAAGAGCAAAATGATGATGGATTAGACTTCGGTAAGAGCCACGAAGACATTCCAAACAAATATGAAGACAACCAAAGGTATGAAGCTAATTCAGATTTGTTGCTTTCTACCATGTCATCTCAGATTTGTAGTCATGGGCAAATGATTGAAAAGGATGACCATGGGGCAAGTTTGATGCTCCATAGTAAATCACGGCAAATGGGTCATCATCATGGTGCCAAGAATAGAGAAAAATCATAATTGCAAAGTGTTAATGGGGCTAGGATTCCAGGTGATCTTGTTGGGAGGCATGCCCATGGAAAGAGGGCCTCTCTTGATGCTCATGTTAATCCTCAGCTTGCTGGAAATTTCACGACAACAACTTATGGTAAGCAATTTCATCTTCTTAGCAAGGAATTGCTACATCACCTTCATGCTATGGCTTTGCAATATTTTGGTCATCATAAAGAATACTCTAACCACATTGTGAAGATGAAGGGTACCAAATGGGAAGAGGATTCCATTTCAACCCTAGGAAGTGAACTCTTTGTTGGCGATCCTAGGCATGACCCACATATGTTGGATTTATTGGTTCCTCCTATGTTGGTGCCATATTGGTGTCATGGAGGGCAACATGGTCAAATTGATAAGAGGAAGAACATGTCGACGGGCAAAGAGCTCATAGATTCTTCCTTGCACATTCTAGATTGCTTGTACAAAGAAGTTTGGGATCCGAGAGATCTTTTGAGGAGTGTTGATACAAACTTGAGGACTGCTGTTATCTACATCCTTAAGGCAGCCATAAGAGGATGGGTAACCACAAGGAAGATGCACTTCTCACCCACAGTGAAGGACATGGTGTTTACATCGGATGTAAGAGGATCTCCAAGCACCATCATTCCAATTTTGCATGAGACAATACAATGCTACAGCCTTGATAAGATGCTCTTCTTAAATTCACCTTTTGGATGGATGGTACTCTCCTTGGACAGCTATAGGTTTACATTAATGGTGAAGTTTTTTTGGGTCTAATATGATGTGTGGAAGGGATTTCAAGTATTGACAGCTATTGCACACTTCCTATGTTACTAACATCCAATAGCTTTTTGAGTTAGAAGTGGTATACTATAGCCATGACGGGCTGTCCTTTCCAAATTTTTGTATGGGGCCTCTGCATATCTTCCATGGAGAACGAGAGAAAGGTAGGTTTGGAGATACTCTTTCCACTTAATATGATGGGTAAGAAGGTTCACACTTTGATATTTAGCAAAGCCAACATACGAACATCTTTGACGTAGTTTAGAAAGAAATTTAGAGCTTTACATGGATGCCACACCCACTCATCTGCACTCATAGGGTCTGATCTTGAATCCAATTTTGAAGAAAATTCATTGGGACAATTTGAAGACAACAATTGGAAATCCAAATCAGCAAGGTAACAACCATCCAAAAGAGGTGAGCATGAGTATGGATTTGTATTGTTTACTTTTTATGTTGGAATTACATGATATGCTTCAAGATGGAATGGGGGAAGTGCCAGGCATGGCTATCATGAAGAAGGAAGAGGCACATCTTCAAAAGAATAGCAAGAGCCTACTCTTGGGTAAGAGTACTTAATGGTCATAATTTTTGGTTAGTTCCGGGTATGCACGAGTATTATTTCCTTATGGGGGACACTTGGAGAATTATGTGCAATGCTCACATTTCCTATTTTTGAAAGGAGGTTTTAGTTTTATAATTGTTGTTACATTCTTAAGTTGCTGATTTTGATAAAATCATATTACAAATTGTTGTTTTCAGACTTGAACAACTGCAAGAGCGATCATTTTGAGGACATAAAATCATTGGAAAATAGTGGTGGATAAATATTCAGCTGAAGAAGACAACTACTTCTAGCCAACATAGGTCCAAATTGCGATGAAAAATCAGTTTAGATTCACAGGTGATTCATGAATGTCAGTACTATCGTTTCCAGCCCCCCATATCATTGATAGTGTGGAAATTAGCATGTTGGAGAGATATCATGTACTCTTCTCAGCTGCTGTACTTTAACTTGATCATCTGTTCACCACTAATGTAAAGCACACTACTTGAGTCTACTCGTATAAGTCACCTAAAAAAGAGCTTCTCAATCATATGGTTGAGGAAATTCCAAGCGTGATGTATCTTTAACATTGGCATATTTGTGCATCCTGATATTAAGGAGGTTTCCAACCACTAACATGGATTAATGGGTTTGACTTAGTAATGTAATGTTACAAGATGACAGCTGTGTTTGGTACAACATTGACTAAAGTCAATTTTTGGGAATCCATCTATTTGAATGGACAATCGTAAGGCCTTGACAAACAAAGAGGAAGAGCTGGCCATCACTATCCTCCAAGCATGAGGGGATTGTCCCAGAAGGGAACACATCTCCTTATTCTTTAATGAGTTTGCTTCATGTCGTTAGGGACTACGTTCCAAAGAATGGAGTCCACATAGATCTCAAATTAGGATCCATGAGCTTGCATCTTTGCTTGAGGGCAAGCAAATTTGGGGAGGGAGGACTGTAAAGCCCCCTTCTCTAAATTAAAAATAATTGAATAATAGTTTTAAGTTGCGATTTCTCCAGCTAATTCTTATTTTGAAGACAACTATGATATTATTACCCGTTAAGTACACCAAGAAATTGATTATTGGGATTGACAAGATGTTAGAGATGGGAATTACCTTTACAGTATGCACTAACAAGTAGAGGTATCGCCCCATCTTTAGGAGGGAAATAACGAAAGAGGACCTACATGGAGTGCTCCACAAAGAAAGTAAAGTGTAAAGGCTATAAAAGCAAATGTTGGGGCTCATTTGTGGGCATGACCCCTTGCTGAATTATATGACTTCTCATTTTGGAAGAGGTGGCAAGCATTGAGCTCTACAAATTTTGGACCCCTTTGAGGACGCAAAACCCTCATTGGACTCATAGTTGGGGACGAATCACCCTCAAGACTATGTGTCACAGTACAGAATGGGGACGAAATATACCTCATTTGTTGCATTGGTGACTTCATCTGGGAGTTACATTGGAGCTTCAAAATTCAATGAATAATCAGAATGACATAGGGTTTGACATAAATGGTGATAGGGCACATACTTCCATGCTAGGGCACGCTATGATTGGGGGCTGCCACATTCATATTCTAGCTTATGGCTACCCATCTTAGAGAGGTAAAAGAGTGGATCACTTTTCAGTGGGTTTTCATGGTTGGAAAATTGTCGATTTCACTTTCATTGGATAGCTGCTCTCTTCAAGATCATTTTGAGAAATTGGTTTGCGTTGATATTGTTCAAGTCATTGATGGAGTTATGAATTTTAGAAGTTTCAGCTATATTTGCACTTGAAATAGAATGTTCATATGAAAGTACCTTAGGATGTGGGTGCTGTTAGAGTTCATCTTGCTAGATTTATTGAGTATTTGGGATATTTTTATGTTAATTTTCAGCCCATATTGCATGATAATAAACATGCATACTTAAAAAGTAATTGCTACAGTTCACTGCATTAGGAAGACTTGTGTCTATGGCTACATTTAAGCTGTTTTTAATGATGTATGATGCCCTAAAAGTGTAATGTCCTGTTTGCTGCGAGGGTTTGTAAAATTGTTGGATCTGTTATAAAATTCAGATTATTTTCAGCTGGGGTTTGTGTAAATTCTTTGTTGGTGTGGTTCAGCCCTAAAAGGAAGATTACATATTAATCCTAAAAGCCGTCATGGAAATAGTTCTGAGAATCCCTGATTTTTGTGTTTGGTTTTGATGTGATGTAGCATGAGTATAGAGATCCGTATGTGTTCCTAATCTGTAAACCTGATGAGCTAAGGAACTGTTTTTGAGAGGAGAACATATTGGAAAGATAAGTTTCCACGAGTCTCTCTCTTTAGTGAACTTGATGTTGTTGATAATGCTGTTAATATGACTATGGAACTCTAATTTTTCCATACCATGCTCCCACTTTGATTTGTATCATCGACAACTCTTCCACCACTTTGGTTTTAGAGGGAATGAGTTTAGTGCTCTCTTCAAATTGTTCCGCAAAGAGGTTGCCCATGACTGGAGAGAGTAGGGAATCCATCACCATGCCTTTTGATTACTCATTAACAACACTTATGAAAGTGAATAAAGTAAATCTTAGACTCGGTTCTCCCAAATCTGCCATTGCTTCATTTGTGCAATATTTAACCAACCCAATTGCGTCCTTCATCGGAACTTTAGTGAAAAGGGAAGTCACATCAAAGAGCATGGTAATTCTTCCTTCGCTACTTTATTGTCTTTAATAAAATCAACATCCGCTGATTCTTTGATGAAAGATTTTTTCCTGCCTAACATCGTCTTAATCCTCTTAGCCAACAATTGGCCATAAAGGGACCCCATCTTTATGAATTTTGGGAGATCCATTAATCCTAGGGATAACATTCTCATTAGGGATAAGCCACTTCTTCACTCTCTTTGAACTAGGATTATTTAATCGCTTTGGTAAGTCTCTTTACAGTCATTGATACCAGGTTGGAGTCTAATCTTTTTAACTTTCACTATTTTTGTAAATGGTCCAGCATATTAGCATTATAATCCACTTTGTTCATGATTATAATCTAAGTTGCCGCATTTGAATTTGTGTCCGAATTCGCCGGTGATTAAATTCGTGAAAAATTCGCTGGTAAAAAAATCAGCGATTAAATTCATGATTAAATTTGACTATGAGAAAGATACATTTTTATTAAATATATAAAAACAAAAGATAAATTCACATTTCAAAAGAGACATAATATCACATTTCATTGATTTCATAAGTAGCTATTACAATAATGTGATTGAAAGCAAAAACTTAAAAAAACATGTGCTCGCAGGTTGCGACCAAGCTGGCAGGTGGGATGATTAGTCCGAGCATGGGAGAATACTCGGCGAATTTTGGAAAGTTATCTAGTATTTTTAATTACTAATCTGTTTACAGGCAATCAAAGCTCATGATTTTTTTAGAAGATCGCAAGAAGTTGCTTGGTCCAAAAAGGTGCAAAAATGGATTTTATGAAAATAAGAAAAATATTGCCATCAATGCGTAGAGCTCGAGAAAATATGCACTTTTAGAGAAAAAAACACTTGAAACGGAGCCACAGAATGAAAGTTATGGCACATGCAAGTTTTTACTGCTACATCTTCCCGGACCCTTTCCAAAAATGGCAATTTTTTTTCTATCCTTGTGTTTTTTTCACCGAAAATCCAAAAACGGAAAAAATTGCCAAAAGAGGAAAAAAGACGCGAATTAAATCGTGATTTTCAATGCACTGTTAAAATTCGGCGAATTTCGAATTTTTTCCTTTAAGTTCACTGAATGCGGCAACACAGATTATAATTACAGGAGCATTATCCTTATCTGCCTTTGTGATTACAATGCTTTGACTTGCATTTTGTTTCTTCAAAGCAATCCATTCCACCTTAGGAATATTAGTTGTAGGCACTCTTGCATACCTTACAGCACAATCATGCTTAATATCTACTAAAACATCACTAGGAAGATGTGTCAACATATTTTTGATTTCCGCCATACAATCTCCCCTAGATATGTGCCTTACAACAATAAAAAATGCTAATCCCTTCTTTAAAATGTCAAAAGTTGGTTTGTTTAGTAATAGGTCTAACATGTTGATCTCTAACTTATCTTCCCTTTTTTCTACACTATTGTGTGAGGAAACTCCTTCCTCACAATGCAATATAGAAGAATCCAATGTGACCACCTTTCTCTTTGAATCATGAGCATTTAGACCACTCATTTGCATTACACTTGTATCTCTTAATTGGAATGGTTTGATACACATCTAACTCATTAAATTTTGTACAACCTTAAGAATACAAATATAGGTGCCCATTGTTAGTTTGGGTTTTGTGTGAACATCTGCTCCATTGTCCAAACAAAAAACAATATTGAGTGTTGACAGTGAAACTACTAGCATTCTTTAGGTTTGACATGTAACTCGTGATTGGATTTATGCCTCTTGTTCGTCTCAAAAATAATTTCAGGTTAGTCTCTCATTTGTTGTATTGATGGTTTGATAAATCTTCCATGGGCCATAGACACAAATTCAAGTAATAAAGTGTGAAATTACTTTTTAAGTATGATGTTTATTATCCTTCACTTGTGCTGATCAAATAGATTGTTTAACTACTTTTGAGAAAGGACTTCACAACACCCACATTCTAAGGTACTTTCATATGCACGTTCTCTTTTATCCTTTTGGTACTTGTTTTCAAACCGGTTTGACTAACAATATGACCCAAATTTTTTCTGAAGGGATCATAAGTGAGCACCTAATGGAATTTAATGACAACTTGCCTTGACACCACAACTTCATCCACTCTTTTATTTCTCTAAGATGAGTAGCCATCCTAGCATAGATAGACCAATCATAGAGAAATACATTGAAGTTTCCTATCACCACTTTTGTCAAATATGTATACGATTATTCATTGGATTTTGGCTTATTCCAAAATACATCTTGTTATAGGTATATTTGCCATTCTTTACTTGACACATAGTCTTGAGAGTGATTTCCTCTACTTGAGTTGGTTGTGCTTGGTCAAACCATCCAAAATTTGTAGATCTCAATTCTTGCCACCTCTTCCAGAATGGAGTCAATAATGGAGCAAGGGGTTTATAATTGTCCCCACATTTATGTCGATACACTTTACACATGCAGATTTGGTCCTTTTCGTTATAAAACTGATAAGGATGGGGGATACCCACTTGTTAGTGCATACTGTAAAGGTAATTCCCATCTCTAACATCTTGTCAATCCCAATAATCAATTTCTTTGTACTTCGGGTTCCTCTCATAGTTTCTTAAGTGTTTGGGATAATGTAATGTTCCCAATGGACATAATTTTACACGGATTTCAAGCAATCCCCAATCCTCATATCACAACTTATAACACAATTTAAATTTACTTTTGCAGATCTGAATTTATAAAGGAAATTACCATAGGGATAGAATTAAATGTCCACCATAAATCAACGTGTTAAAATATATGGATTTACTCAAAGGAAGTACCACTAGATTTATCAAAAGTAAGAAATCTTGTATCGAAACATTGCAATTTTCAGATTTTTAAACAAAGGCTGCAAGACATTTATTTAGAGGTGAACCCTTGCAACATAACTTCAAAAATTAGCCATGTTTTTCCTAGAGGTTTTTCATGAGCTGAAACTTTGGATCTTGGGCCAGCAAAAATATGAAGAACTTATTGCCAAACTTAGTATTGCACAACAAACGCAAATTCTATAATTTCATGTTCACAAAAATTCAGGTCGCCCAACACATTTAGGGCATGGTTTAGTTCTCAAAAAATTGGTCAAGCTGACCAATGATTCCAACATTCACCTAAGATATAACAATACAAATCAGGGAGAAAGACACCCAAGAGCTCATAAAATTATGCTCACAAGGGGTACGCTCCACTAGTATCTGATGAGTTTGTAAATCCGTTAACTAATGTTCTATTAAATCCTTGCTACAATCTATTGAACCACTGTTTAAATTCCAATCTCTGAAAATGATTGAAATCTTACTTAATTCACTATGCTCAGTTGTATCCCATCAAAGGACTCTCTTCGTTCTTCAAGGAATGGATTAAATCGTCCTTCGAATGCTAGGGAGACCCAAGTGGGATTTTCGTCCACAAGAGTAAAAAATGCAAGCCAAGGCTCTAACACACAAATTCAGAAAATTCAAGGAGCCCTTAACAAAGTGCAAGCTCTCTCCCCAGGTCCGACTTGGTGCTTATAAAATACCCTAATGATATTATCCCAACAACCTGTGAATTTAGATTCTTCGAACAGATCTTCCCTTCATTTAATATTTTTGGGTTGAGTTGCTTAGCCTCCCAATTCCACTTTAGTATATTATACACAAGATAGTCAAGCATTTTCGTAAGGTGAAGTAATTTGTAACAATGGCCCATCTCCTGCTCTATGTTGAATCACTAAGGGGTTCCCTGCAAGTCGAGGTTTACACTACAAAATAACTTGAAAATGCTTTTACCTTATCGATATACAAATTGCCTATGAACGCTTTACGCAAAAAGTAACCTATTATCAACTTGCCATAAGTACATGCTTCTACTAGTCAATCCCTCGGACTACATGCAATCATAACAATTATAACTCGTAAGGCTCCCTCTAAGTCAAAATTTTGGGCAACCACCCATTGAAAAACAAATGTTGATAGATAAAAAAATGATGGTTGGACAACATTGACCAAGAAAATGTCCTCTTTTGGGAATAAAAATGTTAAATGGTTAGCATAGTCTCCAAAGGAAAACCTTAACAAAACATGCAAAAATATGAGAACATTCTTCCCACTTCCATGTCAACTCCTCAGGTCTAAAACCATCTGGTCATTTCTCATAGCCAAGTTTTTCAAGATAAACTCAACACAAATGATTATTTTTGGTGTTGGAACTTCCTTGACATCTACTCCACCCTCTCGAAACTCATGTAACTCACCTTGCAAAAATAACGAGTTGTCACAGGTAGACAATGGGGCTAAACACCACTCCATTTTGTTTGAGGACTATATTTTTCCAAACTAGTATCCACTTTTGACTAACAACTTTGTTACTATGGACTTCGAGATAGGGTTTAAGGATGGACATGGAGAACTATAAATAAAGGTTCTCTTCATGAATTTTATATCGTGGAATGTAAGAGGTCTCACAGAGTCCTCACAAAAATTCTCTATGTGATCCACTTGTTTTTTTTGGATTAAGGGTAAACTAAGGATTTTTTTATGAGGACCCACATCCTTGTTTACAATATGGGGACCATTTTTAGGAACCTTCAGTGCAGCCAAATTTTGGAGTGTTGCAACTGCAACATATATCAATTATGAGTCCAACTAACCAAATGAAGCCAATTTCTGGAGTGATGCATCAACAACGAATAACAACTAGGAGTCCAACGAGCTGTAACTGTAGTGAAGAACCAAGAGCTACCACTGCAACGAAGAACCAAATGCTGCCATTGCAGCGAGTAAACAAAGAGCTGTAACTGCAACGAAATTTTGGAGATGTTGTAACTGTGGCAAAGCCACCTCCGAGGATGATCTTGTGCCTTGAGGGGATTTGAAACCGGGTGGGAAAGCCCACAACCGTGTGACTTGACCGCACCACGCCCACCCCATTGGCTATGTGATCCACTTGTTAGCAGTTGGGAGCTTTATAATTTCTTTGTTTGAAGAAAAATTAATGTTTCTATAGTTTTACTGCAGACTTCCCTTAAGTTTGTTTCATCAGACACCACACACTTTTGCACTTCTCATGCATATGGTTATGGCAATGCTATTCTTTTTATCATCTCAAATTTCACACCCTTAACTATTACATCCAGTGAAGATATATCACATGAGTTGTAATGTAATTACTTGTATAAATCTGATTATCAGCAACAATATAACACCAATGAACACAATATTTCAGATAAATGATCTCAATGTGCAAGAAGAATAGCTTAGCCACTTCGAGGGGGCAACCTCCAAACCAGATAATAAGACTCAAATGCTGAATACGATGATCAACTACTCCCTACTAACCCCTATATATACTATTCCTATGCTATGGCCAACACCAAGGTTGACCCACTAATGAAAATATAAACATATGTGAAAGAGATACATAATGATAAGAAGTTACGATAACCACAAGCCGACTATATACCATCCAATATAAGATATATGATTAAGGGCATAGCATGCCCCTCCCCTTCGAAGCAACATTATCCCCAATGTTGAGAAGATTTGGATGTTGCTGTAGGAAATTCGCATCCTCCCAAGTTGCGTCTTCATTGTCTAGATTTTTCCACTTGATCAAATACTCAGTGATGACCCTTGTCCTCAATTGCTTAGTGCATGTCTGAAGGATGCATTCTGGTTCCAGGATGATTCTACCCTCTTCATCAAGCCTGGGTAACACAGTCTGTCCAATTACCTTCTTTAGGCAAGATACATGGAAGACTAGATGAATTCAAGTAGCCAGAGGAAGTTTCAGTTTGTATGCTACATTTCCAATCTTCTGTAACACTTGATAAGGACCATAATACTTAGGTGCAAAGCTTGTTATCCTTTTTCTGTTGTTTTAAGGGACATTTGCTTATATGGTTGTAAACGCACAAAAACCCAATCACCGAATTCAAAATGTCTTTCACTATTGCAATGTTGGTTTGCTTGCTGCTTCATGCTTGTTTTGTGACTAATGACCAAATTCTCCCTGAGACAAGCCAAACACCTCTTGTTGGTGTTGAATATGCTCTTCAACTATCTCTGAACCTTTGACTAGCACTCTCAAAGATGAAGTGATAGATGGTGGATGGTACCCACATAATGCCAAGAAAGGAGATCATTTTAGATGAAGTATGAAAAGGTGGTGTTATACCACCATTCTGCCAAGTGGTAACCATTGGACCCATCTCGCTTGCTTATCTGATGTACAAAACAACGAAGATATCCCTCCAAGCACTTGTTTACCACCTTCCGTTTGCCCATTAGATTGGGGATGATAAGAGGAACTATGAGCTAGTTGTGTGCCCAAGCATGAGAACAAGTCAGTCCAAAAATTACTAGTGAAAGATAGGGTCTTGATCACTTACTATAATCTTTGGTGTCCCATGTAGCTTCTGAATTGTATCCCTGAAGGCCATTGCTACTGTACTCGCAACAACTTGATGTGATAAAACACAAAAATGGGCATCTTTGGTGACTTTTTCCACCACCACCATGATTACATTTTTACCTTCTGATTTAGGCAATCCTATGATGAAGTCCATAGACAACTCTTCCCACCTCTGGCTAGGAATAGATAGAGGGTTGTAACAAGACCTGGGGACTTAATTGTTTCGCCCTTTATTTTGTTGACACACCATGCATTCTGACAAAAACTTTTGGACATCTCCTTTTAGCCCTTCCCAGATAGAAAACTCATGCTTGATTCGATGATAAGTCTTTAAGAAGCCAGAATGATCCTCCTACTAGGAGAAGCATGGAGCTAAGCATAGAACCCTATTTTTAAGGACTCAGAATTCTTTACATCAGAGTATAATCTATCTTTATACCATAAAACATCTACCTTTCCACTACAAATTTTTCTAACATGTCATTGGATCCTTGCCTGGAGATTCTAAATCAGAGATTGTGTAGCCTGGGTCATTGATTCCATTCCAGACCTTGCATCCTCCATCCAATCGGCTCTTGTAATACATGGATATGGGCACACATAGTAAGGCATCTAGGTGGATGTATCCCTTTCGAGAGAAAGCATCAGCTACTACATTTTCTTTCCCTTTTTGTATATTATTTCAAAATCATAACCCAACATTTTTGTTACCCACTTTTGTTGTTCCTTAGATGATAACATTTGCTCCAAAAAGTATTTGAGACTATCATGATCTGTCTTTACTTGAAGTGTCTACCCATGAGATATGGCCTCCATTGCTTGACTGCATGAAGAATAGCCATCATTTCTTTCTCATAGACAGGTTTGAGCAGATCTTTTCCTTTGAATTGGCGACTCTCAAATGCAATTGGTCTTCCTTCCTGCATTAGAAGTGCTCCCAATTCATGACCCTGAAGCGTCACATTCAACAATGAAGGTTTTTGAGAAGTTGGGAGTAGCCAAAACTGGGGTGCTGCACATGGCTTCCTTCAACTGCTCAAAGGATTTAGTGGCTACGTCTTTCCAATGGAAGGCATCCTTCTTTAGCAATACAGTGAGTTTGGTTGCTATTCTACCATATCCCCACACAAATCTTCTGTAGTACCCTGTTAGTCCTAGGAACCCACGAAGATTTTTGAGAGTTTTGGGCCTTGGCAATTCCACATAGCTTTGATCTTCTGAGGATCAACTTTGACGCCTTCATAAGATACAATGTGACCCAAGTACTCCACCTCTTGTACACCAAAAGAACATTTGGATGGCTTTGCATAGAGAGTATGTTTCTCCAAAACTTCCAACACTTTATTTACATGTGGTAAGTGTTCTTCCCATGTCTTACTATAAATCAATATGTCATCAAAGAAAACTAATATAAATTTCCTTAATAATGGCCTAAAAACAGTGTTCATCAAGCTTTGAAAGGTTGAGGGTGCATTTGTAACACCAAAAGGCATTACCAAAAACAAATAATGGCCCTCATGAGTTATGAAAGCCGTTTTACAAACATCTTCCTCATTTATTCTAATTTGATGATACCCCAAATGAAGATCTAATTTTGTGAAATAAATAATAGCATGCAATTCATCAAGTAAATCATCAATTACTAGGAATAGGAAACTTATCTTTGATGGTGTACTTGTTGAGTTCTCGGTAATCTGGACACATCCTCCATGTTTCATCCTTACATACCATGACCACTGGTGAAGAATATGCACTCTGGCTATGCTGAATGATACCTGCCTTCAACATTTCTTGAACCATTTTCTTGATCTCACTTTTCTGGGATATAGGGGGTACCTATATGGTCTGATGTTAGGTGTTTGGCTCCCTGGTAATCAACTGAATGGCATGATCATGATCCCTAACTGGTGGTAGTCCCTTTGGAATTTCATCAAAAACAGATGAGTGAGCATCAATAATCTGCTTGAAGATCTGGGTGGCATTGAAGACTTGGTATTTTGTACTTTTATGGAAAATAACTTTGCTATAAATCCATCTACTCTTTTTTTGAGAACCTTTTGCATCTGATGAGAGCTAATAATGTGTGGAGACTTAGGTACCATCCCATTCAATTTTATTGTCGTTCCATCTGAATGAAATCGCATGAACAATTCTTGGAAATTCATCTCTATAGTACCTAAGGTTGTGAGCACTTGGACACCCAAAACAATATTTGCCCCTCCCATATAAATAACAAACATAGGCAAGTCTAACATGTAGTCTCCCATGGAAAGCTTGATACTATGGCTCTTTCCTGTGCAACTTGTTGTCCCACCATCAGCAATCATAACTTGACATTTTTGGAGCTGGGTAAATAAAACAATTGAGGCGGGCAGCTAACTTACTATTTATGAAGTTATGAGTACTCCCCGAGTCAATCAACACCGTCACCTTCTGTTTTTTGAGATAGCCAATAACCTTGAGTGTTTGAGGAGTACTAATACCTGACAATGCATGGCATGAAATTGTAGGTTGGTGATCCTCTACTTCATCTTCTACTGGTTCCTCAACCTCTCCTATAATTTCAGCTTCCTCATCGTCCTCATTACCTCCGTCAATATAGAACAACTTCTTCTTAGCACATTTGTGTCCCGGTCCATATTTGCTATCACAGTTAAAACATAATCCTTTTGCTCTCTTTTCTTCATTTGTTGAGGAGTCAGTCTAATTGGCCTAGAAAATGAAGGTGGAAGAGATACTATGGTCTCTAGTGTTAATGAAAGGTGACCTCCTACTACAAAGAACTTTTTCCTCTTCTCGATGTGCCATGATAATAGAATCAGAAAGATTGAGTGGATTAAACATACGTACCTCATGCTCGATGTGGTCCTTAAGACCCCTAAGAAACAAGTCATTCAAATTCTCTTATGGAATATTCTCCACCCTTAAGGATAATGTTCTGAAATTGATGCACATAATCTTTGACTGATCCTGTTTGCCGTAATTTTGCTAATTGACTAAAGTAGTTCTCTGAAACACTGGAACTATAGTGCAATTGCAACTCCTCGGTAAAAAATGTCCAAGTAACACCGAGACCCTTCTTTTTCCTCTGAGCACATAACCATCGATACCAAACGAATTGGTCTAGTTTAAGATACAGGGATGCCAATGTCACCTTTTATCCTGATTGTATTTGATGTAACTCAAAGAAGTTCTCCATTTGATTTATCCAATTCAGGGGATCCTTACCAACAAATTTGCTCATATGCACTATCGGCATCATGTTCCGTGGTTGCAAATAAGTTGGATTCTGATTGGGCTGGAAAAGTGATCCAACATGGTTATTTTGTGCATGATTTTGAACTGAAGATCCTCTTTGGTTGATATAGGGGGGATTTGGGCCATACTGTTTACCCTTTAGATGTTGCATGATATCATCCAACCGATGATTGATTTGGTCTATGTCTCCTTTATAGGCCATCTCAGATTGTACATTTCGCAGCTCATACTCATGTTGGTTCATCTTATGATCAACTGAGGTAAACCCTAGTGCTGAGGAATTTGTTTACCTCTTCTGACTCCTCTTCAATCACTACCCCATCTTTATCTGGGGTTTTACCTTGAGTAACCGGATTCTTTTTTGCTCTTGTGGAAGGCCCTGCCATGATGTCAAACCTTAGGGTTTAGGGTTTCGATATGAATTTGGCCGAACAGGAAAAAACACAGAGAATATACTAATACTATTTTTTGAGAGCTTTCCGAAAATGTAAAGAACTTCAAAACATTCCACAATTTGCACTCTAGGGAGTGA
Source organism: Taxus chinensis (assembly GCA_019776745.2). NCBI lineage: Eukaryota > Viridiplantae > Streptophyta > Pinopsida > Cupressales > Taxaceae > Taxus > Taxus chinensis. The sequence goes on from CM034157.1 coordinate 350,036,395, forward strand.
TTTTATGAAAAACCCTAAATTTGTAATAACTTTTGCAAAATAAATAAAAAAAGTCAGAAATTTTCAAGGAACCTTAATTGAAATGTTTCAAAACTCTGGTAAAAATATCTCCCACCAATTCGCTCTGGTTCGCAATATATGGAGGAAACAAAAATTTAGGGGTTTTGCCCTAATTTTGGCCCAGATCGCAACTCTGGTACCTCTTGTAATGAAATTACTTGTATAATTCAGATTATGAGCAACAATAGAATATCAAATAACACAATATTTCAGAATAATGATCTCAATATGCAATTAGAATTGCTTTGCCACTTCGAGGGGGCAACCTCCAAACCATATAGTAAGACTCAAATGCTCAAATGATAATGAACTACTACCTACAATCCCCTATATATACTATTAATATGCTATGGTCATTACCAAGGTCGACCTATTAACCATGAGAAAGTATAAATGATATAATAAAATGATATGGTAAGCCACAAGTCGGCTACTCATATCCTGATACAAGCAATAGGTTAAGGGCATAACAAAGGCTCCTTGCTCGAATACCAACCTCCATCTGGCTAAGTATGATGTCCATTGTCTCATCTGTCTTTGCCAAAGCTGGGCTTATCTTCATATTTGTTGATGCTGAAAACGAGAGATATATTTGATGTGATGTATATCACATCTACCCAAAATGTATCTTTCGCCACCACCACTTCACCCTCCTCGCTTTGTATTGGACTTTCCCAACCATGACCACTCATGTCTCATGATTATAAGTTGTAGGGGATCTTGCAACTCAAATATCCTATCCAACAAAATAAAGTAGGATGCAAAGTTGGTGTCTACTAGCTTGAGTAATTTTTTCCACAAAAGGGTGGAAAAGAGTGTTGGTGATGTTTGCTGTTCGCATATGAACATTTGCGCCTCTCTAGTTGCAACCACTACCTTTTTTAGCCAATCAATTTTTCCAATGTATTTGGGTGCATTGTTCATGGCCTATACACAACACGAGTCCAAAAGATATGCTTGTAGGTAGCCTCAACAAGCTTCATTGTTGCACTAGACATGTAGGTTGCGTCTTCAACTACCTGTAGAACATTAGAAGGGCCAACCTCCTCAATGGTATCTCTCAAGAAACTGGAATTATTTATCCTTTTGCTTGCATAAACATTAAACCTTCCGCAAGAAACAAGGTCATTCTTTCATGAGAAAATGATATTAATGAGTGGGCGATGTGTAATATTTGTCCATCCATCCGTGATAATGTTGCACTCATGAGAGACCAATGTGTCCCCCACCTCCTCCACCAATAAATTAACCTTCAAATAGTTCTTATCCAAGCATAACTTGCTCCTACTTTGGCCACCTTAGCCATAACCTCCTTGTAATAAGTAAAGCTCGTAACATGAAATGGGATGCCCACAAAATATAAGAATTTTTCAATGGTGTTGTTGGCCTCCTCCCTAGCCTTTGTATTGCACCATTATTTGCTTCTCTAGTCTTCCATGTCTAAGCAACATGCGTTAGAGAATGAAAATGACATGACTAGTAATAATTTGGCCTAACATGCTCAATTACAAGAACAAGAGAGCCGCTTCTAGGGCCGTCTTCTTCAAAAAATCCAACTTACTTAGACTTAGATGTTTAAAGTTGTTAAGTTTGAGAAAGTGGTCAATGAACTCAATGATAAGCTCTAGGTAGCAGAGGAATAGACCAACCAAGCAAATGAGATGTTGCAGGAAGCTGCGTAGATGGTCAAAGGTTCTTGAGAACATGAACTTCTAGCTGCCAAGTAGTTGCAACCATAGCTCAAAAAATTGTAATCAACAGCCAAAAATTTGACTCAGAAATTGGGAATCTGAAATTTCTTAGCAACTTTATCACTACTAAAAAAAATATATAAATTCATAAAATAAACTTAAATTACATGTAAAATATTGTTAAAGGACAGGAGAACTGAATGTTCAAAATGCCATAAGTATAGTTTCTATTTATTTTTAACCAAAAAAGAGTACAACTATGAAGTACAAAGTTACAAACTACAATGATCATAGAGTCATATGAAATTTAATATATCAATATACATATTACATTTCATCAGGTGCACCTAAAATAAGTCTACTGCTGTTGCCTCGTGGAAGTGGAAGGTCAAGATTCCTCCTCTGCAACACCAACATCATCGTCCACAAAGATATTATTTGGATCCTCACTAGCGCCTCCTAATGCCCCTGATGCTATAGTTTCTTTTGTCTTCCTTTCCAAATTTGCTATCTTCTCCTCGATAAACATGGGCTCCACATTATTAGCAATCCAATTGTCATATGGATCGATCTCAGCCAAGTCAATTGCATCATAACTTTGCACCCCCTCCACTTGTTTGATGGGAAGACACTAATTTAATCGTATGATGACAAGGTCATTGAGGTGTTGTGTTGTCCACCTCTTACGCTTCTTTGTGTGAACAAATTTGAACATGCTCCAATTACGTTCACACCCACAAGTGCTACACGACCGACACAAAATGTAGATGCTAGCATTTGAATATTAGGTGTTTTCACACGATAATCTTCTTGTTGTCACTCAGATAGAGAATGGTGTGTGTACTCTCTCTTCTGTTGACAAAATTGGAACACCTCAAGGTTGTGGGTAACCTATGACTGAGGTGAACCTCCAGAGTGGGCTGGTTCCCTTGTGAATCACCTAAAACTAATAAAATTGACAAAGAAAAGGGAGAAGGAATGCAGGAAATATAAAATTGCGGTGATACACCAATGATTTGACACACACACGTACTACTGCATACAAAAAATATAGAGATCCACACACATGCACAACTTTAGGCTAATCTGCAAAAATAATTCAAAGGTTTAGGCAAGGTACAACAGTATAGGGAAGAAATTCCACAACAAAGTAATACAATACCCTAATAAACACAAGGAATACTTAGAAAACCAGTGATATGAGAAGGCAAAATGGAGCTTTTCTATTCAAAGATGCATGTACAAGCTAGGATTGCCAGAGCAAAACAACTGGAAGAGTGTGTATATCAATTTCTTCATAAAAATTAGCCTTTAAAGGCTGCTGCCATCCATTCTAGACCTCTGTTGTGCATGCAAAATAGAATATATTATTTTATTCACCTCTTTTACTGCTCTCTGACCATGCAAGTGTCATGAAATAATAATAAAAATAACCTCCATGGCTGCTTTTAGCACTGCTGCGTGAGAAGTTTAGGCTTGCTAAGTTGGATTTAAGCATGCAAAAGTGTTTGGAAGTAACTTGAACTTGCCCATTTGACCTGCGTTGACCCTAAATCTGGAAGCATGCAAGGTTTTATGATCAAACAATTAAATTGAATAAAAACCTCTTCCCTTTAAAACTCCAAACATGCAGTTTTATTCCTTTTGAGCTTTTCCCTAATCTAACCAGTTTTTGTCTTTTCCTATTTTTACTTTGTGCTTTTTCTATTTGGCCTAACAATGCTCTTTAGACTTTAGGCATTGACCTTTTTGAATCCTTATCTTTCTTTTCTTTGACTGCTGCATTGATTTGGCCTCTTGTGCTGCCTTGAAGATGGCATGCAACTACTGTAAGACAATTAAATTAGCACCTCCTTTGCTGTTGGAATTTTAGCGCCACCTTTAGGAATAAATAGTCTAGGCAATAAAACTTATTTAATTACCCTCAAAGTTCCCATTTGGCGCAGATTTTTATGCTAAAAAACGTTCATTGTGGGCCACAGGTTCACTTTTAACTACTGTTTAGCATTACTTCTGCCTTCCTTGGCACCAACTTCCTATTCTTAGCTGCTTATTATTTATTTATACAACTTTTTCTTAACTGCCTTCAGTTGCCTCTATTTTTGGCACTGTATTCCCATGCTTGTCTTTAATTCTTTGTGCATGCAAGCACTCTATTTTGGGCACGTGCTATTTTGAGCGAATGCTAAAAATAGAAATTTTCACCATTCACCCAATTTCCATCTAGAACACTTTATTTTTAGCGAATGCTAAAAATAGCAAAACGCTAAAAATAGACTTTTTGCCAAAAATAGCCAACTTCTTAAAAATACCCTTGTTCGTTCTTGCATGGAAAAATATGGTAACACTTCCCACGAAGGATCGCAAATATGACATTTATAATTTTTAAGTCAACTAGGCATGAATAAATAAAAGATGTCTAGTACGAGTATCTACAAGTAACATGACTAAAAAGTAAAACCGAATGACTTAATTTGTTTTTGGCTGGTTGAGAGGTGTTTCTTCTTTTAATGCATAGAGTTGAACAAAAGAGTCCCTGTTACATTCCTTAAAATCTGCAATTTATCAGTAAGATCTCTAGCCTCATCACTAGGGATCACCCTCTCCATGCATGCATGGAGGCCATCCATAACCTCCTCATTGGCCTTATGAATAGAAAAAATTCGGATTCAACTAGTATGTTATTGCATAAATGTTGGTGGATTGTCTTGTTCTAGCTCCAATTAATTATCTGCCAAATGGGTTCATATTTTCTTTTATTATTCCCTTATAATTTAGCAGTGCCCCCCTATTAGATTTCTCTCCCCATCCACCAAATGTAGAACTCAAACCAAAGGCTTTGGCACCTAAAACAAAATAATACACAAATTTAAAAGCAAATTTATGATTTTTTAATAACAAATAATTGATAAATAAAAAATAGCTAAGTTTAGGTTACATTAATGATTTTCTCCATTTTCTTTGCAAACATATCATCAAAAAATGGTCTTCGCGACCCTTTCCCTTTCAACCTTCCTAGCATTGGGAGACTCAAACCATTGGTGACACACAAAGATATGCTTAAGGGATGTTAGCTAGGCAGCAATGCTCTACAATGTGATCAGGTTTGTGGCGAACTGTGTGACTTCTAGTCGCACAAAACTTCGTACCATTAGTGTGCTCTCTGATCAAGTTTATCACCCAAGTGTGGTTGTAAATGAATTTGGTAATATTTCTTACATCTTCAACCACATTTGTCACCCATGAGCGTTCTATGTCCTCCTATAGGAGATTTAAGCAATGCACTGCACAAGGGGTCTAAACAAGTGTAGGGTGACTCCTCAAGTAAGTTTCCCTGTTACATATGTCGCCGCATTGTTTGCCACAACTTGGACGACATTATCCATGCCCACCTCCTTGACCTGTTCATCCAACATATCACACAAAGTGTTTGGCGTTTTCACTTGGGGAGGCATCAATTGACTTCTAGAAGACTAGTTGCTCACTTGAAGCCACTAGAAAGTTAATCAATGCTCGTTTTTTCCCATCCGTCCACCCATCAAACAAAATGGTGCAACATTTTTTTCGCCATACCTTTTTCTTTTGCTTTTCTATAAGACTTTCGTAAAATTTGAACAATTTGCACAAATTTAACACATAAGTAATATTGTTCTTTCTATATTATTCTCTATATCGAATTTACCCTGCTGTTACAAATATATAGGAAAACGTCTCCTATAATTAAGGTGGTTTAATGGCTATTGTAACACAACTAGTATCTCTCAACAACTAACCTATATACGTGAGTTTGTTACAACATACGATCTCACATTATATATGAGTTGTTATCTAACTCATTCATATAATTACTCACATATATATTATATTATCCTTGATAATATAATTACACACAATTAATAATGTAAACACTGTTTATTCCTTACATTCACCTTCTTAGAGTGAACATTATTAATTCCTAACATCACCTCCTTAATGTGAACATAAGGAAGACCCATATTTTGAAGAAGTCAAACCACCTCTTGAAAGCTCTGCTTAGACCAAATACACTCCAAGTTCTCTTTTTACCCTAATAAAGGTGTGGGCGTGAGCCGAATTATGTAAGACTAATCCCTTACCCCTTGGGTTCATGTGGGATTTTCCCTTCCTCTTAGGGCATCCAAATTTTGAATCTCCAAGATTCACAAGCTTAGAACCATAGTTTCAAAAATTGCGATTTATCGGCGATAAATTGCGATAAATTGTTTGCAACCACGAAAACGATAAATCTTTTGAAAAATCGCGATTTTTGTTATGGCGATAAAAAACCCTAGAAAATCGTGGCTAAAATCGTTGAAAATCGCGGGTGAAATCGTGGCTTAGGTTTACATGCGAAAAAAGACCAAATCGATTTGTTTTTTAACCTGTTTTCTCTTGCCCGACTCGGTTTTGCTCCTGCGACTCGCATTTACTCCATTTGTGGGCATTCGACGTGGGTAGGAGGGCATTTGACGTGGGTAAACTGTAAGAGGGCATTCGACGTGGGCACGAAAAGTTTGTGGTTGCAGCGAAGTGGAGGGCACGAAAAGTGCAGAGTTCGTGGTTGCAGGCTGCAGCGAAGTGCATAATAAAAAAGAATATTATTGATATTTGATAGTGATACTTCAAAAGTCACATGTGACATGACTCTATGAGCATTTTTGTTTGCAAACTTTGTACTCTCTTTTTTGGTCAAAACTTAATCGAAAATATGCATATGGGCCTATGGCATTCTATAGAGTCACTTCTCGCATCATTTAACATTGTTTTTACATTTAATTTAAGTATATTTTATGAATTTAAATGTTTTTAAAAGTAGCGATAAAGTTGCCGATTAATGCCGATTTTTTGCCAATTCCCGATTTCCGATTCAAAATTTGGCCTGCTGAACTATGATCCCAAAATGCAGAGCAGATGAAGGATGCTTAGAACTATCTAGGACAACCATTACAATTTTGCAGATTACCTACGAAGATCATCTTCTTCACTACTAAGGTCATTTTTCCTGAGAGACATGGAATCTTTCCCAAGATTACAGCCATCAAGAAATCATTTAAAAAAAATTATCCAATTAGAATCAGTAATTGCCAATGTTCTATTGTGCGAAACCATTTAGGTGGATCTAAATGGCTAGATGGTTACTGTTAATTTGAACCATTTGGACATCCTCATGCAAACAAAGTACCTTCACGGAAACAATACAAAGAAGAGTGAGGATTAAATCACTTTATTAAACTAAATGCTTATGTGACTTCTAATTGAAAACACACATTTGAATTATGATTTGTTACAGATAAAACAATGGTGTACAAAGGACGCCCTACATACTTATTCATAATCCTTAGTAAACAAGAAACCAAAACTAGGATAGAGGAGGTTGTTTTATCAATGCCTCACGATTGCTTAGATATCCACTGGAATTACTTGATAGTCAACTAGCTAGATTTATTGCTTCCAAAAACTACTAGACAAGTAACCATAGAATAGCTTACACTCTGAGCCCCTATCCAAACAGAAACCCTTTATATGCTATTGGTGACTCAAATCATGGGGAGTACGACCCTTGAGGCCCCTTGACTTCTAATATCATGTCTGGTTATATATCTCTTCATGTCTTACATTGAAAGGAATCTTGGTATGTACCAAGATTTTTCCAGGAAGAACTATTCTTGATTCTTTGAACGTTTATAGGTACCTAGACGTGACTTTCGAGTGAACAATGTGACCTAGGACCATACTATGGCAAACGTATGGAAAGGAAGCTCATTATCCTTGGTCATAGGATGGACCACATCAGCAATAAAATGAAGGTTGTGGAGGAACAGCTCGTGAAGTATCATATAGCATTCCTAACCCCACACTACCTAACATCAAGTCCAGGCTTTTCACAGATATACATAACTATTTCATGCAGGTACAATATCAACAATTGCAGCTCAGTCGTTCCAGTCATAGATGGAAAACTCGGCGAGTACTCGCCACTCGTTTGCTGAAACAAATACTCGCCATAAAAACTCGCCACAGAAGACTTGCCGAGTTTTGGCGTGTAGTCGGCAAGTCTGAGCCATTAACTCGCCTGACGCTTTCGTGGGTTTGTTGTCACTTGGCATATCCTTTTTCTGCTTGCTCAGCTTCCTGTGTATGATCTATTTGTAAATGTACATGCATACATATTAATGCGTATATCATATATGTGTATTCACACATTTATTTTGGAAATCACCTAATCGTCAATATCTCATTTATCTTCATGAGACTCTATCTATACTATATAGTATGTAGTATATACATATATATGTAGATGTGTATATCACTATATGACAATATGTACATAAGTCACAAGGTTAGTTCATGTTCGACAAGGATAAAACTCGGTTCAAGTTCAACAATGGATAAGTTTTGGAAAAAAAGTCTTTCATGTCATGTTTTATCATTCTTTATTTTCTAAAAAAACGCCAATCATCATAAATTCATATTACTTATCAGTCAGTTGTTTCGCATGATGATGCGATTTTGCATTGTATTTGTATTCAAATGCTATTCACATAAGCAGCCCTAACTAGCAGCACAATATCGTACAAACTCATTTGGTACATTTTGTAGCTATATTTTGCATAAAATTTATGTTTTTGAAAGAAACTTGTTTATTTTTTAAGTTGTTGAATATTCTCAAATATTCGCGTAGTCTTGCCGAGTTTTTGCCAAGTCAAATTTATTGGGTTTGGCTAATATTTGCCGAATACGAGTATGAAAACTATGCCTAGGATTACTTTGAGGAACACAAAAAGTAACCAAACTTTTTTCAATGGATGAGTCTCAACCCCGACTCTGTGGAGTTGAGGCAATAAATGAGGCCTCAATGTCAAAATAATCCCTTGCTACCCTTTTATTCACTAGGGTTGCATATGCATCTTTGGTCCTTTTTTTTATTGCATAAGCCACAAGGAAAACAACTAGCTCTCGTTGAGCCTCGGGTGGTACTTCTGTGCATAATCTCACTTCATTCCTTGATATCCGTGCAATGCAGAACTTAAGGCGATAGATCCTCCACTCAACTCCATCCCACAGTAATTGTATAAAACACCATTGCCCTCTGCTCTTTCTCAATGTTTCCAAGAAGGTTCTTGTAGCTTAGGCTTATTGCAGGAAGGAAAACCTGAACCGGATGCCAATGCCATTCTAAAAAGGAAAAGAAAACAATTCTTAGTTTTACAAGATCTTGAGAAATCAAATTAAATGAGGAAATTCAAATTTAGGACCATATTAACCTCGGTCAAAAGAATTAAAATTATTAAATATTGTAAAGTAGCTTCTAATGCTGACAGCATGTGGCGAAAGCAGATGTAATCATGTAAGTTTGTTGGATATAAACAGATACAAAGGTCCGCAGACTTGACCAAACACTAGTGAGAATGCTCTTCTCTTACTATTCAATCGAAGATTTTGCTATTTACAAGTAAATTGAAGATCATTTCTAAATCCTAACATATATGGCACAATATTTCTCATATTTAAGATCCACCACCACCCACGTTATACAAGTCAAAAACATACAAATGCATAATACATAATACATATAGCAAAATCCTAGCTATATTGAAAAAAGAATTACAACAAAGGTATATATGTTTGGTCCCTAAACAAGATGAAATTCATTTGGGAGCTACAGGGAGAGGTTCAAATAATGTTATCACAATGAATCAAATTCATTTGGGAGCTATGGACTGCTAATGTCTAATAATAATGGATAAGAAAGTGTTGTTTGAACTTCTGAACACGGATTCTATTCTTTTCTCCAAGCAATTTGTCCCAAAGCTTGTTTATCATACATTTAAGTATCAATCAAGGTTGTCAACTTATCAGGGTGCTCCTCAAGGAATTCAAATTCTTCAACTTAACAAGGTCATGGAGCAATGCTGGCTTTTTAGAGTCTAAGCACTTAGGGTCTTAGACAAATAAAGACTCACAAGCAATGAAAATAAATTAAAACGATTTTGGTTTTGTAACCTTTTTCTCGTGCTTCCTACAGGTTGTGCCACTGTATTCCTTGAAGCCAAAGCTTGATCTTTGAACGTTTGAAACCGTAGACCGTACCTAGCAAACTGGAAACCCTAGCTGATTCAAAATTCTAGCAGGAAGTCACGAAATTTGTGGAGAGAAATATCGCAAAAAAGGTATAAACAACATTTTTTTAATTCTGGGTGCTTTATACTATTCATATGCGATTTAGTCATTGATAATTGGCGAAATTACTCACCGAAAACTGGCGATTAATTGCCATAACAACAATCACAATTTTTCAAATGATATATTGTTTTCCACGCCAATTGCAATTTATCGCTAATACGTGGCTTTTTTTGAATAGAGGCTGCAAGAGCCTACCATTGAGTTTTATACCCTTTGAGTCGAGCTACAACAGATAAAGTCTGAATGGATAGCTTTTTTGGTTCCCTTCCGACTCAATCATCTGTATCTTTCGGGACATTTTTTTTCCCTCCTTGTTGAGTTGTTTTTGTATGGGTTTTGACAGATGGTATAGATCATCGCATTAGTATTGTCCTGGTTATCATTGTATTTACATCTTTCAGTAGCCAACATATCATGTGGTTAGTGATTGTATCGTTGGCATTATGTAGTAATGTAATGCCTCTCATTCGTATGTTTGGTTTTTGAGGTTTGTGTTAATCAACAATCCATTTGTTCTTATTGTCATAAATAGAACAATGAAAATTGGGGAAAGGCTTCTGAGTACTAGGTCCTCCCTGTATCAAACGACTTGTATTGAGCACTACCTATGCATGAAACATTGACTACTCTCATATTTTACGATGTTGTATTGTGGTATGCATTTACTATTTGGTAATTGATATTCTATGATAGTTTGACTATAAACATTTTGGCACTGTTGGGGTTTCAAATAGAGTCTCATCCCCTTTCCCTTTTGGTATCTCGCGGGATTTGTACCTTAGTTGATGGCATGACAAGGCACTTTACCATCATCCTGACCGAATGAACTACGACCCTGTCACCTCTGTAAATCCTGAAATTGTGTAAATCCCCCTTTCCACATGGTAGATCTATACAAATGTAAATCCTGAAAGTCTGTAAATCCTACATGTTAAACACATCCAATAATTACGACAACAACAATCTCTACATCACCAACAGCTCCAACTATCTTGAATTTTGTCTTCCCTTTTCATTCCAATTTTTATCATGTTGTCTACGAGTTGTGTTGGAAGGGAGACTGACTTGTTTAAAAGGGGTTATAATGTAGACCGTAACATAAGTATTGTCGTGGTTATCAGTCTAATTATATCTTTTAGTATCCGACTTATCATGTAGTTAATGATTGTATTGTCAGCCTCAGGTAGTTTTGTAATGACTCTTTTTTTAGATAAGGGTAAAGGAGGGTTTTGAAAGGGGCCCTACCCTGTTACAAAGAAAGGATCTAAAATCCAGATGCTACAATGAAGATCACAAGAAACAAAACAAAAAGAGGGACTGCGACAACAAAACAGCCCAAAAACAACCAAAACATAGCCAAAACACAGCCTGTCAGTAGCCAGAAACCAATAATATTGCCAAACAAAAGCACAAAGGCAAAGGACCCAACTCAATATTGTTTATCTTTATCCTTCACTTAAGTGGAAACCTTGAGGACGTTTTTGAGGAGAGGATCTCTGTTCTCAGCTTCCTTTTTATTCATCTCCCCTTTACTGCTACCTTTGGCATTGAGCTCCTTGATGATGGAGCTGAAAAGGGCGTTTTACATGTCAAATCCATCAGCTAGGAGATTGTAGTTTTTTTCCATAGTCTCCAATCTAGCTTTCACATTCTGCCAGTTTTGGGTGATCTTGTCAACCTTGTTAGCTTTAAGATCTTTGACATTGTTGCAAATCACCCTAATATCTTTTCTAAGCTATTTAATCACATCCTTTTGAAACTCAAGTTCATTGTGAACCAAATCCTTAGAATTTTTATCAATATTCTTTCCTAAAGAAAGAAGACAATGTGCAACCATATCACCATCAGAACCTTGCTGAATGTTGTCCATGACATTGCTAGTTTCTTCAATGCTTTTGCCCTTGCTTGCATGACTTCTAAGAACCCTAGTGATGCAAGAGCATCACACTTTGATGGAATAAAACATAGGTCAAGCAATAATAAGCCTTTGAGAGGCATTGAACATGTATTAGGAGTTGTCATAAGGTTTGAATGTTTGAATTTGAGATGTAAATTCTCCTTTGTACAAGTGTAAAAGTAAGTTTATTAAACCAAAATAAGGTTATTGTTGGGTGTCTAGGTGTGTGTGAGCAGTCTTATCTCCATTATCTCTGAAGGAAAAGGATTAAAAGAGTCTAAATATATTGTATTAACAGCATTAGCTGTCCAAGGTCATGATTGACTAACCAATTCCTTGAATTGTGCTTGTATAGTGGGGGGTATCTCTCAAAAATAGGACTTTTATGCCTAGACGAGGATTAATACAGCTAATTCAAGCTATGTAAGGGCAGTAGAGGTCGAGTATCATAAAGAGGACAGAGAAAAATGAGTGACTAGTGTAGAGAGGGAGTTGAAAATTTGGGGAAGAAGTGCAAATCAGTGTGGAACATTATGTTGTAGAGCATGTTTGAATATGAAATGAATGGAATTGGACTTGTTGACTTCATAAACATTTGAATCCTCCTTTATAGTATGCATGTTACATGATTACAGTGGAAAATGCATGATTCAGGGATGATCTAAGTCTTTTGTTGCAGGTTACAGTGGATTGTGCATGGAAGATATGCCCGGACAGTGGACATGAAACCCTATTTACCATTTATTTGTTAAAATTCTCTTGACTGCTAATATACAAAGATCCTACAGGTGTTAAGGAACATAATCATTATTTTTGCAGATCTTGAAAGTCTATGGTATGGCTTTTATAGCTAATTGTCTTCTCTCAGGCTCGATCTAGGGCTTCCTCTAGTTTTTGATTGCACTGATAGAATAAGCTAAGATTCTCAAATTATCTCTGTCTCCCTTCGAATTAGATATGCCCAAAGTTTCATAGTGATTGAGCAAGTACAATAAAAGATATCGATGACAGTATCTTTGAGCTAAACTGGCATCTTTACAGTAGACAGTGTAGGAGGCATTTTGGTGTCATTTTGAACAAATTCGAATGGATCAAGAACAAGATGATATGGAGTGAGACCTCAGAGCCGTAAGAAGGAGCTGGAACGAGTTTTTGAAGAAATTATTACTATCTTGGAGTCGAGGATTACTGTAGAGGTTGTAAGACTGTACTAAGTCACTAAGAAAGGCTACAAAGAAGGCTGAGTTGGGAGAAATGTGCTAATACCTAGTGCATGCAAGTTTGGGAACACTTCAAACATAGTAAATGATGCCTATAGAACACAAATCCAGAGCATGGAATTCTCTTACTTGCATTTCAAGGCTTGAGTTGGGCAACGAGGACCATAAGAAGCTTGGGGCAGAGTGTCAAGAAGCAATTTGAAGACCATTGCTAGAGCAACCATAGAGGAGCCTAAATCTTTAGATTTGATACCTTTAACATGTCTAACAGGTATGAATGATATTTTGCTTTTATTTACAACATGACTTCACAAGGAAAGCAGGCATGGTTAAGAGGACTTAAAGGGTATATGTGCTAGTAACCTCATGAATGGATTTTGTAGTATGAAACAGTCTTGCATGTGGATATAGAAGACTTGATCATAGGTTGCTCTTATAAGGCATTCATTTAGTGATCATAGGTTGCTCAAGATGATGACTAGCAACATCAACTCCTCATGAGTACCATGGTAGGGGCTTAAGGAGTCAAGTTTGGAATTAGAGTATTAGACTAAACAGAGCAGTCTTAACACGTTGATTGATGATACAAGTTGATAAAACTCTTAAGAGCTCCTATTCCGTCACGAGCCTGCTGTATTGAACACTATAGTACAGAGTCCCTGATCACTCAGTCTATATATCATAAATGAAGTCTTGAATATGCATTGGGAAGGACTGGTGGTCCATAGAAGGATGAAGCTGAGCTAAGGCAGTCGCTACACTAGTTAAGACTAATGTTGTGAGTACAAGAATAAGGAGGGAGTGTTTGCTAGGAGCTAAGGAGACGAGAGTTGAGATTTGAGCTAATGGACTTTGTGGAAAGGTTAATGAGAACAAGAGAAGGCAGTCAGGAACTTCATGGTAGGTCTGTCATAAGACTAGTAATTGTTTATTTTTTGTATTCAGGAGCTAGAGGCATGAGTAGCAGGGCAGCCTGAAATGTTTCCTCGACTGTGGATCAAAGCTTAGAAGGAAATGTAGATTTTGGAAAGTCAAGCAAAGTGAATTTGAACAAATTTTACGCTCTTAAGCAAATCTAGTAATTGGGCAGGAACTCCATTTTGCCAAGTATGAACAAGATGATGAATAGTTCTCTTTAATAGCTGAGATATTGATGAGTTGTGATCTACATCACGGTGACAAACTGAGCTAAGAAGGCACATCACCTAGTAGTGTGGATCTCCTCCCCCAGCCTTTTTTGATATTCAGGTTGCTAACAGAAGGGGCATTAGGCAGAATGATGGGGGCAGTGTTACGTTTGGGATTAAGATTTATGAAATGGGAATGGATAAGGATAATGACAATTGGTGCAGGGGATAAATTCTCTTTCCCCATCTGACGTCTTTAATAGAATTTTCCAAAGACAAAAGAATGTAAAAAGGGAAGCTTACCAGATTTTGTCTGCCAATTTTTTTCAAGAACACCAGATGATAAGTGTTGATAAGGTGGAAACAACCTTCAAGAGTCACATGCTTAATGAGGATTTCGGCTACCTCATCATAAGGCCTGGGGACGGAGGAATGAAGAAAGCTGCCATGAATGACTTGCATTTGCTCTCCCTCTTCCAAGAACTTGGCTTCCTGTTAATCTCTATTGCATCCACTCTTGTAGAATTTGGTGCCATTCATGCTCGACCCAGTAATGAAAGCAGTCAGCTCCTTGGTGATAGTCTATCTTTGGCCTTTCATCGTTACAGTCCTGTCTTTCCAAGCCACTACGAAGTTAGGTGAAGTACGGAGTTCATGGCCCCTGATTCACTCCAGTAAAAAGGTGAAGTTTCCAACACCCAGAATTTTCCAGAGAACCTCATCTTCCCTCCATTTTCGGTTAAAAGGTGGTTCAACATGACACAGATCTCCCCCAACATGACACAGATCTCCCCCCATAGCTTTACCCAAATGCTTGTTGTAGAAAAACTGGTGGAAAATTTTGTTTTTAAAGCTTTGAGGAAAGACAGAGCCGGAATGCACAGTAAGAGAGGATGGAAAGCCCGTCGCCAGTGATATAAATATGATTATCGATGGAAAAATTCCCACGAGAATGATGTAAGATCAAGATGTGCCATGTGTGCCAAAATGAAATCATATCCTTGAGGTGACACAAGCTTGGAAATATATGTGAGGTTGGTTGTGTTAACCAACATTCTTTTGGGTTTTGTTGTCTTATAAATAGAATGATGTATGCTAGGGAAAAGGTGCGTCATAGCAGGTCCTCCCTGTACCGAACATGTATTAAGTGCTACCTATTAGTGAAGCATTCATACTCTCATTGTTACACTGTAATGTGGGACAGATTAATACTGACATGCGTTCTACAATAGCAACAGGGGGGTGTGTGCACTGAAATGTCCATTCATTTTTAACAATTAATTTCCGATCTTAAATTTACAAGGCAATTTCAATACTAATTTTGACGTCCATTTGACCATCACTTAGAAGTTTTTTATTTTAAGTTGGACAAGTAAATCGAAAAATTATAATATCTTTGCCAAACGATGGAGTTTTGAGTCCCTTTGTTTTTCTAATAAAGAATTTTTCTAGCTCAACACAGCGGCCCAGCTAGATTGACACCATTTGTCACCAGTCAGTGGGAAATTCATGAAGAAGGTAATGAACTTATTAATCAATGTGGTAGGCAAAAAATCCAATATAAGGGCCTTGAGATTCATATCTCTCGGCATTTTTTGGATAGATGTATTTAAGATATCTGTTTTATCTTATGTTCTTTGTTACTGGAATCTCACTATAAACAGATGGGACTCCAATTTGTCTAAAAGGGGGTTGGAATAAGGGAAGGGGGATAATGTAGACTGTCTTCATAAATAAATGTAATTGTTTTTGTTCTTGTTGGCATTGGGTAGCAATAACTCAATGTTTGGTTGAACGGTTGTGTCAACCACTAATCGTTGTATCTTGATATTAAATACTTGTTGCATGTAGGGGTAGGGGAGCTTGTATCAGGTCATCCCTGTACCACATCAATTTAATGGGTACTATCTTTTTTTAATAAGAAGCTATTGTTACTGTCATTCGTGTCTATACTTGTATGCAATGTTATCTCTTACCGTTCTTGTTACTGTAATTTCTCTACAAACAAACTTGTTCTTGGATTATGAGGACTTTCTCTAGTCTCAATTACTTAGAAATTGGAACTACTGATTGCTAGATGCTGCCATTCTCAATATTGTGCAGTATATATTCCATAGAATCTTAAACTTCAATATTGGTTACAGAAATTGCTTCATGAGCATGCGTTTTCTGGTTACTCATGTTATTGCTACAGATACTCTGCGTCTAATCTAAATTCCAAACTTTAATGTCAATACATGATTCTCTGAATGCCTTTAATTTGATCATATTAATCTTGTTTCGTGGGATGTAACATTTGGGCCACTTCTGTTGCAAAAACCATAAATTTCCATGCAGTATTGAGAAACATTAATTATGAGTGGATTGTATGGAAGTAATGTTTCAGGCACCACAGACTCCTTGGTTTTTTAGATATGGTATAATTCCAGCTGCTCTCTCTCACTCACAGAAAGGAGCTCTTGTTTTGCTGGGATCCCATGACTTCAAAATGGATCCCACTATGATAATTTTGTTTCGTTGGGATGCTTAGAGAAAAATAACAAGAATGACTCGAGGCATTTTCTTGAGAGTACCAAACTGTTTCCATGTTACCTTGTTAAGAAAGTATATTATGTTTCATCTGCTATTGTATTCCAATCATTATCGTTATATTCAATTTTTTGTTGAATCTGATGTTTGATATACTGCCATGTACACTGTCTTAGGTACCAGGCAGTTGCATATATTGAAGCAACAGCAACGATATTCCAAGATGATAAGGTTAATTTCAACTGAACTGTAAACACTCTTCTTCGGATGGTAACATACATGCTTTAAACATCAAAACATTGTTGTTGTCAATTTTTTTGGTTTATTTTTGGAATCGATTTGGTACATGAAAAGATTGATACATAAATGAATATGCTAGACGTAATTTTTTGTAGAGTTTTTCATGTCTGAGTATACTGTGAAACCATCAAGCCATTATCTTGGATGAACATTGTTGTTGCAAACCTTTCAAAAAGTGTGTTCAGTCATGTCTCTGGTATTGAGTTAGTTTGTGCGAAATACTAATCAACAGAATAGCCATTCAAGAGGGCCGTTCCAATTGAAAGAAAAAATTCGTTTTTATAGTCGAATCACGCATATAAAGCTTGGTTAAAGTGTGCACTCATCTTCCTGTCATATTTTGAAAATTTATGTAAACTGTTATTTTGTAAGAATAAATGCTTTTGCTGTGTTATTAATCCTGTGTTGGAGAAATGAGCATGTGAATTGTTTTCTTCTCTTTAACAGAAAACGAGGAAAAGCTGAGAGACAAAAAAATGAACTGGTGAAAGCTGAAATAAAAGTATACTCAGGTTTCGTGGGAATGAATTGCCCAATACAAAATGTATCCAGTTTTTATTGATACAGATTATAGAGGCCTGGTCATGTCCTTTTGAGTACAGCTTTCACTACCTTATTTACAATTCTTGCCACTAGTTGGAATTTCTAGTACGGATTGTCCAATATTTAATAAATACTCCCATCTGTAGGTACATGTGTTTGGATGTATTTTATCTCTCAATAGGTAATGTCCCCTTTCCTACGCCATAGGCCTAGGGGCCAACTCAAGTCTAGGCCTTGGTCATACCCAAGGGGCTATGGATGCTGGGAGCTATTGGGTATGAATATCTAATCCATTTTATTATTATTCTTTATTGACATGTGCATAAGTGGTTTTGGAGGGGCTAGATGTTATGTTTTGTCGTTAGAGAGGGGCCACATGGTACTTATGTTCTAATTTTGCGTTGGGGGTCACTTTTGGACCATGGCGACTTAAAAGGTGAAAAGTAACTTAAGTTACTTTATGTTATTGGCCCCATCTTAAGGAAAAATGCGACTAGGACCTTTTAGGGTTTCTTTTGCCTTGGAAAAGGTTATATAAGGAGTTGAGGGGAGAAAGAAGGGGATACTTTATGCATACTCAACTATTTATTTTCATGTGCAACTGCTGTTTTCGTGAGCACATGCCATTCCAGGAATATTGCAAAATGAAGCTTGGCAGCAGGCCTAAGAGAGACTACCAGACACAGGCACCAGAGTTTCAGAGGAGATTGGGATAGATTTCCATTCCACACCTCGATGGTTCTAAGAAGTGTACTGCACAATCTTGGGTTCAGAAGTTGAAGACATACTTCGACTTGAATCCTATGCGTGAGGAAGATTCAATTAAGTTTGCAATCTTACATCTGGAGGGAGACGCTCATGATTGGTGGCATCGGATTGATTACACAGGGACACATACACATTACTACTTATGCAGAGTTCACACAGAGGCTAGTGGGCAGATTTGATAGGAGGGACCCTGACAAGCATTTTAGGGAGTTGACTCATCTGAGACAGACCGGTTCCCTGGATCAATATATCGCAGATTTTCAGAGGTTATCAGTCATGGTACCTGATGTTACAGAGATGAGGCT
This sequence comes from Taxus chinensis, assembly GCA_019776745.2. Classification (NCBI taxonomy): domain Eukaryota; kingdom Viridiplantae; phylum Streptophyta; class Pinopsida; order Cupressales; family Taxaceae; genus Taxus; species Taxus chinensis. The sequence goes on from CM034157.1 coordinate 350,055,037, forward strand.
GATTTCACTATTCACAGACAGGGTTGACAAATGCTCTCAGTTGGATTTGTGAAGGCATTTGAGCCTCTTCTTTACATGAGGCTATTAGGAGAGCTCGTGATTTGGAGTTATCTACTCCTAAGTCGAGGTTTCCCACCTCGAGTACAGTCTAAGGTTTTTCGTTCTAGATCCGATGGTTCACAGCCAAAGGTACCTCCACCTAGGCAAGATGCAGCCAGGAAACCATTCATATCTAGAGAGGACAATGTTAGATGAGTTGAGGCAAAAAAAAGAAACTATGTTTCGATTGCCGCACACCTTGGGTTCCAAGACATGATTGCAGGGGTAGAGGGAAGGCCCAATTCATAGAGGTCTTTGAGGAGAGTGATGGTGACTGATGAGTTGGACACACAGGGATTGGAGGAGGATGATGAGAGGCATTAGATAGTGCAAAAGTTGAGAAGGATAGCGACTTTCCCCTAGGAGACTATTGCCACTTTGTCTAGTACCCCGAGGTACAAGGCATTCAGAGTTAGGGGAGTTTTACAGGGTCAGTGAGTAGTGGTACTCATTGATAGTGGGGCAACCCACAACTTTATTGATGCCTCATTGGTTGAGAGGCGAGGATTGCAGGCAGAGGATTTTGAGGGCTTCAACGTGGTTGTAGCCAATGGAGAGTCTATGAGATGCGCACATGCGGGTACCCCAATTGAGCATCACGATGGGTAACTATACAGTTACTGATGATTTCTATATTGTTGGTATTGGAGAGACCAACATAGTGCTTGGAGTATAGTGGCTCCATTCCCTTGGTGAGTTTTGGACTAACTTTCAGACAATGGAGCTGAAGTTTAAGTCAATGAAGGGAGGAATGTGATTTGAGGGGCTTATCTTCAGAGGCACACCCGGGTTGTTACAACTAAGAGAATTGAGAGTATTTACAGTTACACAATGGGGTGGATTGGGCAGTACAATGCTTGGTTTCGACCAAGAACATCAGAGGATGGGCAACTAGAGTATCATGTGGATATCCAAGGCCTATTGGACAGACATAGTACAATTTTTGGTGACATACCTCTAGGCATACCTCTAGATAGGGGATTTGAACATCTGATTGAGCTTGAGGATGCTAGACTTGTGGTTACTTCTCCTTACCTTCACCCCAAACCAGTTTAAGGATGAGATCGAGAAGACTATCCATGAGCTCATTGATATGGGGCATATTAGACCGAGTTCCAGCCCTTTTGCTTCTTCAGTGGTATTGGTGAAGAAGAAGGATGGGACCATGCGGATGTGTATAGACTTACCGTGCCTTGAATAAGAAGACAATAAAGAACAAGTATCCCAATACCACACATTGATGAGTTGCTTGATGAGCTACATGGTGCTATCTATTTTTCGAAACTAGATTTGCGATCTGGATATCATTAGATCAAGGTCAGGGAGCAGGATGTGCATAAGACAGCTTTCAGATGCCATTATGGTCACTTTGAAGTTTCTTGGTGATGCCCTTCGGATTGTTAATGCTCCAACTACATTCCAGTCTTGCATGAACCATGTGTTCAACCGCCACCTGTGGAATTCTTTGTATTGGTTTTCTTTGATGACCATTTTGGTCTACAACAGGACTTGGGAGACCAATGGGTAAGTGTAGGAAGTTTGGACAAATATCGGTCATCCGTGGAGATTGCAAACTCTGAAATGAGATCTTGGGTTTATTAGTTAATCACTCTAAATTAAAAATTCTATACATTGAGTTTAGCATTCGGATCTAGTCTTCTAAATTATATTTGAAAAATTATGGAACCATGAGTTCCAACTATATTAAAAGGGACTTAAAATTGTATGCTTACTTTTTTTGGCCTCACTTAGTAACATTGACATAGTTGAGAGGGTGCTTCGCACTGGATGCAAATACTACAGTTAGAGATTTTTTGGAAAGCTATCCAGTATTTTTAATTAGCGCTAATTTGCCCGCCATACAGGCAAAAAATATCAAAGCTCATGATTCTTTCAGAAGATTGCAAGAAGTTGCTTGGTCCAAAAAGGTGCAAAAATGGATTTTATGAAAATAAGAAAAATATTGCCATCAATGCGTAGAGCTCGAGAAAATATGCACTTTTAGAGAAAACGACACCTGAAACGGAGCCACAGAATGAAAGTTATGGCACATGCAAGTTTTTGCTGCTACATCTTCCCGGACCCTTTCCAAAAATGGCAAATTTTTTTCTGTCCTTGTGATTTTTTCACCAAAAATCCAAAAAAGGAAAGAAATCCAAAATTTTTTTTTTGCCAAAAAAAAATTTTGCCACGCGGAACCGCATTTATTCAATTGCTTCATAAAATTACGGTTCGAACCGGATTTCGAATGTTACAGTTCCGGCCGAACCTTTAACTATCGCGCAATGCTTCAACCAGACCTCATAGGTTGAAAGTTTTTGCTTTTCGAAAGGTTTTTTCTCTTTTCTTTGGAAGATCACTTAATACTTTGAGATTTGGGTTTACTTAAAGTTAATTCACTGAAATCCAAAAGAATGAGTTTGTTTATCATGACTGAAGCTTCCTATCTTTGGAAATCGTGATTTGTGGGGGTGTTAATAGAAGGTGGAAACAGTCACAAGATAAGGAAAAGAATTTTGGTAATGGTGTAAAGCTTTATAGGGCAGTGCACAATTGGAAAATTTTGGGTTACATGTGCTACATACTATAGTGACATGAGTGCATCAGTACCTCAGTATTGACAATATTCTATTTGTACATGAATCGACCAAGTAATGGTAGGTATTTTTGCAAACAGTCAGACATCGCATGACTAAAGAGATCGAGTAATATTAACTCACGTAAAGCCTCTTCATTCCCGACAGATCATTGAACAGATCGTAACATGCTACCAATCTCATGCAGGATAGGCTATTCCATTGCCTATGCAATCTTGAAATGTTGTTCACGTGCACAAGCAGATATCTTTTATTTGAAAACAATGCACCATTATGGCATGTAATTCCCTCAGGGTTGACAAAAAATCTTCATTTGGGCCAACTGGTTCAGGCTTGGACTGAGATCCATGGTATGGTTGAATTCGGTTCTTCTTAGAAGGAGCACAACGATCCCATGGAAATGGGTGAATCATGGTACAAACTATGACTGTCGACATAAGTAAAGAGGTGAAGAGATAGTCATTTGTTGCTGATGCTTTATCTAGGGAAGCCTTACCTCACTTCTATGCAAAAAAGTTCTGTGTCTGATAGATTTAGCGGAATTGGGGTCTCAGCATACTTGTTCAAGTATTCACAAAAATCAGTTTCCATGTGAGATGATGGATGTACAATAAGGATGGACCGATACAGAGTAAGTGGATGATCTCATTTTCATAACAAGGATAGGATTTTCCTTGTACATTGAGGAGTTTTCAAGATGAAGCAAGAAGATCGTTGATTCAACACTACTTGAATATCCTAGGTATTTATGGTAAGTTTACTCATGAAGGTGTATTTAGCAGCATGGAAGTTTTTGATGAAGGACGATTGTCCTGCAAGAAGGGATGCCATGAGGGGGTGTATGGTTTGCCAGCAAACAATAAATCCGAGCATACTTGGAAAGTAGGATTACTCAAATTCCCATTCCCAAACAGAAATGGGAAAGCATATCGATGGACTTTATCACAGGACTCATCTTGGTGCATGGGCAAGCTGAATTTATGTTGTAGTTGATTGATTAACTAAGTATGCTCAATTCCCTACCCAGGGGCATGAGGCAGTGGATGTGGCAATCGGATCTTCTATACAGGTATTTTTAGGCTACATGGGTTGCCTAAAAATATTGTCAGTGAAGGGACAAGATCTTCATGAGCACCTTTTGGCAGGAGATCTTCAGACTAACAGGTAGAAGTTGACTCCTAGCACTAGCTACCACCCACAGACAGACGAGGCAGATGGAGATAGTCAATAAGTGGATAGAGGGCTACTTGTGCGGAGTTATGTGTCGGGACATAGCGGGCCTGGATTAGATGGTTACACATGGGTGAGTATTCTACAATACCACCTATCAGATGAGCATAGGTATGACTTTTTCCGAGCCTTGTATGGGTTGATGTGACATTTGTGGATTTGGTATTACCAGATAGCCGAGCTGCCAAAGCTCGAGATTGGTTACAGGGGTACCAAGATGTTCTGAAGGCCCTCAAGGAGAACCTTTAGAAGGCACAAAATAACCAGAAGGTATATGCAGATCGGCACGGGATAGAGAGGTCTTTTGAGGTTGGGGATCTAGTATTCCTACGTTTGCAGCCATATAGGCATCCTCACAAAGCAGAAGGGTGCAGAAAAATTGAAACCACGGTTTTATGGTCCATACACAGGGTAGTTCGACGAGTTGGGGCAGTTGCATATGAGCTAGAGCTACTTTAGAGCACAGTAAAATACATAATGTCTTGCATGTTCATGCATGCCTTAAGAAGGCCCTTATGACAACATATTGTACCATCTACAGAGTTGCCGCCACTGGATGAGGAGGGGAAGTTGCCTTAGAACCAGAATCCATTATTGAGGAGAGACATAGAGGCCTTAGGAGCAGAGTGATCATAGAGTATTTGGTGAGTTGGAAGGGATTACCACTTGAGGATGCGACTTGGGAGGGAGAGCAGATTCTGTAGCATCCAAATTTGAATTTTCTTGAGGACAAGCAAAATTTGGGAAGGGAGGACTGTAATGTCCCCTTTCCTATGCCATAGGCCTAGTGGCCAACTCGAGTCTTAGCCTTGGTCATACCCAAGGGGCTATGGATGCTGGGAGCTATTGGGTATGAATATCTAGTCCATTTTATTATTATTCTTCATTGACATGTGCATAAGTGGTTTTGGAAGGGGCTAGATGTTATGTTTTGTCGTTAGGAAGGGGCCACATGGTACTTATGTTCTAATTTTGCGTTGGGGGTCACTTTTGGACCATGGCGACTTAAAAGGGGAAAAGTAACTTAAGTTACTTTATTTTATTGGCCCTTCCTAAGGGAAAAATGCGACTAGGGTTTTTTGGGGCTCTTTTGCCTTGGAGAAGTTATATAAGGAGTTGAGGGGAGAAAGAAAGGCATTTTATGCATACTCAATTATCTTCTTTTCATGTGCAACTGCTGTTTGCAAATCTTCAGCTTGTGGAGTGAAATCCCACAGGAACCCTAGCTTCGGTGGTGAGAGATCCATCCCTAGCTAGCAGGGCATTCTTCGGTAGTGAAAGATCTACCCTAGCTTGTCATTTTGGAGCTGTACAGATATATTTTTAGAGATTTTAGAGATAGGGTTTTGAGGGTTTTTGAGATATTTGGTGAAGATAATCAGTGGGTTTTCAGATCAGACTTACGGCAGCAATAAAGAAAGGGTTTGGCATCATTTTCAGAGGCATTTCAAAGGGTTTTGACCACCTACCAAAAAGGGCGACTTGTTTTGGAGATTGCAGCCTTTATTTGGAGGGTTTCCAGTTGGCCATTTTCAGATCTGAAGGTTGGAATATCATCTTCTATATTTGTAAATGTTATTTCCAAAGTTTCATAATTTTTACACTTGTATTTTTAGAAGATATGAATTTTAGAAGTTTTCCTAGCTGTTTAGGGCACGCTGTAATTTTCTGGCAGTATTCTATTCTGAAAAATTCCAAAAATAATTTTTTAGTGTTAGTTATTATATCAACTCTCTATAAATTTTCAAGTGATTCGATATACAAATAAACAATACATATGGTTCAAAATATCAGAAAATGGAAGCCACATTAGAATTGCAACTTGTTATTTTGCTCCACAGGGGTCAAAAACCTACAAGGAAGATGGGTTGGATGGCAAGGATCCATATGCAACTTTAAAACAAGATATTTCAGCTTATTCCCAGCAGGGGGAAGTTCTTCTTTTAGGGGATTTCAATGCCAAGACAACGAATGAACAATCTAACATGTTGTGTAGTAAGGAAGATTATAATGCCTGTATGGCATCACCAAAGAGGAAAACCATGAGACATGTGGGCAAGTTGTTCAGAAGATAACAAGGACATTAATCATTTGTGGCAAAGAATTGTTAGCTTTATGTGCCACGTTTGATTGGCTTATTTGCAATGGTATGGGTAAGTGGACGAAATTTGGGAATTTTACATGCAAAACCTACATGATGGGGCAAGTGTTGTTGATTATGCAATTTGTTTGCAGAGTTTGATTGAGGAAAGGATAATCAACGTGGAAGTTGGGATTTGATGCAGAGCACACCAACCACATAATAAAACTTGATAACAAACTGTGTAAACTCAGATGTAACTCATTCATGCAAAAACCTCTATGAGATTATCAATCAATTTCCAAGTGTGATGAGCCTTTCATACCTTCTCTTGATGCAGAGTACAATCAAATACACAAGTTAGATTTGAGCTCCCCAAACTATGCAAAAACCTTTGCAAGTTGCTCGATCAAATATTAAGAACAAATACCATTTCTCCATCTTCGGTTGATGTTTCCAACCGAACCTTGACAACCCTTGAGGTCTTTTTCTGTTATACTTCCCCTTTTTTCTGTTGTCCAACAATACCCAAGAGATTAGGCACCAAAAGCCTTGTCCCAAACAAATTATACTTCTACCTTTTGCCAATAGGAGCTTAGGGTACCCTTGCACTACTCCTTGAGCTATTTATTCACTCAAATACCTTCACTTCTCCCTTTCTGTGCTTTCTTGACCATCTGTTATGTACCTTTTTCTTAATCACACCCAACTGTCCTGAAAAAGCATAAGATTTATACCAGATTCTGTCCTGTTTTAGTATACTTAGACTATCTCTCACTGTCATCATTCAAGTGGGTCCTTGTTGATTTGAAAAATTTCTCATTAGAACTTTCTCTCTTTGCATCAAATAGTCTAACCCTTACACCACCTTACTCTTATGTACTCTGCTCTTAGTGTTCTTATCGGTAACATTGCTATGTGTAAGTTTCACGTAAGGTCCTTGAGACCCCTAATAGTAGTTTAAGCACATCCATCAACTCTCATTAAGATGATTCTATGTTCAAAGACCCTTCTTGAGCTTACAGACACAAGAAATTGCAATGAAACTCTGTTTTGCCCTTAATCTATCAAGTCTGCCTACTAGCCTGTCTGGATTGAGTTTGGAAGATAAATCCTATAACCAAGTTTTCTTCCTGAGCCACCATGCTTTTTAGATACCTATTTGGCTTCTTCAGGTGTGGGTAAAGTCATTCAAAGGGTTTTTTGAGACAATTTCATTGTTTCATCATGATTAATCTTTTAATTAGGTCTACATTGGGTCGAAGATAGGGTAAGATAAGACTGTCAACATTTATGGCGTCCGTACACCTCCACGTACCATGAAACTAAGAAAATTTATTTATTCACCTTCTTTAGTCCTTTGTTATCAAATTTCATTGATTTTCATTGGGTAAGATGTGTTATATGGGAAAATTAACACTTAAACCCTAAACTAGGTTTTTCTAAATCCAAGAGGGTTAAAATCCAATATCATGGGAAAAACTTCACTTCAAAACCCAAACCTTGCCTCTATAGCTCTGTAACAACGCCCTCCATCTTTTCTCTTTTGACTCTAGCCTGTGATATTGCATATATCACTCCCAGTCCCAACAATAAGCTTTGTATCAAAATATGGACCTTAAACTCTGTTTCTGGGCAGTTTCTACAATCAAACTTCATTTACAAGGAATCACTTAAATGCAAGAGCAACCGGAATCACTTAAATGCAAGAGCAACCTAAACATCTCTTACACAACATTGACACCCAACATCTCCTCCAAAGATCATTCAAGAATAATGTGCTTTATAACTGTGTAAAATCCTCCTAAATACCACTGTACTAATCCACACAAGACCGTGTTTCCCGAGATACTGATTTTTAGACCTTTCAATCAGCAAGAGATGTTATGCAACCCTCATAAGCATGCCATTACACATATTTCCAATCATACATTTATCATGAAAGCTTGAAGATCATACTAGATATACTCAATCCTTAATCACATAAGAAAGAATGCATAAAAACCTTATCTACAGTATTCAAAATCTCTGTGATTCATTTGTTTCAGAGCATAAATATCATTTATTCACATTGAAACCATCTTTACTTATCACTCCAAGCCTGTAACTATTTCAATACCTTATGGTTTGATATGCAATAACTTTCTTATCCTTAAAAGATGTATGTTATCTTCATAATTACAATACTTGCCTCGAAGAATACTATCAAACTGATATCTTCAATGCTACACAGAATCCTATCAAACTGATATCTATCAATGCTACACCCTTAATCCTATATCTTCCATTAGATGTGTATGGCCGACTTGTGGCTATCATACCTTCTTATCATGTTGTATCTCTTTCATATATGTTATAATATCATTAGTGGGTTAGTCTTGGTGATGGCCATAATATAGGAATAGTATATATAGGAGTTAGAATGTAGTAGTTGATCATCGTATTGAGTACTTGAGTCTTATTTAATGGTTTGGAGGTTACCCCCTCGAAGTGGCTAAGTTATTCTACTTGCATATTGTGATCATTTCTCTACATTTTGGTGTTCTTTGGTGTTCTATTGCTGCTGCTATTCAAATCTATCTAAGTAATTTCATTATAAGTGGTATTAGAGATGCAATCTTGGCCAAAATTAGGTTAAAACCCTAATTATGAAGATTCGACTACATCTCCAATACAATAGCGATTTTTTCTGCAATTTTTTACCAAATTTGCAACACATTCCATGTAGAGGTCCTTTAAAAAACTCAAATTTTTTTGCTCTATTTTGCAAAAGTTATAGTGATTTTAGGGTTTTTCATAAATTCATTGTATAGGCTATAAATTATGGAGTTTTTCCTATTTCTTTACATTTTTGGAAAGAGGATAAAAAATTAGTTTGAGTCTGTTCTTTACATTTTTTCACATTTGGTTGGCTTTCTCTCAAAACCCCAAACCTTAAATTTTGACCTTGATCCCTAAACCCTACTATTTTGGAGCACCATGATGGGGCCTTCCACAAGAAGCAAAAATAATGAAAAATATGAAGTAACACATTGCTGGAAACTAATTAATGTCCAATGAATAGCAGCCACAAGAAAATTATAGATTATGGGTTTAGAAATCCGCAAAATTCATGAAACTTTAGATTCTGGCCTTAGAAATTATGGCAAATCAGATTATCAACTGAAAATGCAAATGTAAGTTTACCAAACCCTCAAAACCCTACACAAGGTAGGTTGCTCCACATGAAAGAAACCAATAATAATCTGAAAATGATAAATATCTCCTTAAATCTACCTTATACTTCAATAACAAGTCAAGATGAAGGGTTTTCGTCCATTAGTCAACCTCTAGAAGGGTATTCATCCTCCTAGGCAAGCTACACATGAGGGTTTTCGTCCTCAAATTAAAGAACAAGGAGGCACTAGCTCACAATGCTCAAGTATGATAAAATGCGCCAAAGTCTAGATGTCAAATGATGTCTTAAGTCTCCTTTTATATTCCTCCATTGGCGCTAAAACATGAAAAGGTAAGGCCAACCCCTTAGATATGTTCTTTTCCTTCATTAGCTTGCATTAATTGATTAAAAACCCAACCGACCTGCTATAAGAGGGAAAACACTAAAAATAAAAAATAAAATATTAGAAAAAATAATGCAAATGGAAGGTCAAGGTTCTCCTCCATCTTCTTTACTTCTTTGCCATGGAGAAAAAATTACAAGAAGACCAAATAATAGCTTTCAAGTGGGAAAAATGGACATTATAGTCAGCCCTACCTTTTCAAGCTTTGGCGCCAATGGAGGAATATAAAAGGAGTCTCAAGACATCATTAAGCATCTTGTTTTGGCGCATTTTCCTAATCTTGAGCATTGAGAGCTTGTTGGTCCTTGTTCTCCCACTTGAAGACGAAAACCCTCTTGTGTGGCTTTCCTAGAAGGACGAAAACCATTTTAGTGGTTTGGTATTGAAGTTTAAGGCAGATTTGAGGAGAGAACATTAATTTTTAGATTGTTATTGGCTTCCTACATGTGGAGCAACCCACCTTGGTGTAAAGTTCGAGGGTTTAAGGAACATATATTTGCATTTTCAGTTTATAATCTGATTTGACATATTTTCTAAGGCTGGAATCTGCATTTTCATGATTTTTGGGGGTTTCTAGATGCATAATCTGTAATTTTATCGTGGCTGCTCTTCGCTGGACATATATTAACTCCAGCAGTGTGCTTGTTCATATTTCTTATTGTTTATGGTTGCCTTAGATGCCTAAAATATATATTTAATTTGTGGCAAGTTTATAAGAAGCAAATTTGGTGTTTTGCATAGATTTTATACCTCTGATTGAATGATTCAGTTCGCTGATTTTTAATTTCAGTCTGCTGCTATAAAAATCAGATTTGAATCATTTGGTGTTCTTCCTAATTTCCTTGGTTGTTGATCAAATCACTTGAAAAGAACATTTCAACGTGACCTCAATATATTGTTGATGTGTGTGCTCCCTTTCAGCTATATTGATCTCACCCGTCGTGGGTAGCTGAGAAAGGATTTCTTCATTAGATTGAAAAAGCAAACTATTCTTGAAATTATGACATCTTTTTCCTAGTAGGGAAACCCACAGATCCAACCTTATTTAATGAATGAATTGCTAAACATGGACATTTGTCTTTACAGAAGTCTAAATGACTTGGTACTTGAGTGTATGAAGATAGAAAACGATCTTGAAGAGACCACATTTTACACACACAAATACAACAGTAAAATACCAGGATAATTTTTTTTTTGACTTACATTGCTCACTACACACAACATAGTAAGGGCTCCAAGTACAGAACTCGGTACACATGCGACAATCACATAAGTCATCGACTCACATAGACACATGCAGATGACATCGGCATGTCGATGCCACACTTTTCCCAATGAAGAATACTAGCAAAGACCCAACCACAAGAAACATGACTTTAGGAATGGTGAACCCACAACACATCATTTACTTTAAATGTATTTTAGTTACGGCTAACTTTCCAAGAACATTATTAGGTAAGCAAAATTTTCTCCCTTTTTCCACCTACATGTTCTGAAAATTTGTTTCACAGTTCACTTATTGTTCAACCATTTAATTTGCTCTTTACCCTTATGACAAATCTTCATAACTTACATAAGTATTTTCCATATTTCAAATTTTATACAAAATTCTAACTCTCTCATTCTTATGTTAAGATTAGGCTTCCCAAAACGCTTATTCAAAGTTTAGAATTTAACCTTGTTACACAAGTGAACCTAACGTGATGTCAGGATGAAATCTTGGGATTAAGGAAGACATAGATTGAAATAGCTTTTTCCCCAAGAACATCCATCGATCACGGAATAGTTATTTCCCTACCATTATTATTATAGTTCAATAACTTGTTGAATTCCAAATTTTGATTTTTATATGTATATCTTTTGTTTTTCTCAAAGTTTGGTCACACCAGGCAATTTATATTCTTTGTAACACATGAAGATGTTTAAATTAAGTTATAAGGACTCCCAGTGACATTATTCCTAACCTCAAATTTTGGTTTTACATCTATATGATTTACTTTTGCGTCGCACTAGATCTCATTATTACTATCATTTTAAACATAAGAGTTACAAAAGTACTTGTCTGACATATTAAAGAAGCACATGGTTAAGCTTAATTCCAGTTTCTCCCAGGGCTTCAATCTCTATTATAGGTGTGATTAAGGTTAAAAGGTATTTACCCTATAATCCTTTCGTGAAAGATCAAGGCACTAAATTTTCACAAGCCCAAGACAAGACATTTATTTACGAGGGACAAAAAGGGTTCACTAACGAGAATGCAAGACAAAGAACAACTATATCGCGATCTTCATTTAGGTCATTTGGGTCCAACAGGGATTTCATTCACTGATGAAGTTAATTTCTAGATCTAATTTCGTAAGGCCCGGAAATCCAATAGGATACAAGGGAGTAATATCTCTACCTACTCCACAGATGGGAAGGTTACACCGCTTAGTCATTCCTTCTAACAAGGACTCATAAGGTGACTTCCAAGGTGATCTTCACCACTCAGCCTGGTGTCGGACCTGAAGAGAGGACATTCTTCTCGTGATTACCAAATCTAGAAGGAAACCGCATACTCTGGATAAGGTTGGACCATGACATTCCTAAAATATGGGTTCACGACAATGTCGCTAAACATAAAGACTATGACGGTAAACTCCAACTAGGGGTTTTATTTACCTAACCTATGAGGTCTCATCGAGTGCAAATCTTAAGTTCGTTATTCAGTCTTAACTTTCTTATATGGTAAAAAGGATCACACATGCAGGCAAGTTATGCACGAATATTTTATTAAGTTGAGTGTTCCCATTAAAACTCTTTATTATGTTTGCAAGGTAAGAAGATAACCCAGAAATTAATTTAATCATTTATTGAATACTGAGAAGGTACCACAATATATTAACTTCAATTTCAAATTTACTATGTATAAATCAAACCCTTTTTGCCATACACAACTAAGAAACAAATTGAACCGGTGATTAGATGCACATTTCCTAAGTATCCCTAAAACTAGCATATCATGCATATTAACAAATTTCAATTATAACTTTTCGGTAACAAGAGACTACATTACACAGTTATTCATTTTACAATGACCTATAAAAATTACAATAATAATAATTAAATTACACATCGCCTTTTTTCGTCGTCATTCTTCCATCCTGCAAAACCCACGTGAGCATGATATCAGCGATAATTCGCTGGCATGGCATCCACCCTAATCAATCATAATTATCATTTTTCAGTTTCCCATTTATATCTGACAATAATTACAATTTACAATCAAAAATAAAATAAATCTAAAAACATGTATTCATTGCATTTCATTTTTCTTCATTTTATAAACCCAGGAGAGAGAAAGAGAAAGGAAGAGAGAGAAAACATCATTTTGTCAAAAGTTCTAATACACACAACAAGTTTCATTATAGTGTTTTAAACAGTTATTTACATGTGTTAAAAGTTTTCAGGGTGATTTGGCAACCCTACGAGGGTCCGCAGCTTTCTATTTTTACATATTTTCTCACTAGTTACAAAACGTACAAAACGGGCTCGGAGGCTAAGAAACTGCTTCCAAAGGTTATCTTCTGATGAGCACACACACCACGATTAACTTTCTACATGTCCCCAGATATACCAAGAGTTCATAGCAACTGACGGAATTGAAAAAGAGCGAACGGTTTGCGTTTGGCGGCTAGTTTTCCGGGGCCACTGGTCGTAGTTCACCCAGTTGTAAAATGACAAAAGTTAGCTCGAGGGCCCAGAAAACCGCGTCCATAACTGACGTTCGATGGAGAAGCATGCAACGAGACATCTCCTACTAGTTCCCCTATATAAAGAGAATTCATCAGAGTCGACGGGACTGAGAACTAGAAAACCATTTTCAAATGGCAACAAGTTTTCTGGAGCGACAAGACGAAATTGGACCAGTTTGACCTCGTCAAACTATGACCGGAGGCCTACAAAATGGCTTCGCCAAACTATCCCGAAAGGTGCTCTTTCCTATACTGAATGTTCCATGCATTTGTCTAGTATAAACGCTAGAGGTTTGCGAAGACGGAACGTGATTTCTCTTTCCGGGTTTCAAATGGTGGTCCAAAACGAAAGCCAACTTTCTAGTTTTAACAACTCTCTACTGTTGTAAACCGGTGTAACAGGGCTCCTATAAGAGCGTCAAAAGGATGTCATATGATCGTTTTGGGTCAAACCAAAAATCAAGGTGACTCCTCGTATACCAAGGTACATGAATGAAACTTCACATCTCGTTTCCAGAGTTGCGAAGGGTACTTAGTGAGTCTCCGAAAATTGCAAAATTTAACTATTTTAAGCAAGAAGAAGGTCAACTTAATCAATGGAGAGTCAAATTTGTCTGGTCGATAAAACGATATTGGAGCGATCAAGAAGGGTAAGAGTTTTCTAAATCATCTCGAAGCGAGGGTGATAGTTCATGGTTTAAAGTAGACGAGTTATAATGACTTCGAGAGTTGCGACACGACACTTTATTGTTTTGCAATGAGTTGAAGGGACATTTAACTGTATTAAAAATCCTAATAATTTAAAAATCTATTTAGTTGCAAAAGAGAACTAAAACACGAGAATTATGAGAGGTAAGGGAAGAAGAACCATGCCTGGAGAACGAAGTCGGTCGAAGCCGCAGGCTTGGGTTCAGTCTCTTGCTCGGGCACTTCGACAACCGGTTCACGAGCCTGGATATAACCCCCACCCTGTCACACCACTTCCCGATCACTTGAAGTTTTCCAACAGAGTAAGCAGTTGCTTGTGTGTTTCCAAAACCTTCTAAACAGATCCATTATGTGCACATCCTTGCATGAAATTTCAGCTATCCACGTGGGCTAATCTGTGTTTATTTCTTGGAGGAACTTTGTCAAACGCTTCATGTGCTTTGTCTCTAAGTCCAGGCTTTGCATTCAGGTCTAACCAAGCATTTACAACTACATGCAATGGCCATATCCATACGACTTGATTCAAAGCGCCCATTTTAACATAGTCTGGGATATACTAGCAATGGAAAATATGTCCATGAAGACACTAGGTGTTTGCATTTGAAGGAACAACCACCGAGCTTCAAGGCGATTATGTGGTCTTCTGGACTATCATGGACATCCATAACCTGCTCCTACGTTGCCATTTTGGCACAAACACTAAGGATGTTGGAATTGCATATTGTCAAACAGTTTTGTGCCTTTTCTACACATCCATTTTGTGCATATGCTGCCATCATGGCATTCCATGAGACAACATTTCTTTGAGGCATTAAATCAAACAGTTCAACGCCTTTTAAACAGACCCATTTTTTTTTTGCATATCCTGCTATCATTGCAGTCTAGGAGGCCACATATCTTTCAGGTATTTTGTCAAACAGCTCGCATGAGTTGTCTATGCCTTCACATTTTGCATACATGCCAAACTGGGCACCTGACAAGACATATAAAACAAAAACTATTATCTTCCATGCTGTTTGATGGATGTCCATGCATTGTTCTAAAGCTCCCACTTTGACAGCGGCTAGGAGGTCTAGTTTACACGTACCACATACATTTGATTGGAAGTTTCCAAGGCCTTTTCAACAAACCCATTTGTGCATATCCTGCCCTCGTGGCATTCCATGAGCCTGCATCTATTTGGGGCATTCTATCAAACATCTTTCAGCCTCCTACCCGTCTGTTTTGCGCGAACATGTCTACCAGGGCAGTGCAACTGCAACAAAAAATCCTCTCTGATTCGTGTTTTGGAAGGGTCCATGCAAGATTCAAGGGCCGCAGCCTGGGAGGATCAGGTACAAGCTTTTAAGGAAGCCGCAGAACCCAAAAAAAAACATTGCTGATTTTTCCCACCAGGGTGTGGCATGGCCTGGGAGAAGTGAAGTGTTGTGGAGTCTGGCTTTATCTGAATAAGCATTTGCTTGAAGGTTTTCAAGAAAACAAATTTCAACAAACTCATTCTCATGTGCGCAGATCCCTGCGCCCCCACAGCTCCCATTCCTACACAACCAAAACCCTAATTGCCCAAAAGAAACCCAATTTTTGCCCTAATTTCCTCCCCTAAGAGGAATATCACGGCTTTTAATTTTATTTTTAATTTTTTTTATTCTATTTAACATTATTTTATTTCAAAGTTCATTTAACTTGTTTCATTTACTTGAAAATCTATTTCATTATTAAAATAATTTATTTATCTATTTCGTTATTATTATTATATTTTAATCACGAAATTGCCATACGTCATAAAGTAAACCCTAACAATGATTTGATATGGTTTAGACAAATAACGATGGTCTGGATATAATCAATTAACATGGTCAACACCATTATTTAGAGCCTGTGAAAAATTTTGACCCAAAAGTGACTGATCGAAGTCGGCAATATGAGTTATAATAGTATTATAAACATTATTTTAATAATTTTACGGCTTAAAAAATAATGATAATAATTATTAATCCTATTAATGTCGACGACCAGACAAACTCGACGAGCCGAGAACCAAATTTTCCTTTAACCGGATAACCGTCCATGATGCTACGGGGTCCACAGTTTGGGGTGTCGACAACGACCCGAAAGGAAAGAAGGAGAGGGAAGGTGAAAAATCTTCACTGCGACCTGGACACGGTCAACAACGGTCAATGAAAACACACACACACCAGTCTCCCAGGCTTAGCAATTATTGGAAGCCCCCTTTGCAGCCTATTGGAAGCCCCACAATGTCCCGTAGCTTGCCCAACACTTTTGCAAAGCCTTGCGGTACCGTAATGCAGTGCTTTTCATACCGCACATACGCCGTACACTTGCTTTGCAGTTTTTGTAGCTTCTGTAGTCACACACAAGCATCTCGCATCGTTCACAGCTTCTGCAATGCCACACAACATCTCATAATGTTCAAAGCTTCTTGTAGTGTTTAGAGCATATCGTAGCCGTACAAGACTTGTGCATGCTTGCACCTTGATTTTCAGCAGGTCACATGTCTCCACACTTCTGTGTATGGCCTCTGTGATTTGCATCCACTTGTCAGCATCCCACTGCCAGTTGGCACTCTCCACACCTACACCATGTTTGAAGATCTTGTCAACATGCCACGTGTTGGATCACAACCGTCACTTAACTATGGAAGATGAAGCGTCTTGTAACTGTTTCACCTGCAACCATCATTAGCTGTACCTTCCTCCTTTGTATATGTATACACACACATGCATGCATGCATATATTATGGTATATTTGTATGTGTGTGTCTGTATGTGTATTGTAAACACACTTAGCAAGCACAACATCAAGGGTATACACACATAGACTAGATACGGGATAGTTAGCATGCCCAAAGTATCTTACCATTAAATATGTCTGTAGTTATAGATTCTTTCCATCAGTCTAGACAAATGAGGAAGGAAGCTTCGTCCCTTCTGATCACAAGAGCTTGCACCTCTAGTCTTACCGATCATCATACACATTTGTAGTTCTCCCTATTCTGCATATTGAATAGAAGCTGCACTTTCTGCTTGTTAGACTTCCCTATTTGAATGTGTTATGTATATCAATCTGTTTAGTCTTTCTGGTGCATTCTACAATCCGAAGCTTGCAGCCAACTGTGACATTGTTCCTTCGCATATGGTACTGGGCCACGTGGTGGAGACCAGAAAAGAGTGAAATAATAAAGTTAGAATGGACGGAAAGAGTTTTGTCAATTGAAAAACTGTAGATCCGACAATAATGGATTGAATAGCCCTTGGGAAGAGAAGACATTTGTGGTTGATTTTGGACAATTACCAGATGGTAACATGCCATTTGTTGGGAGTCATATAACAATCTAGATAAGCATGTAAATATGTTGTAGAGATCTGAGTGTCTTAGGGTTGTCTCTATCATGAAGAAGTTTTGTTTGGGACAAGATTTTCTTATTTCTTTACCATGCATACATATTTGTAATCAGCCTTGGTTCCTGTCATTCAAATGCCCCTTGTAAGTTTAATGTGAATCTTAGGGCAATGTTTGAAAGAGGGATATGTTGCTTACTGAATTCCCAGCAATGTTCAAAATAGTTTGGTACCATGTTTTGTACTTTGATTCTAAATAAGAAAAGGCCCCTCAGCATAACCCCCTTTGCCTCGAACTAAACTGTCAGCAACTTCTGTGTTTAAAAGAAGTTCACATCGGCAGCAATAAGTGCTTTTTGACAGGTACCTGTGTATGTTAAAGCTTCAAATTCACCCCAGTCAAGTTGTCAACAATTTCTATGCTATTTGTAGTCTTATGGTAGACAGATAACATGTGACGAGTAGTAATCATTCCTGTTAAGCTGGTAATATTTGTCTCAACAATGTTCCTTAGATAGAAGCTTACTTGTGGAATAAACATACTCTGCAGTATGGGCTTTAATAAGGTCTTATGTTTTCAACATTTATCTGGCAGTTTTCTAAAGAATGTGATCCTACTTATAGCTATTAACCTGCTATTCTTCCTGCAGCTTCTTATCGAGATGGATCATTTACAAGATTCACCAAGTCCATATTTGCAGATTAAGGGCTCAAACAAAGAAACTGTGGCAGCTGCTGGATTGGCACTAAATCTGGAGGGGACTTACACAACAAAGGCATATTCTACTGCAGATATATTTGATTATGAAAATGACAGTTGATCAGTCCTTTAAAAGCTTAGTTTGTAAGAGTGACTGTCTCTGCTATTGTTTGCAGACTTATCTTCAAATCATCTTAGAAAACATGCCTGCATTTGGGAGAAGTTTTACTGGAATGCATGATCAACAAGCTGCAAGATTACAGGAGCTAGTAGATTATGTACAGTCTCAGGTAAGACATTGATGTCCATTCTCTACTATTCTATGTTATTCCAGTTAAAACATTACACTGCATAGAAAAATCAAGTTAGGTACTGTAAACCAGCTTAGTTGAAGAATTTTATATGAAATATCTGATAGGCTGTATTTATGTCATCCCTAAATACGAAGCATTATTTTAGAAGAAGTAAAAGGCACCTAAGCAGCAAGGTAGTGATCAAATGACTGTCACTTAAGTCCAGTTATGTTTTATGCCAAAGAAACGAATGCAGAGTGGTAAACGGTTCCTGGAATATTATTGGCCAAAAAGGTTTAATGGGAAAAAAAGGAATTTTATAAAATATTAGTGACATTAATTCATAAACCAAGTTAGCTGCTTCTAAGAGAGTGAGTTTCTTCAGGGAATAAATATTACACAAGTTTCTTTTAATGTAGGTTCATAGTTGATGGTTTAGAGCTCAAGCTTGAAAACAAGTGCGTGGGGCATAGCTGATGACTATGTTGGCTCTAATTGACTGTTCGACAGTTGTGAGGCTTGAGCATGTGTGTTGAGTACATGTAGAGGTTACCTTGAAGGGGAGGATTGATATGGTGGTATTTTCTGCTGTAAATAGAGTTGCATTTGTGTATTTGTTTCAACCATTATCGAAGGTGTATTTATCTTTGGAAAAAGATTTTGACAATTTAAAGACACTCTTATCTAAAAGTCCTCTAATCTTAGATTCTGTCTGGGCCAGAAATTTAGCATTTAATGTGTCTACAAAATCTGGGAACAAGTTTGCCATAGCATTGTTCCTTCTACTATGTTTTGTTTGCAAGATAAATCCTAGAGCCTTTGTGTAATATTATTGTACATAATATTTTATTAATCCTAGGAGTAGGCTTTTGTCTTCCTGTCAAATCTCAAGAGACATATGAAAGAGAACTGATTGTTTCTTTCAAATGGGTAATGGTAAAGTTCCTCAAAGTTGAAATGCTTGGTATGTTTTTGTAACCGCATGATTGTTTCTTTCACGTTCCTTCATTCTTGTGCGAATGGAGAGTTTTGTTGAGGGATATCTATGATGTCATTGATTTTTAACGAGGTTGCTCTTTCTCTTTATCGTTTGAGTTTTTGGAAACCTTAGAAGCCATGTGTACAAGTTGAGTCATTCCGTGAATTTTTGCTAACAAGGCCTCATTAGATGTGTTTGTTGAACTGTGGGATGTGTGCTTTTGTTTACTTGATTTGGGCTTTTCTAAAAGATGACTCAAGTTTTCTTTAGTAAAATCAAAAGGTAGCTTCGCCCCCATTTCTGGGATGCGAAGAAGGTATTGGTTTTTAGTTTTGCCTTAACAGTTTTTCTACTTGTTCTCATTTTTTGTCATTGAGTTCGGGCTGATAAATAAATGTAGACATGTATGGAAGGTCGCACAAGGGTGTGGGCACATGGAGAAATATGAAGAACATAATGGTGCGTAAGGATGTGCACACCAGGGGAGGACAAGTCAACGCACAGGGCTACGTGTATATAAGCAGTAGATTGGGACTTAGCCATTTTGGAGCCTTGGTTATTAATAGGTGAAATCAGAATGACTTGAGGTGCACGTAAAGTCAAAAATAATTGACTCGGCAAAAACTTGGCAAATACTCGGGAATACTCAGCATGTTAAAAGCATATGTTAAATTTCATGAGTAAAACATAAGTTATTCTATAGAAAAATATGAGCTACAAAATGTATCAAATGAAAACATATAGACTATTAATAGAAGTGTTGGCTATTAGATTAGGTATAGAAATACAATACAAAAGCGCATGATCATGCGAAAGTACAACATCCGCCCTGATAAGTAATATGAATTGATGCACCATTGGCATTTTAAAGAGTTTAGAAAATATAGGGTGATAATATTGGACGTATAGAGACACTGTGTATGCACCAATAATGGTATTTTTTGAATGCGCGCTTGGTCTAATGCACTGATGAATAAACTACAATGTATTCAAATTTTGTGTTATGTAATGAACTATGTTATAATAGATAATTGTGTATGGATTGCTACATTTATACTGTATAGATAGAGTTTCATGAAGATAAATGAGATAGTGACAGATCAGCTGATTTCCAATCATAAATGTATGCTGAATTGAGTGTTCACTTATTATATGTGTTGTCATTTGTTCATGATATGGTGTATCGCTTCTACATGAATAGATTATAAACAGGAATCTGAGCACATGTTAAGAGGCTATGTGATGAGCATAATAAACCCAGGGACTTGGCGGCTACGCGCACTTAATGGGTGTGACTCGCCAGAGTTTTGGTGAGTACTTGCTGAAGTGTAACTTGGCGACATAGCTCTGCTTTGGGTAAAACAAGACTAGTCATAATGTGAAGAAGTTTATCTGGCGATTATTTGTTTCGTGCATTAATAGTTTGCGAGTACTTGTTCTAATTCTTCTTCATTGAGTTCGGGGTTATCTTACCTCATTCTCTTTATTCGAACTATCATTTCCAAGAGGATTGAATCTAGGTCAGGGTCAAACAAGCTAATAGGTAAGAACCTAGGTGAGATAAAAACAAACTATTAGGTGAGAACCAACGTAAGATTAAACAAGATAATAGGTTTGAACCTAGATAAAATCAAATAAGCTAATATGTAACAACCTAGGTAAGCTCAAGCAAGTTAATAGGTAAGAACCTTTGTAAGCTCAAAAGTTGGATAAATGGTTAACCATATCCAGATAGGATTGGATATTTTTTGTTTACTTGGTGCTTACTCGTAAATGTGTTTAAGGGATCAAGTTCTAGTTTGATCAAAATAATTTTTGGATGGGGTAGATTGGATTCTTGATTTTGATTGGATTTGATTTGATTTGAATGGTGTTTGTGAAATAGAAGTTTTGATATATAAGATTTGATTAAAAAACAACATGAATGTGTATAAACAACAAACAATGTTTTGATATGTTTTGGCTTAAGAGGTAAAATACTGTTGAGAAGTGTAAAGTTTCACACAACAAACAAAATTTTGTGGAATAACAGATTCAAGGCTCTTATCACTCCAAATAGATGCGTGTTTCAATATATCTCAGACCTGATATACCGAATCTATTGTACATAAGTGGTACGAGGAACCCTTGGAATATTGAAAGAGACTCACCTAATCAATAATGGCCCTCTTAGAGGAGTGAATCACCACTCCAATGATGGGTTTTATTGAATAGGTGGTAGGGTAATGAGGGAATGAATGTGTGTATGGTGTCCTTATTTCTCCCCAAATAATTTATAGGGACGATGCCAAAAAATCATTATTACAACTATTTTAGGCATACACTCGTAGTAACCCGTCATGATAACCTTACCTATAAGCAAGGGACAAAGGTGAGGAAAGTACCGATCAAACATTGTTTTGAGACTAAGTCTCAAGTGCAATGCAATGCAAAATGAATTGGTGCATGGTGGTGAAATCCACATCACCAGTGTAGCTAAGTGGTGATGAAATCCACGTTGCTATGTGCAAATACAATGTATGAATGGTTATAAAAAAGTTCTTTCCAACTTTGATGAAAAGAAATGTGAAAATAACAAGCAAAAGAAAATTTTATACATGAATGCAAATTTTTAGTAATTTTTTTAGTTTTATTTGACAAAGGTCATAAAATTGTATGCAAATGAAATTTTTTAGCTTTATTTGTAGATTTTTATGGTTTGTAGTAAATTTTGATAAAAGATCATGTAGAAATTTTCTAAACTTAAAGTGATTGTAAGGATGCAAAAAAACTACAACTAGTGGTTTTATCCTCAAAACAAAGGGTGCAAGGAGAATAATGGCTTGGTTGTGAAAAAACAAAATATAAAGTAATCTTCAAATCATTTTTGATTCTCAAGATCACCTAAGGGTGTAAGAGAAGAGCATACATGGATTTTGATTGTGAAAACAAAAGAGATGCTTAGTGAATGACAAGTAATAAAAGATCTCAACCACTTTTTATTCTCAAGATCACCCAAAGGTGACAAGAGAAGAGCATACATATTTTGGATCAAAAAAAGTTAGAAAATGATAAAAGAGATAATAACGATGAAGAATTATGCTTAAATATGCTCGATTATGTTTTTATAAATAAATTGCAAAATTTAGTTAGAAACTACATAGAAAAAGACAAGGAAAAACTAGTATGAAATTTTAAGAAAAAAATTAAAATTTCACGCATAGCATATCTAGAAACTAAAATACATAAACTAAAACACTTATGAAACAATGGAATACACAAATGTAGCTTGTTAGATAAAGATAGGCACTTGAATATGAAATGATAGGTCGCACTATAAAACAAACACGCTTTGAAAAATGATTAGTATGAGGCACCTGTATTATGCAACAAAATCCATGTGAAGGTATGAAAGCTTTAATATGTAGTTGAATATCAAATGGACAAGCACAAATGTGAAAAATAGGAATTCTGATAAAATGTAAGCTTATGACGAGAAACAAAAACGCACTTCCAATGCACATTAAATATAGTGCATCTAGTGTGACATAAAATAAACGCATTACGCATGTTTCAGTTGTTAGTGATGGCAGACACACTGAGTTAAACGCCTTTTTTAGAAACTGAGTATGCTAACACATTATCACAACCTATTACGGGCTAGCATAGTGAAAAATGACAACGGAAACACAAGATCACTTGTACCTACACAAAAATGTTAGTAATACGGCCAAAATGATTGGTTTCTTTGGAATTGCTCTCAAACTAGCTCACTAAATGACCTGCAAATTGGTTAGTGACCTATAAACACTTAAAGAAACATGAAAATGATATTAGAATGATAAATAAAATAATGAAAAAGTTGGGAGTCCCACCGGGCGTGCCAAAATGTGTACAAGAGAAAATACATAAAATGAGAAAGAACAAATAATAAAATAAAAAACAAACCTTCTCAAAAAGCTCCTTACAACCTCGGATTGGACCAGCTGAAGAGTGGGGTCGAACACTCTTGTTGGATCCTTGATGAGAGTTGAAAAGTTCTTCTTTGATATGTGGACTGCTCCAAAATGCTCCAAATGGAAGAGAGAAACCAAGCTATGAGAAAAATGATGAAATTATGAATGATTGAATGATGGATGAGCGATACATTAGACAACATAAGGGTGTGCACAAGTGATTTGCAATGAGATTTTGGTAGAGTAACACTGCAAATTCTCGAAGCTTCCAATGATGAGTTGAGAGGAATGAAGTTTCTTATTTATAGATGTAGAAGAAGTCATGTATAGAGGAAGGTTGAATTGACTGAGTTGCAGGCTATTGATTTCAATTTCCTTATTTAGCATGGTTGATTTGTTTTGTGCAGTTGAGGAATTAAGAGGCTTTATTTCAAATTGGTTGGCTCTTGATTTTATTCCGAAGTTGGTTGTATGTGAATATTTTCTTCCATGTTTGTAGAATTCTAAAACTTGAGTGGAGTGACAAGTTCAACTTGAGTGAGTTGGATAGTGAAGTGGAGATGAGTGGAAGGTGAATAGATAATTGATTTTTTATTTATTTAAATAGCTAATTAAATTAGTCAAAGGGGTGTATAGTGTATAGTGAGTGTAATAGAATTAATTAAATTAATTCTAGAAGTGGGATATGGGTGGATAATGGATTTAGTATTATTTTGAATGTTATAAAGTGTAATGAATGACAAATAAGAGTAGAAAGTGTTAGAGCCATTTCGGGGGGGGGGGGGGGGGGGTTACAATTAGAACATAATTCATAATGTGATGGCTTAATACTCGAGCACTACCTCTTATATAACATAATTAGACTATGGCGAAACAATACTTCCAATCATGTTGACTACTTACACTATTATGAAATATAGAAACTATCAAATGACTAAGTCAAAGATTATGCATAACACAAGTTCGCCACACATAAAGTGATACTTTTAATAGGCTAAGGGCATAACATTAGCATTTCATGACAGCAAAAATTGGGAGAAACTATTTGATATATGTTATATGTCAATGAGAAAAGCACTATTTGTGCAAATGAGATGTATAGCTTCTAAGGTCCTATAAAAAGGTGGTCCTCCCACCCCTTAGGTCATGCATTGTGAATGATAATAGTGTGGGTATGTGTTGTGTATTCTTGAAGCTATTGTGCTAATGTATTTGTGAAGTTTTTCCCAACAAGGTTGTTGGATAAGGTGAGCAGAGTCTGTTGTTAGCGCTTGGTGGAAGTGAGATCCAATTGTTGCATGGGATTGTAGTTTTGATTCTTAAAAAAATATTACTTGTTAATCTAATATTGTATAAAATCTTGGTACTACTTTATCTTTTATACTTGTGTATGGTGCGTACTTATTTGTTCTTCAACCCATGCCACCACATCGAAGACTCTGTGGAATAAGGTCGATGTAAACTTCTATGAGATGAAGCAAAAGAAGCAAATGTGGAAAAATTTATGTAGTTGTGCACTGATGCCACCATTTCTTAACTAAGGCCAAACGATTGGGTAATTTTGAGTGAGCAGCCCCAATAGCATTTGTCAAATGCTTTGGACACATTAGTTTTATCATGGCTCTCAAACAAGAGTGATTATTGAGGTAATGAATTACTTTCTATATGGAATGATGTTATCTGTTGTAATATCCCTTTTAGGGCAGACTAACACAATTTTGGAATTCAGCCGAAACCCTTATTCAAAATAGAACAAAAATATGATTTTATGCAAATCCATACGACAAAAAATACAACAATCTGAAATCTTCCTTTATTTATCAAATAATCACAATGCAAAAATACCCAAAAGGCTGAAAACAGATAGAAACCCTCTTATTACAAGTAGCTGATGAAAAATAATTTTTCCAACCAAAGTCTGAATGCATTTTTATTTATTTTCACACCATAAAACAAGCAAAATACCCACATAAGATTACAACAATTTTTTCACAAAAGATGCTCTAAATGGCAAGAGGAAATGCTCCAAACTGAAACCAACGAATTCTGTTTATTGTTGATGCCCTAAATGCTAATCTAAACTCCAAAGGGGTGTAGATAGCCCTAGAAATGGCTGCAAATCTGTAATATCCCCTTTTGGGATATTAATTAAAATTTACTAAACTACTTGCAAAGAAACAAACTTAGAAGAGAAACTTTTCTAGGTTCACCTCAACTAACCCAGTGTCGGCTTCAATACAACCCAAATGGGGTTGGAGTGAGCCAAAGTAAGGGTTTAGATGGGCTAACTAGTCGAAATAAACACTTATTTAACCATTTTAATTGCAACAGTATTAAAATAAATTAAAGATGTTGAAGATAGTTGTAAACTTAACAAATTAATATCTCATGCAATACTTGGATTTTTTCATGAAATAAATTGCACAATGAAGAAAAAATTATGAGCTTTCAAATGATATATCAAACTGAATTTTTCTGAACATAAAACCCACTCAAATCTGCCCACCAAAATACAAAACCAGTCGCTAGGGTTAAGGGAAAAATACTAAATAATTTCCAACCTTATAGACTCCCCAACACTCAAAAATACCACTTTCAGATCTGCAATAATTATTCTATAACAAATTATAATTCCTTTCAAAACCGTCCAAGGCAGGTGGGGTTCCGACCCGCTTACCAGACCATTGACCATATCTTCACTCTTCGGGCCATCATTGAGGAGGCACGTCATCTTTCATCGTAAGTTTACTGTTGCTTTGTAGATTTTCAGTGAAGGAAATCACCTTTTGGGATATTAATTAAAGTTTATTAAACTACTTGCAAATGTGAAGGAAACTTTTCTAGGTTCGTCAACTAACCCAGTGTCGGCACATTTCTCTGCAATGGGCTTGTGAGGGCTCACGATTTTCTCCTGTCTACAAACTGTGCCCTCGACCGACGATTTTTTTCAAAAATGACGTCATAGTATTTGCCCTGGTTCTCTATATAGAAATCGCGAATCGTGAATCATGGCTGAATCGTCTTTGCTAGTTCGTGGTTCGCTTTTGCTGCTTCGTGGTTGTTCGTGGCTTGTTTGCTGTTCGTGGCTCGTTTTGTCGTTTTTCCTCCTTTCCTCGTTATCGCGACTGTTGGCCTCCCTTTGTGGCTCTCTGTGCTTGCATCGTGGCTCTTTGGGTTCGTAAATCTGCTCGAAACCCTGAATCGTGGCTCGTTATTCTTTCTACACAGTAGTGTTTGGTCTACACAGTCGTGGTTGCTACTTTGCTTGCTCTAGCTCACGAATCGCGTTTCACGTTTTCCTGGCTCGAGCTCAAATTATAATCCCTACAGTGCCATTTTTGTGGGTTTCTGTTCCTGTTCGCTGTTTGTGTTTTCTATTTGTGGTTCGATCTCTATGTACAAGGCCACTCAGTTTGGGGGACTCGAAGACTCACCTCTTATCATCTCACCTCTTCAAACAGTCTACCCCCCCACAATGTCTCTCTCCACCCCCACTGCACCGTTGGTTTCTAACCTCGGACCGAACAGACAGGGTCAACAGGACAGCAACATCCCAAACATTTTGGCTGAGCTGATCAGCAGGATTGAGAGATTGGAATCCTCCAACAGAACCCTTCGAACTGAGGTTTTTGAATTAACCTCTCGAGTTGAAAAGGTTGAAGCGGACAACATTTCTCTTCACAGGCAACTTACAGATATCACGACCCAAGCCACCCCTACAGGTACTAATGACCAATTACAGGCAGAAATTTCAGATCTGAAGCACAAACAGGAAGAGTTTCAAACCCAACATGAAAACCTCAGGAAACAATCTGATTCATGGGCACATATTGTGAAAGGTAAGGGCCAAAACACCTCTCCTATTGCAGTTGTGGAAGAAGTTGTACAAGCCAAACTTGTAGAAGAAAGAAACAGACGGACAAGAGAGCTCAATCTCAGAGTTAGAGGTCTGCCCACACCTCTTCCTTCTTCTGATCCTCTAGCCATTGCTTCTGACTTCATCACAAACAAGTTGGGGCTGTCGGAGGTACACATTGACAGAGCATGGCTTGGTCTGGACTCTACCCTATTCCTTCGCTTCAAATCAGCTGAAGACAGACTTCGGGCTCTCAGGGCTAAACGGAGACTTTTCTCACTTCCGGATAAGATTTTCCTTGATGAAGATCTCACTAGAGCACAGGTGGCAGAACTCAAACAGTCCCGAGAGATGGTCATGGCAGCCAGGAAGGCAGGAAAATGGGCAGTGATTCGGAACCTCAGACCGGTGATTAGAGACACTTTTCCTCCTGGTTGGGCTCCCGGGTCCAAATGACGGTCCCGCCGGGTGAGGCAGCGTAACAGGGGCATTGCCATTTCATGTTGGAATGGTAATGGGTCATACTGGTCTTCACCAGGTCTCCTACAGGATGCATTGGGTCACTCTGATCTCCTTTTTGTTACGGAAACCCATGAGAGCCCCGTTCGTCCTCTCCCGGACCTTAGGGGGTACTATTGGCTCTCTATTTGCAGGCAAGAGACTAGGAGTTCCGGTGGAGTTAGGGGTTCTGGCGGTGTTGCTTGTTTGGTTAGGGACACTCTTTGAGGCAGGATCTTTGTGGCAGCCGAAGACGAGTTTGCATGTTTTCTATGGATCAAGGTTAAGTGGACCCCACACCTTACTCGAGACATTTATATTGCAATTTGTTACTTCCCCCCTACCTCTTCTCCTTTCGCCATTGAGAATGGCCTGGTTGGGGATCCCTACTTTGACCTTTTCTGCTGGCATTTCTCAGTTCTCAGCAGTTGGTGAGGTCATCCTTTTGGGTGATTTCAATGCTCGAACCAAAAACATCCAAGTTTCATGTCATGACAGGACTGTTGATGCTCTTTGTACTTCGGAGGTGGACCCGGTTTCTCTTGGTCTTCAGAGGGAGTCAGATGATGTGGCAGGGCCCTTGACGACATACGGCCGACACCTTTTACAGTTGGGGGAAGCTCATGACCTATTGATCCTTAATGGCATATCATGTTTCCCAGATTCCAAATTCTTCACCTGCAGACCTCACGGTGGTGGCGCCAGTGTTGTTGATTACGTCATGACTACCCCCGACCTTCTTCCCTTTATTCACCACCTTTCCATCTCCCCCATTCCCCTCGCCGATCATGTAGCCCTTTCATTCTCCTTGGAAACTACTCTCCCTAGACCCCTAGCCCTTCTCATTGCCCTCCACACACCACTCTGAGACTTGCTGAGGGTGACCCCATAACCTTCTCATTTCATCTTCGCCAGCTTCTCCCCCCTTGCCCCAATTCACTGTGTACCCCACTGACAGGATGTACAACCTTCTTGCCACTGCTATCCATGAGGTTGCCCTGCTTTCTTACCCCCATTCCACTTCCAAGCCCCGTAGTACACGGACATGCCCCATGAACCAATGGTATGATGACGACTGCAAAAACCTCCACCGTCAGCTCCGCATGGCCTTTACCCATGACCTCCCATCCTTCCCCCCCTTAAAATTGCCTATCGTAATCTTCTCCGCCACAAGAAACGCACCTTTATTGCCCACAAAAGAAGGGATCTCCGCACCTCACTTTCGCATTCCCCCAAACGCTTTTGGCGTACCATCATTCCCCGACGCTCTCCCTTACCCCTAGACCTTGACCCCCATACTATGTTCACTCACACATCCACCCTTTATGACATCCCCGGTCATCCCAAGACCCAAGTTATATCCCCACCCCCCACCTGCCACATTTTCACCCACTCAAATGTCAAGAAGGCCATATCGGTGATGAATTGCAGCAAAGCAGCAGATGAGGAAGGCTTCCAGGCAGAATTTTTCAAGCATGGGATCGACACCATCATTAGTTATTTGGTAGGACTCTTCAATCAGGTGGTGTGTACTGGCTTCCCGCAATCTTGGTCCCACCACATTATCCACCCTATTCACAAATCCGGTCCTACTTCTGATCCTAATAATTACAGGACAATTATGGTGGGTCACACCTTCTCTAAGTTGTACGCCACTGTTCTTCATTTGCAGCTTTCGGCATTTCTTGAGCAGTACCAATGCAGAGCCAGAGGACAGGCTGGCTTCAGGACAGGATACCAGACTACTGATCACATTCTTACCCTCCGTGCTATCATCGAGGAAGCACGTCACCGTTCGTGCAGGGTCTTCTGTTGCTTTGTGGACTTTCGGAAAGCCTTTGATTCTGTTCCGCGGGAAGCCCTTTTCTGCAGACTCAGAGACATTGGTATTTCCGAAACCCTTCTTGTTGCCATTACCCGGCTGTATGAGGAGGTTTTGGGTCGCCTTCGCACTGCTGCTGGGCTTTCCGATTTCATTAGGAGCACCATCGGGGTCAAACAAGGCTGCCCTCTCTCTCCTACTTTGTTTGGTATCTATATTGATGAGCTGGAGGATTTTCTTAGAGACCACATACAGGACGGGGACGACTGTCTTCTCCACCATGTTCTGATCTACATTCTTCTCTTCGCAGATGATGTGGTCCTTTTGGCTTCTTCGGCGGAGGGGTTACAGAGACAGCTTGATGCTTTAGCCCTCTTCTGCGATCATAGGCAGCTTACAGTCAACATGGGTAAAACCAAGGTTATGGTCTTCAATGTGTTGAAGACCTCTGATTTCCATTTCTTCTACAGGGGGAGGAGTTGGAGATCACCAACTCCTACACCTATCTGGGGGTTCTCTTCTCTGGACCTCGGTTCAGTTTACATCCGGCTATTCAACCCCGCATCAACAAGGGGTATGGTTCCCTCGCGATCTTGGAGAGACAGTGCTTCCGCCATCACTTTCAGGACACATTGTCCAAGATGTCTCTCTCAGACTCTCTTGTGAGACCCACTGTTCTTTATGGTTCTGAGGTTTGGGGCCCCTCCCTGCTCGAGTCGGATTGGGCCTCTATTGAGCGGGTTCAGATCCTTTTGCTCAGACGGATCATCAGATGCAAAGAGACTGTTTCCCATCATATCATCCTTGCCGAGTTTGGGGCTCGCCCTTTCAGATTAGAGGTCATCTTTGGTCTCATCTCACTCTTGCACCGCATCCAGGGACTTTCGGACTCCTCCACTGGCAGGGATAGATACATCTACCTTGCTTACTGTTCTTCTGAGGCCATTACTCTCTCCGACTGTAGTGGTCGTGTTCGGTGCTGGTATGCCGAGACCTCTCGTCTTCTTGGATCTCTTCGGATCAACATGGACCGTCTCCCCCCTTTTAGGTACTCCATGGATGCTCCTGCTCACCTCCTTCCGAGCACGCAGGATTTGCACAGAATTATCAGAGACGACATATACAGACTATTCACCCAGGTTACATGGACCAACTCCCGAGAGGAGCTACGCCCGAAAATGGCCTTCTACGCCAATCACTTCCTGGAAGTCAGCAATGGACTCATCATTCGGCCCACCTATATCTCCCGTCATTGGATGCATGCTCTTCGCATATCTTTGGGCCAGTTCAGAGTCGGATCCCACAGGCTTCGGGTCGAGAATGATCACCATTTGGTTCGCTCTGAGAGGATCTGCCAGCTTTGCTCCCTCCAGGAGGTTGAGACAGAGGAACATTTCATCTTCCGATGCTCCATCTATTATGAGATCAGAGGGAGGTTTCATTGTCTCTTCCGTGAACATCCTACGTTCACGACCTTCTTCAGGTATTATGATCAGAGGTGTCTCGCTCTCTATTTACAGGAAGCCATTAAGCTCCGTGACAGGGCCCTCCATCCTCCTTCCAGGGAGGCTACTACTCGACAGATCACATCTTTCTTTGATTTGCTCCCGGGTGTGAGGGGCACTAAGCGGGGGCATGACCCTAGTGGAGATCTCCTGGCTAGATCTGTCAGGATTAGAGGAGCTTCTTCCTTGACCAGAGATTTCCGGATTCGTGCACAGCCAAGAGCTCCCTCTTTTAGACGACAGACCACCAGGTCCACCCAGAGAGCTCGACATTCCACGAAACATGGGCGTCTCCAACAGTTTCCAGTACCTGACACCAGACAGCAGCACATCACCAATTTCTTTTCAGCTGACCTTGGGCGACAGTCGTGAGGGTTGGTGTCGAGGCCTTTCCCTCCACCTTCCTCTCATCCCTTGTGCTCTCTCTTCTTCTTCTTCTTCTTTTGTTGTTTTCGGAGACCCTCTTGGGTTTTCCCTGTTGTTTCTGCTTTGCTTTGTATTGTACAGTCCCATTGACCTATCTTTGTGGTCACTTGTTGGACATTTAATATAATTATCTTATCTTATCTGCGAAAAGGGGTGCCCATCATCTTCTTTTATAGATCTTCCAAGCTTATTCTCTAAAAATTTCTTCCTTTTGGTGCCACCTCCTAGTCGAACTTTTATTTTAAAAATGCCATAGAGTTATGCTCAAATATAAATAATTAATTATGCACGGTAAATCAATTAAACCATATCAAATGTTCCTCCTTTGAACCTTCCTCAATGCCACAGGAATGGATGGGCATATGGTATTCCATAGTGACAATAATTAAATAAAAGGAATTTGACAGTGCCTCTATTCCCAAATTAATCTTACCTCCAGCATTAATGTGTGCCCAAGCATCCCAAATCGAATTTAATTTCCTTCCATTTTGATGTTCCTGACATGAATAATATATCGAAGGAAACAATAGTTTTAACAACATTTTTACAATTCATCATGCCGTAGGCATATGATAGAATCCCTTCCTTTAATTTACCATTTCATTTTCCATCCAAGGGGAATGGATTCTCAAAGGATCAGCAACCATGTCCCAAATCAATAGTAACCGTGCATTTTGTCTCTTAAAAAAGAATATAGGTGACTGGATAAAATCATGCCCAGCTGCGATAAAGCATAAATTTCGCTCAAATTGTAATCCCTGAGTGTAAGTCACTTCATACAACTGCAAAGTAGTAGGTGGAAATCACACAAAGGTCTTCAAGATGATTAAATTCTAAAGAAAGACCAGTACAAACAGGAATTTTAGGGAAAAGCCTCAATACCAACCCTCTCGATTGTCAACCAAGGCCAGTCGGAAAGTTTCTCCTTATTGTTCTTTGACTGTCTGGTGTCAGGAATTGGAAGATGTCTCAAAGGATGCCTATGATCCGTGGAAAGTCAAGCTCTCTGAGTGAGTTTGGTGGATACCGCCTATGAGAAGGGGACTCCTTGGATGTCTGAGTACCATGTTTACCTAGTGGTCAGGGAAGAGGCTACATTAGTCATTGACAGATCTAATATGAGGATCTCCACTAGGATCAAGTCCCAGCTTGGTGCCCCTCTCACCCGGGAGCACAATAAAGAAAGATGTGATCTGTCGAGTATTAGTATCCCTGGCAGGGGGATGGAGAATCCCGTCACGGAGCTTAAGAGCTTCCTGTAAATAGAGAGCAAGACACCTCTGATCATAATACTTGAAGAAAGTCGTGAACATTGGGCGTTCGCGGAGCAGATAATGAAACCTCCCTTTGATCTCATAGAAGATGGGGCACCGAAAAATGAAGTGTTCCTGTAGCTCAATCTCCTGAAGGGAGCAAAGCTGGCATGTTCTCTCAGACTAGTCCAACTAATGATCGCTCTCGACCCGAAGCCTGTGGGAGCCAACTCTAAACTAGCTTAGGGATATGTGAAGAGCATGCATCTAATGACGGGAGATATAGGTGGGCCAAATGATGAGCCCATTGTTGACTTCAAGGAAGTGATTGGTGTAGAAGGCCATCTTTGGGCGTAGCTCACCCCAGGGGTTGGTCCAAGTAATCTGGATGAACTGTCTGTATCAATGTTTTAAAAATCGGAACCGGACTCGGAACCGGTCGAGGGTTGGACCGGACCGGAACCGGACCGGTTCAAACTCTATGAACCGGTTTACTAAAAAACACATAAAAATTACATTTTTAAAGGGAAATATATTTGAAAAATTAGAAACCATGATGCCAACAATTACACACAAAATACGCAAAGTTTGCTCATGTATATACCTGATAGTTGGAATACTCGCATTCGGCTAAATACTCGGCAGACCCCAAAAAAACAAAACTTGCCAAATTCGGCCAATACTCAGGAATACTCTATCAACTTCAAGAAAATACTCAAATTTCTTTAAAAAAACATAAATTTCAGCCAAAAATGTATTTGCAGCTTTTCTTTCATTGTTATTAATGCTTCACCCCTTTTTATTGGGACCTTTACAGAAGTCTTCAGTCTTGTGTCTGAGGATGCGCAAATTGAAGTTTAGAACACAAAAGAGACTGTTAATCTAGCAAAAAAAAAACCTTATGCATTTGTTGATAACTTGATATGTGAAGTCAACATTTGAATAAGCAGGTCGCGACAAAGTTGGTAGCCTGGGACGATTCTTCTGAGCACAGGAGAATACTCACCGAGTTTTGGAAAACTATCCAGTAATTTTAATTACTAGTTTGTCTACAAGCAATCAAAGCTCATGATTCGTTCAGAAGATTGCAAGAAGTTGCTTGGTCCAAAAAGGTGCAAAAATAGATTTTTTGAAAATAAGAAAAATATTGCCATCAATGCGTAGAGCTCGAGAAAATATGCACTTTTAGAGAAAACGACACCTGAAACGGAGCCACAAAATGAAAGTTATGGCACATGCAAGTTTTTCTTGCTACATCTTCCTGGACCCTTTCCAAAAATGGCAAATTTTATTCTCTCCTTGTGTTTTTTTCACCAAAAATCCAAAAAAGGAAAGAAATGCCAAAAAAGGAAAGAAATGCTGACTCGGCCGGTTCAGGATAAAACCGGACCGGTTTGACCGGTTTTAGCCCAAACCGGTCGGCCGGTCCGAGTTGCAGGCCGGTTCATGATTTCAAATGTCAAACCGGTCAAACCGGCCGGTTCCGGTTCCGGTTTGACCGGTTTTTAAAACACTGGTCTGTATATATCGTCTTTGATGATTCTGTGCAAGTCTTGCTTGCTCGGAAGGAGGTGTGCAGGAGCATCCATGGAGTAGATGAAAGGGAGGAGATGGTCCATATTGATCCCAAGGGAACCAAGGAGACGAGAGGCCTAGGCATGCCAACAACGAGCACGACCACCACATTCAGAAAGAGCAATGGCCTCAGAAGAATGGTAAGCAAGGTAGATTTACCTCTCTCTTCTTGTGGAAGAATCAGAAAGTCCCTAGATGGGGTGCAAAAGTGAGACGAGACCGAAGATGACCTCAAGTTTGAAAGGGCGAGCCCAAAACTCGGCAAGGATGATATTATGAGGAACAATCTCTTTACATCTGATGATCCGTCTGAGCATAAGGATCTGAACCGTTCAATAGCAGCCCAATCTGACTCAAGCAGGGAGGGACCCCAAACCTCAGAACCATAGAGAACCGTGGGTCTCACAAGAGAGTCCGAGAGGGACATCTTGGACAACGTGTCCTAAAAGTGGTGGCGGAAGCACTGTCTCTCCAAGATCGCTAGGGAACCATACCCCTGGTTGGTGCGCGGTAAAATAGCCGGGCGTAAACTGAAACGAGGTCCAAAGAAGAATACTCCCAGATAGGTGTTGGAGCTGGTGATTTCCACCTCCTCCTCCCCTGTAGAAGAAATGGAAATCGGAGGTCTTCAGCCCATTAAAAATCATATCCTTGGTTTTATCGAGGTTGACTGTAAGTTGTCTATGATCACAGAAGAGGGCTAAAGCATCAAGCTATCTCTGTGACCCCTCCGCAGAAGAAGCCATTAGGACCACGTCGTCTGTCAAGAGAAGAATGTAGATCAGAACTTGGTGAAGAAGACAACCGTCTCTGTTCTGTATGTGGTCCCGCATAAATTGCTCCAACTCATCAATATAGATACCAAACAGAATAGGAGAGAGAGGGCAGCCTTGTTTGACCCCAATGGTGCTCCTAATGAATTCGAAAAACCCAATAACAGTACGAAAGCGACCACAGACCTCGTACAGTCGAGTGATGGCAGCAAGAAAAGTTTTATAAATACCATTGTCTCTAAGTCTTCGGAAAAGAGCTTCTTGTGGAATAGAGTTAAAGACTTTCCAAAAGTCCACAAAGCAACAAAAGACTTTGGATGAATGGTGACGTGCTTCCTCAATGATAGCACGGAGGGTGAGAATGTGATCAATAGTCTGGTACCCTGTCCTTAAACCAGCCTGTCCCTTGGCTCTGCACTGGTACTGCTCTAAAAACTCGGATAGCTGCAAGTGGAGAGTAGTGGTGTATAGCTTGGAGAAAGTGTGACCTACCATAATTATACTATAATTATTAGGATCAAAAGTAGGACCAAATTTGTGAATAGGATGGATAATATGGTGGGACCAAGATTGTGGGAAACTAGTACACACTACCTGATTGAAAAGGTCTACCTGGAAGCCATGCATGAAAACTCTGCCTAGAATCCTTCCTGTAATGTCCCCATTTTTAAAGACCCTTAGCCTATTTTTCCCCATGGGCTTTGGGATGTTGCAAGGGGAAAATTATATTAAATGATTAAATAATATTACCTGAAGAGTAATATTTATGATTTGACATTATAAAACAATAATTATATAATATTTGATTATGTAATTTAATTCCTAAAATGCAAAATTAAAAGGGGAATTAATTAAGTAATATTTGGGTGGCTTTTAATGTTAAAATCACCCTTAGAAAGGGGACACCACACCAAGGGAGGATAAACTATTTTTATTTAATAATTTCCCTCTGCTAGGGATTTCGAATTTCGTGCCTCCTTGTTTATAAAAGGAGAGCTTGGGATCATTGTGAAACTCATACTATAATGAAATTAATTCGATGCTCCAAGCTTGGAGTTGGGATGCATACCCATTGATGTTATTCTCTCTCTCTCTCTCTCTCTCTTGCGTGGGAGGTTTTATTGAGCTGGTGTTGATATTCTATTGAAGTATTTCCATGTGTTATGCAAATCGACTTGTTGGTATGCTTCATTCCTAGCTTTGGCAACTCATTATTAATGTGTATGGGCTGTTTTGTATGCAATATTTAGTGGAATAGACCAGCTGGTTTGGTGTTATTGTATCCCAACATACATTGACTACTTTGGGTAATTATTGGAAAATTTAATGCATGTCTAAAATATTCTAATGTGCAGCGACTCCTTTCGATTAATCTGTGAGTATTTTAATGCATGTATAGTGATTTATATGCCCAGCGAACTTGGTAATGCTGATTTGTTAGCCTCAGTGACTTCATGTGATGTGTTAGGGACTGGTTTTGGGTTCATAATACACTATTGTTCTTTCCTTCCTAGCAAAGACCAGTCGGAGTGAGTATTAAATATTTTAATGCATGATGGAGTTGTTATCCCAAATTCACCCCCCGGGTTAATTTGGATATTTCATTATAAATGGACTTAGCCATTCAAATTCTAGGACGTGTAGCAAGCCAACAAATTCAGCCCCGACATATCAAAGAGAAAGACAACTCAGGATGGCTTACAAGTCAGAATTGAGAATATAAGAGTTGTCTGGCCAGCTCGCCGTGGAGAAGGTTTGGAGCCATCTCATGTCGCGCGTCAACCATTTGTCAACCACTGCCTGCTATCGCCCATCAACGCCTCTTGTTGATGTGCGTCAACACGCTTTGTTGTTGCGCGTCAGCCGTCCCACCCTGTCGCATGTCAACGCCTTTTGCTTATGCGCTTTAGTCGTCTTTCCTTCTCACGCGTCAATGCCGCTTGCCGACGTGCGTTAACGCCTCTTGCCGACGTGCGTCAAAACCCTTTGCTATCGCGCATCAGCCGTACCTCCTTGTCGCGCGTCAATGCCTTTTGCTAATGCTTGTCAACGCCTTTTGCTGACACTCGTCAACTGTCCCTCCATGTCGCGCATCAACGCCTCTTGTTGACGTGCGCCAACGCTTCTTGTTGACATGCGTCAATGCCTCTTGCTGACGTGCATCAACACCCTTTCTTGTTGTGTGTCAGCTGTCCCTATCTGTCGCGCGTTAACACCTTTTGCTAATGCGCATTAGCTGCCCCTCCCTGTCGCATGTCAATGCCTCTTGTTGTCGTGCGTCAATGCCTCTTGTTGACGCGTGCCAACTGCCGCCTCCATGTCGCGCGTCAATGCCTTTTGTTGACGCGTGTCAACCATCACTCCTTGTCGCGCGTCAACACCTCTTGCTAACGCGCGCCAACTGCCGCCTCCCTGTCGCGTGTCAATGCCCTTTGCTGATGCGCATCAATCGTCCCTTTCTGTCGCGCGTCACCACCATCTTCTTGACGCGTGTCAACCACCTTCATCCTGTCACGTGTCAGCATTCCATCTTGACGCATGTAAACCTTCCGTCACTATCGGGTGACAACATTTCTTCTTGGCATGCGATAACCGCTCCCAGTTGGTGGACAACTTCTTCCATTCTTGTCGGGCGTCAACAAGGAATGTCAGGTATAGACCAGGCATTAATGGCATCGTACAATGTAGCTCAACAACTAGTTTAATGAAGCATGGCGCCCATGCCTTTTTCTGATAGAAAAGTACCATTGGATAGCTGACCAGTATTGCTGCCCATACCTCCGTACAGACAATTAATGAGGGATGTTGGTAGGCGAGACAAATTTTCTATATAATGTATTCAACCCCCTCATTTTTGATGGGGAGACGTTATGGGAGCTGGGGAAACTCTTGCAAAATTTTCCCTCAACTCCATTTGAGGTGCGAGCCTTCGCTTGGGCCTAGCAATGTAATTATGCCTTTGTGCATCAAATGTAATGGTTTGTGCATTCTTTGAAGCAATAAAAAATGTGTTTTGTGGTGATTCTTCAACCCTAGCTCATTTTTATTATATTTTCTTGCTTCCCCATTATTATTGCTGTATTTTGTGCATGTTGTTTCACTTGCAGGTTTATGATATTGTGTTCCATGGAGTTTTGATGGCGGATTAAGATCTGGGTCTATGTCACATTTGTCTGACCTTCCTTAACCTCTTTTTCCCTATTTCATCCTCCCTCAACAGAGTATCTTGCCCCTTGTCTTGGTGCTATTGCCCCCTTTAGTTCAAGAATTTCATTTTATGCATCTCTTGCTTCCTTGGTCCCTTGAAAAATCTAGGTTAGTGTTAGGATAGTTGCATTTGCCTTTCTACGAGCAATTAAGCACTAGGATTAGGTAGAGGAAGTCGGCCTTCTCTAGAGGTCCTTCTCAGGTTTGCAAGTCCCACAACTTGAGAGATGGACCCATGTTAGCAAAATTGCACCGACTGCTCTACACACACAGAGAGCAAATCAGGGGGAGCTTAAATTTTGACCTGACATAAGTGTCTTATTTGGACAGCGACTTAGGCAGAGCAAGTTTTGTAATTCTTCACATGATTATTTCTTGATTTTCATTCATGTAAATCTGCCAATCCTCCTTAGGTATCAGAAACTAGGTTTGAAGTGTTGGGAATACTTGTTGAGGACCCAAAATATCCAGCGACTTCTATCTTGCTCTTTGACTAATATTATCTAGCTGTTGTGAACTTGTTTGGCATAATATTGAGAAGATTTAAGAAGTTCAGGGTGCATATTTTAATGTGGGACATTTCTGAGTAAATCGATTGGCATAGGCATGTATTTAAGATATGATTAAATCTTCAGTTTGGCAGCGATTTGCTTGTGGATGTTTGGAAGTATACCGAGTATTGTTGCAATACAATTTATGCTTAATCAAGCAATGGTTGAATTCTGTTGCAGCAAACTGTGTTAGGAGGGCCCAAGATCCACATGTTTATTGCATATTGTTGAGTGTTCACAAACAGCGATCTGTAGTGAGGATGTAAGTTCTTATTTTATTCTTGCTTTTTATGAGCAATTGCAGTGACCGGAAAGAGACGTTCAGACCTGATTTTGTCTGCCCTTCTTACTTGCTTAGTTGGTCAGTTTCTTTGAAGACTTATTTGCAGTATTCTGAGTTAGGAACGAAATCTAATTTTTGGAGTCATTAGTTCAGCTGAGAATTAAGTATTTGAGCTATTTGCAAGAGGTCATTAAACCCCTATCTTTGGGTTTATTGAGTCATCTATTTAGTGGATTTACTATTTGCAGTTTATTTGAGTGTTGAAGAGTTTGTTGGTTGCCTAATTTTTATTGATCCTCATTTGCTGCTTTGCTGCAATTCATCATCGATATGGCCTTGTTAACATTTGTGTAGGTGAAGATGCGGCAGGTGGAGGGTGGGGACACAACTTGGGTCTGGGGCTGACTAGGGATATCGTAAAGGGTGGAGGTATGGGTGAACAAAGTGTGGGGGTTAATGTCCAGGGGTAAGGGAGAGCATCGAGGAATGATGATATACCAAAAGCGTTTAGGGGAGTGCAAGAGTGAGGTGTGGACGTCTCTTCTCCTACGGGCAATACATGTACACTTCTTTTGGTGAAGGAGATGATGATAGGAGATTTTGTGGGAGGGGAAGGATAAGACGTTATGGGTGAAGTCCAAGCGGAGTTGGCGGTGAAGGGT
This sequence comes from Taxus chinensis, assembly GCA_019776745.2. Lineage (NCBI taxonomy): Eukaryota > Viridiplantae > Streptophyta > Pinopsida > Cupressales > Taxaceae > Taxus > Taxus chinensis. The sequence goes on from CM034157.1 coordinate 350,094,722, forward strand.
TTTGCAGTCGTCATCGTACCATTGGTTCATGGGGCATGTCCTCGTACTTAGGGGGCCTGGAGGTGGAATGGGGATAGGAAAGCAAGCCTGCCTCGTGAATAGTAATGGCAAGAAGGTTATACATCGTGTTAGTGGGGAACATATTGAATTGGGACAAGGAGGGGAGAAGCCGACGGAGGTGAATGGAGGAGGTTATGGGGTCACCCTTATCAAGTCTCAGAGTGGTACATGGATGGCAGTGGGGGGTGCAAGGGGGTTAGGGGGTAGTTTCAAAGGAGAAGGAGAGGGTCGCATGGTCGGCAAGAGGAATGGGGGAGATTGAAAAGTGGTGAATAAAGGGAAAAAGGTCAGGGGTAGTCATGACGTAATCAACCACAGGAGCGCCACCACAGTGAGGTCTACAGGTGAAGAACTAGGATTTCGGGAAACAAGATACACCATTAAGGATCAACAGGTCATGAGATTCCCCCATCTTTAAATAGTGTCGGCCATATGTCGTCAAGGGCCCTACCACATTGTCAGACTCCATCTGAAGACCGACTGAACTTAGGTCCACCTTCGAAACACAAAGAGCATCTACAATCCTGTCATGCAAGGGAACTTGGGAGTTTTTGGTTCGAGCGTTAAAATCACCCAAAAGGATGACCTCACCAACTACAGAGAACTGAGAGATGCAAATTGAAAGATCATAGTAGGGGTCCCCATTCGGGCCATTCTCAATGGCAAAAGAAGAAGAGATAGGAGGGAAGTAACAAGTTGCAATATAAATGTCCCGGATGAGGTTTGGGGTCCGCCTACCCTTGATCCACAGAAAACATGCAAACCCGTCCTCAGCCGCCAGAGAAATCCTGCCCTGAAGAGTGTCCATGACAAAACAAGCGACCCCGCTAGAACCTCCAACTCCATCAGAGCTCCTAGTATCTTACCTGCAAATAGAGAGCTAGTAGTATCCCCTAATGTCTTGGAGAGGACGAATGGGGATCTCACGAGTTTCTGTTACAAAAAGTAGATCTGAATGACCTAATGCATCTTGTAGGAGACCAAGTGAGGACCAGTAAGACCCGTTTCCATTCCAGTAAGAGATGGAAATGTCCCTATTGTGATGCCTCTCCTTGCGGACCGTCATTTGGATCCGGGAGCCCAAGACGGAGGGAATGTGTCTCAAATCATTGGTCTGAGGTTCCGAATCAATGCCCATTTACCTGCCTTCCTGGCTGCCATGACTATCTCCTGGGACTGTTTGAGTTCTGCCACTTGGGCTCTAGTGAGATCTTTATCAAGAAAGATCTTATCTGTGACTGAGAATAGTGTTCGTTTATCCCAAAGAGCTCAAAGCTTGTCTTCTGCTGATTTGAAGCGAAGGAAGAGGGTAGAATCAAGAGCAAACCATGCTGTATCAATTTGCACTTCCGGCAGCCCCAACTTGTTTGTGATGAAATGTGCTACAATGGCTAAAGGATCTGAGGAAGGAGGAGGTGTGGGCAGCCCTCTTACCTTGAGATTGAGCTCTCTTGCTCGCTTGTTTTGTTCTTCCACAAGTTTTGCTTGTACAACTTCCTCCACAACGGTAATAGGAGAAGTGTTTTGATTCTTACCTTTCACTATTCGTGTCCATGAATCTGATTGTTTCCTGAGATTTTCATGTTGGGTTTGTATCTCTTTCTTTTTGTGCTTCAAGTCTGAAATTTCTACATGTAATTGATCATTAGTACCTGTAGGAATGGCCTGGGTTGTGATATCTGTAAGTTGCTTGCGCAGTGTGATGATGTCCGTTTTATCTTTCTCCATTTGGGATGTCAGTTCAAATACCTCCGTTCATAACGTTCTGTTAGAGGATTTCACTATCTCAAGCCTGTGCAGTAATTCTGCTTTGATGTTGGGTAAATCTTGCTGCCCCTGTTCGTTTTTCCCAGCAGAAGGGGTTACTACAACGACAGAAGTGGAAGGAGAAATCAGTGAAGGATAAACTACTTGTATTGGTGTCAAGACGAGGGGAGAGCTGAGGGAAACCCCCAATTTGTTCTTGTTACTAGCTGCGTACCTGTGCATAAGAACCTTGGCAGTGGGAGAGGAATTGCGTCCACGATTAGAAGGGAGCTCGTGCGTAGAGTCTAAGGTCGTAGGGAGGGAAGGGACTCGAGAGCAGACCTTCGGAGGTATAGTCGAGCAAAGAGGGCATCAACGTCGAGGTCACAAAGTCATACCGCGACAAACACAGAGCTCATGAATTCGAGGAAACTGTCGAACATAGCTCATGAGTTTGAGCAGCGAGGGCAAACCAAATGTCGAGTCATGAATTTGGCAGCCCCGTGCCCTCCTAAGTAGTCTATCCCAAGCCACGAAACCAACCACAACCACGAGTTGCTGACTATAGCCATGAACCATAGTTTAGATAGCACGAGCTAAAGTCATAAAAAACGAGCCACAAGTAGAAGAACGAGCCACGAATCGAGGAAAAAGGGGGTCACGAAAATGGAAAGACGAGCCACGAGCCTTGGCAGAGACACTCGATTAGATTCAGGAGCCACGATCCAGAATGTAATAACGTGGAAGCCACGATTCCTGAAACGTCTAGGGCACGTGAAGCCACAATTCAACACTCGCCAATACCTTCATCATCATCATAATGTACTATCACCATTATCTCGTGTACTGCTAAGTAGATATTGAGGGTTTTTGTGCTCAAGTGATGGATGCTAAGAGGGTTTACGTCCTCAATAGATGAAAGTGGAAGCACAAGTGCTTGACTTCATAAATTCTAGACGATAGATGCCGCAAATGAACCCCGTCATCCTTCTTTTATAACTTCTCTTTCCTCTTTTCTTTTAATTTTTGGTGGCCGATGTACTTTATTTTAAAGTCACTTTTATTTTTATCATGAAAACATAAGTTGTCTTATGATATAGCATAAAGTTACATTTGGCCAACTTAGTTAAAGCACTAATTTTACTTTTAAGTATTTAAAAATACTTTTCTATTTTAATAATAATATTATTATTAAGTTGCCCAAAGATTAGAAATGACGAGGCCTAATTTACATAATAATATTAATTATTTTAATCTAGAAAATGGGACATTGCATCTGTGATATTTCTATACTTGACAAACAGTAATTGTGAATGATAGATAATTTTGTGATGAATGATTGGGTCCTCTTTCCTAAAGTTTTGGATATGGTTTTGTATATCATAATGCAAGAACAAATTCATTAAAAGGCTTCACACTTTTTTTCTCTTAGCACTTTCCAAAGTAACAATAACTCACATTAAAGCTTCTAATCATTTTCCTATTAGGGAGATAGGTTTCCATTGCCTATGCTCCCATTACGTAAGAAAGCTTTGTTTGAGCGTATCTCAAAATTCCTGATAAAATTGGGGTGGGAAGCCATCCGGGCTTTTGGGTCCTAGGGACTTATCCCGAAAAAAGAGAAATATTATGTCTTGAAGCTCATTTTCATGGATACGCCTGTTGTGTCTTTTATTGTCTTCCTAAGTGATTAATTGTAGGATTTGGCTATAGGCCCTAGATCCATCTTTAAGAGATTCATCAAGAAGAGAATTATTATCTCTTGAAGCTTCCTATTGCAGATAGGCTTGTTGAGTCTTTCATTTGGCTTTGGTTCCTAGATGCATCTTTAGGAGATTTATCAAGAAGGTTGTGAAAATATGTAATGTCCCATCTTTCGACTTGAGAGCCTAATTAAGGACTTATTGTTATTCCCTTTCCGTGGCAATAAAGTTGAATGAGTTGGAAAAGGAATTGCATTCCCAATTCATTTTTCTTTTACTAATTTTTAATGTTTTCTCTAGTCTTTGCTTTATTTAGGCAGGTCGGTTGGGTTGGAAGAGTCTTAAAAACAAATTAAAAGCCCCAAAGAAGCTTTATGAGGTTGGTTCTTCTATTTTGGCTTTTGGCGCTAAATGACTGATATAAAAGGAGATCAAAGACTTCATTTTCATCGTCAATGTTGGCGCATTTACTCTACACTCGATCTTTGGGCTGATTGCTTATTATCATTCCACTTTTGGGCAAAAATCCAATTCTGTGGCTTTTCCAAGGAAGACAAAAACCTTTGTTGTGGCTGGTTGGAGGACGAAAACCCTCCATTTTTGGGTGAAGTGAAGACAACATGAAGACGTCTTGCAGATTTGGACATTAGAAGATCAAAGAAGACATCTACAATGGTTTGCATGCATTGTTGAGCTCTTCCTAGTTGGACTGACTAGGGTTTGATAACATGTGGGTGCCTTCTAGGGCACGAAATTCAGATTTTATGTGATATTCTGATTCGGCATAATTTTTAAGGTTGGAATCTATGTTTTTGTGATTTTTGGTGGAGTATATCTATCATTTTCAGCCTTGGTTTGTGGTTGTCCTACTGTTGTTCCAAATTAAATTACGACACTATGTTATCTTGGATTTTCTCCATTTGTTTATTGCAAATTGAATGGATAAGTGTTGCCGTACATAAAATAATTATTTAGAAGTGTTTTCAGCTATTGTACATGGTTTTATGGTTCATTTAAGCCGTTTTACAGTTCGATGTTAGGGTTTACATTATTGTTGGAACTGCTGTCATAAAATCAGATTATTTTCATTTGTTGGTGTTGTTATATTTTCAGATATGATTCTCGAGGTTTGTGGCCAAACCCTTATTTTTTGTTTTTGTTCTAGAAAGGGACATTACAAAAAATAAGGCTGGGTGGAATGATATTTTTTGATTGCTTCAACACTCGGCCATCTTAAAATTTTGAGAATTGGAATGGCATTTAGATTTTTTATTTTTCCAGTTGAAGATTATTTTGTTGAAGAATTTCATGTTCCAATTACCATCCTTGATCTATTTCTCTCAAATTTTTATGCCCAAATGCTTTTTCTTATTGTTGTAACTCTTTGAGATTCAATATTATAATTTTCTTTGCATCCCTAGATATTTGGACAAGTCCATTTCCATGATATGTTGTTGAATTTGATCCAATTAGGCTTCAGTATCTGCGAATTGCTGGATTTTCTTTTCTGCATAAAATTTTATTCCAATGGATAATCTGAGGTTTGATAAATTTTAATTTGCACATGACTTGATGCATAACAGACCTTTGAGCATGGGGGTGAGAAGTCCACCATTTTCTGATGTGTGTTCTATACTTTGGATTGTGGAGCCACATACTCTCAAATTTGAATTAGTGTTTCATAGACAAATTCACGACAACCAGTTGTTTCTCTGCGGTGGACTTATTGAATTTGAATGTACTAATTGTTAGTCTTAGAAGCACAAAGAAAAATAGCAAGAAGATGAAACTGCACACAATTGCACTGCATCGAATGACCTAGGTAGATTCATTTTATTTAGAGTAGTTACATTTAGTTACAATTGGTGGTTGGTTACAACCTCTACAACTTCCCAGAACCGTACCGGTTCATGCTATATATTCAACACCCCCCTTAATGACTAACCTCGAAACAACACCAAGTTTAAATCTAAACTTGACAAATAACAAAGAACCAAGAGGTTTAGTCATTACATTAGCAGGCTGATCTACAGAAGGACAAAAATGCAGAGAGATTTCACCAGAATCAACCAATTGGCAAATATAATGATGAGAATCTCAAGTGTCTGAATCAACTATTTTAGAACACCTTGATTATCACAAAAGAGTAATAGAGGTGTTGCAATGGCCTGGGGAAACTGAAAATCAGTCAGAATCCGACAAAGCCATATTGCTTCACAACTGGCACTAACAATAACCTTGTATTATGCTTTCGTAAACGAGATGGCAATAGTGGGCTGAAGTTTACTTTGCGAAGAAACAACTCCTGAACCAAAAGAGAAGATATATCTTGTGGTAGATTGTCGAGTATCTACAGATCCTCCCCAATCAGAGTCGATATAGCCAATCAACCTAAAATCTGCAACTCTCTTATATAAAATGCCAAAGTCAAGAGTTCCTTTGACATTGTAGAACTCGTTTTGCTGCCCCCAGTGAATGAGTTTCAGTTTAGATAAAAACCGAGAGAGATAGCTGACAAGAAAACAGATATCCGATGGTGTAGTCGTTAGATAGATCAAACTACCCACCAATTGTCGGTGTATAATGATTCATCGACCGGTGGTGAATCATCATGAGCTGAGAGTTTTAGCCCAACCTCTATAGGTGTAGAAGAAGAATTACAATCATACATCTGAAATTTTTGTGGCAGATTCGTGGCATACTTGAGAAATGAAAATCAAGTGATCATGTTGCTAGAATTCTACACCAAGACAATAGTCAAGGAGGCCTAAATCAGTCATGTCAAAAGTAGCACATAAATCTGATTTTACCTTATGAATCGCAACATCTCCACTGCCTGTGATGACAAGGTCATCAACATACACAATAAGAATCACAATGTCATCATCATTGCTTTTGACGTAGAGATTCGGATCATAATGACTCCGTGTGAAGCCAGAATCTTTGAGATGTTTATCTATTTTGATGTACCACGCTCGAGGAGCCCGCTTAGTCCATACAAGTGACTTAATCAATCTCACATACCAGATGCTCACGACCACGAGCCCGAAAACCCTCAGGTTGTGTCATATACACTTCTTCCTCCAAATCCCCATTCAGGAAAGCACTTTTGACATCCATCTGATATACTTTCCAACCAAACTGAGTTGTAAAAGAAAGAAGTCGAAAAGTGACCATCTTTGCAGTAGGAGCAAATGTTTCTTCATAATCTATCCCCTCCTGTTGCGAAAATCCTTTCGCAATGAGTCGAGCCTTGTACTTATCCAAAGTACCATTTGCTTTACACTTGATTTTATACACCCATTTACAGCCAATGGGATGTTTCCATGGAGGTAATGGCATCAACTTCCAGGTATTATTTTTAATCAAGGCATCATACTCTACTTGTATGGCAGTTTCCCATTCCGGTATGCCTCGTGCTTCAAAGTATTTTTGTGGCTTATGAATATGAAGAAAATCAGAAGCAAGAGCAAATTGAGTATGCTTAGAATAATTAATCTGCTTACCAGTTCCTCGAGACCTTCCATCTAAGAGAAGAGACAATTCTTCTTTCCTCAAATATTGAATAGTGGAGTAAAACCACTCAAGCCTCCGTTGAACTGAAGATGTCGTGGCTGGTTGTGGTGCTTCTTGAAGAGAAACCAACGGAAGTGTAATTCCCTTTTGGGATATTATCCAAATATGCAAATTAATTTATTGAATCGACTCATAGAAGGACTAAACCCTCCTACTTCGACCTCAAATAATCCAATGTTAGCATCAATACAACCCAAATAGGGTTGGAGTAAGCCAAAAGGGTGGATTAGATGGGAGAACCAGTTAGGAAATTAATCACTTCAAATCTGAAATTAATTACAGCAGTAATTAATTAATAAATGCACTAGACTGCTGCAAACTTAAAAAATGAATAACTTGCTCAATACATCGTCTTTTGCCGTGAAATAAAGTGCAGACTAATCTATAATTCAAGAGGTTTCCAAAGATATTAAAATCTGAATTCTTAGATCACCAACAACCCTCCAAAACAGCCCCCAAAATCTTCGTCCAAGTCGCTAGGGTTAAAATAAATGCTATAAATTAATTTCAGCTCATACAACCCTTCCAAAACACTCAAACAATCAGCCCTTGATCTGAAGTAATTGATTAGACACAGCAACAAATAGATCGAGTATAAGCAACCTCAAAACATGATAGATCAAACCCCAAACCAAGTTGATTTACCTCTAATAAATTGCAGCAATAAAACAGTCACAAAGTACCACAAACCCTTCACAAAAATGCTTGATTTATGCTTCAAATAAATGCGCTAATACCAAAGACCAAGTCGCCAATGCTAAAATGAATATACCATGCATAAACACATTCACACAAGAGAGCACAATGGAGAGAACAATGGAGTCTTCAATAATGGATCCAACGAGAGAGAGAGAGCAATGCAAGAACTAGGGCATACGTCCCATGGGCATACATCCCAATACTCTAAGCATGGAGTGAAATCAAATGATCAATCAACATAAACCTCTAAGGAAATGCAACCTTCCTTTTATAGAACTAAGGGGTGTAATATCCAATAAAGACCGACCTTTCCCTTTTGGAGGGAAAACATAAACTCTCATTAAAATATTTAATACTAAGACTATGTGCACTTTATTTATTTTTAATTAAACAAATAAAAGTAACTAACATATGTGCACATTAAACTAACTAAAGAGACTCCCACTTGTAGTGCTAGGCATGCCAAGGGGTTACAATGCAAATGAAAAATAAATATTAATGTCCCAAAAAAGGGGACATTACAAAAAGTTCTGGAGGAGAAACCAACGCAAGTTGATTTCCTAGAGACTCAACAATCTCAGTGGGAGATTGTAGAGACTGTCTTGGAGTCTTTGGAGGAGTATGAGAAGAACCATATTCACGATCAGGCAAGGAAAGAGTACCAATCTTTGTTATGACTCTTTGTTGATCGCTGCCTCTTTGTTGGTCCGCTTGTTGATTACGACCAAAGAAAGACTCTATTTCTTTTACATCAACATCCCGACTAATAATGATCTTGTTAGTGGAAGTATCAATCAATCTATAGGCTTTAGATTGATCACTATAACCATTAAAAAAATATCTAAAACATTTGGAATCTAATTTACTCCTCTTATTTGCAGGAACCAAAGTATAAGCAATTCAACCAAAAACATGAAATGCTAATACCTCTAGTTTGATGGTGGACCAAGCCTCTTCTGGTGTGATGTCCTGCAAAGCTTTACAAGGACTCCGATTGAGAATATAAAGAGTTATGTTAACAACTTCCCCTCAATACTTAAATAGCACTCCTAGACTGTGCATCATGCATCTAACCATCTCCATGATGGTTATTTTCCTCCGTTCTACCATCCCATTCTGCTGCGGGGTATAAGGGGCTGTCAACTAGCGTTGAATCCCTTCTTTACTACAAAAATCTGCAAAGTGTTTAGAGGTAAACTCATCCCCATTATTGGATCTCAAATTCTTGATCCCTCGGCTGGTTTGATTCTCTACCAAGGCCTTGAATTTGACAAAAGAAGCAAAGCAATTAGACTTTTTTTTCAAAAAATAGACCCACATCTTCTTAGAATGATCATCCACTAGCAAGAGAAAATAACGTGCACCAAGGACTGTGGAAGTCTTCCACGATGGCTAACATAGATTTGCATGTACAAAATCCAAGAGCCCCTTTGCACGCCAAACACCTGCAGAGGGAAAAGGCTTCCGCTTTTGCTTTCTTGCAAAACAACTTGCACACATGTCATGTTTCTCCTGAATAGGAGGCAAACCAACAACCATGTTGGTTCTATGAAGATGAGCTAAATATTGAAGGTTGAGATGGCCGTATCTTTTGTGTCATAAAGCACAGGTATTGCCTTCCAAAACTAAGGCATGCATGTTGACTGTGGCAGGATCAACAAGTGTATATCGACCTCCATGCCCAATCCCCAGGGCAACAACCTTATTTTGTTTGATGTCAGACACAATACATTGTTTACCATAAACATTTACAGAGATATTAGGATTATTAGTTAGTTGACTGATAGATAACAAGTTCTTATTCATGTTAGGAACTCTAACATATTTTACAAGCAATTTGGTATTAGTATTTAACATAATAGAAACATCCCCAATACCTTCTACAACATGTGATCTTCCATCTCCTAAAGTATCTGAATTAGAAGAACAAGAATTAAAATTGACATACCAGTCTTTTTGACATGTGAAATGTTGTGATGCTCTGGAATCAAAGAACCAACATTGAGTAGGGCTGCCATTACCCGTACAAGATGCCATGAGAGCATATCCATCTTCTGACTCGTGTTCAATTGTAGCCACATGTGCCTGCCCCCTTCTACCTCTTCAGGGAATTGAGCCATTTCCAACGGTCCTTCACATGACCAAGTTTGTGACAATAATAACATTTCACTTGATATTTAGGAGAGGAAGAGGATGTCTAAACCTGTCGTTTCTACTTTCCTTTAGACTTAGTAGCAAAAGCACTCTCAAATTGTCCAGACTTGGACTCTTGAGCCTGTGTCTGTCTTTGTTCCTTTTGCAATAGTTAAGAACTCACCTTGTCAAATGTAAGAGTTTGAACTTCCGCCATTAAGTGAAGTTTCGCCACAAATGACTCATACGAAGAAGACAAGCTATTTAGAACCAAAGCCACCATATCATCATCGTCCACCTTTTTATTTATGGAAGATAACTGGTCTCGGAGGTCTTTCATCGGAAGTAGGTGCTCAAATAGCGAGCTGCCTTCTTGTAGCTTCAAAGAAAACAATGTTCTTTTTAGGTTCAAAACTCATCCTTTATTTGACATCTGATACTTATCCCTCGGACTGGCCCACAATGTGCTAGCCACAGTGGCAATCCGCACTTCCGATATCATATCATCCGACACTGACAACGTGAGGAGTTATAACGCTTCCTTATGACGTTTTTCATAATCTACAAAATTTGTAGCCGGTCTGCTTTTGCTACCCGTGATTATCTTATCACAATCACAAAATTCTGCTAGCGTTAAAATCTTACGACTCCAAACATTGAAATTAGTTCCTGTTAACTTTTGTGAATCCAACAGAATTAGATTTGAAATATTTGCCATTTTATTATGCCAAATTAATGGAAATAATAAAAATGGAAATAAAGTATTTTGATCACTTCAATAAAAAGAAGTCACTTTATGCAAATACGCGGCAGAGAAGTATTCAAACAACAAATATGTGGCGAGGAGGAAAAATTATGCAAACAATTTATAAAATATTTGTTGCTGACTTTATTTTGCCCACCCGGGTTCACTTTTTGCGACTTACGATTTTGCATTTACGACTGGGTTCTCTTCTGTTCTATGGATTTTGATTTGCGATTGGGTATGCTTTTGGTATGCTTCCTTTAACAACGAATACCACAACAAATTGGGCACGTTTGTTCAATAGCGAATTGGGCACGTTTGTTCAACATCGTGACTCTACCTTTGATATTTCGATACCACTGGACTTTTTCCCTCTTCCACACCAACGACTCTGCCTTCACACAATTGGTTCACGTGTCTCCAGGAATCCACGATTCTAGCACTTTCTGAGCAACAAGGAACACCACAACTTCTATCTTTTGCCCCTGTGTCGATTGTACCTCTCGTCGACCTCACCTCTCACAATTGCTTCCTCCAATGGTGACTAACTACTCTGATAACATTGTTGGTATTAGAAGCACAAATGAAAATAGCAAGAAGATGAAATTGCACACAACTGCATTGCATTGAATGACCTAGGTAGATTCATTTTATTTAGAGGATTAGTTATATTTAGTTACAATTGGTTGTTGGTTACAACCACTACAATTGCCCAGAACCGTACCAGTTCATGCTGTATATTCAACACTAATTATATTTACTGAAGTTGTGGTGAATCTGAGGCACTTAGCCATGGTCACCTTATTGCTTAGTGGTTCCTTTGACAACTTTAATAATTCCTCCCCCATTCCCCGCTACCCCCCTATTTGGTGATTTTGCGAGAAATCTGATATCTTTATTTCACGTTGTTTATAAATGGAGGTATTTATATTGGAAGAAATAAGAAAAACAAGATTCCGTTCCAATGATTTGATTTTTGCTGCAACTTCCCATCCATGGTTCATAAATGCTGGTATATTCTTGGATCCCATAATATTGTACCCCACTAGCTGTGTGTGTTAGTTCTTGGTAAGGCAAGTTATGAGTTCCGGTGATAGTGAGGTGTAGTTCCCTGTGTTTATTCTGTTGAAGCTTAGTTTTTTGCAGTAAAATCCAGAGGAAGTTTATTTCTTGAATTTATTTTAAGGAAGCTTTGTTTGTTTGCTTGGAATGCGATGGCACTGCTTGGATACCTTTTGGAGTGTGCCGGAGCTTACATTAGCTTTAGCCTCTTTGAATCTATGGGGTGTTATTTGTCCTCTGTAATGATGAGCATCATTTCAACATATGAATTCAGGAGAGGAATAGGATTCATCATTTAATGTGCGTGTACGCGCCTGTGCGGATGCACACGTGTTTTCTTTTTTCTCCATATTTTTTGTTTAACTCCTCTTAAGTGGTAGGTTGTACCTATTTCAATATCCTTATGTTGAGCACTTGCTTTTTTCTGTATGCTCTTTGTATTTGTTTTGGTGGCTATGCCCTTAACTAGATTCTTGGGAGTATTTGATGAAAGTAAATCCATTATTGGGTAGTGTTCGGTAATGTTAGTAAGAATTGGGTGATGCTAGATATCCTGGCCTGATATACCTCATGGCTATCCTTATTTTCCACATCCATAGTAGCCGATAATTGAAAACGGTTGGAAGTGGGTGGTTGGACTTGTCGATTATGTTGATTATTGGATAACTTTCTACTGTGTGTGCTAGATTGCTTCGGGTACGGGTATGTGTACAGATACGGGTATGGGTACGGTACGTTGAAACGACAAATTTTTAAAAACCTAGAGTATGATACATTGTGGGTACGTTCGTACAATATATTTTTTTAAATTTATATATATATATATATATATATATATATAAAGAAAACAAGTGTGATGTCCGCTATTTGGGAAAATAGAAAAATTGCAACAACTTCAACCCAAATCGAACCAAGAAGGATGAGATCCTCTTAATTTAACCTCAAATAACTCAATGTCAGCGTAATTACAACCCAAAATGGGGTTGGAATTAGCCAAGGTGGTGGGTTAGATGGGAGAACCAATTAGAAACCCAATCTTTCCAGTTCAGATATTTATAGCAGTAGATATTAAATAAAAAAGCACCCAGAACAGCTGAAACTTCAAAAATTCATAACTTGCTCAATATTCCATATTTTTCCATAAAATGAAGTGCATAATAACTATAATTTTAGGGCTTTCTAATGCACTATCAAATCTAGATTTTTCTGAGCATTAAAACCCACCAAAACAGACCCCAGAAATCATAAATCCAAGTCGCTAGGGTTAGAGAAAAATTTCATAAATATTTCCAGCACTTTATCTAGCCTCCAAACACACCCAAATAATTGCCCTTGCTCTTAAATAGAAAGCTAACACAGATCAGATTGCAGATCTAGCTCATATACCATCTCAAAACATGCTAAAATAATCTCCAATGCAAGTCGTTATGGCTAGAATAAATTGTCACAGCATTAACAAAAGTACCATCAAACCCTTCAAGAACACTTCAAAAATGAACAAATCACATGCAAATTTATCCCCAAATACACGCGCCAATCCTCTAGGCCAAGTCGCCATGCTTAGAATGAATATATTATGCAAACATTCACTCAAAAATAGCATAGAAGGCTTCACACTCTCCAACAATATGGTGGTGTTGAATAAACACCTTTGTTATGAGCACTCATGGGCATACATCCCTCTTCAAGCATGAAGAATTTTTTATAAAAACATCCATATGCCCTCAAGGGGTCACCACCATCTTCTTTTATAGCTTTGCTTTTCAAATCTCCAAGTTTCCCTCCCTTTTTTGGCGCAAATCTCTATGTAGGAGAGTTACTTTTAAAATAGTCTTCTTTCCTGGAAAGTCACACTCCAATTAAAACATTAATTTCCCCTTTTTATTATTCTAAATAAAAGCATATGAGGAGAATTAATATTTAATTTAAAAATAAAGGAGTTATGATATTTTCCTAATTTTCTTAATCCTTTAATCCATGGAAAGGGTGGATTAAAGGTCTTCAATATTTAATTTAATTAATGTCTCGAAAAGGGGACATTACAACAAGCTTATAGTCTCAACAAGCTATAACATATTAGAAGCCAACAAAGGCAATGCTTGAACATTAGTGATTAGTGAGAATGCAAATTTTCTTTGACAAATACAAGAAGACCACAAACATTGTAATCTTTGATTCTATCTACTAATGGGCTCACAAACATTCCATTGATATTGTTAAGGCCCAAGTTGAAAGGTTTGGGGAGAATGCAATCTTTTCATAGAGTTGTTTGGAGGTAGCCTCTTGGAGACAGGGGCCCTTTGAGCCACCTCATAGTATCCCAAAAGTCATTCTCATCCTCCATAATTAGTCAATACAGGGAGCTGTGAAAGCATTTCTGAGATCCCATTGATATAGTTTGCTGAACTGAGAATGAGGAAACTTATAGAAAGCTTTAAGGTCTGTCCAATCCATCCAATTCCCAAATCTGTACAAGTCATGAAATATTTTAATTCCTTGCTCAAACCAAAGGAGGGCAGAGCAGCCTCTTGTCAAGGCAAGGATCTTGTCATTATATTTCAGATTCGACAAAATCGATTTGTAGGCTTGGCACCTAGTGTCAAAGGAAGAGAAGATAGGTTGCCCAACCACCAAGTGCTTCACTTGTTCCCATGCCTTCCAAATTGACTGAAGAATAAAGGACCCATGAGGAGCAACAAGAAAGCCCCCAAATAGTAAGTCAACCAAATGAAGTCAAAAAACATGCTACTTCATCTGTCTTAACCCTTTGGAGCCTATTGGCAATATTGAATCTCACACGAACTTTCCAAGGTTCAATTCCAGTCAAAGCCCTCAAGTTTTATTTATTTTTTTGCACTTAAATTTGAAAAAAAAACCATGTGGGTGTTGTGGGTATGTACCCACAGGCCCCGGGTATGTCTGATTTTAAATACAGTTTTTTGTACCTGGAAGGGGTACTAGGGCCTGTGGGCATAGATGTACCCACAGCGTTTGTAGTATTACCAGTACGTATCAGGCCTGGTATGTAGGGGGTACTTGGCATTTCTGTGCAGTCAAAGTTGTGTGTGTAGGCTTGAGCCTATGGAGATTCAGCAAACTTGAAGGTCATCAAATGAAGTGTGAAATGTGAAGTTTTAGGTAGGCTATTTCAATGAATTAAAGAATGCAAAACTTGTTTACATAATTAGTGAGTTTTTAAAACTAGTTATCCCAGCTCATGGTAGAAGATAAGTCTATTTTTGGGAAACTTGATTGAAATGGTGAAACCACCAGGTACATGAGGGGAGCATATACCTCTCATGTTTACAGACAATTTGATATGTCAAGAAGCATGAGTTGTTCTTATAATCAATTAATTCAATGATGTCCTATCACTTTTAAGATTGCATTGGAAAAGAAGGTTACACTTTCACCTTGCAAATATGCTATTTCAAAGTGGTTGAGGATAGAATTGTTAGGATCAGGGTTGACTCCAAGGAATGTCTTATAGAATTATCTAATTCTCTGATGCAGAGTCGATTCAGCTTGTTGACAATTTTCCCAGGAAAACCATTGATGCTACACAAATTTGACCATGCTTGGAAGGTGTGCTGTCAAGTTTCTATTATTGATAAACAATTGGCCAACATGATTCATGTATCCCAATTTATGGGAAGTCAGCAAATTTACTTGATTCTAGAGACAAACTTGATAATTGAAATCAGTGATTCATGAAAAATTTTGATCATTCTATCTTTGAGTTCAAAACCCTTATTGTCTCACAATTAATAGTGACATGTTGATTATGAAAAAAATGAGTTTTATAATATCCAAAAATCGAGGATTGTCATGTTTTATGATAAAAAGGAATTATATTAATATCAAGCAATTGGTCTAGGATGTTGAGTCCATTTTCAAGTAGCAATGACAAGTTTTTATCTTAAGCCTATTTCCAGATGTTTGAACATTGTAATTTTGAGGTCATATAATGAGGTGTTGCAACATGTTAAAGTCCTTATAATAAACTAGAATCAAGCTATTATAGCTTATTAAGAAGTAGTGGAAGAAGTATACGTAAGTACCATTGATCTTATGTGACAATATGGGGTTAGTGCAAGTGAGAACCTTGTTTCAAGCATGACCTGAAGAGTTCCACCTCATGATAGTAGTCGCTTGAAGTGATACATGTTGAGATGTTACAAGGTTTATCATCTCAATACTTTTTGAGACCTACCATTGGTGACTGTTTATGGTTTTTAGTTCATGAAATTGATGGCTTAAGAAGGCAAGATCAAAAATATGCTGAGGAATTTACATGCGGAAGCACATGACCAAGTGAGCATAACGTGTCTGAATGCAGGACATGGAAATAGTATTGATTGCACAACATAGTCAAGACTAAAGAGGTGTCCTTCCATTGTGACAAGGGAAATTCATGGCAAAACTGATACAAATGGAGCCTAGTCAATACTAATGTGACAAACTTCCATAGGGTTCTTGTGAATAATGAAAGGTGCAATATACTGATTTGTATCTTACTGATGCATTTTATTGTTCGATACAAATTCTGATCGACTTCAAAGCAGAATTTTGTGGAGTTTCCTTTGAGGGTGCCTTGTGCCTTTCATTCAAGTTTTGAGTAGACCAATTGATACGCCCATTATACAAGCAAGTTTTCTGCAAGTTTGCATAGATAATCCTTTACCGTATCCTTCTTGCTTCCTTTCATGTGAGCTTATAAACCCTTAAGCATCTGACCTCATTATGGATTCATGACTAGAATGTTGTCTATATGGATACTTGTGCTGACAATGCTTTTGTGGGTTGTATAGATATATAAAGCAAGTCTAGATCTTACAGATATTGGTTCAACAAGTATATTTATCTAAATGAGTCATGGAAGAATTCAACTAGAAAGATGTTAGTTCCTTACAGATTTCAACTGTCTAATGACAATGTGTGGTCTTGGTATCAAGTTCTGAGAAGTTATTGAGGGCCTGAATGCTACAAGGTCACTTATTAAAGCATATAATTTGCATTAACCAAAGGAGAGGTAGTTGTTTGAGACCTCCTAAGTTGAGAAGAGGCTGATCCAAAAGTATCACAGGATTCAGTTGTCTTGGCAAAGAGGCTTGAATCAGGTGATATGTTCAATGCATCTAAGTATTTTCTGATTGTCATGACAAAGGGGTTCTCAAATCTTATGGGTTTGGACTCTTTTTGATCCAGGTATAGAATAAATTGTTTCCAGTTATTTGTGTTAATGGCCATATGCAGGTTGGTATTCTAAAGAAATCACATGGGATGTGTAATTATCTGCAATGTTCTTCATATCTCATGGACAAGATCTCTAAGATCTTAGCAAACTTCATCTTTTGTCCCTTGAATCACACATTTCATAATTTATTGCAATACTATTGTTATTGCTTCTTAGTCATATTTTGAAAACAACATATTTCCATTGTAAGAGGCACAATATCAAGGCAAAAGCTTAAAACAAGAGTTGTCAAAGGATGATACTAAGTGTACATCGAGAAGGCTTCTATTGTTTGACATGCTAACTTCTGTGCTTTTTCAAAAGGTTCTTGCAATTGAAAGCTATATCTATTATTAAAGCCTGCAATGTCTGTGAATGTATGGAATTATACCTATGTGCATAATTGTCCATTGTTGGTAAAACTATCATTTGCTTTCACAATTGGCCTTAAAGATTTCTACTTCAATATCACCAAGCAGACATCATACATTTTTTCAATAAATCATTTAGTAGAACATATAATCAAGGCTTGCTCAAATAGTGGCATATACTGGTTGTGTCAGTAGGGTACAGTATGCTGAAATGGAAATTTTTAAAAACCTCGGGTACGGTACGCTGATGTGGGTACATTCGTACAATATATTTTTAAAAAGTAAAAAATATAAAAATTTAAAGAAAACAACAAGCTTATAGTCTCAACAACCTATAAAATATTAGAAGCCAACAAAAAGCTTATTATGAATCGGAAGCCATCTAAAGCAAAATTTCTTTGACTGAATACAAGAAGACCACAAAACATTAAATCTATGAGTCCATCTACTAATGGGCTCACAAACATTCCACTTATTGTTAAGTGCTAGGGAAAGGTTTGGGGAGAAGGCAATCTTTTCATAGAATTGTTTGGAGGTAGCCTCTTGAGAAGGGGCCCTTCGAGCCACCTCATAGTATCCCAAAAGTCATTCTCATTCTCCATAATTAATCCAATAGAGGGAGTTGTGAAAGCATTTCTGAGCATTGTATACATTCTGAACTGAGATTGAGGAAGCTTATAGAAAGCTTTAAGGTCTGTCCATTCCATCCACTTCCCAAATCTGTACAAGTCATGAAATATTTTAATTCCTTTCTCAAACCAAAGGAGGCAGAGCAGCCTCTTGTCAAGGCAAGGATCTTGTCATTATATTTCAGATTCGACAAAATCGATTTGTAGGCTTGGCACCTAGTGTCAAAGGAAGAGAAGATAGGTTGCCCAACTGTAATGTCCCCTTTTTCCATTTGAGAGCTATTAATTGGTCTTCTTTCCATTCCTTCTCCATGGCAAAGAAGTGAAGAAGATGGAGGAGAATCTTGAGCTTCTATTTGCATTGTTTTTCTAATATTTTATATTTTTTTTAGAGTTTCCCCCTCTTAATGAGGTCAGTTGGGTTTAGTGCCTTAATAAGGCTAATGAAAGATAGGGAATGGCTCATTAAAGGTCGGTCCTTGGCATTCTTTTATGATTTTGGCGCCAAAAGGTTATAAAAGGAGAGTTAAGGCATCATTTCAGATCGAGATTTTGGAGCAATTTATTTTACTTGGGCATTGTGAGCTTGTTGCTCCATGTTCTTGCATTTGGGGACGAAAACTCCTTGTGTGTTTGCCTAGAAGGACGAAAACCCTTCTAGAGGTTAAGGGAAGGACGAAAACCCTTCTCCTTGGCTTGGGATTGATGTTTGAGGCTGATTTGGAGAGAGACTTGTCATTTCCAGCTTGTTATTGATTTATTAGGGGTGGAGCGACCTACCTTGGGTAGGGTTTTGAACATTTGGTGAACTATTTGAGTAATTTGGATTGATAATCTGATTTGTAATATTTTCTAAGGCCGGAATCTGAAGTTTGGTGATTTTTGGGGGTTTCTATGCCCTAGATCTATAATTTTCTTGTGGCTGCAATAATCAGTTCATAATTAATTTCCAGCAGTGAGTTCTTCAGTATTTCTTTGTGATTTTGGCTCTTGTTATTCCATAAAATACATATAAAATTGTGGCAAGTGGATTCAAGGTGTTTCATGGTGTTTTTTGGCATATTTCATGGTAGATATAGTCGCTGATTTTGCATTTACAGTCTTCTGCAATTTAAAAATCAGATCTGCATTTTGTGTGTGTGGTTAAAACCCTTGAAAGGGTCATTATAGTGGTATCAGAGCATAAGATCTGAGGCAAGGGTTTGTGGATCAGCCATGGAATCAAAGCTTGACAAATGGGTAGAAGGACAAGAGAGGTTGATGGACTCCATTGGATTGCTAGCTCATGTTTTACACAACCGCCATGCACTAGGAGGTAACAATGGTGAAAAGGGTGCTTCCGGTGATCAACACTTAAGGCGGCCACAAAGAACCCAAAGTGAAGCTCCTACTCGCTCTTTCCGTCCTTCTTTCCTACCTAGGAGAGAGGCCATGCATGAGGAGGAAGCAGGGCAGCCATTGGGGCAACACATTGCTTCATGTTTTGAAGAGTACAAAGCTCTTCCGGAGGAGATTCGAAATTCCTTGACCCTTGCTGAGTTCTTGGGAGTGAAGAAAGGGAGGAATAAGCCCCACACTAAGTTCAAGGAAAAAGAAAACCCAAAATTATTGGGTATGGTTAGGGAGCAGCCCTTGGAAGCAATAGAGGCTTCCGTCACTCTTGCCAAAGACAAGCCATTGACTGATTTTTCAAACAACACCTTGAAGATACAAGAGTGGGGTGTGAATATGGAGCAAGAACCAAAGCACGAAAGAGGAATCATGGATCCTACATCCCAAGGTAGTGTTCCCTTGATGTTGGATAGTTTATTAGTGCCTAATGATTGTTTTGGATTGACTTTGGATAGGAAAAAATCAGAGGAAGAAGAAACCCTTCCAAGGTTTCCAAGGAGACACAACATGGCTGCATGGTTTGAGGAGTATAGAGCCCTTTCATCTAAGATTCGTGATGCCATATCACTTACAGAGTTCATGGGGTTCAAAAGAGGTAAAGTGGGAGCCCTAGAGGTGCCTAACACACTTTCTAGGAATGAGTCATTGACTGATATTCAGAACAGCAGTACAAAAGAGCATGTTTTTGAAGAGAAAACCATGGAGCATGAGCCAAAAGAAGAGGAAAAATCAGATTTGCATATGGGTGAAGTGAAGTTGGTGATGGAGGACCAATTTCCAGGTGAGAATGAAGACAATGAGCTTGCTGGAATTTCCAAAGCAGCAGCTCATTGGAGGCAAGTTGATGATATACATGACCGTGGTAAGAACCATGAAGAGGTTCCATGCATGGACAACACAAGGTATGGTAGAAATAGTCACATTTCATATTCTTTGTCTCCTCCTATGTCGCTACCATACTTGTTTCATCGTGGGCAGCTTGTTGAAAGGGAGAAACACATGGCAAGTTTGATGCTTCATGGTGGCCATTATGGAGAACACTCTAAAAAGGAAGGATTCAATAGGGTTGTGGCTAATGAGTGTTTATTTCCATGCATATGGTTAGAAGAAAAATCTATGGAGGATGTTATGCATTCACACCACTTGGTGAAGAATGAGATGATGCAAAGTAACTTCATCACCAAGGGGCACCAATCATTCAAGCTAGCTTTGGGAAGGCACATGGTAAGCTCCGCATTTCCATTTGTTGTTCAGCAGTCATTTGATCTGTATTTTCAGTTCCTAGACAATGCACATACTCATAAAAAGATTCCTCCAATTGAAATACAAGTTGTGTGCATGAAATTGGTGTTTGAATTGAAGTGGAATGAGTGTTATTTCTTTGATCTGGGCATTGTAACTCAGCTGGGATTGAGAGGTATGATTGGAAGCGATAAGAGGATTGATTTGTGGTGTTTTAAGTTTTCCGAGTTTCCATGGTTTTGGTTTCACATACAAAGTAATTGCAGCTGATTTGATAACATGATGAGAGAACTCTTTGCACATGCTACAAAGTTGCTCCAGGAGTAAATCCTTTCATGTTTGGATAATCCATGATGAAAGGAATTCCAGTCCATATGTTGCATTCTTTTCAGGATGATATGCTTCATGAAAACAAGCTCCTTCATTCCATTTTTGAACATGAGTCATATCAGGGAAGAATTCCTCTCTTACCTTGGTCAAAGTGTGTAAGGAAGGTCCCTATACTCACTTTTTTTTATCAGCAGTCTTATACAAAGGGAGTTTCACTTATTTTATGGTTGACACGTGCTAACAACTCTCCATTTCCAATTGAGTTAGTACAACAGTCATTGAGGAGTAGATTTCCACTATGTCACCATGTCAAAGAAGCTAAGAAAGACCCAAGAAAGGGGGATAACAAAGGGCCTATAAAGGAGGGCATGGAAGTTGAGATTGGTGGACTCCTCTTCACCATCACAAGCATTCCATACCAGTTGGATACCCATGAAGAAAAGGTATGTGGGATGACTGATCTATATGTTGTTGAGTATGGTAGAAGCACTACTACTTCCCATATTTGCTTGCCCCCCTTCGTGTTCAAATCTATGCAAGTTGGAGATGTTATGGGAAGGGTTCCAACTCACAATTTTCAGATGTCTTGCAATCCTATGCATACTTACCATGATTCTTATGACAACAGTGATTGGTACTCAATGAAATATTTTTGGCATGAAGGAACTTGTGTGTTCATGTTGGAAATTAGAGCCAAAAGAGGGGCTCTTGAAAGGGGAACAACTCCGCTAGAATTGGTTTTGTGGAGGCAGCCCAAAACCACCCAAATGCAACTCCAAATCACTCATGCTAAGGGGCCTAAGGTGCTGCTACAGCCAGGTAACCATGAAGATTTGTTTTTAGATCAGTTCTACAAATGTGCTAGAAGTATTTTCCAAACTTCCCTCATGGTACATAGAAGCATGAGCAATAAAGGAGAAGCAATAGAAGGAACTTTAAAGGTATGTCATGATTACATCTATTGTACTATCCTTCCTATTGCTGATCACAAATTTTCCAGCCATTTGTTTACTTATAAGGTACCAAAGAACAAGCTTCTAAGCACATGGTTGAGGAAGGTACCGAACACTTCATGGCTGTTGTAGTCACTTTGCAGCCCTCATTCAGTCCCTATGGTGTTATTTCTCCCAAGGAATCAATGGTCTAAACATGGAAGAAAGATGGGATGGCAAATACTTTGACCCAAGGGTCAAATTGAAGATTGTTCCATCAAAGGGATCTGCTGATTTATTCATTTTCAGTTTGTTCCTCTTGAAGTCTTGGTTCATAAAAAGACATTTTGATAGCCGGAGATTGTATTTTCTATACAATGACACACTTGTACTATTTTATACAATTACAGGTGAGATTCTAGTTCCGCTCATCTTGAATTTTGAAGAAGAAGAGCAAGATTATATTGGTGATTGGTACAAACATGGTGGAAAGAGATCAAAAAATGGATCACCAATGTTTGAGATGGTCATTTTGGGAGCAGCTGAAACTTGTTTGGGATCCAGGCATTAGCAATTGCTTGAGGACAAACAATTTTGGGAAGGGAGGACTGTAATGTCCCTTTTTCCTGCTTGAGAGCTGATATTTAGTCCTCTTGCAATTCCTTCTCCGTGGCAAAGAAAGTGAAAAGATGAAGAGGAGAACCTTGAGCTTCTATTTGATATTGTTTTTCTAATATTTTATATTTTCTTTTAGTGTTTTCTTTCTTATAACAGGTCGGCTGGGTTTGTTTTAATTAATGAAAGATTATAATGAACTCATTAAAGGTCAGCCTTTCCATGAGCGTTTGCCAAAAGGATATAAAAGGAGATCTAAGGCATCATTTCAGATCTAGACTTGGCGCATTTTATTCTTACTTGGGCATTGTGAGCTTGTTGCTCCTTGTTCTTGCACTTGGGGACGAAAACCTCTTCATGTGACTTGCCTAGAAGGACGAAAACCCTTCTAGAGGTTAAGGGAAGGACGAAAACCCTTCTCCTTGGCTTGGGATCGATGTTTGAGGCTGATTTGGAGAGAGACTTGTCATTTCCAGCTTGTTATTGATTTATTAAGGGTGGAGCGACCTACCTTGGGTAGGGTTTTGAACATTTGGTGAACTATTTGAGTAATTTGGATTGATAATCTGATTTGTAATATTTTCTAAGGCTGGAATCTGAAGTTTGGTGATTTTTGGGGGTTTCTATGCCCTAGATCTATAATTTTCTTGTGGCTGCAATAATCAGTTCATAATTAATTTCCAGCAGTGAGTTCTTCAGTATTTCTTTGTGATTTTGGCTCTTGTTATTCCATAAAATACATATAAAATTGTGGCAAGTGGATTCAAGGTGTTTCATGGTGTTTTTTGGCATATTTCATGGTAGATATAGTCGCTGATTTTGCATTTACAGTCTGCTGCAATTTAAAAATCAGATCTGCATAACTAAGGGCTTCACTTGTTCCCATGCCTTCCAAATTGACTGAAGAATAAAGGACCCATGAAGAGCATTAAGAAAGCACCCAAATAGTAAGTCAACCAAATGAAGTCATTTTCATCTCTCTTGACCCGTCAGAGCCTATTGGCAATATTGAATCTCAAACGAACTTTCCAAGGTTCAATTCTAGTCAAAGCACTCAAGTTTTATTTATTTTTTGCACTTCAAAAAATTAGAAAACCATGCGGGTACGTTGTAGGTACATATCCACAGGCCTTGGGTACGTCTCGGATACGGATTTCCATATCGGAGAAGTACCTAGGGCCTATGGGTACGTACCCACAAAATACCTGTAAAGTACCAGTACACGGTACATTTCAGGCCTGGTACGGGGGGTACTTGGCGTTTCCGTGCAATCTAGCCTTTAGATCTAGTTCTCTCTAGTCTTTCCATCTTTTACCCTACTAGATCTAACACCCTTTGTCTGCTCCCAATCAAGGCACTAGATATAGTTTCCTTGAGGGTTTCTACCACTTAACCTTGCCGGATATATTCTCTCCAGCAACCTTCAAATTTGAGAACTGATATTTATTGAAAAACTCCTCATTTTGTACTGTAGAGTTTTCCTTCCAAAATCATCTGATTAGAATGATTCTTATACTATAAAAAAGAATACCCTTTGAGAGATTAATGGAAAGTGATTGCAGTAAAAATTCTAAGCAGTATTAAGAAATCAACGACGATGAGAAGTCGGCCTTCTCTAACATGTCTTTTTTTCCAATTGTGACCAAAATATTAATAAAACCAAATATTTCACATCTTGCAATATTGGTAAAAAATCAAGCTAAGGTTACATTTTCAGATCTACTTGCTTAGCGGCTGCAAAACTGTGGTGGAACCTATTTTTAAATCCTAAACTTGATCCATAATCGCTCCAAAAGCTACAAGCTAAGTTACCTATTCATTTTGGGTAGGGATTCGAGTACGTGATGTTAGTTGAAGGAGAAGCAAAGAGAAAAATGAGAAGGCAAACTGCACTGTTGAAATGTCACAGGAAGAGTTTTATTTATATGCAGGGATGATGGTTAAAATACAGTTATCGATTATAACTCCTTAACTGCCCAGAACTGAATGGTTCCTTATATATTCAACACCGCTTCTTAATGACTTAACCGGAAACAATACCAAGTTTATCCCAAAATTTTACAAATGTCCTAAAGCCCATATGTTTAGTCATTAGATCTATAGATTTTGCCATATGTTGTACTTCGAAATCAGCAGTCCATTGTTGTGTTGTGGTTTTCGAATGGAGAAGAACCGCAAAACAAGGATCTGGTCGTGTGAACAAAGGATATGGCAAGTGGTCCACTATTTCTTGATTACTTGATTCATTGACCAGTGATGTATCATCAATGGCTAAGAGTGGCAGCCCCATCTTTAGAGTGCTGGAATCAGTAACTCAGAGAGGTGGAGTGAGAAATTTGTTTCAGGCTTATGTAGCCTGCTGGAGTCTATACAGAGACTCAGTTAGCCTGCAATCCAAGTAACTTTGATCATGTCCTTGCAACACCATGTAGTGGTCATCCAACCTTTTCAGGAAGAGAAATGTGACCATCAATGCATTAGAAAATAGAACCAACTTCGCAATAGTAGGAGAAACGAGCATCTCTATCTCCCCAGTGGGAGAAATAACCATCTCTATAGTAGGAGTGAGAGCCACAATAGTAGCAGAAACAAGCATCTTTGTCTCAACACTGGAAGAAATAACCATCTCCATAGGAGTGAGAACCAACTCCTCTGTCTCATCTATTTGCTCATTTATCCTTCTCTGTTGGGAAAAGACTTTCACAACACAATGAGCAAAATGTTCACACTCTACTGTCCTTCAAGCAAGTACCTCTGAGTCAGTGGCTTGGCATGCCATCTCACCATGAACCATCAGTACATTTGGATTAGCCAAAGCTTCTCAATCCACAACATCCTTGTTCTTCAGAATGAGGAAAGCCATCCCATGATCAAGCCGTGTCAGCCTCTCGTACATTCTGTATGGTGTTGTCCTCCCCACGTGCATTCATGTTGACCGTAGTAGGATCAACAAGGCGATATTGGCCACCTTGCCCAATACCAAGGGCAATCATCCATCTTTGTTTCACACTAGAGACAACACACTTCTTCCCGCAGAAATCCATATAAATATTGGGATTTTCAGTTAAATGACAAATAGATCGAAGATTCTTTTGTAAAGAAGGTACATATCTAACATTTCGTAACCAACGCTTTATGAGCATTATGATATACAATGCATATATCTCCTATCCCTTCTACTGAACAAAGTGATTCTCCATCAGCTAGTACTACTGATTTAAAACATATATTTTAGTAAATGAAACATACCAGTCCCTGCAACATGAAAATTGTTCGGATGCACCGGAGTTAATGATCCAACAACTAGTACCACCGTCATGTGATGTAATGTCCCTTTCTAGGACAAAAACCAAAAATAAGGGTTTGGCCACCTGCTGTAATTAAATTTGGAACAACAGTAGGACAACCACAAACCAAGGCTGAAAATGATAGATATACTCCACGAAAAAATCACAAAAACATAGATTCCGGCCTTATAAATTATGCCGAATCAGAATATCACATAAAATATGAATTTCGTGCCCTAAAAGGCACCCAAGTGCTATCAAACCCTAGTCGCTCCAACTAGGAAGAGCTCAAAAATGCATGCAAACCCTTGTAGATGTCTTCTTTGATCTTCTAATGTCCAAATCTGCAAGAGGTCTTCAAGTTGTCTTCACTTCACCCAAAAATGGAGGGTTTTCGTCCTCCAACCAGCCACAAGGAAGGTTTTTGTCTTCCTTGGAAAAGCCACACAATTGGATTTTCACCCAAAAGTGGAATGACAATGAGCAATCAACCCAAAGATCAAGTGTAGAGTAAATGCGCCAAGATTGATGATGAAAATGAAGTCTTTGATCTCCTTTTATATCCCTCCTTTGGCGCCAAAAGCCAAAATAGAAGGACCGACCTCATAAAGCTTCTTTGGGGCTTTTAATTTGTTTTTAAAACTCTTCCAACCCAGCCGACCTGCCTAAATAAAGAAAACACTAGAGAAAACATTAAAAATTAGTAAAAGAAAAATGAATTGGGAATGCAATTCCTTCCCTAGCTCATTCAACTTTATTGCCATGGAAAGGGAATGGCAATAAGTCCTTAATTAGGCTCTCAAGTCGAAAAAGGGGACATTACAGTCCTCCCTTCCCAAAATTGCTTGTCCCCAAGCAATTGCAAACTCGGCTGCTCCAATAATCTAGATCATGTACCTGTCAAATGAAAGAGCTCTTGCCGACACAAGCTTATATGCCTAGATACCATCATACCCAAACAACTGAATCCCATAGTTGGCAAGGGAAACAACTTCCACCCACAATGATCACAGTGTCTACTTATTCCATCACCCATACCTATATGCCCTCCCTCAATGGAACCTTCTATCCGGAACATGATGACATTTTTCAACACACTTTGCATGTAGGCTGAAAATAAGTCATAACATGCAATAAATCACCTGGGATTCCATTTGATTCAGCACTAGGATGGCTAGGAGTGTCCTCACTAGTGGAGCTTCACCACTATCAACACCATTCAAGGAAACCTTCTATATTTGGACTTGGATACAGTTGTTTGTGACCGAAAATATTGGGACCCGTAGTATAAAAATGATGCAAATATGACAAACCCATGTAAGCTTCAATAATATGATTGATGTAAAGGTATTAGGTACCCATACAAGGACTGCAAACTCACTATCTTCAGCTGAAAACACATCAACAATGATAGTAGATCGCAAACCTTTTAACCTCATGGCGAGAGACTCATCTCTAGTTGTCAAAAGAATAGATAGGGAGCTAAAATTGATGCGGACAGCGAGTGAAACAAAAATACAACAGCTGTAATAATGATTACCTTGGCTCCCAAAAGATGCTTCCAAGCTGCCCCAAACTAATCTCTTCAAAATTTGGCTCGGATCAGAATTTATGAGTGCTGGTATGCAAGTATAACAGCCATACTTTGCCCAAAATTTCGTCCCAAACAATCCCAAATAGGTTGGAACATTGGCCTTAATTGTTCTCCATGAGTGAATCCTCTTATACACAATTTCGAATGAAAAGAATGTCTTCAAACCTGCCCTTCTATTGCTGTCCCAAGAAGATATGCACAACCCAACAAATAAAATTGGGAAGAACATCTCATCACGGTTGTAGCATTGCATTTCATTACTCAGATTCAGAATCGTAGTGGCCAACAAACATCTTGTGAAAGTTATTCTTACCTTGTCCATGTTGCTAGAAGAAGGGCACCCCTTCCTTGTGATCGAAATCCACTTGGTGGCTGCAAAAAGAATGTGAAACCAGCTGAATATGTTGGTCATAACAGCCACAAGATTTGAGACAACTTCCACAATGATTCGTGTTTCATGATTCATATTTTCCAAGCTCCTCTCAATTGTGTTACAAGGATGACTTATACCGCAAAACTCCCATTGAATCCGTGTCTCATTAGGCATTCTTGCTAGGCATGTTTTAGAGAACCAATCCCAAACAATGGCATGGCACATTACTTCACCTTGGTTTATGAAAACTGAATTGTTGCATACCTTGTAGCAAGCTGAATTTATCTCCCATGAAGTTGAATTTGTATGTTCATTGGATGAATTATCCATAACCTTCACATACATCCAAAAGTGGCAATCTTTAAAGTAACTTGAGTCCCATAAAACCATAGCAAGTTGATTCATATAATCTTGAAAATAACACCTAGCTTGCTTACCATTCATCTTCCCATCAATTTCAACACGCTGCTCAAGACAAGAAATATATTGCAGTGACATAGGGGGAGTTAACAAATATGAAATCTGATCATACCTTGGGCTGCCCTCAACATGTTCACCTTCCCTTGCCGGATGAGGAATGATTGAGATATCCTCTACACTTCCGACCTTGTGACTCAGAATTTCTGAATTAGGATCAGCCTTCTCCTTCACCTTAGATTCAACAAATGAAGCTCTTTCCGCCTTGGCTTCAACAATATTTTGTTGGTACTTGCATGAGACATCTTTATGGTCCTTGCCGAAGTCATGTACACCATCAATTTGCCTATGATTGCTGTTCTGAAAATTCCAGCAAGCTGTTCATTATCATAACTATGCAAATCGAATTCTTCTTTCCTTGACCCCATCTTTGGAATGCTCGGAAGATGGATATAGGCTTCTTGGAAAAGATTATTTTTCCCTTTAGGACCCTTCATCCTCTCATCTTTGTTAGAATAATTCTCATGATGATCAAACCCTTGCAAATACATAGTGTGAGGGTGATGCAATAAATTAAATTGCTTACCATTTGTTGCTGATATGTAAATTCCAGCAGACTGAAAACCCTCATGAGTATCAGGTGAGTCCTCCTTTTGAAGGGCATGCCTCTCAACCGGGTCATCCTGAATCTTAGCCTCAAGAACCTCTTGTAGATCTGATTTTCCTTCACCAACTTGCCGCCACATGCAATCATTGGAAACCACAAAAACATCATTTATTGTCAAAGAATCTTTACCTTCACGCTGCATATTGGTCTTCTCTTGTTCTTGTTCTTTGATTTCTTCTTCTTGCTCCGCCAATGCAATTTAGAAGCTCTTCTTCTTTTCCTTTCTCCCAGCATGTTGAAAGCTCTTCTGTGGTGCCTGAGATCTTGGTCTATGCCTAGCTCTTCCTTTGTTCACTCCTATGAACTCGGCAAGTGAAATTGCCTCCCGTATCTCTCTTGGAAGAGCCATATACTCTTCATAGCTTGTGGCAATGCTTTGCCCCATAGAGGGCCTTGCTCCCACATCCGGAATAGCTTCTTCCCTTGGAAGAAAAAAGGCCTATGTGGCTGATCATGGTTGATCCCAAAGGTCATCGTGCATTATTAGCTCCGGATGAGCTACCATCTCCCTTATGAACCCTAGGTTTATTAATCCTCTGAAGTGATAGGGCTAGGAAATCCATGGTATCTGCCAATCGCTCTTGTCCCGCAATAAGCTTATCAATCTTGTCTTCCTGAGGATCCTGGTTAGTCATATTATCCTCCTCTCTTGGCTGGTCTGCTTTCCTTCTCCTTTGATAATATAGAAAACCCTTGTTGCCCTCTTCCATGAAAACCCTAGGATGGGAAGATCGAGAGCTCTGATACCACTGTAATGTCCAAAAACCAGGAAAAAACTGAACAAACCCCGAGAACAGATATCAAATATACCAACTGGTAGCCAACAAATGAAAATAATCTGATTTATGACAGCAGTTCCAACAATAATATAAACCCTAGCATTTTTATGAACTGTAAAGGGGCTTAAATGCACCATAAAACCATGCACAATAGCTGAATAACACTTCTAAATAATTATTTCATGCACAACACTGATCCATTCAATTTGCAATAAACAAATCAGAAAACCAAGATAACACACTGCTGTAATTAAATTTGGAACAGCAGTAGGACAACCACAAACATGATGAAATGATAGATATACTCCAAACCAAAAATTCCACAAAATAAGATTCCGGCCTTATAAATTATGCCAAGATTCAAAATATCAAATAAAATTTGAATTTTGTGCCCTAGAAGGCACCCAAATGTTAAAGATCAAACCCTAGTCGCTTCAACTAGGAATGATCTCAACAATGCATGCAAACTCTTGTAGATGTCTTCTTTGATCTTCTAATGTCCAAATTGCAAGAGGTCTTCAAATTGTCTTCACTTCACCCAAAAATGGAGGGTTTTCATCCTCCAACCAGCCACAAGGAAGGTTTTCGTCTTTCTTGGAAAGGCCACACAATTGGATTTTCGCCCAAAAATGGAATCACAATGAGCAAACAACCCAAAGATTAATTGTAGAGAAAATGTGCCAAGATAGATGAAGAAAATGAAGTCTCTGATCTCTTTTTATATCCCTCCTTTGGCCAAAAGCCAAATTGTCGCCAAGTGTTTTCATTCTCAAGCTGGAATTGTTTTAAAACTACTCAAAAATTAATGCCGCAAATAAGAGAAAAAGGACACAGAATGCTGATTTTGTAAAAGATGTGGTTGCAATTGACAAACATGACCATACTTGGGACAGACTTATGAATTACCTTTAGTTTAGTCTCTACATATGAAGGGGAATTTTGAGCAAATAATGTCGTCTACCTTGAGGGAACTCACCATTCACATTGGGGTGAATATTACGCCAGATATCTTGAGGCGTACTGAAGGATTAATTGAGATCATATTTTTTTTACATTGTACCTGCTTTATGCCAATACAGCGAATGGGAAGCAAAAAACATAAGTGCATTTTCTCACCAACATGCTCAGATTTTTGTTCTATAAAGGCATCTCACTCTCAAATGGTCTACTTTGGGTGAACTTTGCAGAATGTGTAATGTCCCTTTTTAGGGGGACTCGGGAAATGGCTAAAAGATCACAAATAAGATTTATAGAGCTGTTGTTATAAACCTGTAAACCTATAAATTAAACCCTTTTCTAGGGCAGCAACCTGTTTTGGGGTTTCAACCCCACCTTCATGCCTTCAAAACCCTTCCAATCAGCTTCTCTCAAGTCTCTACAACTATGATATATCTTCAACAATCATATGATGCTGTAAATCTGATGTTTAATACCCTAGATATGGAGATATGAATTTCAACAAAACCCTTGTCTGGAGCATTACTTTAAAAATTCACAACTCGACTTAGGGAACTCCAAAATTCATGAAACTCAAGATATTGGCCTTATAAATTATGAAGAACAAGGTAGTAATTACAGATTTGCCAAATTAGTAACACACATACCAAATTTCTACTCCAAAGTGGGTCGCTCCACTCTAAACAAATATAATTTGGCACCAAAGAGACTAAACATGCAAGAAATAGATATTTTATTGCCTTTCAAACCAGCTTGCACACAAAATCTCATGAAGGGTTTTTGTCCTTCACAAGTTCCCAACCAAGGGTTTTCGTCCTTGGATGAGGTCCTCAACTCAAGGGGTTTTGTCCTTGAGAGAGAGTAAAAGGGCTACACTAGCCAACTTTCACCAAGATATGAATAATCACCAAAAGCATAATCTAAATTAATGCCCAACAACCTCCTTATAATCGCCATAAGGGTGCTTAACAAGATAAGAAATGATGGCCGACCCCTTAAGGTAATTGCTTTTAAATATTAAATGGTATTTGGAGCCTACATGCTCACCAATCTTTATTTTTAAGTTCTTACTGTTGGAGCACTAGGCTTCACCAACAGGAAATATAATGCCAATTAAATTGAAATAAACACAAAATTAAACATGATACATTAGTTGGCTTCCTGCAACGCTTTTGAGTAATGAAAGATTTTATGGGTCAAGTCTTAAAATGGAATTATTTCGAAAAAGGGACATGACAAACTTGAAATCAATTGGTAAGCAATGAATGAATAATGTGGTCTTATTGTTAAACTGCAGATTAAGGACTTTACAGGTTTAGTATCTAGTTTCTTAAGGATTCAGGCATTCCTTCTCCATGGCAAAGAAGTAAGGAGCTTGGAGAAGAACATTTTTTCATTTACATTGTTTTTCTAATTTTTAATGTTTCTTTTTAGCATTTTTTGCCTTTAGCAAGTTGGTTACTGGTTTTATGCTTAGTTTAAAAGCCGGAATTAAAGATTAAAAGAATACTTTAAGTGGGTTGGCCTTGCTATTCCAATATTTGGCGCCAAAAGGAGGTTATAAAAGAAGATTAGATTTGTTCATTTGAGAGGATCTAGACTTGGCGCATTTTTGATTAGAGTGGGTTAGAGCTAGTGGCTCCTTGTTCTCCACTTTGGACGAAAACCCAAGTGTGTGGCTTTTCCTGAGGACGAAAAACCATCTTCTACTTGTCTGTATAGGTTGAGGACGAAAACCCTCTTTCATTTGGAATGAAGATTTTATTGAAGACCTTTATGCAGATTTGAGTGTTGGAGGATTCAAATACATGCATCTACAAACATTTTTGCATTTTAAATCATTCCAGTTGGAGCGACTAGGGGTTTGATGGTGTTTTGGTGCCTTATAGGGGACAAAAACAAATCTGATTTGTGTGCAAAATTTATAAAACCGGAAACTCCTTTTGGTGGTTTTTGAAGGACACAAAACCATCTACTCATTCATAGATTTCGGGATCAATTTTGGAGGGCTCCATGGTTGGAAAATTATGATATTGGTCTCATTTGATTTCTGGTATTTTTATGATCATTTTGAGTATTCATTTGTGTGGAGATTCCTTGTATTCTAAGAGTTATTAGATTTTCAAGTTTCAGCGCTTTTTGTGCCATAATAAATTCTAGAATTTTGAGTTTGATGATTTGATCACATTTTTCTAGCTTCTAAAATCAAGGGCAGTCCAAGGAATCACTTCCCATAAATTTTGAGTGTTTCTACGGTGGATTTCTCTCTCTCTCTGAAAATCTTCTCTCTCTCTCCTAGTTGCTAGGGTTTGAGAGTATCTTTTCTTCCTTTATTAATTGCTGTCATAAAAATGGAGGCTTGCTTGATTTTGGAGGTTTAAGCTAATTTCCTTAATTTTCAGTTTTGTCACCCCAAATGGGATATTACACACTATATTCATAGATTCTAAGCAGTAGTCCTAATTGAATATCCAGAATACTCTTGGATTTGTAGGTGAAAGGGCTCCTAAATTGAATCTTCATGAAAGGGTCAAACAAATAAGGAAGAGACACGGGACCAAAATAACTACTGAAGAAATAATTGAGGACAGTGCTTTCACAATTCCATGAAGCCAAATCTTGCCACCATTAATGTCTGTTGTTATTTTTTAAATCCAAATAAAATTATTTAAGTTTGCCATTGTTAATTTTTTCAGGAAAATTTCAGACCATAAACTTGCAATAAAGTTGAAATAATTTTGAAGATACCACAGGTGTCGTCTTAAAAGGTTGTCAAATTGCTGATTTTGCTCAATTTTTGCTTCTCTATGATTGATTATATTTGCTTGGTTTTTTTTTTGACATCTAATGTATTCATTGAGAAAGGTTGCTAATAAATGTCTGAAAGAAGTCTTGGCAAATCTTGTGAGGATTATTTTTTATTAGCAGCTTATGATATTGTTTCCAAGAATATTAAATTAGTTTATATGAATACCAAAGTAAATTAATAAGTGAGAGGAAGTAACTATGTATGAGCTTGTTTTTGTTAAGAATCTTCCATTCAAATATTTTCCAGATTCCATTTTAGCATCAATTGTTTATGATTTTGGGCATGATTGAACCTGCTAAACATGTGACACTTTTCAGACATTAGCTTGAGGGCAAATGGTCTTTGGGAGTTGGCATTTTAGGTGTAACGAAAACTTTTCTAATGCTGAATTCATTTTGGAGACTTAGCCCATTCCTCTTCTTGTGGGCAAGAATCATTAAATGAACAAGGGAAGTGATTGCTGTTTCATATTTTTTCAGTTCCATTTTGTGGAGCATTTACATTCTTCTTTAATAGTTTTCTACAAAAGTTATAAAATGGTTTGAAGGTAAAATGCCAAAGGAATTTAAAACCCTTATGAGGCTCAGTTAATTAAGTTTGGATTTCTAATTTGCCTTTTGAAGGTTTCACAAAATTCCTATAAAGTAGGTCCATTGAATTGGACATTCAATTTGGGCATTGAAATCTCTTGTCAAAAAATAACTTTGCATTGTTAATCATGATTTGGGAGTTTGCTCAATTGCCTTCAGAAACAAATTTTAATTCGAAAATCCTTTAAGTGTGGCTAGCAAGGAGGACGATTGTTAAATCCTTGCTTGATTTATGAACAAATTTTCAATTCAGATGTTTAATCTCAATGCTTCATAAGCAATTGATGTTACATATTTTCATAGGGTTTGATTGTGAGAAAGATGCTATTTTTTCTAGCACCAATTTTAGGAAATCTGTAGGTTAGCAACATTGCATTGGAGGAGTTGGGTATTAACTAGGGCACCATTCTTCATTTGGATTTGATATCCATATTAAATAATTTTAGAGGTATGATTTTTGGCATTACTTTCCCATGATACTTTTGAAAGGGGGCTTGAATTCCTCCATTTCCAGTCATTATTGAAATTCTCTGTCATTATTTTAATTACAGTTGTATAGAAATCATCATTTGCATAATTTTGGATTAGCTTTTGCTTGGTGTTTACCAAAAACCATTGAAAGTAGCTAAAAAAATTATACAATACCATTTTCAGTGCACCTTGCTTCCATAAAAGTGCAAATATAAATTTGGTAAAATAGGGTTTATAATACACAGCGTGTTTAGAAGGTTTGGCTGCCACAAAAAATTAGCTTACATCCAACTGTAGAGTTGTCAACAATTCTTTGAACATTTCCAAAGTATGCAGCCATAAAAGGGATCTTACAAAATAGACATAGAGATTTACATTGTAATGGTTAATTGTTTGATGCAATAGGGAATTTGGAATTGACTATTGCAAAGTTGTCCACCCGATCTTCAGATTCACCAAACTCATGTGGAGGCAACATGAATTTTTAAACAATTAGTCCAAGTCTTCCATAAACAAGTACTTCAAATTCTTTGACTTTTGATTGCAACAAGATAGGGTCAAAAGAACTTTTTATACCCTTAAACAAGTGTTTGTGACGAGATGCCATATTAAAGCAAGTTTGTGAACTTGCCCAACATGAAAAATTGTTATGGCTATTAAGAAAATTTCCATCCACCAAATGTTGAGCCCCTAAGACCCCTTTGCAATATCCCTTTTGCGCTAACAAGGATGCATACAACTGGCCATGGATCTTTGGACAAAATGATTCTATCTTTGATTTGAATTTTGCAACTTTGAAGAGGACTCATCCAACTTGACCCTATTGTCTTGATAAGATTGAAAGTGAACTTGTAACATCTAATGAAAATTTTCAGACAAAACATCTCTGTTCAATTACTTGTTTCAAGGACCTCAAAAGGACAGCACTTAGAATGAAGAGAAATGTCTTTTGTGTCATTTGATCATTTTCAACCCCTATAGTCACAAGGCTATAGTCTGATGCCCTTACTTATTGCTCGTCAACAATTTCCGGATCCCAAATAAAGATGGCTCACAAGTTTTGCTTTCAACGCAAAAGGAGCAATTAACATTGCACCATGTACCCTACCAGGAACTATCAATGACTAACCTCATTTGTTGACAACAAGTTGCATTCAATATGAATTGAACGATTGCACAATTTCTTACAATGACTTGGGGGTACCTTTAACTTGCATCATGTTACATTTCATGAATAACTTTAGATTTATACAAAAATGACACTGGACTTGGTGTCCCCAGATTTCACCCTGAAATCTGAGACTACCCTATTTAAAAAATTTCGTACTTTTAAAATAATGGGTCGTTTTGTGTTTTTATTGCCAGAAAGTTCCTGTATTGTGTCAAGATATTCCCAAGGAGCCATATTAGCCATTTTCGCCAAATACCCAGATGCCCAAAATTGTTTTATTCTGTCGTCGGGGTTTGCCTGCGGGAAATTTGTATTTAATTATTTTGAGCCCCGTTTGAGGCAAATTGTGCTCCGGTTTAACCCTGTTGTGATCGTACATGTCATTATTCCCATATACCAGTAGGATTTTAACCAGGAATGAATTCTGGGCTTTATTTGTGACTTTTGGCAACGTTTTGTGTTTTTTGTGTTTTCCCGTTTCGTTTTCTGTGAAATTTCTCTGGATCAATTACTTTGCTGGTTTGGCCTGATTTTTGGCCTGGAGTATCTGGAGATCACATACGCACGTTGTGCTAGAAGGAATTCGCCATCGGAGGTCTGGTCTCTTGGGAAAAGACGAAGTCGTGCACCAAAAAGCTTCTTCTGGGCAAGGCGCATTTTTGGAAAAGAGGGTTTTAAGTGCATCATGGGATTTTTGGAAGCAGCAGGCAGGTGGGAATTTTGTACCTGCCTAGCAGGGTACTTTTTCCCATGATAGCAACGTCACTTAAGTCACAATGGGAAAATTAGAGGCAGCAGGCAGGCGGGAATTTCTTACCTGCCTTGCAGGGTAAAAATTCCCATTGTGAAATAAAAGAAAAATCACTTAAAGCATCATGGGATTTTATTGCCTGCCTTGCAGGGTAAATAATCCCATTATGAAAGTCAAATCACTTAAGTGGATCATGGGATTTTCGGAGCTGCCTTGCAGGGTAAATAATCCCATTGCCAATTGACTTTTAAAAATAGAAATTCCTTATTCCAAAAAGTGCGACCCACCTTGGGTGAATAATAATGCATTAAATAAATATTTGTTAATATTTATTCACCCAATTTTGGACCCAGACTTGTGGAAAAGTCAACAAAGGGAAGTGGACAAAAGGAATTTAAAAATAGAATTCTAAAATTAAATAAATATTATTTATTTAATGCAGCCCCTTTTTGCGCCCCATTTGGGAGGAAATAATACTTTTTAAAGTATTAAATGATTAAATTAATTCCTATTTTCAGTGGCTAAGGTCAAAGCATACTGTGAGGCTTGAGTGAACTGGAAGCAGATGATCTAAAATTAAATAAATTTAATTTATTTAATGGCAACCATGAGCATGCACAAAATAGGCGCCCCATTTGAAGAGAAAAGCATTATTTTTAATTAATTAATTGCCAGGAATAGGAAAGGCAATTATTAATTATAGAATCATGAGGGTTATATAAGCATGGGCTGCCATAAGGATGAATTAATTAATTCACAAGCAGAGAAGTGCAGCCCAGACAAAAAGTGCGCCCCATTTAAAGAGGATTTTTGCTCAAAAGGTGTAATTAATGCTGGAAGCTTCCAATTTTGGCGCATAGGTTGAAGGAGGTTGATTTTGTCTCTGATAATTGTCTGCATAGTGGTACAGGTGCTCAGGTGAAGTTGGTAAAATTCATGCTTGCTTTGCATGCAAATAAAACATCAAATTTTGGGGCAGCAGGCTTGAATATGCAGATTTTTATGATTAAAATCACTGTTCATGTTCCGGTTGCCATCTTTGTCTGAATTAATTGCAGAATTCATTACAGGTGCTTTTATAAGAGAAAGGGAGCTTAAATCAATGTCCAATACATTGAATATATCCTCCGAATCTGAAGAATTATCCAGATCTGCACCGGTTGTGAAGAATTCCGGCCAAATAAGAAAAAAAAGAAAAGAATTGCCATCAAACAAAGATTGCTCCAGCCATGACAAAGCGGAATTGATGAACGAGAAAGACTTCAACGGAATCATGCATTACTTCTAGATTTGCTGAGTTTTTCCATCCACAGCCTAGTTGATACAAATTTGTTAAACAGGTGGAAGATCACCGAATCCAATGCCAAATCCATATGCAGATCTAGATACAGATCTCATAATTGCAAAGGCTTCCGGCAGAAAATTCATCCTCTTGTTTCGAATGCAGCCCATGAAGAAGTCAATGCGTGGAAAATTTCTTCCAGGATCTTGTGCATGTGCTCCCAATCTTCCAGTTGAAGCCTTCATTGAATTTGCATTCACCCGGAGTGCTTTCCAGAATTTTTAATTGCTCATATGCAATTAAAAATAAAAATGATGAGTTATTTACGGCAAACATTGCACTGATGCATGTACAGGAGAAGAACTGCAAAAGCTTCAAGGATAAAAGGGAAGACAAGGCAAAGGCAATACCCCAAAGGCAGCTTCACTTCCAGATCATGCAAATTCCAGCTTCCAGATCCAGCATGTTTGGTGAGAATCAAAGGCAAAAGAATCAACTGCATGCAGAATGTGAAAAAAGAACAAGACTGCAGCTTTCCTCTTCCTTTTTCTTTCCTCCGACAAAGTAATTGAGCAATCAATTAAATTATAAAACTTAAGTGATTGGTTTAAAAGCCATTACTTGAAGAAGTCAACTACTTGGAGATAGGTGGCAGATGTGCAAAATAGAAGGTTCTATTTTCAGTTGCAAATCATGCATGTCATGCAAAGAGGAATTCCAGGAGGGAGATTGCCAGTTGTTTCCTTTTCGACTTCCACATGTGCCAGTTCACTAAAAGTTTCCAACTTGTAATTGCCCCTCTACATTCTATAAGTAGAGGAAGAACCTACGGGTTAAAAAATCAGAATTTGTAAGCTCCATCCTTGTGTTCCAGACTTTGTGCTGAAACCCTTGAGAGCCACTTGAAGCAAAGGAATATAAAGGAGCAGATTTTTTGAGAACTTTGTGTCACGGTGCATTTGTTTCTAGTTTTATATCTTAGATCTTTGAATAAACTTTGTGTTATTTTAGATCTAGATCTGGAGTTGCATTTGCTTATAATTATGTGTTGATATCTATTGGTTTCTTCTATGTGCATGCAATCAACTCTGTCATCTATTGATTGGGTTGCACATCTTCCCCATTTCTTCTATGTTTTATTTAATTCCTTCTTCTATAAATATTTCCTTTCTTAAACAGCTGCTTACTTGCTGCAGAATTATTAGCTATGGTTCATGAGCTAATAGTTAAAGTAAAACCCCATATAGATACTAGCATATTTTTATTGTCAAATCTGACACGGGAGCCTCACCGGTAAATGAGGGAGATTTATCTCATGACTGCCTAGGTTTTTCAGCTATGCAGAAAATCTAGCCAACTCTTCTTTGCAATATGATTATTTGATCACCATCTAGATTTGATGTCAATTGTCCATTTTTGCAAGCCATATTGCACTATAAGTTGTAGTCTTGATGGCTAAACCTTAACTTATGCTCAATTAGTGAGCACATTAAGTCACTATCTTTCCCATGACTCCTTCCTGAATTAAATACTGAGCCCTTGCAAGGGTGGAAGTTGAGACGGCCAAGGTCAAAAAACTTCCAATTTTCCAATGAGCATTTCAAACTACAAACAATGAGCAAATTTACAGCCCAAATATGTTGTTTCATGACAGAGTCTTCAGACCACTATACCTAATTGTGCAATGAATGACTAGCTTGCACAAGCATTCTAGAACTCGGAACATACTCACCTGCTACCCCATACATGAATTTTCTTGACATACAGTGGCACACCTAATGTTGGGTGATTGGGAGAAAAAAAAAGTACAAGAATGAACCCATAGGTGAGCCCCCCTTGTTATACGGCCAAGTAATCGATCTTATGCTCCTGATGATGAACCAAGACCAACAATCGATAGTTGTGCATATGGAAGTTGTAGGTTGGAATTTTTCAAACACCATCATTGATAATGATTTTAGTGTGAATGTTTCCCTGGAGGAGACACAGAAGAGCCTTGGAAAGCCAACTATGCGGCCTTTGACATTCCAATTGGTAGGAGCAAATCAACAAGGCATTAAGTTATTGGGTATATTAATGGGATCAAAACGTAATTATTGGATCCCAACCCATTTTTCTAAATTTTGTAGTCATCCAATTGAAGAATAAGGCCTATGATGCACTATTCATACCGGTGTTGGTTGATAAACCTTCAGTTTAAGCATATCATAATTGGAAAAACTATCTAATTCTTGCAATTATTTCATAGGCTAGAGGTATCCATAGGACTTAAATAAGTCATGCATCAACGAGGAAGAACCATCAGACTCAAGTGATTAATGATTTCAAAGAACCATGCTCCATTGGAGAATCTCAGGCACATGTGAGCTAAGCATCATTGGGGATTTGGAGTTATAATAATGCTTTGAAGATGAGACAAACTCCCTCAACAATTTGTCCCATTAGCAGATGGTAGATTATGAAGTGTTCCACCATGATTGTATAATAATGTGCAGATTGATGAAGGCCAAGACTTGTAGCAAGATGCCCAAAAGAAGATGTTGGTAACAATAAGTCCTTAATGATCGCACATGGCTTATGCACTAGAGTTCAACAATTACAATGTCAAGGGTGCGGTGTTCAATGGAAAGTTCGCCTGCCATTTGGAATGGCTAGCCAACATTCATTCTTAAGAGTTACCTTTAATGAAGGTGAAAAAGGGGTCGGAAGAGAGACTGCAATAGGAGACGCATGACCTCTTGCAGTGAATGTTTTTTATGCGGAAGGAGTGCAAATCAAATCTAAAATACCCTTTAAATGAAGCTAGTGATCATATAATCTTTCCCAGAATAAAGTTTTTAAATTAGTATACTTGTGTGTGTGATTGATAATGAAATATGCATGAAATAACCTCTAAATCAGATTCTTAAGCTTGTTGATCTTCCTTTGTGAATACTTGCAATAAAATCAAAAATAAATTCAATGCAAAAAGTGTTTCCACTTGGAAATATTCACCCCACTATTGTTTTAAAAGAATTAAATAATAAACAAGGCTAATATAACCATTACAATAATACTTGTCACAACTTGCATGAAAATTAAAAGACTAATAATAACTCCTACACCTCATAAGTGAACTAAAGTCAACTAAAAAAGACTAAAAATTCAAGATGACAAACATCATCTACTTCCAGTATATGGTCAACATGCCAGAAAGTCAAAATTAGTTTAAGTGACACACACCTATCATGCATCCTAGTGAACATAAGTGCACGTATCTCTTCTAATAATAGAAATGTACCAAAATATGACTAAATTTAATCATCTAAACACAGAAATGGCACCCCACCTCTTGGAGATGAATGGATAATGATTCAAACTCAGTTAAGTGCACATCTAGGGAACGACGCTTTAACTAACACTTCCAATTTAAAAATAGAATTCTAAAAATAAATTTTTCTAAAAACAAATTTTCCAAAAGCAAAATTTCAAAAATATAATTTAAAAATAGATTTTTACACATTTTCCAAAAAACCCTAAACATCAAAAACACAATAAATTTATAATTTTCAGTAGCTATTTAGTGCCCATATTGACATCATAGTCAACATTTTCCCCTTTGATGTAAAGAGCATAAATGCCCATCATCTTCTTTATTTTCCATGAACTTGCTACATCGAATCCTTGGTGAAAATATCAGCAAACTAATCTTCACTTCTCACATACTCAATGACAAATTGATTACCATTGACCAAGGCTTTGATAAAATGATGTTTGAGTTCTATATGTTTAGTTCTAGCATGGAAAATTGGATTCTATGCCAATTGTATTGCCCTCTAGTAGTTATCACAAAAAATATGTGTAGGCTCATGCCATTTAATAGTTTTCTCAACCACATACCTTGTGTGCAAAAAGATATAAGAGCTGCATATTCAGCTTCAATAGAGGATAAAACAACCGTAGCTTTCTTCTTTGATGACCAAGAAACCAACTCACTTGCCAATGTGAAGCAATATCTTGAAGTAGACTTCATGTCATCAAGAAAACCTCCCTAATCTGAATTTGTGTATCCAATTAGACATAATGAACTTGCTGGTCTGAAATGAATCACATAATTGAAAGTATCTCTTACATATCTGAAAAGTATTTTCACTACTTTTATGGATTACCCATAAATCTAGAAACTAGTGAAAGCCCATTACCGATATCAAGTATTGTTATAGTGAAATACATCGAATCTCCCACCAAGCTTCTAAAATTCTTTTCATGAACTGAAGGACTTCCATTCTCCCTCATAAGCTTTTCTCCACTTGCAATTGGAGTGTCTATGGGCTTACAATCTTATAATTTTCTTGTGGCATGCCTACAACATATACTTTTGTAGTTTTCATT
Organism: Taxus chinensis; assembly: GCA_019776745.2. Lineage (NCBI taxonomy): Eukaryota > Viridiplantae > Streptophyta > Pinopsida > Cupressales > Taxaceae > Taxus > Taxus chinensis. The sequence goes on from CM034157.1 coordinate 350,136,712, forward strand.
TAGCATGCACTTTATGATAAAAAAGGCAACTCGAATTTTCCATCCTTTATGATAAGCAATACAAGCATTAGTCTTATAGTATCTTGACGAGCCGTGGTTTGCATAAATTTAGCTCATAACGAAAATCAACCCCACACTTGAGGTTTGTGATGAAAACTCTACAAGAAAGTGATTGCAAAACTAGTCTAAAACTTTTAGATTGTCAATTGTACCATAATTATTCACTTTGGCCCTGTAGACCCATTTTGTTCCAATGACATCTTTATCAGCTGGAGGCTGAATAAAAGTCCATATATCATTCTTCTCAATCGAATCCATGTCAATTTTCATAGCATCAACCCACTCTTTTTTTGACTAGCTTATGCATAACTTCTAGGTTCACTAGCCATAGATGACAATGCAAACACGGTATTTTCATCATAAACATCATCAAATAAATTACCTTAATGAGTTGCAGCCTTGTAATCCTCATATAATTTTGATCCAACATTTAATTTGATGGATGTGGATTCGAAAAATGCTTGTGTTTACTCATTATCAATGTAGATGGATGACTAGTCTCTTGAGAAGAGCTAGTATTGTTTCCTGTTGAACTAGAAACTTGTGTAGGACTTTGTAAGCCTCCAAAATATTCTTTAAGAGGTTGCCTCCTTCACTTATGCCCCTTTTAGAAATTTGGTCTTGATTTGCATATGCCTCATTTTCAAAAAATTTACAATCCTAAAGTTGATTTACTAGCAGGATTATAACTTGTATGCCTTGGTTTCATCAGAATATCATATGAAAGTGTGAGCCACACTCTTAGGATCTAATTTTGGAAATTACAATAAACCATACCTTAACTTTGGTAAAAGCAAATGCAAACCTTCCGTTTTCCTTCAAACTTGGATTGGATGACTGAAAGAGCATCTCTAATGATGCGCATTTGGCTTTTGGATCATTATCTAATTATCGAAACCATCTTTCTGCTTGTCATGGCCCAAAATTTGAGACAACTCCCGAATAAAGAAACCACAATATTTTCTCCGCTAACAGGTACATGGGTGAGAGGTACCAATACGTTTGAGTCATCTTGATCCTCACTTTGTTCAACTTGAAATGCCTTATTCTCACCTTATGGATTAGCTAGATTCTTTGCTGCCATTGTCCTAGTCTTTGATAAATTGTCATTGGCTGTTGCATTAATGAAAAGGTTTCTCTTGCCTTTACTGTGAAGTTTGTTTGATCTTTTCCCTTTGAAATACTTGTTTTGGTAGCAAGTTCCTATTCTAAATTCCACACCCATATTTAGTCTTCTAATTTTGAGCCTCATAGAACAAGATAAGCTAATTATATGAATGTCCAACAAATGATCACAAAAGTAGGTCAAAGGGACTGCAAAGTACAAACTTGTCCATACAAAGCAAGAAACCAAAAGGTTTCCAAAAGAAGTACAAAGAAAGAAAAGAGGTTAAAGACCAAAAACGGAGTGAAGCGGGAAACCAAAAGGTTTCCAAAGAAGTACGAAGCATGAGAAGGGAAGAAGAGAAGGAAGAAGACCTAAGTGAAGCAATGGGGAATGTCTATCCGGGAATGGTAAACCCATCTCTCCTAACATCCGAGGCCGACTGAAAGAAACTCATAATAGTGTGATGATCCAAAGAAGAGGAAGAGGAGGTGAGATGACGAGACCTCCCCTTAAGCTATTGTTTTCCTAAAGTAGTATGTCTCAAGGACTTGGTGGATCTAGTCTGCCCTCTAGTACTGGAATTGGTATAATAGTGCCTGGTAGATATCAAGGGGTTATATAAGAACCCCCTAAACCATACTGATATGAAGTGTGACATTGTACTGGTATCAATTTGGCACTTAGTACCTCTCTCCGAGGGTAGAACCAAAAAGAAGGAAGTGATCCTCTGGGGAGAGTCTACTCTGTTAAGTGTGATCCCAAATCCTAAAAGCCTCCTGCATGTATAAAGCTAGGCATTTCTGATCGACATATCTGAAAAAGTCAATAAGTGCACGGGTCCCTCTGAAAAGACAATGGAACCTCCCCCTAATCTCATAGTAGATGGGACAATGGAAGATGAAGTGTGCTTCTGTCTTGACCTCCTGAAGACTACATAACTAGAAAGTCCTTTCTGACCGATCAATTTGGTGGTCCGACTCACTCCAAAGCCTATGAGAACCCACTTTGAACTGGCCCAAGGGGATGCGAAGAGCGTGCATTCAATGGCGAAGGGTATCCTGAGGACGGATAATAAGTCCGTCACTCAACTCCAAGAAGTGCTCCACATAAAAAGCCATTTTCAGGCGTAACCCACCATGAGAGTTCACCTAAGAAGTGTGGATGAACTGTCTATAAATATCCTCTCTAATGATCCTATTCAACTCCTTTCTGGAAGGTAGAAGATGAATCGGTGCATCCAAGGAGTATTGAAAAGGAGGAAGACAGTCCATCCTAATACCCACTAACTCGAAGAGAACAAAACCCCAACGTACCAACAACAAGCACAACCCTGAAAAGCAGAAAGGGCAATGTTCTCCAAGGAACAATATGCCAAATGAGGAACATTGTCCCCCTTTAGGCACACTGCAACCAGATTAATAAATAATCTGATTTTTAGCATCTTTTCCTTCCATTACAAACAATAGGACCCCCATTGTTTTGATTTATGAATCCTTAACGGGATGCAATGAATCATATACCATTATTTTTCCTTCTCCAATAAGGTGGTGCAATCCTTCTCATAACTTGGGCTTTTGTACTCTTTTGGGGCCTTGTTGATTCCTTTCACCATATCATTCCAATATGGTGACATGACAACACTAAAGGACAATGCATTGGCATTTACACATCATGCAATGAGCCCATCAGCTATATATTGTATTCATTTTGAAATGCCTTTTCCAATGGTTCTTTTGTTCTTTTGAATGAGAAAGGAGAATCCTCTTCGTGTGTGGAGGGTGTCGTTGAAAAAGGATGTCCCTGTGGCTTACTCAATCAAGATCTTTCTTTCCTAAAGGATGACTCGATTTCAAGGAAATTGCTCCATCTACTTTTATTTCTCTTTGATGTACTCTAGAATTGTTGATGTTGGCACCAATACATCCTTCTTACCATGGTAAGCTTTGATGCCTTGGCCAGGTATTGCACACAAATGGGTTTTCACCCGATTGTATTTGCTAATGTATCTGACATGCAACCTTTGCAAAACTCCCACCACGTAGAACCTGCTCTAAAGATTGGTTTTGGTTTTGTATCGGGGTTGTTGGCCAACGGGGCTAGCACTTTCTGCCATTATAATGCGTGTAGTTGTGAGGTTAAAATATTAAAAACCAACACAACATTAGCCTTTGAAACTTTAAAAAAAAGTCTTGGAGCATAGTCTACTGGTACTTGGTAAATAGATGACAAAGGAACCATAAAAAGAAAAGAGTGATGATTGAAAACAAAAATAAAAAATAAAAAAACAATTGACCCTTACCTTCAATCCCGGAATCCTCTTTTCATGCTCCTTAATCATCTTGGTAGTGAATGGGTACTGGAATTGGCATAGGAATATGATAACAATGTATTTGGAACTTGCTTGATGAAGTTTCAACCCTAATGAATAATAAGAGGAAATTGTGTTGTTTGGTGTTTTTCTTTTGAATTAAATGACAAGCAAGTGTTGTTTTGTGTTTTGCTCTTGGTAATATGATAGACAAGTGTTGTTTTTTGTTTTGTTTTTTATGTTAGCAACTTTTAGGGTGGGTTTTGTGTTTTTTTTATTAGTCAAAGTCAGTGACTGAAAACTATAAAGAATAAACTAAAAAGACAAAGACATGAGTGTATATCTGGATACATCAGCAGAAGGATCCAGAAGTACTCAAAAGTGCCCCAAGCATACATGGGGCAAATCTGAGACAGAATCAAACCTGTACATGGTTTAAATATGTATCAGATCAATACTAAGGGCCGAATCTGGCTACTCAGGCTAAAAGAGAATTCTCACAACAATTTTCAATGAATCGACAAGTATTGACACTCTTGAGAACATCATTGCTACTCATACTGATGCTAGTGAACAAGCTCTAACTAGACAAGTCAAGAACCAAACCAAAAGTAATACAAGAAATAATGGGAGAGTTTAAGATATGCTGTTGCAAAATCAATCACATTCATAGCCATTCGAGATCTCCACAATGGTTCTACTTATCAACTTGACTCCCGTTATATAACCAAATTAGTGATCTTCACATTATACTGTCAAGGAAATTGATGATTCCCCTCACTTATTAACAAGATTTGTGCCATCTTCACAACAAGGTATCTGTTATCCAAAATAAGCCCATGCTTATTTTTGGCTAACTCCTCCTCCTCCTTTTCCTTTGCTGGCACTTAAATGAATTTTTGGCACGCTTCAGGGAATCAAAATTTTCTGGGTATGATTTCATCAGATTGAGAATTTTTCCACCTTTCTAGAAAGGTAAAGTCGTCCTCCTAACTCCTTGTATTTTGCAAGTTATGGCTCGGTGGTGTTTGGAGGGGAAATTTTCTCTAGGCAGGCCCGCAGCCAATTAAAAAGTGCCACGTGTCAAGGCGGAGCGGGGGCTTGGAAAGAAAACTTGGCACTTAGCCTTGTTGGCTAAAAGGCGCAAAGTCACAAGCCGGCCCGCGGGCCCGCGGAGGGGAAGGAAGCGAGTTGGCAGAGGCACAGAGAAATTGTTGACACTAAGCCTCTTTGGCTAAAAACACAGCCAAAAATTGGCTCGCGAGCCTGCGAAAGAGATTTTTGGAAACATTGCCAAAGGGTCGCAAACCCCCAAAGGCAAAACTAGAACCGCATCTGTGCAAGCCAGAAGTGCCATGTTGTCAGTGGGAGTCGGGCCCGCGGAGAATTTCGGAAGAATTTCCCAATTTTTCGCAAAGAGGCAAAATGTTGTTTTGAGCCCGCATCGAACTAGAAGATACCACGTGTCTTAGAGCGGTGGGGCCGCGGGGATTTTCGGGAAAAATTTTCCTAAAGGGAAAATTTTAAAGTTTGACCCCGCCGACCCCAATTTTGACTCTGTTTTTTGCCAGTTTTGCCCTAAATCTTCAGAGGGCCATATCTTTCGAACCAGAGCTCGGTTTTTCGCGATTTTGGTGTCATTGGAAAGGTATTGAAATTCCCTACATGATAGACACCTCAATTTTGATTTTTGATGGAGATTTGTGGGAGGAAATTAAAGAAACGTGTCTGGGACGGGAAAAATGCAGAAATGACATCTAACTACCAGATTTTAATGCGGCATGGCACCCATTCTTCTCCAACATGGTCGAAAACATTGGGAAATGAGATTTTAGAGGTGCCCTTGCCATTTTAATGGATCTTGTCGGGTGGTTGGACCTTCAAATGGATTTCCCGCGTTTCTCTCTCCCCTTTTCTGTTTTTCATCAATTAAAAGCCGGATTTGGCTCATTTTGTAATGTTGGATGCCCTTGCTTCTGCAAGCTCTTCTTTTCTCCTTAGCAAGCGGATTTGAAGGAGTTTCAGACCTTCCATGAAGACTGCAACACGTTTTTTGCCTCGCTGCCCGTGTAATGCATTGTATCAAACTTGGGAATGATAATGCATGTTTTGTGAATGATTTTCCAATCCTCTCATGCATTTATTATTATCTTCTGATCGTTCATTGCATTCTGGTATTTTGTGCATGTTTTAATGTTGCATCTTCATGATCTGTGTCTAATTTGTAAAGCAAGGAGTTCAGCACTCCTTTGGTGTATCACCTTTTTTTTTTTTTTTGCTTAGTTTTGTTTCTCTTTTCCATGTTTCTCCTTTAACCCTGTCCCCTTGGTAGATTTAGAGTAGGAATTTTGAATCAGAGCCTCTGCAAAAATTGCATGCATACACCTAAACAAAGGAGTAGGAACCAACCTTCTCTGGAGAGCTTTCCCCATTTGCAAAGGTCCCACACTTTGGGAAAGCTCAATGTTGTGCATTCACACCAAATTGACCATTTGTCTACAGCAGATCTGAGGGTCGATTTGGGGGTGCTGTGAATTTGCACTAACAGTATCATGCATGCCTCTAATTGTTATCCACACCACTTGTGGTGAAGATATTGTTTTGGAGGATAAAACAAGTTCCACTTGCGACCAAGTCTCATCTCTCCAACTAGAATCCACTCTTCTTCCTCAGTTCAATTGGAAATTCACCTAACTAATGATGATCTCCATATTATTTATCTCCCTTCTCACTTGACAGCAGGTCTTGATCCTAAGCAAACTCTCTCACAGCTCCAAGGTGAAGTTTTCAAAGCTTCAATGTTGGCATCTTCTCCTCTTACTTCAATGCCTGCCATAGGTTTAGTTCTTAAGCAGTAAGGACATCCAACAACTTATTTGTTAATTTCGATAATCGAGTTCTCAGTTCTATGGTATGGATCCAATCCTCACACAACCACAACACTGTCTCAGTTTTGAGAGCTTCAATGCATATTATTGATTATTGGAGCTTGAATATTCATATGAGGATCCTTTTGGTATTGACAAAGCAATTCATTCTCCAAGGTATTTTATTCCCATCCATTCCAGCTCTTCTCGATGAAACTTTGGACTCTATTCATTGGGAATTCCATCCTCACTGTTTGTGGTCCTCATGCATTCCATACTTAGAAAAATGTGAAATTTTCACAGTTTGTCTTGGAACCTACGAAATGGTATTGATCATCTATTGAGATCGGGGACAATTTCATCTATGAGCATGGAGGAAGTTCTAAGACCACCACTACATTAGTGCATTTAATTAAATATGTTGACGTGGGCTAGTGTACTTTATTATATATTCTACATAGTCACATGCACTGTGCACTTTCTTGGAAATTGTACATATCTCTATGTTGATCATCGTTGTCTTAGAAGCTTGCTTCCTTTAGAAAACCCTCTCTCTGAGAAACTTCCATATTTATAGAAGCTTTTTTGTATATCATTTTACTCTATCAATACCTAATGCAACAGAATGTACATCACAGGTACAGTTGCAGCCAATTGCCTTGAGTTCTTTTCTTGCTTGCAATTGTGCTTATACTATTGTGAGTTAATGGAACATGAAAAACTTTTAACTATTTAATGTTTTTCCTTGAACTTTCTTCTTTCCTACTTCCATGAATATGATGACACTTATATCAATATATTATTTTGCGCTTTTTGGTTTTTTGGGGGGTTGCAAGAAATGCATCTCACTTTACATCAGAGAGTAAGATATATACACAACAGTTGAATACTCATGTGTTTTTACTTGTAGTAAGCTTGTTGATTTTAAGTTGTAGATCTTGCAAACTGCAATTATCACTAAAAACAAGCCTGGAGTTTTATTAGATGAAGTTTTGATACCAAATTATGCTGGGTCTTATAATGATCACGTTTATGCAAGCAATGCTTTCTTGATAAAGGGTTGTGTTCCTTATAAAACTGAAGGTTAAGGGAAACTTACTCTGTTTGTTTTCAATCATTTACGGTTCTATGCATGTTTGTTGTGCAGGTATTATGGACTTTCCTTGTATCCGCTCTAATTGGATATGCAATGTTTCAACGAAAACGAAGACTGCATTGAATTTCTTTATAGTTCAATTCTTTGCATTAGGAAAGATTTTGACACTATGAGCGGATGCATTGGAATCAAATTTGCGTGGTCATTTTTTTGGTCTTACTTCATATACACACAAAATAAGGCCCTTGATTCCGGGCCCTTCAGATGATGACGAGAAAGTTACCTGATACACATCCAAAGTATAGAAAGTTTCTTTCAATAGCGCTTTTCAAAGGGAGAATAAATATATTCCTGATACAAGGCCCCATGTTAATTAGTGTGCATTATAATTCAAATACAATGTACTTCCATTATTGCATATGAAATTCGTATTCAGCTGAAAACATTATTAATCTGCTTGGTTCGTATGATGGGCATTTGTGTGAAACATGTTATGCAATCTCTCCAGTCAAAAATATTGGGCAAAGTTTTCCTTACCACAGTTGTTTGATGTAACTTCATGAATTGTTTCTATGGAAAATTTTATATTGCCGACTCTTCCTTGACTTCCAATTTCCACAAAATCTTTGAAATACTCTTTTGCTTCACTAACCAGTCAGATTCAAATCATATACCCTTCTCCAAGAGAATGGGAAATTTGTGTGCTTCTCTGGTAGAGGTGGCACTTCTTGTGCTCTTGAATAATGGTATAGCTAAGAGATTTTAACAATAAACATAGATTTGTATGTGTTTCTCATAAAATTGCTGTATGTTTAGAAACTGATTCTAACCAAACGTTGGAGGTTCAAAATGTTGGTATTTGAACCTGCCGTATTTTTGCCTCGTGCCAACTTACCAATAGACTACAGCTTGATGGATGAGAGAGTCGTTCCCCACTTTAGTAAACGTGTTTCCTTTAGGGAAGGATCATTGTTGGTCAGATGTGCATTGATGAGGGTACATAATTCACAAGTTCAAGTATATTAGGTAAAAGTAATAAGATTTTTTAAAAATCGTTTTTAATTTTTTTTTAAAATTTATATATTGTTCATTTTTAAACAATTTTCATTTAATTAACCCCATTTTTACGTCTAGGCATATAGCCTATTTAAGATTGCGGTTTTCCTAAGTTACAAGAAACGTTGTGGGCAAGCAACAGGCACACCACTGCTTACACAACATCCATTTGAGGAACAACAAAAAGAAACTAATGTGAACTTAATCATTGGTTCCTCGAATTTATAACTGTATACATATGATTTTCAGAAATTACAATTGTTGCTTACATTGATTTTGGTATCTTTATAATTGTTTTATTATTTGTTTTTTAATCTATTTTTATTTTATTTCAGTAAATTGTAGGTATTAAGTTTTTTTTAATATTTGGTTAACATCTTATTACACTCCCAAATTAGGTGTCACCCCTTTTTACCTGGAGGGGAGGTAGCTCCCTAGATGGAATTGTTGAATACTAAAGGTGGTTAACACAACACATTTCTATTACAACTATTATAACCACCAAATGTTCCCCAACAATTGTTTTGGTAAATATCTTATTACAGTCCTGAACCCAGTGTTTTCCTCATTTGACCTAAAGAGGGGAAATATTAGGAAATGAAGGAATCAACCCATACTCCCAATGTTTAGTCAAAAGGTTTGATACTGGTAAGGACACATTTCTATTACAACTATTATTACCACCGAGTTCTCCCAAACAATTGCTTTGTTAAACATCTTATTGTAGTCCTAAACCGGGTGTTTCCCTCTTTTTACCTAAAGAGGGGGAATATTAGGATGAAGAAACAACATGTATTCTTGATGTTTAGTGAAAATGGTTTGTTACTGATAACAAATCAATTGGATGATGCCTCACTACCATATCTAGTTTGCGCTCAACCGAAAACCAAATTCAATGCATTTGTGCACCTCTTAGTTGGCCTGACTAACATGACTGGACTAAATTCATGGTATTGATGCTTATGCTCATATTCCTTCACCAATCCACCATCACGTATTACCATATTTTCTCACCAATCATTATTGTTTGTTATTCCTTGTTGGCTATAGAGAGTGCCTAATTCTAAAGGCCCTTGACCCCAACCCAAGAGGTAGAGGTAGTCAAAAGACAACTAAAGATAGATGCCCTTATAGTTGAGTGTTGCATACACGCTCCTCATCTTCCTCGTCCTATCTAACAAATGCCTCCCTTGTTGGGCAAGGGAAATGTCTTTTAAAGTGTAGTAATTGTACTCTTGTTTCTTTCGTTGGGAAAGCCTCATGGTTGTCATTGTTATGTAGGTTAGGGGTCTCGACCCTATTGGTCGAGTAGTTCGTTATGCTTCCCACATCTATTAGCCAATTATATAGACTACGTTGATCAATCGAGTGTCAATTATATATAGCCTACCATGATCAATTGAGTGTCAACTATAGGTAGTGACATTGGGATTGGTTACCCTTAAGCGTGATTGAATTCTATTTATTTGGATTATAATTGATTGATTGGCAACTTATTGATTGACGACGATTCACGAATTCCATTGATTAGAAGAGCCCTTCTTCGATTGGTCGAGTGTAATAAAATGAAAGGTTAAGTGTTTTTGGTCAAATCAAAATCACTCAATTTAGGGAAGCCTTAAGTTAGTCCTCCAAAGGTATACCCTTTATTTTTCACTCTTATCGACTTTTTCTCTTTGTATGCACCATTAATGCATCAACCTCCGTAAGTGATATCTGTCAAGACATCACTTGAAGTAGGGTGAGTTGGTTAGTGATGGTACTTGTGAGAGAATTTTGAAGTGCATTTTGATACCTTAGATACCCTATCCTTTACACCTCTGAGTCATCCTTTTACAACTACCCTATGATACTGCCTTACGGACTTCTTACAACCACCTCCATATCTACTTACAACACACTTAGACCCTTGTCAAATCATTTTTATTGGCTCAAAAGTCTTCCTCCATTCTTATGAGCCTTCCCCCTAGGACCCCACAATATGTCATTATCTAAATCCAATGACATCGATCATGGTCGATACCATCTAGTTTTTAATATTGACTATTGGCTAGAGGAAAACAATAATGACTAATCATGTTTCCTATTTATAGGTGACAAGTACATTTCTCATCGCATCATCATCGGTCATTTAGTTTGTTTATGCTCACCAAGTAGCTCTTACATGTTTAGAAGTTGGTCTTGCTTATCTTTGTAGTTTGCTCTTGGAGCATTCGATCTAGGGCACTCGAGAATACACACTACACACAATATGGCCTACAAGCCTTTGGAGTCTTAACAAGTGGTTTGCCTATGTCTGCTTATTCATCTTTTGGTGCCCCATATAAACTCTCACACAAGGTGCTAACCCTGGGGGAGATTTAATGTGTCAGTGGTGTCTATATAAAGGTGTCTCTAACCTCTGTTTTTTTCTATGTTATTCTGAATTTGAGTGACCATGCACACGAGTTAGAATAATGTAGCACATTCTAAATCTATTGAATTATTAACTATTGGTCTCTACCTTACAACCCACCCTTTAGGCTTTTCAATCTATCGATCAATTCAATCTGTGTTTACAACAATAGCTTAAGTATCCCATCATGTTTCAATCCTATACAATCAAGATATTAGTAAATGCCATCCTTATCCTATACTTAGGCTTTAGAAACCTACATCTTTTATAAAGTGTGGACTACCCTTATTTAGATTCTCAATAATCAATACCTTACAACCCTCTTATTTGTGGCACTATAATGGTCCCTTTCTTATCCTAATTTATATTATCAAGAAGAGAGGATATTCTATAGCTAAATCTACTGCAAGGGTGTTAGGTTCATAAAATGTATAGCAATCTGAAATAAGATAGTATGATGAAAAATGGTATAAAGTTGTTGTCAACTACTGACAATATCCATCAAGGGAAATAAATAGAGTATACTTAAAAATAGAAAAAGTAAGGTACTAAGATGTTGATGCAAGATCCTTGTGGAGTAGAGACACTCTAATCAAAAGGATATGACTAAAAGGTTTGTCATCTAGGTGATAAAGAACTCGAAGTAGGCAGGTGCGGCTTATGTTAACTAGTGAAATATAAAGATATATCATGTCAACTAAGAGATGTTATGGTTGTAAATGATGTATCCTACATTCCCACAATGTTTTTCCCATTCCTCAGGACCTCACTTAAGGAGCTATAGGCCTACTACGAGGATTACATACTCGTGTAAAAAGATAACGCACTAAATAATAGATATGAGACCTCCTACCTAGTCAGAAATACCTATATGCACCCCATAGGGACCTCAAAGCTTTTATAACGAGGGACCAACTGTGAAGTTTGAGCTTTCAACTGGGATAGGGCTTGTGCTAAAATGGCTTATATCACATGTCTTTTTTGTTTGTGATTGACTTTTTTAATTGTAATAATTGTTTTACTACCACCTTTTGTTTTATTTTTTATTTCCATGAACATGGCTTTAATATTTTGGCTCTTTTTGTTCTTCCTCCTTTGTATGATTCAAAATGTTGATCAAATGGGTATGAAAGATCAAATAATACAAGAGAGATTACACATTAATCACTACAGAATGAAGAACCTAGAAGCCATGTTGTTTAAGTACCTCTAGACCTACCTTAAAGAATGTGTGATTTCATTTCTGACCTAAGTCCATCAAGTGAGAGAAGAAGCGGGATAAGTGAAATTGCAAGGATATAAGAGTGATACAATGATGGTTAAAGATAGTACGAGTTGATCATAAGGAGATATAGGATTTGCTTCATATGGAATGAAGGCTAAAAAGATAACTGAACTAGGTAGGTGTGGGAAGTGTAGATCACTAGAGATGGCAAGAGATAAAGAATGTAAACCTACGATAGGTCCAACACAAGCATAAAGTAATGATAATATCCAAGTGGAACATAAGATTCATGATGAGGGATAAAATATACCAAAAGATCTGAGGGCAACATGACATGGAAGAAATAAGATGGAAAAGGATATACCCAATGGAAGATTGTAAAACATAGACTAGAAAGTAAATTACCAAAGTAGACTCAAGACAAGAGAATAATGGTTGTATAAATCCAAGGGGGATACAGATATTAAAAGAAATTTGTAAATAGTAAAATTGTGATCTTAAAATCTAGGCAAAGTACTTAGTAAGGAGTTGAAAATGGTTGACTAGTACAAATCACATATGCCCTTATTGTAGGATCTTGGCTTATGGGGTAGCCTAAAATTTTGCTAAGATACAGGATGTGATAGGGTCCCCTCAAAACCATTTACCAATAACTAATAAAAAATATATCAAAAGACAGGGTGTAAAAATAGTGGCCAAAACAATTGGTATTCAAGCCATACCTATGTGTCAAGTACAGAAATTGAAGTAATTGAAATATTCAAACTAATAGAATTGCACTAAAATGTAGGATGTAACGAGGTTGTCAAAATATTCTGGAGACTGACCATGAACTGCTAACAATTAGACGCTTGTATAAGGAATAGATTGTGAGTTGTTAGTCTAATTGACCTATGCTGAATTGAGATGATTTTAGATGGGTACCTTCAAAACATTAAAGTAAGTGCTAAGGTGTTAGCTAGGAATTAGATCGACTAAACTAACAACCTCGTAAATATACACTACCTTGTGAGGTATTAATCATGAATTGATATGACCGAACTAATAGTCCTGTAAAAATAAAGTTGTGAGGTGTTACTCCATAATCTAATCGATCAAATTAACAACCCTATTAAAAATTAAATAGAAGCATGATAAAATATATGTACTAAATACAGATAGGAGGTAAAATAGTAGAGTGAGATAAGAGAGAAAAATGTGATAGGATAAAAATACTATTTATGGCATAAAAATAACATGCATATCTAAACACATAAAGAGATCATACCCTTGATGGGGTATGCTTTGAAAAAAGTAGATGTTATTCTTTGAAGTTTTTATGGAGTTGAATTGTTTTTGAATTAATGGTTAAAAGGTTTTTGTTTGGAATATAAGATGTTGGAAGATGGAAGGCATCGTATGATGCCCCCAAGCTAGAGAATAAATGAGGTTAGACATTACAAATTCCCTAAAGGTGAAATTGAAGGAGGGATGGGCATCAAGAGAAGCCCCAAAATGTGATCAAATGTGGGTTAATGGCTAATTGATTGATTTTGAGTTCCACGAATTTCAGATCATCGTAGCGATTTAATGAGTGAATTTGGTAGAAATTAGAGAGTTGAATATTAAGCAGGATGTAGAATCAACATATTTCTAAATGGCATCGACCATGATGTAGAAATCATGGTGGAAAATGTAGATTGCTAAAATAGAGTCAAATAAAATAGCATCGGCGATGATATAATCAAGGTCGTTTTAAGTGTGCGATCCACATATTTCTTATTAGTATGGTGATTTAATGTAGGAATTTGGTTGAAATCAACGCTTGGAAACTCAAGGATTATGTAGGATGACATAGAGTCAAAAATAGTAAACTTATATACAACATAGGCCATGATGTAAAAGTCAGAGTGACCAATGCAGTTATATGTAATATGTTGAACTAAAACTACATCAAAAATTTCAAATAAAGGTCAATGAAAATATTGCGGATTGAGTGTTTTTTGAACTAAATCAATTTTTTCTGGGTAAGGGCTAAGAGTTAGACTGGTCTAGGTTTTTCTAATGTAAATTTTTCTTTCTGGCAAGGTGGTTGATGCAGTAAAAAAATATTGATCTTATGAATTGAGAGAAAAATTGTAAGTTTTGGATCATCGATTTGGTGTTTTCCGAAAGAGAGCAAGAGGGATCCATTTTTAGATGAAACGTCATTGTTAATAGTTAAGGTGAAGGTAAGTATCTTCATATTGGAATGGATTGTCAGATAAAGGAAGATCAGTCATTTAGATCTTTGTCAAAAATAGGAATAATCGTTTTTCATTTCAAGATCGAATTCGACCATGATCAAATTGGATCAGGAAATGGGAAGATCCTGACTTGTGGATCTTCAACCAAGATGACAAGAGGTGAGAATATGTGAATATTCTCTTGTGTATCTTTGGCCATGATAGATGGTTTGGGAATAATTTCAAGATTTTCATCCTCACTAAGGATGTAAATCGATGTTACTATCAAGGTCTTTAATGATGCAAGGGTCATCGTGGGAACATATAGGAGAATAGATTATTGAATGTATAGAGATAAGAGGCTACTATTAGAGAATTTAATTGTAAGAATATTAGGAGAGGATTTTGAACTTGATGATAAACAAAGCTCTGGCAATATGGGTCAGTGTTAAGGAGCTAAGATATATACGAAGTTGATATGTAAGTTAATACTTATGCGAAGGAGATTAAAACAAGAGAAAATTATAACATGTAGATAGGACTTAGTCAAATGATAGATGTAAGATTCACAGGTTAGGTTTCACTAGGATGTATGTGGGCTAATAAGATCAATAAATTATCCTTATTTCTCTTCTCGATTATATAGATTAGGATATAGATAGGGGACCAATTGTTCTAGGACCAACACACAAGCTAGATATTGTAACTATATTGTGCTATAATGTCTGTGGATCTAGAAGACAATAATCTACACACTATAAAATGATGTATGGTTTCAAAATCATAAGTCTATGATAGGGGTGACATCGTACTAGTATCTTGATCATATATTGAATGTCTATAATTGTAAATAGGATGAGATGCTTAACCTAGGGTTTTCAACATAGCTTGCAAGGATCAATAGGTTGTAAATCCCAAAAAGCATATTCTAAGGTAAGGACTGATAACTATTAATGCAATAGATTCAGAATATGCTACTCACTTCTAACCTATGTGGATGACTAATCAAATATGAAAAAACATAAAGGAAAAGAGAGGTTAGATATACTTACATTTAT
Source organism: Taxus chinensis (assembly GCA_019776745.2). Classification (NCBI taxonomy): domain Eukaryota; kingdom Viridiplantae; phylum Streptophyta; class Pinopsida; order Cupressales; family Taxaceae; genus Taxus; species Taxus chinensis. Next base: position 350,152,089 of record CM034157.1, read on the forward strand.
GTAGAAACCATTGGTGCATTAACTTCTCCCATGGTTAGCAACACCTTATGAGAGTTATGTGGGGGATTACAAAATGGATAGGAAAAAGGCCTAAGCAAACCACTTGTTAGGGACTCTCAAGACTCAGTAGACCATAACAAGTGCAAATCCTATTCTTGAATGTACAAACCCGATACTCCAAGAGTAAACTCGAAAAGATAATCAAGACTAACTTTGAAACCTCTAAGACCTATTAGAGTAGTTTGAAGGGTGCTAGGAGATTGAATGACTGATGTTGATGTGATTATAACTGCACTCAAATGTTTCTATCAAATAGAGAACATGATTAGTCATTGCATTTTCCTCTAGTTGAGGGCATTGACCATGGTCGATACAATTGGTTGTCAGAAATAAAATATAGACAATATTAACCATGATCCATGTCGTCAACTCATGGTAATGACTGATCATGAGGTCTTAGGGAGAGGCTTAGAAGGATGGAAGAAGACTCTTGATGTGATAAAAGATGGTATAATGGAGGTGACAATAAGATGATGGTAAGGCAATGTGATATGGAGATTGCAAAAGAATGAATGGGAGGTGTGAAGGATATGGTATCTAAGGTATCATGAACTACACATCAAAGTTATCTCATAAATAATGTGTAATGCCCATCCCATTACCACCCTCTCGGCTCTACTTGCATGAGCTCAAGTTGGCCCTCAGTAAGATTAAGTTTGTCGTTATAAGCATCATGATTACGATTGAGATGATTCGAAGTTTGAAACAATTAAATACAATATAGGAAAAACAATATCACCTTCCTAAAATTGAAATATTAGATGTTGTTAAAGGATAAAAGTAATTGTATGGATCTTTTATCTCTGGTGGCCCATCTTTCCTAAGGTCAAGATAGTGATTATCTATACTTAAGAAAGCTTTAAAATTTAAGCTTCTGTGATGCTTTATCTTGATGGGAGTCGAGTCTTCGTGCTTTACGGGTTATTACCACCTTTGTGGTGGTTAGGAGGACTCTTGCAATCTTTGACGCGAGACGTGTCCACAAATAATAAGGTCGCTTTAATCGTATCATAATTACATTTATTAATTTTAATGAAAATTATTACGTGATAAAATAAGTGGCGTTTGGGGAGCGGTTGAGGTTCTAGTTAAATAATAATAATAATAATAATAATAATAATAATAATAATCAATTTATGGGTACCTAGACAAGCATCCTGGATTATTATTCCATTGCAAAATTTCAAAATAACTTGTCATAGTGGAGAACACATGTGGCTCATACTCCACTAAATATCTTTAGTAAATCTTCCTTTTTTACTGGGTGCTTTGGAGCCCATGGTTTTGGAAGAGAACCCACATAATTATCTTAGAGTCAAATAAAATAAAAATAGATAATTTAATAAAACAAAGTTAACAAATCCTATCCTTCCTTTTTGATATAAATATGTGGCAAATATTCTTCATTGGGGGAAGTGGGTGATCGGTTGGTGGGGGAGAAATTAAATGCATTTGTTTGGTATAAGCCAAACCTCACATGTTATAGCCAATGGCTACCCTCCACTTAATTCACACCCATGTATGGTGAGCTCACATGTTGTGCCCCCATGACCCATCCCCCATCGTTTTCCCTGGAAAAATGATGTCACAACTGCCATAAACCAAAAAAGCACACGTAGTGGGCCCGGTAGTGAGGTGACTTTTCACTATAGGAAGGTGACGTGGAGGTTAGGAAATTTGAATGATTAGAAAATATGCTCCTGTCGGTTATCACAAAACCATGGTACCCACACTTCCTGTATTCCCAAAACCATCATCCCAACACACCCATAATCACAACTCTGCATGGTAATCTGCCCTCCATCACGTTCTTTCTCACACGACACAGAAATTCATCATTCACGGGCATGATACTTGTTTGACAGAGACATTCACAAGTAAGTGGGAGTCACTTGAAGAAGAGAAAAAAATTCATTTGCAAAAACACTTCATTGCAATCTGCATTTGGATTCAAGGTTATGAGGAGGAGGAACCGCTTTCAGTCAGATTCAAACTGTAGGAGGTTCGTTTGTTGTTTGTGAGGGTCGGAGCTAGAGGAATGGGGGTTGCAGAGGAGGACACTCCCACAACACTTTTTTCCCTTTTCTACAGTAAGTGCCTTCACTGTATGAACATTTTTCCTTGTGTTGTTGCATCTACATTCCCCCTCTATGACTAGATACAAGCAATAAGACATGTTACACTTTCCATAGACTAGATACTTGTGTTTATCATCGTTGTCGGTATAATGGCTCTAATATGTTGCATCGCTCTCATATAAAATACGTAAGAATTGAATATGGGTATCTATTATATCATTTCATGCACTGTAGTCGCCATGGATATAACTGTGGTCTATGCCTCGACCATAATAACAAAAAGTATGAAACCAAAATGAGATTACCAAAAGTATGAAACCAACATCGATCATATGATGGTTTTTGCACATCCAACATTTTGCATCAACGATAAAATGATTGTCTTACATGGGTGTTTCAAAACCATTGCTCCACCATTGTTTTAAATTGACCTTTGTCTCTGCAAAAGCATTTCCCAAAAAACAAAGCATGTGAACTGTTTGACAAAATGTCTCTGCAAAATGGTTGGCAAAATATGGTCTCCGAACTGTTTGAAAAAATGTCTCTGCGAAATGTTTGAAAAAATGTCTCCATTGAATTGTTTGACAGAATGCCTCAAAGAATCTCTACAAAATGTTTGACAAAATATCTCTAAAAAATTATGGTCTTTGTTTATGTAGTTGCTCCTATCTTGCCAAGCGCCATTGTTGGTTATAAATGGTCTCAATGTTACAATAGTATGCTAGTATTCTTCCTGCTTGTCCATGATATTGCATGTCAATGGTTTGGAGAGGGTTCTTTTCTTTTCACTTAGCTTGTAAACAATTTCTTCCCAATTATATGTTGTAGCGTATGGGTTTCTAAATTAAATAACATATGTTTAGATACAATTTACCTCTTTTAACACCATGTTTCTTTGCCACCCATGTCATTATGTGGGAGATTTATTTGAATGATTAGTTTGTATTATGTTTTTTCCCCAAATTATTTATTAATTCCCAAAAATATTCCATATTGTGGTCTTATTGAAATAGTTATTATATTACTATGTTATTTATTTTAATTATCTAATGCATTCATCTAAGTCTTGATACTTTATTTTTGTGAACTCATAGGAGGTAAGTTGTATAGGTGTATTAGATATCTTACCCAAGAACCATCAGTATTGATTCCCTTGATCACAATGATGTATGCAATGATCAATATTGACTGCAAGTCAACATTTTACTATACAGAGATATATGCCTTGAAACTATGACCACTATGAGAATTCATTCTGAAAAATGTTGAAAAACACAGTGTGTTTTTCAACAACGAAATTTTAAACTAATTTCTTACTATAATTGAAAAGCTACTTTAAAATCTTATGAGATGTGATTGGTTTCATTGCTAACACACTTGGTGTCATTCAATTTACTTCATCCCTGAATGCATCATTGGGACATGCATCTCAAGAATTAAACTTATGTTTAGGTCTTTTAGAGAACAAGTACCAACAACATGTATGGGGAGAAAAGAAGGAAATTTTTAAATACAAAAATCTTCAATTTTAGAATTCTTTGTATGTGTGTGCAAAATGTAAATTGTGATTTATACTATAAATGGTGAGTGACTTATTCACAAAAGACACACACACACACACACACACACACACACACACATATATGTATATGTGTATATATATATATATATATATATATATATATATATATATATATATATATATATATATATATGAGTTAGAAGGGTATTTCAAAGTATGTGATATATGTAAGATAATGAGGTGGTAATAGTCACTCCTATATGTAAGAATTTGTTACATAGTTGGCGTAAATGAACACGAGATGGATGTAATACAATGCTCACTCCTCTATCTTCATCTCAGGTGATGCCAATGATTTCATCAAAGGCGTCGATGCTAGACATGGCTGGTGGTGCAGGCTCATTGCATCTTAGAATTACTTCTATGATTCTAATAATCCACATTTAATCAAAAAAATCCTTCTTTGGTTTGTTTGCATGGTCTGCGATAATATATTACGATCCTTATGCCAACAAGGGTAAAGCCGCACTGGAGATGACCCTCTCACGAACATAATAGTTGATTGGTTATGGGATATGTTTGTTTGTTTTCCTACTACTTATGTTGGATATGTCTCCTCAATGCATCTTGGAATGACTTCGTTGACCCTACAACCCTTCCATACCTTACTACACAAGACAAACAAACATTTTCCATGCATTTTGAAATCATTTCAATAACTTTACAAACCAGATATGTCTCCTCAATGCATCTTGTAATTGCTTCGTTGACTCTACTTGTAACTAAGGCCTTTTGAGATGAGATATGGAATTAACATTAAATTTAGAATTAGGCTTGTTATCTTTAGGTTTGAATTTGTAGTTAGATTTTCCTAGAAATTTGGATGTAGGTGTATTAGGACCAGAAAATGCATATTTATGCTTGTTCAATATAAGGATCCTAACCTCTCACTACTTTAAAGTGTGACATAGCTCATAAAAACATCCAAATTTTTCAAACATAATTGATTCTTGTAAAGGATACACAAGGATTTGAGAAAATAAATCTTGAATCTTATTGAGTAGATAGTCTATCTTAGTAAGAATATTTGTATGGTACAAAACGTAGTCACTGATTTTTTCATTAGAGCCTTGTTGTATCTTAGTTATTTGAGCATATGAAATATTTTCACCAGTGTTATAAAAAATTATGCCAGGAATTTATCATCTAACTGATTAAAATCCTCGATGGAAGGCATGGGTAGATCATAGAACCAGTGTAATTAATAACCTTTGAGGCTTTAAGAAAAATATTGGTAAGTAATTGATCATTGTAAGTATAGTCTAAGCAAGCGACATGAAAGGATAAAAACTGAACTACTTGGGATCACATTTTCCCTCATAAATAGGAAGCTTAAGAGAGACAAATCCAAGCGGAAAAGGATAAAAATCCACTTTAGGTGCAAGTGGATTGTTAAGTAATTGAGTAGAATCCATAAAATTAGAAGGCTTAAACATACGTGCATGTAATTTTAACACTTGAGCTTGTAAATGTTTACAAAGATGCTTAAGGGTGTGTGTAGTAGAAGTGAATTAGGAATTCCCATGGGTATGCACAAAAGATCTAGGAATATGATGCAAGAGCATCCATGAGGCCAATATAATCTTGCATCAAACAAATAATAATAATAATAATAATGTTTATTTTCATTTTCTCCATTGAGTTAAATTCTTCCTCTTGACTAGCTAATTATTCCTCATCTTAATATTATTGACTGTTAGGTACCTCTTATTTGAAGGTTTGTTCTGCTTACTATTTTTCTTTTTTGGTAACTTATATTTTGTTTTTTGTTGTTAATTAGGTGTGACTGCTTCTCATGTTATTTAATTTGGAATAAAGTTCTACAAAAATTTAGAGAGTTATGTTATTCTCAAGGTAGTGTGAGACACATTGGGGGAAGAGTGTTAATATAAATATTTTTTAAAAAACTCTATTTGAGAAAATTAGGTGCAGATTCTCCACATAGTAATTTGTAAGCCCTTTGAGGCTATGCCACATTTTTAATGCCCTTTGAGGAATGAGTATCAATAAATAATGTTGTTTTGTATCAATTTACGTTGTGTTAACTTTGGGGTTTCATGGGGGGATCTTGTTATCTCAAGACCCTCTAACTTGATTACATAAATTTGTATGATAGCTCATTAAAATATCTTAGGGAGAGTGTGTGAAAGAAGGTATATAGAGAAAATTCAAAGAAGAGTTTGCATAAGTGTAAGTTGACAGAGAAAGTGTAGAGTTTCTTCCATAGGTCTTTGTGTTTGAATGGGTAGAAGACAAAATAATCATTTAAGGTTAAGAGCGGGTAGAAAATATTTTCAAAGACTTGAGAGTGTGAGTAGATGTGAAGGAGATGTTGGAATCTTAAGTGATTGGTGTAGGATATGCAAAATGAGACCTACTAGTAAGAGATAAGTGTGAAAATTGAGAAGGATACTCTTGTGTAGAGTTAAAGCAGGCTATGAAAGAAATTTTTCAAGTGAGAGTAAAGTCCTAGTGAAACACAAAGAGAACGTGAAGAAGAAAGTTAAACTTTAAAAATTTTGAAGAGAAGGGAATAACTTCTAAAGAGAATAAGGGTTGAAATTTTTAACATGAAGAGAGGTGGCAGCTGAATGTTATCACAAAGAGGAGTGATCAAGATGTGAAAAAGAGTTTGAAAACAGAGATCAAGTTGTGAAAAGGAAACTTGTGGAAATTTGAGAGGAAAGTGAACTACATATGAACATGTATATAAGAAAGTAAGTTTGAGAGGCATTGAGATATCCCAAGAGAGTGATAAAGAGAAAGGAGAAAAGGTTATTTGCAGTAGTGGGTTTTCGAGGTATGAAAGTGATAAAAGAAGTGAGTGTTTAAGGAGAGGCTTGTAGAAGCTTTGTTGAAGTAAGAAAAGAGAAATGGATATTTTAGAGAAGTTGAAGGTTGAATTCATGGTGTTGAAAGTTAGAATTAAAGTATAAGAAAGGAGGATGAACTAGGGAAAAATTATCAATTCCCAAAAGAGAAATATTAAAGAACTAAAGAGAGAGTTAGAGAACATACATGATTCAATGGAGATCCTAGAAGTTGAATATGATTCAATGGAGATTCATTGAAATGAATGAAGATAATGATGTGCATGGTGCATGTAGGGACATATTATACCTTTATAAACCATCAGTTACAGTTACTTTTAAACTTTAACATTCAAGAATTGAGTTCTATTTTAATATGCCCACAAGTTTTCCTCCTCCCTTAAAACGTATACAATGTAACTCCATGCACAGTTTTAACCCAAGGAACTCAATCAGTTTTTCTTGTTATACAACCTTAACTGAATAATGAACCATTATGTAAAGCATACACATACAAAGAACTGTAGATTTAGAAATCCCTTAAGTGACTTAGGCACCCATAATTTATCTACCATAACCATTTTAAAGATTTATTATCATGGTGAGGCATGAGTAAGTAGAAAGATGTTGTATTAGCTAGGCATTCGTACATTACCATCAACTAACTTCACAACTATATTGAATAAATAACATTTCCATTCAAAATAGCATTTACAAAACAAAGAAGGTATATCTTACTGACTAGTTCCCTTCATCACCAATGAACTAGTGAATTCAATCACTTGAACATTGTAGAGCTAATATGTCTATATTTCTAACAAAGTACGAAGTGAGACTAAATTATTGTTTACATTCCTCTTTTCTACTATTATATTTACATTGTCATCCATGGCTCAATTATTATTCGACTATCATAATTTTCTCTCTGGCTTCATTGTATTTCTCACTATTTGTTATAAATTCAGTACTACTCTATCTTATTATACAAACATAATCTCTATTTAAAATTCATATGAATTTAATACTCTTTTTGAACTACCAGATCTATAAATGATAATTACACCAATAATATCACTATAACTTCTATGTGCATTATCACAATTGGGTATTTTTGTACTATAAGTATCATATACACCTTCGATAAATGTTCACACTCCAATATTTACTATTATTTACTTTCACCTCAAGAAATATTTTTTATTTCACGTCTTTCATCAAAAGGGGATAAATTATATGGGTTAGTTACATAAAACCACCCTCTTCTAGACAAATGAATAAACAAACCTAGTGACCAAAAAGGATAACTATGATTATTAAAATGAATTAAATACTAAATCATGAAGTTGTAAATGAACATTCCATTGCATTTATTGTAAATGTAGTGGGGAAAATAATTTTAAAATCTTGAATCATCGATACTATAGTTTCTAAAGAACAATTGTATAATGCATAGTGTGGGTATGAATATTCATTCCCTTTTGAATTTGTAGGGTTTTCAAAATTTTGGGATGATGATATGTATACAATAGTGTGGTACCAAATTATAGGAAGTGTTTTTCTCAAGAGAATATAAATATCTTTGACACTCATCAATTTGTGTTAGAATACACAATTCCTACCTGGTTTTCCAATACCTTTTGGTGATTTATCACCCCCAATATTTCAAGAATGCTAGGAGTAATGTCCATTTATCTAAGATTGCCATTTATGTCTATTATAAACTTTATTATAATGGGTAAACTACACCACATCTTCATTGGGATCATGTTGATGGATCACATTGTTTACCATATAATGGTTACTCTATTATAATGTATACCAACTTTCAATTCTTTAGCACTCATCAAGTATAATCTTATTCACCTTGAGAACTATTAAATATCATTCACTAACATAATGGGAGGGTAGGTCTAAAAAATAAAAAATAACAAAGAATATTATGAAATCATTTTTTGCTAACTTTATGTATTATATTTGAGTATTGACTGATGAAACGAAGTCTAAATGGTGTTGTTTCTTATTGATTTTCTTATAAATGGAATTTGTTTCTATTTCTTAACATATATGATTCTTATTTACGATTTTTTTTGTTCGTGATAAAGATTTCTAAAATCTGAACTTTACTATTTTACTTTTGATGAATTTGTTCCAAGACTATGAAGTATGGTTAGGAACATACTATGGTCATCACCTAATTTTTATCTTCTTGTTTTCTTTCTCTTCTAAATATTGTTTTCTCATCGATCCTCTTCATTAATAATTTATCTTTTTTTACAATGTTTTGATTATGTGTTTCCTCTCACTAAGGTTTAAATTTTAATGCACAAGACTCTTATATATACATCAACCTGAATATGTTATGTCACCCCTCAAACCAAAATTATACTCTTATTTTGTCCTGAATATCAGTTTAGCACACTATGATATGATATTTTCTATTATTGAATTGTAAATGAATGTGGTCTGAATTAATGAAATTCATATACAATTTATTCAACTCTATATAAGCTAATTAGATAACTCTATTTAATTAATTTAGGGTTAATACACTATGTGATGAAATGTGGAGGTAACAACTAAAAAGAGAGTTAATTAATATTGAAGAAGATTAGGAAAAGGGGAAGATTAAAATAGGTTATTTATTGTCTCAAATTAGTTGGAAGTGGGGAAAATGGGGTTGATATATCCTACATGCGTAAGCATTTTTTAACTTCAAGACTACAGTAAAGGATGCAACTAGATAAAGAAACCATAAAAGAAACACAAATATATGGAAGTGTTCATCTAAAATAGTACTTTGAATCTCAGTAACGTGAGTAACATTTTATTTCATGGTTGGAATTTTTGCTTCACATTTTCCCCAAGGCGTCTCATTAAGAGTGTGTATCCCTTTTTAAAGAGTGAAAGACCTTTGATTTTGGGAATCATGAGAAGAGGAACATTTTGCAATTTGAAAAATGAGGGACCACCCAGTTGTGTTTGATTTGAGGGAGAACCCATTTATGATTTCATCACAGACCTAGATAATATGGGATTTTACTATCTTCACAAATTTTCATAAGCTTCTGAAAATAAAGGAACCTCTAATATTGATAGACATAGGAGTGAGGATGAGTGTTTGAAGGTCTAATACTATTGGATCCTTATTCATTTTAACTCTTGTCTACATAAAGTAAATTTTAACTCTTGTCTACTTTAGTATGGCAGTTTTTGATGTTAGTTGATTTAGTATGTTTATCATATGTTAGTTGATGTTACTTTTTTATGTTAGTTGATTTAGTATGTTTATCATATGTTTAGTATGTTTTTTGATATAATTAATTTTAAACGTTTAGTAATTTCTTAATATGATTGAGAGATCTTAGTTGTGTTAAATGGAATAACATTAGAGTAAGTTTGATTTTTCCTGTACTAATTATATTTGTAGATAATGGTAATGTGCATATATCATTTGTATATAGAAAATTGTTTATTACTTATATTTTTTTATGATGAAAGTTGAAGCTATAAAAATTATGTGATATCATACTCTCACTCTCAATTTGGCATATGGGGGCAAGTGCCTCTGCAAAGACAGGAATCAGTGCGTGTTGAAGGGGCTTGCCCCTTAGGATGCCACATCGATATGCCCAACTATCGTTGCGTGATGAAGGGGCTTGCCCCTTAGGATTCCACATCGATAGGTGGGTGGTATACTGTGTTGAGCAGAGGTTTTTAAAGTCGCCCACCGACCCTCCACTCATAAATGCACCCTCCCATAATATCGCAACTGTCCCTTTTGCAATGGATGGTTGTGATATTATGGGAGGGTGCATTTTGAGTGAAGGATAGCCGTTGGCATTTATTGATACTTGAATTTGTCATGGATATTAGCTTTCTGATGTTGTGATTATTTTATCATATTGGATGACGTATATTAGATTTGTCATATATCGTACTAACATTAATTTGTGTGTTGTTGTATTTAGTTTCTCTTTTGTGTGGTGAAAATGAATATACGAAGCTCTATTCATTTGATTCCCATAGGGATAATGTTGAAAACTCCCAAATTTCAAAGGGAGGAAACTTTCAAGAGGTCCACATTTGTGGTCTACATAGACCACCATCAACAAAATAAGCTGCCAAAACTGGAAATTGCAAACATGGTTAAAGCCCGACTCAATTTGCTGGAAACTTCAGTTATTTATTTGTCTAAGTTCCGCACTATAGGTTCCCATTCACGCGGATATGGTCTAGCTTATGACATGATGGAGGAAGCCCAGAAGTACGAGCCTCCCCATAAGTTGAGGAAGATGGGAGTTCCGGTCATAAAACCGGTGATAGATCCAAAAAATTGTGCAAAAAAGATTGCACATGGAAGCAACTCCAAGTTTGTTGCTAAAAACAAAAAAAATAGTTACTGCTTTTATATGTTTTGTACTAAAAAACTTATGACATGTTTGAAAAAAACCTATATAAATATTTAATTTTTGTCGAATGTTGATTCACACCAGCTTAAATATATTTCATTTTGTTGTTCGAATATATTCTTGATTCACACGAGCTTAAATATTAAATATGTTTTGCATTGGATTAAATATGTTTTCCATAGTATTAAAATGTGTTTCTATGGATTATATTTTTAAAATTACTAATGTTTATATATTTTATAGCAAGTTTAGATTATTAAAATTCATTTATGTTAAAATTATATTTAGGTACCAAATGTGTAATGGTAACGATTTTCTAAAATCTTCACAACCCCTCAAATGAAATGTCTTCAGGGTTATTTGAAACCAATCAGTGAAGTCTAGTTAAAAAAGGAAAAATTAACAAGGTCTAAAAATATTTAAATATTCATGTCAAATTCACTAAGTATGGGTTATGATCATTTGTCCAATTTAGGATTGTATTGGTGCAATTATCATTTCCAATCGTTTATGGTATTCATATGGCCCCCCTTTGATTATTTATTTATTTATTTAATTATCTTGTGTAGTTCTAAGACTTTTTCTAGGTCAGTGCACTTGACAAGGAACTTAAGTCCAAAAGGTTTTGGTAAACTACATGTTTATGAGAAAAGAGTCCCCGTTCTCTTCGAAATTTATCCATGTGACCCTTGGTCTACCTTATTCACATTTTTTGATAGTCATATACCAGTTTGTTTATTTGTGTGTCAATAGTGTTCTAATATGAGTTCAACTCATATAGAGATGCACATGTACCCTACTTAATCTACATAATATAGAAAATCAGTATTGTTTGAAAAGGAGTTAATTCTAGAGAATTTGAGTACTCATTGAAGCATGTAATTTTAATACTAGATATACATTACAATGGTTTTTTAGTGAATAAACTATAACAATTATTGGAATGTCATTTGCAATACTATACTATTGATGGACTTGTTAAATATCATTAGTCTATTTGATAAAATGAAAACCCCAAAACATATTATTGTTTCCTTATGGTTTAAACTTCAGCATCCCATTTAGGGAAATAAAGAAGTACATTTTACCATTGATTGTAATGAAGTTTTAGAAACTTGAGAGAAGTGAAAATCTACTCATAATAACATATTTTGAATTATACAATATTACTTTGTTGGTTACACTGATAAATGTAAGTTTTCTAGTTTTCCTGTGTCTCATAAAAATCAATTGTACTACAAGATTTGGATGATCATCTTCTTGTCACTTCCCAAGAACATGATAAATCTAAACTCTATCTTGGATGATCATCTTCTTGTCACTCCTATGAACATGATAAATCTAAACCCTATGTACTAGATATTTCTTTATTGATTTGGTTTTGAAAACTAATCAAATGTTATTTACTGTTCTACACCCATTTTAACCCTAATCAAATGTTTATAGATATTGATATTGCAAATAGATTGAAATCTATCTATTCATAATAGACTAATCAATTTATTAAGTGATTTATTCAAATTTAATATTTACCCATAACATTTATAAACTCATAATTATAGGAAAACATATTTTAAAAAATTATTATAAATTGTGCTTGTATTAATTATATGTTAGCAATATAAATTTATCTATTCAGAAAATGAGTGGAATGGAACCAATCCTGTGATTATGATTCCAATATATTCCAAAATATATTCGCACTTTAGTCTAACATATGTAATATGAAGTTTTAGTATTGTAAGGAATACAATGTTTTAATACAATGTTTCCCAAAAAGAAGTCGCTCACGAACACATGACGTTAACTCATTTAGTGTGTATGTCCCTAGAAAAAGTACTAACTCCATTGAATCTCCAATAAGAAATCATTATTAATGAATGAACTCAGTAGAAAATGTTTTAGGGCCTTGTCATATGTTAAATTACAGATGGTTGTATTGAAAAAGTCAAATTTGAAGTGTTCATTCTACTTTTTTTTGTTGTTTTCTTACGATATATTTTTGTCCATTGTAAAGGTAAACATGGTTGCCATTTGGAGATTGGAAATTCATGGAGTGTCGAATACCTCCAAAAATATTGCATGTTCATCATTCATATTATACGACCCTGATGGAAGCAAGATAGTAGAAAGAGGTACAATTGTGGGAAATGCCACTATGACCTTCCACCAGGCTGAGTATAGGGCCTTGATATTGGGTCTTGAGGAAGTGATACGCCACGATGTTTGGAACATTTGTGTGTTTTCTCATGATATGCTTGTTGTGAAACAAATGACTGGTGTATACCAATGTAACAATGTAAATCTTTCAATTCTTTGAGTTCAAGTGCTAGAGAGTGTATCTCGCTTTGTGAAATGTTCATATGTGCATGTAAAAGTTAATAGAGGTAGGTTAGATGTATGTCAAGTGTCTAGGGACACTATAAACCAAGAAGTGTTAGCTTTGCAAGTACTTCCATGGAAGACATTTCAATATGATATATGTACACACTGTATTTCCTTTTTGCGTAATGGTAGACATACATTATTTATTAGATTATGAATAACTAATATTATGTGAATTGTCTCCAGCGTATATATTATATATTTTGTGGATAATATGATGATACATCATATAGTGTTGGTTGATAAACTAGGCATTGTGGATACATCATGCTTTAATCCTATCTTGTCTTGTAACACACTTGCAATTCACATTTCATGTTTACTTCGGAAACATCTAGAGTCGAGTATCCAGTTTTGAAAAATAATGTGTGTGGCTAACTTCGTCACAAATCATTTATTGTGCACGATTTTCTCAATATGAATGCAAAATATGAATAAATAAGTTTGTGCACCATTTGTTTCAGTTTAACTTGTTTTACAATGTGTCGCTTCAACGATGGTTATGACAATGCACATGAACGAAACATGTGGAAGCTCGATGACATGGGTCGATCCATGTTCACAATCCGTTCTTATGTTTTCGGGGAGGACATAAATGATGATATGGTAATATATAACTTTGTGAACATTAATTGTTTGTCGTAGCAATGTACCTAATGTCATTTGTTGGGATAACAATTATGAAATTGTTGTCTTTTCACACAGGTTTCTTCACATTCCATGATGGTAATATTCGAATATGTGAACATTACTTCTTTTGCAAAATACTTAATATTTTATGTTGGGCTAATAGTTATGCACTTGTAATCCCTAGATATAAGCACCTTCATATCACATGGCGCGTACGCGTTTCACAAGTGTCATAGAGGAAGCAAAGGAGATGTTCCTCCAACAGTTGATGGAGCTACATCAGATGGTCCTTCTGAGCCCATTCACTTAGATATCTGTGAGCCACCCGTAGAGTATAGAACCAAATATGTTAATGGTCGTATTCGTTATTTCTGCCAGCATGGATCATGTGTTGTTAGTGGGGATGTTAGGTTTTCAGAGTTAAATATACTTAATCAACATCACCAAGTAGAACACAATCTTCCCTCCTGTGGAACCTTGTAAGCATGGTGTAAGTATATGGGAAAACAACCACCTATCCCTCAAGATAGGAGCAGGGCATACGTGCAAAAGAGAGAGGGGGATGTGAACTATGTCATGAGGCAACGATTCTACTTGCAGCGGAGGAGGGTTATCGATCGAGTTTGCAAAAAAGAATGCAAAAATCGATTTGAGGAGTTGAGCCAGGAAGGAAAGAGGGAGGTGGATGTTGCAATGCACACCTACGATTCAAAGAAGATGTGAAAGGAGAGAGAGGAGCATTGGGTGAGAGCGAGAGGAAAAATTAACTCAAATATCAGAACAGAGGTAAATTTAAGATTAGTATAATATATTATATTTTATGTTTGGTTGGAAATCAAAAACTTAATATTTTGTCATGAATAGGAAGATAGAGAAGAGGGTGGAACAAGTAGCAGAAATGTTGACCCCCCTACGAATGATAACGTAAGAAATTATTGGTCTTTCGTAAGTAAGGATAGAATGTAGTTTTTGTTTATTTTTGTATATACTAACTGTAGGTGTGTAGGATTATGACATTCCCTTGTGTGAGCTCCTACGCTAACAGAGAGACTCGATTCATAGTGTGAAACGAAGAACGGTAAAAACCACTTAACACGCACTTGAACATTGTATGTTGCCTTATGTTGTTGATATTTAAATTGTCTTGATGACTCGATTGTTGTAGGTGGATGTTTGCGATAACCCACCCCCTTCTCAATCAACCTGTGGTCTCGATCTTATCGGTGAGATAGCTTCACGAGTGTTCAAAGAGATGGAGATGAAAAATCCTAGAGTTGCAGCTTCTTTGTCAATCGAGGAGAGAGAGGGTGATGAGGGGAGGCATGAGGAGAGGGGCAAAAATGTCATTGCTGATAGTATGAGAGAGGGTGGAGCTGGACTGGTAAGTTATTAAATGTTCTCATTTGATTTTTCTGTATTCCTTTTTGGTGAAATTAAAATAAATTTATTAATGTAATTAAGATTGTCGTTATTCTAGGATTTTCCTGATGGGTTCGAAGTCAGGTTAATGTCAGATGATATAGTTGTCGCGAGAGGAGTGGTTTGTGATAGTAGCCTACATGCGAAGTGTCATGGCATCACACTCCCCCAATTTACTGTCAAAGTCATTATTTCTGAGGCCATTGTTCCCACTGCTCCATTTCCCTACCCTAATACATTTGCAAGCATTGTGGAAGAGTGTGTCAAAGGGTTTGCTATATGGGATCTCAGAGATATCAGACTTGACACTCGTGAAGAGGCAAGTAGATGTAATGGATGATTTAATTTAATTATGTGTTTAACTGAGAGATTCATCTACGTTGACTTATTTACTATATGGTTGGATTTCAGGATGATGAGGTACAGGTTGAGACAGTGTGCCATACTCAGATAAAGACATCAGATGCCCCACCCATTCTTGGCATCACACCAAATTATGTTCATAGAGATGAGAAGAAACGTATTAGATTTTATGATGGAGTATTGTCTGTTGCTAACAATAGGCAGTGAAGGAGATGAAAACATTTATTGTATAACATTGCTTGTGAGGAGTTCAAATTACTATATATGTGTATATGATGATGATGTTACTTTAATGTGTTTGAGGTTTATGATTTAGTATTGCATTATTGATATATTGAATATGGTTTGTGGTTATGGGTTACATAGAGTTATCCATTTATGTTCTGTTTATAGTGCATTAGATGGTTTTTATTCTTGTTATGTGACATTCCATTTACTGTATAAATGATGATGTTGTCACTGTGTATCTGGTTAATGTATTAATGTGACTATGGATTGTGGATTACGGTTTATGGTATGTGGTTACATAGTTGTGTTCTTCTTCCTTGTATGCCTACTTGGGTTTGACGTGTTCAGTAATTTATTGTAGATAATTCACAATTTTTCTTTCAAATTTTGTGTATTATGGATTACGGTTTTTGGTTTATGGTTACATAGTTGTGTTCTTCATCCATGTATGCGTACTTGGGTTTGATGTGCTTATGAAACTTTTGTATATATTTCATCCATGATAATATTTTGTTAAGTATAAGTTAAGTGCATTATTTCCTTTCTAATTATGTTTGAATGGTAACAGATAATAATCGATTGTTTTAATACAAGTTTATTTAGATGGCAAGACAAAAGAAGGCTGGAAAGCGCAAGGCTTCACCAGTGCAAGAACCAAATGATTATGAAACATTCGATAGTGACACTTATGCATTTGGAAAGAATGCAAAGAGCTCTACAAACAAAGATGTCAGTGCTAGACAAGAAGATGAGTCTTCCCCATCATTTCGTATGGAATTAGAAATGAAACTTGTAACAAAGAAGACAAAGATGTATCAAAATGAGTGTGAAATATTTGCATTGGAAAATTTATATTTTACGAAAAAAGGAAATATTGGATGAAACAGGAGAAATTGCCTCAAGGCAGATGGAGTTGGAGCTCGAGGTTCAGGAGTTAGAACTAGAAATTAAGAATTGGGAGACAATGCGTGAAGTGGACAAAAAAGTGTTCACAAATCAAGTAGCAAACTTTAATACCATTCTTAAAATACATGAAGATCAGAAGGAAGTATGGAAGAAGATGTACATGCAGGCCAAGGCGGAAATTGAGGAAAAAACACCAGGCACTCCCACCGAAGACAATGATAACAAATGAATATACCAGTCATACAACCTTTGAGATGAAAATATGCTTGTTAAACACATATTGAACTTACTTATATATTTGACATCAGTGTGTTATTGTACTTTTATATTTCACTTACATATTTGACATATTTTACTTATATATTTGACATATATGTATAGATATTGATTTTGTGGTATGCAAAAAAATTAGTTATATTTAATGAATTTTTCCTTTGTAGCATAATAGATGATATGGATAGATGTATGTGGTCATATTATGATTATTAGATGTATGTGATTTTACTCTAATAATATGGTTGTTTTTCGGTTGATGTTATGATGTGCACATTAATTAGTATTTAGATCATGTATATGAATTGTTATATCTGGTATGTGATATGATGAATAAGGAAGAGTAATACAAGTGTGATTAGAAGACAAGTGTATATATGTGTGATGAGGTTGTTACTTTAATGTGTTTGTTTACGATTTAGTATTACATTCTTGATAAATTGAATATGGTTTGTGGTTCTGTTTATAGCGCATTAGATGGTTTTTATTCTTGTTATGTCACATTCCATTTATTGTATAAATGATGATGTTGTCACTGTGTATATGGTTAATGTATTAATGTGACTATGGATTGTGGATTACGGTATATGGTATATGGTTACTTAGTTGTGTTCTTCTTCCATGTATGCCTACTTGGGTTTGTCATGTTCAGTAATTTAATGTAGATAAATCACAAATTTACTTTCAAAACTTGTGTATTATGGATTACGGTTTGTGGGTTATGGTTACATAGTTGCATTCTTCTTCCATGTATGCCTACTTGGGTTTGATGTGCTTACTAAAATTTCGTATACATTTCATAATTATGTTTGAATGGTGACATATATTAACAATTACGTTTGAATGTTAACAGATATTAATCGGTTGTTTAAATACATGTTTAATTAGATGGCAAGACAAAAGAAGGTTGGAAAGTGCAAGGCCTCACTAGTTTCGGAACCGAAAGATTATGCAAAATTCTATAGTGTCAGTACTAATGTGTTTGGAAAGACTGTAGAGAGCCCTGCAAATGAAGATGTCAAAGTTGAACAAGAAGATGAGTCGTCCCCGTCATTTCGTATGGAAATAGAAATGAAACTTGCAATGAATAAGGAAAAGTTTTATAAAACCGAGCGTGAAAGACTTAGACTGCAATATTTAAAATTGTAAAAAAAAAGGAATTATTGGACCAATTACTAGATGCTTCCTCGAGGAAGATGGAGTTGGAGCTTGAGGTTCAAGAGTTGGAATTAGAAATTAAGAATTGGGAGACGACGTGTGAATCGAACAAAAAAGTGTTTGAAAATCAAGTAGCAAGCTTTAATTCCGTTGTTAAAATTCATGAAGGTCACAAAGAATTATGGAAGAAGATGTACATCCTGGCCAAGGCGTCAACTGAGAAAAAAGTACCAGTCACTCACACCGAAGACTGTCCATGTGACCTTTGACATAAAATATGACTTTGTAATAAAATGACACTGTCCATGTGACCTTTGACATCAACAGATGTTGGTTAAAATGTATATTTTAGTTTTTAAAAGAGTAAATAATAATTAAACCATAAAAACATAATAAAATATTAGAAGGTTTGAAAATCAAATAGCAAGATTTAAATTGGAATAAGATTTAAAATGTGCGAGTATTGTGAATGTTACTTCTAGTTAATGTACATATTATAGAGAATTCAAATTTCAAGTACTCATTGAAGCATGTAATTTTCATACTACATATACATTACAATGGTTTTTTAGCGAGTAAACTATAACAATTATTGGAATGTCGTTCAGAATGATATATGTTATTGATGGACTTGTTAAATGTCTGCAGGTTTGACATCGTCATGTAATTTTCTTTCAACTTGTGCATATATTGATGAATGGTTTGATCTTAGTTTAAATGTGTGTTACCATTCATTAAGACTACAAATTTTTTTTCATTGCTTCAAGTCTAACTTCTCATCTTCTCATAGTTTTTTTGCAGTGTTATACAAATTTGATGTGAAGGATTTTCCATTTCAAAAAAATGTTTTGGTTTTCAAGGAGAAGTTTGCAAGAATAATATTGGTTATTTCAATGTAATTCATTATTATCATCTAGTCTTATAAGAGATAATTAGTATTTGCTATGGTTACTATAAATTTGGTGTAAATGTATAAATGGTTTGTCTAATATTATGATTTTATCACATTGTATCCACTGTAATATGGGCTCCACACATGGGTTTAAATAAAAAGGAGTGGAACTTGTGTTATTTTGGTTGTGTTAACATTCATATAAAAACTATTGATTATAATTTAATGATGCATGTTATATCTACAAACGATATCTCTTATGATTTCATGTTATATCTACAAAGAATAGGATTTCATCTTTTCATTTCTGTTATGTTTTTCATCATAATTGAAGAACACAGTGTGTTTTTCAACGTGTCTTAAAACTCGCTCTATTTTTTCATCGCTTCGATAAAACCAACCTTGTCCACCTGATAATTATTTGATGTGGATTGCATCATTACAACAAGGAGGAAATGCATCGTGGGTTGCACCTTTTGGAGAACCGAATTACGTTTTTCAAAGTGCTGAAAAACACAGTGTGTTTTTCAACGTGTCTTAAAACTCACTCTATTTTTTCATCGCTTCGATAAAACCAAACCTTGTCCACCTGATAATTATTTGATGTGGATTGCATCATTACATCAAGGTGGAAATGCATCGCATGGGTTGCACCTTTTTGGAGAACCGAATTACATTTTTCAAAGTGTTGAAAAACATGTGTGTTTTTCAACGTGTCGAAAAACACACTATTTTTTCACCGTGTGTTTTTCAACCTATCAAAAAACACACTCTATTTTTTCATCACTTTGAAAAAATTCAAAAAACCCTTGTCCACCTGATAAGTATTTGATGTGGATTGCATCATTACAACAAGGAGGAAATGCATCGTGGGTTGCACCTTTTATAAACAAATTACATTTTTCAAAGTGCTGAAAAACACCGTGTGTTTTTCAACGTCTCAAAAAACTCACTCTATTTTTTCATCACTTTGAAAAAACCAACCCTTGTCCACCTGATAATTATTTTATGTGGATTGCATCATTACAACAAGGAGGAAATGCATCGTGGGTTGCACCTTTTTATAAACCAAATTACGTTTTTCAAAGTGCTGAAAAACACCGTGTGTTTTTCAACGTGTCGAAAAACACACTCTATTTTTCATCACTTTGAAAAAATTCAACCCTTTTCCACCTGATAATTAGTTGATGTGGATTGTGTTGTTACAACAAGGAGGAAATGCATCGTGGGTTACACCTTGTTATAAACCAAATTACATTTTTCAAAGTGCTGAAAAACACCGTGCATTTTTCAACGTGTCGAAAAACACACTTCTATTTTTTCATCACTTTGAAAAAACCAACCCTTCTCCACCTGATAAGTAGTTGATGTGGATTGCATCATTACAACAAGGAGGAAATGCATCGTGGGTTGCACCTTTTTATAAACCGAATTGTGTTTTTCAAAGTGCTGAAAAACACGTGCATTTTTCAACGTGTCGAAAAACACACTCTATTTTCTAGCACTTTGAAAAAACCAACCCTTATCCACCTGATAATTAGTTGATGTGGATTGCATCATTACAACAAGGAGGAAATGCATCCATGGGTTGCACCTTGTTATAAACCGAATTACATTTTTCAAAGTGCTGAAAAACACCGTGTGTTTTTCAACGTGTCGAAAAACACACTGTATTTTTTCATCGCTTTGCAAAAATGCAACCCTTGTCCACCTAATAATTAGTTGATTGCATCGTTACAACAAGAAGGAAATACATTGTGGGTTGCACCTTGTTATAAACAAACTTACGTTTTTCAAAGTGCTGAAAAATACTGTGCGTTTTTCAATGTGTCGAAAAACACTCTATTTTTTCATTGCTTTGAAAAAATACAACCCTCTACCACCTGATAAGTATTTTGATGTGGATTGCATCATATTACAAACAAGGAGGAAATTCATCGTGGGTTGCACGTTATTCTAAACCAAATTACGATTTTCAAAGTGCTGAAAAACACCAGTGTGCATTTTTCAACGTGTCAAAAAACACACTCTATTTTTTCATCACTTTGAAAAAATTCAAACCCTTCTCCACCTGATAAGTATTTGATGTGGATTGCATCATTACAACAAGGAGGAGATGCATCGTGGGTTGCACCTTTTATAAACTGAATTACATTTTTCAAAGTGCTGAAAAACACCGTGCATTTTTCAACGTGTCGAAAAACACACTATTTTTTCATCACTTTGAAAAAATTCAACCCTTGTCCACCTGATAATTAGTTGATGTGGATTGCATCATTACAACAAGGAGGAAATGCATCATGGGTTGCACCTTGTTATAAACTGAATGCATTTTTCAAAGTGATGAAAAATACCATGCGTTTTTCAACGTGTCGAAAAACACACTCTATTTTTCATCGCTTTGAAAAAATTCAACCCTTCTCCACCTGATAAGTATTTGATGTGGATTGCATCATTACAACAAGGAGGAAATGCATCGTGGGTTGCACCTTGTTATAAACCGAATTGCATTTTTCAAAGTGCTAAAAAACACCGTGCATTTTTCAACGTGTCGAAAAACACACTCTATTTTTTCATCACTTTGAAAAAATTCAACCCTTGTCCACCTGATAAGTAGTTGATGTGGATTGCATCATTACAACAAGGAGGAAATGCATCATGGGTTGCACCTTGTTATAAACCGAATTACATTTTTCAAAGTGTTGAAAAACACATCGTGTGTTTTTCAACGTGTCGAAAAACACACTCTATTTTTTCATCACTTTGAAAAATTCAACCCCTTCTCCACCTGATAAGTAGTTGATGTGGATTGCATCGTTACAACAAGGAGGAAATGCATCGTGGGTTGCACCTTGTTATAAACTGAATTACGTTTTTCAAAGTGCTGAAAAACACCGTGTGTTTTTCAACGTGTCGAAAAACATTGTTTTTCATCACTTTGAAAAAATTCAACCCTTGTCCACCTGATAATTAGTTGATGTGGATTTCATCATTACAACAAGGAGGAAATGCATCGTGGGTTGCACCTTGTTATAAACTGAATTGTGTTTTTCAAAGTGCTGAAAAACACCGTGTGTTTTTCAACGTGTCGAAAAACACACTCTATTTTTCAGCACTTTGAAAAAATTCAACCCTTTCCCACCTGATAATTATTTTATGTGGATTCATCATTACAACAAGGAGGAAATGCATCATGGGTTGCACCTTGTTATAAACCGAATTGTGTTTTTCAAAGTGCTGAAAAACACTGTGTGTTTTTCAACATGTCGAAAAAAACACACTTTATTTTTCATCGCTTTGAAAAAATGTAACTCTTGTCCACCTGATAATTAGTTGATGTGGATTGCATCATTACAATAAGGAGGAAATGCACTGTGGGTTGCACCTTGTTATAAACCGAATTACATTTTTCAAAGTGCTAAAAAACACCGTGTGTTTTTCAATGTGTCGAAAAACACACTCTATTTTTCATCACTTTGAAAAAATTCAACCCTTCTCCACCTGATAATTAGTTGATGTGGATTGCATCATTACAACAAGGAGGAAAAATGCATCGTGGGTTGCACCTTTTTATAAACCGAATTACATTTTTCAAAGTGCTGAAAAACACCGTGTGTTTTTCAACGTGTCGAAAAACACACTCTGTTTTTCATCACTTTGAAAAAATTCAACCCTTCTCCACCTGATAATTAGTTGATGTGGATTGCATCATTACAAAAAGGAGGAAATGCATCATGGGTTGCACCTTGTTATAAACCGAATTACATTTTTCAAAGTGCTGAAAAACACCGTGTGTTTTTCAACGTGTCAAAAAACACACTCTGTTTTTCATCACTTTGAAAAAATTCAACCCTTCTCCACCTGATAATTATTTGATGTGGATTCAATGTTTACAACAAGGAGGAAATGCATTGTGGGTTGCACCTTGTTATAAGAACCAAATTGTGTTTTTAAAGTGCTGAAAAACACCGTGTGTTTTTCAACGTGGTGAAAAACACACTCTATTTTTTCATCACTTTGAAAAAATTCAACCCTTGTCCACCTGATAATTAGTTAATGTGGATTCAATGTTTACAACAAGGAGGAAAATCATCATGGGTTGCACCTTGTTATAAACCGAATTACATTTTTCAAAGTGCTGAAAAACATCGTGCATTTTTCAACGTGTCGAAAAACACACTACATGTTTTCATAGCTTTGGAAAAACCAACCCTTATCCACCTGATAATTAGTTGATGTGGATTCATGTTTACAACAAGGAGGAAATGCATCATGGGTTGCACCTTTTGGATAAACCGAATTACATTTTTCCAAAGTGCTGAAAAACACTGTGTTTTTCAACGTGTCTTAAAACACACTCTATTTTTTCATCACTTTGAAAAAACCAACCCTTGTTCACCTGATAATTAGTTTGATGTGGATTACATCATTACAACAAGGAGAAAATGCATCGTGGGTTGCACCTTGTTATAAACCAAATTACGTTTTTCAAAGTGCTGAAAAACATCGTGCATTTTTCAACGTGTCGAAAAACACACTCTATTTTTCATCACTTTGAAAAAATTCAACCCTTTCTCCACCTGATAAGTAGTTGATGTGGATTGCATCATTACAATAAGGAGGAAATACATCATGGGTTGCACCTTGTTATAAACTGAATTGTGTTTTTCAAAGTGTTGAAAAACACACGTGTGTTTTTCAACGTGTCGAAAAACACACTCTATTTTTTCATCACTTTGGAAAAACTCAACCCTTCTCCACCTGATAATTAGTTGATGTGGATTCATGTTTACAACAAGGAGGAAAAACATCGTGGGTTGCACCTTTTTAAAACTGAATTTATGTGGTTTTTCAAAGTGCTGAAAAACATTGTGTTTTTCAAAGTGTGTGTTTTTCAACGTGTCAAAAAACACACTCTATTTTTCATCACTTTGAAAAAATTCAACCCTTCTCCACCTGATAAGTAGTTGATGTGGATTTCATCATTACAACAAGGAGGAAATGCATCGTGGGTTGCACCTTGTTATAAACTGAATTACATTTTTCAAAGTGCTGAAAAACACTGTGTGTTTTTCAACGTGTCAAAAAACACACTCTATTTTTCATCGCTTTGAAAAAATTCAACCTTTCTCCACCTGATAATTATTTGATGTGGATTACATGGTTACAACAAGGAGGAAATGCATCGTGGGTTGCACCTTGTTATAAACCGAATTACATTTTTCAAAGTGCTGAAAAACACCGTGTGTTTTTCAACGTGTCGAAAAACACACTCTATTTTTTCATCACTTTGAAAAAATTCAACCCTTCTCCACCTGATAAGTAGTTGATGTGGATTGCATTGTTACAACAAGGAGGAAATGCATCGTGGGTTGCACCTTGTTATAAACCGAATTGCATTTTTCAAAGTGCTGAAAAACACAGTGTGTTTTTCAACATGTGAAAAAAAACACACTCTATTTTTTCATCACTTTGGAAAAATTCAACCTCTCTCCACCTGATAATTATTTTATGTGGATTGCATCATTACAACAAGGAGGAAATGCATCGTGGGTTGCACCTTGTTATAAATTGAATTACATTTTTCAAAGTGCTGAAAAACACCGTGCGTTTTTCAACGTGTTGAAAAACACACTCTGTTTTTCAGCACTTTGAAAAAATTCAACCCTTCTCCACCTGATAATTACTTGATTTACTTTACATTGTTACATAAAGGTGGAACAACATCATGGTTTGTACCTTGTGGAAAACAATGGTTCATTTTTTGTAGTGTTGAAAAAGGTTTGTTTTTCAGCACTTTGATAATAACAATAAAAATTTGACATGATAATTTGTTATTGTTGATTACATCATTTCATAATAATTACATCAGCAAACTGTTTGTCAAAATATTTTCTACTATCCATATATTACATGAGCGGTTCTACGTTGGCTAACACCAACAAGCACTTTTTTAAATACTCTATAAATAATCAAAAAGTAGGTCAGTTGTACACGTTCCATATTTAAGTATTTTAAATATACGCAATCTACAATCTCATATACATGAATTTTAAATGTTTACAATTCTAATATAGGCCCACTCAACATGCCATACATTTACTTTCCAAAGCTCAACCTGCTCATTCTGTAAGATACATCTCTCTGCATATTTGTTGCATCTGCAACACAATGCATTAAATATTAGACAAGATATCAAAGGATTTTTACCTTACATACAGTAAATGAATGTATTGAAATTAAGGACATTCAATACACACCTTGCGCAGATGCTAAATTGTTGAAAGATAAGTGTGGACAGGGATATGTTTCATCTGCATTTGAACCACCTGCAAAATAAATGATCAATATGTTAGTCTTCGCCTCCACAATTAAAATTTCTTGCGAATTCACAATCACACCAATAATTCAATGTTTTAACCTGTAGGTTCCATTTGTGTGGTTTCTCTCCTCTTTGCATGATTTCCATCAGGAAATTGGAAGCATTTGTAGTCTTCAACGCGATTGTTCAAATCTTCTACAATGACTGGCCTCTTAGTCACACTGCGGTGGCATTTTTTACTTCACTAAACCATGGACGCATGCGGGTGGTGGTTGTCTCATTGACATCTCCTTTGAAAGCAACATCCAACATATTTGATGCTTCTAGGTCTCTCCTAAACCTTTGAACACATTCAAAGAATGTTTTTTTTTGTTCATCTGTACTCAGTCGTGTATCCAAGACTGACTTCAAGAATTCTTTGGATGTGTGTTCCATAAAATTTGAATCACTTTCTATCATCAAACCACCAGCCCCAACTATTTTAGGAGTGCATGTGATGTATAAGACATTATAGAAAGTTATTTATTTATACACTAGGTTTTTCAATATCATTGTACACATGAATACACAATGTCACCTAATCATAAATATGTGTGATGAACATTATCATTGGCATCAATTAATTGATTGAAGGAATTAACAACTAACCATCAAATTTCAGTGACTGTTGAGGTGGCGAGGAGGGGCCATCCCATAACATGCCATCATTTACCATGCTTGTCTCTACATAGGTACTGGCTGCTACATGAGAAATGAAAACAATTTCAACACGATGCTTTTTTCGTTACAACTTATGCTTAGCAATCTATATCACTACTTGCCACATATGATGACATTGAATTACCTTCCACTTCTGCTGCTAGATATGATGAGGAGGGGCCATCTTGGAACATGTCTTCATTTATCATGCTTGTCTCAACATAAGTACTAGCTCCTGCACGTGAAAGGAAAACAATTTCAACATGATGATTTTTTTGTTACAACTTATGCTTAGCAATCTATATCACTACTTGCCACATACGATGACATTGAATTACCTTCCACTTTTGCTACTGGATATGACGAGGAGGGGCCATCTCGGAACGTGTCTTCATTTATCGTGCTTGGCAGGATGATTTTTTTGTTACAACTTATGCTTATCAATCTATATCACTACTTTCCACATATGATCATTGAATTACCTTCCACTTCTATTGTTGGATACAGAAAGTCTGTCATGGAATGTGTCTTCATTTACCCTACTTATTGCATAAGTATTCTCCTACACGTGAAATGAAAATAATTTCAACATGATGCTTATTTCGTTACGACTTATGCTTAACAATCTACATCGGTAACATATGATGACATTGAATTACCTATCACTTTCGGTGCTTGATATGATGACATCGACACATATTGCTTATGAAAATCCAACGCCTTCAACACGTGCTTACATATGTTTCCTCTGATATCCCAAGCACATTCACATACGTCCAAGGCTCCGCATTGCCTTACCAAATACCATGTGCTTCTAGTTGTTTGGCTCCTCACCCACAATTGATTGCAATCAGGTGTAATTGCAAGGCAATATGTATCAGGAATACTCTTTTCTCTCTCAACCACTGTCAATAGTTGTCTTTCTTTTTTGAAATTGGTCAAGAAGCCAGATTTTTGCAACTTCCTCTTGTGTTTGTAAAATGGCTCCACCTTGTACACAAGTGTGTAGAACAAATAGTCCATCTGGTGAGTACATTTTTTTGTTTGTCACACAAGTATCTAGTCTTCAAAAAACAATGGTAGGACTCGATGGATGTGTTT
This sequence comes from Taxus chinensis, assembly GCA_019776745.2. Classification (NCBI taxonomy): domain Eukaryota; kingdom Viridiplantae; phylum Streptophyta; class Pinopsida; order Cupressales; family Taxaceae; genus Taxus; species Taxus chinensis. Next base: position 350,179,404 of record CM034157.1, read on the forward strand.
GTTTCTTGATTTGCATGGGAGAAGTTTCTAAATTTGTTTCCCACATAGCTATCAAGTGACATGGATTGAAAATCAGTGACACTATAAACCAAGAATTATAATTGATGGTAATTAATAAGGAAACACACAAAGGATCATACTCACCAACACGTTCTTTGCTCTCACACCATGTATTCCTGAAGTACTCGAGGAACTTAGTTTCCTCTTTGAATTCATTAAAGAAGTCTTGAATGATTCTAAATGTGTTCTCGTGATGCATTTCAGAACCATACATGATGGTACCTAGTCTCTCGAAAATCTTCCACCTGGACTCCTTGCTACAATACATGTGCACGTTTTTCAACCATGCCCTGTGCATGTGCCATAGGCATAACAATACACGACAACCAAAAACACACCTGATGGCTTGGATTTCAGCTGACGCATCATCCGTAATGAACGCATTGATCTTCCAATCGACACGAAGGCATTTTCCTCGTTTCTGGACTTCTGCCAACCACCCGTAAATGTCTTCAATTTTATTCCTCAAAGAAATGGCCCATGCTACGGGCACCCACACCCTCTTTCTCATCAAAAACAAACAATGTGTATAATTGGTACTACAAGGAATATGACATCAAATGGTAACATGGGGTTTAATATAATAGAAAGGGAACATTATTAATCTCTCTATATGGGGGGCCGACCAACTAATCATATACAGGCCATCCCATCTCTCATATAATTCTATATATGGGGAAACTTACGCCATATTAGGTGAGTGCCAATATAGAGATAGGGAAATGTCAGTCTTATCCCCAATCGATTTGGAATCTTGGGTGCTGAATAGTTGAACCATTCTCTCCACATCCCTGTAGACTGATGCCAACCCCATAATCTGGAATGAAACAGTGGTTCCATTGATAGTAGAATAGAATGTCTGGTCTATCATCACTCCACACTCCCTCCCCATAATAGATAGGGCACGCCCATTGATGCAGGTACACCCTATATATAGATATGGTGACACCCCTATGGGGCACTCTAGCCAGTTAAGATCAGATCGGATCAGATTTCCTATATAGAGAGGGGAGGGATATAATAGATATATTCATCAGAGGCCGTGGGTTCTGCATTCATTTCAAACATTATTAATGATACATAAATTACACATCATTTCAAAATTAATTCCAATTACTTACACCATATTTGTTCATAGAAAATTTTGAGTCCATGAAGATTATGGAATTGTGTGAATGTTGAACCATTCTCTCACACATCCACAGTGTTTGCAACTCCATAATGAATGGAACGGTGGTTCCATTTGGGTGTTGATAGTAGAAAAAATTGTATGTTTCATCTGCATGCCATAAGTTCAAACTTCATGGTATCATCGACATGCTTTTGATGCCTTCTACAACGAACTCTTTTCCGTGCATGAACCACGTCCTTTCTTGTCATGTATTCATCCCTCTTGCTTGATATACCCACATTGGATGGATCCTCTATATATTTATCGTACACCGTTTCCACTGTGACTCCCATCAACAAAAGACTCTCGATATAGGTTTTGTATGAGACCCTCTATTTCATTAGTGTTTAGGTTATCCTAATTATGAAATAGAGGATAAATCATTAGTGCATAGGGTATCACAACATTATTTAGGGTATTGTATCATTGTTTATGGTGTTAAATTAATGTTTAGTGTATCTCAATTATTTTATGTGGGGTGACTAATTAGTGTTCAATGTGTTGTATAAGTGTTTAAATTGTCCAAAATTAATTTAATGTGGGTGAATTATTATTGTTTATGGTGATAGAATTAGAATAATTTAACTAATACTATGCTTCACAATCATTAGAATTAGAATAATTTTAGCTAATACTTGTAGAGATGTTATGTTAATGTTATGAACAATTTTTAAATTTATTGTTCATTTTATATAAACAATCATGCAAAAAAAAGAACGTTTTGTTATGTGGAAGAAATGAAAATCAAATTCATACAATACTATCTAAATGAACCATTAGTGATCATATAATCTTTCCAAGAATAAGTAGGAATTACATAGTATGTTTATAAGTGAGATTGATGAAAAATTTCTATTACCTAATACTGTGAAAATAGGAAAAAAATTACGTTCTGATATACACATGGATGGCCTACGAAAACACTTGTGGTAAGTATTTACATAGTTGCTTGGGCACGCGTGGAGGAAGGCCTAAGATATTGGTCTATAAATATGGCACAAAACAACCTAACATGCCATGTTCTATTAAGTTTAAATAAGTTACATCAGCTCATAAACATGTGATGTCGATATATTCCGCTCCACATGTCTTGAACTCTAAGTGTCATGTGACATGTGTAAGTAATGATCCCTTAAAATTATTGTGTTCATAACTCCCTGCAAAACACTAGGATTGACATCACAATGGGAATATTGAACAACAACACCCATTTCTTTCTGAGATATCTCTTGAAATTACATTAGGTCAACAATATGTTATCAAACCCCCTTTTCACTTATTCAAATGATGGTAAAAAATGGAGTATGGGGCTTATATTGAATTCTACGTTAGAATGTGGGAGGATAAAGGTATTTAAATGTATTCTAGATCTGATCTAGAAAATTGTGCATTTGATAGGCATGACTAGGAATAGTATATGAATTTTTAATTTTTAGGGTTTCTACATGACTCTATAACTTGTTTAGGGTCTCATAATAGTGTTTAGAGTGTCATATCAATGTTTAGGATGTCATGCTTATGAATAGTGTGTCTCAAATGTATTGTTAGGTGGTGACACATTAGTGTTTTATGTCATATCAATATTTCAATGTTTAGGGTATCGCATTAGTTTTTAAGATATCATGGATGACTGTTTCATGTCATATTTAGTGTTAAGTTTTCCTAATTATGTTATTTAGGATAAACCCCAAATTCTAAACCGTCAACCTTAAGTCATAAACCCTAAAAATTTAACCCTAATTCCTATCATAATCCTAAACCCTAACCTTAATCCTTGAATTTAAGCCCTAAACCTTATACCCTAAACCATGAACCTTGAAATAAGCCCAAAACCCCAAACTCCAAACCCTAAGCCTATTCCTACCCTAAACATCTTGAACTTTAAATTTAGAAAATAATTATAGCTAATCATGAATTATTATTATTTAATATATTTGAAGCTCCAAGAAAAGGCTGAGAGATAATTTGATGTCATATCTATTACCTAATGCTTTGTAAATAGGAACAAATCTATGTTCTTGATATACACAAGGATAAATATAACATGAAACTTTATCTTTAGTATAAATATGTTGAACAATTATTTGGAAGCATATTTTCAAAATGAATGACGGGGTCAAATATTTTGTTTAGTATATAGACACTAAATAATAGTGTGAACTAGTTTATTATTATGGTATTATTTTATTGACGTATTTGTTAATAAATGACAGAGGATTCAATAATTTTTACAATTTGTGTTTATTAATCATTCACAATGAATAATAGTTAATTGATGTTGATATTACGTTGGTATTGGTTAAATATGTATGTGATCTTCGATATTAGTTGTAATTTCATTTCTTAGTTGTTTTAAATTAAATACAATAGGAAAATTTAGATTTAATGGATGCATTATAGTTGTAAACATATTGCAAATGTGTAGATAAACTATCTACATATATATAATTTTTTATTAATTGTTAAATATTGGTAATTGTAATGTTGTGAATGTCTGATGTAAGTTGAAGCTATAAAAATTATGTAATGTCATACTCTCACTCTCAATTTGGCATAAGGGGGCAAGTTCCTTTGCAAAGATAAATCAGTGTGTGCTAAAGGGGCTTTCCCCTTAAGATGCCACATCGATACTACCAAACTATCATTACGTGATGAAGAGGCTTGCCCTGTAGGATTCCACATCGATAGTTGGGTGGTATACTGTGCTGAGAAGAGGTTTTTAAAGTCGCTCGCCGAACCTCCACAAAGAAATGAACCCTCCCATAATATTGCAACCATCCCTTTTGCAATGGACAATTGTCATATTATGGGAGGGTGTATTTTGAGTGAAGGATAGCTGTTGGATTTTATGATACTTTAATTTGTCATGGATATTAGCTTTCTGATTTTGTGATTATTTTATCATATTGGATGATGTATATTAGATTTTTCATGTATCATACTAACATAAATTATATATTTATGTTGTGTACTAGTTACTCTTTTGTGTATTGAATATGAATACCAGGACTAATTTTCTCGATTATGTATATAAAATAAATTGTAGAAATATGAAATTGTAAACAAAAGATGAAGGGTGTTCACATAAAAAGTTTACTCTTGCAAAACTTTTTATGTGAACACCCTTCATCTTTAGTTTATGTGGAAGCTCATATTTCTATATGTCTTCATTTTACAAACAGGATCGAGAGAAATTAGGCTCCTAGTATTCATATTCAATACACAAAAGAGTAACTAGTACACAACAAAAATATACAATTAATGTTAGTACGATACATGTCAAATCTAATATACTTCATCCAATATGATAAAATAATCACAACATCAGAAAGCTAATATCCATGACAAATTCAAGTATCAATAAATGCCAATGGCTATCCTTCACTCAAAATGCACCCTCCCATAATATCACAATCGTCCATTGCAAAAGGGATGGTTGTGATATTATGGGAGGGTGCATTTCTGAGTGGAGGGTTGGTGGGTGACTTTAAAAACCTCTTCTCAACACAGTATACCACCCAACTATCGATGCAGAATCCTAAGGGGCAAGCCCCTTCATCACGCAATGATATTGGGTGTATCGATGTGGCATCCTAAGGGGCAAGCCCCTTCAGCACTGCACTGATTCCTGTCTTTGCAGAGGCACTTGCCCCCATATGCCAAATTGAGAGTGAGAGTATGATATCACATAATTTTTATAGCTTCAACTTACATCAAACATTCACAACATTACAATTACCAATATTTAACAACTAATAAAAAAATTATATATACAAATGGTCTACACATTCACAATATTTACAACTATAATGCATCCAGGAAATCAAACTTTTCCTAATGTATTTAATTTAACACAACTAAGAGCAATGAAATTACAACTAAGAGCTTGAAGATCACATGCATATTTAACCAATACCAACATAATATCAACATAATTAACTATTCTCATACCAGTGATTAATAAACACAAATTGTAGAAATTACCGAATCCTCTATCATTTATTAACAAATACATGAATACAATAATACCATAATAATAAACTAGTTCACACTATTATTTAGTGTCTATATACTAAACAAAATATTTGACCACGTCATTCGTTTTGAAAAGATGCTTCCAAACAATTTTTTGATATATTTGTACTTAAGATAATGTGTCATGTTATATCCATCCATGTATATATCAAGAACATAGATTTGTTCCTATTTACAAAGTATTAGGTAATAGATATGACATCAAATTGCCGCCTTTTCTTACAGTTTCAAATATATTAATTAATAATAATAATGAAAACTATAATTATTTTCTAAAGTTTAAGGTTCAAGGTTTAGGGTTTTGGGCTTAGGGTTTATGGTTTGGGGTTTAGGGATTCAAGGCCTGGTTTAGGGTATAAGGTTTAGGGCTTAGGGTTTAGGGTTTAGGGTTTAAGGTTTAGGAATTAGGGTTCAAGCTTTAGGGTTTATGACTTAAGGTTGAGGGTTTAGAATTTAGGGTTTATCCTAAATAACATAATTAGGAAAACTTAACACTAATATGACACTGTAAACAATCAAATGATATCTTAAAAACTAATGCGATACCCTAAACACTGAAATATTGATATGACATAAAACACTAATGTGTCACCACCAATAATACATTTGGGACACACTATTCACTAATGTGACATCCTAAACATTGATATGACACCCTAAACACTATTATGAGACCCTAAACAAGTTATAGAGTCATGTAGAAACCCTAAAAATTCAAAATTCATACCTATTCCTAGTCATACCTATCACATGCACAATGTTCCAAATCAGATCTAGAATACACTTAAAACCATTATGCTCCCACATTCTAGTAGAATTCAATATAAGCCCCATACTCCATTTTTTACTATCATTTGAAGAAGAAAAGGGGTTTGATACACATATTGTTGAGGTAATGTACTTTCAAGATATCTCAGAAAGAAAGTCCTTGTTGTTCAATATTCCCAATGTCAATAGTTGATTTTTTCAATCCTAATGTTTTGCAGGTAGTTAGAACACAATAATTTTAAGGGATTTCACTTGCGCATGTCACATGACACTATAGAGTTCAAGACATGTGGAGCGGAATATATCGACATCACATGTTGAGCTGATGTAACTTATTTAAATTTACTAACCATAGAACATGGCATGTTAGGTTGTTTTGTGCCATCTTTCTAGACCAATATCTTAGGCCATCCTCCACGCGTGCCCAAGCAACTATGTAAATACTTACCCGCAAGTGTTTTCTTAGGCCATCCATGTGTATATCAAGAACATAAATTTGTTCCTATTTTCACAGTATTAGGTAATAGATATTTTTCATGATCTCACTTATAAACATACTGGTGTAATTCCTACTTATTCTTGGAAAGATTAGATAACCACTAGCTTTATTTAGATAGTATTGTAGAGTTGATTTGCATTCCTTCCACATAACAAAACATTCTTTTTTTTGCATGATTGTTTATATAAAATGAACAATAAATTTAAAAATTGTTTATAACATTAACATAACATCTCTACAAGTATTAGCTAAAATTATTCTAATTCTAATGATGAATGAAAACATAGTATTAGCTAAAATTATTCTAATTCTATCACCATAAACAATAATAAGTCACCCACATTAAATTAATTTTGGACACTTTAAACACTTATACGACACCTTGAACACTAATTAGTCACCCCACATAAAATAATTGAGATACACTAAACATTAATTTAACACCCTAAACACTGATACAATACCCTAAATAATGTCATGATACTCTATGCACTAATGATTCATCCTCTATTTCATAATTAGGATAACCTAAACACTAATGAAACACATGGTCTCATACAAAACCATAATCATTACTGTAATACCCTATAAACTCATACGACACCTTAAACACTAATATGACACCCTAAACACTCATATGACATCCTAAACACTCAAAAATTGATGCAAAACCTTGGACACTAATGGGTTACTCTAAATAACATAATTTAGACACAAAAAAACACTAATGTTATACCCTAAAAAAATTATAAGACATGATAAACACTAATATGACACCCTATACACTATTAGAAGACTATAAACATTAAGGGATCACCGTAAATAATATAATTAGGACACCTTACAGAATAATTTGATATCATAAGCACTCATATTAAACACTAATACACCACCCTAAACATTCGAACATTGATACAAAAACCTAAACACTAATGGGTCAACCTAAATAACATAATTGACAATCGAGATACTTTGAGCATTAACAAAACAACCCTAAACCTGATATGAAACCCTAAAAACTATAATGAGACCTTACAAACTAATGGGTCACTTTACAAAACACAATTAGAACGCCCTAAATATTAACGTGTCATCCTAAACAATCATACGATACCCTAAACACTCAAACACTGATATGATGCCCTAAACACTAACTTGTCATCTTAAATAACACAATTACAACACCCTAAACTATAATACAACACCTAACATTAATTTAACATGTATTAGGGTTCAATTGGTATAAATGATTCCAAATCTAGCCCTAATACATGTTCAATTGTCACATTAGGTGTATTAGGGCTCGATCGGTGGAAACAAGGGACACCCTAAAACCAATACTCGACACTCAAATAGGCCACCCTGAACATGTGGAAAACCATCGTGTTTTTCAACATGTTGAAAACACACTGTGTTTTTCAGCATGTTGAAAAACACAGTGTGTTTTCCATCTTGACAAAAAACACGTTGTGTTTTCCATCTTAACGAAAAAAACATTATGGACAGTGGACTGTGTTTTCCATCTTAACTAATGTAATTAATTATTATCCTATATAGAAAGTTTATAACGTACATAAAATACAAAGGGTAAATAGTGGACAATGGATTTAATCCTTTATTTTTCACTAAAATTGAGGGAAAACATTTTCCCCTATAAAAATGTAACTATGCATTTAGTATGATATGTGGTCCCCTACTCATGATTGGTGATAACATTTGTTTAATCCAAATATGAATTTTATAACTATATATCTAGATGGAACCAATAAAATGGCGTAAAGAGGAGTTCAATTTAAATTAGTAATAGAGTTTAATGGTCAATCAAAAATTGTCACATAGGTTGTAAGTTAATGAGACACTATTCACATTTTCTACAATGTTTTAAGTCATTTAATTGGAACTAAGTAAATTCAAAATATATTTGTCAGTATAATTGAAGAATTCCAAAATAATAAATTAACGACACAATAGTTGTATTATTTGATTTTTTAGTACAACATATAAATATTACTTTAAAAAATTACGAATCCATTTTATTTTTCAACATTGTGATTTTCAACACATTAAAACCAAAATGTGTTTTGTAACAGTGTACTAAAACAATAAAATTTTCCACACAATATATACAATATACCCAATTTATTTCTAATCAGTGTGTTTATTAATAATTTTATACATAATTTTTTTGTAATTAACATGTTGGTTACACAGACAATTTCCCTTTCATTATAGGAATTTGAAAGAGTAAATTAAATTTGAAAGATTTCTTTCTCTTACAAATTTTCAGTGCAATCTAATTAAACTTATGAAATTACCTGTGTGGACGTAAATTGTGAAGGAGCTTCTGATAACTGGTAAGGGAGTCACTATATTAAGGAAGCCTTCGTCTCTTAACTAGTAAATTCACTTGGATTAATATTGACTCTGACTTTGGTGCTTAGTATTTTATTGCCTCCACATATAAATCTCTTAGCATCATCGATAATGCACAGAAGGTGGGCTAGGTATGTGTTGGATTTTACAGTGGACCGTGACTTATATTTTACATGGCTCATAGAGAATTCTAAAGAAAAGTGATAGGATATAAGCTAGTGCTTGGATGTATAACTGAATGAACCAGTTTAGGTGGGTAAACTCACATCCCCAAACGTAGTTAATGCCAGCATCCGTTGGCGGTGATACGAAAAATTACACCAGATTTCACGGGAGCTCCTACATTGACAAGATGATTTCCAGCACTGACACCACCCCTCCTTTCCCTACCACATCATCCTAAATGATTGTGCAACGATGGTCATCATCCATGATTTTATGGGGACGCACCATAACATAGGTGCAAATTGGCCACATTGGTCATCATCCATGCTTTTATGGGGACTCACCATAACATAGGTGCAAATTGAGTGGAGGGTAGTCATTTCCCAAATTGAATGGGGGTAGTCATTTCCTGGGGGAATGGGATTTTTGTACTTACTGCGTGGGAAGGTAAGGTGGTGTTAGATTTGTTATTTATCATTGCAGTAGTATGGGGGAAAAGAGATAGGGGGTGTGAAGGTAAAATTGTTGGAAATAAGGTGTCTCAACCTTGTTTGGTTTATTCAGTCAAGATTTTCTTACAATCGTTTCACATTGTCAGTGCTCTAAAAATAGAAATAGGAGTTTTCAAAAGATTCCCATATGATAGTATATCATGGAAGGAATATTTTTAGAGATATTATGACAGATTTTATGACATCTATAAGGGTCAAAAATAGGGGAGAATATTGTGGACGTGAGAGCCTAATTTTAGACCAAAATCTTTCTCTTTAATGTTATCCACCTCATGAGAGATTGGGCACATGGTTTTATAAACCGTAGATGGTTTCTTGTATAACCAGAGGTCTATAAATTGAAGGCTTGCAGAAGCAATTGGTGTGGTGAGCTTTGCAAGTACTGTAAAGTTGGAATCCTCCTAGAATTGTTTCTGGTGATACTCCTGTAAGAAACTTTCTCTGCAAGTGTATGTAATCTTGTTATTAGATTTGAAATACATTGAGTGGGATTTTTGAGTGTGGGGTTTTTTATCTGAAAGGATTTTCCCCACGTATATCTAGGGTTTTTGTTCTTTTTATGAATATGTTGCTGATATTTCTGTAACTGTTTTACTATGTTGAAAGTTTTGCATAATATCTCTACTCAAGATTAGCATAGGAAGTTGTTCCATTACTCTTAATTTCCTATCAAGTGGTATCAAATCCTGATCACCTTTGGTTTCAGTTGTGGGTTGTTGGGTTTTTTGTGCTAATCTGGGTTTGAGTGGGAGCTTATGCAAAGAATACTTTGTTATCTTGTTGCAAATATTTTTCAAATGGCAAGCACATTTGGGAGGGTTGACATAGAGAAGTTTTCTAGCACAAACTTTGAAATGTGGAAGCTGAAGATGGAAGATCTGTTGGTTGATCAAGATCTATGGGATGCGGTGGATGAAAAGGTCCATAGGCCTACGGATCCAGTTTTGGCTACAAAATATGATGTAATAGATAGAAAAGATAAAGGTCTTATTAGACTATGTCTTGCAGATTGGATCCTGATAAATGTCCATGAAGAATCCACTTCAGAGAAGCTTTGGAAAAAGCTGGGTGAGATATACCAAGCTAAGTCTCTAGTAAATAAGATTTTCTTGAGGAAGAAGTTGTATTCCTTGAGAATGGAAGAAGGTGGAAAAATATCTGAGCATCTGGAAACATTCAATACGTTGGTGACTCAGTTGAGCTCGATTGGAGTTAAGATGGATGAAGAAGAAAGGTGCCAAACTATGTTGGTTTTGTTGTCAGACTTATGGGACAACCTAGTCATGGCCATTGGGAGCACTTCAGTCACTCTGAAGATGGAGGATGTTGTTGGTTCACTACTCTCCGAAGAGATGAGAAGGAAGGTCTCTCTAACTGCCAAAGAGGCTTTGAGTGTTCAAGGAAGAACAAAAGAACGAGGAAAAGATGAGAAGAAGCGTGGCCATTCCAAGAATGAGGGGAGATCAAAATCCCTTGGTAATTCCAAAGTGAAATGCTGGAACTGTGGTAAATATGGACACTTCTGAAGGGAATGCAAAGAAGAAAAGAAAAAGAAAAAGAAGAAGCATGATTCTGATTCTGAGTCTGAAAAGGAAGATGGAGATGACTTTATTGCAGCTTTGGCCACTCGTGTAGGTGATAATGCATGGTTGATAGACTCAGGTGCATCTTTCCACATGACCCCTAACAAAAATTGGTTTAGTAAGTATGAAAACTATGATGGTGGTAAGGTGTATTTGGGTGATAATTATTTCCTTGAAATTGTTGGTCATGGTAGTATTCAAGTGAAATTTTCTTATGGTAGAATTAGAAGATTTGATGGTGTCTTGCATATCCCAGGACTAGAAAGAAATTTATTATTTGTTAGCAAGATAATAGATGCGGGTGTGCATGTATAGTTTTCTGAAGCAGGTGTGAAAATGGTGAGAGGTGCTATGGTGATAGCAAGAGGAAGTAGATTGGGTAAATTGTACCAAGTTGATGCATGCACGGTTGAGTGCAATAGCACTTTGAATAAAACTAATCCAGTAAATATTTCACTGAAAAAGGAGAGGGTTTCCTCCTCTGCGGATGGTCATGGCTTCTGGGTACCCAAGGGTGCTCTATCTACCAAATCAAAATTACCTGCAGAGAAGACCATGTTATGGCACCAAAGGCTTGGCCACATTGGAGAGAAGGGTTTAAAAGCCCTAAAAAATAAGAACCTCGTTGAGGGGTTGAATGATTGTAATCTGGATTTTGATTTCTGTGAGCATTGTATTTATGGCAAATAGAACTGCGTTCAATTTTACTCGTCTACTCATAAGTCTTCATGTATCTTGGATCTAATCCATTCGGATGTATTTGGTCCTGTTAAGGTTACTTCTATTGCTAAATCAGTTTATTATGTTACTTTCATTGATGATTTTAGTAGGAGAACATGGGTATATTTTTTAAAGAGTAAATTTGAAGTTTTTAGTCATTTCAAGGAATTTAAGGCTATGGTTGAAACTCAAACTGGGAAGAAAATTAAGTGTTTGAGATCTGATAATGGCTGTGAGTACTGTTCTACAGACTTTAACATATTTTGTATAGATTGTGGGATTAAAAGACAAAAGACAACTTTGTATTCTCCGGAGTATAATGGAGTTGCAGAAAGAATGAATAGAACGTTGATAGAGAAGGCTAGGAGCATGCTGATTGGAGCTAGTCTAGAAAAGAGGTTTTGGGCTGAAGATGTTACCACTACTTTCTATTTGATAAAAAGATCTCCTACATCAGTGCTTGTTGATAAAATGCTAATGGAGGTGTGGTCGGGGAAAAATCCTTCAATTAGACATCTGAGAGTTTTTGGCTGTGAGGCATATGCACATGTGCCTAAGGAGAAGAGAACAAAGTTGGATTCTAAGGCTGTCAAATGTATCTTCATTGGATATGGCTATGGTGTGAAAGGATACAAGCTTTGGGATCCTATTGCACAAAAGGTAATATACTCTAGAAGTGTTATTTTTAGAGAGATTAAATCTTTCCCTATTAATTTTCAGCCAGAACAACATAAAGAAAATGAACAAAAAAAGGATGTGGTTCAACTTCCTTCTACACCTGAGAAAGTTGAATCGAGACCCCAAAATAGACAAGAAGTTGAGGAGAGCTCACCAAGCTCTGAATCTTTAGAAGAGGAAGAAGAGGAGGAAGAAGTGGAAGAATCTCCACCTCAGCTTGTTCAAAATTCTACAAGGCAAAGGCAACCACCTGAAAGGTATGGGTATTCTCCTGATGATTGGAAGTGTATATTTGCTTTGAGTACTAACATTGATGAACCGAGATCTGTACAAGAGGCTTTGGGTATGAATGATGCAAAGTCTTGGAAAATAGCCATGCATGAAGAGATGGAAACCCTTAAAAATAATGATACACGGGACCTTGTACCATTTCTTGAAGGTCGGAAACCTATTGGATGTAAATGGGTGTTTAAGAAAAAGATTGGTTCAGATGGAATTGTTGAAAAGTATAAGGCATGATTGGTTGCGAAGGATTACTCTGAAGTTGAGGGTATTGATTATGGTGAGATATTCTCTCCTATTGCTAAAATGACATCCATTCAGTTTTTATTATCTATTGTAGCAGCTTATGACCTAGAGGTTGAACAAATGGATGTGAAAACTGCTTTCCTTCATGGTGATTTAGAGGAAGAAATCTATATGACACAACCAAAGCACTACATGGTAAAAGGTAAAAGCAAGATGGTTTGTAAGTTAAATAAATCCATATATGGACTTAAACAAAGTCCTAGGATGTAGTACTAGAAGTTTGATTCATATGTGTTGAGTTTGGGGTTTGTGCGGTCTAAATCTGATCACTGTGTATATTTTAAATCTGATGGTGATTGTTTCCTGGTAATTACTTTATATGTTGATGACATGTTGTTTATTGGGAAAGGAAAAGGTTTGATTACAGAATTGAAATCTCAGCTCTCTGCAAAATTTGAAATGAAAGATCTTGGTGCAGACAAAACACATACTTGGGATGGAGATTAGAAGAGATCGTGAGAACAGAAAGCTATGGCTTGGCCAGAGTAAGTATGTTTGTTCTATTTTGCAAAGGTTCAACATGCAGGATTGTAAACCACTTTGTGTTCCTGTTACTTTGGGAATGAAGCTCTCCATTTCACAATGTCCTTCATCCCCATCGGAGATGGAAGAAATGAGCAAAGTGCCTTACCAGAGTGCAGTTGGAAGCTTAATGTATGCTATGGTCTGTACAAGACCAGACATTGCCCAAGCAGTGGGAGTTCTTTCTCGTTTTATGTCTAATCCTGGAAGAGTGCATTGGGATGCAGTTAAGAGGGTCTTCAGATATTTGCAGGGTACATCAGAGTACTCTATATGTTTTCATGGAAGAGAAGATCAGCCTTCCCTAGGTATTCATGGTTTTGTGGATTCAGATTGGGCCGGTGATGTTGATAGTAGAAGATCCACCAGTGCATATGTGTTTACTCTTAATGGTGGTGTAATTAGTTGGATGATCAAGTGACATGTTGTGGTCACTTTGTCCACTACTGAGGAAGAGTACATGGCAATTACTTATGCCTATAAAGAAGCCATTTGGCTAAAGCATTTGTGTTCAAATATTGGATTGAAACAGGGAACAATTATAATGTATTGTGACAGTCAAAGCACAATATACCTTGCGAAGAACCTGACATTTCATGCTAGGACCAAACACATTGATGTTTAATATCACTTCGTGAGAGATATGCTCAAGGATGGCATGGTGAAGCTGGAAAAGGTAGAGACAATTGTGAATGTTACAGATGCATTAACTAAGCCCGTGAGCACAAGAAAAATTTAGGTGGTGTTTCGAGTCTATGGGACTCTTAGGCCCCTCGCAGTTGATCTATGATTGTATCTTTCCCTTGGCCCTTACAAGGTATTTGACAAGTGGGAGATTGTTGGAAATAAGGTGTCTCAACCTTGTTTGGTTTATTCAGTCAAGATTTTCTTACAGTCGTTTCGCATTGTCAGTGCTCTAAAAATAGAAATAGGAGTTGTCAAAAGATTCCCATATGATAGTATATCATGGAAGGGCTATTTTTAGAGATATTATGACAGATATTATGACATCTATAAGGGTCAAAAATAGGGGAGAATATTGTGGACGTGAGAGCCTAATTTTAGACTAAAATCTTTCTCTTTAATGCAATCCACCTCATGAGAGGTTTGGCACATGGTTTTGTAAACCATAGATGGTTTCTTTTATAACCGAAGGTCTATAAATTGAAGGCTTGGAGAAGCAATTGGTGCGGTGAGCTTTGCAAGTACTGTAAAGTTGGAATCCTCCTAGAATTGTTTCTGGTGATACTCCTGTAAGAAACTTTCTCTGCAAGTGTATGTAATCTTGTTATTAGATTTGAAATACATTGAGTGGGCTTTTGGAGTGTGGGGTTTTTTATCCAAAAGGATTTTCCCCATGTATATTTGGTGTTTGTGTTCTTGTTATGAATGTGTTGCTGATATTTCTGTAACTGTTTTACTATGTTGAAAGTTTTGCATAATATCTCTCCTCAATATTAGCATAGGAAGTTGTTCCGCTACTCTTAATTTTGTGATACGAAAAAGGGACCTTTATAATGAATGCGGACAATAAGAGAAGTGTGGGAGGAAGAAAAATTGTGTGATTTAGAGGACTCGAAAAGCATTCAAATAATATTATTCCAACTTTAGCTTTGAGTATCAGGTACACCTGTGCTTTATGTTATAATAACTAAAGTAGATATGTATATTCTTGAATGAATACTTAGCACTGGTGCAGTTAAATCTATTGTTATAATTTTAAAATTATTACAACCGAATACTTACTATCATATTTATTTTCCTTCTTCAGTGATTTATTGATGGTGGATGTTGCTAGTTAGTAAACTCTAACCTCCAATCATATTGTTACTTGGTTTTAACCTTGCAAATTAAGATCTGAATTTGAATACTCTTATTATTTTTTATTGAAATATAATTTAAAAAAACATTTATTGGGTTTGGTAGCTCTCTCCTCTAACTTCAAACTACATATAAGAAACCTCAATTTGATCAAACAATTACAAGGTAAATTAATTTTTTAAAAGAAGAATGGTTAATAATTAAAAATGAAGTATATTTTTAAATTAAAATCTAGTGTTAAATTTAGATGTTATGCTTTTATTAGGTAGAGGCCCAACCTTAAAGATTCATGGGTTTGGTTCCTCTCTTCTTTAACTTCAAAATGCATATAAGAGGTCTTAATTTCATTAAGATTAATTAGATAAATTTAAATTATAAAACTCTCAATTTATTAGTGACAGAGCTGCATTATTAATTTTTATACGAGTCTTGATGGTAATAAATGAAATAATGAGAGTAGTAATGTGTTAAATAAATGTTTATATTTGGTTGTGAATATATTCTTAAATTTTTCTTTTGAACCTAAAATTCAAGCTTCATCTCTTTCATTTGCAAAGTGTATTCCCATCCAATGGGATTTATAAGTTCTGTTATATTAACTATTTAAAATAATATTATACCACTACCATGTAGTACAACCTCAAACATATTTTTTACGACAAAATAGTGTGATAAATGAAATCCTTACACTACTAGAATGGGGTTAGGAGATATATTGCATAGAATAGTTTCATGAGGGCTTCTTGTTTTCTATCCAAACATGATCCCAATTGAATTTCTTGAATTTGTTCTTATTTTATTCCCCACATAACATTTTTATTATTATTGGCAAATAGTTTTTTGAAAGGGACTATACCCTTGAGAACAAAATATTCCCCACATAACATTATGTTGTATATACTTATTAATATGTAAAGAAGATAATTAATATTACCTAATATTTGTTTTTAACCTTCTTACATATAATATTAACCATTCAAGGCACTAACATATAATATGACTTTATATGTATCTTGTGTTTGTGTATTCCTAATGAGCATATAATTATGAAAATAATTCTAATTTTAAATGGCCTATGATGTTTATTTGAGGTATAAAATCCATGAGAGAATTGAAGAGGTTAAAAAAAAAATCCAATCATTTGAAGAGACTTTCATTGGAGGTTAACTTAGTGTTTCAAATGTTTATTGGTGAAATTAGGAATCAATGATATTTGGAGTCATACCAATTTTGGCAAAATACTTAACCATTCTTGACAAATGACAAGAAAATTATCATTTGCATAGATTTTAATATTAACTTTTATCTGAAATCTTGTTAAAGATACCATATTCTATTTATATTACTTATGTTCCATCCTTTCGTTGCAAAAAACAAGTACAAGTGGCATGATGGTTTGATGTGTGTCGTGTCTCTACATTGCAAATATAACCTACTCAAACCAGAGTACAAGTGCCGTGTGGTTTAATCCTAGAAAGTTAGATGCCAGAGTGTTGAGCCAAGCACAAGGGAAAATTAGCTAAGGAAAAAGAGCCCAAAAGCATGTAGCTAATGAGAAAATGTTGCATGACACCAAAAATAATAAATTTGAAGAGCTCGTAGCTAACCACGACCTGTCACATGACACCCATCCATAAATCTAATAGCTAATCATGACTTAAAACTTGATACCGAGAATTAGACTAGATCATGTAGCCAATCATGACCCATCACTTGACACCACTCACAGGTGGTCAAGTGTTGGGGAGAGTAGGAACCAAGAAGGGGAAAACATGAAGAGTGGAAAGGAATGTCAAAACCCGTAACTAATTAGAGGTGGCCACGTGGTACCAAACAAAAAACTAATTAGAATCTGACATTTGGACCCTATGCTTAGATGGAAATAAGCCAAAGAAATAACTTATTTAAAAAATAAAAGTGGCAGGGGCAACTACGAAGGTAAATTTGATAGCCCTATGGCCATCATGTGTGCATCACGACTAGTGATTTATATTTTTGGATATAATTTTTTATCGGGGCTCTCACAAGATTGGATTTGTTGGGAAGGTTTTTGAGAATGTCATCAGATGGAATACATCTTAGGCCTTCAAGGTTTTTTATTTTTGAGTAGATTGCAATCAAATATCCCCTAGTCCTTTTATCACATTAATTTAGGTCTAAAGCAGGTTTAGAGCTTGAGTGGGAGGGGTCACAGAAGATTGTGTCTCCCATTCGTCAAGGTACCACTCATTGCACATAGTCTAAAATTTCAAACCTTAGCACAAGGATCATGTAGTTGGGAGCTAGATTGGCCACATTCATTATTTATAACCACATTTTACCAAGAGTTTTGGGTTGCAAGGATTCAATTTTCCCTCTCCTCTCTCCTCTATTATTCTTTATTTCTATAAATGTAATAAAAATCATTGTATAAGGGGTCACCTCTTTTAGCTGCAAGTAAGTGTCCCTGACCTCTATGTTGAGCTTTTGCAATGCATCTAATGAATATCCCCCTTCTTCTGTAATATATTATGAATAGTTTATCATTGATATGATCTTGATTATGGCTTATTTTTTCCCTTCATTGTTGTGTTATTGTCTCTTTTCCTTTTATTCATTATCAATTATAATGTGTGTGGATTATAGTTGTAGGGTTCTAATTTAGTCTCTTTTATGACATGTAGAGAGTGGCCCCATATATTTTAGTGCATTACCATTTTTTTAGTTATTTCTCTCCCCCTTTTCGCTTGTAATGTTAGTTTAGGTGGTTAGCATTATGATTTAATAGGATAAGAGTTGGTTTTTCCTAGAGGGATGCCTTAAAGGAGCCAAGGTCGCACAACCTTGGAGTGACTCCCAATGTTGTGATAATTTTTCTAGACAACAACTTTCAGGCACACTTGGTAGGACCTAATTTATGTTCTTGTGAAGAATTTTTGTGTTATTTATGCAATAATACATTTTTTTGATTCTTAGTTAATATTTTAGTGATGGTCTAGGTCCCATTTTATTTTGGAAGCATACACCAATCACCTGATGACTCTACTGGCCCATGAACTCATTATTTTAAATGCAAACTACTCCCTTCATATCCATCAATGTCCTAATGTTTTTTCACTTCCATGGATCATGCTAGAGATATTTATTTCCCTCATTGGAACTCTCCACATCGTTTTCATGAAAAATAATACATTCCTCCCACTCCCTACCTTGTCTATAACCAAGGTTTCCTTGAGTGTCAGGGTTATATACATTTTCATAATGGACATGCATATGCACCAAACTAAACTGATAGAAATGGACATCCTATTAAATGTGGTCAATTTTAGGGGAAAGAGTATGCAAAGGTTGAAGGTAGATTCATCCTAAATCTTGAGGTGTAGCATAAGATACAATTCATAGAGGAACACTTAAGGAAGGTGCAAAAATTGATTGCAAAAATGGAGATTGAGCAATCTAGTCCAAATTAGCCTTGTCAATGGGGTAGCACTTTTCCATGCTCATATAGTCCCCCCTACTCAACCATTTGGACCATTACAGCCGTGTCATCCTAGAGCACATGTTTTCCCCTCTTATTTTAACTTTGATGAAGTTTCCATTTATCTCAAGTAGGATGGTATACCTCCACCATCATTTGGATCCCTAGAAACTCAACCTAAGACTCATGCCTTCCCTCAATTTTTGAGTTCTCATAACCCCCTTCCCTTGTAATATAAAGCTCATATAGTAGAATCCAGTATTACCTTCCATTTGAAATAATATTACATTTTTCCCCTATCCCTTGAATTTAACCATGGCCTACTAGGTTACCTCAAATTGTGCACTATTGCCAATTTTGAGGAACCCGAACAACATGATGAAATCAAGCCTAATCCTCTAGTTTCTGTGTAGATTCAAGATCAAGATAAAGATAGAATTATCCAATTCATTTAGGGAGGAAGCTTGAGGATTTGGGAATCAAGTAAGAGCATCTGCAACATTTAGAAGAGCAAGTCGTAGAGGTGGAGATCAAACAAACTCTTCTTCAAGATATAAGTGGAAACTAACCTCTTATAAGTACTTCATGTCCTATTGAGATTAAATTCATTAAAGAAAACCAATAAATAAATATCTCAGAGGAGAATGAAACTCAAACTAATGAATAGGTTTCAACCCATCCAAGTGGCCCGTGCCACTGAATATGATATAATAAAGGTTGTAGAAGAACATGTGCATGAGCTTAAGACAAAGGAAGGAGTTGTTTCCCCTTAAGCTCAAGAGGAATTTCATGAGCAAGAGGAATTCATTCATGATTTTCTCATTAAAATTGAGTGGGATGAATAGGAATACACATACCCTACAAAGGAATAGCTCATGTCTCCAAGCCTTGTCAATGAAGCTAAGAAAAAAGAAGAGGAAGGTGAGCAAGATAACTTTGTTGAATGTAATAATCCTAATTTCTCTACATGTCAAGAAATTGTTTGTATCCTTGGAAATTGTAATGATGGAACAGTAAGAGTGTGTTTTGGACATCAAAATTGATCAAATGGAGCTCCAAAGGGATGACGATGAAGATATTGAACATGTAAAATGTATGTTTCCATCTGCAAATCAGGAGAGAGAGAAAAATAGTTAACACCTTATGCGAGAGTTGATTTGGGGGACCACAAGATGGATATGAAGAATACATAGGTAAACCAATTGGTAGGGACTCCCAAGGCTTGGAATACTGTAGCCAGTGAAAATCATATTCTTGAGTTTAAAAACCAAATGATCTAAGAGTAGACTTCAAAACATAAGTAAGACTAACTTCTAAACCTTTAAGAATTACGCAAGTAGATAGAATGATCGATGATGATGAGATGATAATTTTTCTCGAATTTTTTCTATAAATAGAGAACACGATTATTTATAACAATTTTCTCTATCTGATAACATCAACCATGGTCGATGTTATCAATTGTCTAGAAATAAACTCTAAACAATATTGACCATGATCAATGTCTCTGACTCTAGGTAATAATTGATCATGGGGTCTTAGTGGAAGGATCAGAAGGATGGAGGAAGCCTCTTGAGATGATAAAACGGTCATCTAATGGAGGTATAAGTGTGTTTGAGTAGATATGGAAGTGATAATAAGGAAATGTTGTAGGGAGGTTGTAAAAGGATAAATGACACTTGCAAATGATATCGTATCTAAGGAAACATGGACTGCATATCAAATATCTCTCACAAGTACCACCCCTTACCCCATCGCCCCCACCCATTATTTTTGATATATTGATTACCTCCCCTAATCCTACCCCCCCCCCCCCGGCCCTTCTTGGTGATATATTGAAAGATATCACTTAATGGATGTTAATGTGCTAATGGTGACTACAAAGAGAAAAAGTCAATAAGAGTGAAAATTAAGGTGTTTACACCGATCCTCCTGCTAATAATTTTCCTTGAATTTAGAAATCTCTTGCATGAAATCAATCATCAATTGATTGAATCAAATGTACACTCGAGCACTATGAATGAGTAAAATACCTTAAATAAATGGAATGGGATCAAACTGAATCAATCCATAAATTGCACACTAATTCCTCTATGAACATGCACTAGAAAACATGTAAATATGATTCACAACATGATTGATTTTGTTCCCATTTTTAAATGTACATAACAGATGCATATAAGGTGGATTTCCACCTATGCTCCAAAATGATAGCCCCATTTAGGAATATACCTTTTGAACTAGGCTACTTCAATACACTATGTTGATATGATTATGATTTTTAGCACAAACTAAAGCATATTTATTCCAATTACCATATGCATGTTTGGCCAAATGTACCATATCGCAGTGTTGAACTACTCTTCCACCATAGTTTATTTTCCACCCACATTTGAACAACCTTATTGAAGAAAAGGGACTCTTATCTAACGATCATATGTTAAATATTTTCCACATATATGAAGCTAGAATAAAGGGATGGGTACAACAATTGTTATTTCCATTACTAAATGGAGAAGTTGGCTTCAAACATACATGTCCCTATGAAGGTAGTTTTTATGATATTTCTTCAAAATAAACTAAAAAAACAATTGTAGATCCACTTAAATGCAAAAAACAAAGAACAATTCCAAAGATAATGATGCACAATTGATAAGTAAAGTGATATGACACAATCAAAACATATGGCATTTCAAGGGAAAACGTCCAAAATGGAAAATAATAATGAATTGAATTTGATAATATAGCTAATGATGATTTTGGAAATCATATTTTTCTTTATTTGTTGACATGATTAAAAGGGGGAAACCCTATAGTCCTAATAAAGTAAGCCAAAAGAAACCTTTAAGACGAATGGACAAAAAGAAAAAGGTTATGTATGCCTCAAGTTAGTGACTTCATATCGTTAATACATTTATGAAAATAGAATATGAGGGGCCTAACATGCTCATACCATTCATAAAAGTGTTGTCGTCAATGGTAAGAAAATTTGGACATTCTTAGATGAATTTTTTATATTCCCATGTTGTATCTTCCCTAAAATTATTCCATTTGATTAGACATTTTGGGATGGCTGGAATGAAAAAAATATTCACTCTATTGTCGATAACCACCTATTATTCCATGATGAAATTTCATTCTTCATCTACCTCTTGTCACGCCATCTACATTGAAATCCTATTATGAATGAGTTTGTTTAAGGAGACATAAAGTATATGATGATTTTTTGAAGAAGGTGTGATCTCTAATATTGAAGCCACATTAATTATAATCTAGATAACTTTATAGAGGCCATGAATTTTTTTTTCTTTATTTTGGTTCTTACATTTCTTTCGTGACATTTTGTGTAAGGTTGAAATATAAGGAAGGTCTAATATCCTTCTTTAAAATTTAAAATGCCTTACTTGTGTGTTGACCACCCTCTTGTGTGATCATATTTTGAGCTAAAACTAAATTCTCGTTAAGGGATCAGAGCATTTATTGCTGGTTTTGAATATGATACATGGAATTGTGATGGCCATATAATTAAAAGAGAGTGAATGAAAGGGGTCACCATATGGAGCCTCAAATGGTGTTGCGTTGTAAAACATGGTGCTTTACCCCCACTCTATCATGGAAAACCATTGAGAATTTTTTTCTTGTTTGTTCATCTCATTTTGGGATATAAGATGAACTATTTACTAGCTTTGTGCCCTATGTAACAAATAGGTAAGTTAAAATTGCAAAAAACGTCTAAATGGCCGTCAAATATAACCTCAGGATTAACGATTTTGATGTTGTCGTTGCCTCGCTGTACTTTTAACACTCAAACATTCCCTTCCATCAACCATGATTTTGATGTTGGTTATGATCCATTCACCAGTAAGATATGCTCGTCTCTCATCTAGAAGGTAACTACAAACGAATCTTTTATTTATTTTCTAAAAACTCCAACCTTAGCAAGAAAGACACGTGTAAATCTGTAAGTCTCCTAAGGATGCTAGCAACTTCGAATCAGAAATGAGATTTGATGCCGGTTCTGGATGTTTTTTACTATTTTAATAGTTTTTGTTTGGGGTAAAGTTATCATTATCACTATGAACACATTCAATATAAATATAAGATTAGCATTACAGAGATATTTCAATAACATATTTTATTGAAAATATGTTTATATTGAGCATATAATCTGACACTTGTAAATATAGCTATAAAAATCAAACCTATATGAATAGAATTACGTAATATAACGAAAAATAAACATTAAAAAAAACAAAATTGATTAGTTCTTTAGTTTTAACCTGTAATAACATCATAAATTTTTGGTTTAAACAAGTGGATACAAACGTTAAATCTCATCCCTATCTGGAATTAACATAACAATACTGCTCAAGCATGTTTTCCAAATATGGAAAAAAATACATAAAACAAACAATAAAACCCGTAATCAATAAAACCCGTGTATTTGATACCCACAGTTTGTCAAGTCGACTGTTCTGTCCACCATGACGACAACCCTAATTGGTAAAGAGGGGAACGTACCCACTACAAACAACGACGTGACCTATTTTAGTCACAATTTTCCTAAGCGCGATTTTTTGTAAAATAGAATACTTACAATTTTTTGTTCCGAGGCACAAATTTTGACAAATTTCGAACTTGATCTCACCCCAAACACATCATTCGTTGAACCTTTTATATCATCATTCATGATACGCAGTGGGTACATTTCCACATCTGGGTCCATCCCAAGTTGGATTTTTGTGGGTACGTAACAAGCCCTGGGTACATCCCGAGTACAAAATGCCCTTCCGTACACCATTAATACGTGCCCAAGCTTTTGCTTAGTACGCCAATCCAATACCCATCTAAAATTTTCTTTTAGTGAAATCAAATAGAATAGCTAACTTGAGGGCTAGACTGGAATCTAATTTCAAAGCTTTTGTTAATGTGTCTAAATCTTATTACACGAATGCATTCAATTTATTTTGATTGCAATACTTATTATTAGTACTATGGCAGATTGACACTACAGAACATATCTGTAATTATAGGCATTGTGGCATGACTATAATCCATTCAAGCATTTATATATTTGTAGGATGTATGATGACATGCTATATATAAGGTCTATTTATTGTGGATCCAGCCTAGTCTTGTTGCTCATACCATGAGGTCGTGAGTTACTCCAAGTAGTTTGTAAGCGCCATAAACAACAATGAACCTTTTTGAATTATCATTAGAATCTGATTTGCTTTAAATTTAGGTTATGCGATTATTACACTTTGAGGTGAATGTTCAATCCCCTTTTTATTCTTATCATACGAAGTGAAGCATCATCTCAGTGCTTAAAATGCATTATATTGAAGGAATGGATAGAACATTGAATCCATGACCTAATTAAGCCCAATTCAATGTACTTTATACTTAGAGAATAAAGTGAATTATTACTATATCTATTATGACCCTCATCTATCTTGAATTTTGTAAAAGTGTTTAACACAAAACTCAAGGTCTTGGGCTATTGGTGAGTTACAAGTAGTTTGTAATCATCAACCCAAGTTCCATTCCCATTGAGTTCATTGGATGCTTTCAATAAGTGGCCATGGGGATACCTTGAGGTAGGGGTCAAACTTCTCCATATGGACCAAGTAGAACATAGCGGGGCACTCTGAATGTGGATCGCTCGGCAGACATTAAGGACCCAAGCCCACCCCCATGTCTCACTTAGAGAAATTAATCCTCCACCACTCCAGTTCATAGCTCTGGTGTAATAAAAGTGTTTACCATAAAAAAAATTCCAATGGGGTTTAGGTGGATCGGTTAAGATGGATGGTTGTGTCCAGATCCACCCAGGTTCAAATTTTGCTAGGCATGATCCCCTTCTAGGATAGTTTACCGGTGGTGGTAGGAGTTGTATCACCGGTACGTTGCGGCAGTTATCGGCAGTTGGCAGGAGTTGCATCATCGATGGTCATGGTTCGTGGCTTCGGCTAGTGGTTATCGACGGTGGTAGGTATTTGCATCGTTGGCATTAACAATCGGTTGGTGGCTCTAAAAAATAGCGGCGGTGGCAACAAAATTACATCATCAGTGCAAGCTTCATGGTCGCATGGTTTGTGTTGGTTTCATTGTAATATCTTGTCTGAAGGACATTGTTGTAGGGTGGGGTCCCGTCAACCCTCTAGTTCATAGCTCTGATCAAAAGTGTTTATCAATAAAAAAATGTTTTCTAATGTACCTTTTCCTATACAGATATTTGATGATAACCTGAGTGCATATCTTTCTTATTAAAGAAGAAAACCTTTTAATTGATCCAATAAAAGTAATATAAAGTTTTAATTTAAGAGTGAGCTTATTGAGTTTCTTGTAATTCATGCACATTATCCATGATTGATCCAAGATTATTTTAAATAGTGACCCTCGAGGATGAACGGGTACTAAGCTAAGACGAACAATTCTCAATTCCAACATTTTCTTCATCTATTATTTAATTTCTGAATTTGTACATAAGTGTCTTCGTAAGCCCCAATGTTAAGAGAAATAATTATTAGATTCAACTCAATATTATGATCACAATATATGGTTGGAGGTAGGTACTTGGATTCTAGAAAACATGTTGTTGATGTTTTATGATTTCTTGAATCTTGTGTTGGATTTGACTTTCCGCCTTCTATGCTTATAGAACACATTTTTTTACAACTACATATGAGATCCAAGTTTTGTAACTTATCCATCATATGAAAGGAAATTATTTAGATTAGAGATGATTATATCCCTACAAGATTATCATTTTTTCCATTTACACTAAATTCCATGAATAGGTCCTAAAAAATTGAAGGATATGATGCCTTACTATTTCAATCATTACACTCCTAAAATTATGTCTTTTTCTCCAAAAGGAATGGAAATTTTTGAGTCTAGTTGATAGATCACTATCAATAGTTTTATGTGATTAAATTTTCCCCCACAAGAGTTACTTTTTGTCGAAAACCATAACATGAAAATTAAAAACTAGAAATAAAAATTAGTTATATTCATTTACTAACATATAATTAATGAAGTTATGTGTACTACCTATATTGACCAACATTGTCAACTTCCTCCTTGTGATATAACCTACTGGTTTGAGCATTGGTGTTGTGTGATGTGTCCACCTTTTATTGGGGAGAGAGGCTAGTTATTTTACTCTGAAGACACACGTGCACGTGCACACATGCGCGCGCACACACACACACACACATGCACACATATACATAGATATTGGACATGTTTTTATAAAATGTATTGGCTAAATTTATGTCTCTTCATCCTCTAGTTTAAAATTGTGTGAATATCATAGTGGCATGATTTTATTGTAGAATGTGTAAAGATATCTTCATATAATTATTAATGGTAGTGGGTTATAATAAATGAACATCATGCTTAATGTGATCATTAATCCCATTGATATGGATTTAGATTCTTTAATAATTTCCCCCCTCCAAAAAATAATCATAAATTGATGGAAATAATTTATTGGAATTTCATTGATTATCCAGTGGTGTCATTCCTAGGGTTCAAATTTTAAATGTAACAAGAATATGGTGATTTCTACATCATCTAGTATATTATAAAGCTTAAAATATTGTTCCTTTAATTTTCTCCAAGAAGTTTCATTTGAACCAAAAAAATTATAAATCTCTATTTTGGGAAAGTGCAATATTTTCCCTTTGAAGTGATACCCCAACCCTTGTTTTTTATTATTCATGCCATGTTGGGGTGATTTCTAACAGGAACATAAAGTCTTGCACTAGAACAAACTACACACAAAAAATAACTAAACACTTCACAATATGCTAGAATATTAGTTAATAAAAATCCGAAAGGTATCAACTAAAGCACAAAAATAACAATAATAACCTCATTATATGATAGAATTGTAAAGATAAAACACATGCGCTAAACAATAACATAACCATATACATATTATATATTAAAATGAAAAGATGCATCCAACACATAGCTAAATTAAACCATAGTCTATTTAGTTTGTACAAGAAGACTAAATTATATATTAGAGATCAAATTACATCATATTTCATGTGTGATACAATTACAATATAATATACTATAATATAATACAATAGGATTTCACAAATATACAAAAATTCATACCCTAAGCTCCAAAATTGTATCCTTCATTCAATCTTAAAAGCACATAAGTTTTGTAGATTCACCTACTCTAGTCATTCATAAATGACGATCCCAAGGGTGTATTTATCATTTCTATGGACCCATGGACTTGCTAGCTACGTAATGGTTAGTTAAAATTGTTAGCCTTCTAGATAGTTCTATAAGGTGTTTGGTTGGAGTTGAGTAATCATGCTCTCTAGGGTTATCAATTATATTCATGTGATCATGTATCATCTATAGGTGTTATGTGTCATAAAAAACATTTCATTATTTATATGGTGTTATTAAAACCTATACATTGTTATGCATGTCTCATCTATGTGGGAACTACATAGTTAGCTTTGTCTAGTGTTCGTCTTCTCCTACTTTTATACTCATTTCTCATATGCAACATGTTTACACCCTAAAAATCTATGTTTGATATTTTTATGTGAGGATGTAAGCCATGTTCTAGGTAGAATATATTGACTAAATTAATCCAAATTAATCATACAATCCATAATATAACTATTAATATAGACGTAAATAAATATATAATGATGAAATGATATCATAAAACATAATAAGAGATAAATAATTAGTTGTATAGATAATTAGATAAGTGATCTACATGTACAAACTACAAAAAATGGAAAATATGAACTTGAAAATTATTCATTCCTAATATTTTTCATGGAAACTACTTATGTACAACATCGTACAAATTTTATGATACGATGTAGTATGATATATTCCTACTTTGTATGGTTTTGAACCTATACACAATGGGGTTCTACATCTTAAATTTTATATCACTGGTTTGGAAATGGTTTTATTTTCCTAACACTAGAGTTTTTACACATTTGAATCCACCTATAATGACCTACAAAAAATAGAAAAATAAAACAAATTACGACAAAGTTCATGAAATGATTAGATAACAAAATGTGGAATACGTATGTGGGTGAGGTTGGATTGACCTTGGTAGTCAACCCATGCTAAATCAATCCAATTGTTTTATTACTTCCCCTTGAGTGGGAGTCAACCTCTTGTAATTCTCTTAGTGTTTGTACAAGTAGTGTATAAAATATATGTCAGTCTTCCATGTTTACCTCATGCCTCTTGAAACAAAGAATAACATGTAACTATATATAGAGTATATATGTACCCAACACAATAGTAATGTAATGCGATGTGGTTCAAATGCCAAAACTAATTCCCTTTGTCCCTCAAATGCTTTTACAATTCTTGGAGTGACTTTCTCTTACTAAGACATATCTCTAATACCTTTGAATTCTTGGAAAGGGAGGAACCCCTCTTGAACTTAGTTTGAGTGTTTTAGACCTATGTGGTTTATTCTCTATATGATGTGCAACTATTAGAACAATTCATGAAATTCCTTGTGTTGTAGTTTTAACATTTTACAATATGAGTTCTTGAGAATGCCTAATGAGTCATGAAGTGCATTTAAATTGCTTATATAGGCTTTGGTAAGTTAGTTATCACACTAACACTGACCTAGGGAAGATGAAAAGAGACACAAGATTTTTAGATTAAGAAGAGATTCATTAGAAGAGAGAAGATATGACCATACATGCTAGACCATATCGTGGTACGATCTAGTCCTATGCTATATGATATTATATAGGAAATTAATGATGATAGAGTTGAAGTGTAAGAATGATTTCCTAGGGATATATTGCTACTTTATATAATTAGTATTTCTTGAATGAAGGATAGAGAAATGTGTAAGTATTACCAAGTCATAAGAGAGAGAAGGATATGTGAATGTAGCTTAGAATGTTATCATTTTTCTTACCATAGGAATAAATCCAAACATATTATTTCTAAAGGATAAGTTACTAAATTTGAGTATCTAAATTTTCAATGAAAATTATATACTTGTTGGAAAACCATACCTAAGTGTGCACACATAATTTTTATTTTCTTGATAGTTGTTGTCCTTGCATTGGTGTTGGTATGTTCCATGATGAAACCTCTAACATAGAGTGTAGTCAATATCCATAGAATTAATCGAACTATAACTCAAATATAGAAAACATATGTAACTTTTAAAAATGAATTTATCCATAGTAAAGTAAAGATATGTAAAACATGGAAAGAATACCCCTATCTTCTTTGATTATGAAGGATCTACGGTTCTTTTTATAGTTGTGAATTATGATTTGTGTGGAGATGATGAAGGATTGGGGGTGATCAGTTTCCAATTTTTTCTGAAGGAGAAGTTGAAGTAGCAAAGGACTTGAGTTTGCATGAGCCAACACTAAGAAAATTTACCATATGAAATTTTTCTTAAAGAGACTAGTAAAGAGGGAAGAGAAATGTACATAATATCTATCTCCTGTGATATATTTACACAAAAATAAATATGACAAGAAAGGAAGAACAACATAAAAATTATGTAGCCAATTTGATATGTTCCAAGCAAATAGACAACACGGATGTAGCCATATCTAGGCCTACTTTTGTAAAATGTGTAAATTTGAAAGGGAGAAGATGGTCGATGACCCCATTATTTTTTTTAATAATTGATACTTCTTATGTAAAGTCTGAGTAATGAAAGGGATAAGAAGGAAAATTCCCCAAAAAACTTGTATTTGTAACTATATCTAAGTAACGTAGTAAATAAGAAAGGAATTATTCAAACCCCTTATATTATTCTCTAAATTTTTTCATTTGTATATGAATATATACCAATTTTTTTTAAATATATGTAGGAACATGAGAATGATGCTTATTTGTGAATTTTCCCCCAACACAAAAACATCCAATTTGGGCTATAACATACTACAATTTTGTCCCTTAGTGGATGATTTTATACCATGTGAATCATGTTGGAGCTCAAAATTACCTGTACCTAATTAATGAAGATCCAGGGCTTTGAGGAAACATGGGAGTGTCTCCAAGTTGTGGGACTTGCTCTTGAGACAAACCTCTAGAGATGGTTAGTTCCTTTACCTACTCCTAAAGCTAAAACTACTCCTACACCAAGAAATGAAATTATCTAATCCTATTTTAACAATCCAAAGGACCATGGGTAGAGAGATATGTGTGAAATCAGAAATCCTAAACTAACATAAGTGATAACACCAAGAAGAGGGGGAAAAAACTCTCAGATGAGTGAAAATGGGAGAAAATTTAAAGAGGAGAGGGCAGACATGAATGCCACAGTCCAAAATAGCATTCAAACTCACATTTCCATGGAACACAATAGAAATAAAACCTACATAAGGAAATAATTATACACAACATACCACAAGTGTAATAGAGAGGAAAGATAATGTAATAAACACATGATAGGGTAGAGAATAGCCATAAAACACATATTTTATTACTTCAAAAATATGAACATTCCATTACAATGAAGGAAGAAGGAAAAAATCACCCTACAAAGGTCCATATTTGAGGCCTACAACTCAAAATACATATGCAACACTTGTACAATGGTGTACTAGCATTCTAATAGGGTTCAGCCTTTAAAAATGAGCATCATTCTATAATATATATATATAATGGAAGAGAAAGGAGGGAAAAGAGATGTAAACTCAAAATTCCACCTTCAACCACCAACAACATCCATTGAATATCTAAAAATAAGCATGGGAACCCTACCAAGACCTTTCCCCCATGATAATTTGCTTATAGGAGAAGGAATGGGCACCAAACCTCATCAAATTTGGTAGTTGAGCTACCTAGAACTACTTTTTTGATGACGTAAATTTGTTTCCCATTTTCACCCACCTAGCCTCACCAAAATCTATATTTATTTTTTCCATGGTGAATTTCATGATGAGACCTTTTTAAAAATTATAATTTTGTGAAATTTGGAGTTGCATAGTGAAAGTTATGTCCATTAGAATTTCAGGAGCTTGGGAGGAACTAGATGAGGTACCTTGTGGGTTGTAACAACCCGCTTTAATGTATTTTGGTATTGTGGATGATATATGGTGTGATCGAGGAATGTGAGGAACATGGGCACTATTCCTTGTGTGTTACGCAGGCCCACTTTAACAGATTTGATTGACGTTATGTCCTTTCCCCACTTCACTGTCGATTAATTCACTCGATCGGGGAACCGAAGAAATGTGGGAACATTTCTTCTGTTCCCCTAGTGCCCAAATCACCTACCTTATATCTACCCCTTTTACTATGTCGGTCAATTGACAAATCCAAGACCCTATGGAATTGTTCCATTGGTTCCCTAAAAAGCTGACCCAACTGACCACAATGTCCCAACTGCTCCTGCGGATGATACGACAATGCATAAAATAAGAGGAACAAAGTAACAATTACTTTTGTTCCTCCAAAGGCTAATTTTTCCAACTAGGAGAAAAAATTATCGAATTTCTCATTTTTAGATAAGTATGGAAATGGAGGATCTTGGCAAGGAGGAGAGTAATGTCCAAAAATTTATTTTCTCCATTTTTGATCAATTTATACCTAACCAAGTCCAAGAAGTAGTGTAAGTTATCAAAATAATCAAGGAGGGAATATGTTATATAACAGTTTGGCAACTCAACAGAGTAATCTTCCTTATAGATGAAGGGATCAGTGGCCTTGAAGTATCCATTAGACGTGGAGTCATCCTGAAAAATATGAAAACTAATCTAAAATTAAAATTCTTACCCTTGAGCCTTCATGAAGGAACTGCTTGGACTTGGAGTTGTTTTGGAACTGATCGAATTGATTATTTTCACCATAAGAGTTGCTCAAAATCTAATTTAATAAGAGTGGAAAACTAAAATAAAGTTGATTCTCCTCTCAATTTCTCTAAAACCCATGAAATAAAAATGCATTAGTTCCCTTCTCCTTCCTTAATACAAGTTTCCATGGAATCCTTCCTCTAAAATGCATGATCTATTTTAAAGCCAGTTTATTGGGTGTTTTGGACATGCTTTGTGAAACCAAGATATGATTTTAATTACTTTGCATTTGATTTTGTGAGATATTGTAGCTAATCCTTAAACTTTGAATTTGTTCCCACCACATACTTTCTCTCAAAATCCTGAAAAAACAATTTGCAATGAAAATGCCACACAAAAAAACATTGTGCAAAGCACTTAAGGAAAAGAAACCTATACTACCAATAAGACAATGTGCTGAAAGCACTTAGAGGAGTAGAAACTTTCTACTTTGTACAAGATTCAATGAAACAACTTAATGGGAATGTTTAAGATAAATCCCATTGGATTTGTAATGAATTTCCATCAAGGTCAGACTACTCAAAAGATTTGGTCTTTTTGCCAGCACTAATGTTATATGGCCCACTCCAAATTACATCAAACTTAGAGTTCTGCCTCGGTTTAGCTCTATCAGCATCCCATTTTAAGACCAGGTCACCATGATCTGAAAAATGGTGTTTATTTTTTTGGTACCATTTTAATTTTTTGGATATTTAAATCTTCCAATAAAAATTTGATCAAGAATTATTAACTGAACCACTTTTGGGTGTTTTGAAACCCCAATTTTCAAATTCACTCTTAACGATCAATTTTCTTTTTAAAATACAACAACCATGATTTAATTGAATCTATTACAAATCCATTAAAATTAATCACAAGATGATTTATTAGATGCACTCAATTTGATTTATAATCCCAATATTGATTTGTGTGTGTGTGTGTGTGTGTGTGTGTG
Source organism: Taxus chinensis (assembly GCA_019776745.2). Taxonomy (NCBI): domain Eukaryota; kingdom Viridiplantae; phylum Streptophyta; class Pinopsida; order Cupressales; family Taxaceae; genus Taxus; species Taxus chinensis. The sequence goes on from CM034157.1 coordinate 350,212,147, forward strand.
TGTGTGTGTGTGTGTGTGTGTGTGTGTGTGTGTGTGTGTGTGTGTGTGTGTGTGTGTGTGTGTTTGTCTGCTATGGATTATGGATTGTCAAATTTTCACTGAATCCATTTCTAATCATTCGATTGCTTTTCTTAATCAATTTAATGAATTCCTTTTACTGAAATTTTATCTGATCAAAAAATTCAAACAACTGAAAAATGAAATCCACACAATTTGATTATGGAGTTCACCTGAAGGCTACGTCTTCAGATTCACAAATTGTGATTTGATCTATTTAATCCAATGATTTAAAATTCATCACCTTCAATAATGACAAATATATATTTATACCTATGTTTTTAGAGCTTATAAAAAATTGTAAACTTTGATTTCTTGTTAGATATTTTCCACAACTTCACCTTTGGTTCTACAGGTTCTCCAAAGTGTCATTTTCTATGTAATTATGTCCTTTCATGGAAAAATAAGACTACCATAGTCTTCATCTCAAAATTATGAGAAATGTTTCCTCTTACATCGAGTTCTAATTCTGACTCTAAGTGATCCGAAAATAGGGTTTTCTATAAATAGCTTAATTTTGCCTCTACACAGTCTCTGCCAAAGCCTTTTATAAGTATGATTGAGCTTGATTTATACCTTGTTGAGCTGCCTTAACAAGTTAGAGGGTTGTGTTTTCTCATATCCATGAGGTCATGGGCTCGACCCACCCCTCTAATTTTTTCGCCGACCATTTTGCAATTTATGGGCCTTGTCCCACATTCTTCGTGTGTTGGGAGGATGGCATGTTTATGTTTGGAGGGTCCGCGTTTATCACCCATGGCATAGGCCACACCTTGGCCTTGTGGTTGGCCACACAATGTTTACGAGTTGTGTATGTTTCAACAGCCTGAGCTTTCGGCAAATTCGTTGGATATTGGTTTGCCATATGTATAGGTGTGAGTGCTTAATTGTTTGAATTTCCCATGAGTTTGGCCAAGTCCTTAGGTGTCACATTATGTTTGGCGCAATGTTTGAGTTGCCCACAGAGCCGAGATGTTAATGTCGATTTGATAGGTGTTCAGACTATATTATAATCCATCTGCTCAAATGGCTAAGTATATAGTCTTCCAAGTTATAAGGAAATAATGCCGAATTATGTGGAAGTTTGGCCCAATCAATATGGAAACCAATATGGCCCAAAGTGGAAAACTCGTCGAGTTAAGAAATAGCTCGGTCAAGCTATATCCTATACAATACAATCCTACAATACAAAATGATTTCCTAAAAATAACAAAATCACACATTGGAAAAGTGATAGAAAAATGTGATATATATATATAAGCAATATTTTAACGATGATATAATGAGTCAAAGGCCAAGGCACCCCTCTATTAAAAGAGTGTGTCGAACTTGGCTGAGGGTCCCCAGCCAACAAATAATGGGGCCCACCAATTTTTCAATCACATGTCAAAGACTGAAGGCTAAAACACAATTTAATATTTTACCCATTCTGTTCACTTCTGCCACATATCACGTCCTAATTAAACCGTTGACCAAGTTTGACCAATTCTTTCCAAACTTTGACCTACGATATATTTTGTGTATGAGATCCATTTTTTGAGTTCTTCATATCATCGGAAATCTCTCGAGACACTCTACAATGCTACAATGGTTTAGAGAGATTTAGGGAGAATTTCTGCTCAAAAATATCCTCCGTATCACTCCTCCCCAGTCAGACCATTTTGTCCTCAAAAGGGAAATTTACCCAGCTGAACTATTTGAAAGATCATCTACACATCACAAACATTAGAACCCATTTTATAGCATGGTAATTTTCAAAAATTACAATAAATTGATAAGCCATTTAAAAGTAACAATACGCATGGCCATTACTGCAACTAATATGAGAACTGAAACTGCCATATTCCTTTGTTGTACTCTGATCCTGCACAACTATCATATATGCAAATGTAACTTGTATCACATCTTGTTAGTGCAAAAATTGTACATACTATTTGTAACTATGTTTGATAGTTACAAATATTTAAGCCTAAAATTTAAAAACTTATAACCTTTTCAATTATCATGAATAGCTACAAAACGTCTGTATAATTGTTACACATACAAATAGTGCCTACATGAGACAATTTTCACAACAACAACATACTAAATAATTTCCAAAAATAGGCATCTGATCAACTGACCATGCCCATAAGAAACATTGTACATGTTGTTAAAAATTAAGTTTTCCAAAACTGCCAAAAAGAGAAATTACCCAAGTATGTTAAACTTGTCACCTGGATTTTCCCTTCAGGTTACTTCACCAAATCAAATCAAAAATCTAATTTATATGTTATGGAAGGTGAAAAAACTCTAAGTTTGGATGGTTTCCCTACTTTCTTTTTCCAAATGTATTGGGATATTGTTAAGAAAGAAGTGGTTATAGTTGTCCAAGATTTTTTTCGATCTGGAAGCTTGCTCAAACAAATCAATCATACCTGTATTTCTCTCATACCCAAAAACCCTAGAGAAAAATATCTAGGGGACTTCAGACCCATAATTTCATGCAATACTATGTATACACTAATCTCCAAATTACGGCTTTCAAACTAAGGGAGACTCTTAGTAACTTCATTTCTCCTAATCAAGGAGCCTTTGTGTTGGGTAGACAAATTCTGGACAACATAATCACCATTCATGAGATGATCCACTCTATTGAACTTTCAGGTAGGGAGGCTATGATTGTTAAGTTGGACATGCAAAAATCCTATGACATGATTTCATGGGATTTCATGTTATCCCTTTTAAATCATTTGGGATATCATCCTCACTTCATCAAAACAATTCAAGCTTTTTCTAAATACCCAAATTTTTCTATTATTATTAATGGGAAGCCAAATGGTTTCTTCATCTCAGAAAGGGGTTTGAGGCAAGGAGATCCCCTGTCACCCTTCTTGTATATTATTGTTGCTGAAACCTTGAGTAATTTATGCTCTAGGGCCCGAGTTGAATTTAACATGGAGAGTATTAAAGTGGCTCGTGGTGTTGAAAATAAATGCTTGCAACATTTTGTCGATGATATAGTTATCTTTGGACAAGCTATTGTTCAGGAGGCATGGGTCTTCAAAAACATCACCAAACAATATGAATAAGTTACTGGACAGAGGATTAACTTCAGAAATAGCTCTTGGGAAAAATATTGGATCAGCCATGACCCCACACAGAAAGAACTAGAGAAAACACGTTTAAATCTTGCAAACAGGTCACAGAAGGACTCAATAATGGAGTGGTGGGGCCTGCGAAAGACTAAATGACCCTATGCAAAAAGAAAGAGAAGAAATGGCTCTGTCAAGTGAATCTGTGTCTTAAATCTATTTAACAGGTTACAGGTGGGCTCAGAAATAGAATAACAAGGTCAAAGAAGGAGGAGCAGTGTCACAAAGAAGCCAGGAGCAAGAAAGAGAAGAAACGGTGAAGATCTGAAGTCTTCGGGCTCAAAACAGTTCAGAATGAGTCCAAAAATTGACTAAGTATGGAGGAGACAGAGGAGAGAGCCACGTGTCAGCAATGCTTCTCCAAAGTTGAATCCAAAAAGGGAAGCTCAAATGAGTGCCAGGCTTCCACGTGTCCAGAGCCCCAAAAAGTTGCATGACCGTTGAAAAGTCTTCGACTAGGAAGGAAGGTGCCAGGTGTCGGCTCAACACAAATCCAAAATGGGAGCCCAAGGTGGAGACTCAAACTCACGCCAGCCCTCCACGTAGAAAATGGTCAACAGAGGTCAAAAGGTGGACAGGGTGGGCCTAAAAAAAGGCTAAGTATAGAAGTACTGGCAGGGACTGCCACGTGTCCAAGCGGCGCATCTCCAAGGGTAAATCCAAAAGTGGAGGCTCAAACAAGTGCCAGTTCGCCACGTAGCCCAAGGTCTGAAAAGGTAAGGGAGAGGTCATTGAAAATTCCAAAGACCTGGAGGCTTCCAAGTGTCAACCCAACTCTCCTTCAAAGGAAAATCTTGATTGGGCTTTCAAGCGAGCGCGGAGCCTCCACGCGTCCAGTCTTTAAAAAGGGGACAGATTCGGGTTGAATAGTCAATGCATGGTGGCAGGCCGGAGTGGAGAGTGCCAAGTGTCCAAACGGTGCTAACTCAAGGGTTGAATAAAGAGAGGGTTTCCAGACAAGTGCCAGACTGCCGCGTGTCCCCGGTCAAGAAATATGACCCCGCCGAGCAAAGGACTTAGCCAAAAAACATAGAAATTGAGCAGGTCTAGTAGGCGGAGGAAGCCATGTGTCAGCCCCACGCCATTCCAAGAGAAAAATGCAGAGGCCACCCTCAGCCAACAAGGGTGCAGTGCCAGCCCTCCACGTGTCCCATTTTAAAAAGGGGGCCCATTTTTCAAATTGGTTTTCCCCGCCCTTTTGTACGGACCCGATACAAACTTTGAAGGGGCATATCTTTCGACTCAGGGCTCAAAATATTGCAAATCTGACACCGTTGGAAAGATCTCAGGCCTTCGTCTATGCCATGGAGATCTGAAACTTTAAGTTTGGGGAGGTTAGGTGGGAGAAAAATGGAGAAACATCTTCAGGGCCATTAATGCAGGATCTATTTTTTCCCCAACAACCAGATCAGATTCGATCTGATCCACCGTTTCCTCCTCCTTCGAGGTGCCGAATAAGAAATTGATGCAGTCAAGACAGATTTGGGGGTAGATTTTGTGGGAGGCATTAATAGCAGTGGTTGAGCTTCGAACTGTTTTTTCCCTTCTCTCTCTTTCTCCCCTCTGTGTTGAATCTATAAAAGTAGGGTCGAAACTCATTGTAAAGGGTTGGACATTCTTTTGTTTTTGCAGGCTCCCCTTTCCTTCTGGCAAAGGAATTCATGGAGTTCAGACCTTCCATTTAAATTGCAATATGTTTCCTACCTTCTGGCCATTTGTAATGCATTGTATCAATCTACAGAGCAATAAAACATGTTTGTGATTGATTTTAGATCCTTTCTTGTCTCCTTTTCTCTCATCTGGTCTTTCATTATAAATCTGGTTATCTGTGCTTGATTATTGTATGTATTTTGTTGGTTTGTGTCTATCAGCAAAACTAATGTTCATCATTCCTTTGGTGCATCACCTTGTAGCTTAGTTTTGATTTCTTGTATTCCTTTTATCCCTGTCTCCTTGGTAAAACTTAGATTAGGTTTAGGAATAGGTCCTCTGCAAGTTTCCACGTATGCACCTAAATAGAGGAATAGGAACCAACCTTTAATCTGGAGAGTTTTCCCATTTGCAAAGTCCCACACTTTGGGGAAAACTCAATGTTATGTGAATCACACCAAATGAATCTACCTTAGAAAAGTAGATCTGATGACTCATTTGGGGGTGCTGTGATTTTGCACTAACAGTTTTGGCATGCCCGGTGGGACCAAGAAGTCTCCATCTTTATTACAGTAAGATTGATGTGCACTTGTTGTGATTCTAGCTTTTAAGAAGCTTTTAAGAACTACACATCTGGTGACTCCAAAAGGGACAGAATCCACTGGTTTCAGTAGTCCAAGTTTCCCAAGTTCATGAGAAGGATACAAACAAGGTCAAGAACAAGAGAAGAAGGACAGTTTGTACACCTACACTTGTCTCCAGACAGAAGGAGAAGAGGAAGAAGAGCCCAGAGGTCTCTATCTCCACCAAACAGAGCCTTATCAACACCTCCTCCTAGTAGGCCATTCTTTCAATCAAGAAGGGTGCTCAGGCTGATCAGGATGGCACAACCAAATCCTTATGTCAATTTCACTGGCAGCAGCCCACTCGCTCTGAATGCACAAAATCCAGTCCCGGTGGCAGCATTAAAGAGCATCCCATATTTCACTGGAGAAAACCAGACTTCTCCTGGTGACCACGTTCAAGACATTGCAAATGTCTGTACAATCCATGAGATCACTGAGATGGACATTGCAGTCAAGTTGTTAGCCTCTTCACTCAAGGGTAAAGCTTCACAATGGTTCAGGAGCCTAGAAGCAGGCTCTATTCAATCTTGGGACCATCTGTGCAGAACTCTTCATGACCAGTTTGGAGAAAAGGGAGATAACCTATCCTTGTTGGAGCAACTGACAACAATCAAGAGAGCTCCGAATGAGCAGTTGATGGATTTCAACCTCAGATTTCAACGGACCTGGGACAGGATTCCAGCAGCAGTAAAGCCCACTAATGAAGGTGCCTTCTTATACTTTCTTAGAGCTTTAAATTCTGATATTGCTTTAATGATTCAGTCAATGGGGGGCACAACCTTACCTGCAGCCTATAACCTTTCCATAGGAGCTGAGAATCATTTAATTCAGGCTGGAAAACTTGCTCCTAGGCCATCCATGCCTCTATACCTGAATTAGGAAACCCAAGTACCAGCCAAACACCCACATTAGCTCCTATACCTACTCCCAGGAGTCAAAGTTCAGCTGAAGCCTCCACCTCATCATCTAACACCTCAAAGGAGCTTCAGGAAGTTATGAAACAACTTCAAAACCTAGGGAATGAGTTAGTAACCATCAAAAGACAGCAGGCTCAGAGTTCTAGGCCATATCAGCCTCAAGCTCAGTATCAGGCTAGACCCCCGTATCAGCAAAATAGACCACCAGCCCAGGCTGTAAATCAGAGTCAACACCAAGGAAACCTCAAGCTGCTAGACCTTTTAGGTCATATGATCCAAACACAGCTTCAACATCAAGGGCATTGGTTCCAGCACAAAATAACATGGCACAAGAATATGATTGGTGTTTCCCATGCAATCAATCGATGTGCTTCAACGGTGCACTAAATCAGGCTTTGATGGTGCAAACCATTGGTGTGTCACAAGAACCTAGCCAAGAAGAAAATCAGCAGCAAGGAGCTCAGCAAGAGGGACCTCCAAGTGAAACTATGCTTGTCAATTGGCAAGCTGAAGACTTCTGTGGAATGAATCAGACTCCTTCTCAAAGTATAGCTGCCAATACACGGTCCAAGAAGAGAAATATTGGAGAAGGACATTCACCAAACTCAGGTGATCCTCAATCCTCCATTGCTCCACAAGGTATTGGCATTCAAAATACAACTCCCAATATGCAGAGCCAATCCAAGCCACCTTCCAAATCCACTCAGGCACCGGTTGTAACAACCCATGTGCAAGAAAAAAATGTGCCAGGGAAGGGGCAGCAGAAGGATAGCTCATTTAATATCATTGAGAAAATGAAGAGGACAAGTGTGAACATTTCACTATGGGAGTCACTGGCCATTCCAGGGCAGAGGGATCTATTGCAGACTGCCATGCAAAATTGGTCAAGCTCAAATCAACCCCCTAACCAGCAAGAGAAAGTGCTTACCAATACAGCTCAACCTGGGGGAAACCATCGAGAGCAACAAGGTAAGAACCTGAGACCTCCTCCATTCTATGTTTCATTAATCATTGGGGATAAATTGGTGCATAATTGCATGATTGATTCTGGGGCAAGTAGTTCTGTAATGCCCAAACAAATAGCTGATCAACTGGGTCTCCAGTATGAAGTCATCTCTAGAGGGGTAGTACAATTGGATGGGACAACAGTGACAACTATTGGAATCATCAAGGATCTGAGCCTCACTCTGCATGCCTGCCCCAATGTGACTGTATTGCAGAACGTATCAGTCATAGACTTGCCACCACATTTTGCATTGTGTTTGTCCAGGGACTTCACTGCCAAAATTGGAGGCTATTTGTCTACTGACTGGTCACATATGCTCTTTAGAACAAGGTATGGAGTGAAGGCCACAATCAGATCTGAGCCCATAGTGGATTATCACATTGAGTCTTATGTGCCTAGCCCAATCAATGCAAATTGTTTGGCTTTTGATCAGGAGGACCTCCTAAACACTTGTGAAGTAGATACCAAGGTGGGGTGTATCCCAGACCTGACTCTCGATGAATGGGTGGTCAAAAGACATGCTTTTGATCCCTATAAGGAGATGGAAGAATCTGAGCTAGGAGTCTACTACCTGCATGAAGAGAATCATCCTCTTCCTGACATCATTAAGCCAGAATACAAAGATGACAATGAAGTATGGAAATTGTTCTTTGATGGCTCGAGAAGTAGACAAGGAGCCAGAGGAGGAGCTATGATTGTGTCCCCCCAAGGTATGAAATATTATTCAGCCTTCATTTTCAAGTTTTCCTACTCAAATAACACTACAGAATATGAGGCTTTGGTTCATGGATTGCATTGGGCTAGAAGATGAGGAATCAAGAACCTGCAAGTGTTTGGTGACAGTGAACTAGTTGCCAATCAAGTCAAAGGACAAAATGCTGTCAAGAATGACCTGCTCAAAAGCTACAAGAATAGGGTATGGGATCTCATTGAGGATTTTGAAGCCTTCAACATTGTGTCCATACCCAGGAAGGAGAATGAAGCTGCTGATAGGCTTGCAGCAGTTGGAGCAACATTTGATGTGGTTGACAACATCAAGAGGGACAAAGGACAACCACATATCCATGTGATTGTGAGGCCAGTAGTGCCAGATAACAACACATGCTGGTAGGTGTTCGAGAATGATCAGCAGATCATCAATTTTTTGCAAGAGGAAGCTGAATTCTCAGCTAGGAATCAAAACAGATTAGAGCAGCAATATGGAGATCAAGTAGTGCAGCTGCATACAAACAAGCTTCCCAAAGGCTTAGTGACATTGGAGTCTATCTTCAATCCTAATGATCAGTTTCGAAAAGAGAAGGCTAACATACAGATCAAAGGAGAAGATTCAGAGTCAATTCTAGTTGGAGAAGGAAAAACACTTCAAATTGGCAAAGTGGCCACCGAGCAAGAAAGGTATGAATTCATGCAACTTTTCCAAGAGTTTCCAGATGTATTTTCTTGGAGCTATGAAGACCTAAGAGGGTTCAATCCGAAGTTAGCACAACACACAATTGAACTAGATCCAGCTGCTAAGCCCATCAGGAAAAAGTAGAGACCAGTCAATCCACACATTGAACCTCTGATGAAGAAAGAGCTAAACAAGATGATAGAGGCAAGTATCATATTTCCAATCAAACACTCAAGCTGGGTTGCAAACTTGGTCCCAGTCAGGAAGAAGAATGGAGAGATTAGGTTGTGTGTAGACTTTCGAGACTTGAACAGAGCATCCCTCAAAGACCACTACCCACTCCCCTCAATGGAGCAGATCTTGCAAGTGGTGTCTGGATCAGAGAGATTCTCTCTCCTAGATGGCTACTCAGGGTACAACCAGATAATGGTGAAAGAAGATGATCAGTTCAAAACAACTTTCACCACCAAATGGGGCACCTATGCCTATAGAAAAATGCCATTTGGATTGTCTAATGCTGGAGCCACTTTCCAAAGGGAAATGGATATGGCATTCAAAGGGTTGATCAACAAAATAGTACTGATCTATCTGGATGACATTACTGTGTTCTCCAAAAATGCAGCAGACCACCTTTTTCACCTAAGGTAGGTGTTTCAAAGGTGTAGGAGATTTGGGGTATCATTGAACCCTAAAAAATGCATATTCTTGGCCCATGAGGGCAGGCTTCTAGGCCATATTGTGTCAAAGGAAGGTTTGGAAATTGACCCAGAGAGAGTTGAAGCAATAAGAGCATTGCCATTGCCAAGCCATAAGAAGGCTCTTCAAAGCTTCTTAGGAAAAATCAATTTTGTCTGCAGGTTTGTACCAAACTTTGTTGCCCTTGTCAAGCCAATAACGTTGATGTTGAAGAAGAGTTTGGCATTTAGGTGGAAAGCTGAAGGAAAAGAAAGTTTTGAGGCCATCAAAGAAGCTATATCACAAGCCCCAACTCTCGTGAATCCATATTTTTCTAAGGACTTCATACTATATGCCTTTGGTGGCAGTGACACAATTTCTGCAATCCTAGTACAACAGAACAAAGAGGATACAGAGCAGCCAATTGCTTTCTTCAGCCAGGGTCTGGAAGATTATGAAGTGAGATACTCCTTCATCGAAAAGCAAGTCCTGGCAGTGATCAGAGGTTTAAAGAAGTTTAAACATCTGGTTTCAAACAATAAAATCCAACTGTTAGTCTCTCATGCAGGAGTTAAAGACTTCCTTCTCAGCAAGGATCTGAATAAAAAATGTGCAGGATGGATCACTCGTGTCATGGAGTATGACATTGAGATCAAGGTCACTAAGCTGGTCTGTGGGAAGGGATTGTGTGAACAACTAGCCTCAAGTCAACAAGATGAAGCAAACAATGAAAAGGAAGTTGTTTTTGTTCTACAAAATAGTCAAGAGGAAGAAAATGATGATGTACCCACTCCTTGTTGGACTCAGAACATGGTGCACTTCCTTCAAATAGGCATGTGTCCTCCAGAAATGAGTAAAACAAAAAGGAGACACTTCAGACTACAGGCCATCCCATATGTGCTTATTGATGGTGTCTTGTTCAAAAGGGACATCAATGGTGTTCTGTTAAGATGCATTGGGACAAATCAGATTGAGAGAGTGTTACAAGAGTTCCATGATGAAGCAGCTGGAGGCCATTTTTCTCCATGGGTGACAACACTCAAGATCATGAAGGTGGGTTATTATTGGCCCAGGGTGTTTAGTGACTGCTATGCATGGATCAAAAAGTGCAAGAATTGTGCATTCTTCAAAGGCAAAGAAAGGCTAGCAGCACTTCCATTGCACCCAATTTCAGTTGACCAACCATTCATGCAATGGGGATTGGATTTCATTGGGGTCATCAATCCAAATTTGAGCCAAGGCCACAAATGGATTCTGACAGCAACAGACTATTTCACCAAGTGGACCGAGGCAGTGGCACTCAAAGAAGCTAATGAGTCTAGCATACTAGATTTCTATGAAGGGATAGTGACCAGATTTGGAGTGCCAGCCACCATTATATCATACAATGCATTGGCATTCATAGGTTCCAAAATCATAGGATGGGCCATGAGGAATGGGATTTACTTGAGCACTTCATCAAATTATTACCCTCAAGGTAATGGCCAAGCAGAGTCCACAAACAAGAACCTGCTAAAGATTATCAGAAGAACTCTGGATGAAAATCAGAGAACTTGGCACATGAAACTCAAATCAGCCTTATGGGCTGATAGGACAACACCCAAGAGGTCTACAGGAAGCTCTCCATTCAAACTTGTCTATGGGAAAGAGGCAGTGTTGCCTATATCACTTGAGTTGCCAGCATTGGAACTCATGAAGCAACTGGAGATGTCTGAGTTTGAACCAATGGAGGCCAGGTATGCAGAACTGATGGAGTTGGAAGAAACTAGAGAACATGCACTTCAAACAATGGAGAAGGATCAGGTCTCAATCAAGAGATGCTTTGACAAGAAGGCAAGAACAAGGACCTTCCAGGAAGGAGACCTAGTTTTGAAATGGGATGCAGATCGGGAAAAACCAGGAAGGCATTCCAAGTTTGATGCCATTTGGAGTGGCCCTTACATGGTCACAAAATGTAAAAGTAGCAATGCTTTCCAATTGTCTACATTGGATGGTGAAGAGTTACAGATTCCAGTGAATGGAATCTATCTTAAACACTGCTACTAGAAGGAAAGTTCTCACCTTGTACATATTAGTTTAGTTTCTCATTCCTCTAAGTGCTTGTGCACATTGTCTTGTCGTAGTTTAAGTTACTTTTCTCTGAAGTGCTTCACATGCTCTGCATGTTCTACTTGGAGCATGTATGATTTCAAATTTTGTATATAGTTGTGGTGTTGTTTTGTTTCTCTTGCACAACCCATTCAGAGACAGATGAAGCCACATGTCAAAACAAATTTCTACTCTCAGAAACCATCATTTGAGATTTCTTATGAAAATTGAGGGTGCAAATAGTTGGGCTTGTGAATCAGAGGCAGGATCAGTATCAGACCATCATTCTCGACTCCATGCCCAATGGATATGACAAGGCAATTGGTCTTTTCATCTAGCAGGAAGATACCCCTGTGAGTCACCAAATTGTTATCCATATTTTTCCCCCGGGAAAAATATTGGATCAGCCACGACCCCACATAGAAAGAACCAGAGAAAACACATTTAAATCTTGCAAACAGGTCACAGAAGGACTCAACAATGGAGTGGTGGGGCCTGCGAAAGACTAAATGACCCTATGCAAGAAGAAAGAGAAGAAATGGCTCTGTCGAGTGAATCCATGTCTTAAATCTATTTAACAGGTTACAGGTGGGCTTGGAAATAGAATAGTAGGGTCAGAGAAGGAGGAGCAGTGTCACAGAGAATCCAGGAGCAAGAAAGAGAAGAAACGGTGAAGATTTGAAGTCTTCAGGCTCAAAACAGTTCAGAACGAGTCCAAAAATTGACTAAGTAGGGAGGAGACAATGAAGAGAGCCACGTGTCAGCATGGTGCTTCTCCAAAGTTGAATCCAAAAAGGGAAGCTCAAATGAGCGCCAGGATTCCACGCGTCCAGAGCCCCAAAAAGTTGCATGGCCATTGAAAAGTCTTCGACTAGGCAGGAAGGTGCCAGGTGTCAGCTCGGCGCAAATCCAAAATGGGAGCCCAAGGTGGAGACTCAAACTTGCGCCAGCCCTCCACGTAGAAAATGGTCAACAGAGGTCAAAAGGTAGACAGGGTGGGCCTCAAAAAAGGCTAAGTATAGAAGTGCTGGTGGAGACTGCCACGTGTCCAAGCGGTGCATCTCCAAGGGTAAATCCAAAAGTGGAGGCTCAAACAAGCCAGTTTGCCACGTAGCCCAAGGTCTGAAAAGGTAAGAGGGAGGTCGTTGAAAAGTCCAAAGACCTGTGGAGGCTTCCAAGTGTCAACCCGATGCTCCTTCAAAGGAAAATCTTGATCGGGCTTTCAAGTGAGCGCGGAGCCTCCATGCGTCTAGTCTCAAAAAAGGGGACAGAGTTGGGTTGAATAGTCAATGCATGGTGGCAGGCCGACGGAGAGTGCCAAGTGTCCAAATGGTGCTAACTCAAGGGTTGAATAAAGAGAGGGTTTCCAGACAAGTGCCAGACTGTCGCGTGTCCCCGGTCAAGAAATATGACCCCACCAAGCAAAGGACTTAGCCTTTTATTCCAAAGATGTAAAAAAAACATAAGAAATTGAGCAGGTCTGGTGAAGGAAGCCACATGTCAGCCCCATGCCATTCCAAGAGAAAAATATAGAGGCCACCCTCAAACAAGCGCCAGCCCTCCATGTGTCCCATATTAAAAAGGGGCCCATTTTTCAAACTGGTTTTCCCGCCCTTTTGTACGGACCCGATACAAACTTTGAAGGGGCATATCTTTCGACTCAGGGCTCAAAATATTACAAATCTGACACCGTTGGAAAGATCTCGGCCTCGTCTATGCCATGGAGATCTAAAACTTTAAGTTTGGGGAGGTTAGGTGGGAGAAAAATGGAGAAACATCTTCAGGGCCATTAATGCAGGATCTATTTTTTCCCCAACAACCAGATCGGATTTGATCTGATCCGCCGTTTCCTCCTCCTTCGAGGCACCGAATAAGAAATTGATGCAGTCAAGACAGATTTGGGGGCAGATTTTGTAGGAGGCATTAATAGCAGTGGTTGAGCTTCAAACCTGTTTTTCCCACTTCTCTCTCTTTCTCCCCTCTATGGTTGAATCTATAAAAGCAGGGTCGAGACTCATTGTAAAGGGTTGGACATTCTTTTGTTTTTGCAGGCTCCCCTTTCCTTCTGGCAAAGGAATTCATGGAGTTCAGACCTTCCATTTAAATTGCAATATGTTTCCTACCTTCTGGCCATTTGTAATGCATTGTATCAATCTGCAGAGCAATAAAACATGTTTGTGATTGATTTTAGATCCTTTCTTGTCTCCTTTTCTCTCATCTGGTCTTTCATTATAAATCTGGTTATCTGTGCTTGATTATTGTATGCATTTTGTTGGTTTGTGTCTATCAGCAAAACTAATGTTCATCATTCCTTTGGTGCATCACCTTGTAGCTTAGTTTTGATTTCTTGTATTCCTTTTATCCCTGTCTCCTTGGTAAAACTTAGATTAGGTTTAGGAATAGGTCCTCTGCAAGTTTCCATGCATGCACCTAAACAGAGGAATAGGAACCAACCTTTAATCTGGAGATTTTTCCCATTTGCAAAGTCCCACACTTTGGGGAAAACTCAATGTTATGTGAATCACACCAAATGAATCTACCTTAGAAAAGTAGATCTGACGACTCATTTGGGGGTGTTGTGATTTTTTTTGGAATACTAGTTTTCATTCTAGAAATTTGTTAATTAAAGGGAGTAAATGGAATCTTAGGGATGGTACAAGGATTAAATTTTGGGAATATCCATGGATTAAGGACAAAGCCCTCATAATTGAGGAACCATGGAGTTATCTTTTTCATTTATTCATCTAGGAAAAGGAGGAGATGGTTTGTATATATTGGAATGAAGAGAGGAAGTGGATCCAACTCCTACCTCCCCTCACTATTAGGGGAATTTACATCCCATTAGTGAACTTAATCATCTCTTTAAATACTATCACGTCCCTCAAAATAGAGCTCAAGATGAGTTAATTTGGAGAACCATGGACACTAGGGAATACGGGGTCAAGTTAGTCTACTTGCTAGACTTTGAGCATATAAAACCCAATATATATTGGAGGAATATCTGGGATAAAAATCTCATTCCAAAAATCAATATTTCCCTTTGGAAATTTTTTAAAAGGAAGATCCTAACTGTGGAGAGGTTAATAAAAAGGGGGATGATAATCACTAATAGATGTAGTTTATGCAAATGTAATGAAGAGTCAATCTAGCATCTCTTCCTGGAATGCTCTTTCTCCTTTCAAGTCTTCTCTGTGATCTTCAATTTTTTCAAGATGCATATGGTCCTCCCTGAGGATGTGGTCCTTCTCCCATAACAATATAGCTTCAATTTCCAAAATGAGTTGATTAAAGAAATTAGGAAAATCGCCCTCCCGCACACCTTATGGGGTTTGTGGATTGAACAAAATAATAAGATATTTAGGAACAAAACCTCAAGCCTAGATATGGTTCTTGAAAGGGTGAATCAATCTCTCAAATAAAATGCACAAATTTTAAAGCCCAAATTATCTAAGGTTTTCCTAGTCTGGGAAAGAAGTATTCTCAGAAGCCTGAATATTACCCCAATCATTCTTTTGAAGTAGAAGGTCACCCACAAAGTTAAATTGTTGAGACCTCCTGATGGTTGCTTTAAAATCAAATTTGATGGCTCCACCAAATAGAAGGATAACTCTACTGGAGGGAGGTTTGGTTCATGAATGCCTCAGAAGATGTCTTGGAGCCTATGCACGCCCCATCAGAAATCATACCAACAATTATGTGGAAGCCAATGCCATGCTTTGGGGCATCATGATGTGCAAATATTTGTGATTAAGATCCATCATTATAGAATGTAACTCCTTATGTGTCATCAACGCTCTAAAAGATCATACTAAGTGCAGGTGGAAACTTATCAACATCATCAAGGAAGATCATGTGATGTTGGAATCATTTAACACGGTGGACATCTTGCACATCTTCAGGGTAGCTAATAAACTTGTGGACGTGCATGCTAATCAAGGCAATGACATGTCAGATCTGATGAGGTGGCATGGGACAAATATTCCTTGGAAAGGAATTATAAAACTAATAGATTATGACACGTCTTTGGAGGTAGTGTAATAATGGTTTTGAAGGCTCACACGCTTGGGATTTCAAAAAGATCTTCTTTTTTGGGAAAGGCTACGATTCATTTACGTTGGATTTTATTCAATTTTTTTGATATTGGTGATTCCATTTTCTTTGACCTCGAAATGATAAGGTGTGCTTGGAAAACAATGGGAGGCCACAAGGTTAGAACCACTCTTGCTTCTTTCCTTTTCCTAAAAAATGACACCATTCTGTGAAAGCTTCTATGCAAAGGGGGATTCTCCAAGTTCATTCAACGTCTAAAAGGTAACGACCATGCACTCTCTGTTGATTTTGGAAATGCTTGGGTTGAAGGGGGGTTGAAATTAGGGTTACTAAAGAATCCATAACTAAGATAACATGGCTTATTATGGATGGTCTCAAAATTTATAAAGACAAAACTCACAAAAAACATGAGATATCCATTTTTTTCAAACCCGATGAGCATATTGTTTCCTATAATGATGAAATCGTACTCATACTTTCCTCCCTGAGCATTTGGGCCGACATGTCTATCCTTGTTGTCATGAAATACCTGAACTCTGGAAGGTAAATTTAGAAATATTTTCTTTTATCATCTCTCCATTCTAAATCTCTTCCATAAGAATCAAAGCTATGAGTTTGGATTTCTTCCTTTATAGGTCCCCGCTATCCACTATCGCTGACTTTAAAAATAATAAATTTGATGTTCCTCTTTCATCAAGGTTGGATCCTCTTATTAGTGTCAAAATGGAAAAACCATTATCCTTTCTCAGCCTTTGAATGCTGGTGACCATGAATCTGACCAAGAAACACTTACATCTACCTCTAAATGCATGAAGAAATTTAAGGGGAAAGGCACCCCCGAAGGGATTATCTGAAAATATTTACAGCCTAAAACATGTTGCAGTTCAAAATGTGGTTGAATTAGATCTAGTAGTAGGGAGAGATATTTTGTGTCCTGGGAAGCTAGGCTTATATATGTTGAGATCAACTGTCCAATACCATTCTCATGATCAATAAGAATATGATCTAGGAGACTGAAGCAGTTCCACCATAAAATTGAGTTCCAGAACAAAATAATTGGGGGAATACAAGTATCAATTCTGTCATGAAGGAACAGAGGGTTTCTATCCTTCAGGACCAAGTAGCCAAAGTGGAAAACATAGAAAGCATAATATGAGACTAGCCCTTAGTAGTACTTAATAGTGAAGAAACCTTGAGATTATGAGATTGAAAGTAATTATTGATTCTAAGACAATGGAGAACACCCAGACTGAGGACAAGGAGGAGAAATTTCCTAAAGAAGCATAAGATTGTGGACACCCAAAATGTAGAAAATAAGGAGAAAAGACCTAAACGTGTGATCATCAAAGGTTTTTGGTAGGAAGGATAGCGGGCCGTGTGTTGGAACGCTACAACAAGGCTAAAGAGGACTAATAGTAGGCCTTTTGTTGTCCTTTATTATTTCCTTTGGACTGTTACTTTTGTTTTCTTTGGTGGTTATTTTTTTCTCTCAGAAAATGTAATTGTTAATATTCAGACATGGTGTTTTTTGGCTCTGTATCTGTGGCGGCTCTATTGTCAAGCCTTTTTTGACTTTGTCTCTCTGGATTTTTGTTGGTTTAAATTTTAAACTGGCTCCTTTATATGTACAGGGTTTTTTGGTCCCCTCAAAGCCAAATTTTTTTATCTTATCCAAAAAACAATATTTAGTACAAAGACAATATATCCAAATTTTCTTGAAAAATCATCAACACAAATCATAAAATATTGAAAACTAACATGAATCACTCTCATGGGTCCACAAATATCAGTATGCATTAGATCAATCTTACATGGAACCTAAAATGTACTCATCTAGAATGGTTCTCTATGATAATTTCTTGTCAAAAATGTTAACATTTATCTATGTCATGTTTGAGAGGTGGTATTCCTCTCACTATATTATATTGGCAAAGTGTGTCAAGATATCCCAAACCAATATGGCTAGGCCTTTTGTTCCATAACCATGTTGAGGGTGTGTCCTTTGCCATAATATCCTAACTATCTCTTTGAAAAAAATAAAGCTAGAACATACAACCCAAATTTGAATCCCGAGAAACAATATTGGATATTCTCGATTTATCTCAAATTAAACAAATCTTCTTACCTCCATTACAATTAAAATCCACCTTGATATTATGCTCCATTAGTTGAACGATTGATAGTAGTTTCTTTTTCAAACTAGGGACATATAACACATCAATTATTTTATAAACATTTTTTCCAAGATGTAAATAAATTTTACCAATACCTTGCACATATTAGGAGGCATCATCGCCCACTAAAACATTATTTTTTGTGGTTGTGTCACTCAAAGTGAAGAACCAATTCTTTTGTCAATTGATGTGCCAGGTTGAACCTGAATCTCCATACTGAATAGCATTGTGGGAAGATAATTATTAATGTGACTGAACATCATACAAGAAGTATCCACCATTAAAGTGATTTTCCTACTCAACAACATTTCCTTATTGTTAAGGATTTGTTTTCCTATTCCGCTTATTTTATCCTTGTTTCTAGTTTTGTTTTCCTTGATGTGACTTCTGATTATTATGTTTTTTCCATTAGATTATCCCTGATGGAATCCATTATGCCAACAATATTTAAATTCATGGCCCTTACGATCACAAATCAGACATTGTATCTGTTATTTATTCTCTTTTTGATTTTGTTGACTACTCTTCTTTTGAGATTACTTAGAATACTTGAATGGTTTCATCTCTTTCTACTATGAATAAAGAGAATGTTTTCTTATTATTATTCTACATACATGGAATCTTCCTATTGCGGTATATTTATCAACTTTTCAAAGGTTTTTATATATCTCGTGACATTCAAAGTAAGATCTAGTAAGAGGGGCTAGTGTACTCAAGATGAGGGGGTATGAGAGAGTAATAAATTAATTCCTAATTTAATGCTTAGATTGATCCACAAAAAGTTTTAAAATGTTGTAAAAATGACTCAATTTTCTCACCACTTTTTAATTTGAGACAATTAAGATGACTCTGTAGGCGCATAATGGTATCCTATTTTTGGCCTTATAGATTGTGCTCAATTTTTCTCACATATATTTGGTCATTTTGGAATCCCAAATGTGTAGTTGCATGCAATATCATATTGCAAACAAGATGATCAATTTATCGTTTTGATTAGATCTATCAAATAGACGTGTAGTAGCACCTACTTCTGGTTTCATGAAAGAGCCTTCAACAATAGGACATATGTCTTCAAATTCCAACTAATTTTTGACTTTAGTCTTCCATAAAATATATTTGTCTCCCTTTAGAAGCTCAAAATCTATCAGAAAACATTTAGGATAATTTGTAACCATAATGGAGGTTGTGGGTGATAGAAGAGGTTATTATTTCTTCTCTATAATTTAGAGGTATAATGCCAAAAATGTTATTTTTATAGCTATATTAGACACTAGATGTAGTATTCCATGTAATGAAATAATTTGTAACCACTTCCCAAAGGCACCTAATACACGCCCATGCACACGCACACACACATGCATGTGCACACACACGCACACGCATATGCACACACACGCACGCACACACACACGCACACACACGAACCCGCACGCGCATGCACATGCACACACACACACACACACACACACACACACACACACACACACACACACGCTTTTTTTTTTTTATTTAGTTGTTTATGATTAAAAACTCAAAAAAAAAAAGTATTTTTTATGAAGTTTAAAAGAACTTAAATTTATGCATATATATTTAATGAAAATTCAATTTTAAAAAAAAAACTTTTAGCTTCTTGGCATGCACGGTTTGCAAGAAATCAATGAATTGTGTTTTAGAGGCTTTAAAAGGGAAAAATTAATTTTTTTACTATAGTTTTACATCTCAAAAAAATTAGGGGATGTTGAAATTTTTTAAAAAGGTATTTGGATGCCATGATTTTAGAAAATCTTACAAAAATTTAAGTCCTAACTCCTTCTGGTTTGTCTAGTACGGAATTAGCTATAACTTTTAGGGTAAAAGATAGAAACATTGAAAACATGAGTTTTAGGAAGAATTTTTTATTTTTTGTGTGAAATAAACTGGATAAATAGAGACTGCAACCAATTTTCATCATTTGAATCCTCCTATTTTTCTATATATAAATTAATTGGTTTTTCAAGTAGACTATAGGAAAAAAACAATTTTTGTAAAGCTAATTTTTTTTCTAAACTTAAAAAATAATTCTCAACTTAATTTATATGCACATTAATAAAAATTTAATTTAAAAGTTGTACAAAAAAACTATGTCAATGAAAAACATATGTGCATGTAGATTTTGGAGATTTTTTCTCTCCACTTAGGAATATTATTTCTATTTTTATTATCAATAGTAGTTAAATGTATTCTCTAGGTCTTATGCAGGAGGTAGTATCTGGGTGACCTCACTTCCCAATAACAAATTCTCCATCTTTTAAATAATTATGAAAATAAATTATTGTTATTACCAATATTGTGTAGCAACCATGTGGTGTGGAAAGACAAGGGTTGTGGATATGAAAAGCCAGGGGAAAATATGGATCTCTCTCTTGCTCAAAATTCACAGGGTCCTCTTAAACTCTCTTGACTAATTCCTACACCTCCATAATAGGTTTTGATTATTCCTTCTCTAATACCAAATGTAAACAAAATAACATGTTGGTTTATTAATATTAAAAATTAGTGATTGTAATAATGATAGAGGTTTGTAATTTTTATAAGCACTGCACAACCAAATATCAACAATAGTGTACACAAGTGTAACAAACCTGAAAAGAATCCAAATAATACATACAAATAAACACAATTAAATAATTTTAGTGTAAAAATAACCAAAATAATAATGACTATCAAATTAACCTATGTGAGGAAACTAACCCGTCATATTGCATAATGAATTACTTTTTATCGTAGGTTTTTACCTAACAGGTGGTGCTTAAGATGTGTGACTCGTAGAGATAGAAATACTCATTTCTAGTAAAGAGAAGGGAAAATAAAGTTACAAAACACCATTGTACATAGTTCTAAGGTTATACAAAAGGATTCAATATCATACCATGTTATAAGAAGTGTTTTAGAGTCCTACATAGGAGAAAATTTTAGTTCCAATTTCAATATCTAGAACATCCTTATACCACTTTACATAGCTAAATACGTATCCTTTTATGGGAATTATGGAATAATTATATTTAATTTTGAATGTATATGGTTAATATTTTGTAATTAATTTAGAATAATCAACCTGTAAAATTATTTAATATTTTTCTAATTCACTCTCACACTTAACCAATTAAGAATTGATTACAATATAATTTGGTCTCAAGAAGAGGAAGATTTTGTTTAGAATAACATGCAGTTTTGAAGATAAAATCTACAAATTGATAACGAATTGTGGAAACACCAATAATTTGGGTACACAAGAGATGGTGGATGAGTTGCAGTTAAAGAGGATAGAGAGTCTTAATCCCTAAAAAAATTATGGTTGCAAAAGGGAAACCATTTTTGGTGACTAATAAATGTGTGGTTAAGGTATAGATTGGGAGATATGAAAATGAAGTGATGTGTGATGTCATTTATTATGGACACATGTCATGTGCTACTTAGAAGGCCATAGATAGAAGATGTAACATGATGGTCATGAATAAACCTAAAAGGTGATGAAATATGGGAGAGAGTAAGCTTTGAATTGGATTAAGGATAAACATGAAGGATAAGAGTATGGACATAAGGTTCTATTTATTTTAGGGAAGTAGTTACTGAGTTAGATGAAATGGAATATTGAATTTTTATATTGATAGTGAAACCCATGAAAAGAGAAATCATAAATATAATGGAAGTTAAAGACAAATAAATTCCATAAGAGGTGAAGGATATGTTTGGACATTTTTTCTAACACCCTAATTATGCTTCAAAAAACTAAGGGAATTTTATATATAGTAACTCATTAATTATAATTAATGACTTTGAATTTATTTTAACACACAATAAGTAAAATCCAACATACTAGAGTGTACAAAATCCCTTAAGTTCTTATAATTTTGTAATGAATATTATCATTCTCAGCCACTGCTGAATTATTCTAGTATTACTTAATATTCAGAATCCATCTAGACAACCTATGATAAACATGTACAATGGTAAGGGTCACTTTGACCTACATGATCCCCCTCAAACAGTCTTTACGAGCTAGTATACTTTGCATAGCATTTGATTAGGCCTTATTATAGGCTAAGAGAACTTGTGAGTCTTCTTGGTGTCAATCAAAAAGTCACTGCTATAACATCCATCTGAATATAGACATCTTAAAGAAGAAGACCTAGTGAACAAACAATGTAATCAATTATTTGTAATATTATGGCAATAGTTATTTGGATTTATGTTAGCAAGCCGGTTCTGAGACTGTACACAAGCCTAAAAACATGTCTTCCCTTCACCGCCCAACCATATAAACATATTCATCAAGATTTGTTTATGTTGTTTACTTATTAAGTTACAGTTATTCATCTTAAGTAGTCATGTTTAATAAGTAATAAGATCAGGGTTTGAAGCTGTAGATATCAGAACTTGGCATTTGGGTCATTTGGTTCATGTCAACACCACCATGGTATCCCTATAGGAAAATATACATTCGCGTGATGACCTAAGTCATTGTGTGTATGTTCCTCTCCCTGTAGTCATCTTGAGTTAGTAAGGGCATGACTCAAATGACACAAAGGTCATGTCATGATGTATGCCTTCACTTATAATTCATTAAACTTTTGTTTCATTGATAGGTTAACATGTTTTCATTATGTTAACCAAATCACAGTAGAGGTATGAAATGATCTCAATGATTCATTGAATATTATATGTAGCTCTTACCGCATATAAGCCAACTATATCGATCTACAGTCATTGATAAGGTCTAGTCAAGTACATAAATAACCATCTTGTAACGTTAATGAGTTATCATTCATGATCATTATTCGACACTTAGACATTTTAGTTTACCTATGTCAAATAGGTACATATGTACTACTTTATGTGTTCAGAACATACCTGCGTAC
This sequence comes from Taxus chinensis, assembly GCA_019776745.2. Classification (NCBI taxonomy): domain Eukaryota; kingdom Viridiplantae; phylum Streptophyta; class Pinopsida; order Cupressales; family Taxaceae; genus Taxus; species Taxus chinensis. The sequence goes on from CM034157.1 coordinate 350,234,812, forward strand.
TTTGTTCCATATCGTCGTAGCTAATTTCACACTGAAGTACAGTGTAATCAAGTATGATCTTACGACGATACGAATCAATCTTAAAATTGTAATATGTTGTTATTAAAAAGGTAGTGGTATGTTCTCTCATTATTTCATACAAATAAATTGACATTTATAACATTGTATTTATCTATGATTAACAAGAACATGATATATAGTTGATGCTTTTAAGTACACTTTTTTATTTCTTGTTTTTCTTAATGTTTTTTTATACATGTATTAGACCATGACGACATCTCAAAAATAGTATTATTATTAAATATAAATTCTCTATGAATACTTTGCTAATAAAAGTAATACAAAATTTCCTAATACATATACATAATGATTAGAACAACCATATTAACTTCCATAATCATAATTGATAACATCAATACATTTTCACAAAGAGAATTATTAGAGATAATCTTTTCATACATTCCTCACATTTTCCTTACACAGTTGTGAGTAATATTTTTGCATTAAAATATGTACAAGTATATTTATTACATCCATATGAATCAATTCACTAACAATCAAATATTTCGTAATCCATTTATTTAACCTTTTGGTAATACTTTTCAAACCTGCAAGCTGAAAAATAATATATGCATGGTCAGCTCAAAAGAACTGGCATGAAATCACAACTTACATTCAGATTATTATATTACAAACTAAATGAACTTAACCAGTTTAACGATTAACAATGAGGTAAATAAATTACACTAGTTTCCATCAATCATAACTTCATATCAACAAGTTTACGTATTTTCGTATTGATTTAATTAAACTTCATTTAGTCTATAATTCCCAAAAAAAAAAAGAACTATCTTAGGTTATAGTTACCAATGACTGAATAGTATATTGTTCTTTCTTTTCCTCATAAATATTTTAAAGAAGAAGAAGTGTTATTTTCACAAGGTATTATTTAACCAATAATCAACTTGATAACTGGTGTCACAACCATATTCAACCTAACAAATTTCCATATCCAAAAATAGTACATTCTCTCATCGTCATTAATGGTGTAATGATAACTCTAATATCATAATTTAACCAATGTTTCCCCTCTTATCTTTAACAGCATGTCTAATAACTAGAACTCCTTACACAAACTTAATTAAAGAAACAACGCCTAAATAGAAAGATTAAGCCATTCACAAAATAAAATATTATTTAACTCGGTCGAGGTCATTTTTCAAGGGCTAGTTCATTTTCTAATTCACCGGGTTAGCTATCGAGTTGGATATGATCTCATTGCATTGCCAAGGCTAAGCTCAAACTAAGTTCATTTGTAACCCACAATTCATTCTCAACAAGTCACAATATTCGAGCTAACAAATTGAAGCAACCACTCTATAACTAGTGAGGTCAACCAAATTGAGGGCCAAAAGACTACTAAAATGGCATCCCTCCAATCTAATCTAAGTAGCTTTACATGAGATACGTCTTGAGCCAAGAAGGCTCCCAAATCCACAGTTGAGCCCAAGGATTTCCAACTAAAACACTAAGGTGTGTCTAAAGTCACAGTCAGCCAAGTATGGCCTAAAGACATTAAATGTTGTTTTACACAACTTGAGGCACTTAGAAAACAAACCCCATTACCATATTAAATCAACCCTTACTTCCCTTATGGTAAGGTAAAACATGGACACTCCATTTAAAACAATATATTCATACAAAATCAAAACAAAATCCTCATTCACAAATCCAAATTAGACCCAAAAATGATTCCAACTCAATAAAACATGTAAATAAATCCATTTAAATAATAAAGTTCAAGCACACAAGAAAAACCCATTTAGATTATAATGTAACAAGCATAATTAAATAAGAGATTTCATGTTTGTAGTAAGAGAAAACTTCTAAAATATTGTACTAATTTCCTTGAAAAATTATTCCAGCAGAATTTGACAAGCTCCAACCACAAAAAGTCCCAATTATTTTTCTTTAAAAATAAACAGATTTTATATGCCCATGCATAAAAATAAACACATCTATTCATAGCAGAGAAACCCCCAAAATAACTCTGGTAGAAATAGCTCGCAACCCTCCCATGCACAACTCACCAAATGAGCTCGATAAACCAAAAACAACAAAATGAAACTTACTTGCATGTAGTTAACATCCTAAAGAAGCTTAATGATTTTCAAGGAGTTTAACTCCATTTACTAATGCACATGTGCCATGTAGTGGTGTATTAAAACATATCACCGCATTTTAACTTTTTTCTACCATACTTCGTATGGAGGTGTTTAATAATGGTCCTAGATTAAATACCAACTATATTTTTATGGTGGACAAAGTTCTAAAATTAACTAAACACCTCTAGCCAATAATTGCTTGCATGGATCTCATCGAATGGTCAAAGAAAATAATAAAAAAACACCATATTTAACCAATGCTTCCTCCATAGCTCGCATGGTGTCCTTGTTTGGGCCAAGATAAATGAAAAACTTAATAGTTACAAAGTTGCATGGGAATAATTAATATTAAATGTAACACCTATATTACTCTTCATCAAACTAAGGGAATTTTTTTATGAACATTAATTAACTTGACGCCTTGAATGATTATCAACATGCAATAGGAATAACCCATCATAGTAATTGAGTTTACAATTTCCTTAATTCTTAACATGTTGTAATGATTTAACATTATTACTTAGCCACTTGCTAAAGAATCCAACGTTATAAATATTCCATATTCCACCTTGACAAACTATGATAACCATGTGCAACAATAAGGGTTTACATATCCTTCTTGATCCCCCTCAAGCACTCTTAATGAGCCAATATACCTAGTATATCAGTTTGTTAGACCTTTTTAAATTTACATAGAAGCATGTGCATCTTCTTAGTGTCAGATATGAAAGTATGCAACTAATTCAGTCCTGATCACGATAATGTTAAAAGAAGAAATGGTGACAGGAAATGAAATCAGTCATTTGCAATACTATGGCCATAGTTTTTTTGCTTTACGCTAGCAAGCCTAGACTCATGATTGCTCATAAACCACTTGAAACCTATCCTTTTATTCACCACACAATTGTCTCAACATAGTTAACATGATTCATTTTCAGATCTTTCCATATGACAATAGTGAATCCAGAGTTGTAGCTCATCTTATACTTCTCATCCCTATGAGAAACTATGTCTTGGAGCTTCTTCTCTTGTTGAATGATTGTTTTAAACACTTCTTCCATGGTAGGAGGATAATAGCCATCAACTTCACCCCCTATGACCGAGTTAAGGGCCATAATAAATTTGTGTATCTGAAATTTTTCATCCATCTGATAGTGTGGTACATATATAAGTGGTTTTGTAAACTTTTCCCAGTATTCTATTACCTTCAATTTACCTTGAACAAAGGTTTGAAATTTAGACATTTTCCAGTTTTAATACAGTTGTGGTAACTAGTGTTGTTTGAAATAAAAATTGAACTAATCCCAAGTTATATCAGCTACAACAACTCCTAGTTTCACCTTTTGGATGTCACACCATGAGAAATATTTTTTTGAGAGCTGAAAAGCACCCCAAACATCCTTTATTTCTTCAGAGAAATACCTTATTTTAAAGTATTTCTCCATCTCGTTGAGCCAATTCTCATCTCTGTCACCTAGTGTTTTCTCATCAAAATTAGGAAGACTAATACACTTTATGTCCTTTGATAGCTGAGCTGTCAGGTGGGATCTTACATTCACTGGTTTTTTTGGTTTTGTAGTGATTTGAACATCTGCATTTACATTTTCTACATTAATGTTATGATTAGAAGCATTCAGATTAGTCAACTCAAGTTGTTGTACCTCAACCTCGCTTTCACTATCCTCAAAATTTACCCATTGTTCCAAAATATCAATGTGATTGTGAGTGTCTTGTAGGTTGTTACTACTTCAACACTTGTAGGATGGTTGTTCACAACATTCCAACTCATTCTAACCATTTTATTTGTTCTTTTAGACAAGAATTTAAACCTTGTGTTATCATAATGACCCATTATGTCCAAGAGTTATAACCTTTAGCTCTGATACCAAAATGTAACACCCTAATTACAATTCAACAAACTAAGGGAATTTATTTAGAGCAACTCATTAACTAAAATTAATGCCTTCACTGATTTTAACATGCAACAATTAAAATACAACATACTAGAGTTTACAAAATCCCTTAAGTTCTTTTAATGTTGTAATGAATATTACCATTCTCAGACACTGCTAAATTATTCCATGATTACTGAGTTTTTGGAACCCACCTAGACACACAAACATAACCATGTGCAACTACAAGGGACACTTGGATCTACCCAGTCCCCCTCAAACACTCTTTATGAGCTAGTATACTTTATATACCATTTGGTTAAGCCTTATTATAGGCTAAGAGAATATGTGAGCCTTCTTAGTGTCAATCAGAAAGTCATTGTTGTAACATCCATCCAAATTTGGACATCTTAAACAAGAAGACATGGTGAAAAAACAATGCAATCAGTTATCTATACTATTATGGCCATAATTATTTAGCTTTGTGTTATAAATCTGGCTCTGACACTACACACAATCCTACAAAAATTTTCTTCCCTTCACTGCACAACCATCTCAACATATTCATCAGGATTCGTTTCCGTTGTTTACTTATTAAGTTATAGTTATTCATCTTAAGTATCCATGTTTAATAAGTAATAAGATCAAGTTTTGAAGTTACAAATATCATAATTCGGCATTCGGTTCATGTGGTACATGTCACCACCACCTTAGGATCCCTACAGGAAAAGATACGTTCACATAATGACCTAATTCATTGCATGTTTTTTCCTCTCCATGTAATCATCTCGAGTTAGTACAGGCATGACTCAAATGACACGAAATTCATCTCATGATGTCTATCTTCAACTTAAAAATTTTTAAACTTTCATTTTATTAATAGGTTAACATATTTTCATCATGATAACCAATTCACAATAGAGGTATGAAATGATCTCAGTGAGTCACTGAAAATTATATTTACCTCTTACCACATGTAAGTCAACTATATCAATCTACAATCATTGATTAATTCTATTTAAGTACATAAATAACCATCTCGTAACATTAATTAGTTGTCAATCGTGATTATTATTAGAAACTCGTATATTTTATTTTATCTATGTCAAATGCGTACATTTGTACTACTTCATGTGTTCGTAACATACCTACATATTTTGTTCTATATCGACATAGCTACTTTCACATTAAAGTACAATGAAATCAAGTATGATCTTACGATGATACGACTCAATCTTAAAAGTGTAAGATGCTGATATTAAAAAGGCAACTGTATCTTTTCTCATTCTTTCATACATATAAACTGACATTTATAAACTTTTTTTACCTATAATTAACAATGACATCATATATACTTGATTCTTTTAAGTACTCTTTCTTATTTTTTGTTTTTTTATATAGGCATTAGATCATGATGAAATATCAAAAAAGGTAGTATTATAAATATTAATTCACTATGAATACTTTGTCAATAACAACAATACAAAATTTCCTAAGACAAATACATAATGATTAGAACAACCATCTTTACTTCGATAATCAAAATTGATAACATCAATACATTTTCACAAAGAGAATTATCAAAGATATTCTTTTCATACACATACCCATTTTCCTTACACAATTGTTAGTAATATTTTCGCATTAAAATCCAGTACAAGTACATTTATTACATCCATATGAATCAGTTCACTAATAATCAAATATTTCATAATCCAGTTCTTTAACCTTTTCGTAATAATTTTCAAACCTATAAGATGATGTAATGTCCCCATTTCTGAAGACCCTTAGCCTATATTTTCCACGCTGGCTTCGGGATGTTGCAAGGGGAACATTTTTTAAATAATTAAATATTATTGCGTGGGGCAATAATTATTTAATTATAAAATTTAATTAATTTAATTCCCAAAATATAAAAAAATTAAATGGGGAATTAATTAAATTAGTTAGGTTGTAATGTCCCCATTTCTGAAGACCCTTAGCCTATACTTCCCCGTGGGCTTCGGGATGTTGTAAGGGGAACATTTTTATTAAATAATTAAATATTATCACCTGGAGCAATAATTATTTAATTTAATTATGAAGATTATTTAATTTAATTCCCAAAATATAAAAATTAAATGGGGAATTAATTAAATAAATATTTAGGTGGCTTTTATTGATAAAATCACCCTTTGAAAAGGGGACGCCACACCTAGGGAAAACAAACTGCTTTCATTTAATAATTTCCCTCTCCTAGGGATTTCGTATTTTGTGCCTCCTTGCTTATAAAAGGAGTGCTAGGATCATTATTATTATTATGTTATGATGAACTTATTTTGATACTCCATGCTTGGAGTTGGGATGCATGCCCATTGATGTTCTCTCTCTCTCTCTCTCTCTTGTGTGGGAGGTTGTATTGAGCTGGTTTTGAGATCCAATTGAAGTATTTATTTGTGAGATCCATGTTTTGGCTTTGGCAAACATTTTGATTGAATTTGCAATTGAAATCTGCTTTTACTGTAGCGATGTCACTGTAGTCACTGTTTTGATACTGGTTTGATGCTACTTTGCAAATCGATTTGTTTGTGTGCTCTCCAACTTTTAGTGACTTCTTCTATGATGTTTGTGGACTGTTTTTAGAGTATTGATGATGTGAATCTGAAATGTATGTTTTTCATGTTTTATTGCTACAGCGATCCTGGGATGGTTTGGTGACATTATTTTGTGTGTTTTTGGGATTTATTTAGATGTAATTTGATTGTGATATTCATTGTGTAATTTACAAAGATTAGTCTATTTTGTCATAAGTTTGACCTTTAAGTACTCATCTTTTGGAGTTTTCTTAGGTGTTTACATCTGTACTTATTGATATTTTTGTGTTCCTCATGAATGATTTCATGCATTTAATGTAAAAAGTTCAGTAACTCTGTTGGCATGATTATTTCTACTTTAATATAATTTGTTTTGTAAGGAATATTTGGGGGTAGATCGACTAGCATTTTGGGATGTTTATATTTGCACGATTGATTCAATAATAATTGTGGGTTGACTGGGTATTTCATTTAGATAATGGTGATTTGTGATCTTTAAGCTGGCGTTCACTTATTTTGACATGATCTGATTTGGATATGGTTCATATTTCTGAGATAATCCTTCAGGTAAAATGAATTGTATGATTTTAGTGGATATTTAAACTATTTCGTGGGTTGATCTTGCATGATGTCCTTGCTAAATTATGATTTGATCCATTTGAAGCTTTGACACTTTTTATGACTGAATGTAATTTACTGGTATCACAAATTTGTATGTTTAATTCATCAGATCCATATCTTAGTTATCATGTCCATACATGTATTTGATCAGTTTATTGTAATTCAATGTTTCAATTGGCATCCATATTTGCATGGTTTGTCATTTGTTTGAAGTATTAGAAGAATCAGTGGTAGTGACATTAGGGGTTTAATTTCAGTCATTCTATTCAGCTGGTATTCATCAATTTATGTGAAGAGTAAAGGCCATTAAACCCTTATCTTTCGGGTTTATTGAGTTATCTACTCAACTGGTAACAAGTATTTTGACTGATTTTAGCTATTTACATTTTAGTGTTATTGGAGAGTTGTTGATTTGCATATTTTCTATTGATCCCGGAAGTGGGATATTACAGTGGTATCAGAGCTTCCTTCCTCTATTCGTGTGGGTCATTTGTGAATGCAGGATTTGTATTTTCATATTTGTATGCAGAGATAAGAGGCTGAGTGGAACCATGGAGTTAATGAGTGAAGGTGGTTTGAAAGAAAGGATCATCAGGGTTGGGAAGAAGCTTAAGCATCCGCATCATTCCGAGGATGCCTTGCTTAAGGACTTGGAGGAAACAGCAAATTGTTTGGCCATGGTCGAACAATTAGATAAGTATATGATTCAGCCATTGATGTTTCAGTTGATTAAGCCTAAGATTTTTTGGCATGAAGATGTGAGAGTGAAAATTATGGTTGTTACTTGCATTGCTGAAGTCACAAGGGTCACAGCCCCTAATCTGCCCTACAGTGATGATATCATGAGAGACATATTCGAACACATGGTCGGAAGTTTTCAAGGCCTTTGGAACGTCACAAGCCCTTATTACAGCAAGAGGGTAAAAATTCTGGAAACTATGGCAAAGGTAAATCTTGTGTATTGATGTTAGATCTTGGTTGTAATGATCTTATCCTTCATATGTTCGAGGTATTCTTTGGGGTCATACAGGATAATCATTCAGAAAATGTAATGGTTGCAATACAAAGTATCATGTCTACGGTGATAGATGAATATGATAATGTTCCTCAACATTTGTTGAATGTGCTTAAGGAAGAATTGAGACAGGAGGCAACATGCATTTCTCACACCTTGGCAAAAGGTGTCATGAATCAAATCAAGGTGAAGACATATATGGCAGCCAAGTCTTCAGAAAAGGATATGGGAATGGATCCTCAAGGTACGAGTTCTTTGATGCATAATAATGATCTTTTTGTAGCTAATACTTCCACCAAATGTGAAGGCACAGAAAAATCAGATGCTAAGGTAATGGATTATTCAAGAATCTGATTTGGCTAATGAGGATGAGGAATTGTTGATGAAATGGGAAGCTCGGCAGTGCTTTGAAGAAAGATGTGTCTCATCTTGTTGATTCTCTTGTTTCTTCTCACCGTTGGGAAAAACAATATTCAGCCATTCACTTTGGGGAGTTCAAGACACAAGTGGTAATCATAAAGGCATTCCGAAATAAGGGAATTACATGGACCACATATTACATGGTAAGAGATTCACTTTCAGTGTTGGTACAGCAGTTATATCTTGGTAAATTTCAGCTCTTGTGGATTGTGCATGGTTCAAATTTCAATCATGATGAGGTTTTTTACCTAGGTAATGTCATCCCTCAAAGGTATGAAGTCATTCTTCACAGTATTGAGGTCTGTTTAGAGTCATTTCATGCACTTTATCTTGCTGTTATGAAATTTGTACATGATGGGCTGTCACTTGGACATTTGATTCTTGTGTTTTCAAAAGGAAATTTGGTAAAGGAAATGTGTGGGATGGATCTTGTTGACATTGCTTGCATGGCTACAAATTTTGGGGCTTCTACAAAGGGTTTGAAGGAGAAGAAGGGCCATGGTATAAGGTCTTCACATGATCCATATTCTATGATTCTCATGGCAGCTAAGGAAGAAGAACAAGGGGCAGCCAAGCATGGGAGAAGTAACCTTCTAAATGACTTGGTAAGTGATAAGGTAAAGCTCAATCATGTGTTGCCTATCATTTTTCATGCAAATGAGATTGGGAGATGGCATAAGGATACAGACATGGATTCTATCATCATGAAGGGGTATGTCATTTCTTCACATGAATGTTTTGATGTCTTGCACATTGGGATCAAATCTTCTACTTTCCCTATGCCATGGTAATTTACAACTTCTAGCTTTTGAAGGAAGTATTGGGAGCATAGAGTTTATCTTGGAATATAAACAAGGGAGATGTCATCTTGCTGGCCCAAGCAAGAAAAAACAGGTGCACATTGAGTACTTGCTAGAAAATGGCAAGAAAATTGAATATGTATTGTTGGAGTTGTTTCCCATGCAAGATGGGATTGTTGTATCCCATATTTTCAGTTTGATAGCTTCTAAAATTGCTGCCCAACACACAGGAATTGATATTGGGATGATGACATGGAAGACTAACTGCTGCCCCATCATTTTGGTATCTAACATCGTCATGATCAGCCCCTTAATTCCTTTTACAGTTCAGATTTTTGATATATACATGATGATATGGCTATGGGTGTTTGTTTGTAATTCATGCATGATTGGTTGGGAAGGGCTAAGTATGATTTTTTATGATAAATGGCATGAATACAAAAGAGTATGAGACTACATAGCAGTTTTTGGGGGTAGCCCATACATGAAAGGAAGTTGGGCACCATCCAAGCCATGGAGATACCAAGAAGAAGAAATAAGAGTGTTCTTCAACACTTGTTTTTCTAACAAGTTTGTTCCATGTGCAGTTTGTTTAAAGAGAAGATGGCCTCGGAGCTTGAAGACATTCCCCACAATTTCAAGAGGAATGAAGCAGACCCACAAGTTGTTGCAAGTGCTCCTTCACTTGATTGACACGAGGGATCGAGACTTTGGAAACACCCCACATTGTATTTAGATGCATGAGCTCGATATTGCTTGAGGGCAAGCAATCTTGGGAAGGGAGGACTGTAATGTCCCCATTTCTGAAGACCCTTAGCCTATATTTTCCCCGTGGGCTTCGGGATGTTGCAAGGGGAACATTTTTTAAATAATTAAATATTATTGCCTGGGGCAATAATTATTTAATTATTTAATTATGAAGATTATTTAATTTAATTCCCAAAATATAAAAATTAAATGGGGAATTAATTAAATAAATATTTAGGTGGCTTTTATTGATAAAATCACCCTTTGAAAAGGGGACGCCACACCTAGGGAAAACAAACTGCTTTCATTTAATATTTTCCCTCTCCTAGGGATTTCGTATTTTGTGCCTCCTTGCTTATAAAAGGAGTGCTAGGTCATTATTATTATTATGTTATGATGAACTTATTTTGATACTCCATGCTTGGAGTTGGGATGCATGCCCATTGATGGCGACGTCACTGTAGCAGTTGGTTTTTGTTGTTGCAAATCGATTTGGGTGGATACTTTGCAAATCTATTGGTGATGAACTCCAAGCCCTAGCGACTTCTTCTATGATGTTTGTGGACTGTTTTTAGAGTGGTAAATGATCATATTTTTGTATGCTTATATGTCATAGGTTTGTGATCTCTTAAGGTGGATCGGCTATTTTATGCAAGATTATATAGCTCCGTTGAATTGCGATCTCCTTCAGGTAAAATTATTAATAATATTGGATATGTTAGGCACTGATTCGTGGGTTGAAAATACGCTGCTATCCTGTGCTAACATCTGCGATCGTATTTGTTTGTATAAAATACGAAGCTTATTGACTTTTCTACTGGTAGCAAATTTTCATGCATTTAATGCTCAGCTCCATGTCTGAGTAATCTCTGTGTTTAGCGACTGGTATTGATAAGTCAAGGTCTGATTGTAGAGCATGGTTTGTGTTGTTTGAAGTATTAGATAACTTCCGAGTGCAGCGATTAGGGTTGAAGCTTACAGCAGCAGTCTATAAGAAGGTTTCATCAATATTATGTGAAGGGAATGTGAGAAATTGTTCGTTGTTATGTTATTATCAGATTGTAACCATTATTTCATAACCTTGTTGGCTGAGCTTGATCATTTTAGTGTTGATTCTACTTGTTTGGTTGCCATCTCCCACTGATCCCGGGAAGTGGGATATTACAGATGAAAAATAATATATGCATGGTCAACTCAAAATAACTGACATGGAATCAAATATTACATTCGGATTATCAAATTAAAAACTAAATGAGCTTAACCAATTTAACCATCAACAATGAAGTAAATAAAATACACTAGTTCCCATCAATCATAACTTCATATCAACAAGATTACGTAATTTCGTATTGATTTAATTAAACTTCATTTAGTTTATAATTCGAAAACAATAATCAGAACTATATTAGGTTATAGTTTCCAATGACTGAATAGTATTTTTTATTACTATACATTTATTTTTTTTCTTCATAACTATTTTAAAGAAGAAACAATGTTCTTTTCAGAAGGTATGCTTTGACCAACAATCAACTTCATAACTAGTGTCACAAACAAAGTCAACATAACAAGTTTCCATAGCCAACAGTACATTCTCTCATTATCATTAATGGTGTAATGATAACTCTAGCATCATAATTTAACCAATGGTTCTTATCTTAACAACAAGTCTAATAACTATAATTCCTTACACAAACTTAATTAAAGAAACAATGCCTAAATAGAAAGATTAATTTATTCACAAAATAACTTGTTATTTACCTCGGTCGAGCTCATTTTTTAAGGGCAATTTAATTTTCCAACTCAGCGGGCTAGCTACTAAGTTGGATCTGGTCTCATTGCATTACCTAGGCCAAGCTCAAACTGAGTTCATTTGTAACCCATAAGTCACTCTCAATAAGTCACAATATTCGAGCTAACAAATTCGAGAAACTGTTCTACAACTAGCGAGGTCAACCAAATTTAGGGCCAATATCCTACTAAAATTATGATCCCTACAAGCTAATGCAAGCAACTTTATATGAGCTACATCCCTAGCCAAGAAGGCTCCTAAATCCACCATTGAGCCCAATTCTTTCTAACTAAAACACTAAAATGTGTCTGAAGTCACAATAGGTCAAGTATGGCCTAAAGACATTAAATATCATTTCAGCAAGCTAGATGCACATATAAAACAAACCCCATTACTAAATTAAATCAACCCTTATTGCCCTTATGCTAAGGTAAAATAGGGACACACCATTTAAAATAGTATATTCATACACAATCAAAACCAGAGCCTTGTTCACAAATCCAACTTAGATCCAAAAATAATTCCATCTTAATACAACATGTAAATAACTCCATTTAAATAACAGAGTTCAAGCACACAAGAAAAACCTATTTATCTTATAATGTAATAAGCAGAAGTAAGTAAGAGATTCCATGCATGTAGTAAGAGAAAACTTCTTAAATATTTTATTAATTTCCTTGCAAAATCATTCTAGCGGAATTCAAGGAGCTCCAACCACAAAAAATCCTAATTATTTTTCTTATAAAATAAATAGATTCAATATGCCCATTAAGTAAAATAAACACATCTATTCATAGCAGAGAAACCCCTAAAATAACTATGATGGAAATAAATCACAACCCTCCCATGCACAACTAACTAGATGAGCTCGACAAACCAAAAACAACAAAATGAAACTTATTTGCATGTAGTTATCTTCTTAAGGAAGCTTCGTGCTTTTCGAGGATTTCGATGCCATTTACTAATGCACAGGTTCCACGTAGTGGCATATTAAAACATATCACGTCATTTTCCATTTTTCTCTCCATACTTCGCATGGATGTGTTTAAGAATGGTCCCAGACTAAATACCAACTATATTTGCATGGCGGAAAACACCTCTAGCCAATAATTGCTTGCATGGAGCTCATTGAATGGTCAAATAAAATAGTCAAAAAATATCATATTTAACCAATGCTTCCTCCAGATCTCACATGGTGTCCTCGTTCGGTCCAAGACAAATAAAATACTTATATTTAAAAATTTGTATAGGAATAATTAATATTAAATGTAACACCTATATTATGCTTCATCAAACTAAGGGAATTTTTTTTATAAACATTAATTAACTTGATGCCTTCAATTATTATCAGCATGCAGTAGACAAAACCCAACATACTAATGAAGTTTACAATTTCCTTAATTATTTTCACGTTGTAATGATTTAACATTATTACTTAGCCACTTGCTAAATAATCCAGCATTATTAATATTCCAAAATCCTTCTTGACAACCTATGATAACCATGTGAAACTGTAAGGGTTTACAGATCCTTCCTAATCCCCCTTAATCACTCTTTAGGAGCCAATATACCCATTGTATATCATTTGGTTAAACCTTTTTAAAGGTACAGAGAATCATGTGCATCTTTTTAGCGTCAACCAATAAAGTATCTAAGTACTTCCAACTTCACTCAAAACACCATTAAAAGAAGAAATGGTGAACAGACAATGCAATCAGTCATTTGCAATACTATGGCCATAGTTTTTTGGCATTCTGTTAGCAAGCCTAGTTTCATGACTACACATAAGCCATACGAAACATGTCCTTCTACTTCACCGCACAATCCATCTCAACATAGTTATCAGGATTCATTTTCATTGTTTATTTATTAATTTTCAATGTTAATCATCTTTAGTATTCATGTGGATTAAATGATACCCGCTAAACCCTACGACAAATACATCTACTGAACCATCTCATGGAATCCCTATGGGATCCTTACAGGTTGTTACATGTCACGTAATGACTAATTCATCATGGCGTATCGTCACCCTGTCCATATAACCAATCCACATGTTGGCTCGGACAGGAATTTTTGTCGATACCATTGTCTTGTAACTTTTCATTAACTCTAAATCTTAGAGGTATAAATATTCATAATTATGATATTCATGTTTAAGAAGGTACACTTAACTTGTCATGCGTCATTTGTTAATATTAGAAATTATAACTTAAAGCATATTAATTATACATCATTCATGCATGATTTTGTTCCTCATCACATATATGTACATCTATGTTAGGTTGTCATGAGTTAACAATGTACTTCATTAATGAATAAATAACGTCGAAAATATTTTCACATTGTGCTACATTGAGGATTATATTTGGTTTTATGTCATGATACAACTTAATATGTTGTCATGTGACTAAATCAAAAAATGTGATTTCTAACATTTAATTTTGTATGCATATCTTATGTACGTAAGTGCATGACATTATAATACATCCCTTTTTGTAAAATTTCAATCATATTGTTAGTGATATTGTTTTAACAATATATGTATTCATATGATTATGCCAATATCACAATTCAATCGGTATTATCATTTTACATATCAATTCATATATTAATTCACAAATGTTAACAATGTAAAACAATGTCTTAAAAATTCAATTGTAATCGGTTATCTCCTTCAACCATCATTAGTACTAATGTACGTACACATATACATAATCACTATAATGAATATCGTAAATGAGTAGAGTTAACACAACATGACCATTTCCCTTATTTATAACATGTGAAGTAAATGATTTCACTTTAAACAAATACCAGTACATTTATTACATTCGTATGAAATAATACAACAATAATCACAATATGTCGTAAATAATTCTTTAATCCAATTCAAAATACTTTTCAAACCTGCAAGATGAAATAATAATTATATGCACATGGTCAGCTCAACAGAACTGGCATGGACTATACCACTCTTTGCCTACATAGCTACTTCATTACAAAATTATTAAATATTAACTGACTTTAATTTAATGATAACAAAATTAAGTATCACTTTATAGAAATTCATATCATCTCAAACATAGTAATCTAAGGTATTTACAACAAGTCTCATTTCACTTATCAACGTGTATACATTCCATTATGTATTTATCTAACTAAGAATATAATTACATATTAAGCAAAGGAAACAATAATAAAACTACTTTCTTCTCAACACAACAAGGTAATGAAATAGCTACAATCTTTACATAATTACTTGATAATGCAATCAAAAGAAGATAACAATATTTTTCAACTTTCCTATAGAAGTAAATCATCAAGTATTTATCCCAACAATATTTAACACAATCCTATTTACAACTAATAACACCTTTATACATATTATTTACAAATTCAATAGAGTTAATGGACACAACAACTTCCGAGATAACAAGTCTATTATAATGGAATCACTATACAACTTTAGAACATTCTCGGTCCTATATGGAACCCATCAATAGCAAAGAAAATTATCAACCATGACTAGAAAATATTTCCTCATGGAACCTATGATTTCAATAATTCACATATTATTTCTCAACCAACAAGTTTCCTACCATAAACACAATTTCCTGTACAGAGTTATCTTATTATGAGAAGTAATCACAAAATATTAGACATGGTAGGAAAGTAAACAATCACTAACAAGGAATCTTGACCAAGGGATGGAAATATATTTCCTAATCAAACCCAAAACTTCAAAGTTTCCTCAGGAGTACTCGGCCTCAAATTGCTAAACATAAGGAAAATCCATTTCCTAACTGCAAACTATCAAGGAAGGAACTCTCTTTTTTTATCAAGTTAATTAATTTTGTTTAAGCCCATGATGATTCATTACACATCCTTAAGAGTGTATAGTTACAGCCACTGGTACATGACCCTAAGTCCTAGTTTCCTTTCATCGATTTATCAAACGAATAAAGGATCACAACAGTAATGCTTGATTTATAGAGCAACTATGTTCAGCCAAAATAGGGTTATTCATCCAACAAATAAAACATGCATCATACAATTATCACCCAAACCATTGTTTTTCACAACAATGAATACTCACAAGTGCCTGCTCAAAGTTTCTCTCAACTTGACAGAGTATACAAATTCCCACAACTGTATTTGAAAATAATACGACCCATAATTTCTGTATACCTTAAGTAATTTCCTTTAAAATCCCCGCGTAGGCACCCATTCAAGACTATAACATGCAAATTTTGTAGTTCATTTGTTTATTAAATGTTCTTACCAGAAATAAAATAAGAGGTAACAAAAAAACATTAATCCTTATTAAAATTCATCAATTCGTAGTAAAACAATAAGGGAGAGAATGTTTAATCCATGCCTTTTATTCACAATATTCCTACACGAAGAACCAACAAATGTTTGAAACGTTTTCTCCATGAGATTTCCAAAAAATTCAATCTCCCCAACAGTCATTAGAATTACAACACAAAAATATTCAACAGACTGCATAAAAACCACATTTATAGAATCCTCAAACCCATTTAAACGAAAAATAAAGACATTAAAGTTGCTAGAAAGATCAATAAAAATGGAATAACTAAACATCGCATAGAACCCTTCATGCACATCTTCCTAACAAAGCTTCACATAACGAAAATAACAAAATAAACTTGCATGCACGAAGCTTCCTTGCTTCATTTCACAGAATTTTTAATGCTTCCTTCCATTGCTTAGTTGCCACGTAGTGGCTTATTAAAGCTTACCATTAATTTCCTTCAGAATACCAGTAAAGCCAATTCGAACGGTCCCAGAAAGAATTTGAACCAAATAACTACCCTAATAACTTGCCATGGTTCTATAAATTAAATAATTCATATCTTAAAACATATGTATGGTAGGGTCATTTGAACATTCATGTTAATCTTTCGAAAATATTTTGTAATAAATTTTATAATAAAATGTAAATGGAGTATGGATCAATGACCTTTAAAATTTTAACCATGAAATTCCTAACCCCAAATATAATCAAGATCCAATAAGTACAAAAAAACATTTGTTGTTAACCAACAATCACATAAATTGAATTCGATCTTCGCCACAAGGATTGTACAATCAGTCCAAGATTATTTATAAAACCATCAAGTTCAGTCTAAATGAAAGATGATCATGCTAAACACGTTATAATCGTGACATGACACAGATTAGTAAATAATCACAATCAATAAAATGTACTAATCATTTAATCATAACAAATATAATCAAACTTGTACCTCAATGAAACCATAATTTTACCTATTCTGTTTGAAGGTCATCTTATTGTTGTATAATTAATTATCATAACTCTATCAAAAGAGTTAGCACTTACCATGTTTACCATTATTTTTACATAACAAAATAATTTATTCCAACCTCCAATAAATTCAACCATACTTTGCAAGTTATTACTTCCAACAAAAAGATTAATTCATAATATCAATAACAAGTACAGTGACCATGCAAAGTACTCAATCATGAAATCGTCAACTTAGCAAAGTAAGAAATTCTTAACACACATCATAGCAAGGTACACTTCAATAGTCATTACAAATATAGAAATAAAATATGACATCATGTAAGGAATATTTTTTTGTACAGGGAAGGTACCCCTTATCCCTCGGTTACCCTTAATAAAAAATAGTACATCATGTACCAAAATCATTGTACACAACACGGTAAAGTAACCTCGTATGAAAAATTGAAACAAGAATAAGTTATAAATGTCAACTACTTTATGAACACTTGGTGAAGATCATTGTTGTGCGGATGCACATGCGACTACGAGTACGTGTGTATATCATTTTTAGTACATACATACTCATGTGTAGATGCATACTCAACTAAGTAATAATGTTTATCCCCATCCTCTTACAAACCACTCCTCGCTTTATGACTTATAATTTTATGAAATATAATGAAATCTATGGGATGTGACATTAAACAATAATCGATCTCCCCTCATTAGCATGGTATTGTTGATTTGACCAAAGATTTTAATAATCACCTTTAATGAAGGATATGGTCAAAGACCATGGTAAGCATTGCTAACATATGCCTTAGACCATTTTAGAAATCAAATGCCACTAGAGTATGGTCAATGACCATATCACCAACAAAAAACAAAAGGCCAATCATTATAGTCATTTTCCAAAAATCAAGTGTCAAAGGAGTGTAATCCAGAATATTAAATACTCAAACAATTGTTATCACCAAAAACAACACCCTCTGATTTTTCATGTATGTGTGGATGATAAATCAATGTTTTTGGGTAACATGGGATTGTATCTCAAGTTGTGGGACTTGCTACTTGAGACAAACCTCCGGAGAAGGCTGGTTCCTCTACCTAATCCTAATGCTGAACTACTCATAAGGTAGTAAATGTAATTATCTACTCCTATCCTAAATTTCTAAGGGACCAGGGAGAGAGAAGAGAACATAAAATGGAAAAATCCTAGTCTAAGGGAGGTGATAGCACCAAGAATAATGTGGAAAGACACACTCAAATGAGGAAAATAGGGGGAAATGAGAAAAGAGAGGATAAAAATGAGTATCACAGTCTCAAGCTCATTTAAACTATTATTTAAAAGACACAACAAACTTGTATTTTGTAAGGAGAACATGAGATACACATAATGCCCACAAATGCAATGAAAGGCATGAATTTGTAATAGAACGTGAGCTAGGACTAGTTAATAGCCACAAAACAAGTATATTATTGCTTTATAAGGATGCACAATACATTACAGTGAAGGATAAAGGCAAGATTCACATGCAAAAGCTAAAATATGAGGTCTGTAAGTCATATATGCATATACAGCCCGTAAAACAAAATGCAAAAGCATTAGAATAATTTCCAACAACTAAAAAAGAGTTGATATTTTTAATATAGAGAGAAATGGGAGGAGAGAATATAGAGAACATATTTGATGTTATCTTTCCACTAATGAAAATATGCCCTTTCTTTGCAACATGTATTTAGTGACTCAACCACCATTAATTATACATTAAAACATTATGGGCACCCTGTCAAACTCATCCCCAAGGTCTACTTACTTATAGGAGAAGGTAAGATCCCATATTTCATCAATTTGATTCGTTGAGCTACCTTCTACTACACATTAATGGTCGGATTGACGTTTTCTTACTTTACACCCTTTAGATGCCACCAAAATCAAATTTTGACAATGCCATGTTAAAGGTCTTGATGAGACCTTTTCAATGAGATAAAAAAATTCAAATGTGAGTTCGGAGTCAAAATATATGGCCACATGAAGTTTTACATGTTAGGAGGTATAGGAAATTGACATGTGGTAGCCCTAGATTGGTTCGAGGATCGGGATCTTACAGCGTTTGCATTGCTTCACCTTTTTCCATTTGTAAGTCATTGATTAGCTCAAGAATCGTAATTTTACTCCCCTGCCTTTCCTTTCCTTTTCCCTTGGCTTTAAAAAGGGATGCCACATTTCTTCGCACTGAAAAATTGTCCTTTGTTCCCTTTTTGTTCTATAGAAATGATATCCAATGACAAGGCTCCACATTTCATCACACTAACTGACCCTATCGAAGATCCTTAGAATTACGAGAAAATAAAAGGATGCCATGATGCTTCACATGTCACATCCTTTGATAGTCTCACGTGACGATTGTGAAGTGCGAGCCAATAATAAAGCTCCATGAACTTCACATGTTAGCCTTTTCCTTGGAGTCCTTATGACTTTTGCAAACCTCAAACCAATGAGAAAGCTCCACGTAGCTTCTTGTCAGGTTTGATATCTCCTTAAACTGAAAAACACGAAGCATGGGCCAATGATAAAGATCCACGTACTTCACAATGTTAGACTGATAAAAATGAGCAAATAGAAAGGCTCCACATTGATCCCATTTTAGGACCAAGTCTCCTTCTTGAAAGCTTCTGTTTTTGGCCTTCCTATCAAAGCTCATATTGATTTGAGCCTGGTCTTTCTCCATTGTTTGCATAGCCTATTTTCTCAGCTCCTCTAGCTCTATGAGCTCTGCATATCTAACCTCCATGGCTTCAAATTCAATAACTCCAGCTATTTAATAAGTTCCAATGCTTGAAATTCAAGGGATATTGGTAGTTTTGCTTCTCTTCCATAAACTATCCTATAAGGAGAATTACCAGTTGATTTCTTGGGTGCGATTCTATCATCCCATAAGGCTAATTTCAACTTTGTGTGTCATGTTCTCTGGTTCTCATCTAGAGTCCTCCTTATGATCCTTAACAAATTTTTGTTGGTGGATTCAGCTTTCCCATTACCCTGAGGGTAATAGTTTGAAGATGTGCTCAAGTATACACCATTCTTCACAGCCCAATCAGATATCTTTATTCCAAGAAAATCCAAAGCATTATCAGAAATAATTGTGGAAGGAACACCAAATCTTGCCACAATACCTTCATAAAAATCCAGAATGTTGGCTTCATTTTCTTCCTTGAGTGCAACTACCTCTTTCCACTTGGTGAAGTAATTTGTGGCTATGAGGATCCATTTGTGACCCAATCTTGAGTTTGGGTTGATTACCCCAATGAAATCCAACCCCCATTGCATGAATGGTTCATTTATAGAGATGGGGTGGAGTGGAAGAGCTGCTAATATTTCTTTTCCTATGAAGAAGGCACACTTCTTGCATTTTTTGACCCATGAATAGCATTCATTGAAGAGGTTAGGCCAATAATATCCAGCCTTCAGAATTCTAAGAGTTGTGACTCTTGGGGGAAAATGACCCCCTGCATCACCATCATGTAACTCACGCAATACCTTTTCTACTTGATATGCTTTGATGCATCTCAAGAGAACCATTAACATCTTTCTTGAATAAAATTCCATCTATAAGCACATATGGAATGGACAAAAGTCTGAAGTACCTTCTCTTATCTTTACTCCACCCTTGAAGAAATTGGTCTGTTTGGAGATAATGCATTATATATTGAGTTCAACAAGGGGTAGACATGACATTAGCTAGTTGTTCTTGATCATCTTGAAGCATAAAATGGCTTCTTCATCTGCATGTTGATTTGAAACTAGTTTCTCACAAATCCCCTTTCCTCTAACCAGCTTTGTTACCTTGATATCAATGTCATACTCCATGACCTTGGTTATCCAACCAGCCCTCTTCTCATTTAAATCCTTGTTCAAGAGGAAGTATTTATGTCAACATGTGAGACTAACAAGTGGATCTTGTTATTGGACACTAAATGTCTGAATTTCTTTAAAATTCTTATTACAGCAAGGACATGCCTCTCAATGAATGAATATCTTACCTCATATTCTTCAAGGCCTTGGCTGAAAAAAAGTAATGGGTTTCTCCAGTCCTTCTTGATTCAGTTGCACTAACATGCCTGATATTTTTTCTATACCTCCAAATGCATACAAGGTAAAATCCTTCGAGAAATCTAGATTTATGAGAATTGGGGCCTGTGTAATGGCCTGTTTTATAGCTTCAAAGATTTCTTTTCCTTTAGCAGTCCACTTAAAATATATACTTTTCTTTAACATCAATGTTAGTGGCTTGAAAAGATTAGAAAAGTTTGGGACAAATATTCTAACAAAGTTAATTCTCCACAAGATGCTTTAGAGATCTTTTTTATGACTAGGAAATGGCAACGCCATAATGGCACTTGATTCTCTCTAGATCAATGTTAGTCCCTTCTTTAGAGACAATGTGACCAAGGATTTACCCTTCATGAGCTAAGAAAATGCATTTCTTAGGGTTAAGAGAGACTCCAAACTCCCTACACCTTTCAAATACGTTCCTGAGATGGAAAAGGTGATCATCTACGTCCTTAGAAAATATTGTAATATCACCAAGATATACAAGAACAATTTTATTAATCAGCCCTATGAACATCATGTCCGTGGCTCTTTGGAACATTTCTTGAGTTTTTGATAGGCCAAATGGCATCTTCTTATAGTTATAATTTCCCCGCTTTGTGGTGAAAGCAGCCTTGAATTGATCCTCCTCTTTCACCATGATTTGGTTATATCCTGAATACCCATCTAGAAGAGAAAATCTTCCATATCTAGCCACCATTTGTAAAAAAAATTCCATGGAAGGCAACGGGTAATGGTCTTTTAGGGAAGCTTTATTTAGATCTCTGAAGTCCACACATAGCCTGATCTCTCCATTCTTCTTCCTCACTGGAACTAGATTGACCACCCATGATGAGTGCTTGATGGGAAAGATGATACTTTCTTCTATTAATTTATTCAGCTCCTTTTTCATCAGGGGTTCAATATGAGGATTTATAGGCCTCTGTTTCTTCCTAAAAGGCTTAGCAATTGGGTCCAACTCAATGGTATGTTGGGCTAAATTAGGATTAAAACCCCTAAGGTCTTCATAGCTTCAAGAAAATATATCAGTAAACTCATGGAAAATCTCTACAAAATCATGCTTCTCTTTTTTGTTGCTTACCTTGCCAATGTTGAGGAATTTTCCCTCTCCAATTGAGATGGGTTCTGAATCCTCTCCCTTGACTGTTATGTTTTATTTATCCTTTTTGAATTGGTCATTGGGGTTGAAAATGGACTCCAAAGTGACCATACCCTTAGGCAACTTGTTTGATCTTGAGTTGAACCACTTGATCCCCATACTGCTTCTCCAACTTGTCTTGGTTTCTTGAAGAGAACTCAACTTCTTCTTTAAGGAAATTTATAATTTTTTGATCACTCTCGAACACTTTCCAACTTGTAACATTATCTAGTATGGAAGGCCTTACTACCACCTTGATATGTGGTTTATTTTTGTCTCTTTTAATATCCTCAACCACATCAAACCTTGCTCCAATTACAACAATTCTGTCAGCAATCTCGTTCTCTTTTCTTGGGATGGCCTAGATATTGAAAGCTTCAAAATCTTCCAATAGATCCCACACCCTATGCTTGTATGCCTTCATCAAGTCATTTTTAGTTGCATTGGAAACTCTAACTTGGTTGACAATTAATTCACTATCCCAAAAAGTATTCAAATTTCTAATGTTCATCTTCCTTTCCCATTGAAGTCCGTGTATGAGAGACTCATACTTTGTTGTGTTATTAGAGAAAATGAACTGAAATATGAAATCAAAGTAATACTTCATTCCTTTAGGGGACACAAACACTACTCCTCCTACACCTTGTCTTCTCCTTGATCCATCAAAGAACATTTTCCAAACTCCATTTTCTTCTTCATCATCTGGCTTGGTGACACTAGGAAGAGGTGAATTTTCTTCATGTAGGAAATAAACACCCAATTCAGCTTCTTCCATCTCCTTGTATGGATCATGGCTATCCCACTTATGTGCCCATTCATCAAGTATCAAGTCAGGGATGCCTCCAACTCAAGTATATGCCTCTTGAGTGATTGGGTAATATTCTTGATCAAAGATTGTGAAATTGGCATTGATTGGGATTAGCACATAAGGCTCAATATGGTACATGGAAATTGGCTCATACTTGATAGTGGCCTTGGTGCCATATCTGGTCCTAAAAAACATGTGAGACCAATCTACTGACAAGTATCCCCCAATCTTAGCAGTGGTGTCCCTAGATAAACATACGAAAAAGAGTGGAGGTAGGTCAATTACAGATATATCTTGAGAAACTGAGACATTTAGACATGCATGTAGTGTGAGGCTTAGACCTTTGATTATTCCAACAATTACTATTTATATCCCATCCAACTGCACTACACCCTTTGAAAGAGGCTCATACTTGAGGCCTAGCTGATCTGTAATCTACTTTGGCATTACTGAGTTGTTTGCTCCAGAGTCCATCATACAATTGTGTACCAAGTTACCTCCTATGATCAAAGACACATAGAAGGGTGGGGGATTCAAAAAAAATATTGGTTTACCCCCCCTTTTCTGCATTGGATTAGTGAGAAATCTTTCTTTCTCCTTGGATGGATCATTTGGGGTAGGAAAGTTGGTTATGGCTGCTTGTAAGAGGTCCCTTTGGCCTAGAATTGCTAATGACTCCCACATGGATATGCTCACATTTGTTTTCTTCATTTTCTCTAAGATATTGAAAGGAGCTGAATGATATTTTTGTTGTCCCTTACTAACAACCTTTTCTTACACTTGAGTTGGTATGGAAGGTACCTTAGGCTGACTTTGCATGTTTGGAGAAATGTTTGAGATGCCACCTCCCTGAAATGTCAAATATGGTTGAGGAGAACCTACATTTTCTGATTATCCTTCCTCAATAGATCTTTTCTTGGACCTTTTGTTTGCAACTACACCTTAAGGAAGGGCTTGGTTTATCCCAAAAAAGTCTTCCAATTTCCAATTTACCAGTGAAGTGTTATTTTGAGGCACCTCTTAATTGACAATCCCTTGTTGATTTTCTTCTACAGGTGTTTCTTGAGAAGAAAATGCACTTTGCACCATTAAAGCTTGGTTCAGGATGCCATTAGGGCATATTACTTGGTTATGTGGATGATTACAAGGGAAACACCACTCATAATCTTGTACAAGATTATTTTGGATAGGAACCAGAGCTTGAGATGAAGAGGATACATTTGGGTTATAAGGTTGAAATGGCCTAGCAGAAGGAAATTAGCTTTGTTTCTTATTTTTAGCTTGGGTAGGAGGTTTATTTGGTTGATACGGGGGTTTGTTTGGTTGATATGGGGTTTTTTTTTGTTGGTATTGAGGTTAATAAGGTCTAAATCTTTGGGTTTGCTGCCTTTTAATTGACACCAACTCATTCCCAAGATTTTGTAATTGCTTCATTACCTCTTGAAGCTCAATTGAGGTGCTTGAGGAAGTAGATTTTTCACTAGAACTCTAATTTCTTAGAGTAGGGATAGGAGCTAACTCAGGTGTTTGATGAGAATTTGGGTTTCCAATTTCTGGGTAAATGGGCATTGGTGGTCTAGGGGCAAGTTTTCTAGCTTGGATAATATTATTTTCATCTCTAATAGCAATTTGAAAAGCACCAAGTAGTGTTACACCCCCTATAGAGTAAATCATGACAGTAATATCATAATTTAAATATCTTAAAAAGTAAAGAAAAACACCTTCTAGAGCTGGTCTTACTAAGACTGGAATTCTATCCCAGGTCTTCTGAAATCTGAAATTGAAGTCTTTCATGAGCTCATTAGGAGCCCTCTTAATAGTTGTTAGTTGTTCTAGCAAGGAAATATTATCTTCCTTTTCTCTAAATTGATTGCAAAGGGTTGTTCTGAGATGATTCCAACTAGTTATTGACCCTGCTGATAGACTCTTGAACCATTGCAAAGCTCTTCCCTTAAATGAAGAAGCTAAAAGCTTGATAGCCACATCTTGTTCCACAATTTGATGGATAGCACAAACATTTGAAATGTCTTGTATATGGTCAATTGAACTGGTATGGTCTTCCCTAGTGAAGAAAGGAATACTCTTAAGTGTAGATGGTAGAATAGGATTTTGAGCATTGAGAGCAAGAGGACTACTACCAGTAAAGTTAACAAATCCTTATATTTTCTTATTGTGCCATTAAAATAGGTCTGACGACTCTAGTAGATTGCAATAGAGTTCTACCAGGTGGTGGTGTGGAAAGAGTTCTATTTGGAGGTGAAGGTGACCTTTGAACTATTATTCCTCTTCTTCTCCTTCTAGGTGATAGTTGCAGGTACTCAAAAACTCCTTCTATTGTTCTAGACCTTTTCTAGATTTGGGTCATAATTCCATTAAAACCCCGTCAATTAAATTAACCATATCCTACCCATTCATATCCCCTAGTGCACATGTTAATTGAATTAATTATCTTAATTAAATTAATTAATATCCTCACTTAACCACCTCACCCAGCCAACTCACCTAGCCACCTCACTCAAATGACCCACTCAAACCTCATTAATGACCTAAGACCAAGTCTAAGCTTATCCTAACCAACTAGGACTTAGTCTAAACCTAGACTTAACTCCTATTAACAAACCTAAAAGGAATCTTACTCATCCTTCCATGATCTATCACTCAAGACTCAGATGAAGATTGGAGACCATGCCAAAAATAGCAACAATCAGGCTATTTTTGGCCAACCTAGATATTCCCACCTTGACTGACACCGGTTATATCTCAACTGACACCGGTCACCTAACCATCACCAGTTAGGTTAAATACATTTCCAAAATCCTTTTCCTAGGTTGGTCATTCGATTCAGGATCTCATACGAACAGAGACTTGGAGCACTCAAAATTTTTGAATCACTCAGGAAAAGGAAAATATATGGGAGCACTACCAACAACCATTGGCATTCATCATCTTCTTCACGATCACAGATTCACACAGAGAAGCACAGAGGTTTGAACTTCCATGACACTAACACAATGTATCTTCTCTCTAGATCTCTTCCATCACTATCCTCATCACCTGCATTCTCCAAACCTACTCTTCAGTAAGTACCTAACATCTCTTCATTTATTTCTATTTTATTCCAGTAAGATTTATTATTCATCTCAGTAATTTATCTTTCTCCACATCCGTACACTCCCTTCCTCCTACCAACCTATCACCCTACCATACCTGACCCTTTCACCTAGTTTTATCCTCTTTTAATCATCTCTGAGCCTCCAAGGCCATTTTACGACCTTACCCTCACCATTTCCAACCTCTGTGCAATCACAGAGAGTCTGAAAAAAAAAGTTTTAAGTCTTTTTTACTAATTTCCCCTACCGACACCAGTTAACCAACCGACGTCGGTCATTCTACCTAACCAGTATCGGTCACACAGCGACATTGGTTATTGTGTCTAGCAATATAGCTCAGTCCAGTGAGCTAATACCTATTTCCCAACAACCCAGAATCCTTTGTAACCTTTACCAGACCTATACCAGAGCCTGTATCAGACCTGCAACCCATATCAGCCCATCACCTAACTCGTTTTAACCTCAAACAATCTTTTGAACAACCTTTCTTATTGTTTTGTATGAGATACCTAAATTATTTCAATTACAATAGGATATTTATTTCATGTATATTTTGAATAACATTAATACTGTTATATAAAAGTGGATTGACAACCTGTTCAGGAAGCATCACGCTTCCCGGATCTAGCTTCCGCTAGGCAGTCCACTCATTGTTTTGTTTAACTCTATCTGGTGGTATTGTTTTGCATTTACAGGTAGTTCCTCCTAGCCAAAAGGGAGCTCTCATAGTCAACTTGGATCAGGAAATAAAAACACGTGCACAACCTTCAACCAACATCAAAAATAGGTATTCCTCCTTGGCCTATTACCTCTTATCTGTTTCATTAATTTGTTAAGAATCTAGTGAAACATTTTGGCATGCCCGGTGGGATCCATCTGGGTTCCTTGCATTTATTCATTCTTAGGGAACTGTTGTATGTTTGTTTCTTTTCAAAAGGAAGTTAACATTAAATTCTATCCCTGGAAATCTTCTCTTTCTTCAATTTGTCTCAGTGACATTTGTATTTTGGGACTAAAAAGAATCATTCTTTTTCTTCTTGCATTTGCATTAGTGAAAGTCATTCTCTTTCCTATTCACTCTTTGTTTACATCGAATATCACATTTTGATTTGGGTTCTAAAATACTTGCATTTCATACTTCTATGCTTGCATTTTTAGCTCACATTAAAACTGAGGGAAACCTATATGCTGGAAGTCATGCCCAACTGATGGTTGACATAATTGAATCATAGAGCACTTTCTCTTCTCTCTCTTTGCCAAACTGCACAAATATAAATTTACACATCTTCTTAAACAACACCTTACCTGGAAGAAGTTGTCAATGATCACACGATCAGAGGATTGACAGTGGGCACCCAGCTGGTTTCTCTATCCAGTCTTTAACTCAGAGAAAGGACCACCCCCACCTAAAACATAACCTGAAACCACCCTTAGATCTTGCCTCTTCATAGGACACCTTTCCAACCAAAAAAATTTGTTCTGTTCACAAGTCAGTCTTAAATAGCATAAGCTAAAACATAAAAATTCACTTATAGGATTTCATGTTTTTCTTAGCTTTTTCTTGAGTTGTGTTTTGAGTTGTGAGGTCATGTTCTTCATTTTCTTCTTCCTTTCACACTCTGCCATCATAGTTGGTGTATTCTGACTAGTTCTGAGTGTGTCAGGGTCCATTACTATCATACTCAGGTTTCTGGGTTAATATTCCATTTGACTTAATTCACAAAATCAATTTTTATTCATTTTTTTTTCAAATTTCACAGTGACTGGCGTCGGCCCAACGACCATCGTCGGTTTACATCTGACTATCATTGGTTTACCTAATCATTTTTCGGTTTTCAGCTTTTTGGTTAATTTTACCAAAAACAAACACTCATCACATCTTCTATTCTTTTTTGAAGTTCTCAAGACATCATCATACCCCCAGAATTTTAAAATCACAGTCAAATACAACTTCTTTACTTCATTTTCATCAGTTTTTGCCTCATTTGCAAAACTATTGATTTCCCACAGTAACCGGTATCGGTCACCCTAACCATCATCGGTCACCCTGTCACCATCATTGGTTACCCTAACCATCATCGGTTCCTATGTTTTAATTTTTAATTAAAACAACGACCAGTTTCACCTCCTAGAATCTATTTTTTCTCCATTTCTGTTGTTTTTCTGTGTCATTTATAGATAACAGATTACCAGGTTTCTGCTAACTCACATGGTTTTGACTTGTAGCCAAGCCAACACCTGCGTGTTTCATGCTAGCCTTCACCCGCTTCTGCTTAGCCCATCACCACCTTCCATCCTGTCACCTATGGATCCAACTCAACCCATTACTATTAGTACCAATAACAAGGAGTTTGTAAGACTCCTTGAATAGAATCCCACTACCCTACAACACTATCTCTCCCACTCATCTACCTAGGACTCATCAAGATAGTTGGTATATGGAATTCTTATGTTTATCCCTCCTTCCCTTTCCCCCACTTCCGCATCAGGTACCACTAGCTCAGAATTACCTTCATCCACCTTACCACCTATGATGTCCCAACTAGACCCCACATCCTCTATAACTTATGCATGTATGACATCTGTCGTACCCGTGGTGTCAACTATTCCTTTTTCAGCCACCTTGAGCATAGCCCCATCTGCACCCTTTACCTCATATGTACCAGTTGCATCACAACCACCCATGGTTTCGGCAACCCATACCCCATTCCAAAACCTCATTCTTTCCATCCCACAGTCCCTACCCCCAATTACCACAAGATTTGTTACGACTACCCCACCTACTTATACATATCACCAACAACCCCCAATCTCATCTATTGCCTATTCGGGATACCTTCCACCTGCATCTATTCCCCCTTCACAGTTCTCATACTCAGCACCACCATATACTGGGATGTCATCCACATCATACATTCATCATCAACCTCCTTATACTGTAGGGGGTGCCCAATCATCACAACCCACCAACGACCTTATTAAAATGATGATGGAAAAGATGCAAACATTGGAAGCATCAGTTTTTGGCTCTCGCAACTCCTTAACCTATGATGAAATCTACAATGAGCCCATCCATCCATCTATTCCCATTCACCCATACCCTGCACATTGGGAAATGCCCAAATTTAACTGGTTCAATAGTAAAGAAGACCCACAACAACACTTGTGGTCTTTCAAACATGGGTGTTATCTAATCACCCATGATGATGCTTTACTCCTATGAACATTCCCCATGTCCTTAATGGGACCCACATTAGACTGGTATAGTGGTTTTCCTCAACATTCCATTTACTCATTTAATCAAGTGGCTCAAGCCTTCCTGGACCATTTTTCAATCAATATCATCAAGAAGGTCACTATGACCGACTTGTACTCAACTCGACAATATGACGATGAGTCTATCGCTGATTTTTTCACTCGTTGGTAGATCCTCATCAACCAGCTAACATTCCAGTTTCCTTAAACCAAGCTTATAGATTTGTTCACTAGAGCTTGTGTCTAGGCACATCTCACCAACTTTGCAAGTACAAACCTTTCATACCTTCGACTGAAGCATTTACCATGGCATGAAAACTGGAAATTCGTGCCATTGAAGAGAAGAAAATTCAATTGCATAACAAAAAACCGCATTTAAATCAAATGATGCTTCTTCCTCTTCAAAACCCCAAAACAATTATTCAAAAGCCAAAGGATCTACCAATGTGGTAGTTTTAAAGGCTGGCCCATCTCACCCCTCTAATCAATTGAAACCTACCTCCAACCTTTCTCCCATTCAAACTTTTCAGTTCAGATGGGAGCAACGAAAATACACTCCAATCGGGGAGCCTTATTCTTCAGTATTAGAAAAACTTCTTAAGGCCAGAGCCATTGCTCTTCCACCCATAAAACCACATACTAGTTTTGACCCCACTCATCCTATGTCGGCATGGTACAAGGAACATGACTATTGTAACTATCATCGCGTAAAAGGCCATAGCGATGGTAATTGTATAACCTTCAAGAACATTGTCCAGGAAATGTTAGATAATGGAGATCTCATCCTAGACAACCCGAACACACCCACCAATCAGAATTTTCATATCTTCAAGAAGTCATTCCCTAACCATACCCCATCATCAAACCAAACTAGAAAACCTTCAACTAATGACAGTAATGTCTATGAGGTCCATGTTGTGTTTGACACCATACCATCCCTTCCGCAATTTCCTTTTATCCAATCTATCGAGTAGATTCTAGCACGAGCTCCTCTACCCATGGAGGAGCCTACTTCCTCTACTCCTTCACCCACTAAGGAGTCCCCTTCATCTCCCCCTTCACCCATGGAGGAGTCCACAATTTCTGTCAATTTTGGTTCACCACTTACCTCGTAACCTAATGAACAACCAATGGTATTAACTCTCCTACCCATGGGAGAGTCATCCTTGCTTTCTTCTCCACTAAAAGAGGAAACTATCTCATCCCAAATGTCATCTCCCCTACCCATAGGGGATCCTTTAGAAACACCATTTCTTGTTGGGGAAAATTCCCCATTAGCATTCCAGGATCCCGATGATCTACTCTCGCCTCTCTTACCCATAAATTCTGAAGCCAACCAGTTCCCTATCTCACAGACATATTTTACAGGGATTGCTACTAAGCCAACATCATCTTCTCTTACAAAAGTGCCATTTTCATGCCTGGCCAACCGCTTGGATTATGTTGATAATTCCATGCTTTGGGGATGCCTTCGGCTACCCTTTTCAACCCAAATTCAAATGTCACCTATGGATACTACCATGATCTATCCAAAGGTATTTCAAGGAACCCAATCAACCATGACCATGCCTATGTTGAAACCTCTTCTTCATCACCCTCACCTACATCCAAACCTTTACCAACAACTAAACCTATTCCTATGCCTAATAACCTACCTATATCCACACCTTCCCTTGCATCCAGACCCATCACTACCTTAAGTGTCATGCTTACATCAAGCCTATTCCATCCACCCGTCAAGTTGGATTTAGCCACATCTTCCCAAGCTTGCACAAAAACTAATCCTCTACCTAAAAGGAAAACCCAACCTTCTAGGTCACATACACTAGTTTCACCCATCACACCTTTGTCACCTTTTCCCCTTCCATCTATCCTCATCCCTCACTTGTCTACCTTGGTCAAGTAACCTCCTATCCAAGATAAATCAAAAGTGCAGTCCACCTCTTCATCAAAATCCTTTATTACACCCAACCTATCAGCACAATGTACACCTTGTCCGTTACCCGCATCTTTCTTACCACCTATACCCCCACCACTTATAGTAACAACATCAGTACCTATGATATTTCCTTCTCTTCAACCCATACCTTCTACCTTTCCTCTGCCAACAACCTTCACACCTCCATTATCACCATGGCTAACACATCCTCTTATACCATCCACTTTCCCTTCTACATCACCTACTCCTTCTTCACCTTTACCTAAGAAGGTGCAACTGAAATTGAAAAACCCACTACCCTCCAAGGAGGTAGTTAAGCCTACAACACCTTCTATCACTAGTTCTTCTACTACACCTCTATTCAAGAAGGTACACCCAAGCCTAAAATAGTACCACCTACCAAAATAGTGGTCAAACCTATCCCACCTCCAATTCCACCTCCTTGTAGTACCTCACACATCACAATCACCTACACTTTAATCCAGACCCACACTCACCTCACATTGTGATCCATTGGTAGGGTCTTACGCCAACATTCTAGCTAACCTTTTAGAGACCTCTGTCATCACATTTCCACCCCTTAGACCTTATGACCCACTCAAGCCCAAACCAAAAGGGTTTGATGATACTAAAATTTTGCCTACCATCGTGTGTCAGGACATGATGTAGAAAATTGTAAGGCTCTAAAAACCATTCTTCTCCAACTTTTTTCCTCCTGAACAAAACTTTGATGATGATGATCTTCTAGACAAGGACCCAGTTCCACCTCCACCTATCACTACACATCCTTGCCCACTACCTATTCAGTGACCTGCACCACCACCTCCACAACCCTTTTATCCACCTCCAAAATTTGAGATCAATATGGTCCGTATAGGAGAGCTAGCCAAAACCCCACCAAAATGCCAGTGCGCCCTACTCATTTCACAAGGTTCTTACCCCGCACTAGGTTTTTTTCCATCATGTCGTTATAATTTTCTTGACACACCTTCTCCATCCACCTCTCTTCCTCAGATTAACATGATCCAAGTTTCCACTCATGCCCAAAAAGACAAAGGAAAGGAGAAAGAAACTAGCCCATCCACCAATCCTGTGCCCAACATACCATCTACACCTACACCAAAAATCACCATTCGGGGACCCACATATCCTATTTCTGATGGTGTCACCCATCATACAATGATAAAACAATTACACCAATCCCCTCTAAAAATGTCTTTGTATGACCTTGTCCAAACTTTTGAATCCCATCGACAGGCCCTCATGGAGGTTCTGCAATCCATCAAGGTTTTACCTAACGACCCAACACCTGTGGCCTCCATTCTCACCCCTCACCATGTAGCTTCTCTCACCAATTCATCCCCTTCCTCTACACCTACCACTACTCACCAAGTAACCACCCTCAGTTTCTCTGATGATGAGATTATACCTCTCCAATCAGATGATCCTGATCCTACCCTTTTCATCTCAATTTATATTGATAATATATGTGTTTGATGCATTATGATCGATGGTGGTGCCAGCATCAACATCATCTCCTCCCATGCATACAATCAAATGTGCATCCCTTCAAATTACATGCATAATAACCCTGTTATGTTGCATTCATTCAATGATGCCATCACTTCCACTCTCAACACCATCATCCTCCATGTTCGTGTGTGCCCCATACCATTCTAGAACTATTCTATGTCTTAGAGGGGGAGTTCTAATACAACCTATTGCTTGGCCAACCTTGGATCCGTGGTCATGGGTTGTGTTCCTTCAACCTTACATCGTTGTGTAAAATTTGAACATGAAGGACATAACTATACCATCCCCACTAACCCTTCGTCATTCAAAACCTATAACATGTTGTACTGACCTAATGATGTCCTTGTACCAATTAAGGCATCTACCACTGTCGCCACTTCTCCTTCACCCACAGACCCATCCACCGATGTTGCTACTACCTTTTCCACACCTACCTCCTCTATTCCCACTACCGTCATAGCCTCTGCAGCTGACCCATCCGCTAACCCTTCTACTTCTCAACCGACCAATGCTTCTTCTTCCCAATCACCTAGTGATTCATCTATTCCCACTACCCATATACCAACTACCGATCCCTTAGAAGGTGTTTTTCAATGTCTCACTCTGGGGGAGTACCACCTGTACAACATCGACACATTCCTTACTCCTCAAGAGTATGGTAACCTTCACCAACATCCTTGCTATGATCACCATGTAGGCAAGGTTTTCCCTTATGGTCCTCCTCACCTTTGTACAAACTTAACCTATGGGGGACTTGATACTTCTACCTACTCACCTGAGCCACCTTCCCAAATGTGACCATTTTCTTCTGACCTTCAATCTCTCACCAACCACCACTTCACCCACACTTTCCTCCATCACTGTGCATGGAAGGGATTTGGCTTTGGCTTCTATGAACAGGGCCACCATACTGTCATCCCATGTACCACATGTAAACACAGTGACCATAGTGGTATTGGCTTTGCTAAACCATCTTCCAAGAAAGCCCACATCAAACTCATTGAGGATAAAAACCTTCTTCACCCCATTTACCAACTTCACCACCTTCACCCATGGAATCTATGGATCTAGAATCCATTCCTCTTAACTTTTTTTTTTCATAAACACCATTTCCCTGGGACCTCTTGACTTATCAACGTGATGGTGAGGCTCCCTCTTCCTTCCCTTCCTATATCCTGACATGATCGATGATGATACACCTTCTATTAACGTCATTCAATGCTAGGATGATGAGTCTATTCTCACCTATCTTGGTAAAAATATTCTTATATTCATCAGTCATTGCCTTCTGAAACACAAACCATGTTAAATGAATCGACCATCAAAATCAATATTAACACTCAGGATGACCCCCACATTCTAAAGATAGGCCAATCTTTAGACACTACTGAACAGGAAGCTTTTACCTCATTCCTCTGAGATCATAGCAATGCTTTTTCTTGGTCCTATGTTGATATGCCTGGTATTGACCCAAACATTGTGGTCCACAATATCGTAACTATCCTGAAGCCAAACCCATAAAACAAAAGCTGTGAAAAATGCATCCTCACATTGCCCTTCTTGTCAAAGAAGAACTCCAGTGCCTTCTCTTGGTTTCCTTCATCCTACCCATTGATTATCCCCAATGGATCTCTAACATCATTCCTGTCACAAAAGTGATAGGAGGACTCCGCATATGCATGGATTTCCATGACCTTAATTTAGCCTACCCTAAAGACGACTTTCCTCTACCTAGTATAGACCAACTAGTTGATCTCACCGCTGGCCATGAGATGTTATCACTCATGGATAGTTTCTCGGGTTATAACCAAATATTACTCACCCCAGAAGATCAACACAAAACTTCCTTCATCACTCCTTGGGGGACCTTCTGCTATCGAGTCATGCCCTTTGGCCTTAAAAATGTTGGTGCTACATATCAGTGGGCTATGACTTATATCTTTCATGACATCATGCATCACATATTGGAAGATTATGTAGATGACCTTCTTGCCAAATCCAAACATCGATTCAAACACCTTATAGCCCTTAAGGTCATTTTTTACTGTCTCATCAAGTATTGTGTTTGTATTCAACCTAAGAAGTGTGTCTTTGTTGTCCTCTAAGGAAAAATCCTTGGTTTTATCATTTATTTATGTGGCATAGAAGTCGGTCCTACTAAAATCAAGGTTATTCTAAAAATTCCTCCACTTACTAACCTTCACCAACTATGTAGTTTGCAAGCCAAGTTGCAGTCTATTCATCGTTTTATTTCATAGCTTTCTGACCACTGCCACCCATTTCATCATCTCCTCAAAAAGGATGTCTCCTTCAAATGGGATGATGAATTCCACAAAGCCTTTGAGGCCTTAAAACAATACCTCCTCCAACCACCTGTACTCATTCCTCCTAAGGATGACCAACCATTTTACCTTTACATTTCTGTTATGGATCATTCCTTGGGAGCCATGTTCTCTCATCGCGATGAGCAACACAGGGAGCTAGTGGTTTATTATATATTTTGGATTATGAAACCTGATACACCCATGCCGAAAAACTTTGATTATCCCTAGTTGTTGTCACTACTAAACTTCACCACTACCTACTTAACCACAAAAATTTTGTTGTCACCAATACAGACCCCTTACATTACATGTACATTAAGCCCTACCAACATCAGCGTGCTGCAAATTGGCTCATGATTCTTACAGACCTAGACTTCAAATTCACTCATCAAAAATATATCAAAGGCCAAACTATCACTGACCAACTTGCAGATGCACATCTCTCTGGAGATCAGTCCTCTAACTTTGATTTCCCAGATGAATCCATTGTTACCCTCTCTTTGGATGATACATTTACCAAATGACCTTATTCTTTGATGGTTCCAAATGTCAGTGTGGGGGTGGTGCTGGAGTTATCCTCATTCCTCTTGATGGTGAGCCTATGTTGTTATCTTTCAAACTAGATTTTGAATGTACTAACAATATCGCCAAATATGAAGCACTTGTATTAGGCCTTCAAACTGCCATCGCCTTAGATGTCAAATCAATTAATATCTTTGGCAACTCTCAATTGGTTGTAAATCAAGTCAATGGTATATACCAGTGTTGTAACAAAATACTTCAAAAGTATAAGCATCATGTGGACATAATTTTGACTACCTTTAATCACTATGAACTTCAAACCACTCCACGTTCCACTAACAAATTTGCAGATACCATAGTTTGCCTTGCTTCTCAGATACCTGCTTTTCCCTCCAACTCGAAAATATTTATCATAGTACAAAGACTGTAATCACCTTCCTATCTTTTTAAGACGTCAACCTCGTCAAAACCATTCATCCTAACCCACATGACCTTTGGTATAAGCAATTTATTGATTACATTTCCCTTTCAATTCTACCTCTAGACCTTACTCGCAACGAACAATGTGCCTTTCTCAAAGGTGTCTCTCGGTATGCCATCATGGATGGTATTCTTTATAAACATGCCTATGAAAAACATGTTCCATGAATGAACCTTCCAATTCAGTGAAATCGTTTAAAATAAAATCAAGTTCATGTACTGGACTTTGGGCAAAAGTAAATGGGGTTTTCCTCATCTAATTGCTTGAACCTTGGGTTTCATTACTCATACCTACGATCATGTGTTTATCGTTTATCTTCAATCGAAGGTAAACACCATAACCTCTCAATGCCTTAAATCTTCAACCATTCTACTATTAAATTAAGTCCTATATCACCTCTTGTTTATTCAATAGTAAGGATCCCTTGAGACTGTTCAACCTTCATTCTCCCAAATTTTCTGGATCAACGACTATTGGAAACCTTTTATGTGATTACTCATTACCTTTCAACCATTGTCTTCAATATGAGTACAACGGATTTAACTTATGACATGATTTCATGGATTACTTCTCATATTTTTCAAGATGGAGTCCCATGGTCATTCATAACTTCTCAAAACCTCTCTTATCACAGTTAACCATTCTTGTGCTAGAGTTTTGACACTTTGAGCCTAATTTTTCACTATAGTTATGTCCATGACTTAAAAGTCCAAAATCAAAACAATTTCAAAAGTAAAATAGGATTCAACTCATTGAGTCAAACTTTTAGAAAAAAAGATGACTCCCTCAAAAAGGACATCTAGATTTTCTATCTCGCTACTATAAATAGACTTCTCCCTCAAATAATAGTTATACGAAGCCAATTGTATTGTACTTAGTCT
Organism: Taxus chinensis; assembly: GCA_019776745.2. Lineage (NCBI taxonomy): Eukaryota > Viridiplantae > Streptophyta > Pinopsida > Cupressales > Taxaceae > Taxus > Taxus chinensis. The sequence continues at coordinate 350,272,214 of CM034157.1, forward strand.
ATCATCAAAAGAGGAATATTCTTGCAAACGTCTTAAAATGCCAAAATATTTTGTTGTTAGTGCAAATCACAGCACCCCTAGATGTTGATCAGATTTCTAGGTTGATCACTAGCATCCAGTGTGATTGCACAACATTGAATCCTTTCTCCAAGTGTGGGACTTGCAAAAATGAGAAAGGAATCTCCAGAGAAGGCTGGTTCCTCTTCCTAAACTACCTGCCACAAGCTATTTCAGTGCAGGCAAGCTAATCTAATCCTAATCTAACCTCCAAGGAGACAGGAGAGAGAGAAAAGAGAAAAAAACAAAAGCCTACACTAAAACGGTGATACACCAGAGAAGGAGAATGTTGAACATCTATCAAAACTGCCATGGGACAGAGAGGTGAGCAATGGGAAGGATGGATAGATGCATCACAGGCCCAAGGATAGATTTCACATGAAAATGTCCCAAAACTCCATGAACACAGCTCCAGACCTGCAATGAACATTCAAACATGCACAAATACCTGCAATGAAGAGAGGCAAGAAGAAAACAAGCAAAAAATGAGCAAGGATGGACAGATGCATCACAAAACACGTTTTTGTTGCTCCAGAAGTTTGCACAGAACATCATTTCAATAGTAAAAGGAAAAAATGCCATTACAGAGCAGGGGAGGAGGTTCGAACTCCATTTTCAACCCTTGGGAGAAGAAAAGAAGGGAGGGCAGAGCAGAAAAGAATGAACAACTTTTTTAAAAATGAGCCAAATCTACAATTTTACAATGCATGGGTCGAGGGAAGGAGAGAGAAACGTGTAAAAACCCCAACCATTCCTCATTGAATTAAGATCATTAAAACAGCATGGCATCCTTATAGACCCATGAACCCTGACAAAATTTGGCCTATGCTGAAGAAGAATGCGAACCCATTTTGCATTAAAACTGGTTGTTGAAACGTCACTTCTGGCCATTATCACGTGCCAGATATGTTTCTCAATTTTCTCTCTCCAAACTACACCAAAATGCAAGATTGACCCTAGGAAATCATGTAGAGAATTTCACCAGCTTTCCATTGATATAAAGAACGTGAAAATCCGAGCTTTGGATCGAAAGTTATGGCCATCTGAAGATTTAGGGCAAAAACAGGCCCAAAACGGATCGGCGAGAAAAAAATTGAATTTTACCTCTTTTTTGCATTTTGGAATTTTTTTAAAATTTTCCCATGCTCTACCACTTGGATGACACGTGTCAGGCCCTGATTGGCCATGAGATTCCATTCTCTCAGCGGGCTCAAACCTTTGCCCTTTGGACTTTCGGCAAAACATTTTGCCAAAAATTCTAATTTTTTCCCCGCTCCGTGGGTCATGATTGAACTGGGACACGTGGCCCAAACTTCTGATTTCTTGGGCCTCCTTTCAAAATTTTACCTTCAAACCTTAGCCAAATTTTTTGAACTTTTCCCCTTCTGACACGTGGCACGTTCTGATTGGTCTGCGGGCCTCCTTGCTCTTTCGCGCCCTTTTCTCCTTTTTGTCCCACGATGTCCCTCGTGTACTTTTGTCCCTTTGTGCCAAAAATCTCCGCTTCAGCCAATTTGGGCTTCCTTGTCCCCTTTGTTTGACACGTGGCGTTGATTTTTCACCCTTCGGCTCTACGTCCCTCGCGTACTTTTGTCCCAACTTGTCCCGGACTGTCTGGGACAAATATCTCCGAACCGCCTGAAATGGACTATTTTCGGCCAAACCGGCCGGTTCGCGTCCCCGCGTACTTTTGGCCCAAATGTCCCAAACCGCGCGAAACAAAGACTTAGATCATTTTTCTTTCTTTCGGCCGGATCCGGCTTTTTCGTGTCCCTCACGTACTTTTGTCCCAAATGTCCCGAACTGCCTGGGACAAAAAGTTCGACTTAGCCGATTTTCTTTGTTTTTCGGTCCCAAGCTTGGTACGATGATCCTCATTATGACCCGAACCCTTCAGTACTTGCCTTTCCTGCAACCTTAATTTTTTACATTTTTCATTTTTGCTAACTCGTTGGGATTTCTTCGGCGGATGGGGGAGTTAGAAAAAGGCCGAGGGGACCCCGAAAAACATGATTTTGGGCCTGAATCAATCTTACTTGCTTGGGACTGAATAATTCTGATGCATGTTATCAAAATTACCCTTGGGGGGTGAATTTTGGATAACAATTTTGGCGACTCAGTGGGGTCATCTGCCTGCTAGATGAAGACCAGTTGCCTGAAGCATCCATTGGGCATGGAGTCATGAGTTGTAGCCTGAAAACTGATCTGAACTTTGAAAACCTCCCTCTGAGCCACTTGAAATCCCACTGGACATGGAGTTGTTCTCACCAAAATGCCACTGAAAATGAACTGTGCAAGAGCAAAACCAGCAACACCAAAAACTATGTACAGAACTGAAAATCATACATGCTCCAAATGGAACATGCAGAGTGTGCACAAGCACTTCTTCTACTGAAAGCAAACCTACCTACTCTACTCTAACTGGAAGCAAAGGAAAGCTAAACAAACCCTGCAACTGGTTGTGCAAAATAGCTTCCTTTCTTCAAAATTGGCAGCCATGCAATTGATTTGGCAGCTGATCATGGCTGTTTGGATGGATGGAAAATCAACAAGAAGCTGGTCTTCCACCCAAATCATCAAGGTATCCGCTGAAGGCAAATTCAATACCTCTTTTAGTTGCTCTGCATTTGGATTGGAGAGGTATGATAGCTGATGCTTGGTACTTTGTAGCTCATCCTCATGCTCAGAAGCAAGCATGACTGGGTGTGACTTCTTCTTTGGCTCCAATAAAGCCAAATACCTGATTGGGCAAGGTATGATCCGTTTGATATGCCCATAGCTCTGATTTTCAACTCCAAAAATGGAGTCTTCTTGTAGACCCTCTTGAATGGATGGTGTGGAAGAAATGGTGAAGTTCCTTCTGTCCTTTCTCTTCCTCCAATGAAGAACATGAAAGATTAAAATCTTCCAATCTTGATTCCAAAGAGCTGCTATAAGATGCAGGCTGCTGCAAATGAATGCTCTCCTTCATGACAGCAGACTCAAGTGTTTGGAATGTGGATGATGAAAGAGAGAATGGTGGAAACTCAACCGGCTCTTCTCCATCAAAACAGTCCTCCAAATCTGACAGATAAACTACCTCATTGTTGTCCTGCTGCAAATGTTCAACTTCCTCCATGGTGTCCTCTTGATCTGTAACTTGACCACCATGGTTTCTTTCATCCTCCAACATTGAGTTTGAGAGATCAAACTCCTTCTTCAACACTAGAACTTGAGAGAGATGAAGTAGAAAGAAGAACTGAAGGTTCTCCTGTAGCCTGCTTTGTGCTCAAAGCCCTTGGATCTGCACTTTTCTCCTCCACAGCTAGAATGTGCTCCTCTTCTTTTGGATTTGGAGCAGCTTCTCCTTCCTCTACTACTTGAAGACAATCTTACTCTTGATTGAACTCTTCCTCTAGCATGAAGTTTGTCAAGTCAAACTCTTCAATCTGCTGCTCTAGAGGACAAGTTGGGACTGCAAGATCTTCTTCTTCTGGCTGAGCAAAATCAGTCCTGACCTCCATGGCTGTTCTCCAACCCTAGCCTCTTCTGTAGGCTTGACCATCAAGGGGATCTTTGTCATCCCAAATGGCAGCCCAATGCTTCAAGCTTTGACATTTCTTTTCTGTTTGGCTCTTCCTATTGCTTCCTTGATGACTGATTTCTTCAATTTCTTCTCTTCCCACATGGAATTGGGAATGCAAAGGAGGAATGGGTTGTAACTCAACTGATTTTACAATTTTTTGTGGTGGTGGAAGGTGAAAACTCTTGTTTCTTTGGAGGAGGGGGTATTTCTGTTAGCTCTTGTCAAGGGGATGACTGTTTGGAAGGAAAAAGGAAAGAAGAATCTGAATGTGGTGGAAGACTGAGGGGTGGAGACATGGATTCAACATTTGGGACAGTAGATGGAGAGTTTAAAATTTGACAAGTCCAAATGAGGTGCTGCTTGAGTAATGGGAAGAGAAAAACCAGATGATGGTGTTTTACCCATTGACAAGGTTGTTCAACAACAAGTGTATAGGCCTCTATTTCTTATCCATTGTGCAATTGGGGCAGCATCTTTATCATGAAGTCAGCTTCTCCTGAGGGCTGAATGTCTTGGAAAAGGGCCTCCCCATGGACAAGGAGTCCTGCAACCGATTTGAAAGCTCTCATTTGAGCTGTTGCTCTGGACTGCACCATCCCCACCTCCATCTTTTGGATTTTCTCCAACAGACCAGCATCTTGGATCTGATGGTCTTCATTGTATGCATACTCTTGCTCTTGGAAAGCTCCATAGCCAAACTGACTTTGGCACTGCTGCTCATATGGGTATGCATACTGATCTTGAATCTGCTCAAAATGCTGATTTGGAGGATTTGTAAAACATGTTGGAGGTGTGATATACTGCTGTTGTTGATGTGAGTTCCATGATGGAAATGAAGTCATGATTGCACAACTTCATGGAATGGAAAGAATGAAAGGGATGGAAGGAAGGATGAATGAAAATGGATGGAAAAATGGGTCTGCAACTTCAGAAATGGGTTGTTGATCAGATGGAGTCGCCAGATGTGTTTGCAAGTGCCTCCAAAGGCTGAAATCTTCACAGGAACACACCAACCTGCAAAAGATGAAGTGGAAGACCTCTAAGGTCCCACCGGGCGTGCCAAAACTGTTAGTGCAAAATCACAGCACCCCTGGATGCAGATCAGGCTTCTAGGTTGATCACTCAGGCATCCAGTGTGATTGCACAACATTGAATCCTTTCTCCAAGTGTGGGACTTGTGAAAATGAGAAAGGAATCTCCAGAGAAGGCTGGTTCCTGCTCCTAAACTACCTGCCATAAGCTATTCGAGTGTAGGCGAGCTAATATAATCCTAATCTAACCATGCCAAGGAGACAGAGAGAGAGAGAGAGAGAGAGGAGAGAGAAAAAACAGCAAAAGCCTACACTAAAACGGTGATACACCAGAGAAGGAGAATGTTGACATCTATCAAAACTGCCATGGGACAAAGAGAGGTGAGCAATGGGAAGGATGGACAGATGCATCACAGGCCCAAGGATAGATTTCACACATAGAAAATGTCCCAAAACTCCATGAACACAGCTCCAGACCTGCAATGAACATTCAAACATGCACAAATACCTGCAATGAAGAGAGGCAAGAAGAAAACAAGCAAAGAACGAGCAAGGATGGACAGATGCATCACAAAACACATTTTTTGTTGCTCCAGAAGTTTACACAGAACATCATTTTCATTGGTAAAAAGGCAAAAAAAATGCCATTACAGAGTAGGGAAGGAGGTTTTGAACTCCATTTTCAACCCTAGAGAAGAAAAGAAGGGAGGGCAGAGCAGAAAGAATGAACAACCTTTTTAAAATTTTTGCCACTCCCTACTTGATCCAGAGGATCCTCACAGAGAAACACCGATCTAAGATCTTCTCAGAAATTGTTGCAGTCATTTTTAAAGCGTGGGGAAAAATTATACGACTCTGACGACATCTTGTTTGCAGGAAACAGAGCTCGTTTGCAAAAGTTATAGCCCGCTGAAATTTTTGGGCAACTGGCAAAATTTGGAGTTTTGTGCAGGTTGGACGTGTGCACGCTCGCCAAGTGTTTCGATCATATTGCGACACGTGGATGAATTGTGTGATGTACTAAAAAAATGGGTTTTGGAACGCCGGTCTTGGACACTCGTTCTCGGACAAATGGACCCCGCTATTTACTGGCTGGGGGCCCTCAGCCAGGTTCGACACACTCGATTATGGAGGGGTGCCTTGGCCTCCTTCTCATTTAATCATTAAACCAACTTGTGTATATAAACCTCTATATTTCCTTTGCACCATGCATGTGGGACATTGGGCATGCATTATTTAAATTACCCATGCCTAATTACCTATTTTCAATTTTCCACGCATATTCTCAAACTATTCAACGCATTACCTATATTCCATTTTCCACGCATTATGTAAACTGTCCAGCATTAAACTGTACCATGCATATTTGATGGGATTGTTGGCACCTAAAATTAAAAAATGCGCCATCCCCAAGAAATGCGCCCCAAGTATGCACCCTCCACATAGGCTTAGGCGGCTCTTAAGCCACTCAAAAAAATGCGCCCACCTACCATTTAAACCCTTGACCAAGATTACATGCGCCAAATGTGGGATAATGATCCCAAGAGGATAAGACAAAAGCAAGGGAGGAGAATGGAACCCGAGTGGGCTGTGTAAAATGATAAGCACCCAGCCAGTATGCTAGGAGGTGTAGAAACAATATAAAAGGAGTGATATTCTATTTGTATGGCATTCGGGGACTGTGTAAAATTATTGTAATGCTCATAACTTGAGCTAGGAGTGGAATTTGGAGGAGATGTAAAAAGCAACCCCTGTTATTTTTGATAGAGGAAGACTGTGAGAAGGTCAGAATTTTGTAGAATTCTTTGTAAAGAATTATTTTCAAGATTTTAATAGATCGGTCCCATTCAACCGGACCCGGAGACGTAGGCCTCAGGCGCCGAACTCCGTTATCAATTCTTGCGTCACATTGCTGGTGAATCCTCTTCATTTCTTTCAATATTTGCACAGTACTTGCAGTTTTTATTCTTTTATTAAAAATACAAAAAGAAATAATGCTCAAATTTTACATCGAAAATCAATACAAAGCAAGAAAAATGTGTGTGCACAATTGCTAGTTAAATTTGGTTTTCAGATCATTGGTATCAGAGCTGGTTTTGACTGATTTTTGGTTCAGTTTAACGTGTTTTGGATTGCAAGTTGTGTGTTGGATGTTAACAAGGTCTCGATCTAAGAAGGGTGAAGGAGAATTAGTTGAAGGAGATCCCAAAATTGGTACCAGACGATCTCGAAGTCCTACAATGGCGGATCGAGAGGAAGTGGAACAAAACTTTCGTCAATCCTTCCAACAGATGAAGGAAATGGTGGAAGAAATGTACCAAGATAGGAAAAGGGAAAAGGGGACTAGAGAAGGTAAGAAAGAAGAAAGCTCTAGTTCTGACATTCCAAAAAGAGACTCTTTAAAATCTGATTTTCTTTCATTAAAGTTAGATATCAAGTTTGAATTGCCTATGTATACTGGAGAGCTAAATGCAGAGAAGTTGGATAACTGGGTCAAGCAAATAGAAGTATATTGCAGGGTTCAGAGAATTGTTGATGATGAAGCAAAGATTCATCTGGAAACTCTTCGGATGGGTGGAACAACACTCATTTGGTGGGAGAGTAAGCTTCAGGAAGTGGAAGAAAACAAAGGTATAGAAATCACTTCTTGGTCTGAATTTGTTTCAAATCTTAGGCAACAATTTTATCCTCTTGGTTATAAGCAACAAGCTATGATGGATTGGCAAACATTAAGACAAACTAAGGGACAAAGTGTTCAAGAATACACACAAGAATTTAGGAAAAGGGCTCTAATTCTGGGAATTTCCCTAAACACAGAAGAAACACTGCTCAAATATATTGGTGGATTGCATAGTTATCTAAGGCATATGATACTTGTTTTAGGTCCTACTAATCTTGATGCAGTATGTGTTCAAGCAACCCATCTGGAAGCACGAGGGAAAATGACAAAGGAGTCCTCTTTCTCTTCTTTTAATCAGAAGAACAAGCAATCTGAAGGAAAAGGTTCGAAAGAACAAGGAAAAGGAAAGGGTAAGCATAAAACAAACTCTACTGTTAAGAAGGAAGATGAAAAACCATTTTGTAATCATTGTAAAAAAAACCATGATGAGTCTAAATGTTGGAAATTACATCCTGAAAAGAAGCCTAAATGGATGGTTAAGAAAGGAAAAGAAAAGAAAACAAACACCGTAGTGCATGATCTTGGTTCTGATTCAGGTGATGAAACCAAAATCACAGCTATGGGTTTACAAGGTAAATCAACTCTTTCAATTTCCAACAATAGCACTACAGATGTTGCATCTTCTTCTAGTAAACAAACTATACCTGACGATAAGAAAAGAAATGAGCTTTTCCACATTAGAGTAATTTCAAAGCATACGAAAATTGATACTCTTTTTGATAGTGGATCTCAAGCTAATCTAATTTCTGAGGAGGTTGTTAAGAAACTAGGACTCAAAACTAAACCACATCCCAAGCCTTATCCTTTGGGCTGGGTTTGTGATGATGCAAAACTGCAGGTAACTAAAACTTGTACTTTCAGATTTGCCATTACAGACAAGTTTATTGATGAGGTTGAATTGGATGTAGTTCCTTTGGATATTTGTGGGGTGGTTTTGGGAAGTCCTTATTTGTATGATCGTAAAGCAATTTTCTATAGGGAAGAAAATAAATATTTGCTTGTAAAGGATGGAATTGAGTTTATTATTAGAGCTCACCGTGAAAAGAATAATCTATCCTTGGTAACTGCAGGTCAAATGAAAAGGCTTGTAAACTCAAGCAAAAGTTTTGTGCTCATGGTGGTCAAAGCCAAGGAAAAAGAAAATGAGATGGCTTTTGAGACTTGCGATCTAAAACATAAGGATGAATTGGTAAAAATTGTTTCTCATTTTGATGATGTTTTTCAGGATCCACAAGGTCTACCTCCCAAAAGAGGGGTTCAACATGAGATACAGTTGCTTCAGGATGCACCTCTTCCCAATATCGGAATGTACAGGTTGTCAGTAGTAGAGAACGAGGAAATCAAGAGACAGGTAATGGAACTTTTGGCTCAAGGTATAATTCATCCAAGTACATCCCCATGTGGTTCACCAATTATATTGGTTCCTAAGAAGGATGGCACTTGGTGAATGTGTGTTGATTTCCGTGCTTTAAACAAGATTACTATAAAGAATCGTTACCCTCTTCCTAGAATAGATGATTTACTGGATCAATTAAGGAATGCAATTTATTTCACTAAGTTAGACTTAAGAAGTGGTTATCACCAAGTAAGAATTGCAGAAGGTGATGTTTGGAAAACTGCTTTTAAAATGAAACAGGGATTGTTTGAATGGTTAGTGATGCCTTTTGGTTTGTGCAATGCACCGGCAACATTCATGAGAGTTATGAATGAAATTTTTAGACCATTCATTGATAATTTCGTTATTGTCTACTTAGATGATATTCTTATTTTCAGTAAATCATGGGATGAACATATTAAACACATCCAGAAAGTCTTAGATGCACTAAGGAAAGAGAAATTGTATTTGAAGATGTCAAAATGTGAATTTGGAAAAACATCTTTAATTTACTTGGGGTATATTGTAGGAAATGGAGAATTGAAAATTGATCCTGCAAAAATAGAGGTTATTGTGAAATGGCCTAGACCCACAAATGTGACGGAAGTTAGAAGTTTTCTAGGTGCAGTTCAGTACTGGAGGAAATTTATTGCTAACTTCTCATATATTGCATCTCCTTTGCATGCTTTGACAAGTATTAAACAGGTCTTTCAGTGGGGAGGAAAACAACAAAAAGCATTTGATACACTGAAAGAGAAGATAAGTACCGCTCCGATCTTGGCACTTCCAGATTTACAACATTCATTTGAGATTGAGATGGATGCTAGTGACTACGCAATGGGGGCAGTTTTGATGCAGAACAAACGACCAGTGTGTTACCATTCAGAAACCTTTACAAGTGCGGTAAGAAACTATCCAACTTATGATAAAGAGTTGTATGCTTTGGTTCAAAGTGTTAAAAAATGGAAGCATTATTTAATGGGAAAAGAAACAATTATCCATACTGACCATCAACCGCTTCAATATTTACAAACACAAACCAAATTGCAGCAGTCTAGACATTTCAGGTGGATGGGATTTTTGCAACAATTTCATCTTGTAATCAGGTATAAAAAAGGTATTCAAAACAAGGTTGCCGACATGTTATCCAGACCACCAGTGGTAGTAGCATCTATCCTTTTGCAGCATAGTTCTTTGGCTCATGTTAGTTACAAGGAACAATATGCAAATGATGTTGATTTTAGAGAAGTGTATGAGGATTTAGTAAGTGGGAAACAAGTAGGAGAAAAAGATTATCATTTGCATGAAGGATTGTTATATCATTCTGGAAAACTTTGTATTCCAGAAAATGAGCGTGTGCATATGATTAGGGAAGCACATACTTCTCTTATTTCAGGGCATTTTGGTGTTAGTAAGACAGTTGCACATTTACAAAAATATTGCTATTGGCCTAGAATGCATGAACATGTAAACCGATATATTAAGGGATGTGTTCTTTGTGCCACAAGCAAGCCAAGTAACAGGAAATTAGGACTTTACACTCCTCTTCCTGTTCCAACACGGCCTTGGGAAAGTGTTTCCATGGACTTTGTAGGAGGCTTGCCCATGACACGGAAAAAACATGATTACTTATATGTGGTAGTGGACAGATTTAGCAAAATGTGTGTGTTGGTTCCATGTACTAAACAAATAACTGGTGAGGGAACTGCACATTTATTCTTTCAGTTTGTTTGGGTTCATTTTGGTTTACCTACTTCAATCATATCTGATCGGGATTCTAGATTTCTTGGGGAATTTTGGTCAACATTGTGGGGGTTAATGGACACAAAACTGAAAAAGAGCACTGCTTTTCATCCACAGACTGATGGTCAAACAGAGGTTGTAAACCGCACAGTGGTACAATTACTTAGGGGCTATAGTAACAAACATCCTAAATTGTGGGATGAACATCTTTATTATGTGCAACATGCTTATAATCGTGCCTTACATTCTTCTACTTTGAAGTCTCCATTTGAGACTTGTTATGGATATCTGCCTAATTCTCCATTAGATATATATTATGGACATGAAACTGTTGTTAATGGTGCAAGTGATTCTGACAAGGCTAAAAGATTTGTGCAGAGAATACAACAGGTTCATCAGTATGTCCATGAACAATTGGAGAAAAGCCAGGCTAAGTACAAAGCTAGGCATGATAAACATAGAACTGATCACAAGTTCAAAGTTGGTGATTCAGTTTGGCTTCACATCAGCAAGGAAAGACTGACAGGTGAAGGTAAAAAATTGAAACCTATACGGTATGGTCCGTTCCAAATATTGGAAAAAATTGGTAACAACGCTTTCCGGTTAGATTTACCTCCATATATGCAAATCTACTCAGTTGTAAATGTTGAGAATTTAAGATTGTATGAACCGCCTATGATTGTTGATCATGATGATTCTAACATTATGCCTTCCATTGATGATTTTGCTCCTGAGTATCTTGATGAGTTGCAGGAAGACATCATTTTGGACAGGAAAGTAAGAACTTCGCGAAGGGGTGATATTGAGTATCTTCGTGTTGGGTTCAAAGGCATGCATCCGAACAAGGCAAAATGGATGGAAACCGGAAAGGTGAGGGAGAAATACCCTCACCTATTCACCAATTAGGTTGACTTTTGGGGTCCAAAAGTTTCTCAGTGGGGAGGAATGATCCAGAGGATCCTCACAGAGAAACACCGATCTAAGATCTTCTCAGAAATTGTTGCAGTCATTTTTAAAGCGTGGAGAAAAATTATACGACTCCGACGACATCTTGTTTGCAGGAAACGGAGCTCGTTTGCAAAAGTTATAGCCCGCTGAAATTTTTGGGCAACTGGCAAAATTTGGAGTTTTGTGCAGGTTGGACGTGTGCACGCTCGCCAAGTGTTTCGATCATATTGCGACACGTGGACGAATTGTGTGACGTACTAAAAAAATGGGTTTTGGAACGCCGGTCTTGGACACTCGTTCTCGGACAAATGGACCCCGCTATTTACTGGCTGGGGGCCCTCAGCCAGGTTCGACACACTCGATTATGGAGGGGTGCCTTGGCCTCCTTCTCATTTAATCATTAAACCAACTTGTGTATATAAACCCCTATATTTGCCTTTGCGCCATGCATGTGGGACATTGGGCATGCATTATTTAAATTATCCACGCCTAATTACCTATTTACAATTTTCCATGCATATTTCTATAACTATTCAACGCATTACCTATATTCCATTTTCCACGCATATTTGTAAACTGTCCACCGCATTAAACTGTACCATGCATATTTGATGGGATTGTTGGCACCTAAAATTAAACAATGCGCCATCCCCAATGAAATGTGCCCCAAGTATAGCGCCCTCCACATAGGCTAAGGCGGCTCTTAAGCCACTCAAAAAACACGCCCACCTACCTTTTAAACCCTTGTCAAAGATTGCATGCGCCAAATGTGGGATAATGATCCCAAGAGGATAAGACAAAAGCAAGGGAGGAGAATGGAACTTGGGTGGGCCATGTAAAAGGATAAGTGCCCAGCCGGCATGCTAGGAGGTGTAGAAACAATATAAAAGGAGTGATATTTTATTTGTATAGCATTCGGGACTGTGTAGAATTATTGTAATGCTCATAACTTGAGCTAGGAGTGGAATTTGGAGGAGATGTAAAAAGCAACCCCTATTATTTTCGACAGAGGAAGACTGTGAGAAGGTCAGAATTTTGTAGAATTCTTTGTAAAGAATTATTTTCAAGATTTTAATAGATCGGTCCCATTCAACCGGACCCGGAGACGTAGGCCTCAAGCGCCGAACTCCGTTATCAATTCTTGCGTCACATTGCTGGTGAATCCTCTTCATTTCTTTCAATATTTGCACAGTACTTGCAGTTTTTATTCTTTTATTAAAAATACAAAAAGAAATAATGCTCAAATTTTACATCGAAAATCAATACAAAGCAAGAAAAATGTGTGTGCACAATTGCTAGTTAAATTTGGTTTTCAGATCCAGCGCTTGGATGACACGTGTCAGGCCCTGATTGGCTGTGAGCTTCCATTCGATAGCAGGGCAGCGGGCCAAAACCGGCAAAACATTTTGCCAAAAATTCTAATTTTTTCCCCACTCCGCTGGGTCGATGGTGAAGACACGTGGTGAGATTTGATTCGTCTGTGGGCCTCCTTTCAAAATTTTACCTTGTGCCAAACACTTAGAAATTTTTCAACTTTCTTCCCTTTCTGACACGTGGCACGTTCTGATTCGTCTGCGGGCCTCCTTGTCTCTTTTGCGGCCTTTTCACCTTTTCGCATCCCACGCGTCCCTCGCGTACTTTTGTCCCGGCTATCCCAAATGAAAATCTCCTGCTTCGGCCGATTTGGGCTTCCTTGTTCCTGTTTGTAGATTTTTCACCTTTCCATGTCCCACGCGTCCCTCGCATACTTTTTTCCCAACTATCCCGGACTGCCTGGGACAAATATCTCCAAACCGCCCGAAATGGACTGTCTGTCGGCAAACCGGTCGATTCACGTCCCATGCGTACTTTTGTCCCGGCTGTCCCAAACCGTGTGAAACAAAGACTTAGATGATTTTCCTTGCTTTCAGCCATTTCGGCTTTTCGCGTCCCTCGCGTACTTTTGTCCCAACTATCCCGGACTACCTGGGACAAAAATGCCTGACTTAGCCAATTTTCTTTGTTTTTCAGCCCCAAGCTTGGTATGACGAACCTCAGTACGACCCGAACTGGTAGGACCTGAACCCTTCAGACCCGAAATGCTTTAAAACAGTCCTGCAACCTTAATTTTTTGCATTTTTCCATTTTTTCTAACTCGTTGGGATTTCTTCTCGGATGGGGGAGTTAGAAAAAGGCCGAGGGGACCCCAAAAAACATGATGTTGGGCCTCGAATCAATCTTACTTGCTCGGGACTAAATAATTTGATGCATGTTATCAAAATTACCTTGAGGGGTGAATTTTGGATAACACCCACATAGATCAATTTCATGAAGACCTTAAGGAGAAAATCTACTCATCCCACATAGACTTCTCGCATCGATCAGTCTATAAAAAAAAAAGCAAAAGCAAAAAGAAAAAGATTGACTTTTTCATCATGGACTTACCTATTGTGATCTTAGGTCTCTATCCAAGTCCGCATGTTATCTCACACTAGGTTATGCTAAAACCAACCTACTTTCACCTTATCACCTTTTTACCCTAATTCCCTACCTGCTCAAGGGATGTGCCACCAATGCGATATTTCATGATCATGCGACTTTCTTCTACCTTAGAATAGTCCATTATGCAACGCCTTTAAGGTCTTATGTTCATAATCCCATCTTAGGTATGACAATCTTGTTTTAATTATTATAAATTAGGCAGCTCATTTGGTCACCTCTTACCTTTCACCTTTTTCATTTGTTGATTATCTTATACAGGACCAAGCCTTCGACACTTCAATTTAACCACACCTTAATGACCTGAATTCACCTCTACCTTCATGACCTAGACTCAATCATGCCTAAGTGACCTAAAATCAACCATACCTAACTGACCTAAACTCAACCATTTCTAAAACCTACCAACCCATACCTCTACCTCATCACATGTTTCTTTAGGTTACAGGAGAACTACATCAGCTTGAGGCCCCTTTTTTCCAAGGCTATGTAGGCAGCACTCCAAGGGAATAAGGCCCTTGGAGGTTAGCTCAGCCATTCTTTACCCTAACCAATTTCCCCTCCCCCTAATTTTTTATTTACTTAGTTTCCATCTTCTACATTACTTGGAAATTAAACAAAAATAAAATTATATAATCATGTATACTTACCTATTTCTCACAAAATCATACCATACATATTCATCATCATTTATTTTTTCATGTTACCAATAACTTGGAAATTAAATCAAAAATAAAAATCTAACTCCACCATGCCTACCTAACCTAGAATCAACCATGTCTAACTCACCTAGACCCCACCATGCCTAAATGACCTAAACTCAACCATGCCTAATTACCTAAACTCAACCATGCCTAACTCACCTAGACCCCACCATACCTAAATGACCTAAAATCAACCATGCCCAATTAACCAAACTCAACCATGCCTAACTAACCTCTACTCAATCATGTATATACCTGACTCCACCATGCCTAACTGACCTAAATCAAACACACCTATACCTAAATCCATCATGCCTACATGACCTCGACTCAATCATGCCTAATTCACTTAGTTTTCATCACATACATGATAAAAAAGAAAAATCAAACACAAGTACATCATCCATACCATAAATATCATCATCTATAACAATGAGAAAGTTTGTGTATCGATACAAATGAACACCGATATAAATAAATTCTTAGTATCTCAAGACCCTCATATACATCCTCACTATCTTCATTATAGAGACCAGTATAAAATTAAAATCTCAAAAAAAACCCTCATATACATCCTCACTATCATCGGCACGTAGACCGGTGTATACCAAAAATCAATACACCAATCATATCATGTGACTAATCATCACCCCACCTAATATCCATGTATGTTTCATCAGTCTCCTCCTCATCTCCTCTATCCTAGCGACCTTCCTGCATCTCTCCACCTAGCATGGGTCTCATCCTAACATCTTCCTACCCCTCACCTAGGACTGGCCTACATGAACTCGTAGCCTTGCACTTACCCTGCCTCTTGGCTCGTCGGGCCCCTATGCTCTTAGAACTATGAGTGTTGGATCTCATCCTTTCACTCACTTCTTGATGTGCCATGTACTCATCATAGTAGGGGACATCTATCCTAGTGGTTTTCAAATGATCCTGGTAATACCATGCCTCATTCAAGGCATCCCTAAACCTCACCATCGGCATTATCTAAGGTGGTGTCATAGGTCTCATAGAAATCTATGAACTCTGACGTTATAACATTGGCCTCATACCCTATACATGTGAGCCATGTCCTCCTCCCTGTACCATGGGACCATGTCCTACCACAACTTCCTGTAGTTTGGGACCTTATCCTTGAGTCTATGGATGTGTTTTTGCTGCAACCTAGGCCTGTAAGGCCACAACCTGAGCCTATGTAGTGGCCAACTAGCCCTATAAACCTACTACTTACACCTGTAAGGTGGCTACATGTCCCCCATCTCCATCTCCACCCTGTGCGGGTGCTGGTCCCTATGTTACCGGTGCCTGTAAGGCCACCACCTAATCCTATAAAATGGAAACCTATGCCTTTGACCCAGTAACCTTCCCCTATAAATCTGTAATATGGGTCTAAAGGGCAACCACCTAACCCTATAAGGTATCCCTCTGTACTATGATGGTGGCTAAATATGGCTTCCCTGGCCTCGGTGGTGTTGCACGTAGTTGTGCCACCCACCACTACCTATATCTATCGATGACCCCAACATCATTAATCTACCTATCCACTGCCTACTCCTCCTACCATGTCGGCGCACTCGGTCATGGTGGAGATATAGGTATCTCCACATCATCTCTCTTGGTTTGTGGGAAAGGTGGAGGCACGTCCTGTGGCAGCCCAAACTTCCATCTGACCCTGTCAACAGGTATCATCTCGTACTCGCCGACACGATGCCCATGAATCCACCTCGCAGTTGTAACTCCTCTAACTCCTCTTCCATGTCCCTGTATGAGGGATTGCCAACATATGGCCTCCAAACAATATCAACTCCTGAAATCCCCTTTAATACTCATCTGTAATACAAAACATCACACGTGGCCCTAGCCACTCTGTGTTTCCCACCAACTCGTACCCACCATCTGTATCCAACTCTGACCCGACCACCCCCGAACCAATCATGTCAGGGAAAACCAACTAGATGTACACATACAATGTGCTCATATGCCGAACAGTGTAGCAGAAAGGTACCGCACAAGATAAATTGTCATAATCTCCCATAAGCCCATAGCTCCCTGTATAGATGCACTAGGAATACCAGTGCCCAGGTAAAACAAATCTGCTCCTCCATCATATCTTGGAGCACTCCCATCAATGCTCATGGGAATCTCCCACCCTCAGCATCTGGTAAGGAGAAACAACATATTGCCTCCATCATCAAAACAACCAACCTCATCTCCTGAGGATGCGTCACATACATGTCTCCATAGCTAAGGCTCATGTTATGGTACCTCAACTTTCCCATCACCTCCCCAAACATAACCACTATAGGATCCATTGATGCCTCTAAAGAAATAGAATACACTCACTCACCAAAAATCACTAGCCATAAGATCATGTATTCATCCTCTAGGGTGACAATAATCTCACCCATCAGTATATGAAAAGTGTTGGTCGATGAATCCCATCTATCGATGAGTGTGACCATCAAACTAGGATCTTGAGCTATATGCCTATAGCATCATATCCCAATCAGTCCAACATCCATCAAATGCTCCCACTCCTCCACGGTCACACTAGACCTCATCTCTACCAAATGAGATGTAACCCTATCTTGCATCCGCAGCTGGTCACTAGCCTACATCTTAAAAATCACGACATTGTTTAGACCTAATTACCTCCATTTACCTATTAACCCCAAAACCATACCCAACCACACCAATCATGCCTACCCCATTTACCTAATTCACTTACAAGCCTACTACCCTTTACAATCATGACCCATCTTCTTAACATTATTGAACCTACTTACCTATTTTATCCCATCAAACTAGCATTTTACCCTCATCCCCCTAACAACACTCTTCATTTACCCCTTCCCACCTATTTTCCTTTCTTACCTAGAACTTCTTACCCCTATTCCTCCTTCACCCTAATCGGCCTTGGTCACCTTGACCATCACTGGTTTTCCTTGACGAACATCAGTTCTAATTAACTAATGTCGGTCACCTTAGTCCTGACCGATGCTAGCCAAATTCAACTGACGTCAGCCAAACCTAGACTGACGTCGGTCTCTGTTATGACAACAAAAATCCAAAACCCCTCCCCAATTTATTAAAAATTGGAAAAAATAACTTACAAACCTACTTAATCCCACCCACATCTACCCCACATTTATTTCTCACCCTACTTAGCCTATATTGGACCTTTTTCCCCTTGATTTCATTAATTTTTCACCCACAAATTCAAAATTAAAAACCCACCCAAATTTGTAACCGAAATAATTTCACTAATACCATCTTTAATCAATTAACGGGTTTGGATCGCCTCCTACCTCATCTCAATGGCATCTACATTGTGGCACATCTGGTCTACATCGGTGGTCCATCTGACCCCTCTCCCACCTCTACCATGTTGAAATATACCTTGAATCTCTCCACCAATCACATGTCTCCAACCATTCTCATGGACCTGTCTACTTGGCTCCTCTCACCACTTAGTAACCTCTACCTCATCTAGGTACAATGCCTTGTCTTTTTCTCAAAGAAAAATGCACAAGTCACTCCACTCTGTCATTTTATCAAAGTCAAAAGACAACAATGATTCTATAAAATATGGAATTTCAACCTTATAACCCTAACTCGACATGATCGGCGTCGGTTACCTTATAACCAGCATTGGTCACCTGTCAGTACCATTTCCTCTACATTTTTCCCATTTTGACTTAAACTCCTTACTGCCACATACCTTTTGGCCTTACCAACACTTATTACACCCTACCCACAAGCCTAAGTTACCCATACATTTCCTTAATTGCATTTAGGGACTTGTTATTTTATATATACCTTGGCCTTACCCGTGCCATGACCTATATACCATGACCTAAACTTATGTATGCGTTATACCGTGCAATGATGTTACCTATGTTGTTTTAGCCTAATGACCTTGCCTTACCTATTGTCATGTTGTTTATCCTGACCAAACCTTTTGTGTACTAGATCATACCTAAACGTTCCTGCACCTGACCTAAGTTGTGTTTTCAGACCATATCTTGTACCCTAGATACCTGAATCACTTTAACCTTGTTTGGATAAACCTATTAACCTTAGACAATGTAGAGTTTGCACACTCTTCAACCTAGTACTGTTTCACAATCTATACGTGTGAGTGCATTCTATTGTCATTACCAATTACCCGATATGACCCTTACCCATTACCCATTACCCAATTTGACCCTTACCCATTTCCCAAAGTACACATACCCTTACCTATAACTTACCAACATTAACTTTCCTCACCTACACATTTATCAAACCACTCACCGACTTTGTATCACACCCCATCGGTTCCTAGTTTGAGGGGGATCACCTCTACCCACACTTGGGGGAACCTCACCTCCACCCATACTTTGGGAAACCTCACTCCCACTTATATTTGGGGAAACCACTTCCTATTTTTCTTAGCGTCGCTTTAAAATACAATTCACGCAACAAAAAGGGGCAAATGTAGACACCAAAATTGGGTCATAATTCCATTAAAACCCCATCAATTAAATTAACCATATCCTACCCATTCATATCCCCTAGTGCACATGTTAATTAAATTAATTATCTTAATTAAATTAATCAATATCCTAACTTAACCACCTCACCCAACCAACTCACCTAGCCACTCACTCAAATGACCCACTCAAACCTCATTAATGACCTAAGACTAATTCTAAGCTTATCCTAACCAACTAGGACTTAGTCTAAACCTAGACTTAACTCCTATTAACAAACCTAAAAGGAATCTTATTCATCCTTTTGTGATCTATCACTCAAGACTCAGATGAATATTGGAGACCACGCCAAAAATAGCAACAATCAAGCTATTTTTGGCCAACCTAGATATTCCCACCTTAACCGATGTTGGTTATATCTCAACTGACGTCAGTTACCTAAATGTCACCGGTTAGGTTAAATACATTTCCAAAATCCTTTTCCTAGGTTGGTAGTTCGATTCAGGATCTCATACGAACAAAAACTTGGAGCACTCAAAATTTCTGGAGCACTCAAAATTGTTGAAGCACTCAGGAAAAGAAAAATATATGGAAGCACTACCAACAACCATTAGCATTCATCATCTTCTTCACGATCATGGATTCACATAGAGAAGCATGGAGGTTTAAACTCCATGGCACAAAGACAAATTCTCTTCTCTCTAGATCTCTGCCATCACTATCCTCAGCACCTACATTCTCCAAACCTACTCTTCTATAAGTACCTAACTTCTCTTCATTTATTTATGTTTTATTCCAGTAAGATTTATTATTCAAATCAATAATTTATCTTTCACCACATCCATACACTCCCTTCCTCCTACCAACCTATCACCCTACCATACCTAACCCTTTCACCTAGTTTTATCCTCTTTTAATCAATTCTGAGCCTCCAAGGCCATTTTATGACCTTGCCCTCACTATTTCTAACCTCTATACAATCACAGAGAGTTTGTAAAACAAGCTTTAAGTTCCTTTTACTAATTACCCCTACCGATGCTAGTTATCCAACCAACGTCGGTCATTCTACTAAATCGGAATCAGTCACATAGTTGACATTGGTTACTATGCTTGGCAATATACCTCAGACCAACAAGCTAATACCCATAGCCTAAGACCATTTCTAATCTTTACCAGAGCCTATACCATTCCTGCAACCCAATACCATCCCATCACCTGACTCATTTTGACCTCAAACAATATTTTACGTAGCCTTTCTTATTGTGTTGTATGATATACCTAAATCGTTTAAATTCCTATAAGATAGTTATTTCATCTATATTTTGAATATCATTAATACTGTTATATAAAAGTGGATTGACAACCTATTCATGAAGCATCATGCTTCCCATATCTAGCTCCCATTAGGCATTCCACTCATTGTTTTGTTTAACTCTATCTGATGGTATTGTTTTGGACTTACAGGTAGTTCCTCCAGAAAACAGTCAACTTGGATTAGGAAATCAGAACTCACCCGCAACCTTCAACCAACATCACAAACAAGTATTCCTCCTTGGCTTATTACCTCTTATCTGTTTCATTAATTTTTTAAGAATCTGGTGAAACAGCTACTTGAGATAAATCTCCAGAGAAGGTTGGTTCCTCTACCTAATCCTAATGCTCCACTACTCCTAAGGAAGGAAATGTAACTATCTACTCTTATCCTAAACTTCCAAAGGACCAATAAGAGATAAGAGAACATAAAATGGAAAATCCTAGTCTAAGTGAGGTAATAGCACCAAGAAGAGGGTGGAAATACACTCTCAAATGAGAAAAATAGGGGGAAAGTAGAAAATATAGGATAAACATGAGTATCACAGTCTCAAACTCATTTAAACTATTATTTAAAAGACACAACAGATTTATATTCTGCAAGGAGAAGAAGAAATGCACATAATACTCAAAAATGCAATGAAAGGCATGAATTTACAATAGAATGTGATCTAGCACCAATAATAGCCACAAAACAAGTATATTATTGCTTTATAAGGATACACAATACATTACATTGAAGGAAAAAGGCAAGATACATATGTAGAAGCTCAAATTTGAAGTATGTAACTCATATATGCATATACAACCTGTAAAATAGAATGCACAAGCATTAGAAGAATGTCCAACAACTACAAAAGAGTTGATATTTTTAAAATATATAGAAATAGGAGGAGAGAAGTTGGAGAACATATTCGATTTGATCTTTTCATTAATAAAAATATTCCCTTTCTCTGTAACATGGATTTAGGGCCTCAACCACCATCAATTATGCATTAAAATATCATGTGCACCCTGTCAAAATCATCCCCAATATCCTCTTCCTTGTAGGAGAAGGTAAGATCCTATATTTCAGAAATTCAAGTGGTTGAGCTACCCTCTACTACACATTAATGGCTGGATTGATGTTTTCTTACTTTACACCCCTTAGACGCCACCAAAATCCAATTTTGACAATCTCATGATAAAGGGCTTGATGAGACCTTTTCAATGAGATTAATTTTGTCAAATGTGGAGTTTGAAGTAAAAATATATGTCCGCTCTAAGTTCTACATGTTGGGAGGTACATGAAATTGACACATGGTAGCCCTACATTGGTTCAGGGATCAAGCTCTTCCAGCGTGTGCATTGCTTCACCTTTTTCCATTTTTCATTCATTGATTAGTTTGGGAATCATATTTTTACTTCCTCACCTTTCCTTTCCTTTTCCCTTGGCTTTAAAAATGGTTGCCACATTTCTCCACACTGACAGGTTGTCCTAGGTAAGTGCAAGAATTTGATGGACAAATATAGGGTCATCCGTGGACGTCATATTGCAAAAAATAGTGAAATCTCAACTTGTATGGATTATTAGCTATACGCACACTCTAAATTAGAAAGATTTATATAAATATGAATCATAGAATTCAGAATCTAGTTTCTAAAATACTAATTTTTTAAAAAAACAGACAAGTTTAGCTATATTAAACACTTAAAATTATATGACTTAGTTTTTTTTTTTAAAAACTTATAAGATTGTATCCCATTTGCCCGCATTTTGGATGACCAAATCTTGTTATTTTTTTTTTCCTTTGGTGAAACGTTAGATGTAGTTGTCTATCTTGGGATGGATTTTATTTTGTATTTTTTTTAGCAATATTTTTTTTTATGATTTTTTCTATGAAAGTGGTCTGAAAATATTTAGAAAATGGAGTGCTTTCCGTTTGCCCGCCATAACTATATCAAAAAATATCGAAATCAAAATTTTATTTTTTTAACATGTATAGAATTTGTCCACGCTTGGGATGGTATAAGTTTTATCACATTTTGATAAGTGAAACAAAAGTTACAATCTCAAACGTAGACATGAACATTAACAGGAAAAAATGTCTTAAAGACCTATTGTTAGTAAAAAATTATAAAATGATATTTATCTTATTCTATTCACTTTAAAATCAATATTTCTACGAAGCTAAGAGTCTCCCCTACGCGATGGCACCATTTTTGTGAAATTTTTTCAGTTTTTTAGCATGGTTCAAGTCTTTGGAAGAGCAGATTTGAGGTTTTTTGACCTTTTACACTTCATAATGACCTTCCATAGCTTTGGTTGGGGAAAAACAAAAATTTTCCGAGGCTTAGGTTCGGCAAATAGATCCATGATCACAATTTTTTAACACAAACCGCGATCGCAGTTTATAAAGTGCGCTCGCGGTTCATAAATCATATTTACACACATCCCAATGTCTGAATTACCATGTGATTTTTACTCTCTGACCTTACCGTACGAATTACTATGAAATTTTATCTTTTTCTACACGTTTTTCTTATCACTGGAAGCAAAACATCATGGGAGACAAGAAACGAAGTCAAAAAAGGAAGTCATTAAGTAAAAAACACCAAACAAATTAGAGGCCAACAAAATTCAAAATTTTTAGGCAAATGCGGAAAATTTGTGAATCAAGAAGAGGTTCATCTTCAACCCCAACTATTGTAAGCAATGAAGAACCAAGTAATGTTTCTACTATCAATGTTGAAGTTGAATTAAATACTCGTGATGAAGATGTTTTTACTATCAATGTTGAAGAAGAATTAAATACTCATGATGTAGCAAATGTTGAAATTGAAGGAGACAATGAAAATGTGAATAAGGAAATTCATGTTGAAACTGTAGACAAGTAAAATTTGACAAAAACACCTCCTAGGATTTTATCTAAGAAACCTAATTTTTTTATTGAAATTGATGAAAACATTTTGAAACCAATGTCTGACAAACTTTCTAAATGACAAATCAGAAGAAAAGCCACTGAAATTTGGGATAATCATTTTGAAATTTTAAATGATTCCCAAAGATGTCAGTTGTTGGTTAGTTTGATGAAATTGATTAAAATGAGACCTACATTAAACACCTTAGGATTGACAACATCTAATATACGTGGTCAAACCTCTACAATTGTTGAAAACCTTCATGATGCATATCACACTGTTGGTGTCAAGAGACGCACTAGGGATAGTAATATTGTGTGTCGTGTACTTGCTACTAGTGTTGTAAGTGAATCAATAAAAAAACAATGTTTGATTACGCAAACAAGTCGAATGTTGCAAGTTAATCGAAAAACTCTAATGAAAGCAATTGAAAGACGTAATATCCTTCAATCACTCAATAATGCCGATTTTTGGGCATTTTCTACTAGAGCACCACGTAAGGACAAAAATAATTCTGATGCTATAAGAGAAGTTATTAAATTTTGGCATGATAACACTAGAGTTTCACCTAATACAAGAGATGTTATAAAATGGAGAGTTGGTTCTACTAATCGTGAACCACATCCAAAGCATTTCTTAGATATGACTCAAACTCAATTTTTTCATAAGTTTGAACAAGAGAATCTGGATATTAAAACTAGTCAACTTTTTTTGAAATGTTGAAACCATTCTATGTGAAAATCAACCACGCTCGCACCACTTGTTGTAGGCAACATGTTGAATTTGTGATGCATTATGCTAAATTTTTACGTATTCATTCTAATTTTCATTCTGAAACTATGTTATCGGAATGTGGTGTTCAAGTTCCACCAATATCTTCCAGGGATTTCATTCCTACTATATTTTGTGAAAAAGAAGTTGGACAATTTTTTTATAGTCAGGATTGTTTAGATGGAAGTTGTAGTACATGTGGCGGATTACCTAAATTGGAAAGTTACATCCATGAAAAAATTGAAGGTACAATAGAACATAATTTAGTTGAGTTTGATAAATATAAATCAGTTGCATACCAGTTGAAAGATGGAAAAGAGTCTAAACGGTGTGAGCTAGTTATAGAACAAATGCTCGTTTTCCAAGTTTTGAGAAAATTTAAGGATGAAATTGTTTATGAGTATGCTAGGCATACACATAGAGCTCGATGGTTGGATGAACAGTTCAAGATATGCAAAGACACATTTCCTATTGGTACTATTGTTTCAGTGGTTGATTTTGCAGAGAATTACACATTGCAACCACAAATGGAGGTTCAATCGCAATATTACAACTCAGTACAAGTTACCATTTTTGTGCATATAGCATTTATACATTCTCCTGATAGTACAGAGAATGATCAAAAAAATTTAAGAGAGTACCATTTTTATATCAGTGATGATCGTACTCATTCTACTGAATTTGTGCAAGGGTGTTTCCAGTTATTTTATGGAAACTTGTCTGATAGGGACATCCACTTCAAACAACATTATATATGGTCAGATAATTACATGTCTCAGTTTAAGAATGCGTGAATGTTTTATTGGATGAGTAGAATGCACGTCAAGATGGGTGTGTAACATATTTGGAGTTTCACTGAGGCTGGACATGGAAAAGGAGAGCATGACGGTGCAGGGGCATGTGTGAAAAGAGCTCTTGCAAGAGAAGAGTTGAAGTACAAAGATGGTGCTAAATTAAAAGATGCAAAGAGCATAGTGGAATGGTGTATTGACAACATGGCCTGAGGTTCTCAAGAAAATTCCACAGTTCGTAGATATTTTTGGTTGATAGAGGAACAACAAATTGCTAACTACGAGGATTGTATGACACTCACTTAGGTCCAGTGATATGCACTCATTTTGTAGCTCAGACGCTACTTCGTGGGCCGTATGGACAAGAAAGTTGACATGTTTTTGTGCATCTTGTATCGAATTTGTCACTGCTGAGTGTGATTCACAAGAATGGGTGGATGGATGGATTTGTAGGCCTCTAACTCCACTTCCTAGTTATCAACCTCCACAAGCATTACAACTTGTTTCTATAGATGAAGTTGCAACATCCAAGGACTTTGATGAAATTTTGATTTTGGTGCGATAAGGTATTTATGGTTATTTATTTAATTTTTGTATTGAGTTATGTCCATTGAAATTTTAATATGTAATTTAAATTTGAGTTGTTCAACCAAGTTATTTTTTTGTAGGACATGTGTTTGCAGTAATTGCGACAGAAGACAATGAAGAAGGAACAAACTATTTCTTATGTCATTGCATCGAGGAAAGAAAGAAGTTGACTTCTCCTATTATAGATGGCGAAGATATTGAGTATCCTACAGGGTCAGTGGTAGTTACTGGAACTTGGCTTCAACGGTATCCATTAAAAAACTTCTCTGTTTGGGTGTTTGAAGACTTTGAGACACACAGGAAAATACTCTTATATTCACATCTAGTTCTAGTGACAAATATCTAGCTGTATAGATATCGATGAAGGCCTAATAACAAGATTCTTTAGAAGGTTCAAGAGTTAGATCATGAAGTAATCTTGTCTGCTATTCAGAGTAGATCTGATCCTGATGGTTCATTGGAATGAATTTATAATGCTCATGTCTGGTATATATAATTTATTTTATATATATATATATTAATTTGTTAGTTTAAAGATCTAGATTTAAGTTTGAATATATTTTATTTTAAATTTGTGTATTTTGTATATATAGATAGTATATGGTTTTGATTTGAAACTTAAATTTCTTTGACTAACACTTTTATGTTTAGGTTAGTGGTGCCAGAAAAGCTTCCACCTTCACGTGGTTGGCACTGTTAGTAGAGAATTTTAAATTCTCGAAGCTAAGAGAAGCTTTCATTGTTTGAAAAAGTTGTAAGTTTTGAAAAAGTTGTAAATTTTGAAAATGTTGTAAATTTTGAAAAAATTGTAAATTTTGAAAATGTTGTAAATTTTGAAAATTTTGTAAATTTTGAAAAAGTTGTAAATTTTGAAAATGTTGTAAATTTTGAAAATGTTGTAAATTTTGAAAAAAGCTGAAAAAGTTGTAAATTTTGAAAAAGTTATAAATTTTGAAAACGACTCCTCCCCAAGTGTTTACAAGACCATACCTACACATGTGCACTGATCTGGGAAGGAAAAATATGAGAGAGAATATTGTATAGGGTCCCTATGTCGAGGTGTTATATCAGACGAGACGTCTCTAGGTGCCATAGAGTCCGAGTAGTCACCCGTCGAAGTTGAACGATATTTTGGTCTCAGGGCTCTTAAGGGACTACGCTCGAACGAAGTAGCCTGGAAGCAATGACCTTGTCACACACTAAAAAACCACCTCCTCTAGCATTCACCTGGCCACCCAGACATGTCAGCACAGTCAGTTTGGTGCCACGACCCACCATTTGCAAAATATAGCATTTGACAACCTTACACTAGCTCAAACTGCACTATTTCGTGCGTTTGCAAACAATAGGGCAGTGAGAGCACCGAAATGAGAAGGAAAAAACTGAGAGAAGCTATTATAGAGGGTCCCTACACTGAGGTTTTAGATCAAATGAGTTGTCTCTAGGTGCCACGGAGTCTGAGTAGTCACCCGTCGAAAGTGAACGATATTTTGGTCTCAGGGCTCTTAAGGTACTACGCTCGAACAAAGTAGCCTGAAAGCAATGACCTTGTTATGCACCAAAACACCACCTCCTATAGCATTCACCTGGCCACCCAGACATGCCGGCGCAGTCAGTTTGGTGCCACAACCCACCGTTTGCAAAATATAGCATTTGACAACCTTACACTGGCTCCAACTGCACTATTTCGTGCGTTTGCAAACAATAGGGCAGTGAGAGCACCGAAATGAGAAGGAAAAAATCAAGAGAGGCTATTATAGAGGGTCCCTATGCCAAGGTGTTGGATCAAAAGAGTCATCTCTAGGTGCCATGAAGTTCGAGTAGTCACCCGTCGAAGTTGAACAATATTTTGGTCTCAAGGCTCTTAAGGGACTACGCCCGAACGAAGTAGCCTGGAAGAAACGACCTTGTCGCGCACCAAAACACCACCTCCTCTAGTGTTCACCTAGCCACCTGGATGTGTCGGCACAGTTGGTTTGGTGCCACGACCCACCGTTTGCAAAATATAGTGTTTGACAACCTTACACTGGCTCAAACTGCACTATTTCACACGTTTGCAAACAATAGGGCAGCGAGAGCACCAAAATGAGAAGGAAAAAACTGAGAGAGGCTATTGTAGAGGGTCCCTACACTGAGGTTTCAGATCAGATGAGGCATCTCTAGGTGCCACGGAGTCCGAGTAGTCACCCGTCGAAGTTGAACGATATTTTGGTCTCAGGGCTCTTAAGGGACTACGCCCGAACGAAGTAGCCCGGAAGCAATGACCTTGTCGCGCACCAAAACACCACCTCCTCTAGTGTTCACCTGGCCACCCAGATGTGCCAGCGTAGTCGGTTTGGTGCCATGACCCACCGTTTGCAAAATATAGCGTTTGACAACCTTACACTGGCTCCAACTGCACTATTTCACGTGTTTGCAAACAATAGGGCAACGAGAGCACCGAAATGAGAAGGAAAAAACCAAGAGAGGATTTTTTAGAGGGACCTTATGCTGAGGTGTTGGATCAGATGAGTTATCTCTAGGTGCCACGGAGTCTGAGTAGTCACTCGTCGAAGTTGAACGATATTTTGGTCTCAGGGCTCTTAAGGGACTACGCCCGAACGAAGTAGCCCGGAAGCAACGACCTTGTCGTGCACCAAAAAAATACCTCCTCTAGCATTCACCTAGCCACTCAGACATGTCAATGCAGTCAGTTCAGTGCCACGACCCACCGTTTGCAAAATATAGTGTTTGACAACCTTACACTGGCTCCAACTGCACTATTTCACGTGTTTGCAAACAATAGGGCAGCGAGAGCACCAAAATGAGAAGGAAAAAACCAAGAGAGGTTATTATAGAGGGTCCCTATGCCAAGTTGTTAGATTAGATGAGCCATCTCTAGGTGTCATGCATTATGAGTAGTCACCCGTTGAAGTTGAACGATATTTTGGTCTCAAGGCTCTTAAGGGACTATGCTCAAACGAAGTAGCTCGGAAGCAACGACCGTGTCATGCTCTGAAACACCACCTCCTATAGCATTCACCTGGACACCCAAACATGCTAGCACAGTCGGTTTGGTGCCATGACCCACCCAAAATATAGCGTTTGACAACAATCACTGGCTCCAACTGCACTATTTCACGCGTTTGCAAACAATAGGGCAGCGAGAGCACCGAAATGAGAAGGAAAAAACTAAGAGAGGCTTTTGTATAGGGTCCCTACTCTGAGGTGTTAGATCAAATGAGCCATCTCTAGGTGCCATGGAGTCCGAGTAGTCACCCGTCGAAGTTGAACGATATTTTGGTCTCAGGGCTCTTAAGGGACTACGCCTGAATGAAGTAGCCCGGAAGCAACGACCTTGTCGCGCACCGAAACACCACCTCCTCTAGCATTCACCTAGCCACCCAGATGTGTCGACGTAGTTGGTTTGGTGCCATGACCCACCGTTTACAAAATATAGCGTTTGACAACCAATCACTGGCTCCAACTGCACTATTTCACGCGTTTGCAAACAATAGGGCAGCGAGAGCACCGAAATGAGAAGGAAAAAACTGAGAGAGGCTTTTGTAGAGGGTCCCTATGCTGAGGTGTTGGATCAGATGAGCCATCTCTAGGTGCCATGGAGTCTGAGTAGTCACCCGTCGAAGTTGAACGATATTTTGGTCTCAGGGCTCTTAAGGGACTACGCCCGAACGAAGTAGCCCGGAAGCAACGACCTTATCGCGCACAGAAACACTGCCTCCTCTAGCATTCACCTGGCCACCTGGATGTTCTAGTGTAGTCGGTTTGGTGCCACGATGTCCTGAGGCATGACTTCTCACTCCTCGCCTCCGTTCATTTCCTAGGACTCAAAACATTCAATTTGTCACTTGTTTACCTTCCATCTCTCTTGTTCTCTTTGGACTTGCCTCTGTCCTCTTAGACCTGCTTCATCACTGTCCTTGCTTTTCTCTCTTGAGCTATGTTGTTGTGGTGATCTCTCTCCATCCTCTCTACCCCAGCTATGTGCTTACATGCTCATTATTTTTGCATTGTAATAGGATTCTTCATCACATATCACTAGACACAGAATTAGGAGTATAAGTACAAATCATCAAACAATTAAGGGAACACATGTGTGAGGACCTTTTATTCATAAGTGCCATCATTGATTGCATGAGATTAATCATCTCTGCCTCAAATTGAAGCAATGTCTCCCATCTGAAACTTCAACCCCCCAGTCCAACAAGCAAGATCAAGCATTCATACTGCAAAGAAGGACATGTGACCATTGGGTGAGCATGATCCTTGAAAAAGGGAACATGATCTATTTCCTGAGATTATCTCTTTGTTTAGATTGTTCTTGGTCATATTTTTGAAAATCAATAGGAATAGAGTTGAGATCAAGAAAGAGAAATTCCATTGGGAAAATAATCTCCCATTTGCGAGTGAGATGAATAATTTTGATTCTCATTCCTTGGTGAGCTCAGGTGTGTTTTCATCTGACTCAGAGAACTTGTATGACATTTTGTCCCATACCATCACCTAGAGGTTTGATGCTCTAAAAGAAGCCAATTCTGATTCTGAATCCCATGAGGAGAATGTATCAAATTTTTGGAAGATCTTGGCACAAGAATGCATGAGCTTGATACTCCTCTCAGAGAGAATAATTCCACATGAAGAATCTTTAGGATTCAAATTTTAAGAATTGGTTCAGGAAATTTTTGTGTTCCTTTCCTTCAATAGTCAATAAGTTTTAGTTCAGCCCTTGTAGAGATCATAGGTTATATCTCTAGAATCCTATGAAGAGTTAAATGAAAAATATTTTAGTCAATGTGGAAATATCAATGCCATTCCTGAGAATTGACTCAACACATTGGAGCATGTGAACATCTTGGAAGATGAGAAAGTTTCATTTGTAGTTTCCAGATTCAACAAGATGGTCTATGGAAAAGCCTCATCATTCAAGATCTTCCGCGGAGGAAGACATGAGTTGATTCTTCATTAGAGGAGGATTCTTCATGCGATGGGTGGAACCTAAGAATACTAATAAGGGCTTACTGTCAAATTTTTACCCAAGTTTCAACTTGGGACATCAGAATGCACCACCACATGAAATCTCTCCCTTTCGTCACTTAAGGCTTGTAACATTCTCACTAGGTATTCAATTCCTCAGCACCCCAACTTGATTATGTTGCCCCCTCTCATGAATACTTAACCCCTTCTCACATTATCACCCCTTTAAGTCCCTTTGTCACTTAAGGCTTGTAACCCTACCCTGTCATGCCATGTAACCCGGGTTAATCCAGAATGGTCAAGGATGAGTTAGAAGGTGAGTTAGCTAGGTTAATGTTAAGAGGTGAGTATAAACATACACTTAGCCATTTTTTTAATCCCTTTTTAAAATATTTCCTTTTCCTTCATTGTCTGCTAGTATATTTAGTTATGCTACTAAATTTTCAAGAAACCCTATTGCAAAAATCACATTTTTGCTCATATCTCCTTCATTTTTGCTCCATTTCCCCTACAATTTTTCCCGTAACTTCTACTCATGAACTCCTTGAAGATGATCTAAAAATATTTTCCATTGGTACCCTAATTTTTTATAGCATCCCATTTAAAATTTCAGAGAAAAAACTTGCCTTTTTAGATCCTTGCAATTCTAGAGATCGAAAACACTTGAAATTTGAAGCAGGAAACCATATGAAAATACCTAATCTAATGAAAAAATTTCATCTCAATCCAAATACAAGAAGACATGATTAAATATTTAAATCAAACATGTACATATCAGAGAACTAATTTAAATGGTTATGAAAACATACATAGAAGGATATCATACATGCAATGAAATCAAATCAAACATATATAGTTCAGATTTATCGTTATGAAAACCAACACACATGGATATATAAGAATCAAACAAAGTGTGCTCCAGATGCACGTCTCTGAAAATATATATGTATAAGTTCATAATGTATGTGTACATCTCGAACTAAGTGTGTCATAATGTACATATGGGACCACATGCGGTCGCAAAAGGCTATATATATACAATGGACTATATGAAGAAACATGTTCACTAGGACCAGATGGCCCATATATATATCTATGTACATCCAGGTGGACTATGAATCTACTCATGAAACATCTTCCCTCTCTTCGCCCTGCTAGAAGTAGCACGTCCACGACCTGGGGATGTAGTGGAGGGAGATGCCACTACGGATTTCATCTGTGTGGTCCTAGGTGTCTCTAAGCATGCCTGCAACCTAACCTGCACATTCATAAACAACAAGTTTTTAACACCCAAAATTTTAAAATACATTCAAAATTTAGAAACTTGTACAATTTAGTTAAAATGCATGTGAAATCTTACCGCAATGTCATGATCCCTATCAATTTGTTGTTGACGCATCGCAGGGACAACAATAGACTCACGAGGGGTAAGCTACATACAAATAATTAATTTTCAAATTAAATATTTCACATATACATACAAAATTTGATATTGTAGATTTAAGTAATAAGAAATAATGAACCTCCAAAATTTAACAAATTTGAAAAATTGTACCTCAGTTAGTGGATCTGCAGATGCTATGGCAGTATCTACAGCAGCCTCCACAGTCTGCATATATGGAGGAGTCTCTCTAGCAGTCATAAGCTATACAAAAAACATGTACAAATCAATATTAAAATCTACATGACTGTGCACCACATAACAGAGGTCCAAAGCATGTAATCCACGTGAACTTCCAGTAATTAGAAACAAAGTGTAAAGAGATTTACTAACCTGCGTAAAACTCATGTGAGGCGTGCCAGTAGCCTCAGTTCCCTGAGCAGATGATGACCCGCCAGGCTCCTGTGTATAAAAGAGAAAAATATTAATATGTACAACATACACGTGAAACATTATAATAATAATCTAGTGCAATCAAATGAAATTAAAAATGTAAGTTTGTACAACTTGAAACTTACGTTTGAAACACGCCCAGCTGCAGTAGCTAGCATGTCGACGCCAGATGTTTCCTTCACCGGCTCTTGCTATTTAAAATAAAATAAAAAATTAGTTTTTTACATGTATGTACATGACGTACAATCAAATATATATATATATATATATAATATCTCAAACATGTGAATTAAACTATTGTATATATATATATAATTTAAATTTATTTGAAATTTACCTGTGAAAGACCAATATCAGTGGCACCAGTTCCAAAAACATTCCCCAGCATCTCATCTATAGAAAAGAAATCTTGTGAACCAGCAAATGATGTCTCACCCGCAGTGCATACGGCACCACATGATCCACAGTGGTGTGGTGTGCTAGAACTGGCACCTCCACCAACATCACCAGATGCAATCTGGTCACTATGCTGGGTCAGAGTGTCAGTGAGCTCCCTCAATGCATGCAATGTATCAATCTCCACAACCTCCTTCACTGTAGGAGGGATAACTGAAGGCAGTGGGGGTTTTGGGGCATGGGGGATCCTAGGTTGACCTATGCGTGCACCAGGTCTACTCTGTGCAGAGCCACCTCCTTGACCAAAAAAGTCAGAAAAGTCAAAATAATTCGGGACCTCATTGAGCACGAACTCGCAATATAATTTCTTCAAAAAATAAAGAGGAACCTCATTGTTGTTGCATGGTGGATAATAAAAAACCATCCACCATCGGTCCCAAAAATTGTTTTTGATTCGGTCATCGTGGCACCAATGGATTGGGAACCGTTTGCAAGTAACTGCAGGGGGGGGCATTGGTTCTAGGGTCGGTAAATAATGCACAAATGAGGTCTTTTCCAATTTTTTTTGTCTTTTACGGCCGCATGGGATAGTTTATCCGCATACCACCGCCTACAGTCACCTCTAAAGGTGTTCCATCTATGTATTTGGTTGGTTGCAGACTCGACTTCGCCAATCAATGTTTGCAATGTATTGGCTAAAGTCATGCGGGATGGATTTGTAGCATGATTTTGTCTTATAGTTTGAATTAGGTTCTCAATGACAATTTTATTTTCTCGGATTCTTCCAATGATATTATCTTGTGTTCCTGCTGGCTCAGTGGGGACAGAAGGAGCCACAGGAGGTGGATCTATGTTTGGAGGAGGGTTTTGAGGAATGTTCGGAGGGTTTTGAGGAATGTTCGGTGGGTTTTGAGGAATGTTTTGACGGTTTGCATGATTTCGAGCTTGCCGACCAACTGATAAAACAAGAAAATTGTATACATAAACAAACATTTCAAAAAACCCATGAAAATGCAAAAAAAAACCTAAAATGCAAAAAAATGATTAAAATCGGGGACTTACCTCCTCGTCTTGGTGGCATGGTTGAATCTATCGCTATCCAGAAGTCCGATGAGCAATTTTGAGGTGGTATTCAAAGCTCGAGTGAAAAACGTCTAGGAAAAATCACGGTTTGAAATGAAAAATGGGGAAAATAAGGAGTCACGGGACTGCTAATTTTTGTCTCAGAGTTCCGCGATCGGTGGTTTATAACCACTGCTCGCGGTTTTAGGTTCTAAACCACGAATCATGGTTTTAGGTTCGGTAATTACCGAACCTGGAATTCAGGAACCGCGATCGCGGTTCCTTTATTTTGGGTTTTTATGTCCACGGAATTGTCCACGCCTTTGATAGTCTCACTTGACGATTGTGAAGTGTGATCCAATAATAAAGCTCCGCGCACTTTACATGTTAGCCTTTTCCTTTGAGTCCTTCTGACTTCTACGAACCTTGAACTAATGAGAAAGCTCCATGTATCCTCCTATAAGGTTTAATATCTCCTTAAATTGATAAACACAAATCACGGGCTAATGAGAAAGCTCCACGCACTTCGCAGTGTCAGACTTGTCAGATTATGAAAATTGAGCAAATAGAAAGGCTCCACATAGCTCTTTACATCACAGTTTCTAAGTCTGGAGGACTTAGAAACTCTTTTTCTTGAACTTTGTTTCCACCTGTCCCTTTGACCTTTGTTGAATTTTGGGACCTAACAAAATATAAACTAGGGCTGAGTTCTAGGACTTTGAATTCTACTAGGGTCCATCACCTTAATGAGATCCAGAATGATGCCATGTTTCCTCGTTGATTTTTTGACCTAGCTTTCAATCTTCTATCGCTCGTCATTACCTTCTCCCGACACACGTTGGTCTCCGATTGGCTATGGCTTTTCTTTTTTTCCTACGGGTTTAATAAAACCCACTTAAGTACTATTCTAAGATCCTTTTTGCAGAACACTAAGTCCCATGAAAACCCATAGTAAACTAAAATATCTTTTTGTGGTTTTTTGAAATCCAACAGCCAGTGCTTCTGGAAAGTGTAATTTCAGAGTCGTTTAACCATCACAGACTTGTAAAAAATGGCTAAGTCAATTTTTAGAGATTGTTAATGACAAAATAAACCCGAAGGGGGTAATTTTGGATGACAACAATATCATTATTATTACACTGGTCCTCAACCATTCAACAATAATCCTTAACATGACTATCATATTAATGGTTTAATATAATCATTTGATAATCAATACTAACCTTTACTCATTCAAATCCTCCAATGAAAATGAATTAGATCATATTAGGTTTAACAACTTAAATGCTCATTATCATGTCCAAAGGCTAGCTTGATCATTTAGAATCAATAATCACTCAATCATTGAATACAATGAGTCAAAGAAAACATTTAAACAAAACAAGCTTTGATCTACTGCATAGTTAAATTGATCAATAAGTCATTCATCAATAGAACATCATATGAGCTACGATCATGCCATAAAACAATTAAGTATATAATCAAAATTAAAAAAACGATACTAACATTTCACTAGAATATAAATACTTGTTTATCCTTTTAGATAAATTTATTATGAAACCAAACTTAAAATTTTTACATTGACGATCATGAAATTTACCTACTCTTGCTACAATCCATCATATTGCTTTATGATCAATAACCGTCATATGTTCAAAAGAGAGATAGTATCCTTTAAGCAATCTTTTTTAATTCTTAATCATCAGAATGATACATTTTAGTTATGTATAGATTCAACACATTTTTTAAATCATTAATTCCATAAAAGTAAGTTGTACCATAATATCACTAACATGTACAACAACCAAGCAATATACCAATGCATAGAATCATCACACACAACAAAGTAAAGTAAATTTATACCTTAAGTACAACAAGAATAAGTTTTAGTTGTCAAATACACTGTGAATGTTTTATGACAAACGCAGTTACGCGGTTGGGTATGCAAATACACGTAAGTGTGCATATCCTTTTAAGATATACATGCGCATGTATAGCTACATACTCAGCTATGAAATAGTGTTTGTCCCCTGCATTCGAAAACTACTTTCCATACTTCCACTTAACCTTGTGATGAAACAAAATGAAATCATGGGATGTGATATGCTTCCCCCCTTAATGAATCATTGTCTTAATGATTTGACTCATTAATAGCATATAGATAGTGAGAAAAGTCACCATTTTCATCCAAAAACTTGTAATTTTCCAAATTTTAATTCATCTAAATTCAAATTTATTGGCTATAACATCCTTTTATTCAATCAATTTTATCAAACAATATGAAATATAGCAGTATTTTAGTCATTTTAGTATCTAAAATATAAAATAATATCAAGTATGTCATCATAATTAACACAAAAATCATTATGATTCATTCAAAACACATTTTTTAACATTCAAACTAACAAGAAAATTGTTTTTTTTTTTAATTTCTTTTAGACTCTTCCATTAGTCTATCTAGTTTCCCCACGATAGTTTGCGGATCCATATAGCCTTTTGCTTCATCAAGTGTTTCTTATTTTCCAACCTGACGGTAATTTGCCAATGCATCTTGAATTCTCTATTGCATATTGTTTTCCTTGATCCTCAAGGGAAAATCCTTAGCATAATGGTCACCACGACACTTGAAACACCTCTGAAAGGTCTTTTCCTTTAACTTGTCATTCTTACCAACATAGCATTTTTCCTATGCATTTCTTTTTAAATTTACTATTTGTGTCATTTCCACCATTCCGAGATTTTTTGTCAACCTTCTTTCCCCATGAATTTCAAGTGACAATGGTGAAGGTGATTTTTAGCTCATCTTCTGCTTCTCATCCTGTGAGCATTATGGCTTGGAGATTCTTCTCTTGCTAAAGATGGCCTTTTCAAACACTACTTCCATGGTAGGAGGACCATGGACATCAACTTCACCCTATTACTACTGTTAAGTCCCAAGATAAATTTGTGTATTTGGAATTTTTCATCCTGTCTGATATTGTTATGGTACATATTTAAGTAGTTTAGTAAACTTTTCCCAGTATTCATGTTACCATCAATTTACCTTGAAACTAAGGTCTGAAATTATACATTTTCTGGTCATAATACAGCTGTGGTAACCAGTGTTGTTTAAAATAAAACTAAAACTGATCCCAAGTTATATCAATTGCAATAACTCCTATTTTCTAACCTTTCCAGATGTCCCACCATGAGAAAGCCTCATTTGAGAGCTGATAATCACCCCAAACAAATTTTGTTTCTTCAGATAAATTCCTTATCTTAAAGTATTTCTCCATCTTGTTGAGCCAATTCTCATTCCGTCACCTAGTTTGTCTCATCAAACTTATGCATACTAATACGCTTTAATGTCCTTTGATCATCTCAACTTCCTCAAATAGGCTCTTACATTCACTGGTTGGTTTGGATTTGTAGTGTTTATGAACAGTTGCATTTACATTTTCTGCATTAATATTATGATTAACAGCATTTGGATTAGGTTGCTCAAGTTTTTGTACCTCAACCTTCACTTTCACTATCCTCAACATTTACCCAGTTGTTCCAAAATAGTGATGGTTACGAGTGTCTTGTATTGACAACAAGTATCTATCAAGTTTCAATTTTGTCACTTCACATGTTGCCTTATTTCACAGCATTCCCTCTTGTTCTAAACATTTCCTTTGTTCTGTTAGACAA
Organism: Taxus chinensis; assembly: GCA_019776745.2. Taxonomy (NCBI): domain Eukaryota; kingdom Viridiplantae; phylum Streptophyta; class Pinopsida; order Cupressales; family Taxaceae; genus Taxus; species Taxus chinensis. The sequence continues at coordinate 350,309,576 of CM034157.1, forward strand.
TAATTTAAATTTGTGTTAGTGTAAGGACCCATTATGTCCAAGAGCTACAACATTCAACTCTAATACCAAAATATAACACCCTAATTATGATTCAAAAAACTAAGGGAATTTATTTATAGAAAATCATTACTTAGAATTCATGCCTTCACTAATTTTAACACAGCAATTAAAATCTAGCATACTAGAGTTTACAAAATCCCTTAAGTTCTTATAATGTTGTAATGAATATTACCATTCTCAGTCGCTCCTAAATTATTCCATGATTTCTTAATATTCAAAATCCATCTATACAACCTATGATAACCATGTGCAACTACAAGGGTCACTTGGATCTACCTGATCCCCCTCAAACACTCTTTATGAGCCATTATACTTTGTATACCATTTGGTTAAGCCTTATTATAGGCTAAGAGAACTTGTGAGTCTTCTTAGTGTCAATTATAAATCACTATTATAACATCCATCAAAATCTAAACATCTTTGACAAGAAGACCTGGTGAACAAACAATGCAATCAATTTGTTATTTTCACTATTATGGCCATAGTTATTTGGCTTTGTGTTAGCAAGCTAGTTTCAAGACTACACAAAATCCTACAGAAACTTGTCTTCCCTTCACCACACAATCATCTCAACATAGTCATCAAGATTCATTTCCGTTGTTTAGTCATTAAGTTTAATTATTCATTTTAAGTATTCACTTTCAATAAGTAATAAGATCAACTTTTAAAGATGAAGATATCAACAATTGACATTTAGGTCATGTGGTTCATGCCAACACCACCTTGGGATCCCTATAGGAAAAGATACATTCACGTAATGACCTAAGTCATTGCACGCTCATTCCTTTCCCTATAGTCATTCTGAGTTGGTATGTGCATGACTCATATGACACGAAGGTCATGTCATGATGTCTGTCATCCTTAATTTGTTATTCATTTCATTTCATTAATAGGTTAATAGAGTTTAATTATGCTATCCAATTCACAATAGAGGTATATAGTGATCTCATCGAGTCACTGAAAATATATGTACCTCTTACCACATATAAGTCAACTATATCGTTCTATGATCATTAATTAGGATTAGTCAAATTTAAAACTAACCAATTCGTAACATTAATTAGTTATCATTTTTGATCATTATTAGACACTTAGTCATATTTAGTTTACCTTGTCAAATGTGTACATTTGTACTAATTCATGTGTTCACAATGTACCTTTGTACGTATTTTGTTCCATATTGTCATAACTATTTTCACATTGAAGTACAATGGAATCACAGTATGATCTTACGATAATAACTTAATCTTAAAAGTGTAAGTTGTTGCTATTAAAAACAACAATGTATGTATGTTTTCTCATTATTTATACATATAAACTGACATTTATAACATTGTTTTAAGGCTATGTTTAACAATGCATCATATATACTTGATTCTTTTAAGTGCACTTTCTTATTTCTTGTTTTTCTTATTATTTTCATTATACAGGTATTAGATCATGATGACATCTCAAAAATAGTAGTATTATTAAATATTAAATCACTATGAATACTTTTCTGATAAAAACAATACAAAATGTCCTAAGACACATACATAATTATTAGAACAACCATCTTTACTTCCATAATCATAATTGATAACATCAATACATTTCAAAAAGATGATTATCGAAGATAATCTTTTCATACATTCTACACATTTTCCTTACATGTAAATTGTGAGTAATACTTTTGCATTAAAATCAAGTACAAGTACATTTATTACAATCCATATGAATCAATTCAATAAACAATCAAATATGTCATAATCCAATTCTTTAACCATTTTCATAATACTTTTCAAACCTGCAAGATGAAAAATAATATATGCATGGTCAGCTCAAAAAAATTGGCATGGAATAAAAACTTACATTGGGATTATTATATTACAAACTAAATGTAGCTTAACCAATTTAACCATCAACAATGAAGTAAATAAAAATACACTAGTTTCCATTAATCATAATTGCAGATCAACAAGCTTGTGTATTTTTGTATCTTTTAATAAAAATTCATTTAGTTTATAATCCTCCAAAACAATAATCAAAACTATCTTAGGTTATAGTTTCCAATGAACTGAATAGTATTTTTTCGCACATACATTTATTTTTTTCCTCATAATTTTTTTACGGAAGAAACAATGTTCTTTTCACAATGTATGATTTGACCAACAATCAACTTCATAATTGGTGTCACAACCACAGCTCAACCTAATAAAATTTCAATATCAAATGTACATTTTCTCATTATCATTAATGGTGTAATGATAAATCCGAAAATCATAATTTAACTAATTTTTCCCCTCTTATCTTAACTTCAATAGGTCTAATAACAGAATTCCTTACACAAACTTAATTAAAGAAACAGTTCCTAAATAGAAATATTAGTTCATTCACAAAATAACTTATTATTTAACTCGGTCAATCTCATTTTTCAAGGGTGAGTTTATTTTCCAACTCACCATGTTAGCTACAAAGTTAGATCTGATCTAATTTCATTGTCAAGGCCGAGCTCAAACTGAGTTCATTTACAACCAAACAAGTCATAGTCTCAATAATTCACAATTTTCGAGCTACAATTCAAGAAACCTCTTACAACTAGCCAGGTCAACCAAATTTAGGGTCACAAATCATACTAAAATGATAATCCCTACAACCTAATCTTATCAGCTCTATACGAGCTACATCCCTAGCCAAGAAGTCTCCTAAAGCCACCGTTAGAGCCCAAGGTTTATTTCCAAATAAAAAAATAAGGTGTGTCTAAAGTCACATTTGGCCAAGTATGGGGTAAAGACATTAAAATATCATTTTACCCAAAAGGCACATATAAAACAAACCCCATTACTAGATAAAATCAACCCTTATTTCCCTTATGATAAGGTAAAATAGGGACACGCCATTTAAAATAGTATATTCATACACAATCAAAACCAAAGCCCCTTTCACAAATCCAACTTAGACCCAAAAACGATTCCATATTAATACAACATGTAAATAAATCCATTTAAATAACATAGTTCAAACACACAAGAAAAACCTATTTATCTTATAATGTAATAAATAGAAGTAAGTAAGAGATTCAATGCCTGTAGTCAGAAAAACTTCTGAAATCATTTCACTAATTTCCTTGTAAAATGTTAGTAGTCAAAATTCAAGCATCCAACCAGTTTCTCCAAATAAAAGTCCTAATTCTTTTTATTTTATAACAGATTTTATACCCATCAAGTAAAATAAAACATCTATTTTTAGCAGAGAAACCCCTGTCAACAAAATAACTATGCTGAAAATAGCTCCAACCCTTCATGCATAGCTCACATATATGAGCTCCAATAAAACCAAAACAACAAAATGAAACCTACTTGCATGATTTACCTTCCTAAGGAAGCTTTCAATATTTCAAGGAGTTTAAATGCCATTTACTCTTCAAGCACATGCCATGTAGTGGCGTATTAAAACATATCACTACTTTTTCCATTTTTCTCTCCATACTTCACATGGAGGTGTTTAAAAATGGTCCTAGATTAAATACCAACTATATTTACATATTGGAAAAAGTTATCAAATTAAAGAAACACCTCTAGCCAATAATTTCTTGCATGGATCTCATTGAATGGTCACATAAAATAATCAAAAAACATCATATTTAACCAATTATTCCTCCAGAGCTCACTTGGTGCCCTCATTCAGTCCAAGACAAATGAACAACTTATATTTACAAATTTGCATGGGAATAATTAAAATTAAACAATAATCAAGTTCCACTCATAAGCATGGTAGGGTCGATTTGACCAAAGATTTTAATAATCACCTTCAAGAAAATATATGGTCGAAGACCATGGTAAGCATTACTAACATATGCCCTGTACCATTTTATAAATCAAATGCTACTAGATTATGGTTAATGACCATATCACCAATAAATAACAAAATGCCAATCCCTATAGTCATTTTCTTAAAATCAAGTGTCAAAGGAGTGTAATCAAGACTATTAAAAACTCAAACAATATCATGCATATTACCTTGGTCCTCAACCATTCAACAATTATCCTTAACATGACTACCATATGAATTGTTTAATATAATCATTTAATAATAAATACTAACCTTTATTCATTCAAATCCTCCAATTCAAATGGAATAGATCATATTAGATTAAACAACTTAAATGCTTGTTATCATGTCCAAAGGCTGGCTTGATCATTTAGAATCAATAATCACTTAATTATTTAGTATGATCGGTCAAAGACATTATTTAAACCAAACAAGTTTTGATCAATTGCAATGTGAAATCGATCGATAATTCAATCATCAATAGAACACCATATGAGTTACAATCATGTCATAAAATAATTAAGTACATAATCAAAATCAAATAAACTATACTAACATTTCACTGCAATACAAATAATTGTTTATCCTTGTAGATATAGCTATTATGAAACCAAACTTAAACTTTTTACCTTGATGATCCTGAAAGTTACACGCTCTTTCTGCAAGCCATCATATCGCTTTATGATCAATAATTTCCATATTTTCAAAAGAGAGTTAGTATCCTTTAAACAATTTTCATTAATTATTAATCGTTGGAATGACATGTTTTATTCATGTATAAATTCAACACATTTTGCAAACCATTAATTCCATAAATCAATTTGTATCATAAAATCATTAACAGGTACAACAACTAAGCAATATACCAATGCATCAAATCATCACACATAATAAAGTAAAGTAAATTTATACCTTAAGTACAACTAGAATAATTTTTAGTTGTCAAGTAATTTACAAATGTTTAATGAAAAGCATTGTTACGCAGTTGTGTATGCAACTATGCATAAGTGTGTATTTCCTTTTCAGGATATACATACGCATGTATAGTTACATACTCAGATATGTAATAGTGCTTGTCCATCTACATTCATAAACCAATTTTCATACTTCCACTTAACCTTGTGATTAAACAGAATGAAATTTCGGGATGTGACAGTTAGTGGGGATAATTTCTAGCAATTTTCCTTAATTGTTACTATTTGTGAAGAACATAAGTCATGACATGTATTTGATTCTTGGATTATTATTTTTTTAACAAAGAAGCATATGACATCACAAGAGAACACAACTATACTAAATCAAGTGGAGCTATCAAATAGAGGAATGATAAGCGAGAGTCTAATCTTATGTGAAATTCTAGAATTTCTATCACAAAATAAGGGTGGTAAGTGGTGTATGCATATAGAGTCTACAATAATAAATAATATCACCATCAAGTAAATATTTCCATTTCCATGCATAGATGAAATTATGATTTTTTTTAATTGCATGATATATTTTAGTAAGATTTATTTAAAGAGAGGATATCATGAGATTCACCTAAGAGAAGGAGATGAATGGAAGTCTTCATTTAAGATGTAAGAGGGATTGACTTGTTGGTAGTGTTGTTTATATTGCGTAATGAATTGAGTAATTTCATGAGGTTGATCAATGAGGTCTTAAAAGCATTTTACGAAAGTGTGTAATTGTGTAGCTTGATGATATTTTGATATTTATTAGGATAAGAGAAGAATAATTATTGCACATAAGATAAGAATTGCAATGGTTGTGGGATGAGAAGTTATTGGTTAATGTCGATAAATATAGTGTTATGAAGGAAGAGTTAGTATATTTGGGATTTTTTATTTCTAATAAAGGTTTGAAGGTGAATCTAAAGAAAATATGCAAAATAGTAGATTGCCCATCTTTGTGAAATGGTTTTAAAGCACATAATTTTCATGGGTTGGCAAGTTTTTACTACAATTTCATCAACAATTTTAGTAGACCTCGTTAACCTAATATGGTGGATATGCAGGGAGATAAGAAGAGTTTTTTTATCTTTAGTGTGAAGGGAATAGTTTTTAAGAGTTGAAATGGAATGTGACTGAATAGAAAGTGTGGGCATTGCTTTATTTTAGGAAGTTGCTATAGGTGTATTATGATGCTAGTGGTATATTTATAGGTACACTTCTATGTCAAGATGGAATACCAATAAATTATTTCGCTGAAAAGTTGAATGATGTGAATAATAATTATAGTATGTATTATTAGGATTCATACATATGTGTAAGAAATCAAGAAGTGGATACACTACTTATTACAAAATGATTTTATGTTACTTAATAATCATCAAATATTGTAGTTCATAAATATTTAGGGAAAATTAAATTCAAACATATGAAGTGGGTAAAGTACCTAAAAGGATATAATTTTGTGTTAAGTATATGAGTAGAAAATACAACAATATTTTTTATGTATTGAGTAGGAAGAATGTATTTTTGACATAGATAACAATAGAGATTATTGGATTTGAAGTCATCAATTATTTTTATGTGCAATATGAAGACTTCAATGAATCATGAAGAGTATGCGCAATATTTTCAAGTTGTTACGAGAAAAATAAGGAAGAAGCTTGTTGCTAGTTTATTGATATGAAGAATTCATTTACAGAGAAAATGAAAGATAAAATACTTATAGGTATTCTATAGTAGATAAAAAATCATAAATTATTACATAAGTTTCACAAAATAACTACAAAATAAAATAAATAAGCTACGAGAATACTATTTTCAAAATACAAACAATAATATTGTTTTGACAATATAACCATATAAATAAATAATTACCTAAGTAAGACTTAATTACCTAAAATAACTATGATAAACACAAAATAACTATTACAATGCATAATTACCTCTAAACTATGAATTTTACCTAACATCCCCCATTAATTTTGCATTTCCTCAAGAGAAGAGGAGAGGAACTCTCTAAAAATATCAAATTTGTAACATGCAAGTGACTTCGTGAAGATATCTACTCACTATTCAGATGTTGGGAAAAACTGGAGCTAAATATTGTGTTGTAAAACATGCTCGCATATGAAATATACTTATACCTCTATGTTCTATGTCCTCTCATGAAACACTGGATTGCAAACAATTTTTAGAACGCCTTCATTGTCAATAAATAAGATGGTAGATTTATCCTATGGTAGTATAATTCCCTCAAGTATGTGACATAGCCATATTGTTTCGCATACAGCTCCACGTGTAGCATGATATTTAGATTCTATGGAAGATTGAAAAATATAGATTTGTTTCTTACTTTCCCATGATAGTGGACCAAATCCCAAAAAGAAACCAAATCTAGAAGTGGATTTCATGTCATCAAGGTTACCTACATGATCTGATTTTCAATATCATGTTAAGAATAATTGATCATTCTTATTGTACTCTATTCCAAAATCCATAGTGTCCATGATGTAGCTAAAGATTAACTTTTTGGTTTCTAATGATAAACTCTAGGTTGTTACATGATTTGTGAAAGATAATTGATCAAAAAACTAATATATGGCCTAGTATAAGTTAGGTAAATGAGACTCCCGACCAACTGTTGATAGAGAGTTACATTTACCTATAGAGATGGGTTTGTACGAGATAACTAAAGCCTTGTCTCCATATGTGTAGAAATGGGTATATAGTCCATCATCTAAAATTTCTCAAGCGTGGTCTTTCCATATTTCAACTGAGAAACAAATATGTGATTCTCTTTGTGTTGTACTTCAAATCTAAGATATCAGTGCATAAACATGAGATATTTCATGTTGAATGATCATTTAATATATTTCTTCATTTCATCGATCTGTTTCTTGAACATTCAGGATGGTTTTAGGGTGTTACAGGCTTTTTCAGTGAGGTTGGTGCCCATTGGAGGTATGGAGATACTTGGTGTGATTTTCTCAAGCCTCCCATGGGGTTTAAATGGTGTTTCAAGGATGTGCAAGAGCTTCTAGGGTGATCATCCGATCATGTGTTGCAAGTCACAGTTGAAACTAGTCCATTTAGGCCTAGTTCTAGAGCCTAATGAGGTGTATGAGCTCAAACCAGACCATGAAAAGGCCTATGTAAGCATGGTAGGATCCTAAGAACACTACATAGAGAATTTATGAGCATCTATATGACATACTTTATCTCTTGGAGGAAATTTGAAGTTTTCACTAAAATTTCCTTTGAGAACTAGCAGTGGAGGCATAGACAAATGAGATTGGTATTGAATTTACATGTTCATTTATGAGAAAATAAATCCATGAAGAATGTAGAGGGAGGTGTTGTAGTGCTCTGGGTCAAGTTTCATGAAATTTTGAAGAATATTGTTGAATATATTCAAGTTTTACTAAAACCGGGTAAAGTGAGAAGGGCTAAAACAGTGACCTGTCTTCTTAGCACTCAAAAAAATTGACAATCCTTCTTCAGATAAATCATAAGAATACTTTTTGAATATAACTCCAAGACTAAACTTTTTCAAAAAACCTGAGGTCAAATGGTTAAAGAACAAAAAAACTCTCTTCATTTTTCTATTAGTGTTCAAACCCTCCAAACCTTCTCTTGAAGTGATAGAAAAGAAATGAATTATTTGTCTCCAAATCACTTGTGCAAGTTGAAAACTACTCAGGATTTGTAGAAGAGATCCTTCTAGGTCAAAATGGTGGGATTTTTGTTCTCAAACATGATTGCTATCTGTACATGGATTTTCATGTTTTGCAAAGTTTTTGTATACAGTCCTAATTTAAGGGTCTTCAAGTTGAAAATTGTGACTATGAAATGGTCATATGATGAGTTTTATGTTTCATGAAGAGTCTTAGAAAGTTCCATGTTTTGAAAAATTCAATCAATATTCCTATCTCCTACAACTAAAGGGTCAAATCAAGACAGTCTAGGCTTGAAAAGGTGAACTTGTGATATAAACCTTGTTTGTGTTAAAAAATCTATATGAACTATTCTATAGGTCACATGATTCCATATGATCTTGCGAAAATTTGAAACCAAGTTCATTTCATATCAAATGTATATTATTGATGTCAACCCCTAAGAAGACTAACTTTGAGTTCAGAACTTCTTATGGAACTTGTCTCTTGAGCATGAAAAGTAACTCTGCTTTCAATACATTCAAGAGAATATGGTGTTGAATATCTTTAGTGAGTGTATCATGAAATGGATAGTCATATGAGTGAATATTTGATTAGCAAGAATGCCTCCAAATCAAGACTTTCCTATAGCACCTTAAGAAACAGTTCACACAGTTTGAGAAATACTTGTTTCCATCATGATATATTCCTTGAATTTGGTGATTGTATTCAGAGTGGAAAGTTTAAAGGAAAGTATATTCTCAAAAAAATACCTTAGATGCTATGGATATAGAATTCAAACAGGTAAACCATCATTCTTTGAAAATTGGGTATGTTTGTTGTGACAGTCTAGAAGGAGTGTGAGTGGCATTAAATCATGAAGTTATTTCCTATCATCAAATGCAAAAGAAGGCTTGAAATTGTAGTTAGAAATTCTGATGAAGTCATCCTCTTCAATTTTATTGACATAAAAATGAAGAAAAAGTGTTGAAATCTTTCAAATGTATGACTAGGGTTTTGAATCTTAAAACCCTAACTAAGCAAAAATTCTTGAAGATCAAGCAAGTCTGATCTATGGCATGATATCAAAACATGGACTTGGGGAGTTGTGAAAATCCTTAACCTTCTTTAAATATGTCCTTGAAGTCTTTGACCTTGGGCTGAGAAAGTGTGTGGGTTTTGTTGAATCCTTGAAGATTGCATCTTTGTCTAGCAAAAATAGTGCATACCTTGTTTCAATACATGATTTCATGAAAGAATATGTAGTTCCATGTCTTGATGTGGTGTAGATGAATAAAATGCTCTCAAATAATTCTTCTCCAAGCTATGAAACTCATTGAATACCTTTCTCTTTAGTATGTCAATTTCATGGAAGACTGTGTTTCAAGGTTTTCTAAGACTATGTGTTCATGACTGTGAAGAAGAGATGTCAAAAATGCTTGCCCTGTTCTCAAAGCCCTTCAAATGGAAGAGTAAACCTTTTCCAAGCTCTCTAATTCTCTGATACATAACCTTTCTAATCTGGTAGATCATTCATCTTGGTGTATGTTCCCTTTCTAAGTCTCCTTCTTCTTGTTTAAAAATGTTTCTCGAACTCCTAATGCACTCATATGTGCTCAAATGAAGAGTTGAAATCCTAAATGGTGAAGAAGTTGAGAGTTGTAAAGGAGGTTATAAGAATATTAAGGGCCTTTGTAATGTTCTCACGTTGATTGTCAAACATTTGACACCTAGATGTTATAAAAATAAACCTCAAATTCAGTTTAAGCTAGAATGGTGAAAATCTAAAGTATTTACAAGTTAATGACACATAGGTTGCAATGGAATATTAGAGAAGTCATGGAAGAGTGTAGGGAATTCTTAAGAGTTCCATTGTCATCATTTGACCTCAAATAATATTGAAAAAGGATCTAAAAATTATGAAGCTATATAACTGAATCATGATCAGATTTACATAATGAATCATTTATGAGGCATTTACATCATGAAGTCTCTTTTTATCTCCTTGTACAATATGTCAAGTGAGTCATGTGAAGAGTATTGAAATTGAAGGAAAAGGTCATGTTGTCAGGAGTCATGTTGTTTATAAAAATAATTTTTTGTATGAAGTTATTGTTAAAAGCATATGAGAGATGAGTGTGAGATTGAGAGAGGTGAGAGAGTGATAATGTATTGAAACTATTTTAAACTAGATTTAAGATGGAATAAAAGATTATGTATGAGAAAATTTAGGATCATAATTTTTTGTCTTAACAACTAAGTCAAGTGAGTGATCAAAATTGTTGTAAATTCTAAGTTAAAGCTCAACAAATTTGAAAGTAGGTGCTTTCATGCAAGTTGTAGATTGCAATCAGTCAAGTAGGTGCTTGATTATATCTTGAAGTTGGTACTTCATGTTGAGTGGGTGCTCAACAAATTTGTAACCTTTGTAAGCATAGTGCATTGGTTCAGTGGGTTTTCTCCCATCTTGGGTTTCCCACTTAAAACTTCTATCTCTCCAAGCATATAGCTTGTTTACTTCATGTGAATTGTGTGATTTCTTCTTCCATATTAATTTGAAACAAATTTATTGGTTTTGAATTGTACTAAATTTTTGAATTGAAATACGATTCACCCCCCTCTTAGTGTCCTAATTTCTAACAATTGATATCAGATCTTGGTCCTTGTGTAGTGAGTTTAACAGCTCAAATGAGATTCAGAAAATTCAAGCATGGAAAGCTGTCAATCACAAAGTGGTTTCTCTACATCCAAATAACCTATGTTCAATGGATCAAACTATGCCTTATAGAGTGTTAGAATGAAAACATATCTTATATCTCTAGGATTTGACATATGGAATTCAATAGTTAGTGGCTATTCCATTCCAGCCACACCTCCAACTGATACATCAAGAAAGAGAGAAAGTGAAAAAAATTCCAAAGCTATGAATGCAATTCTATATGGAATGGCAGAGGTTGAATTCATAAAAATTCATGTGTTGTACCATATCTAAAGAGATTTGGGAAAAATTGAAGACCATCTATGAAGGAGATAATAAGGTTAAATTAGCCAAGATACAGACCTACAAGAGCCAATTTGAGAGCCTCAAAATGAAGGAAGGTGAAAGTATTGCCTCCTACTTGTAAAGGGTAGATGAAGTAGTAAACATGATTAGAGGTTTAGGAGAGAAGATAGAGGAGAGTGTGGTTGTTCAAAAAGTATTGAGATCCTTGTCTACTAAATATGATTCCAAGGTGTCAGCTATGGAAGAAGCCAAAGACTTGAGCACTCTTAAAATGGATGAACTTCATGGTATTACTAATTGCCTATGAGATGAGAACCACTGAATTAAAATTAGTCAAGAAAGAAGAAACATTCAAGGTTGATAAGGAATCCCAAGCCAAGAAAAACAAAGATGAATCTGATATGGAGGTGGATGATGAGAAGGTTGAAGCTATGTTTGTAAGGAAACTGAAAAGAGGATCATTAAAGTACAAGGGTAAGTTACCATTCAAGTGCTTCAACTGTGGCCAAGTTGGTCATTTTGCATCAAAGTGTCCTAACAAAAACAAGGGAGATCAAGATGAACATGATGAAGAAACTTCTCATAAGAAAAAGAAGAAATTCAAGAAACATGAAGGTAAGAAGAAGTACTTCAAGAACAAGAAAAATTTCTATACTCAAGAAGTATCAAGTTCATCTGAATCTAGTGACTCCAACAATTCTGAAAGTGAAGATGAAGGTACTCAAGCTGAGACTCTATTCATGGCCATGGAAGTGACCTGTTGCAAGTGACTCAAAAGGTAAAACTCAGTTTGAATATGATAGCTCAGATGAGGAAGATGTTGGAGTAAACCTTGAAGATGAATTAATAAGTGCTCTTGAAGAACTAAAACTCCAAAGGAAGAAGAATCAAAATATGAAATCATTGTTGAGAGACTATGAAGAGAATATCAACATTCATGAGAAAAGGTTGAGACAAAAAGGATCAATAACATGAAGAAATGATCAAGGAACTTGAAGCACAAATTAAGTTGATTGAAAGCATTTCAAATTCAAGGAAGAAGAGAACCTAAAACTCAAATCAAAGTTGGATCTACTACAAACACAATTGGATTAGACTTCAGGTAAGTTGAAGGCCTATCACAAATTTTATAAAATTACAAATGATTTAAATGAATTTCTAGGTAAACAAAGAGCTTTTAATGAAAAATATGGTCTAGGATTTAAGGAGGAGAATAAGGATGATGAATAACATGTAAGAAGGTAATCAAGAAAACTCAAGAACCACCTAAAGAAAGGAATGTTGATATCAAGAATGTCAATAAGAGATATGATTAAATCAATCAATCCCATGCAATAAGGTATGCTCATTCCTTCTATGTTTATTTTTTTCATGCAATATGTTTGGTCACAAAGCTTCAAAGTGTAGGAGACATGTAAAAGGTCATGGAAGACATCTCAATTCATATCAATTAAGAAACAAGAATGAACTGATTTGCTACAACTATCAAAAGTATGGACATATAGCCAAATTCTGCTATCAAATACCTCTAAAGAAAAACAAGGTGTACATTGTGAAATCAGATCCTACAAGTGAAAAGGAACAAGGTTTAATAGCCCAAACTACCTTTCATTCTCAAAGTGAAGACATGGAGTGGTACATAGATAGTGGGTTCTCAATCCATATGACAGGAAACAAGAGTAAGTTCATCTCTTTAGAAGAAAATGCATCAGGTATAATGATATTTGGTGATAATACATCAGCTAACATTGTGGGAAAAGGGTAAATTAAGTCTTGACAATGGAAATACTATCACTGAAAATGTTTTGTATGTTGAGGGTCTGAAACACAACCTTTTGAGTGTAAGTTCAGATGTGCAAGCAAGGTATACAATGGTATTTCATGACAAAGGGTGTGACATAAAGAAAAAAAATCAGGTAAGGTGGTTGGCAAGGTAAAGAGAACCAAGAACAATATGTATGTCCTAAAGGAGATCAACAAAGAAAAGTGTTTCACTAGCAAGGTAGATGAGAGTTGGATTTGGCACAAGAGATTAGGACATCTCAATTTTGACAATCTTGTCAAAATCAGCTCCATGGGATGTGTAAGAAATATGACTAAGATCAACAAACCATCTGATAAGCTTTGTAAAGCATGTCTTCATGGAAAAAAAACTAGGAAAAGTTTCAAATCAAAAGAGTACTCTACTACAAGACCTCTAGAGATGATTCATACTGATCTTGTAGGACCAATCAGAACTAAAAGCTTTCAAGGAGAGAGATACTTCATGATTATTGATTGATGATTTCACAAGGATGACTTAGGTTACCTTCCTCAAAGAAAAATCAAAGCACTAGAAATATTCAAGGCATTCAAAGGTTCCCTAGTGAAAGAATGATTTAAAATGTACAAAAATCAAGATTTGATATTTGATAGAGGAGGTGAATTTGGTTTACGAAAGTGTTTTTTGTGAAGATCATTGGATTACAATCAGGTAAGGAAAAGAATGGGAATAGAGAGAAATAACATGAATTTAGAAATGGCTAATTCTTTTGAATGAATCGATGTTATTATAATGGATATTGGACAAGATCTTAGTATAACAAGTAACACATCTTAAATAAGATAAATCAGAATAAGACACAAAGAACATAACTTATGAGTTTCTAGAGAAGAAAGTGGCTAAAGCACCTAAGAGTGTTTGGAATCAAGTGCTTACATCAAAATTTGACAATATGGATATTGGAGATCAGATAGTTAGCACATGAAAGTATACAATCCTAAATAGAACCCCTCCAACATAATGATAACTTCACTTAAAAGAAGATAGCCATGATACAAGAAACTAAGTTTAAATCACCTAAGAGATAGACAAATAGTTCCACTTCCTCTAAAAATATTGATTTTTTATTTAATGTGACACACATACACTTTTCTTAAATCCAGTAGTTCATTGAGTTTCATCTTTATAATAGCTTCTGTGATAAACATTAATTATATAGTCTTCAAATCAATTATTTCAGGCATCATGGTTCATTTAATAAAGGGACTAGTTATAGGACCAGCCTAAGTTTCAGGACCATAAAGTCATTACAATTGAATGAACAAAATGAAATGGAAGAAGAGAAAAGAAACAAGAAGAAGATCCAAAGTCAACATGGAAATCAGGTGATTTCCAAGTTTGAATGTGTCTCCATTCAATTAAGTTTAATGGTACTCAGCTATAAATAAGATCTCAATCAAAAAGATGGACAAGTTTTATGTCTTTGAAAACAGATAGGTTGAAAGTGTCTCAAGAAAACATTCATCCTTCTGCCAGATGTGGTAACATGTTATCCAACTTGTCCAAACTTTAATTCCACAATAAAGAAACAAAATTCAGGATGATGAAGACAATCAATGAAGGAGAAATGGGCCAACAATGGATCTTTCTTATTGGTTCATGTTTCACAGCGGTCAGGAAGAAAGATCCTCAAATAATCACATTCAAGAGTGTGCGGCTTTCTCATCATCCCCATGTTTCATGGTTATCAGGGATTGAAAACAAAAAGACTGGGAACATTACAAGGTAAATGGAATCTTTCTCATTGGTTTTGAAAATTCTTAAATTTGAAAGATGGCATTGGACATTGAGGATCTTTCAAGGATTGGTTCTAATTGGATGTAATGGATAAATGGAGTTTTTATAAGGCCTGGAATAGATACCAAAATTTTAATGGTAGCTTAGGCAAAAGCGAAAATTTTTCATAGTAGAGAAAATAAGTCCAATCAAATGTTGCCATGTGGGATTCCTAAATGCACTTGAAATGATAAAATTCAAATGGAACAACTTAGTTTTATGCACAACTCCATAAGGAAATTTACTAAAAATATCTAGAGATTAGAAAGACTCGGAATAAAGGGAATCTTTATGGGACAAAAATTCAAAAGACTTGGATGAATTATAGGGCAAGCATATTGGGATAAAATGATCTTACAATTTGGGATTAATGGCTGTCAGAACAATTGGCTCAAAGTTGGGACTAAATGGGACTGAAAAAGTTTTCCTACAATCGAAAAGGATAACTTGGGGAATGGGTCTATTCCCATGATGTTTTTTATATCATTTGGATGATTCATAGGTTACAAAATGTCCGAGATGAAATCTACAAAATGACCCAAGGAATAAGATAGAGATTTTAAAATTTCATGAAACTATCAAGAAAATCTCGATTCTTTCCTAATCTTTGTAATTTTTCTCCCATGACTCTCAGAAATTCAGGTTATATTTTGAAATTTATGCAATTATTTCAAGAGAAATATGGTTAAAATGACATTCATGCCAAAATGTTTCAAAAAATATTCCCAGAAAGTTCTTAGGCTTCAAAGTCATTAGTCATGGACAATTATGAGAAGAATGCAAAAATAAGGAAATAGATTTATACAAAGGTTATGTCTTATTATTTTGGTTAAATATGAATTTTATGAGTTTTGTGAGACTGTTGAATAAAAAGATAATTCTCAAGCTATAATAGGAACACCTCAACAAAATGGGGTGAGTAGGAGAGAATGGTTTAACTAGGCAGAAATGGTTAGCTCATATGTTGAATGAATCAAAATTTCCTTTTATGGATATTTCCCCTTTTAGTTAGCACAACATTATACATCTTAAATAGATTATGAAATCAGAATCAATTAGCAAGAAGACACCCTATGAGATTTGGAGAGGAATATTTGTAAGTGTAATCACCTAAGAGTGTTTGGAAGCAATCCCATGTTTTATCAAAAGAGATGATGACAATATTGGTGGAAATTTTGATTCAAGGTGTGATGAAGGCATTTTCTTAGGCTACTCACATTGTTAGTTCAGCATATATAGGTGCTATAATAAGAGCCAAAAAATATAGTAGTAGAGAGCACCAAATGTCACAATTGATGAATCATATCCAAAGAAGACTACAACTCAGCCCAAGGAGACTCCTCAAAGCACTGAAAATCAGGATGATGATGAAATTGCAGAAGTTGATCAAGAAGAAGAAGATGAAGATGAAGAAAGACTTGATACAAAATCACCTTCAAGGCAGGTTAAAAGGGATCATCCACCAAATCATATCATAGGAAACAAGGAAGCAACCATTCAAACAAGAAGAAGGTTGAAAAGTATTCAAAATCAAGAAAACATTGCTCTCTTGTCCAAAATAGAGCCAAAGAATGTCATAGAGGCTAGCAAGGACCAAAATTGGATCAATGCAATGAATAAAGAGCTAGACCAAATAGAGAAAAATGAAACATAGGGACTTGTCCCTAGGCCAAAGAACAAGAACATCATTGGAACCAAGTGGGTGTTTAGAAACAAGCTGAATGAAAAAGGTGAAGTTACAAGAAATAAGGCAAGGCTGGTTTGCAAAGGATATGCTCAGGTTGAAGGAGTGGATTTTGATGAGACATTTACTCCTGTGACTAGGATGGAGGCCATTAGGCTCTTCTTGGCATATGCAACACACAAAGGATTCAAAGTATATCAAATGGATGTAAAGTCAGAATTCCTAAATGAAACTTAAATGAGGAGGTATACATTGAACAACCTAATGGATTTTCTCTCACCGAGGACATAATTTATGTTTTTAGGTTGAAGAAGGAACTCTATGGTCTCAAGCAAGCCCCTAGGGCCTGGTATAGTAGATTGGACAAGTACTTAATTGAGCAAGGCTTCAAAAAAGGAGTAGTTGATAGAAATTTGTATATAAAAGAGGAAGAAGGTCATTTGTTGCTTGTTGTTGTCTATGTAGATGATATAATATTTGGAAGTGATAGTGAGAGTATGTCACATGGATTTTTAGAGGTCATGAAAAAGGAGTTTGAAATGTCAATGCTTGGTGAACTCTCATTCTTCCTAGGGCTGCAAATTAGTCAATCCAAAGAAGGTATCTTCATCTCACAAACAAAGTACATCAAGGAGATGCTCAAAATATTTCAAATGGAAAATTGTAAGCCAGTAAGCACTCCAATGGTTGTAGGATGCAAACTCAGCAAGGAAGATAGCTCACCAAAGGTAAATCAGACCTTATATAGATCTATGATAGGAAGCCTTTTGTATTCAACTGCATCTAGACCTGATATCATGTAAGTAGTTGGTTTGGTTGGAATATTTCAAGAAGATCCCAGGGAAATCCATCTCCAAGTTGTCAAGAGAATATTCAGGTACCTCATGGGAACATTGGAATATGGACTTTGGTATCCAAAATGTAATGAGTTTCAAATCAAATCCTTCAAATATGTAGATTGGGTAGAAAACATTGATGATAGGAAGAGCACAACTGGTGGAGCTTTCTTTGTAGGTAAGTGCCTTGTGTCTTGGTTGAGTAAGAAAGAATCTCTTGTAGCACTTTCCACTTGTGAAGTTGAGTATGTAGCAGCAACCATATGTTGTACTCAAGTGATGTGGATGAAGCAAACACTTGAAGACTATAAAATTGAAAATGAAGGTCATATACCTCTATACTATGATAGCACAAGTGTTATAAGTGTGTCAAAGAATCCAGTGTTGCACTCTAAGACAAAACACATACCAATCAAGTACCATTTCTTGAGGGAGCAAGTGAATGAGAAAAGAATTAAGCTTGAACATGTGTCAACAAAGGAAGAAGTAGCTGATATAATGACCAAACCTCTACCAAAAGTAGCTTTTGAGCAGTTAAGATACAAATTGGGGGTAATCCCAGCCCCTAGCAATCACTAAAGATCTCATATTATCAGGGGGAGAAGCTCAAGTGCCATAGTTGCTCCAAGAAGGCTCAAGATGTGTCTAGATAGGGGGATCTAGTTCACTAGTTCAAGGCACAAGTCAAGAAGACCAAAGAAAGGCATATGCAAAGGATGAAAAGGTATAATTTCAAGAGAATAGGTTCATGGGGGCATTGAATCTGATTGATGAAGAAATTCATGTAGCTGGTTGAGTCTATCTGACAAAGAAGCAAGTCTAATTCAAGGGGGAGCTTCTTGAGGTAAGGTCATGCTTTGTCATTGTTTTCTTTCATGTTACTCATGTTGTTGGATGTGTGTACCTTTTTCATAGATGTCAAAGGGGGAGAGAGTGTTGTTTGAACAAGGATTGAATGCTTTGAAGATGTTGGTGTACTTGTTTTCCATCAAGGTTTCTGAGTTTGTTGCCATCAATGACAAAGGGGGAGATTGTTGAACCATGTTGCATTGGTTGGTGTTGTCATTGATGTCACATGGCATTGATGGAAAAGGAGGATTGAAATTTCATGAAGGTTGGTGCCTTCTCAATGGTGTTTGGTGGTCACAAAGTGGTCTCATGGTGGTTTCTTGAACATTCAGGATGGTTTCAGGGTGCTACAGGCTTGGTCAGTGAGGTTGGTGCCCACTGGAGGTATGGAGATGCTTGGTGTGCTTTTGATCAGGTGTCCCACAGGTCTGAAATGGTGTTTTAAGGATGTGCAAGAGCTTCTAGGGTGATCATCAGGTCATGTGTTGCAAGTCACAGTTGAAACTAGCTCATTTAGGCCTAGTTCTAGAGCCTAATGAGGTGTATGAGCTCAAATCAGGCCATGAAAATCCTATGTAAGCATGGTAGGAGCCTAGGAACACTTCCTAGAGCATTTATGAGCATCTACATGGCATACTTTATCTCTTGGAGGAAAATTTGAAGTTTTCACTAAAACTACCTTTGAGAACTAGCAGTGGAAGCTTAGAAAAATGAGATTGGTCTTGACTGTACAGGATCATTTATGAGAAATAAATATATGGAGCATGTAGAGGGAGGTTTTAGTGCTCTGGGTCAAGTTTCATGAAATTTTGAAGAATATTATTGAAGATATTCAAGTTTTACTAAAACCAGGTAAAGTGAGAAGGGCTAAAATAGTGACCTATCTTCTTAGCACTCAAAAAAATTGACAAGCCTTCTTCAGATAAATCATAAGATTAATTTTTGAAGAGCACTCCAAGACTAAATTTTTCAAAAAAACCTGAGGTCAAACGGTTAAGGAACAAAAAAGTTCTCTTCATTTTTCTATCAGTGTTCAAACTCTCTCCAAACCTCTTCTTGAAGCGATAGGAAAATAAAATGAATTATTTGGTCTCCAAATCACTTGGGAAAGTTGGTAAAACCTCTCAGGGTGTAGAAGGTTCCTTCTAGGTCAAATGGTGGTATTTTTGTTTCTCATGATTTCTCTGTACATATTTCCTATCTCAATTTTGCAAAATTTTTGTATATTGTCCTGATTTGAAGGTTCCAAGTTGAAAATTGTGAAATGGATGGTCATGTGATGTCATTCTCTTATGATTCTATGAAGATATTTTTAGGAAATTCCATTGAATTTGGTGTGAACTCAGTATGCTTATCTCCTCTACCTTGCTAAAGTCTTCAAAATCAAGTTCAGTCTAGATGAACTTGAAAAGTGGTTGTGTATAAAAATGATATTGAGTCTGAAAAATACAATGTCTTCTACAACAAATTCAAACCATTATTTTGATTTTGTGAATTTATGATGATCAATCCTCTATAGGGTCTTCAACTCATTCAACTAAGAACTAGTCAAGAATGAACTGATGCTTTGAGCATGAATTTTGTAGGTTTCACTTCAAATCCATTCAAAGAAGTTGAGCATGTTGAACAAATTCCAAGTATTGTAAATGAAATGAGTATGGTCATACAAGTGAATATTTAATTAGCAAGATTCCTCTAAATCAAGACTGTCTTGTAGGGTCTTAAAGAACCAGTTCACAGTCCTAGAAAATGCTTATTTTTCATGACCATTTTCCTTGATTGTTTTGGTGATTGCATTCAGTATGGAAAGTGTCACAAAGGTAGGATTTCTCAAAAAGGTGGATTAGATGCTAAGAAAAGGTTTCACACAAGTAAAAACCATTCATTCCTTGAAGACTGGTCTATTTTTTTGTGACAGTCAAGGGTGTGACTTTAGCCTAAAATCATGAATCTTTTATAAATCAATGCAAAAGAAGGCTTGAAATTGTTGTAAGAACCTCTGATGAAGTATTCTTCAATTATTGGCATAAAAATGAAGTATCAAAGTGTTGAAAGCCTTGAAATACATGACTAGGGTTTTAAACCATAAAACCCTAACTGAGTAAGTTTTGAAGATCAAGAAAGTTTGATCTCTCTGAATATCATGATATCAGAAAAATTCTGATTGGAACTAGGAAGCTGTGTAAATGACATCTTCTTACATCCTTGAAATGATGTCATTGAATCAATCAAATTGACTGAGAAAGGTGTGGATATCTTGCTAAAACCTTGAAGTGTAACTTTGTGAATGCAAAATTAGTGTATACCTAAATCTCATCTAGTGCATTGTTCATGAAGAAATTGCAGTGTATCTTGTGTATGTCTTGATTGTTGTAGATGTCCAAAATGCTCACAAACCATCTTATCCAAGTTCTTGAAAAAATACTTGAACACTTGATTTTCCTTATGTCTTGACAAGCTCATTGAGCCTTGACTAAGATCTAGTTTTTCTTGACTATGCAAGCTAGTTGAATGTGAGTTGAAGAGGAAGATTTCAAGTTGTTTTGTTGAAATCCAAAACCTTTTTTGTGAATGAACTCTTGCATATTCATGATCAAATAACTTGAGATGAAAATTATATCAAATTCTTCAAAAGGTTCAAATTGTAATAACTTGATCTTACACTTAGTGCTGAATTCTCTTATACTTGAAAATGAAGGTTGAAGCTAAATGGCGAAGTATGAAGTTGTTTAAATGAGGTTATAAAGGATGTTTAAAGGATGTTTGTAAGTGTTTTCATGTTAAAAACCTGGGTGAGTCATCAATTAGCTACATGATAATTTTCACTCACCAAAGTATATTTCATCAAGTATGAGATAGTTACAAACATTTTGGTTTTTGCAGAGGTAGAAGGAATATTGTCACTTATTCAAAAGTGTCAAGGAGTTTAAGAGCCCTCATTCCCTCATCATTTGAACTCAAATGAATCTTGAAGATACCTACAAACTATGAAGGATAACTTGAATCATTTAGATGCAATAATGACATTTTGAGGTAGTTTTTTGAAACTTTTCATCTCCTTGTACGAGTTATCAAGTGAGCTGTGTGAAGAGTCATTTGAAAATTGAAGTGAAAAGTCAGGTGTATGAGTCTATGTTGTTTACAAAAGCTCATTTTTGAATATGTAAATGTGTTGTTGAAGTTTATGAGAGCTGAGTGGAAGTTTGAGAGAGTGAGAAGAGTGATAATGTGTTGAAACTATTGCAAATTAGGAGATGATGTAAGAGAGTATATGAGAAAATTTAGGATCACAATTTGTTGTTTTAGCAACTAAGTCAAGTGTGTGATAAAAATTGTTGTAAATTCTGAGTTGAAGCTCAACAAGGTCTGAAAGTAGGTGCTTTCATGCAAGTTGTAGCTTGCAATCAGTCAAGTAGGTGCTTGATTTTTTAAGTTGGTGCTTCATGTTGAGTGGGTGCTCAACAAATTTGTAACCTTTGTAAAAATAGTGCATTGGTTAATGGGTTTTCTCCCATATTTGGTTTCCCACTTAAATTTCCTAATTTCCAACTGAAAAAACCTTCCAACTGAGTCATGTAGACCTCTTCTTATGAGTCTCCATTGAGAAAGGAAATTTTCATTTCCATCTGGTGAACTTTCCTTCATAACTGTGTAACAAGAGAAAATATTATCCTGATCATTTTGATATTATTTGTGGGAGAAAAAGTCTCCTCATATTTTCTGCCTTCCTTATAAGAATTCACCTTGTCTACTAGTCTCTCTTTGTACTTTTCAATGGTCTCGTATACTTTATAAATTTTTTTGAAAATCCATCTGCATCAAATGGGATTCTTCCCTTATGGAAGATCAAAAAGTTTCCATGTGTTGTTTTTCTTCACTGACTAATACTCAACTTCTGTGGCATATTTCCAAGATTTAGACTGTAGGGATTCTTGTACTCTAGATGGCTCAACATATTCAACAAATCTACTCATTAAGACAAAATTTACCTCTTCACAAGATTTTCTATGGTTCTTTGGTCTAGGAGTGGATGTGTTTAGACAAGCATTCAATTTGGCATCTCAAATAATGTTATTATATCATTTATGCATAATTTGAACTATTCCCATGGGTTGTGGTCCTAAAAAATCATCATCATCATCCCCATCATCATTGTCATCATGAGTGGGAACATTTTCTATCTTCACAATAGGGATACTTTGAACATCTAGTGATTATGTGGAAATATCCCCAGCTTCTTTATTCTTAAAAAACTCAACATCCCTACTTGTGTATATTTTCCTAGTATTTAGATCCATCAGTCTTCACCCAAGATATTCTTCATTATATCCAATGAAGATGAATTTTTATGATTTCATATACACCTTCTTTATCTTCTTCTTGGGAATATGCACATTTGCTTTGCACCTAAATACTCTAAGGTGTGTAGTGGATGGTTTCCATTCTGACCATGCTTCATATGGTGTTACTACATCAAGAGTGATAGTTATAACTTTGCTCAACAAATATACTATTGTCTTAGTCTAGCTAGAATGTAGACACCTAATTTCGACTGCATAATGTTAATACTAAAATTGCACTAATTGTCTTCTTTCCATTTATTTTTTCGTTTGAAACCTGATAGGTCATAGACCACCATATCCCATGGTTGAGGTGGGTATACTTCTTCAGCTAAGCGGCCAAGGACTAAGGGGTTTCCATTCCACCAAATTCACTCGGGGAATGATCCCATCCTCATCCCTTATTACGGTATCTCCTAGCTTTGATTTCAATGAGAATTGAACCCTGGTGGGCTCTTTAAGAGTCAAGCATCTTTCACCGTTGATTCAAATGTCATTTTATTTATTTCCATTCATTTATTTATAATTAGTGATTTTCTTCTAACTAGATAATATCCTCCATCTTCTTAGTCAATTAACGACATTTCGTTAATTAACTAGTGTTGTCCCTCTTATTAGATACCAATTAACGTCGCTTCATTAGATAAACCCCTCTTTTAATTAATTAATTAACCATTATTAATTAATTACCCTTTCAATCTTGTATTTAATTAATAAACCCTCTTATTAGTTAAATCCCCCTCTCAAACCCTTTAAATTCTACTAATTTCCCTCCAAATCATCTCCAAATGGATTCTATAAGCTAAACTTGGCCTATTAATTAATCCCAATTGATTAATTAAACATTACCAAACTCCCATGAGTTAATAATATCTAATTAATCTCTTCTAATCATACTTATCCTTTTCTAATTCTACATTCACTTTATCCCACATTCACTAGGTTGCAAGATTCCCCCAAAGTGGAAAGTTATATAAGAAACCTAGTACACTTTCTCACACCTTACACCTTTTCCTTGTAAGACATCACATATCTCAAGATAGCATTTCCATCACAAGAAATATTGCATAAATTGAGAAACTCTTTGCTAAAGTTAGTAGGAGAAGAAAAAATGGAGCTTAAGCCATATTGATGAGATCTCTTCCACTTTAGTAAAACCCCTTTGATTGCATGTAACTTGTGTTCGGTTCACATAAGGAAGTATCTACATATCATAGCACATCCAAACATCAAAAGGGAGGTTTGCATTTAGTGTTAGATTTATGTTTTGTGCAATTTAGTTAGCTTTCCCTTTTATGCTCAATCTTGATGTATTTGTTTAAATAACTAAGTTAGGATTTACTTGGTGTTAAATCCATTCCATTAGCTTAGTTTAGTTTCACATGCATACATTTGGCATGCCTAGTGGGACACCCCTTTGTCTCATGCGCATTTCATTTTTCTTAGTTTAGCTTTATTTCCCATTTTCATGCAAGTTACTTCAATTTTTTGAAATTTCTATGTTATTTAAGCATGTATGTTGGTATTTAATAGTGTTGAGTCTTCTTTGAAAGTATAAAGGAGGAAAAGTGTTGTCAAAGTTGAATCTTGACAGGAAAAATTCAATCTTTTGTTGCATTTTTTGGCCATGTTTTTCACATTTTTGTGAGGTACATTTGTTAAGTGCATTTCCATGTACTTTGTATTCTCCATGCTAAGGCAAAGTGTGCATACCATTCTATTCTTGTGAAAAATTCAATGCATCTTTATGTCATTTAAAAAGCTTCATTTTTCTATCATTTTATCTGTGTTACTATTGTTCTCCTATGCTACTGAGCATGTTGTATGTCCATTACTTTTATGTTGCACTATTGCTGGAATTTGTGACTACCATTATGGAATTTGTGTTTTCATTTGCTAAAACCTACGTCTATTTTCTTTATGTGTACCATTCTTTATGTGATTGTAGGAATGTGTGTCTACGTGACTTTAAGTGTGTTGCTCTTTTTGCATTAAGTGCATTTGTGTGAATTTAATGTGTGTAAATTTCTATCATTTTATTGGGTGTGTACCATGACTTTAAGTGTGTTAATGTGACTTTAAGTGTGTTTTTGTGACTATGCATGCATCTGCGTGACCTATCTTCTGGAGGCCATAACTTTTGATCCCAAACTCAAAATGACTCCATTTTTTTGCAACGGAAAGGTCTCAAGATGAACTATGCAATGAACATATAAATTTGGGTTTTCACCTTACAAAAAATTCAAGTTTTCCTTTCTCCTAAAACTTGTCATTTTATTTGCACGTTAGATTCATTTTTTGCTCCAAACTACTAAATCTTGTGCCTAGGTTTCCATATTCACTTGCCAAAGATAAATTTCTTAAACAAACAAACGAAATAAATAAAAATACCAAATTGTGTGAACATTATTCGTTGTTATCTTACTTTGCAATTTATGTACTTTTTTCTTACAAAATCATAATTTCCCTTCGTGATTGGCATAACATTATTGGATAAATCTTGTTGTTAAACATGTAGGTTGCTTGGTTAGAAATATTGGATTAAACCTTAACACATCTAAATTGCCTTGAAAAAAATTCTATATATCAGATTGGTCATTATCTTAACCACTTTCAAGGGTGTTAGTTTCTCTTCGGCATCTTTTGCTTCTTGATTGTACCTCGTCCTAACTGCGTATGCTCTTTCCATGCACTGAAAGGTGATCTTGGAAATCAAAAACAGTTTTGACGTTGTTTCTATCTTAGTAGGGTTCGGTAATTAGGATGTCTTTACCCATTCATTTGGACAAAGCCCACAAATTATATAAATTTGTGGGAAGATGTAGTTGTTTTTTGGCTAAGTAGGGGTTCATTTATTTTACATGGATACTATGGAGTGAGGGGTGCAGTTTCCTCCAATACCCAAGCCCTAAACTGGATCCCACATGAACTATTGTATGTAAGACCAAGCTCCACTAAAACAGCTGGAGTGAAGGGGCGGGGGGATTTGACCCTTCAAACCACGTCTTAGACAACCTTTCCTAAACAGACTTGTGCCTCACATACCAAATGGTATATAAAGACACCTGAGCAACTTGTTTATCCTAGCTAAATGGCCAAATCTTAGGGAATAGGCTTCGTGATTACTTTTTTTCTCCCAAAAATTATGTGTGTAAATCAATTTAAACCAAAGAGTTGGTCCTTATTCTAAATTTATTGATTTACAAAAACTCATGTAGTGAGACTTTGACAAAAGCTTAGGGACCTAATTATAAACAAGAGAAGAAGGTGATGCTTTTGCCAAGTTAGACCAAATGTTTTTCTAGATCAAAACTTTGACTGTGTCAAAAACTTATGAGGCAAAACTTTGACCAATCTAGGGACCTTTTTCTGGTAAAGAGAAGAAGGTGATGTTTTGGACAAGTTAAACCAAAAGTGTTTTTGCTAAATTTATGGACTTAGTCCATAATTTATGACTTCACACATCAAAACAGCAAAACATCTTACTCTACCAATTTCAAAACTTGTTTATATACACGAAAACTTTACAAAATAAAAATTTGTTTGAGTTAAAACCTTGTTTTATTGATAGTAAAAGGTGAAACTATCTAATTTGTGCCATGTACCTTTCATCATAAATCATACTTCTCTCACAATTTTGGCTTCATTTATCAAAGAGAACAACCTAAAACTCTGCCAAAATTACATCAACCATTTTGACACTCACACTTGAACTTGTTCTATCAAACTTACTTGATTGTTAAAATTGTATTGCTAAGCTATCAAAATTTTCCTAGTTGCCTTAACCAAATTTAGACATCCAAATATAAGAAAATTCCCATTTACAGTTGGTACATTTTTGAAATTTTGTAGTTTTCCATAGAAAACATTTTGACATCTAAATCTAAGAAAATTCCTTCAATATTTATGCTGCCGAAATTTGTTATATTTCCTTGGTAATGCCTCATCATATATATTAAAATTGGAAAATATCCATTTTGCAGTCATTATGTTGTTTATTTTCCTTATATTCCCTTTGGAAAATTGTACAATTATCTAAATCTTCACAAAAGGTCTATTTTGCATTTTTTATGTTGTTCAAATCAACCTATAAGTTCCTTTAACATGAATCAATTTAATCAAACAATATAGGTCAAAGTATTCAAATCAAATGATGAAATCCATGACTAGATATCTAATGATTCCTCATGTCACTAATAATAAGGAAACTATTCTACCTCTCACTTTCCAACCTTCATCTTCTAATCAATCCCATCCACAAACCAAATCTTCTTAGACCGTTAGGTCCCACACAATCAAATTTCTCCTAAAGAACAATCATTCACCCAACCTACGTCATCCATAAGAACCCCTTCTTCTATCCACACTAAACTATCTTCTAAGCAAGCCAATACCAACCTATCCCAAATCCAAATCTAATTCAACTCTTGAGACATCCCAATCCAAATCTCAATTTTCCCTTGAGTCATCTTCATCTACCAATCCAAATCCAATCTCTCTTCATCCCTCAATCCATTTCAACCATGCCTTATTCTATCCTCACCAATCCTCTAAAGACAATATTTGTGTCCACATCAAAAAATTGACAAGAAAATATGTGCCAAGATATATTTTCAATGCACTATCAAGTTTCTTTGTGGAAACAAACAAGGTCAAAACCACAAAATCCATCATCTACATCATAAAACAACTTCTAAATCCCAAACACTTATTGTACCTCTTCCTTTAAATCAATCCCATATCATTGACCAACAAGGACCTCATGTTATCCTCTCATCCTCTTGTTTCCCATTACATGGTGAAATGACTAGGTCTATCCTTGATCCATCTCCTCTTATCCTATCATCATCCCATTTCCCATTACATATGAAATGACAAGGTATGTCTTTGAAATCATATCCCTTATCATCTTGGGCCAATCTCCCTTACATAAAAATCATGATATCTCCTTGGGCCACCTCCTATTATTCCATTAGATTATATCCTTGGGCCACATCCTACTATCCCATTACCTTCTATCCTTGGGCCACCTCCTACTATCCCATTACCATCAATTCTTGGGCCACCTCCTACTATCCCATTACCATCAATCCTTGGACCATATCCTATCCATCCATCATATCATCCCTCTATTAACAATTGTGGAAAGCCCACCATCATCCCTAACAATCCTCTCATTAATCCCAAACATCCACTTTCTTCCCCACATTTCTTGGGACCAGTGGAATCACACATTAGCTTATATGAAGCAAAAACAATTTCTTCATCAAACTAAAAAAAAAATCCAAGGACTCCAAAGCTCAAAATAAATCCAACAACCACAAATCCAAATGTAAACATGATTCAAAAATCAAAAAAATGCAAATGTCAAGTATGGAAAAAAGTGCAAAAATCTATGGATATAGGAACTCAAGCTCCCACATACAAAATCCATATTGCAAGATAACTCACAATCACTTATCGAGTATGAGCTCACCATGATCATTGATATTGGAGACAATATCACTCTTGATAAGTAAAAACTCCTAGTCTCCCTCATCAAAGAAATCACAAACATTGTTGTTGGGTCCTATCACACAAAGTGACATTGTTGGTCCCAACCTCCCAATCCATC
Organism: Taxus chinensis; assembly: GCA_019776745.2. Lineage (NCBI taxonomy): Eukaryota > Viridiplantae > Streptophyta > Pinopsida > Cupressales > Taxaceae > Taxus > Taxus chinensis. The sequence goes on from CM034157.1 coordinate 350,337,974, forward strand.
CTATCCTATTCTTCCTACCCTATCATGGATATTTTTCCTCCATCCCATTTTTACTCCTATCTATCCCCATTTCATCCATTTTCATCATCTCCCTTGATTGGGGTTTTCCCTTCACAAAACCATCAAAAATCTAGAGAAAACATTAAAACATTACAAGAAAATCAAAAGTACAAACATCAAACATCACAATAAGGTATTACATACACATGGATGTTCTTTCCTTTCTTCATTTTCCTCTGCAAATCACCCATCATTTTCATCCCTTCGATGATCTTTTGGTTAGTCTATTCACACTCATTGTGTGGCATTTATCTCTATTGTATCTATTTGACCTTGGTCTTTCATTACCTTGGTAAATTAAAGAATGATTGACCTCTTAGAGATCCTATCACTATCATACATTTAATAAACTTGTTGTGAATACCTTTGGGTGTATCTGTTGACACTAGCCAATGTCATCATCACAATCACTTCCACATCCTTCCATCAAACCATTAGTGGTTCTTAACCCCTTATCAAAACAATTGAGAGAGCTGAAATACTTTTAGAAAAAAAAGAAAAAAAATCAAAAAAATCAAAAGCAAAAAAAAAGCAATATATATATATAAAACTCTCTCTAGGGGTATTTCCAGTATCTCTATTGGGGCTATGGATGCCTGGTTGGTAGTAGAGAAATGTTGTGACTAGAATTAGATACATCTCCGTCAAGGCTATGGATGCCTAGATGACAGTGGAGAAATGTATGACTCTCCTTCCACCCTCCATTCACCAATAAACTATCAAAATCAATCATTCCTACACATTGGCTAGTTTTTCTTCACTTATTTCCTATCAAATCTTCACTTCAAGAAGTAATTAATTTTCACATGCACACACTGGATCTCAATGAGAAACATGACTAGTATGTTACCAAGTGTTGTTTGGACCTTGTTCAGACTCTTGCTTTAGTCCATATTTTGTCTCACAATTTTTGCCTTTGGCTCATCACTTTTTCATCACCAATCTTCTAGTTACATTTTCCATATCCATCCATAACATTCACATTGTTCTTTTTCTTCATTCAAAACATCCATGTGCATAGATTTCCTTTTTGTTATGTCTAAGGGAAATATTTTCCCCATTTCAATAAACAATCTTGTACTTCTTTCTATCATGTGTTTCTTGGCCAGCTTGCACTTGGGGGCATGATCACTCCTTCCTAGTTTTTCATTGGCTTGAGTTTGTCATCTTGTTGAACATATCCCTCTTGGCCTTGATCTGGCTTGTCCTATTCTTGTATATATGCATGATTGCCCTTGTATATTCTCATCTCTCGTTGGGGGAATCTTGGCATTTTGTTCTCTTGTACATAGTTTCAGAAAACCTAGAAAATCCAAAAAACATTGGAAAATCTGAAAATATTAGAAAAATCCTAAAAACATTGGAAAACCTAGAATATCCAAAACATTTGAAAAACCTACAAAATCCAAAAACATTCACAAAATCTGAAAACCCAAAAACATTGACAAAAAAAACCCAAAAACACTAAAAACATTGGAAACTATACCACAAAACATCCTACTTCAACACTTGCTAGTTCTAGCACATGACATGTGGATCATCTTGTGATCTTCTTTCATCAACAAAGCTTGTTTGCTTGCTATGTCTGTCTTCCTGACATATATCATTTCTCAGGGCAGTTTCATAGTGCACATTTTCTTTTCTTGGGACTTCTATGTCCTCCATCCAATCCCTTGCATGTATCCTTGCTTGGGGCATCATCTTAACCCTTGTCATATAACTCAAACATTTGGGTATTAAAGTTGGATAGTAAAAAACATTGGTACAATTGTCTTGAACATTGTTTGTTTGAGTGTTTTTTATTGTGCTTGTTTGTTTGCTTTCTTGTACTGTATTGCTTGTGTATTTTTGTTTTAGTTAGTTATTTAGCATTGCACAAAAATTGGTATTATGGATTTTCATGTCATTTTACCTTTTTGTTGTATGCTTACATCAAATAAAAAGGTACTTTTGAACTATGACAGTATGCAAGTTATGTTGTGATCTTTCCATCCCTCATCATATCCAATCCAACATCTATCTTGCTTCCCATTCTAACTAACATTCCCTCTAACTAACCTTTTCTATTTCTTCTAACCTACCGAGACACAGTTGTAACAATGACTTGTTTCTTGCCCTCCCTCCCTCCCTTGTATAGCCCTCACCGTGATGGTTTTGACAGATGCGATGGTATTTTCTTCCACCATGATCATTTTTCTCTTCTTTTCAAGTGTCAATCGACCTCTTCTATCACCCTCATCAATGCTCGAGGGGGCATCATCCATCCTAATAATTTTTCTTCTACCCATACAAAATAAAATTGTCTACTATCTTTGAAATGGCATCTCTCGTGCTACACCACATCAAAGAGGGGAAAATGTAGACACCTATTTACAACACTATTATTGTAATAATAAAATTACACTAATTATTATTTCCTGTCATTTTATTATCATTATTTATTCTCTACTAATTAGCTAATATCCCCCATCTTCTCGATCAATTAACAACATTTCGTTAATTAACTAGAATTTTCTCTCACATTAGATGTCAATTAATGTCACTTCATTAGTTAAAATATTATTTTAAGTAATTAAACATTATTAATTAATTACCCTTCCATAATCTTGTATTTAATTAATAAACCCTCTTATTAGTTAAATCCCCCTCTCAAACCCTTAAAATTCTACTAATTTCCCTCCAAATAATCTCCAAATGGCTTCTATAAGCTAAACTTGGCCTATTAATTAATCCCAATTGATTAATTAAACCTTCCCAAACTCCCATGGGTTACTAATCTCTAATTAATCTCTTCTAATCATGTTTATCCTCTTCTAATTCATCCCACATTCCCTAGGTTGCAATCTTCTCCCAAATTAGAAAGGTATATAAGAAACCTAGTTCGCCTTGTTAAATATTACACCTTATCCTTAGAAGACATCATATATCTCAAGAGAGCATTTCCCTTACAAGAAAGATTTCATAAATTGAGAATACCCATTTTTACTAAGGTTAGTAGGAGAAGATTCAAAAATGGCATTTAAGCCATATTGATGAGATCTCTTCCACTTTAGTAAAACCTCTTTGATTATACGTGACTTGTGTTCGGTTAACATAAGGGATCATCTACATATCAAAGCACATCCAAACATCAAAAGGGAGGTTTGCAATCTTTGTTTGTAACATTGTGTGCAATTTATTTAGCTTTACCTTTTATGATCAATCTTGATGTATTTTTTGCTAGGTATGAGCTTTGTACATCAATAATTAAGCATAGCAAATAATCATATATTCAACATTTCATGGAATCCATACACATGCTATTATATAGCCAAAATAATAGTAATAATACTTCCTATAAAATAGAAATGAATACTAATAAATAACATGTGTATATATTGTTTGTTATAACAGTATATATATGACTAAATATTTTACTAATTACAAACAATGAATTAGATTTTCCCTACAATAAATATATTAATAGTATAAATAATGTCATTACTATAATATATTCCTAACATTTCCCCCTTATTAAAAACATGGGAGAAAAATAATCGCATTTCCTCTGCAGCTTTCTGCCTGTGCGTGCTCATGATCTGGATGGTTTTTTAGGATAGCCAACAACCTCAACAAGGATGGTTTTCCAAGGATATTCAACAACCTGCACATACATAAGGTTTTATAGGACAACCAACAACCCAAACATATAGATGGTTATACAAAACAACCAACAACCCAAATATCATGATACTGCATTTCCTTGTGCTTTCATTTATTCACTATGTTTTTCTTTTAGGTAATTATGTAGGAAACAATTCTCACTAATTACAAATCTATATAGGAATGTTCTTAAAACATATCACAAAAATCAACTGGAAACTAGAAATAGAAAACATGTACTCTAAAACATGAAGCTCGCAACGAAAAACAAACTCACACTAAAAATTGTCACCATAACTACTATACGACCCAATCATTGGTGACTGAAGAGAGGCCAATGATTAACCTACAGTCTCGTGTGCCTTTTTCCTCCAGTGAATGATGCTACTTACTCAATAATGTGATCTTGAAGTATTTTTTCCATGTTATGATTATTCTTTTCTCTCACCCCCGAAATATGAAACATTTTATTTCGTTAGACATCGAGTAACACCGCAAATGCATCCGTGAAGAATTTGTTTATTTTCTTATTTTTGACACTTTAATTCTGAATCATAGTGAAATTTTGATGAGACACTCAACAAGGCGATAATGACTCAAATTTGACTAGATGAAACTTGAATTTTCATGACATGACTTTATAAAACTTGACACAATATAACATCTAAAGACTTATTTTGACAAGACGTACAAATCAACTATAAAATATTTACATAATAAAATATTCACCTAATAAAACATTCGACTATTAAAAAGTAATGAAATATTACTTTTTGACTCAATACAACTAATGCCACTTATACTTATTGATTCTTATGGACCTAATATTTATCAACATCGATACATCTCTCATAAATAAATGTCAATGTCAAATTGAATAGTCAATTTATATGAGGATAGATCTATTGTCAGCAAAAACTTGACCGTTGGATGATCTTCATCTTAGATACTTAGAATTCAAAACTATGTCATTCAAGAGAACATGTGTGGTTTCGAAACAAATACACCAATGGATATTTATATGGTTAAAATTGTAAATCTTCAAATTAGACCAGAAAGAAACACATGCAGGTGCAATATTTTTGGTTATAAAGTTATTCAAGAGAACATATTCAAAGCCAAGACAAATGCATGTAAGAAGATCCCAAGGTATGTCGTGGCATTTACAAAGATATGAATATACCCAAATTTTGCATTCTAACTGTTCAATGTTGTAGCCGGAGACGTGGTTGAGCTGAAATAGATTTCCAAAGACAACAATCCAATATATAGTCAAACCATAGATCTAATTAAAAACAAACTAATCTAAATAATAAAAATTGTTCCTCAGCTGTAGGGCTAATAATGAATTCCCCTAGATCTAACATTCATGGAGGCATATGTTGAGTAGATGCACCAAGCACTAACATTTGCAAAATTCAAAATATAATACATGACTACCACTTATTCTCTTAGTATTTCATCAAATGCGTGAAATGATTATCAATTTGATACCAAATGTCATGTACAAGTTTTTCACAACAATAATTAAACACAACAAATACTCTTATATTCAACATTTCATGAAATCCATACACATGCTATTATATAGCCAAAATAAGAGTAAAACCACTTCCTACAAAATAAGAAGGGATACTAACAAATAACATGTGTATATATTATTTTTTATAACAATATATATGACTAAAAAAAATCTAATTACAAACAATGAATTATATTTACCTAGCAGAAAATATATTAACAATATAAATAATGTGAGCACTATAATATATTCCTAGCATTTGTTTGAATAACTAAGTTAAGGATTTACTTGGTGTTAAATCCATTCCATTAGCTTAGTTTACTTTCACATGTATACATACCATTTAGGTATACATTGAACTATTTTCATGGGTTGTGATCCTAAAAAATAATCATCGTCATTCTCATCATCACTGTCATAATTAGTGGGAACTTCATCTTCTATCTTCACAACAGGGATTCTTTGAACATATAGTGAGTATGTGGAAGGATCCTTGGCTTCTTTCTTCTTAAAAAACTCAACATTCATGCTTGTGTATGATTTCCTTTTCTTTGGATCCATCCGCCTGCACCCAAGAGCTTCTTCACCATATCTAATGAAGATGCATTTTTATGCTTTCATATCCACCTTCTTTATATTCTTTTTGGGAATATACATGTTTTATTTGCACCGAAAAAATATAAAATGTACAGTGGATGGTTTCCATTCTGCTCTTGCTTCATGTGGTGTTACCCCATCAAGAGCAATATTGGGAGCTTTGTTTAGTAGATATATTCCTATCTTAGTCTACCTAGAATGTCTTCACAAATCATCAATCATAAATCACACCATATCCATGAAAGTACGATTACTTATCACAAAAACACAATTTTGGTGTGGTATATGTGGACAAGGAATTTCTTGAAGAATTCCATGAGTTTCTAAAAAGGATTTTAACTCATTGATGGTGAATTTCCCCCCGATCTGAGTAGAGAGATCTAATTTTACAACCAGTCTCAGTTTCAACAACCACTTTGAACTTTTTGAAGTTCTCAAAGCTTCATCATTAGTACAAAGAAAATAAAACCACATTTTTATAGAATAATCATCAACACAAAGCATGAAATACTAAAAAGTAGAATGACTAGGTTACATCAATCCACAAAGATTTATATGTACTATATCAAGCTTACATGGAGATTGATACATACTCTTTTGGGATGAGGCTCTGTGTTTTTTTCCTATTAGGAAATTGAGAAGCCTTTATATGTCCTTCTTAAGAGATGAAAATCTTCTCACCATGTCATATCAGTGAAGGGTGTTGAGATATCCAAAATTGATGTGGCCAACTCATTGATGCCACAACTGTGTGGAGGTGTTGATGTAAAGCATACACTACTTTCGACACACTCAAATAATTCAATTAGTTCAACACTCTAATCAAACACACTTAGCTTGTAAAACACTTATTTTTCATAGTTCAAGATACCTCCAAAACATGCAATTATGACTTCAAATGCTCTAATGGACTAATGATAACCTGTGTATCATGCTATTTATCCTAAAGCATAGTCATAGTTTATTGGTATTCAAAAAATTGATTGAAAAATTATTCATTTTCTCATTGCAACATATTTTACAAAAACATTTTGGAATTCCCTTTTTTATTGAATTGGACTGATTTGATTTTTAGGTTGTAAGGATATTACTTGTATAAATCAGAACATATACAGCAGAATAACATGAGAGAACACCAAAATATATATAAATGATGAAAATATGCTCATATAATAGCTTTGCCACTTCGAGGTGGCAACCTCCAATACCACTTCGAGGGGGTAACCTCCAAACCATACAATAACACTCCAATACTCAATATGATGATTAACTACAACCTTCTAACCCCTATATATACCATTCTAACCTATGGCCAATACTGAGGCCTACCTCCTAAGCATAATAAATCATAAATGAATGATATAATAAGATAAGGGGATGTGTGCCACATGTCGGCATCTCCATCAATACATATACATTATAATATCATATCCTTAGGCACATAGCATTACTATCCCTCCTTGACATGTTTCTTCCCCAAAACATGAGAAGAAACCATGTAATGAGTGTGCTTGTAAATCATTACACACTTTCTGCCAATACTCGATCATCCAACCACATATGTGATCCTGGTGGGATGATAGCATATCTCAACTAATATCCATATTTCAATTGCACTACTGATTGATTCCATTTGTCCATAGTTTATCATTGGATTCCATTGCATAACCAACCTTAGGCTTTCAATGCATATCCATAATAAGGATTCCATCTATATAATAAGGATAACCATATGTTCCACTTCATAATTGTATTCCATTGATTCCATGTCTAAATAAAGTGATTTTCCTTAATTACCTATATAGGCTATAGTGATTGGAAATATGATGTGCCCTAGGATAATCTCCATGATTTGATTTTCAAATCATCATGTTGACGTGGATTTCCATATGCTGCAGTTGTAGTATCCTCAGACATTTATCAACCTATTTCTGAACTTTCTTTTCAATCTTCCACCTTTGCATTTGATATTTTCTTTACCATCCCCATGATCTCTTGAAGTAGATGATTTTCATCATTTCCTTCTTTTTCTTCATGTTCCTCTTTTGAATCATCCTTATTCCCTTCTTCTCCATATTCTAAATCATCCTCATGGTCTATATTGACTTTTCTTTTATTATCATTAAACCTGATATCCTATAAAGTGACCTGTTGATGGTGAATCACAGCACCCCTGAATGTCTGCAACTCGATGGGTTGGGACTCTCAGTGTGATTGCATAACATGGAGCTTTTCCCAAGTGTGGGACCTTGCGAAATCAGAAAAACTCTCCGGATGAAGGCCGGCTCCTATTCCTCTATTCAGATGCACACGTAAGAATGCAGAGGATTTACTCAAAAACCTAATCTAACTTGCCAAGGAGATAGGGTAAGAAGATGCATAAAAATAAAACCTAAACTAACAAAGGTGATGTACCGAGGAATGAAGAACACTTGTATTGCCAATAAACACAAACCATTAAAATGCAATGCAAGATCATGCACAGATAACAGAAATTGCAGTGACAAACTGATCAGGATGCAATGAAAATGAACATAGAGAGGGTTGAGAATCATCCACATACATGCATTATTTGCTTCAAAGATTGATACAATACACTTACAAAATGCCAAGAGGCAAATTTGAATTACAGTTTTAGATGGGAGGTTTGAACTCCACAAATTCACCTGCCAAAGAGAAGAAGGGAGGGGCAAAAAAAGAATGTCCAACCTTTAGAAAGAAGCACCTCCTTACAATTTATAGGAGGAAAAAGAGAGGGAGCAGAGAGGAATTTGAAATTTGCCCCAACCACCTCCAGACTATAGCATTAATTCATCTCCTTATGGCGGTAGGCGAGAACCCTAACAAACCCAAAAAATGGCGAAGTCCGTATTTTACATTTTTGAAGAATTTTTTCTCACCCAATTAAAGATATCCAGTCATAGTTGGACAGAGGACCTTGTCAGCTTTCCAAAAATTCCAACCTTGCATGAATCCGAGCTCCCTGTGAAAAGTTATGGCCATTTGAATATTTCCTGCGCTAGGGTCTGTTTTCAGTCGGGTTCGGGATTCTCCTCTGCATTTACATCGGGTTTGGAGGATGCCTCGACATGTGTTTGATGCTTATGTTTTCCTGAAACCCACCTCTACCAATAATTCCAAGATTTCCTTTGTTTCGGGGTCAGAAAATGGACTTGCATGTGCATCGGGTTTGGAAGGTGGCTAGACATGTTTTCGCCCCATGCTTTCCCGACTTGTTTCCCCGACTCCAAGACCCTATTTTCCTAGGTAGTGTTTCGGGTGTGTGGAACTCTCAAGCATTGGGACATCCCTTGCGATCTGCATGCTTTATGTCTCATGTTTCCCGAAACCCGAAACCCGAAATTCCTTTGTGTCGGGTTTTTTGACCTCTCCGACATATTTTCCTTTGTGTCAGGTTTTTTGACCTCTCCGACATATTTTCCTTTGTGTCAGGTTTTTTGACCTCTCCGACATATTTTCCTTTGTGTCATTGTCTATATTTACCTGGGGAGTAGATATATACAACATGACCTTATTCTTTTTGTACCAAATCTTCATAAAATTATTTTTCATATTAACATTAATTGTCCCCAATGTCTCTAACTAAGAATCCCAAGAACAATATCCAAAACATCCATATATAAGGCAAAAAAATCTGAATGTAAAATTATATTTTTCCATAGTAAGTTTTAAATCTTCAAGAACTTGAATTTTCTTACCATTCACTTGAGCGTCTTTGATATTACTTTCTTGAATATGTAGATGTTGAGCCATATCCTCGTTGATGAAGTTATACTTGTTGTTAGGGTTTATGGAAAAAATTATCTTATTCCTTTGAATGCATCCATGAAACTGAAATATGGTATCTTCCTTTTTGGGAGCTATAATATCTTCGTCTACATCAATATCTTGTTTTTCTTCCTCTTCTTCATAGTCTTCTTCAACTTCTTCTACGTTTGATTCTTCAATATATGTTGCACCATCATCTTCCCTTGAATCTTCTTCACCTTCCTCTTCATCTTCTTTCTCTCTTGATTCTTCAATATATTCTTCCCCATCATCTTCCTTTGACTCTTCTTCCTCTTTGTGGTCCCATCTATCCATAAAAATTTGTTCCATTTCCTCCCAAGACCAATCCTTCCTGTCATTTTTTAACTCAGAAAACCAAATCCATGCAGGACCACCAAGATAATGTGAAAACCTATTCCTTGTCATGAAATATGAGAAATATATATTCTTAAATTTTATCCACCATTCTTTAGCATCCATCTCACCATTTCCATAAAAATTTGTTATCCCCGTGATCATGATTAGGGTTTAGGAATTTTGAAAATATTTTGGCAGATGGATAAAAACACAAAGAACAAACCCTAACTGAAATTTCAAGAGCTTTCCGAAAATATAAATTTTGCTAAAAAATACCACAATTTGCTTCCTGAAAAGTGAATTTATGAAAAACCCTAAAACACCAATAACATCCGTAAAAAAGATCCAATGGAGCTGAAATTTTCAGATATTTTGACTTAGATTATTTCCAAATTATGATGCAAAAATTGAGAAAAAATTTGATACCCTCTTCAAGATATATTCGAAACAAAAAAATAGGGTTTTTTCCCTAATTTTGGCTAAAATCGCTGCTCTAATACCACTTGTAAGGATATTACTTGTATAAATCAGAACATGTACAGCAGAATAACATGAGAGAACACCAAAATATATATTAATGATGACAATATGCTCATATAATAGATTTTCCACTTCGAGGGGGCAACCTCCAATACCACTTCGAGGGGGCAATCTCCAATACCACTTCGAGGGGGTAACCTCCAAACCATACAATAACACTCCAATACTCAATATGATGACTAACTACAACCTTCTAACCCCTATATTTAGTTGTTTTGATCACCTTTTGCCAAAATTGCCAATTTGGCTTCTTGAGAAGGAAGTGATGGTAGGTTATGAGTTGGAGCAATCTAAAAATCACACCAACAAACCAAGGTCATTTTTGAGTACCATTTCCTCAATGCTCATGTGTGGGAAGAGGGTTTGGCTCAATCCTGAAGAAATGTCTACTTCCTTCACAAATTTCCTCTTAAAGCTTAGTTCTCTCTACTAGCCCTGTTCCCAAGTCAAAATCAGAGGTATAAATTTTGATTGAAGGGATTCAATTTATAACCAAATAGAATTTAAAGCACCCATTTGGACAAACATTAATTGTGTTCAAAATTTTAGGTGTCCTTCCTTTAGAAAATCTTCCCCAAAATCACAATTTTTCAGGTTCCATTAGGTCTCTCTAAGATATGCTACAAGAAAATTCTTCAAGACTGTTCATCAATTGTATCTTCTATTTGTGACCAATAAAATTTAAATTCCTCTTAAATATCCTTGAGAAACTTTTAACATTTTTAGTATCCATTCTTAGTCTCATGTGATTAGATATTTTAGGTCCATCAAAACAAATTTTTCAAACCCTAGAGGTTTTTCTCATTCAACCGGAAGAGACAATTTTTCTTCACTTTACATGCAATTCCAATCTTTAAAATGACTTCAAATCCTTTCTAATGAATGGTAAATCATTCCTAAAAGCTTTAAACTTATCAGTAAATTCAATTACCCTTCCAAAGTCACGAGTGATTACATCCTCAGATACACTATGTCTTCTTGAAACAGGGGTTCCTCCAATATAAATGTGTTCTTTCAAGTAAAATCAAACCTTCACCATCTTTTGAAGGACTTCCCTAAGATTGGAATTGAGGTGTTAACATGAAATCATCCTCCATGACTTATTCAATAAATTCAATCCTTCCTAAATCCAAATCTTCTTATCTAACTTTGCCTACATTTCTGCTAACAAATGACAATACAGCCTTTACAATATTCATGGACCTTAGGAATTCAAACCCCAAAAGATCAATTAAGATCACACAAATTATACATATGACAAAAAATCATAAAATTATGTTTTCAATCATATGTCCTCAACTTTACTTTACAATCAAGATTTAGTTCACCTAAACATAGTAATACACTTACAAAATTAAATTATCTTCTCTATATGAACTTTGCAAACAAGTCTTCCTTCAAACTCGTTTTTTGGAGCTCCAAAGTTTTCTTGTTTCCTTGATTGATCAATAATGGAAACATATTACAAAATGTCATTTATACCTCCATCGAATTCAAATTCCTTCACATAACTGACCTCATAGGTCCAGGATCAAGAGTCATATGAGGAGGTTACATGTACAAGAAGGAGCTCAATTGACTATTATAAGTTACATGACCAAAAATAGTACATCATAATGAGACTTCATGACCACAATACATCAATGAGTCTATGACTAGATTAGTACCTAAACATGCTTAAAACACACTAAACCACTACTACTAATCTAGAAATCCAAAATTGGCTCAAAGAGATTCAAAATTTCAAATTGTAAAATTGGAGGGAAACCTCCACTATTTGAAATTTGAACTTCTAGAGCTCAACAAGACCAAATGAATGACACTTTAAGACTTCCTAAAGACCTACAAAGCCAAAATTGAATTGCAACATCCCTAAATTAACCCTTGGAGTGATGCCCCTACATCATACTCCTAAGGGTAAAAAGAGAAGTCTTCTCATGGTGTTCTTTTCTTGCAAGCTTCTTGCTCTTTCTTCCTTTGCTTCCAATTAACATGATCTTCTAAGAGTGCACCTTGACTGAGTTTAGTGCTTCATGGGTCTCTATTGACTGTACCATGCTCCTTACAAGTTTTTCCATCCTTGGATCAGTTGTCTTCATGAACCCATATACTGTATTAGGACTACATATTATCCTTCCCACCTTCTGACTAAGATTATACACTTGATTCACCTCCATTTGTGAGGTTTCTTCATGTTCTTGGACTATGACATTGCCTCTTGCATCTCCTTTTGACTCTTCTTGACTCATTTCACCTTCAAGAACTGATAAATTGTGGTCTCTACTTGAAGTATTCATCTTCACATGATTGCTCCATCTTTACTTCATCTATTACACATGCATAAATAACACTAGAAGAAAATTTAGTTTGCAAATTCTAAGTTTTTCCTCCATTCTTGTCCTCCATATCTTTTGTATGTTTTTTTCCTCCTTTCTCTTTCCAACATTTTATGCTTCCTTGGACTTTTTTATCATCCTTTTCATGACTGTGTTTCTTCTTTCTAGGGTCTGGATTGCTTCATGTTTCCTCATATGTTGAGTTGTCATCCTTTCTTGACTGTCTCTATTGATGAGTATTGTCCTTGTTCTCATCATGATCTGTAAATTCATCCTTCTTCACCTTTCATACTCACTTTCTTTTGCAAGTTGCCTTGGTATTCATTTTCTCCACCTAGTCATTCTCACATCTTCTTAACTGTACTAGCTCTATTCTCCATCACTTCACCTTCTTCTCTCTACTGAAAGAATGTTTTACATCCCATGAATATCAATCTTGATTTCTCTTCATGCCATGTTTTTTTATCTTTTAATGGATTCATTGTATGTCTAATCCCATCCTTCACAAATGTATATGTATTTTCCCATCCATCATGGATGGATTTTCTATCAAATTTCCATGGTCTTCCCAATAGAAGATGACATGCATCCATGGGAAATATATCACACAAAACTTGATCATGATATCTACCAACTTGAAAATCAACCAAACACTACTGATTTACCAACACTTGATGCTCTTTTTGAACCCAAAAGACTTTGTATGGATAGGATGCTTCATTCTCTTCAAATTCATTTTTTCAACCATTTCAGTGGAGACTAAGTTATCAGTACTACCATTATCTATGATGAGTTTGCAACACTTACCTTTTTCCTTGCATATAGTTCTGAACAATGTTCTTCTCTGAATTGGTTCTTCACTCTTGCTTGCATTCACCAAGGCTCTTCTCATCATCAATGCTTCACCTACTTTTGGTTCCTCCACTAGTGATGGTGATGCTACACTCTCCTCCTCATCTGCATGTGCAATCTGGTTTCTTGCCTCATTAGCTCTATTGTTTCTTGCTTGTGGATGTTCAGGACATTCAAATGATCTATGTCCAACAAATTTATTGCATTTGAAGCACCTACCAGTGAATTCACCTCTACCTCTTCCATATCCACCTCTACCTCTGTATGAGTATCCACCTCTGAATGATCCACCTCTGAATGTATTGTGTATTTGTGAATTGTTCACTTCTTCCTCATTTGTTTGTTGTTGATGTTGTCCTCTTCCTAAATTATTGACATCTTCCTCTCACTCCTCTTCCTCTACCTCTCAAGTATTGGGTTTTCTTTCTTGATAATTTCTCCTCTGCCTTTAAGGCTTGCTTGATATGCCTCTTCTACTGACCTTAGATGGAATAAACTGATCTCATCTTGTATATTTAACCTCAAACCATTTACATACATACTTAGCCACTTCTTCAACATCATCATGTATATGACCAGATCTCATAGCCAATTTGTAGAATTCTTCAGTATAGTCAGCCACACTTAGTTCTCTTTGTCTCAAATTTTACAACTTTTTGAATAAACTAGTCTGGTAATCTGACGGAATGAACTTATCTTTCAAATTTTCCACATTCTTATCCCACTTCTTGATTTTTTCCTTACCTTTGCTTAATCTTTCTTCTTGCACAAAGTCCCACCATATTGCAACATGTCCTGTTAATTTGGTGCATGCAAATTTCACCTTTTTATCCTCTACAATGTTCTCAAAATCAAAGTATTTATCCATCTTGGCTATTCAGTCTATTAGCTCTTCTAGATGCAAGCTTCCTCTATATTCTAGTACTTTCATACTTGACTTTGTACTTTCTCCCACGGCTGCCTTTAGTATTTTTACTTCTGGTCCTTCCTCTTTTGTCTCTCTCTATACTTCCACTTCTCTTTCTCTCTCATCATCACTATCATCATCCAATGTTTTCCCTCTTCTCTGAGAAACTTTCATTGCTCATAACCTATCTTGAATATTTCTCAATACTACAATTAACTCAACATATATTGGTTTCTCTCTATTTCCTCCTCTAGCCACTCTTCTTGGTGGCATTTTGAAAAACTCTTCACTTCTTTTCTCTTCTCTTTCACCACTTCTTTCTCTTTCCTCTGTATTCTTCCTGTCAATTTCTTCTTGTTCTCAACTCTGATACCAAATGATGCAGAGCATAAAATAATTTTAATACACTCAAACAATTTAATTAGTTCAACACTCTAATAAAAAACACTTAGCTTGAAAAATGCTTATTTTTCATAGTTCAAGATACCTCCAAAACATGCATTTTTGACTTAAAATGCTCTAATGGACTAATAATAACCTCAAAACATTCTCCTTAGCCTCTAACCATGCTAAACCATTCAAAAAATTGATTGAAAACACTTATATTTAGTTGTTTTGATCATCTTTTGTAAAAATTTCCAATTTGGATTCTTGAGAAGGATGATGATGGTAGGTTATGAGTTGGAACAATCTATAAATCACACCAAAAAACCAAGGTCATTTTTTAGTACCATTTTCAATGCTCAAGTGTGGGTAAGAGGCTTTGATTCAATTCTTGATGTAAATGTTACTTCCTTCACAAATCTTCTTTATAAGCTTAGTTCTCTCTAATAGCCTGACCACGGGACTAAATCAGGTACGTATTTTGATTGAAGGGTTCATTTTACTAACAAAATAGAATTTAAATAAACCATTTGGATGTTCCTTAATTGTGCAAAATTTTAGGTGTCCTTATTTTAGAAAATCTTCCCCAAAACCCACTCTTTCAGATCTTTATTAGGTCTCTCTAAGTTTGTTGTAGGAAAATTCTCAAGTTGTCATCAAAATCTCCTAGCTATGACCATAACTTTGCAAGATTCCTCTTGAATCTAGATTGGGAAACTGTAAGGATGATTTGTAGAATTTCTTAGTCTCTGTTCTAGATTTTTGGTTCTTCAAAACAACTTATCTCTTTTAACCATAAGGGTTTACACAGTTAACCCGGGAATAATATTTTGCTCACCTTTTTAGTTTGAATTTGTTTCAATGACTCTCAATCCTTTGAATAGGTCTCTACCATCCTCTAAGATCTTATATATTTATCATCAATCCATTTACCTTCCCAAAATCGCATGGTGAACCCACCAATCCACAATACAATTTCTTTCAAACAAGGGATTCCTCAAGTATATGAGTTTCTTAGTTATCTAACCTTCACAATGGTTTGAATAGGTCATTAAAGGAGTAATTGAAGTCTTCACATGCATATCCATATGATTGTGTCAATGATTAACTCCCATTATACATATCTTCTTTACCAAATGCCTATGATTATGTTATTGAATCACTTAATAGATGGTCACAAAACGCTCGAGTTATTCAAATCAAACAGAATTGAGACTCTTAACACACTACACAGAGATCAAATATTAGAATAATTTCTTACCCTTCGTCATGGGTCTTTAGTTCACTTCTAACTCATGCATATCATTCATATGGTGTCATGCACAGATTTTTTATTCTTCTTCCTACTATTTGCAAATAGACTTTTCCAACCAAACTTGTTTCTTGGAGCTCCAAAACATGCATTCCTCGATTGATCAATGAGGTGTAAAATAGTTACAAGATGTATTTATCCTTCCTTAGATCAAACTGATCCCATAACTGACTTTTAGGATCAATAAAATCAAGAGAAAGATGAGGGAGTACACACCAAGAAGGGAATTAATGATGACTACGAGTTACGCAAGCCCCATGGTACATCATAATGAGGCTTTAAGACCAAATTAAGAACTATACAAAATAAACCATAATGTTATCCCAAATTTACCCCTTTGGTTAGTTTGGATAACTCATTTAAAAATGGTCTTAGCCATTTAAACAAGCTTGGATGTTCAAATGACCGCTAAAGGTCTACACCAGAAAAGTAATGGTTGTTGGCATTTAAAAAATTTACAAGAGACTAAGGTTTAAAGACTTAACGGGTTATATTTAAAAATTCCACATGAAATTTAAAATTACCATCAAATTTCAATGTCAAGTGTCAGCAAGGGCCACATGGTAGGATTTTGACTCTCCTTAAAGCATTTGGCCTCCACAGACCTCAAGTCCACGGAATTAATTAATTTCAATAAGGCTTAGGCTCCTAGTGGTTGGCAAGTCAATAGCCTATACATGGAAACATTTCTACAAATCCAAACATTTTAATTTTTCCTAAGTTAAAATTTGTGATATGAAGGCGCAACCAATGAAAGGAAAACACGTGTCATATGTGGAGCTTTCCTATTGGCTCATGTTTCATTGTAAACATAAGGGGATAAGAATAGTCTGACATTGTGACGTTCGCAGAGCTTTCTTATTAGCTTATGCTTCACAAGTGGTCCAGGGGCTAAGAATAGTCTGACATTGCAAGAATCATGGCCTTTTCATTGGTTTGTGTTTCACACTCTAACAAGGCTCTTATAACTAAGGACTGAATTGCAACATGAGTGAGCATTTTTCTCATTGGTTTAAGCTTCGCGCTGGATAATGGCGGTTTCATAAGGCCTGACATCTGAACCAATAAAGGACCAACACATGGAAAAGACAAACAATGCACACGTAGCAGAGGAAATCCCTGAGCCAATCAAAGGTTGCCACAGTGTCACGTTTATGTGCTTCATGACATGCAAATATTCAAATGGCCATATCTTTTGATTCCCTACTCCAAATCTTGCAAAATTTATATCATTGGAAAGGTCTCCTCGAAGCCCTTCATTTGGCACTAATCAAAATCAATATTTTGATGAGGTTTGGTGAGTCAAAATGGAAAAAATGGCTTTAGAGGGAGAAAATACAGTCATGGACATGAAAATGGTCAAATCTCACTCTCAATCACCAAAATTAATGAAGTATGGCTTCCATATCCTTCTGTAAGATATGATGGACATAGGAATGGCCTTATAGGGTGCCCATGCACTTTGTGGGAGAATTTAATGCACATTGTTGGTGGTTGAAAGTTGAAAAATCCATGCCCTTCTTTTCTCCCTCTTCTCTCTCTTCTCTTGATCTATATATTGTAAAATGATTTCATTTTGAAAAGAGAGTGATCTTTGTTGTAACGACACCATGCCAAAATGGTGGCCAACTTACCATGAGTTCCAGACCTTGAATTTGGGCTCTGTAATGTACTTGCTCCTTCTCCCATAGATGTATTGGAATTGTGCATATTTTAAGAAATATAATCTTGTTTTGTGGCACATTTTGTCTACCATAGCTCGTTTTACTTACATTCTTGCCTCTCTATCCATCTTTGGCATGTTGTGTGAATTTCTTTTACAAGTTCCATTTTTTTGTGTTTCAATGTGTGGGCAAGTGGAGAATACATGGTTTAGATCTGTGGCACATTTGTCTACCCTCTCTCCATTTTTTTCTCTTTCCTTCCCTCTTGTGGAGTGAAATCACCCCTTTTCTTGGTGCTATCACTACCCCTTTTAGCTTAGAATTTCCCTTTCCATGTATCTCTTTCTAACCCTTGGTCCCTTGGAATGTTAGTTTAGGATTAGTTAGATTCATTTCCTAGAATTAGGATTAGTTGTAGCAGTAGAGGTAGGTAGATGAATTCAAAATTCTCCAGAGGTCTGTCTCACAGTGCAAGTCCCACAACTTGGAGACAGTCCCATGTTGCCTCAAAATATTGGGTTATCTATGACTCAGGGTAGGGTGCAATTTTGAGCTCCGTGATAGTTTGAAGGGATTTACAACTTTGTACCAGCAATTTTTATGTGTTATTGATGGTATCAATCCTTTGGAGGCCTATTTTCAACACATATGTTGACTCTACTGATTCAAGTAACCCATTTTTTGAGTTATAGACCTTTCCATTTCCTTCTATTCATTTCCATTCATTATTTCCCTTTCTTTTCTTTCTTTCCATTTTCTTCTTTCATGAAGTTGTGCAATCATGACTTCATTTCCTCATTAGAATCCTCATTTCTAAGAGAAGTATCATTCCATTCCACCTCCATGTTCCCAAAATATTCCTCCAAATCAATTTTATGAGCCCTATCATGAATAATATGCATATAACCCACCCTCCACTGACCCATATGGTTATTTTTCTAACCAAAATGTTTATCAAGAACAAGGTTATGCGAGTGATGGTGGCAAACTTCATGGAAGATGTTGATTTTCAGAGGCAGATTCAAGAAATGGAGATGAACATGATACAAACCAGAACTACATGTTTAATAAAGGCAATTCAAGTTGGTTTCAGGCAGCCCTACCCGTGGAGTGGCCCTATGCCAAATTGGTTCAGCCCTTAAAAAAATTTATCTTTCATGGTTGAGATGTTCCCTCAAATTGAAAAGTGGGTTGAGTTAATGGAGGCTTATGAATCTAGTATTAGGAAACTTTGTCGATGGGGAAATCCTACACTACCATATTACAACCCTCCCATTCCTCCTCCCTTACCTACACCATATCATCCTTACTTTCATGTTCCTAGCTTCTTGGTCACTCCCATTGAGGATTCCCCTTCTCCATCTTCTTCCCTTCCATCCCACCTTCATTTTCCACCCTCTTCCCTTCCCAAACCTCCATCTCCTCCACAAGAAATTATTTCACCTCCTCCACCATTTAAACCTTTGCAAATTCAGCCAAGGGCTAAAGCCTTCCCCCATTTTACAAAACCATATTTACATGTGCCTGAAATTCATGAAGAATCAGTTGAAGATCATGAAGTAATGGAGGCTAACCAACAGACTAGGGGCCCAATTTCTTGGTTTCCTGAGGATCCATTCCTCACTAAACAAGATCTTGAATATTTCATGGAAACAAGGGTTGAGCTTCATTCTTATGGACAACAAGATGCACATGCAAGCCTAGAGATAGATTGGGAAGGAGCCAAACAAAGTAGATCAAATTCAGAGCTTCAAGGATTGGAGCCATGAGTTTGAATCCAAAAAGGTTCATCACCAAGAACCTAATAGTCAACCTTCTCCAAGTTCTTCAAAATCAACTGAGGTGAGTCCCATTCTTGAAAATCATGAAATACTTGTTGAAGAATGGACTGACTCTGAGAGCATAATGGATGAAGAAGTGGCCCAACCCATTGCATAAATTCCTCCTATTTTAATTGAAAAATATGAACTC
Source organism: Taxus chinensis (assembly GCA_019776745.2). NCBI lineage: Eukaryota > Viridiplantae > Streptophyta > Pinopsida > Cupressales > Taxaceae > Taxus > Taxus chinensis. The sequence continues at coordinate 350,357,907 of CM034157.1, forward strand.
AAGGAGGTTGAAACTAGACGGCTGAAAGCAAAGGAAGAGAAGCTTCCAAGTGAGCAAGATGTTTCATTTGAATGTAGTGACCCCCATTGTCCTGCATGTTTAGAACTTGCTGCACTTTTGGAAGATTGCAGTGATCCACCAAGAATATCTTCAGATGTTGCAACCAGTCATGAGGAGCTTCATGCCATGGAGGAGGAAAAATCAGATTCAGAGGTTTTGAGTGAAGAAGAGATCATAGAAAGCTCCTTGCTTTCTTTCAATGATGAAACTTCAGATCTTTCTTCCCCTTCATCCTTACAAGAATATGATTTTTTGGATGAGTTTGATCTCTCAAATTTATGCTTGAGGAGAAGGAGAGCCATGATGAATCAATTACAAAATCCAAGAAATCATCATGAGAGGAGGCAGAAGTTGTTTGTAGAAGCAAAACAAATTTTCAGATCAGCTTGCAAAAACTCACCTTCAGGAAAGTTACAGGATTCCTATTCATGGGATGAAAAAGAGAATAAAAAATTTCCAACTTTCAATGATGCCCAATTAGATATTTGGCTAGTCTAGATCCCAAGAATCTAGAGCCACTGAGTCATGCTCATTTTAGAGCATAAGGATGTTGCACTAGCTCAATTAGCATCCACCAAAGATCAACTGCAATACCTCTCAAATCCAAATGTAGAGAAACTAAAAGAGGTACCTTTTCTTTTTTCAGTTGATACTTTGAGGAATGAGATGCAAAATTGGCTTCAAAATATTTTTCCAATCTTGTTAAAGGCCATGTCCATCACCAAATTAATTACATGGAACTCATCATTTAGTGTAAGAATGAGGAAAGCTATTTCTCCCTTGCAAATTTCAGGATTTGTTTACCTCTTTTTATAAATGGTTACAAGTAAAAGGGTAGAGTAGGTTTTTTTTAACAAAATAAGTGCTTGTGCACACTTTGCATGTTTCCCCAACATGTATGATTTTCATTCTTATTAAAGGCCATGTTCATACCCAAATTTATTACATGGCCACATTTTATAAAGAAGGGAAACTATTTATCCCTACATGTTATAGGTTTTGTTTAGCTTCCATCCTTTGTAGCTTTCAATTTTTTGTTCATGGTTAGTCCAGTAGAGTAGGTAGGTTTATTTTTAGCAATAGAATTTCTCGTTCACACTCTACATGTCTTCCCTTAGAGCATGTATGATTTTCATGTTTTGTACATAGTTTTTAATTTTGTTGCTACAAAATTCATTTCATGGAAGAATCAGATAGTTGGAGTAGTTTCAAATCTTCATTCAGAGCTCCACAGATCAACTTCAAGATAGTTCATTCATGCTTCATGAGGGATTCAGGGGTAAGAATTTTAAGTTTAGAGATTTTTTTCATTATTCAGGCTTGACTCCATGCCCAATGGATGCTTCAAGGCTACTGGTCTCAAATTTAGCAGGAAGATTACCTTTGGAGGTTCACCAAAACTATTATCCCAAATTTTGCACCCCCAGGTTAATTTGGATAACTTCTTTTAAAATGGACTTAGTCCATTTAGGGGAACAATCTTGGACATTCAAAACCCATCAAAGGTTTCACCACAAAAGCACCAGCCGTTGGCATTTTAAAATCCAACGTAGACTAAGGATTTAAAGACTTAGAGTTTTATATTTAAAAAGGTCGTGCATGACATTCAAAATATTACAAGGCCCATAGAAAAATTTCAATGGAAACATCCAAGGGTCGGCAGTGGGAATCAAACAACGTGGATTGGGTACACATTCATCATTCTTGAACTCCTCAAAGCCATTTGCATTTCATAGACCTCAAGTCTATGGAATTAATTAAGTTCAACAAGGTTTCATGTCTGGGTGGTTAGTAGGTCAATAGGCTATACGTGGAAACATTTCTATAGAGCCAAAAAAATTAATTCCACCTAAGTTAGAAGTTGCAATGCAAAGGTGCAACCAATGAAAGGTGAACACGTTTCATACATGGAACTTTCCTATTGGCTCTTGTTTCAGTAGCAGACATAAGGGGCTATCAAAGACTGACATTGTGACATGTGTGGAGCTTTCTCATTGGCTCACGTTTCATGATTTTTAGTTAAGGGATAAGAACAATCTGAAGTTGCAAGCAAGTGGCATGGGCATTCTCATTGGTTATGTTTCGCACTCTAACAAGGATCTTATAAGGAAGGATTGACATTGTGACATAAGGTGTGAAGTTTTCTCATTGAGTTTTACTTATGAAGAACAATGTGATAATGGAGGTTTCATCAGGCCCAACCCCATGAACCAATCCCGAAAGACCAACAAGAATTGGCAAAGGACAAATCAATGCACACGTAGGCAGAGGCCAATCCCCGAGCCAATCAAATGTTACCAAGTGTCACGTTCTTGCGTTCCACTATATGTAAATTTTCAAATAGCCATATATTTTGATTCCCTGCTCGAAATATTACAAAATTTATATTGCTGGAAAGGTCTCCTTGATCCCTTCATTTTGGATCAAAAAAATTAAGAATTTTGATGAGGTTTGGTGGGTCAAAATGGGAAAAACGTATTCATAGGGAGAGAGGATAGTTCCGAGCATGAAAATGGTCAAATATCACTCTCAACCACCAAAATTAATGAAGTATGGATTTTATTTCCTTCTACAAGACAAGATGGATATAGGAATGGCCTTACAGGATGCCCATGTGCTTTGCAGAGAATTTAATACATATTGTTGGTGGTTAAAAGTTTAAAAAGTCATGCCCTTATCTTTTCCCTCTTCTCTCTTCTCTTAATCTATATATTTTAAAATCTTTCACTTTTAAAAGAGAGTGCTCTTTGTTATAATGACACCATGCCAAAATGGTGGCCAAATTCCCATGAGTTCTAGACCTCAAATTTGGTCTCTACAATGTACTCACACCTTCTCCCATGAATGTAATGGAATTTTTCATATTTTAAGCAACATAATATGTTTTGTGGCACGTTTTGTCTGCCCTAACTTGTTTTATTTGCATTATTGTCTTTCTGATTGTTTTTGGCATGTTGTGTGTATTTATTGATTGCAGGCTCCATTTTATTGTGTTTTTAATGTGTAGGTGAGTGGAGAATACATAGTTCTGATCTATGGCACATTTTTCAGGCCTCTTTCCTATGTTTTCTCTCTTTCCTTTCCCTTGTGGAGATTAATCACCCCTATTCTAGTATTATCACCGCCCCTTTTATCTTAGGATTTCCCTTTCCATGCATCTCTTTCTAACTTTGGTCCCTTGGAATGTTATTTTAGGATTAGATAACTTCATTTCCAGCATTAGGAGTAGTTATAGTAGTAGAAGTTGGTATAGGAAGCTAGAATTCTCTAGAGGTATGTCTCACAATGCAAGTCCCTCAACTTGGAGACAGTCCATGTTGCCTCAAAATCATGGGTTGTTTATGACTCAAGGCAGGGTGAAATTTTTATCTCCAACACATACTTGAAAGACACCTCTAAACCTCTACTCCTACTTAGAAAGCCAAATTTGGCTATAAAAGATTCAAATTTTCAAATTGTGCAAAATGGAGGGAAAAATTATTTGAATTTTAAACTTTTAGAGCTTAAAAAACCACATGAATGGCTCTTAAGACTTATTAAATACCTATAAAAATCAAAATTGGATTGATGTATTCCTAAATTATCCCTTGGAGTGATGCCCCTACATCAAGTGTCATTTACCACAAGTACTTGATCATACCTCTAGACAAAGTCAAGCTAGAAATTTGTATCACATTAGAAGATCTTGCAGAAATTTTAGAGGCTCTAGATTTATCACTAATGAGAAACATCTTCTTATAAACTTTACAATCAAAATCAATATTCATATTATGATCTATAAATTGAATGACTAATAGAAAAATTGTAGTTAAACTAGGGACATATAAGACATCTGATAATCTATAATTATGTGTACCAATGGATAAAGAGATATTATCAATACCTTAGAAATTGTATGATGTATAATCACCAAATGAGACATGATTTTTAAGGGTGTGTCTCTCATTGTGGACAACCAATCCTTGTATCTGGTCATGTGTTGAGTAGCACCCAAATCAATGTACCAAATAGAACTAGTAGATGTGGTTGCTTCACTGAAGTGGGTAGTGTATAAGAAGTCTCCATTATCTGAATTATCTTCTTATTTATCAACATTACCTTGGTGATGGGGTTTATTTCTCCAGTTTCCCTTCATCTACCCTTTTTTATTTTTGTATTGTCCCTATTGAGATTACTGATTTTTGGGTCTTGAATTACTTGATGAACCCTTCTTGTATTTTTTATACGAAAAATATTTCAAATCATGCCATCTAATGTGAATAGGACACTTTTTATTTTACTTGTCCCCTTGTTGATTCTGCTTCTGGGAATTATTGGAAGATTGGAATTTTTTCTTCCCTTTTTGATGAGAATAAAGTTCTTTCTCTTCTTCTTCATCTTTGTTATACATTGATTCTTCTTGTAGCAACAAGTTTACAAACTTTTTAAAATTGATGGTTTAATCAAAAAAATCGATTATCATCACAAAGATCCTCTAAGAGGGGGAATTTATCTCAAAATAATGGGAACAAGATAGTCATCTAAGATATCCTCTTCCAATCCTAAAAGTGAAGCCATCAATGTTGTAACTCTTCTCAGTAAAGCCTCGAATTTCTCATTTGGATTGAATTACATACCTAACTCTACAAATTAAATATTTTATTCTTGTTCTTGGCCTCATACACTGTTATCAATTTATCCCACTCTTCTTTGGCCATTGTGGAATCTTGAATGTGTGGTTACACTTCATCAAAAATGCCCAATAAGATGATAATCTTGGCCTTCTGATTGGCCCTGTAAAATTGACATTATTATGTTGCATCCAATTTTGATTTGTTTATGAAATCATCTATAACATACCAATATCTTAAAATTTCAATTATGTCCAAAAAAAATTTTCCACCAGCATAATTACTTACACAGAGAAGCTATGAGTTAGGATTTTTTAGCATTATTGGCCATTGCAGGAGATTACAAATTTATGGACTAAATGGAATGTTAGTACAATACAAATAATAACAACATAATGAAAAATAAAATTAGTCCCCTTTATGGAAAAAAATGATTGGAAGGCATTTTTTCGGGCCCTTGTAGCCTCTAGAGCCATATACGGCTAAAAATTACAATTTCCCACAAAAATAGCAAAGAATGGCCTTTTTAGGCACTTCCCCTTTATGAAAATTTCAAGTTCAAACTTTTTGAGTAATTTGGGAGGATTGTTTTACCCTATTTTAGGGTTTCTATGCTAAATCTAGCTAACTGAGACTAAATCACTTAATAGGTTGTAACTTTGGTGATCTGCTGAATTTGGGGGATTTATCTAGAAAACCCACAAAAGGTTATAGAGGGGTTACACCCTTGTATCTATTGATTTCCAATTACTTATAAAAATTACAATAACCACTACAACACTTATAGCACTTGATACATGCAATGCGCAATATTATATTTCAATTCTAAAGGAAAAAAAATACTTTAAAAAAATTAAATTTCCTACCTAGCTTGGTCGAGCTATCCCAACCAACTCTATGGGTGAGTTAGGGTTTGAAATGATTTTATGTTTTGAACTGATTTTCTATTTTCTCAACACTTTGTAAAAAAATTCACCCACCAATTTTTTTTATTTGTGTTTTCCCTCTTGGTATCTTACTATTGAGGAGGGAGATCTACTCGAATCTAGTGAATATGGTTAATGATTAGCATGACCATGAATTTTCTTTGAATGGTGGAGAGGGATTAGATTGGAGTTCTTTTATTTTGAATATGTGGTGTTCATTTGTAAGGATCAAACCTAGCTCATTGTTGAAAGGAGACTACTCAAGCAATAACTCAACCAATGCATATAAATTGACTCAACCTCAATTCAATTCATAAATAACAAACTCGTATGCAAATTTTGGGAACTTTCCCATCTCAGTGAAAACATGGCTCAGTTGTAGGATGTGGTTTAGCATGTATGTGGTGTATAGCCCAAATAGCCCCTTATGCATGTAACTTGGCCAATATAAACAACCAAATCATATGGCTTGGTTAGGAACCAACTCACCTTAAGTGTTTAATATGGAACCTAACTTGCCTATGTATCTCACCCCAACTCACCTGGGGTAAGCCACCTAGATTTCCCTGTAAATTTATCTCAACCATATATTGGACTGAGATGTCTCCAACTATAGAGATTATGCCAAATCTAGAGTGTGCCTCCAAATTTTGTGATAAAACACCAAATGGGAATTTTTTTTAATTTCTAATTTTCCTAAGTCTTCATGAATGCTTCCTAGTATATGAGGTAGTTCTTGGGTGACTCCTTTCCTAGTTACAACAAAACTTGAAATCTTCTTCAACTTACTTACACAATATTTAAAAATCTCCTGTAGAGCTATGTGGAGTGTGTGATTATGGAAATAGATATGGGAAGAGGTAGAGGGATGCAATGGGTCCTCTTTTACTGCTAAAAATTCCTCTTGTGATCCTATTCTTATGCAACCTTCTCATTCAATACTTTTTGTGTAGGAACTTTATTTGATACTATATGTTGTGAGAGAAACATGGATACATACTTCTGATATTTTATTGATAGGAAGAATTCAATTACAAAGAAATCAAAAGTTTCAATACTTCTAGGTATTGTACAATAGATTATAAACTAGTTTTTTTACACATGTTTAACAAACTTACTATAAAATAAAATGTATAAGCTACAAGAATACTTTTCCCAAAATACGAACAATAACATGGTTTTAACAATATAGCCATATAACTAAACAATTACCTAAGTAAAACTTAATTACCTAACGTAACTATTGTAAACTCAAAATAGCTATAATAATGTATAAATACCTCTAAAATATGATTTTTATCTAACACAAGTGTTAAATTGACACCATGTTTAGAAAAATTTATATATAAAGGCCTGTTATTCAAAGGAATAAAAGTGGCCATCCAAAAGAACATTGTGATTCTGAATCGGGGTTTTTCAGAACGGTCATAATTTTTTGAATTTTCATTCCAGCAACGGTCCTCTGGACTCACCCCTCTGGGGTGCTGCAATGGCACATCTGGCGGGCCAAGGCTTGTCGGAAGCTATGCAAAAATGATTGGGCCCCCGTGGGCCTAAGTCAGATTCGCCCCCGTCGGATTGTGACCTGCATGCTCTGCAGGATGACATTCCTTCCGTGTCCCTGGTCGAGGACGCTGCTTTTGCTACACATACGAAGTGTTTATATTCGAGGGCTATTTTTGCTAAGTTTATAAGGAGACGAATCTCATTTTCGGGCATTAGAAAATGGTGCGAAACTCAGTGGGGCAGCAGCTTGAGTATCCATTCCCTGGAAAAAGTTTTTTTCCTTGTGCTTTTTTGTAGCGCTGCTCAGAAAGACAACACAATGGAAAGAAATAATTTCCTCCTTTCCGACTCTGGTCTTGTGATCCGCGATTGGGAACCTCACTTTGATTGTAACAAAGTAGATGTGGATGGTCACCAACTATGGATTAGACTCTACTCCCTGCCCAATGAATTTTAGTCGGCACCCATTCTTACTAAAATTTACTCTTGTTTAGGTCGTGTCATTCGCATTGATCTTGTTACATTGAATGGTACTCTCTCTTCATTTGCCAGAGTTTGCATTTCTGTCAATCCCGCTCTTAAGCTAAAGGAAGTTATTCTTATCAACTCCCCCTCAGGTAGTTGGAAACAGAAAGTTGCTTATGAAGGTCTTTCTAATCTCTGTTTCAAATGCTTGAAGCCCGGTCATTCCCGCAAATTCTGTAAAAATGCCCCCTCTGGTGCCATGCAATGGCGGAAAGTTTCCCACACCTCCCCTGCTCCTCCCCCCATTTCCTCCCCTCGAGTTCTTCCTTCGTCGCCTTTTCCCATCGTCCCTCACATTCCCCCTCCCGTTCTTGAACCTCTTGCTTTGGATCCTGACACTCTCTCCCTCATTAAAGAAACGGTGGCTGTAGTTAAGGACTCTTCTCGGATCCTATCTCTGTTCCATGAGGGCATCTCCATAGGTATGGGAGGTAGCTCAACCTCCCTTGAGAAATGGATTATGGATAAAGAGGATCTGCTCCAGTCAAATGATGCTGACCCTCCAGAAGACCCTATAGCAAATGCTGTGATTCATTCCCCTCCCATTCAGCCGTTGGGTCCACTTCTTCCCACTCCACCTCTTCTCAGCGTGGATTTCAGACCAAAAAGCATTCTTGGTCGCCCCAACAAAAGCAAGCTTTCTCTCAAAAAAGTTGCCAACGGGAAGCAACTTCAACTTCGTTCCTTCTTCCCGTCTTTGAGTAGGAGAGGCAAGTCCTCTCTGAAGCAATCATGATCCTATTCTCCTGGAATATTAGGGGTCTAAACGCCCCTAACAAACAGCGTCTGTTAAGACGTTACGCCATGGATGAGGATGTGGATATTTGTTTGATTCAGGAAACAAAAATGACGGCAGATGGTTGTAAATGTAGTTGGTTCAGAAAATGGAAAGGTTGGGAAGGCTACTTCTCAAACTCCTTTGGGGCCTCGGGCGGTTTGGGCATTCTCTGGAAAAATAGCAGTTGCATGATTGAACCCCTTGTAATCGACCCTAATTTCATTTGGTGTAAAGTTTCGATTAAACACTCTGAGGATTTCTTTTTCCTCTGCAATATTTATGGTCCCTCTTCTCCTATCAGAAAAAGGGCTCTCTGGAGTTGCCTCAGCCAACTTTTGTCTTCCGAATCTGCCACTAAAATCATCGTTGCTGGTGACTTCAATGCCACCCTTTCTGATCGCGATAAGCGTGGAGGTCTTCTGTGGCAACCTCACTCGCAGGTAGATTTTTCTTCTTTCGTTTCTTCTGCTCACTTGATTGATTTAGAACCTTGCAAGGGCTGGTTTACTTGGAACAACAGGAGATCCGGGTTCAGCTCTCTTGCAGTGCGTCTTGATCGTTTCCTGGTCTCCGAGCATTGGCTGCACCAAAATTTCCTTCTTAAAAGCTCGGTTCTCCCTCTTTCCGGTTCTGACCACTTTCCAATTTCCGTGGTTCTCGATTTCGACCTTCCTCCGCGACGCGCCCCTTTCAAATTCGAGAACATGTGGCTTCAGGACCCCTCTCTGATGTCGCTGGTCAAGGGCTGGTGGGATTCATTTGCTGTCAGAGGGACCAAGATGTTTCAACTCTCCAAAAAGTTGACTTTGCTCAAAGTTAACTTACAATGCTGGAATCATTCGAAGTTTAAAAACATTTTTCAAGAAAAAATCAGAGTTGAGAAGGATCTTCGCTCTCTCAATGAGACCATTCTGGTGCATGGGATGTCACAGGAGGGTTACCTGAAAGAAAAATCTCTTCTCAAGGATTTGGGGGATCTCCTTCTAAAAGAGGAAACTTTTTGGCGTCAAAAATCCAGGGAAGCCTGGTTGTTGGATGGAGATAAGAACACTAAATTTTTCTTCGCCTCGGTTAAAGCCAGAAGAAACTTCAACTATATATCTACCCTCAAACTCGAAGACTCCACCATCGCCACTTCACAAGCTCAGATCAAAATTGAAGCGGTGGAATTCTTTTGCAAGCTCCTGAATGATACGGCTTCCCCTTTTGGCGCTCAGTCACAACTCCTTTCCCAGATTCCCCTTTCTATTTCGGAAGCTGATAATGCTATGCTTCTCGCTCCCTTCTCTCTGGAGGAGGTTCGGAAAATTGTGTTTTCTATGAAACGGGATAAAGCCCCCGGCCCGGACGGCTTCCCTGCCTCTTTCTTCCAGGATTTTTGGGATATTGTTGGTCCCTCAGTTTGGCACGCGGTCGAAGAATCCAGGGTTTCAGGGAAGATTCTTGGGAACCTTAATCATAAGTTCATATGCTTGTTCCCCAAAAAATCCCCGGCAGAGAAGCTGGATGACTTCAGGCCAATTTCTTTGTGTAATACCACGTATAAAATTATCTCTAAAGCAATTGCCAATAGGCTATGCCCCTTGATGCATAAATTGGTTGCACGGGAACAAAGTGGGTTCATTCCGGGCAGGTCTATTACCGAGGGTATTATTATCTCTCATGAACTAATTCACTCTCTCCATAATTCTTCTAGAGCCGGAATGTTGTTAAAATTGGACTTCAGCAAGGCCTACGATCGCGTCAACTGGAGGTTCCTCCTCAAATCTTTGCAAGCTATGGGTTTTGGCGTTCACTTCTGTAAATGGATCTTTAACTGTATTGCCTCCCCTCACTTTTCGGTTCTTGTGAATGGTTCCGCGGAAGGCTTCTTTCAGAGTAGCAGAGGCATTCGTCAGGGAGACCCGCTTTCTTCCTTCCTTTTCACCCTTGTTGCGGAAGCACTTAGTCGCAGCATCAAGACAGCAATACAAGAAGGTTCTCTGAATGGTCTCCGCATCACCTCCAATCTCCCACCTCTTTCACATCAGCAATTTGTGGACGACACCTTTCTTTTCGGTCAAGGGACTGTCCCTGAAGCCAGGTGCCTCTCTTCTATCCTGGATTCTTACTCTTTAGCTGCGGGCCAAGTCTTAAACTTCCATAAATCTGTTATTTTCTTCTTTAACGTGGCTCCCCGGCTTCAGGGCAGAATTAAAGAGATTCTAGGCTTCTCTTTGGGAAAACTTCCTCACACTTATTTGGGTATCCCACTTTTTTATGGAAAGGGCAAGGCCCTCCTTTGGAACGGGCTTTTGAATTCCATTTCTTCCAAACTTCTTTCTTGGAAAGGAAAATAGTTGTCCCTTGTTGGTCATGTGCTTCTCATCAACTCGGTGCTCCTCTTTATTCCAATTTACATGCTTTCCATTTTACAGATTCCCAAATCTGTACTGCTTAAAATAGAAAAAGTGGCTCCCACCTTTCTTTAGCAAGGTCTCAGCACTGAATGCAAATTCCATCTTGCTAATTGGGATCTGGTCAAGCTTCCTAAGAAGTTGGGAGGAATGGGTATCTTGGATCTCGCCATTCAAAATAAGGCTCTCAGTGCTAAACTGGTGTGGAACTTCATCTCTGAAGGCAGCAGACTAGCCTTCTAGGTCCTCGCTCATAAATATCTCGATGGGCACCGACACGAGCTAATTCTTTCCAGCTCTGAGTTGCCGAAGGGCTCTCATATATGGAATTTCCTGTGTAATTCCAAATATCTCATCGCTGAGAAGGTCTCTTGGAAGATAAATAATGGTCGGCTAGTGTCATTTTGGGACGAAAGCTGGAATGGTTTCCCTCCCCTCAATTTGCTTCCCTCTCTCAATGGTGTTATGAACTCCTCCAAACTGCATTGGGGTTCTCTTGTCTCAAACTACGGTTACCAACACCCTAACGGATCGCCTTCTTGGTGTTGGAAAGACATAATGTCTATTGGCGCCTCTGCTCATGAAGCTGCCTCCCTTTTGAATTCTATTGAAGATAGACATGCCGCGTTCCTGAACAGTGATGATTGCTTATTATGGGTTGGCGACAGAACTGGTTCTTATTCAGTTAAATCAGGCTATAACATTCTCGTTTCTCAAACAGGCATGGGTTCTCCGAGTTCTTTTGGTTGCTGGCATCCTCATATCACCCCGAAAGTTGCTTTCTTCGGATGGTTAGTCTTAAACAGAAAGGTTCTCACCCATGCTAAAAGGCGTGCGTGGGGCTTCCCTGGCCCCTCCAAATGTCTTCTGTGCGGTGCGGCGGAGGAGGACCTGGATCATCTCTTCCTATTCTGTCCCTTCACTTCCAATTGCTGGGAATGGCTCCTCAATAAGTTTAATCTCTCCTGGGTCCCCTGTTCCAGCATTGATGTTAATCTTTCCTCTTGGCCGTCCTTTTCCCAAAATAGCCTGTTCAGTTCTATCTGGCATGTCAGTCCTTATTTTTTGCTCTGGCATATCTGGTGGGAACGTAACCTTCATCTTTTCAGAGAGCAAGTGATTGAGCTTCCAACCTTCCTTTCCAAGCTCGAGGTGGCCATTTCAGAATGTGTCAGTGCAAAGTGTCCTTCCTTTCCCTCCCTTTCCTCCAAGGATTTCTCTATTCTTCACCAGTGGCCACTAATAAAAATCCCCAAACCTGGGTCAATTATACGCAAAGGGCTCTCTCAAATTGAAAAGATGTTACTGAGGAAGAATACTAGGTGGCGTCCTCCTCCAAAGGGGCACTGGAAATTAAACTTTGACGGAGCTTCCAGAGGTAATCCGGGTTTATCTGGGGCTGGCTGCATTCTCAGAGACGATCAAGGTCTCCTCATCAAAGCTGGTTCCTTCCCTCTGAAAGAAGGAACTTGTAATATCGTTGAAGCTCAGGCTCTTCTTGAAGGGGTAAAGATGGCTTCTCTTCTTGGTTGTTCAGATTTATGTATTGAAGGGGATTCTCAAATCCTTATCTTCATTGTTTCCAGTGGTGCCTCTCAGTCGTGGAAGCTGAATCTCCTCATTCCTCCTATTCTTTATTGGCTTGGTAAATTCCACTCCTGGAACATTTCTCACAATTTTCGGGAAGCTAACCGGGCTGCGGACTTCCTGGCTAACTATGCAATTGACAATCCTTCTGCTATCGTATCCTCCAGCGATGTACATGTGTGGCCTGGCCTTTCCCTCTTTCTCTCCCAAGATCGAAGGAACACTTGCGGGTAACTTGTCAGTGCCTCCACTGCGCCTGGTAGCTCCCTCGTGCGTGTGGTCTTCTCCCCCTCCTTCGGCGGCGTTCTTCCCTTCTCCTGCCACACTCACACTCGAGGCTCTGGCCTTTCCTTCACTTCCGCACGCCCCTCATCTGCTCTCCTCACGAGGTTGCTTCTTCTTCACCTACATATGTTCTTGTCCCTCTTTGCCACTCTCCTGGTTTGTTTCTCTCGGCTTCTGTTCGGTTTCTTCTCGGCGCCATGTCATTCGTCGGCTTCCCCTTTGTGGCCCTTCGCGGGCAGTTTCGTGAACTGGCAGATGTTTCTGCCATTGACAGGTGACGTTTAGCAATGGTCTTCAAATATTCTTCGTCTGCTGAGGCCGAAGCCATTGAAGCCATCCTCGGTGACTCCTTCCGCTTCAATGCTCGCCGCCCCCGGACTGATTCCGATATTGCTTCAGCCTTCGTCTCTTTCTACCTGTTGCTTCACTCCAACTCATCAGACGTGGAACGGGTCACCTCGGATAAAATATACGTTGTCCACTACGTCGGCCTTCATGAACAACTTGTTGATTTCACACTTCCGGACCCATTGCTGTGGGTAGAGGAAGTCGACGAGCTGGCCATCGGCTCTGGTCGGGATATACGCTGGCTCAGCGGGCAGTACAGAGATTTAGTCACCTTCGCGCAGAACTTCCATCCATCATTGGACCAGCGTTTTCTTCCGGTGGTAGATATCGAAGCGGCCCTCTTTCCTCTTCACTCCGCTGTGGATCAGTTGAACGCTCTCAAGGATCGTGCTCTTCCTGCCTTCAATTTCTTGTTGCACGCGGCCTCTTCGCGGGCTGGTCATTCTTCGGGCTAACTGGCGTAGCCCTCTTCCCTTCGCAGCGCGTTCACCATCTTTGTATCTGCGTTCCTTCCTCTCTTTGTTTTCAGTTCTCCTCTACCTCATTCTCTCCCTCCAACTTTCTCCTTCTCCTTTCTTCTTCTTGATTGTTGGGTTGGGGTCCCTCTCCCCACCAGTTCATAGCTCCGGTCAAAAGCATCTACCAATCAAAAAATAAATTAAAAAAGTGGCCATCCAAATAGGGTCAATAAGGGAAAATTTGGCTAAAGAGAAGCAACATGGTGGATTAGAAAAGAAATTTGGATTTGATAAGATGTTAACATAATTAAAACAGAGTTACTTTTGGCCATGTATGTCTATATATGTGCAAAATATTACACAAGAATGTAGAGTATGTCTGTTAGCAAAGGGGAGATATCAAAATGTAGAGGCCTAGGAAGATATAAGCATGGATTTTGTTTTGGAATGTCCTAGGATATAAAGAGGAATCACTTCTTTTTATGTTGTGGAGGTCAAATTTTAAAATATGGTACATAATTTTGCTTACAAGAGAACTAGTGAAGCGGATCACATCAAAAATATTTTCTTCAAGGATATTTTAAGGATGTATGGATTTCCAAAATGTATTACATCTAAAATGATATAAAAAAATTATTTTTCATTTCTAGTGGACACTGTGGAAGAATTGAAGTGTGAAATTATAGTTTAGTTTAGTGTATATGTTACATACTAATGTATAGATATGTGTGGTGAATATGAGTCTTTTATATTTACCTATATGTTTGGTGGGAAATAACACAATAACATGGGATTTGGAATTACCACAAGTGTAATTTTCATATAATAATTTATTTAATTGAATCATAAGGAAGAAATCATTTCTAATTTTGTATGGGAGTAACCCGTGAGGAGTTTCATAATATAAATATTTACTGTGTAAAGAAGGAAGGAGCTAAGAAGTAGAAGAATTTGTGAAGTACATGGAGAAATTACTCTAGTAAGCATGGAAATAGTTACAAAGGATGAATGTGCAATATAAATAACATACAAATTAAAAAATAAGGGAAATTAAATATCGAGGTTGGAGTCTTGGTCTTAGAAAAATTGTGGAAGGAAAGGTTTCATGGGGGTAAATATAATATGTTTTAGTGAAAGAAGATATGACCATATAAAGTTTTGAATATTTTTTCAAATAATTTCTATGAGGTTGATTTCCTACATGTATTTATATCTCAAACATATATAGGGTGTTAGATCTATATCAATATTTCATATGTTATGATAATATTAAGGATTGAAATATAGATGATGACAGAGTGGACTAGAGAAAAAATATGCCAAAAAATGTTCACAAAGAGGCATAAATTATAATTAACACCAGGATTAAGAAAATACATAACAAGGAGTATAAGAACTATCTGATCAAGTGGAAAGGGAAGGATATTGAAGATGTAATATGGATGAGAGTTATATATGTCCATCGATATATAATTCTATAGTAATAAATCACTTGAGTAAGAGCTCAAGTTTATGAAATTCCCAAGGTGTGTGATGCAGGAGCATTGGTTTTCATAAAATATCCTATATCAACCAAAAATATTAGATTATTTTGTGTTTCATTCCATGTTATTGGTTTTATGCATAATTCTACTATGCAAGGTCAATGTTGTGTAAATATCCTTTATGTAAGGTCATCTCTATTGTGCCACTACACAATTTGTGTAGGTCTTTGGAGTTCTAACAATCATACATGGAAGTTGTAGAGCACTATTTAATATGTGAGGGTCCATTGAGGCCACGTAACACTAAGGAATTTGTACACGACTATTGAAGTTGTGCAAGCCTAAGGGAAGAAGTATAATATTATGAATAAGTTTTAAATCCATGGAGTACTATCTAAATCTAAAAAATACTACAAATTTTTTCGGAAGCCACAAAATAATTAAGTCTGTTGTTTAAAGTTGAATGTTTTTGGAAATGCCATTTGAGTCTTTTTGATGGGTCCTTTGGGACTTAACTTCATACTATTCCATAATTTTAGGAGTTTGGTCTAAGTTTAATTTTTCATTGGCTTTTAATTTTTCATTGGGTATTTCTATGCATATATAAACAAAGCCCAATTTCCTTAAAGATCAGTTTAGTTCTAGATATGTTAGTAGAAAATTTATTATATGATGTGAGATTAACGTTCATAGTAGAGTATAATTGTAATGATCTAAATGTGTCAATGACAATAAATATGTGTATGTTTTATTCCTCTAAGTATATGAATAATGATTTTTCACGTGTTTTCTCTAAAATTTGATGTTTTTCCTACTACATAATTCAAATATTTTTTATTTCATATTTTGTATATATTCCACATGCAATTCTGAGGGATACGTGGTGTAAGGAATCTCTTAATTATGAACCCTAATTGTGTTTACATCAAAATATATCTCCCGTGTCCTATTATTTATCCTTGTGCCTCAATATACATAGTATAGTAATTAGTAGAATTTTTTGCCAATTATAAATGTTGCATGTTTTGAAATAAGATTCTTGATAATAAGTAATTTACCCTTACGATTTTCTCTTGAAATTTTCTAGGATAGTTCTTGATCCTTGTTAGATGATGGATAGATAGCTTCTAGATCATATATTATTTTAGCAAATTTTTATATATATGAGTATTTCACTTTTATATTTAAACCTAGTGGAATACACTTATGACCCAAAACCATAAGAGGTGAAATAAAATAGGAGTAATAAAAACTACCAATGGCTAAAAAGGACCTAAATAAATAGAGGATGAAACATTAATCTTAATTTTTTAGTAATTTTGACCAAAAATGATTGTCTAGGGACCCAAATTAGTCAAAAAAATAATACCAAAACTAGAGGATTTTGTGACATGACATAAGAAATTGTAGAATATAAAAAATATAATGAAAAAACTAGTTAATAAAGCCACACATTTGTAGACCAAACAAGGAATTACACTACTGGATATGTGTTTCACTTGTTAAGACCTATATATGTATAATTTTCTTAATGTGTTATGTAATAATACTTTATGCCAAATGTAAGTGTATAAATTCCCCCCTTTTAATATAATGAATGAAATTTTATAGTTTGAAGAAGAAAATAGAGTGTAATTGATGTTGCATATTTTTTGAAGTAGTGAAACTACATTGCATGTTGAGAGAGTAACCAAAACATGAAAAATAAATCAGATTTCCAGCTAAGTCACATGGAGATAAGGAGAATATGTAAAAATATTTCAAAGTGTTTAGAGATACGGATATTGAAAATGTTCTTATGGTGGATTAGATGCCATTAGTCCCAAATTTTAAAAAACATCTAGAACTACAATGGAATTGGGTGTCTTGGCACTAAAAAGGTGTCATTGGGATTTTTAGGCACACCAACTCATAGGACCACACTATTGTAGATGGATCTATGTCCCAAATGTTAAACTTTGTGTAAAGGTGAAAGGGAATGAGGTATCATGCCCCCACCGTGTATTTAATGAGTGTTAATAGTAAATTGATATTGCATTTATTAATTTATTAATATTCATTTACATTTGTGAAGAATGTAGTGGTGCTTTGATTTATCAAATTTATTAATTTAGTATTTTTGTATTCTTGTGCCTAGATTTGACCATTTTCATGAGATATATCATTGTATTGATTTTTATAAGATTGTGGATTGAATCAACCCAAATTTTTGCCCCCTTTAGTGAAAGGAGACAAAAATTATATAATTCCAAAAGTAATTGATAATAATGCTTGAAGAAAATTAATTTCATGATTACAATAAATTTATTTGGTACTAAGAGACATAAATATTGATTTTGGTGGGGTATAGAATCAATAGAGAGTAGTGAGAAAAGGCTTGAGAAGAATTTCAATGTCATATAAGAGGTTGTGATGACCCAATAACACAAAAATAGGTGAAATAATTATCCAAATGCCATTAATAATGTGAAATTTTGATAGTAAATATTGAAAAGCTCGAGGCATTAATTGATTAATTGAAAAGGGGGATGAGTTGAAAAAGTGTATAATAATAGTTTGAAACTTCAACTTACTATACATAGTAAAGTTGAAAATTCAATATTTATTCCATTTACAATTTTATCTCTAATCTAGACAATATGCCATGTATTTAGGGATCCCAAAGACTATACATTGATAGAGTGTCTAAGGGAATATAAACATAGGAACTTGGATATTTGGTGAGTAACTCATAACCTTGATTTTGGCTGAAAATATATACAAAAAATAGAATTTTTTTTAAATTTACATTTTAAGATTTTTTAAGTAGGGATAGTCCAAAAAGTAGGATTTGGTGGTTTTGGATGAAACCATCAAAAATTTAAGGGTTTTATCATGTTTCTGGTAGTTTCATCTTAGATTGAAGTTTTCATCATAAATGGATCGTTTTGTCTTGTAGAATGTAAATTGAAGTTTTGGTATAGAGATATTTTAGTGTGGTGATTTTATGATTTTTGATGAGCTATTTGATTGATTTTTTACTAATTCATGTCACGTTGTTTTTTTTTTGTTGTTTATTGATCCCAAAATGGTTTAAGATTGGGAAAGGGGGGTTAATTCTTTTTTCTTAATTTAACTTCATGTTAGGGTTTGAAAAAAGAAATATATTTCAATTAAATAATTTAATATTAACATACAAATCAAAATATACTTAGCTCTAGATTTGGGAAAACCATGGAACCATGATAGAGTTAAGTTTAGGGGGTAGAAATGCATGTTACAGAACAATTTATTGTGGATGTCACTAGCGCATCTACAAAGGGGCTTGAATTGTTCAAAGAGAAGAAACGTAGGAACCATGAGATCTCCACCTTTTTGGGGCCTACTGAGAGGGTACACATATATGATGATGGCATTATCAAGAACTATCTTTCAAAGAGGTGCGCCGATGTCTGTAAAGTGGTTATGAGATATTTAACCCTAGAGGGAAAGTTTTGGAAAATCTACACACATCACCTCTCAATCCTTAACTATTTCTAGTGTAATCAGACTATGAGTTTCCCATTTTTCTTGTTGTGACATCTCATTGTTTCTATTTCATACTTTAATGAGGAAAAATTCAATCCCCCCCTACACCATGCCCTGATAATGTTGTTATTCTAGAATGGTAAACCATTTCTTCACCCATCCCGTAACCTTTTAGTTCAGATGAGGAAGTCTTGGCAAACAGGTTGATAAAGTTGAAAAAGAAGGATCATGTGAAGATTGATAGTGAAGACATGGTTGTGGAGGTCTTATATGTCATGAAGAAGGGGGGATCTTATAAAGGGAAGGGAATTTCATATTATAACCTTGGAGACACAAACAGAGATGTTAAGATGGCCAATATGGAGGTGGAAATTGATACTTTACTTAAGGTGACCAAAAATTTGGTCCAGGATATTAAGGAGTGGCACATTAAGTTACTTATTTAAGAAAAATAATCAATAGACTTAAGGTGGATTTTATCATGCAGGAGCAAAGGATTACTATTTTACAGGATCAATTATCCAAGTAGGATAGTCAAAAGAGAGGTACTAATTTGGATCTCAACATCATCAACGATGACAAGGAGGTCACTGGCACTAAGGATGACAAGCAGGAGACTCGGCTCACTCCTAGGAAGAATCTGGAAGGTCTAAATCAGGGCCCTAGATCTTGTACAAAGAGCAATAAGAAAATGAAACATTAGCTAACCTTTAACGGATTAGGTTGTTATTTCTTTTGGTTTTTTTCCTTCTAGTTGTCTCCTTGGATCTGGGTTTGGGTTTAGGATTTTATATTAAAAAATATATGTAATTGAGGTTGTGTTCTCCTATCTCCTTTTTGGGCCTTCGTGTTGGTCAAGTTGTTTTGTCCTATCTGGGCCCTTGCTGGTTTTTGGGTTGTTGTTTGGTCTAGCTCCTTGGATGTTATCAAATCTATATATGTATTGTGGGTTTTTTGGTCCCCCCAAAACCAAATAGTTACCCCTTATATATATATTAGTAATTTACAAATATGAAACCATAAGAACATGTGTTGACTATAAGATGTCATAAGAGGAGAGATTTACTTAGATATTATGCCACTCTAAAATCTAATTTTTCTATGGAAAAAGTATGAAAATACAAGACATGATATAAAAATTCTTCATTTCTAGTTCTAAAGGTGCAAGAAGAGGAGGCATGATTACTTTTCTAGGTACAAAACCATTTTTTGGTTTTATATGGTGAGATTCTAATATAATGTAACTTTATACATTTATGCAAGATACTAGAATGTGTTTTCTTGTGAAAGCCTAGGTCTTGTAAATTTTTGAAACCATATATATGATCCAAAATAACTTCAAACCCTGACCATGGGTAGAAAAAAATATGAAAAGGTTAGTGATTAGGTTGAAATGTATATATATTTTCTATGTTATCACTATTCTAAAGAGAGATCAAAATACATATACTTATGCGCACAAATATGTGAAACACACACACACACACACACACACACACAAACACAAAAGAATGTAACTTGTTCACTTTATAATTATTTGTAAATTTATTACTTTCTTGTTATTGAGTGTTATTTGGCGGTCTTTGGCTTGGGAAGCTTGACTGTAGAACTTAGTTTGGAGTACTTCATACCTATGTATGGTTAGATCCTAATGTGTGATACTTACTTAGGAAATTTTAGTAGAGATTTGAATTCCTTTTGAATGATTTGAACATGAGATATCTATGTAATTTCTATATAATTAAATGAGGGAATTTTAATTTCTTAGATAGGGTTTCATAGGTATAATTACCCACTTAGGATAAACCATGAGGAAATTATCGACCTATAAAATTGTACAATTGATAAAAGTACTATTGGGTAAGATTGGATGAAACTCCCAATTTTAGACACTACCATTTGGTAGTTTTTTCCACATTTGGTGGTCTTGTATGGATAGGGAGTGAGATTTTGGAAAGTTTTGGGCATGAAACTTGGGAATGATAAATTGTTGTTAACTAGTGTAAGTAATTCCATAATAAACTAAGTATTTTAATTACTATAATAAGTCATGCAATAGGGATAAGGATAGGAAATTGTCCTCAATATGTGTGAACAATTCATGACTTAAGGATTAAGAAAATACTAACATTATCAAGTGATAAAATAAAAATTTAGATGTTTATATCCCCCCTTTAAGCTAGGAAAAAACTATTTCTTTCTTAAAGCAAAAAATACCCGAGTGTGTACAAACACTTTGTCTTCACTCATTTTCTGTATTCACTTGATGTTGAAATGATCTCCATACTAAAACTTGCAACACAAAGTGTAGCTAATGTCTATAAAAAAATTAAACTTTAACTCATAACTAAAAATGCATTTGAAACTGGAAATTTGAAATTAAAACTTAAAAATTTTAAAAGTGAAGAAAACTTAAAACAATTACACTTTTTTTTCTTATCGAAGGAAAATATCCCTAATAAAGTTAATAGATAAATGGATTGGTACTTATCCATTTAAGGATTGGGGTTATCTTAGTCCAAAATTTATTGAAGGATAATTTAGATCCCAATGGGAATTAGGTTTTATTGGAAACAACTCCGAATAAGGGTATCACATGGATATACAATCACCCATAAAAATTATAAAAAAAGGAAGGGTTTCATCAGATGAATAGTCATCCCAAAAAACTCCCAAAAATAATGATAAGAAGAGTTTCATATGTATTTTGACTCGCCCTCAAATAATTCATCAATGGAACCACACTGCTGCAAATGGATGTAGGTCCTAAATGTACAAAATAGTAAAAATTTGAAATGGAATGAAATATATGCATGCCCATTTCATGTGTTATACCAATGGATAAATTGTGCAAATCTAAATAGATAAGGAGGAGGACCATGCACCCATATCATGTATTATAATGTTTCTTAATATGTATATGTTAAAACTAGAATAAATTAAATATAACCAAAGATGTATTAAAATCTAATTTAAATTGTGCCAATTTTCCCTAAATTTATATCAAAAACTTGTGTGTTCTAGAAAATATTGAAATTTATATTGAACAAATTCCTAGGATAAGATAAACCATCTTCAATAGTCTGATAGGTACATCCCTTATTTGATGGTTTTATCCATTTTTAAATTTTGATCCTATTTTTTATCTATTCTTATTCCTATGTATTTATACCCTATTTAATTTTGTTTTGAGGTATATATTCTATTTATATACTTGAATTACATATATATCTATTGAAGAGCCCCGTTGAATTTCCCCTATTTTGGGAGAGTTGAGCTAGGAGAAATTGACCCATATCAATATCCTAATCATCCCTAAAATACAAGTGTTTCCTTAGAGGTAGGTAAGTGAACATCAATCCTTTGAGGGACTCCTAAGCTCTTTCCAAGAATTGGTCCAGAAAAAATATATATAGTCGTTCTCCTTCAATGAGGATACATTGGAATCCCTTACGGAGATTAGAGGCTCTATCTCTAATACCACAAGAGATCATAAATTTTGGTTCACATAGTGTAATACCATTGGTTTTATTCCTGAGACTTGGATCAGTGCTTTGGGTGTATGTTCCATATCCCATGGCAAGCAGATAAGGTTACACTCATAGTAACTTGGTTCAACAAAGAGGTCAAAGGTAAGGAGTTCATCCCTAGGGTATTTTCATAAAGTTCACCAAGATAAATCTCTTCATCATCATAAGCATCTTCATCCTCTGATTGATCAATCTCTTCTTCTTCTCTCTTCTTCCCTCTCTCTCAACATTCTAATTCTTCATTAGGAATGTACTTTTTAGATTTTCCATCTTATTCACTTAAGTGACCTTTTAATTTTACACTGTAAGAGTTCTTTTTCATTAATAATAAAAGGAATCATTTTTATTCTTATAGGAATATGAAAGTTCATAAGTGGTAGGAATGTGAAAGGTCATAAGTGGTAGGAATATGAAAGGTCACTAGGGAGAGATGAAGAGACATTTTATAAGGATATATATTTGGATGGATTCTTCATTCCAATTGGTTGATAGATTTTTTTCTCCTACTATAAGAAAGAATCTATTTCTTCAATTATCTTCTCTATGTTATTATGCTTCCTACTTTCAACATTGCAAGCATTGTAATCTTTAACAACCAAGAAATAACTTTATATCTTTGAGGAATAAATCAATTGAATTTTGTGTCTTTGATTTATTAATATTTCTATTTCTTACATGGTTATTTTCTTCCTATTTGATGTGGACCTACTCTAGTTAATGTCAGTGAAGTTTTCAAGTGCCTACTCACTAACTTAACCCTCTCTCTCCCTATTTTCCCTATCTCTCCTTTACCTTTTTTAAGAAAATTCCTCCTTTGTATTCCATACAATAAATTTTACATGGGTTTAGTGTATTACTCCTATTTGATCCCTAGCCTAACAAAATCCCATATATTTTATTATTTCCTAAATTTAATAAATGGGAGCTTCCCTATTTCCAAGAGGAGGGACCTAGTCCCATGACAATTGGTGAAAACCACTAATTTTCCCTTGTGAAAAATTATTTCACCAACAATTTTTTCCACCCACCATGGGGAATATTTAGTTGTCCTACACCCAAAAGATCCACAAATTTTACACAAAAAATCAAATATCTTTAAAATCATAAAAATTCAGAAAATTCATAAAATTCAGAAATATGGAACTTATTACTTAAAATCCATTGATGATTTATGCAAGAAACCTTTCATTTTCCAGACTAAAAATTCCATATTCCTCTTTGAAAAATATTGTACAAGATGGCAGAAAAAATGTATATAAGATCTAATCTATCAAGTGGCCTAATTGACCATACATTTGAAGAATAATAACAAGCAGATTTTAGAATTCCTATTGTCCAAACAATAAGACAAGTTTGGAAATAATTCTTCCCTAAATTTAACCCCTGATTATCCTTTTGAATATCCCCTTAAAGAACTAATTTTAACACCATTAGATGTAATTCCTAAGAAGAAGAAGAAGAAGAAGAAATGGTTGCACATGTACCATGGGGAAAAAACAAGGTCCATTGTCTCTACCTCCCTCCACTTCATAAGTTTCCTAGAGGATCAAGGATAACATTCCCAAATTCAGAGGGGATGGAAAACAACATCCAGATGAACACATTGTTACATTCATCACAATCCTGTGGTGTATTAGGAGTTCAAAACATGAGGATGTCTCAGTCTTGAATGTTATGGATTCATTGCAAGATTTGCTACAGATTGGTTCTACCACATGCCAAGGAGATCCATCATAAATTGGACAGATGAAGAAAAATTTGAGGCTAGATTCAAGCCTACTAAATATGCTCATGCTTTACTTTCACAATAGTCTCAGTTGAATAAGGAACCAAATGAGGATATGAGGTATTTTTTTCTAAATTCAATATGTTTCTCTACAATATTCCTTGAAACTTATAAGGCCTACATGAAGGATAACCAATTGAGGTTCTTCATGAATGCTCAATTGTCAGAGGTGGGATTCATCTGAGAAGAAATCAACTCACTATCCTAGATGAGGACCAAGAACTTATAGTAGATGTAGAAGATGACCTCATCATGTCTAGGAAAAAGCAAGAAAGGGTCAAACAAGGATAAATCCTAGAGTTCAAGTTTTGGAGCTATAGATCCTCTTGTGAAAAACTTTCCAATGAATTTCTTTCTCTCAAGAAATAGCTTACTCAGAGTACCCCCTATAAGGATATTCCAAGTAATAACTTTAATAATAAGAAAATAATTGTGGTTACACCTCATAGGCTTTCACTTAAGGCCCCACCCATGAATGCCACTTGTGGGACACATTTGGATGAGGAAAATGAGGAAGAGGATATTTTGGAAGAAGAATAGGAAGAAGGTGAGCTTATCATTGAAGAGATAGGCTCTGTAGAAGTTTTCTTCTTTAAATATGCATCTTCTTCTAAGGATGAATATGAAGATACCATAGCTAACATGAACAACCATTCTTGTGTTGTTTTCACATGTTCCAAAAATATTGAAAAAGATAAATCATTTGGGAATGCAGATAAGGAGAAAGAGGACCTACAAAAGGTGACTCTACAACTAGAAAAAATAATAACTAAGTGAGGTTTCTCCACTCCCAGCATCCTTAGAGTCAGCTAATAAGAAGAATACATCTTCTCAAGACATATTCTACTCCAATTAATTCAATTACTTCCACTCATTCTAAAAATGGTGCTTCTACTCTTGTATCTCAAAAGAGAAATGAAAAATATGCCTCTATTACCCCTAAAGTAAGTCAACCTACTCCTAGTGTTTCCAATGTTCCCAAAAAAAATTATTCTACCTTGATATTATTGACCATGTAAAGAAATATAAGGTTCATATTTCTAAGTCAGAATAACTACAAACTCATCCTAAACAATTTGATAGCTTGGTCAAATTTATCAAAGGTGGTAACTCAAAATCAAATGTGTAACCCAATCCTAAAGGTTTTATTCCCACTCATATGAAAATAAAAATACAAAATCTCTTAGCTTTTGCCCCTTCATCCACTAACAATATTGAGCCTTTTTATGTTTCCTTATTGATCAATGAATATAGATTAAATAATTGCATTATTGAATTTGATGCATCTGACAATGTCATGCCTACTAAAGTTTTCCAACCTCTTAGTTTGTCTCTCTTGAGAATTAGATCATTTCTACTCAATGGAAACAAAAGAATACCCTCTTATTGGTAGGATTAAAGATGCACAACTTGTTTTCATTATTTTTCCTGAAAAGTGAATAAAGGATACAATTTTTGTGGCATACATGTCAGCTACCTATGGTATGCTTCTTAGTCAACAAATTTTATATCAAGGATTTTGGAGGAGAAATACAAATGGACTAGTCTTATTAACTTTAATACTAGTCAAGAATGAAATGAAGAAGCTTCTCCCTAAACCAAAAATGAAATATATGGTTCATAAATATGATGATCCCAGAGCACAAATCCTATTCCAAAGTAGGGAAAATGGAAAGATTATTTTTGAAGATAGAGGCAACAGGAATTATTTTATGATTTTTGAGTGAGATGAATAGTTTCCCATTCTTGAAGAAATATTAAGTAAAATTTATGATGATATTTGGAATATGGACTTTGATGAAAGTTGTTCATTAACTGGGTTAGGTGCCAGAGTTTTTTTGTCTTCTCCACAAGGTTATTTATTTCCTTTATCATACAAGTTTCAGTTCTCCAATACCAACAACATTACTAAATATGAAACCTTGTTACTTGTATTACAATCCACTAAATAAATGGGAATAAAAAAGTTTGTAGTGTAAGGAGGTGGAAATTATTATAAATAGGTAAGATACTTGTTCCAAGTAAAAAAATCTCATATTTTTCATTATATAAATAAAATGTGGGAATGTATAGAATATTTTGATGTATTTGATTTCAAAGCAGTTTCTCATGATCAAAATAGTAGAGCTGATTCATTAGCGGTTTCATCCTCTCTATTAATTCCCCGTCTTGATTTTGGTGAACATAAGTATTCAACAGAAATGGTTTTCCATCCAATTGTTCTTAACAACTCAGAGAGCTAGTAGGTTTTGAATGGTGATGGTCATATCTTTTCTTTCTTGTAGCATAATGGTAATTTCAGGTCTATGTATTTCAAAGGAAGTGATATAAATGAAATAAAATAATGAAAATGAGAGGGATAAGGTAGTAACCTGAAAATGAATTACCTCTTTGTGTGTTGTACTTGAATAGGTTGATGTGTGGATAGGAAATAATGTGAAGGTGCTACACTAGAAATTACAATAGCTGAAGATCTGGCTGGACTAGGGTAGCTAGGAGAGGACTAGGGTGCCTGTGGGTGCCCTTGTCTATAATCTGGGTGCTTTGGTCTATAGAAAATCTCATAATTTGAATTTGCAAGTGTCGCTAGGTCTTCGTAGAGTCTTTATCTTTGTCACAATATGTTCGTTTATGTCACCGTGAATCTAATATGAAGATTTACCTTTAAAACCCCATACAAAGCATCAAATCCCTAAAAAATAAATATGCATATGAAGGGGTCGGATTGACCTTAGCTACCAAAATGGTGGACTTACAACTAAGTGTTGCACTACATTTCAAACCTAATGTAGTTTTGTGTGCTTGTGTGTGTAATTTTTTATCTAAGGTGCCCTAGCGCTAATGACATAGAAGTAGGGGGCAGTAACTAGATGTAAAATGAAAATGGTGGATGGAATATAATGAATAAAACCCTTTCCACCTATGCTTGTGTGATTTAGATGTAAATTCTTCCTAATGTAGTCCTTTTCATTAGTAGATAGATAGATCTTGATAGTAGATAGTCTACCCATAAGATAGTGATTATGTTATGTTTATATAGGTATCTCTTGTTTAAATTTCGACGATAATGACCTGACATTGTCAACAAGTACCTAGGGGAATGAGAGATAAAATGACAAATACCGACCTCAAATAATTAAATTAGACCCAAGTATTACGAGGACCGGGGCACATAAAATTATGGAATGAGGCACCCATGGGCGCCCTAGCACTAACTTAGGTTCCCTAGTTAAGAACTAGAGATGATAAATGACTAAATAACAACACCTGATACTCCCCGAGAGATGACCAGAACCATGTAAACAACTGATGACTGTGCAATACAAATGACAAAGACAATCAACTAACTAATGACAGGACTAGGGAATAGGTCATTAGTGAATACTTTTACTATGTGAGATCTATATATATATATATATATATATATATATATATATATAATAACATACTTGGAAGTGTAAATGTAATAGTAAGTGAATGATTTTGTGACTACATTTTCCCCCACTTTATATTGGTGAGTAGAAATCTTGGTAACATAAAGTAGATAGAGATGCATACCTAAGAGAAGTCGAAGAAACCCATGTTGTAGTAGAACGTGCAGATGTGTAGTAGAAGCGTGCCGAAAGAACCATATAGCATTTCAAACCATGGATCAGTGTGTTAATCCATGCAACGTAATGAAAATTATACTATCATGATGAAATGTACTAAATAATAGTGATGATAGAAATGTGAGATGATTTATGATTTTGAATGTTATATGATAACGATCATATAGGGTAGGGAGTGATCAATTCCCAACCTAAACACATGTATACGAATAATCAACTAGAGGATTTGAGCTTACTACCACAAGAGGAAGAGTGTAGGGAGAAAAGTGTGTTATTCTCCAATCTCTAACTACATCCTCAAGATCTAGCCATTGTAGACGGACTCAAATCAAAGATTTATGTTTTTTGGATCCAAACAATTTTGATTAAACAATTGACCCATATAGGAGTGGTATAGGAAAGGAACTCTTTCCCCCCACTCCATCTGCAATGTGATAGCTTCCAAGTTAGGTCATCTGGAAGAAAACTCAAAATGGATGATGGCTTCCAAGTTAGGTCATCTGGAAGTAAGCGCAAAGATATATGTATGGCTCCCAAATTAGGTCATCTAGAAGCAAGCACAAAATGTAGAATAACTTCCCAAGTTATGTCATTTAGGAAAAGTGATGAATGTAACTCCCAACTTAGGTCATCTTGGAGGCCAGTTGTGTTATACTTGTATTGATTGAATGATTTTGATTGTTATAAATTTGAACGTGTTTATTGATTGAATGATTGAATGAATGTTACACATGCCCCAATAATGATACAAGTCTCCTTGCAAGGTGTTCGAATCTACAAAGGCTCGCCAAGTATACACTTATATCCCACATGCCCCGCTCATCCTCCACATGCTTTGTTTTTCCCTTTTACCCCTTTCTTCTTGCATTTTTGTGACAAAACCGCTTCAGTATGAGGGTAACTCCCAGAACTCTTTTAACCCTGCCCTATAATGGGTGGTTAAAGAAAGTCCTATGAGATTTGCCGCCCATAGGGACAGGGCAAAACCGCCGTCCCAGGACAAGGCGGTGGTCCCGTAACTGCCACCCTTACACAGGGGCGGCAGTTTTTAACTTCACATTTTCATATTCCTCCGACGATCGCGTCAAACGTAAATCTTGAGTTTTACATGCTTTCTTCAACCACTTTGGCTTGCATTAATGTTTTTGGTCCCCTAGTAATAGTGTTTTTCCTTTGTTTATAGTAAAAGAGATCAAATGGGAGTTACCCTCTGGTAAATGCATTGGTTATAAATAGCCAGCTTGTTTTCAAGCAAATGGCCCCTCATCTTCTCAATTCTCTTATTCAGTCTTTCAATTTCTTGCTTAGAATTCTATCAATTTCATGTTTTTCTTCCATTGTTGGTCTTTTAGAGGTCATATAATCTTCTTGTTTCAAGTCTTGTTCCATTGTTGCTTCATACAATCAGTTTAGCATAGAATAGCTTCATTTCTAGACTAGAATCCATTAAAGTTGTAGGTTTTGTTTTGTCACAAGGATAGTTTCTGAAACTCTTGGTACACTTGTGTTGTATTCCCACAATAAATCCCACTAGGAATTACATAGTCAAGCTCTGTTCACTTGCGTTATCCCTCTCCTACTCGCATTGTATTCGGTCTATATCCAAAGCTGTCATTGTTTGAATGCCATCTTCTGTTGATACTATCATATACACGCTTTTCTAGATTCACGAGGACATGAAGGAATGAGGAGATCACACTGAGGGGACAAAATCACACACAACTAGATTTACCACTATTCTGTAAACGCCAGGTTTGAGCTATCAAAGTTCTAGTTACAACATATCAAATAGAGTAGTGAATTATTTCATTTCAGTTAAAAGTTTTCTCTCGATATCACCAGGGAAGCTGTGGGGATTGATAGTTTCTGAGAAACTGTGATTCATTCCTCACTTCTGAGGTAGGATCAAGAGCCTTTCAAATTTAATATATTTAGTTGCTTAGATATTTAGGATAAAATCACAACTGCACAGGCAAATAGCCATACCAGGCTACTTTGCTTGTTTTTATTCTGTTACTAGATTAGTTGTCCATTTTATAAATATACTAGAGTAGTTGCTCTTTAATTTCATTGAAATACGTCATTGAAAAATACAAAAATAGAAGAATGCTTGCATAGTGTAAATATTTCTCTTGTAATCAGTTTATTAATGTTAGTTAAAAGTTGAATCATTTTGTATGACAATCACAGGACCTAGAGAGCCTAGAGAATATATATTTGAACCCATAGTGCCTCAGCCAAATCTACCCATAACATTAGCTGATATAGATCAAGACCTTAGGATACAGGTCTTTCGAGCAACAACAAACTTACAAGCAATTAGTGAGCAACTAAGAGGATTAAACATCGAAGACGACAAAGCTTACACATTCTGGTCAAACCATCCAAACTATAGATTGCCTTGATAAAACATCTGAATGACTGTGCAAGGATTTGAATGAGAGAAAAATTTTGGTTGTGATCCTTTGGTTCCATAGCCTAACACAGGAGACCTCCTCGTTGACATAGACACTAGCTTACGTATTCAAGTTACCAGAACACCTGTTAGGTACTCTGAGAAAATCATACAACTTCTAGTTCTAAACATAGAGGCTGAAAAGGCATATGATTACTGGATAGTTGGAAGAAGGGATTGATTCTTCACATGACCATAACAGGTCCACAACAACCACGAACTCACGGTTGTGATCCCCAAATCCCACAACCCAACGGGCCTACAAATTAGTTAAGTATTGACACCGGCTTATGAATGTTGGTATTTAGATCCTCACCACTCCCTGCCAGATATTATAGTACAATTCTCCGTATTAAACATAGAAGCCAATCAATCTAATATTTTCTGGGCTAGACCAAAAAACCACCCATAGTTAACTACAAATCCACTAAGTCACCTACCACCATTTTCATGACCTTGTCTGGAGATATATACGAAGCTCCCACAGGTCACTTCCCATGTATCCAACAACCAAGAAACAGGATCTTGGCAGAGCTCGACATTGATTGGAGCCTCTGAACAACCATTATATCTAGAATGAACCATTACACCAATTTAGGTTAGGAGGGCCTTCTTCACCTTAGATTCATAGATTCCATTATTGCGTATTGAGGATATAATATTACCTGATTAGCTTGTCTGTATCCATTCACATTCAAAATTCACTGGCTATCTCAACATGACCTCGGGAGGTCAGGTACGAGGAAGAGGTACTTGTAGATTCCCATGCTTGCATGTCACTTTTCCATCGTACAAAATAACCTTCTTATTTGGTGAACTTGACGTGAACAAACATTCTTCCTTCACATTTTTATTATTTTTCATTTCTCTCATCCACCTTCGACTCTTTCCCATTATTCATGCGGGTATTCATATACCTTCACTCTTTCCCCCCCCGAATATGTCGGGACACGATGCATATGGCAGACCTCTCTCAGGTCTTGAAGTAAACTATAGTCAAACAAATAGACAACCATCACCCTCACTTTCTGCATGGGCTGATAACTATTCAAGTAATTACTTGTCATCTCAAACTCCCCCTCAAAGAACTAGCTCAAGTTCTTCATTCTGAATTGAGGAGTTTGATCAGTTTGCACAAACACAACAGCTAGAGCCATCAGGCTCTAATAATATGACATTTACTAGAGAATCTAACTTCATCTCCTCGGGTCTTGTTCAGACCATAGATCAGTAGACATTCAGACCCACTCCCCTTTTTGGATGAGGAATACTTAGCATGCTTCACTAAAAGTGAACAACGCTTCCAAAATATGTATCCACCTATAGGGAATTTACAAATACAGTCTGATACCCTATTCCAGGAAAACACCCCCATTCCTCCACCTATGGGAAATACCCTTGGTGAAGCTTGGTAGGGTAACGATCAATTCATAGCAGGGTATCATACCCCTTTACAACCTCAAGCTATACAACAAACACCCTTAAGGAAAAGCACTGTGTCTTTGCCAATGGAGGTCATTTCAGCCTTAGCTGAAAAGGTTAGAGGGCTGGAACTTGCTCAAGCAAACCAAAATTCATATTTTGGGCAAGCAGGAATCCCCAACCCTCTGCATCATCCCAGTCAGGTCAACCTCCTTATAGGAACAGGCACGTTAGGCATGCCTCCTCAAAATCCTTATAGTTACCCACAACAAACACCAACTAGGACTGTGTTTTCAAATGCCGTTCCAGTTCAAAACATGACACCTCCCGGCTTGGCACCAAACAACCTGTACCAGAACAATGCTCCTCTTACTTAAACATTTATTCAAAGTCACCACAAGGAGACATGTTCTCTTGGGATGTTCGTTCAACCACAGGGATTCCCTTATGTCCCTACAAATGCATATGTTATGCCATATCAACAACCCATTCCACCTCAACCCCCTCAGCAAGCCCCATCAATGGTCGAGGCCTACGTAGTAGGGACTTATTCAGAATATTTAAAAGAACCCCTAGACTTCACCATACGAAGTGTTATGCTTCCAAGACCTCTTCCCGATTTACCCAAATACAAAGGGGAAGGGTGATCCAAATGCACACATTAAGGCCTATGCCACAACCATATGGGAGTTACTCCCTTGGGATGGGGTTGTCACTAAAATATTCCCTAAGACCTTAGAAGGTATTGCCCTTGATTGGTATTACAGAATACCTGAAGCCTCGATACACTCATTTAAACAACTCGTGTCAGAATTCATCAAAGCTTTCGACATGAACAAATTGTTAAGAATGGGAATCAGGGAGTTCTTGCATATCAAACAAGAACATAATGAGTCCGCTGCTCATTTTATTCAAAGATGGCGTACGGTTCTCTACTCATCAGCAAGTGCTCCAAACATGGATCAAATGGAACTATGTGATTTATTCCTTAATTCTCTCAATAGAGAGATAAAGGAAGAAGTCCAGAAGTTCCCACTAAGAACTTACGATGAAGTACTCGAGAGTGCTCTCCGAATCGACCAAGCAGCAATAGATAGTGGTCGTAAGACATATGGGACAAATGGGAAATTAACCACTCCCAATCAAAACACCGCGGCCTATCCTAATGCCGGGAACGCTAATCAAGGACCTAAGATCCTTAACAAGAACTGTGGAGTTACAACAGATGGAGTAACTGACCAAGTTAAAAGGGAAAACATTGTAAACATTTTGCCACCTGTTAATAATCAACGAAATAACAATTTTACTCCAACAATCAATGTGGTGGATTTTAATCGTCCACCATGGCAGCAACAACAACGACGACGACAAATCCAAACACAAAGTCCAAATCAAAACTCAACTGGATATTAGAGTCAAAACCAAAGGCAATAGCCTCAAAATTTTAACTCTAACAACCAGCAACCTTATCATAATTTTGGGCCACAACAGGTTATAAATCAACAGCCTCAAAATTATAATCCCAATTTATATTGTGGCTTCCACAAGATTCAAGGCCACGATACTAGGACTTGTCGTGAATACAATAAATTCATGCAGCGTTTGCCAAAAGATCAAAAGCAACTCTTTATAGATATGTTTTTAGCAAATTCTGTAGTACCCATGCCAAACACTTATGCAGGGGCAGTTTCCCCTCAAAATGCACCCCTCAAGATCTTTAATGATCCACTCCCAAACCATTCTAACAATAACAGGCTAGATCCTAATGGAACAAACAAGGGTGTCATGACAGGAAACAATGATCATGAAGCTTCAACTTCATTAAATCCACCAGTCACACCCCAATTAGGAACTCGACCTCAAACTAAGATAGTTGGTTTAGTGGAGTTAGACACCGAGCTACCCATAGAAACCATAACAAGAACATGGGATTATTCATCCCAACCTACTCCAAGTTATCCATTAGAACCAGACAACAGTCAACAAATGTTGGTAAAACCCATAGGCGCCTATGATTTAATTAATGATTTAACTAAAACCTTCTCTCACATCTCCTTTTTGGATTTGTTAAAGAACTCTCCCACCCACAGGGCTGCTCTCTTAGAAGCATTAGGCCTTGGTCATTTAATCAACATCACTCCTCCCCTGGAAACACAAGTAAACCATGTGGACTTTGATGTTTATCCTCTGGGGCAGCCAGATAGGGATACGGAATTTATATTCAATATAAGCAAAATGCCAACAGACGCTGAAATTACACATGAAGAGGCGACCCAACTTTACATTTACAAGTTTGGGTCTACAATAATTATGTTAAACATGCAATGGTTGACGATGGGGTAGTAGTTAATATAGTCCCCTTCACTTTTCTTCAAAAGTTAGGATATGGAGAGACAAACTGTTCCACAACGTGAAATACGCTAAGAGGTTATGATAGCCTCAAAGCCACTTCAATTGGAACCATAGTTTTACCAGTCACTTTAGGACCCAAGACGGTCCTCACCAAGTTTTATATTATAGATCGGGAAACCAATTATAATATGATCCTTGGTCAGCCATGGATACACCACATGAAGGTGATCCCTTCCACGTTATTCCAAGAAATAAGATTTCTACACTTAGGGAAAATATTCGTGGCACAAGGTGACCCAAAACCCTTCGATATACACCTAGCTGATTTGAAGAAAAGACCGGCGTTCACTCCGAGTTTGAACTTCCAACAAATCAACTTGTCAAACCAATTAAATTCACAACCAAAAGAAAATTTGATACCCACCACAGAATTGGAAATTACAAATCCAGCCAAGGACATTCTAGTACTCAAAAGTGAGACCAATGTTATAAAAACGGTGTCACTAGGGACTACCACAAAAATTGTTGAGTTGTTGGAGAAAGACTTACCTATTCTCCTACCATTTGATTCCATGGGTATGGGACACACCCTAGGAATTTCTTCTCTTCCATCAGATGAAGTTTTTATGGTAGAGGTAACCGAAGCAAAAGAAACAGATACGACAAATATCCCAACATCCATTTTTTCAAACAAGTATTAGACTCTCCACTTTGATGGAGCTTGATGTCACTTTGGAGCTAGGGTGGGAGTGATCTTTACCTCACCTGAGGGAAATATCCTACCCTTCACCTTTAAATTAAACTTTGAATGTACAAACAATGGGGTTGAGTACGAAGCTCTCCTCCTTGGCCTCATCCTAGCTAAAAGAATGGGTGTTGACAACATTAGAGTACTAGGAGACTCACAATTGGTTGCAAACCAAGTCTCTGAGGTATATGAAACTAGAGCTGAGCACTTACAACTCTATAAAATGATAGTATTAGATCTAAGTAAGGGATTTAACTTCATATCAATTGAAGCAATCCCACGAGAACAGAACCTTCTCGCAGACTCGATAGCAACCTCAGCTTCCCGTTTCACCCCAAACAACGAGTTGGAGGATACAAATTTCACAGTATCACTTCGTACCAAACCATTAGTGCGTAAAATACCAACAAACTCACTCCTGACTCATGGAGAAGCTGAGGATGATTTTTCTATCGTAGATCACTTTGACGATGATAGAGTCACTCTCGAATATCTAAACGCCTATGCGGAGCTACACCTTGCTCACCATATAGTTGATCTCTCCTTAATACCACATTCCTCCTCCTACTTTGGAAATCCCCATGGTAGAGTCTCCTCCACAGAAGGATCTCGATATCTACGAGATAGAAAATGGAGAAAGCTTAGAACTACCTCCAGCCCCACCTAAATTTGAAGAAGGTAACGCTTCTTTGATAGAAGAAACCATTGACATAAACATTAGAATGGAGGAAGAACCAAGAATTTTGAAGTTGGGATCCTCGTGAACTACGGAGGAAATAGAAATACACACCCCATAGGTCCTCAAAGAATATCAAAAGGCTTTTGCATTTAATTATAAATAAATGAAAGGCATTGCACCACAAGTTGTGGTACATAATCTTGTAACTAAAATAGACGCAAAGCCAATTAAACAAAAGTCAAGGCCAATGAAGCCAAAACTGGCTCTCATGGTAAAAGAGGAAGTAATAAAACTTCTCCAAGTGGGATTCATCAAGCCCATTGACTATTCACAATGGGTATCTAATATTGTCCCTCTCCTAAAAAAGAATGGGAAGATAATCATTTGCATAGATTTTCAGGATATTAATAAAGCTTGTCCCAAGAATGACTTCCCATTACCATCCATTGACGTTATTGTTGATGCAACAGCTAGATTTGAACTGTTGTCCCTCATGGATGGGTTCTTAGGGTATAATCAGATTAAAATATCTAAACAGGATCAAGCCAAAACTACATTCATAACTCCCTGGGGAACATATTGCTACGCTATCATGCCATTTGGTCTTAAGAACACCGGCGCTACATATCAGCAGGTAATGACATATATATTCCACAATATTATCCATAAAATTGTGGAATCCTATGTGGATGACTTGTTGGCCAAGGCCAAGAAATGTTGTGATCATCCAGAAGTGCTCCGTATCATCCTCTCACAGTTAATTGAATATGGCGTCACATTAAACCCAGAGAAGTGCATGTTTGGTGTGATAGGAGGAAAAATTCTAGGCTACATCATATCTTCACGAGGGATTGATGTTGATCCAGCCAAAATATAGGTTGTTCTCAAAATGATCCCACCATCAGATGAGTATGGAATTAGGTCATTTCTTGGGAAACTCGGTGCAATCCACAGGTTCATCCCAGATTTAAGTTTTTCCATTCATCCAATCAACAATCTATTAAAGAAAGATTATAACATTGATTGGAATGAAGAATGCAACAAGGCCTTTGAAGTAGTTAAACGCTTCTTGTTGTCTCCACCCATGCTAATGCCTCCCAAACTAGACCACCCTTTGATCCTATACTCACGAGCCACTCATGTCTCGCTAGCCTGCACACTGGGTCAAGAAGACAATAATAAACAAGAACATGCAGTCTATTTCATTAGCCGAACATTGCTCGATTATGAAACATGGTATACACAGGTAGAGAGAGAATGCCTTGCCATAGTCTTTACAACAAAACATTTAAGACATTACATGTTAAACTAAGAAACAAGGGTCATTATAAAGATTAGATCATTTACGAACATTCCTCACAAGGGTCTTTATCTAAAAAGGATGGATGTTTCATAACATTAATGGGCGAATTCGAGTTGACATTCATAAACCAAAAATCTATTAAGGGACAAATCATTGTAGATTGGCTAGCTGACAATCCACTAGATGGAGTATGGTAAATCTAGACTTTCCTGATGAGTGTATTTACTTCATCGAAACCAGGGCCCCCCATCTCTACATGTCCCTGGTATACTGATATCATCAATTTTATCATGGACCACACATACCTGGAAGGTGCCACATCACAACAAAGAAGGTGGTTATGCATTATTACCACTAAATATGTTGTTTTAGAACAAGTACTCTATCGTAAAGCCTTCGATGGCATGCTTCTAAGATGCGTCAACATAGAAGAATCCAAGAAGATTCTTCATGAATCCCACAGTGGGATATGTGGAGGCCACTTCAGTGGTCATGCCACCACTCGCAAAATACATCGGATGGGCTATTTTTGGCCCACTCTCGAGCATGACATAGTGGAATTTGTACGTAAGTGCCACAAATGCCAAGAATTCTCTCACGAGATTCACATGCCAGCACAATCCCTGCAACCAATAGCGACTCTGTGGCCCTTCTCCACGTGGGGTCTGGACTTGATAGGGAATTTCTCTCCTTCATCAACCGATGGCCATAATTTTATAATTACAGCCATGGAATATTTTACCAAATGGGTGGAGGCCATGCCTCTCACCACCGTACCAGGTTTGGTAATTGCCAAATTCATTCTGAACCAAATTATCTGCAGGTATGGTGTCCCACAAGTCATTATCTCAGATAATGGCACGTCCTTTAAAAATGATGAAGTCCATGAGTTATGTAGCAAATTCAAGATAAACCATCACACGGCCTCTCTTTACTACCCTCAAGCCAATGGACAGGCTGAAGTGACAAACAAAACATTAAAAGCTATTCTCCTCAAAATGGTCAAGGAGAACAAGCGAGATTGGCATCTAAAACTATATCCTGGCCTTTTGGGCCCATCGAACCTCAATAAGAACACCAACAGGAGCAACTCCTTTCTCGCTGGTATTCGGGGCAGAAGCAGTTCTCCCACTTGAGGTTGAAATACCCAGTCTCCGCATCTCATTACAAGGGATTCTGGATGAAGAAGCTTATAGGGAGGCATGCCTCTCTCAACTAGAAAGCCTTGACAAGGCCAGGTTAAATGCCAAACAGTGGCACAGAGCCTATGCTGACCGGATGTGCCAGAAGTACAACAAAAGGTCTATGAGTGAGAAATATATGAAGGAGATCTAGTTCTAAGACTAGACAGCCGGATCGATAAGAAAACTGGTGAAGGAAGGAAGTTCCGGCCCAAATGGTTGGGCCCATACCGAGTCATGAAAGACTATGGAAATGGTGCGTATCTCTTATGCACACTAGAAGGTGAGGAATTTGGTGAAACTGTCAATTCCTTGCATCTTAAACGGTTTTACGCATAAAACATCAAAATCACCACTTATACATTATAGCTACCTACATTGCATTAGTCATTTAGATGTTTCATTTTGTTCACTCATTTCATAAAAATAGTAGTCCAGGAACTTACTCTTAAGACAATCTGTTACAAATTTCTGAAAATATTGGCAAAAACATTCAAATCACATCTCTTCAAACATCATCAACTATTTTCAAATCTTCTCATCAAATTTGATAGACAAACATTGATGGAAACCATACCAAGGCCTGCATACTTGGCTTTGCTCTTTCTTTCTACTAGGTAAAGTTGTCCTTACCTATGGTCTATTCTAGAAGCTTCTTGGTGTCACATCTATCCCTCTTAAATCTCTTTGGAATGAAAGGATATCCCAAAGTCATAGATCAGAAATGTCAAAATCAAATGAAATCAAAAGCACCAAGCAAACAAAATATTTTATTTTACACACTTATTTGCCCCATCAACCTTCGGTGATAAGCCCACATCTCTTACTGGTGGTGTGAGGTTGGGAAAGGAAAGAAGTACCCTTACTTGCCTATATCTTGTCTCTGGTGACAAACCCATGCTGCTTACTAGTGGCGTGAGGCAGGGTGTGGGGGGTCCATTCACACAAATGAAAAAATCTTGGTATGCTAGAAATATGAGTCAAATTATATTAAGAGGAAGCAAATATCCAAATGTCCAAATTCCAAAGAGATCAAATCCTCAAAACCAAATTTTGTCAACCAGGTTGCCATTTATAGAATCTAAGTCTAGATAAACTGAAAAGTAAATGACCTTCAAAGCTTGGTGGTGGTTCTGGGTAAGGTAATCTTGTGATTTGGACAGTCGATGGCAAAAACAAAGTAATAATACTCACTGTATATTATATTTTCTGTCCCCAATATCTTGTGCAATACATTAGGCTAATATATAGCCAATATAATAGACAAACTCTTCCTATAAAATAGGAACCCATACAAACAAATTACCCGTTTATAAATTTATGGGTACAACAAAACTAATATGAATAATATATTGTTGAAACAATATATTCTTTCAAACCTAATATTTATAATGTAAACATTAATAATTAATTTCCTAACATTCCCCCCCTTAATGTTTACATGGTACAACATATCTCGTTCACTGATTGTAGCCTGCCACCTCTGTGTGCTCATGATCAACTCCGCAAATGTGCAGCATTGGGCTTGCACAAAACTCGAACATGTGCCAACGCACATTTCTTCCACTGATGGTTTTCTCCGGCTTCTACCAACAACCTTACCAATTGGTTTTGCAGGTGTACCAATAACCTTTCACACTTGGTTTTGCAGGATTACCAAAAACCTTACACAATTGGTTTTTACAGGTTTACCAAAAACCTTACACAATTGGTTTTTACAGGTTTACCAAAAACCTTACACAATTGGTTTTTACAGGTTTTTACATCATGATTGCTACAATACTTTTGATCAATATTATACAATGTCACTACAAAAGGGAATCATGTAGGAAATACTGCTTCCAAAACTGAACAATAAAACATAATGGAAATGGAACAATGAGACCATGTTCCCCCCCTCATTGTGAACATTTCACTTATTCAATCC
Organism: Taxus chinensis; assembly: GCA_019776745.2. Taxonomy (NCBI): domain Eukaryota; kingdom Viridiplantae; phylum Streptophyta; class Pinopsida; order Cupressales; family Taxaceae; genus Taxus; species Taxus chinensis. The sequence goes on from CM034157.1 coordinate 350,397,371, forward strand.
AAAACAGGAACTCTGAAATCATACTGCACACAACAAACTGCAATTCAGAAATGAAAGAAAACTCACACACACACTGTCACCACAACTTCATGCGGCCCCATCGTTGGCGACTGACGAGAGGTCGCTGAATGACCTCCATCCTCCTGTGCCTCCGTCCTCCAGTCAAAAATCATCTAGAAGAGAAAATCTTCATCACTTTGATGTGCGGTATTTTCTTCCTCTTCATTTTCTCTTTCTTCATCAACAATCATGGCATTATCTTGTAGTTTCCCATCAAGTAAGTCTTGTGCTCTTTTTCTGCAATTGTTAGATATATGACCAGGTTGTTTACAATAGTAGCATGTAAATTGTTTCTTCGGTCCTTTAGAGGTTGAACCGTATTTGGGCATTTTCTTACCAAATGCTTTCTTGTTTCTGCCAAACATTGCAGTCTCCTCTGGTTCAACAACCATAATTCTTTTTTCTTCATCTAACAAAGAAGAAATAAGTTCTTCTAGACTTGGATTTATTTTGCTTAATGTAAAGACCATATTAGAATAACATGAAGGCATGCTATTAAGTAATACTGCTTTAGCATCATCATCAGGTACATCTACTTTTATGCCAGCAAGTTGATTACAGATAGATCGAAACTTACTGATATGCTCCACCATGCTCTCACCTTCTTCCATCTTGAGGCCGAACAATCTTTGCTTTAAGGATATCGCTGCGCTTCCCATTTGTGATCCAAACAACTTGTTCAATGTCACCCAGATTGTATGAGAGGACTTTTTTAAGTCTATATGATGTAGATAAGCATCTGATAGACCCAATCCGATAATTGCTGTAGCCTTTCGATCTCTGCTGTCCCATTTTATTGCTTCATCTGCATTTGTCGGTTTTTTTTCTTTTCCATCAACAATATCCCATAAGTCTTTGTTGATTAGGAATAATTGAGTCCGCACTTGCCAGGTATGAAAATCTTTGCCTTCAAATTTTTCAATGTGACTCAACTTATTCATTATGAATTTTCACACAATATGGACGTCGGATTCTACCGAGAATGCGTCTGTGCAATAACATGTAAAAAGTAATTAAAGAGACTTAACAATTTTTCACAAACTACAACAAGCTGGTTAAGAGTAACTAAGAGCCATAATTTCCCTGACCTCTATAACATGTGTATGCTTTGCTAAGAAATGCAAATACCTTGGAAAAATACTTGCCTTTATTTGTATGCCTGATCTATAGCTGGATTTTGACTCAATGTGTATAAAAAAAATTCCAACGTAGATCTCTGCACCTGCAGCTTGTGTGGACCGGAGATCATTGACTAATTAAAAAATGGATCTATGCACCAAACAGCCAGACCGTTCTGTGGAGGAGATGTGTCGAAGCACCATGCAAGGCTAGATAATAATAATTTTCTTATTGATGAGGACAAATTAACATTCACGGCTCAGTAGATATTGCTGCAACTGCCATGCATGGTCATGCCAAATACTGGATCTACAAAACTCAGAGCTTGATACTAAGAACAATGGGAAAACTTGTGCGTCCACCATAACATGAGTTTATATCAGAATCTTCTTGTGGTAGAACAAACACATACGGAATCCACAACTACAGGGAACAAAATTGAAGTCCGTGACATCCAAATCCTTCATAGCAAATTGGGCAAGACTTGCGGCACTGGAACTGATGGAGCAGAGGTGTTGTGATGGTTATTATTCCATGCCGATCTGTAAATGTCTGCAGTAGTTCGCTAACACTTAATTTGTAGAATAGCCGCAAAAATCAGAGGCCGAATTTGATCAAAAACCTCTAAGCCTCGTTCCCTCCGATGGAATTTGTGACTCATTCCATCGATTCCTCTCTGCGGATAATCCAAGCTATGCAATAAAAAACCAATGCATCATGCATGCGTTGAATAAGCACATTCCTGAAAGGATTTCTAAACTGAGAGTTTGGCAGATTCAGAAAATGATAGAGATGCGACCCATTTATGCCGTGTTGTTTCAAAATCTGATCCGTATCAGAATGTTACACAAAGAACTGAAATTATTAAAAAAACTAAGAAACACTTGTATGCCACTAATAGCTAGATACTCAAATCAAATCAATATGACTCCATAGCCTTCTTGAAAAACCTGCTCTGATACCAAATCTTGTGATTTGGACAGTCGATGGCAAAAACAAAGTAATAATACTCACTGTATATTATATTTTCTGTCCCCAATATCTTGTGCAATACATTAGGCTAATATATAGCCAATATAATAGAAAACCTACTTCCTATAAAATAGGAACCCATACAAACAAATAACCCGTTTATAGATTTACGGGTACAACAAAATCCATGAATAATATATTGTTGAAACAATATATTCTTTCAAACCTAATATTTATAATGTAAACATTAATATTTATTTACATTTGTGAAAACATGAAAAATAAATATTCTAAAAACATCTATGTACACACCTAATGTGAAAACAAGTTCACAAAATTCCAAGATAGTCTCCAAGAGTTCATATGTGTACTGATCTATACGTAAAAATTAACCATATATATATATATATACATAATCAGGTGACCATATATATAAGTGTTTTGTGTACAATGCCATCATGCACTAGGCATGGTCAAAATTCTCAATGAGCTCTAGAAGGTACAAAACAATCCTTTCATATAAATATCTAACAAAAATGCTACAAAAATATGATCTCTCAATCCCTATGGATCCCTCAAAGGTGCATGACCACGTCTAGGACTCCGGCTATGCCAGTGCTCCAAATGCACTGAGGGCTCGCGGTCACAAGTAGCTTACAACTGTCTCACTACGAGAATGACTCCTCCTCATCAATGCACTCAAAAACTTGTCCTTTATCCAGCTACCTCTGTGTATGAGAGAAGTCATGATCTTCACCACATGCTAGATAGAAGCAAAAACATCAGTATGCCTACCGGCTATTGATGGGCTCCCCCTGTCCATGGAAAGCTTAGCACTATGAGTCTTCTGGTGAGGGGAGAAGTCCTAGGGGTATCAGTGCATACTTTTGAATCAAGTCTTGCCACTCATTAACAATCACTGCAAGCTAAAGGAGAAAACAAGTTAAAAAGTGATCAAAGATAAAACTAAGAGTAAATGCAAAACAAAAATAAATTAATAACTAAGTGCAAGTCTAACTAAAACAAATGTCAAGAGAAGAGTAACAACTCACTCAGGATCTCCAGGCCTCCAAGAAGGATCTTAGGATCCACACCTGCCATCAATACCACATTGACTTGGTGTCCCTCTCCCACATAGTGTGGGGCAATGTAACTGGCCTACAATAGACTCACCATCTCCACCTAAGTCCTAAGAGAGCCAATTAACTCCTCTGAAACCAAAGTCACCCTCTCTGCGCTCCACTCTACCCTCTCGGCTCGTAGGATCTCCTGCTAGAAAATCATGCCACTCGGGATCACTATCATCTCCCCCACTCCTGTCTCACTAATCTCCATCTCCTGAGGCTTGTCTCCTCCTTTGTCTCTCCCATAGTGAACTCCTCAAACTCAGAGTCCACGTCAATGGGCTCATCACTGTTATGGGTGGGACCGGTGGCAATCCAAAAGTAAGGGTGCCTGAGGAGCACCTCTCCCTCGAGCACGTACCACCCTCCTGGCCACAATAGGAACACCAGGAGTAACAATAGTCCAACCTTGGCCTCTAGGACTCTCCTTGAGCCTCACATGATAGATCTATACACTGGCAACCCGCCAGAGGAATCATGTCACTGTTAGGGGATGCCGAATTGTCTTGCGGTACTCTATCAAAGGGGTGGATCTCTAGCTTCCCCACCCTGTCTATCAACTGGCTGGTAGTCTGATAAGTAATCAATGTAACGGTCTCCTCTCCCCATACCCCTGCCATGCACCAGTTGATAAGGAGTAGGCCTCCATTGTCTGCAGTGGTTAGAGAGGCCACTGGCTGGTAGGGTTCTCTAAGAACTATCATTGAGAGACTTATCCACCTCGCTGGCCCTGATAGCCCCGGAGATCCTCTACCTCTACACCTCTCCCATATGGGGTGATATGTTCATACACCTAACTCATGACAAGAGTCAGGTGGCTCAGTGACTTTCCCTATAATGGACTACCCTGTATAATCATGGTAGGTAGTCCCGAGGATATCTTCTCCCAAGAGTAGACACGTCCATGGCCCTCAATCTATGCAATAATTAGGCCCAACAATATAAGAGGGTGTCCCCTCCCTTATGTCCCCAATCATTCTGGATGCAATGGATCCCATGATGGCCTTGCGAAGCACGGGAATGTCTGACTCAATGATAGAGTGGATCCTCACTCCCTTCTTCGATCCCATCGATACAACTACATCTCCCATATAAGTGGCCCACTGAACCACCTGATGATCTAGATACTGCAATGTCTTAAGAGATAGCTGCACTGCCCAAGGATCAGAACCCCCAGTATACGGTAAACATCCTCCAAGGTGATGGACCACTCACCCCTAACAGAATTAAGTTATTCCTAGCAATCGTAAGGTGTTTTGATCCTGCATCCCAATAAGAAAATAAGTCACATATATGTGACTGGTAGGTGCAACGTGAGGGACCTGCGCAATTCCTCCAAATGCTAGTCCCTCTAAAGAGTATCCCTCACTCTACCTGGGAAAGTGCCTTTAACACTGCTAGGAGCCAATCACAATCCCTCTCCCATGCTCCATCTAATATACTCCTCCTTCTTATGCATACACCCAAAAACACAAAATATCTAAGGAGTAAGTTAGTACTAAAATCCAAGTTGAAAAAACTATTAAAAACACGTAAAAATACCATGAACATCCAAAAAGCTAAGTTGACTGATAATTGTTTTGGTACCTTATTGTAAATTACCCTCATTGGTAATCACATGGACCGCCGCCCTGTGCTTCTAAGGTGGCGAGTCGCGTAACCGCCACCCTGCACATTTTTTGGTGGTCCTGTGACCGCAAACTACAAATGGGTCGTATACCATACTTGCAAAAATTTTAAAAAAAACAAATGATTACACCATTTCAAGCTAAAATAAAAGCCTACCCTATGGACGCCCCCCCTAGAGACACGTTTAAAACTAATATTTTCAAAAATGACCCCCCCTTGAGAGAAACTATTTCATCATTTCCACATTTTAGGTTAAAAATAATAAATCGAGAAGAACTAACCTTAGACTTTGGGTCGATGTTCACTCTCAGACGGCATGATCGCTATCTCACCAAAAAATTTTGACTATACTCTCATCGAAAACCTATCACCATGGGTCCCAGAGCTCAAAATACTTATCAAATCAATCCGCACAAATGAATAGGGAAAATGACTTCGTTTGATATATAAATAAGCCCTCTTAATTTGATTTTGAATGTCTTTTCACAGGGTCGGATTTTTCGACGGAGGTAAGTTCTTAACCTTTACGTAGATGGTAAGTCCTCTTTTCTTATCAATTCAGCCTTATCTTCTCAATTTATTTTATCTATCTGCACTTGAGTCCCCTTGTTTTCATTTCTACAGGTAGTGGGATTTGGATGGCAACATTTCTGGGACACATGGGCTTGTCAGGTATAACTCCTAACTCCCCATTTCGGGACCACCATACTCAGATCCACCATTTTATGCCTCTTCATGGCTAAAACACTTCTGAGTAAGAGGGGGCAATATGTACGTACCCAAAATTGTAGGGTACTGCACCGCTGGAATGATATTACACATGCCCTAATGATGATACAGGTCTCCTTGCAAGGTGTTCAGAATCCAGAAAGGCTCACCAAGTATATGTTAACATCCCGCATGCCCCACTCAAGCCCCTTGTGCTTTGTTTTTCCCTTTTCCCCCTTTTTCTTGCATTTTTGTCTTCAGTGATGAAACCACCACCCTGCCTGGGCGGCGGTCCGTGACCGCCTCCCAGGACAGGGTGGTGGTCCCGTAACCACCGCCCTGCACAGGGTGGCAGTTTTCCTTTGCACATTTTCTAGATCTTTCGTGACGATCACATCAAACGTAAATCTTTACGTTTCACAGCTTTTCTTCAACCACTTTGGCTTGCATTAATGTTTTTGGTTCCCTAGGAATAGTGTTTTTCCTTTGTTTATAGTAAAAGAGTTCAAATGGGAGTTACCCTTTGGTAAATGCATTGCTATAAATAGCCAGCTTGTTTTCAAGAAAATGGCCCCTCATCCTCTCAATTCTCTTATTCAGTTTTTCAAATTCTTGCTTAGATTCATTTTCATGTTCATTTCATGTTTTGCTTCCATTAGTTTTCCTTTTGGAGGTCATATATCTTCTTGTTTCAAGTCTTGTTTCATTGTACTTCATACAATCAGTTTAAAGCATAGAATAGCTTCATTTCTAGACTAGAATCCATTAAAGTTGCATAGGTTTTGTTTTTTCACAAGGATAGTTTTCTGAAACTCTCAGGTACACTTGTGTTGTATTCCACAATAAATCCCGCTAGGAATTGCATAGTCAAGCTCTGTTCACTTGCGCTATCCCTCTCCTACTCGCATTGTATTCAGTCTATATCCAAAGCTGCCATTGTTCGAATCTTATCTTCTATTGATACTATCATATACACACTTTCTAGATTCACGAGGACATGAAGGAACGAGGAGATCACACTGAGGGGACAAAATCACACACAACTAGATTTACCACTGTTCTGTAAATTCCAGGTTTGAGCTATCAAAGTTCTAGTTACAACATATCAAATAGAGTAGTGAATCATTTCATTTTAGTTAAAAATTTTCTCTCGATATCACCAAGGAAGCTGTGGGGATTGATATTTTCTAAGAAAATGTGACTCATTCCTCACTTCTGAGGTAGGATTGAGAGTCTTTCAAATTTAAAATAATTAGTTATGCTTAGATATTTAGGATAAAATCACAACTGCACAGGCAAATAGCCATACATTCAGGCTACTTTGTTTGTTTTAATTTTGTTATTAGATTAGTTGTCCATTTTATAAATATATTAGAGTAGTTTCTCCTTCAATTTCATTGAAATACATTCATCGAAAAATACAAAAATAATAAGAATTCTTATAGTGTAAATACTTCTTTCATTATTAGTTTATTAATTTTAGTTAAAGGTTGAATCATTTTGTATGACAATCACAGGACCTAGAGAGCCTAGAGAATATATATTTGAACCAATAGTGCCTCAACCAAATCTACCCATGACATTAGCTGATATAGATCAGGACCTTAGGATACAGGTCTTTCGAGCAACAACAAACTTACAAGCAATTATGAGCAACTAAGAGGATTAAACATCGAAGATGAAAAAGCTTACACATTTTCTGGTCAAATCATCCAAATTATAGATTGCCTTGATAAAACATCTGAATGACTGTGCAAGGATTCAAAGGTGAAGAGCAAACATTTGGTTGATCCTTTGGTTCCACAGCCTAACGCAGGAGACCTCCTCATTGATATAGACACTAGCTTACATATCCAAGTTGCCAGAACACCTGTTAGGTACTCTGAGAAAATCATACAACTTCTAGTTCTAAACATAGAGGCTGAAAAAGGCATATGATTACTAGATAGTTGGGAGAAGGGATTGATTCTTCACATGACCATAATAGGTCCACAACAACCACGAACTCATGGTTGTGATCCCCAAGTCCCATAACCCAACGGGCCTACAAATCATTTAAGTATTGACACCAGCTTGTGAACATGTACTGGTGTTTAGATCCTCACCACTCCCACCAGATATTATCAGCACAATTTCTCCATATTAAACATAGAAGCCAATCAATCTAATATTTTCTGGCTAGACCAGAAAATCACCCATAGTTAACTACCAAAAATCCACTAATTCAACCATCACCATCGTTTTATGACCTTGTCTGGAGATATATACGAAGCTCCCACAGGTCACTTCCCACGTATCCAACAACAAGAAACAGGATCTTGGCAGAGCTTGGATATTGATTGGAGCCTCCTCAAGTACGAGGCAGTTCTTGTATCCTCACCGAACGATCACTTTTCACCAATTAGGTTACAAATAGGGCCTTCTTTGCCTTAGATTTGCAGAGACCCATTATTGTGTATGTTGAATCATAAGATTACCTCAACATAATGCGGATGGCATCTGTATCCTATTTTTATTCAACATTTCCCCCACCGGTTGTCTATGGCACAACCTGACCTGGGAGGTCACAGTGCGAGGAAGAGTTACTTGTAGATTCGTCATGCTCACATTAGGTCACTTAAGAAAACAAATTCCATCGTACAGTTACTAAAACACTAGTAAATGTTTGAAAGTACACATGAATTGGTAGTTTTTCACAGTTAACTAACATAGGTCAAATGCAAGGGGAATTATAATGAACCTCAATGATATGCCCCCCCTTTTGGTGAAATGGGAAGTGCCCATTCCATTCTGATAATAAATGACAGGCTAAGCTGAAAGTAAGTCATGGAGATAGATCTCTAAAATCACTAAAATTTGTATAAGTTGAATTGAAGAATTCCTTCAAAGAGACCATGAATGCAGTGTCTTTTAGTGTCCATTCTATGGTCAGAATGGAATTCTTAAAAAGAATGCCATAAATGGGGTGTAAATCATGGAGTAGATCAATTCAAGATATCTACAAGAAAGAATGTAGTTGTATTAGTGAGTGGTAATAAGCACGAAATAATGACTATAGTAAATAGGTGATGTTTTAGTAACTTAAATGGGCATAGTGAAGTGAAAAAGTGTATTTTAGTCACAAGCATTTGTTTTGATATGGGCATGTTTTTAGACGTGTGCACAAGTAACTAATTTTATGTCCACAAGATGATCATTAGCAGTTCTCACTATTCTGTCATGTTTCAAGAGGGCAAGGTTATCTAGTCTAGCGTCACATGAGGTAACCGCAGAGTTGGAAGTGCATTGTTTTAACAAAATGTATGGTAATAGTAAATTTTTGGTACAATTTATACATGCATTTTTAAGTTTCTCAGCCCTATTTGAAACCTAGACAATACTTCGGTGATAGGGCACAGTGACCCCTTGGATTTAAGAAGCGCCCAAAATTAGTTTCAATATGGTTTATTTACTGTTGTAGGTGTCTATAGATCATGCATTTAGGTGCCCTTGATGTCGAAATTGTGTGAGTGGCATGTGTAATGGTAAAAACATGTTTTAGTATGATAAACATACATTTGATCTTGTAATGTGTATTTATTGTTGGTTTTGTTGTCATTTTGTGGTTTGTCAGAGGGAATCCAAATTCCACGATGGGCGTCATAAGAGTCAAATTGTTGGATTGGAGCTAATAGGTTGGTTTGATGATTTTGATGTGCATAAAAGAATGTTTTTACTTTACATATAGCATGGATGGGGGACGTACCTTATAATATGCCCATGTTGATGCATTGTTCAAAGGTTAATGAAGTGTATGAGTTTTCATTGTACTATTTCAAAATGGGTTAAATGTTTCAAAAGGGAGATGATGATGTTACACTGTGAAGCATGTATATCAAATATAATTTTCATGGTTAGGGAGAGAATATGGTTTATGGCTATAGGATGTAGAGTGACATTATGTGAGCCATGGTGACAATATTTTGTACTTATGAGTACTTTAGGACCCATATCAGAATTAGGATGCATGATTACGGTATCTGGGTTTTTGTGGAATTAAATGAGCAGTTTTGATTACTTCATGTATATTTGTAGAGGGAGGAGGTGTAGGCATATTGTATAAGATGCATGACATATACTAGTGGATAGAGGAGGAGGGTACTAGATACATGTGGGCACGGTGTGTGTTGGCACACATATACAGAGACATGTACCGATTTATACATGAATAGCCCTGTGGAGGGATAGGAGCTGACACACTATTGCATGTATGGGCATATGAGCATGTAGTCATGTTGAGAGCAATTGGAGGTCCACGAGGAGAGTAGGCTACTCTAGAGATATATGTGTGGACATGCGAATGGCCTTTTATGGTAGGAAGTTGGACACAAATGTTCCAATGTTATAAAGAACTAATAGAACATATTAGGGCCCAAGGTGTCATATGGATCATGCCATAACTTGACTATGGAGGATGGCCTAAGGATTTGGTAAAGTTACAGTGTATTCAGAGGACGATGTGTCTTGAGGATCAATTTCTAGGTGTGACCGAGATTTTTTAGGCAGAGAGAGTATCACATCAGTTTGGCATGGCTAAGGATGTGCCCCTAGAACCATATATATGGTTGAGAGATATCATAGCACCTAGGAGGGTTAGAGCTAGGCCAAGGTCCACAGCAGAGCAGCTAGTACCCCAGCTGGGAGCGGATGAGGTAGACATGGTGATAAAGCTTTTAGACTTAGACGATGCAGGTGGCACCGAGGAGTATCATGCATGGTAGGAAGCTCATCGTTGGGTATTGTTATTCCCCTTGTTTGCAGGTCCAGCGGGGTTACTGCATGGAGTAAGAGGAGAGGGGGAATTTCATGCCCCTAACAATGTATCGACAACTATAACTAAACATAAATATCTATATATAGCTATGTTTTGTATTTTGTTATATGCCTATATTGTTAAATATGGTTTTCTAACATGTTGTGTAATTTATTTTCATAGGTGATGTGTATTTTTTGTTGATTGTTGTGTTGAGTTATGGAGCTAAATTGATTCACAAATAGCATGATTTACAAACTTGTAGGTTTATACAGTAACCGGTGTCAGTTGGGTAACTTGCATTGGTCACCTGAGAGGAACCAGCATCAGTCAGGGAACTGACATCGGTTAGGGAATCGGAAATAATCACCTGTGCATTTATGTTTTTATTTTAGATGCATGATTAGATCCAACCTTTGATTTAAAGGTGATCTAAGGGTTGTAAATGCATAACTAAGATGCCCTAAGTTTGTATATGCTTATATAAGCTAGAAAACTAGGGTTAGAAGGTTAGAATTTCATGTAATTGATTATTATTGCATGTGGAATTCTTGGTTGAGAGGATGAAGAAGAAGAAGAAGAGAAATAAAAGGGTTACATGAAGACAGAGCTTCCATGGAGAGAAGCTGGACAGAAGGAAATTGTAGGTACATCTGAATGGTGAGAAGAGGGTAATGTCTTCTACTGTATTTCCTTTGTATTGTTTTGTCTCAATGTAATGGCTTGCATAGTATGCAAAGCACATAGGGTTTCTTCTTGTAGATCCACATGTTGTTGTGAGATCTTGTATTGTAGATCCATGAGATCATGTTGTATTGATTTGGTCCATAGAGATCTAGTATTGTAGCTCATTGGATAGCTTGTGGGTACGTGATAGTATCTAGATATTGTAGAGGAGGTTGTCTTCTTGTTTGCATAGGTTGATGCAGTGATGGAGGAGAGACTTACTTCTTGGTGCACAATTATGGTTGCACATTGGTAGACCCATTTGAGAGGTCTTGTTTGTAGATTCACATGAGAGATTGGTTACAGTTCAGAGATGCAGTAGTTCCTGGTTATGTGAGATCTGGTGGTGGTTTAGAGGCATGGTTGTAGTGCACTCATGTAGATCTATTTAGAGATCTGGAGGAGGAGATACTCTTGGAGAGATGTATTGTACTCTTGTGGGAAGAGTTGATTTGTACTCTTGTTTATTATATATATTGAGATCTCTATCTTTGGTGGACGTAGCCCACATTGGGTGAACCATGGTACATGTTGTGTTATGTGTGTGTACTTTGTTTTGATTTGGATTTTCTAGTATATACTTCCACTGCTGTAGATTTTGGGGAATTGTCTAGTTCTGTATTTGCATGATTTGGTTTGTTATTGAATCATAACACTATTCTACAGTCAAGTATTCCCAACAACTGGTATCAGAGATTTGACTTTAGTTTTCAGAGCAAGGGTTTTCTTCATGGTTTTGTTAGTGGTATTACTGACAGTTGTATGAGAGCAGGGTTTTGTTTTTCCTGATGTGTAAATCACAGGGAGAGATTTAATCTCAAGTGGGAGCTGGAAATGAAAGGTTGCTGGAAAATGACAGTGACCAATGTTGGTATGCTATACTGATGTCTGGTACTATTCCTTAGCCAGTATTGGTAGGGTGACCATAGTCGGTTAGTAAGAAACTAGTGCCGATGACCTGTTTAAACAAAAAATCATAGATCTGAAGAAATTTGAGAAGAAGTAGTGGATGTGTCTTGATTGCTGAGGTGTCCCTAGTTCTTCGAGGCATAGGCATGTTGGTTAGATTGCAGATCCATATTATAGAGGTATGGTTTTGTTATCTTGGTATTGTAGTGCTTGTATGTTTTGGTTACACATGCATGTTTGGGATTGCAGATCTGAGTAAGAGATAGAGGATCAGTTATGCATCCTTGGTGCAGTTAGATGCATGGCTTCATTAGAGAGGTAGAATATAATAGCATAGAATGAAGATGGGGCTTCCATTAGAGAGGCAAGTACTTCGGTTGAATATGTGGTTGAGTGTCTTGGTGCTGGTAAGGTGATGTATTTCATCTTGGTGTAGTTTTATTGCATGTATTATTGTTGTAAAGTTTTTGTGCAAGATTTGGGTGCTTCTTGAAATGACTGGCTCAGCACAACTATCAAATTTGGTCAGAGTAGGCACCTATTTTGGTGTAATATGCCAATTTGTGGCATTGTGGTAGTTTCTAGTAGCACCAATGTTTTTCAGTGAACCGACATCGGTCAAAGAGGGAACTGGTACCGGTCAACAGAATGAGGTCAGTCTCTGTGACAGTAAGTTTGTACTGGTTTTTTGCAGCAAAAGAGGGCATGAAAGGTTTAGTGTCCAGTTTGGAGGATCAGGTTTCTTGCATAGAGTGTACAGGTAGAAATGGAGTAGATCACTTCAATGTTTGAATCAGAAAGAGGATGGAGTTGGCTCAGTGAGTCCAGTGAGACTTGGGTCAAATTCAGGTATCTCTATATGGTTCATGTATTATTTATTTCATTTGAAGCAACTGGTATTATGTTTGGATTGTGTGCAAGTAAAAAATGCACCATGGATATTTGGTGAGTTTGAATTTTATTTCCAGGATGTGTTGGAATCTTGAGGACAAGGGTATCTAGTCTAAGGATGAGATCCTCAATGAAAAGTCATGTTTAGACACAAGTTGCAGGTAATGGGAGATGTTGAGTACACATGGATGAAAAGAAGGTGGTTCAAGCCTACTTCACAAGAATCCCAAACTTCTGTGATGTAGAAGTATTCTTTGATAAGAAGGGAATCAATTTTATATTTTCTTTCATCTATTTTATTTCTCATTGATATATATATTGGAGCTTTTTGAGCTTGGTGATTAGAGGAAGTGCAGGGAGTTCATGTTGAGTGGGAGTAAGCCATGGTTGTTGGCATTGCAGGTTGGACACATATGCATGTGTGAAGTGAGAGGAGAATGCTACTATTCAGAGTGGCATGAGGCACAAGTTGTTTTGGAGGAAAGTCATGGTTTTACAGGTATTTTGTGTTTAGTGCATGGTGATGTCACTTCTAGTTTTATTTTGTAGTGTCTGGATATCCTTATGGGATGGCAGTTGATGGTTATTCAGCCTGGGTTAAGAAGAGAGAGAAATGTTTTTAGAGTTTGAAGGGTGAAAGAAGGAAAATATATTTGTTACAATCACCAATTACAGGTGGTGACAGGTTATAGGTGTGTATTTATTTATAATTTATTGATGTTTCCCTTGTTTTGATTTCATCTTGGATGGTTGTGCAGTATGTTGAGGACATTTTTTGGTATTTTCACTAGTTACTAGTAGCATGGTTAGCATGGTTGTTTGTTGTTGCTAACATTGATTAGCACTAGATTCATTTTTGGCCTTGGAGTTAGTCGATAAGAGACTTGGAGCTTCTAGAGAGCTTGATTATATAGATGGATGTACATGGTGAGTTTGTACATGAGGATGGATTTTTTTTATGAGTCTATGATGATGCAGATGTTTGTTTTACACATGGATGCCTATGAGCATGGTTTAGATGCCCATGAGCATGAGTAGGGGATGTTTTATTTCCTCTTATTACTATGTTACTCCATGATAGATATGTTTTCTACAGATGGTTATCTTGGACATGTAAGTTGTTTATACAGGGTTGGATTTATAGAATGTAGTGTTTGGATTCTTTGAGTTATGTATGTGTTGTGGATTGATACCCACTAGTTGCATGTAGAACTCATTTGGGTTGTCTTTACCCAAGATCTTGTTTTTTTTGCTTACGCATATTCCAGTTTGACTTATCTTTGGTCAGTTGCATTGGTGGTTGCATGGAGACATGGATAGATGGTTGGAAAACATGGTTGGTTTTATAGGTATGGCTATGGTTGCAATTGAAGCTCAGTATTTCAGTTTGAGTGGGAGCTCTTGCAGGTGTGTTAGTCATGGTGGCTTGGTTGCATGAGAGGATTGGTGTTACAATTCAGTGGGAGCTTGATGTATGGATAGCTCGTGTATCATGGATCAGTAGTAGCTTCGTGCAGGTATATGGTAAGTCATGGTTTGTTATCTTCTTGGTTTTAGAAGATGGTTTAATCTTCCTATTTTTTGAGAGAATTATTGAAGTAAAGAATAGTTGGTCTTCAAGGTATGTAGAGATGGTAATGTGTAGGTATATGTTCAGACAATTTATCTCCAAGTGGGAGATTGTTGAGTTGTGGAGCTAAATTTCTTCACAAATAACTGTTTTACAAACTTGCAGGTTTACACAGTAAACATCAGTTGATGGAACTGGTCATTGGTTTCACCTGGGAGGAACTGACATCAGGTCACCTCAGTAACCGACATCACGTTAGCTGTGCGTTTATGTTTTTATTTTAGATATGGGATTAGATATTAACCTTTGATTTAAAGGTGATCTAAAGGTTGTAAATGCATAGCTAAGATTCCCTAAGTTTGTATATGCTTATATAAGCTAGAAAACTAGGGTTAGAAGGTTAGAATTGCATGTAATTATTATTATTGATGGAATCCTTGGTTGAGAGGATGAAGAAGAAGAAAGAAAGAAAAAAGGTTACATGAAGACAAAGCTTCCATGGAGAGAAGCTGGACAGAAGGAAATAGCAGGTACATCTGAATGGTGAGAAGAGGGTAATGTCTTCTACTGTATTTCCTTTGTATTGTTATTGTCTCAATGTAATGGCTTGCATAGTATGCAAAGCACATAGAGTTTCTTCTTGTAGATCCACATGTTGTTGTGAGATCTTGTATTATAGATCCATGAGATCATGTTGTATTATAAATCCATAGAGATCTAGTATTGTAGCTCATTGGATAGCTTGTGGATACATGATAGTATCCAGATATTGTAGAGGAGGTTGTCTTCTTGTTTGCACAGGTTGATACAGTGATGGAGGAGAGACTTACTTCTTGGTGCACAGTTATGGTTGCACATTGGTAGACCCATTTGAGAGGTCTTGTTTACAGATTCACAGGAGAGCTTGGTTACAAGTTCAGAGATGTAGTAGTTCCTGGTTATGTGAGATCTAGTGGTGGTTTGGAGGCAGTTGTAGTGCACTCATGTAGATCCATTTAGAGATCTGGAGAGGAGATACTCTTGAAGAGATGCATTGTACTCTTGTATAGAAGAGTCGGTTTGTACTCTTGTTTATTATATATATTGAGATCTCTATCTTTGGTGGATGTAGCCCACATTGGGTGAACCATGGTACATGTTGTGTTATGTGTGTGTACTTTGTTTTGATTTGGATTATTCTAGTTTATACTTCCACTATTGTAGATTTTGGGGAATTGTTTAGATCTTCTGGGCATGATTTTGTTTGGAATTAAATTATAGCACTATTCCGCAGTCCTGAATTCCCAATTACTTAGTTGGTTTTTTGATTGAGAGGTCTTTCTGATTGTTGAGTTGTGAAGCTTAATTACTTCATTTTAGCATGCAATTGGAATTTGCTGGAAAATACAGTAACTGACATCTATTAAGGATAGACCGGCATCGGTCAGGACAGACCGGCATCGGTCAAGACAGATCGGCATCGATCAAGGGCAAGTAGGAACGATGACGGTTAGGCAGAAATAGCTTCAGTTATATGTGCGATGAAGTTTTAATTAACTCTCGGGAATTATATCTATTTTTAGCATCAAAATAGATTTATCAATTGTAATTGCATGGTCTTCTTAGGAATTACAATCATAGTAATTAATTATTTTGTTTGCAATGATGTTTGCAATAGGATCTTATAATAATTCCAAGTGAGTTATAATATGATAAGGAATCCCTTATATAGTCTTTCATAGCTGAGATATTATAATAAGGATGATCCTGGGAAGATTAAATGACCCAAAGAATGATTTATAATCAAAAATAGAGTCAATTATTATGAAGGGGCAGGACCATATAGATCATCTAAGACTGAAACCCACCTCTTAAACCTTATGTATGGTTTTTGATAGGTCAATTATTATGAAGGGGCAGGACCATATAGATCATCTAAGGAAACCCACCTCTTAAACCTTATGAGATAAACATTAAAAACTAAAATTTGTGTTCCTAATATCATATGTTTTATGCTTGTTTGAAGAAATAATATTCCCATATTTTAGGAGATATCATAGTATATAATAAAGTTGTAGAATGGTTAGACAGATGAAGCGATTGGATTTAAAACGTGTACATTTTCCTTAGCAATCATACAAGGTCAAACTTGGCATTGTTCAAGGACTAGAGTTAGACTATTTTAGTGTCTAATCTATAATCATCATTTCTAACTATGAATATCTAGATCAAATATAATATTATTAATATCATTTTTATATTCTACTTTGAAATTAGTGCACTCACACCACCTCTCTTATGGCTAAGCATACAACTCAAAGAGGGGCATGATATAGTCTCTTAGCAAGTGGAAGAATGGAAATATTGTGTAAGAAACTTTTATTTCAGCTCATTAAGAAATGTATTTAATTTTCCTACTTTGAAACTGATATTGTTGCCCATGATCAAGGTTCTTAGAATCCAATGTAAACACTCAACAGTTTTACAGATTTACTCTGTAAGAACACAATTGCGTTTGACAATGCACCTTTGTTAAGGTGATAAACATCAGTCTTTCCAAAGACCCAGGCGGTGTACAGCATTCCAAGCATCTCTTTTCAACATTTTTTATCCTTACACACTAAAATTTCATCAATTTTTTAGAGTACAATGCATAAATATATAGACAAACATCAATTGACAAGTTACAAAATTCAAATTGCATGTTTTCCATCATTAGGAAAGGTCATGGTTATGATGTTATATCCAGTCCTGACCAAATTATACGATATTGCACCGACATGTTCTCCAAATTTTATTTCAATTGCATATTCTTTTATGGTTTTTCCTTTCTTAGATAAACAACCTATGGAGAACCCTACTCAAGAGAAGTATAACATACCTAATTTTCTAGTCAAGAAATCCTATGGTACAATATTGACCTACTCACTGTCCAGTGAGAACTTGTAAAGGATGCACTTAAGGATCCCTATATCCCTCATATTTTTCACATTTTTCATGAAGGGAAAGACAATCATTGTCCCTATGGCCATTTATGTGATGATAATTACAGTATGGGTTATCATGTTGATGTTGTAACCCATGTTGTGAGTGATGATGGTTATATGGTAAGTGAATTAGGCACTTTTCAAATAAGGTACAAGCACTCAAATATCCATTTTCCATGTATTTTAGCAAGAACCAAAACTCAACTCATGCATTATCAAATAGGGTTACCAAATGTAGTTGCATTCACAAATATCACATAATAGGTGGAGAATGACATGTGAAGTTTAACCTATCTTTAGGAGTAGTTCCAATATCGATGGTGCATGGGGATTCCCACAACTCAAAAAAAATTTATAAGGTCTCACACCCATGGTGGAGGGTTTGAGACATCATTCAGGATGTTCAAAGAGATTTGTTACATGATCACAAATTAGGGTTTGACAACAACAGACATTTCCAATTAGGCAACCATCTCAAGAAGTTACAGAGCCAAAATCTAAGTAGGTTCAAAACCATACATAAGTTCAAGGCCGTATGGTGCTCAGCAAAAGTGTATCAGTTACTGCACTAGGTCAATTTCTTAAGTACGGAATCTAGACCACGAAGCATCATAAATAAATTATATCTCCCTAATTCTAGTAGTTTGAATACAGCTGATGCATGCAAAGCTTCTCACAATTGTAATATGTAATCAACTATGTAGACTCGGATCTCCTTGTGTTTTTAAGTAGGTATATCTATGATCATAAGTACATCTAGTTGACATTATTGATAATGTATTATTTTGGTATTGGTAATTATTATTGGAAGATAAGTGATTATAATAACTTCCTATAGCTAACCCTTAGCATCCTTTAATGTAGACTAATTCAGGCCTCATTTTTAATTTCACATGATCTAACCAGGGTGTAAACATTTTGGTGAGTGCAGCTCGTGATTCGATCTTATCATCCACATTATCTTCCCTAGGGCCTACTTATGATCTTCTTTTCACTCTTGGTGTTGTATTTCTTTGTTTATATATCATCATGAGTAACCTTCAGCTCTTCTAAAATATACCTTCAACTATGAGATTCTCAATTGACCTTTCACAAGTATGAGAAAGATGATATCCCTATGTCGGTATACACCGTGGCACCATGGCAATAACTAATAAGAGATCCTATTCTAACTTGTCACAGTGTGCATATCTTAGCTATATCAAGAGTTGATACCATCAGATTTTGATGCATAAGGGTGCAATAAGTGTAGATTCCAATAATAATCATGCTAATCACTTTCATGATCTTCCTAAATATGAGACACAACACCTTGCACATTTAATATAAGAGAATCCCTCGTGTATTGATCTTCTCCTCTATGTTGTAAGAGATCAACTTCAGCATGTTTCACTCTCTCATATAGATACATACGTTATTCCTACATCTATTATGTCTACATCCTTAGGGGAACCTAACCTTTCAATACAAAAAGTTTTTATGTCTCTTCCTACAACCACTATTACGACTACACATCTTATACCCACTCCTAATGGTTCACACACTTTTTATTATAGCATGCAAGACCTTGAAACCCTTGTTCATAGATTAAATGTATCAAATAGGGTACAATTACAACATAATGTGAAGGAACTTATGCAAACTTGATAAGAGATTCTACTCAGCTGTTTCACAATCCACTTGTCACCCAAAGTTTCTTCCCATTTTCCCATTTATGATCTTGATATGGATTCTTAGAATTGTGACATGGGTTTTGTTTCTCTAAACTGGCCTATTTACAATGGAAAAGGAAATCCCATTGAGCATCTTCACTCATTCCATGTGGATTGATTTGATTATTCCTCTCATGACATATTGCTCACCAAGCTCTTTCTTAGGATTCTTAAGTATTTTTCATTACAATGGGTCTATCATCTCCCCAAACATTCTATGTGATCTTTTACCACTTTGGAAAATAAAATTTATGCATAATTCTCTATCAACATTGCGGACAAGGTTTCTTATGCACAACCATATAAATTGCAACAAGGATATAATGAACCTATCAACATGGTTTTTTCACATACCTCAAAAGAGGGGGAATTCATTTGGGTATATTCTGCACCCACAGTAGGAACATGCATAATTTTTTGGTAACATATAGGTACAAATAGGGTATATGTACTTAGAAATCCATTCAAGATAATTAACTAAAATATGAAATAAAATTGTATCGATAATCTAAGTTAATATAAGTAGGTACGGAAATGCAGTAAACGATATAAGATGATATATTGATGCTAAATATTTTATTTTGATTATTTAAATGAAATGAAATAACATGGGTAAGATACTAACCTAGAAATTACTTACCTCATTATGTGTCAGGACCTAATATAATGATGTGCAAACGAAGGATAATATGACGGAACACCCCAGAAAATTGCAGCAAACGGTGATTTACACAAACTAGGGCACTTGGAGGAGGACTGGGGCACCTATGGGCTCCTTGGTCTGAAGTATGGGCATTCTAGTCTATCGAATAGCTCAAGATATGAGTTTGAAAATGTCTCTAAATCCTCACAACATCTGGACCTTTATCACGTGAGTGTCGCAATATCCTCGTTGATGACATCATAAACCTGTAATGAATATTTACCTGCAAAACCCCATACAAGGCATAAAATCCCTAAAAAATAAAGATGCATATGAAGGGTTTGGACATTGACCTTAGCTACCACAATGGTGGACTTACAACTAAGTGTTGCACTACATTCTAGACCCAATGTAGCTTTGTGTGCTTGTGTGTGCAATTGTGTGCCTAGGGTGCCCTAGCGCCAATGACGCAGAAGTAGGGGGAAGTAACTAGATGTAAAATTCAAATGGTGGATGGAATAGAATGAATACAACCCATTCCCCCTATGTTTGTGTGATGTAGATGTAAATAATTCCCAAATGTAGTCATTTTCCTTTGTATATAGCTAGCTCTTGATAGTAAACAATCCACCCATAAGATAGTGAGTATGTTATCTTTATATAGGGATCTCTTGTTCAAATTTTGACACTAATGACCCAAGATTGCCAACTAGTACCTAGGGGAATGAGAGGGAAAATGACAAAGACTAACCTCGAATAATTAAATTAGACCCAAGTATTATAGGGATGATGCACCTAAAATTACAAATTGGGGTGCCCATGGGTGCCCCAACACTACCTTAGGCACCCTAATCAAGGACTGGAGACGGTAAATGACTAAATAACGACACATAATACTCCCCGAGAGATGACTAGAACCATGTAAACATCTGATGACTATGCAAGACAAATGATGAAGACAACTGACTAACTGACGACGGGACTAGGGACTAGTTCATTAGTGAATACTTATTTTACGCAAGATACATATATAAAATAACATACTTGGTGGTGTAAATGTAATAGTAAGTACATGATTTTGTGATAATAATAACATTACTAAAGGTGATCAAGTCGATGAGGATGGAGTGATTCAACTAAAAGGAAATAGAATTTTGAAAGGATTAGTTTCATTGGAATAATTTTTTTTATAAACTTGATAGGTTTATTCAAGGAAAATTTGACAATTGATAAATATTGGAACAAGTGAGCAGCCAAGGATGGTAAGACTCGCCAAGTGTTTTTCACCTGAGGAATGTAGAAACTTTTCAACTTTTTTGAAAAAACATTTTGATGTGCTAGCCTATTCATATAAATATCTCAAGTCCTTCCAACCATAATCAATGCAACAATCTATCCCCTTAAACCCCAATGTGAAGGCATTATGGAAGAATCAAAGGAAATAAAATCCAAAAAAAATTAGAACCATGAAAGAAGAATTTTCGAAAGCTACTCAATTCTCACATCATCTTCCATATCCTTCACTTAACATAGATATCCAACATTATTCTAGTAAGAAATAAGAATGGTAAAATCCACATTCGTGTGTATTTCCAAAATTTGAATCAAGCTTCACTAAAATATAACTACCCCTTATCGGTCATGGACCATATTTTACAAGTAGTCAATGGTTCAGAAATGATTTCCATGCTCAAAATATTTTAAAGATCCAATTAAATTGAGGTACAATCAAATAAAAACTACTTTCACCACCCCTTAGGGTACTTTTGCATACCATCTTATGCATTTGGGATTAATTAATGTAGGTGTTACTTTCCAGAGAGAAATGGAGTTGGTTTTCAAGGACCTGAGAGGAAAGTGCATAGTTGTATACTTAGATGACCTCACCATGTATTCAAAGAAGAGAGAAGAGCATGTGGATAAGCTAGAGCATATTGGTCCGCTGCATAAAACACCATATCTCTTTTAATCCGAAGAAGTCAATTTTTTCTGTAACAGAAAGAAATCCCCTTGGACACATTATGAGAAATGAGGGAAAAAAAATTATCTAGAGAGAGTTAAATCCATTCAATGGTTATCACTACACAAAAGCAAACCCTGTGTGAACTCATTCTTATCCTAAGGTTTAAATATTTCCTGAGATGGTTCAGAACTCTACAACTTCCCCTCTTGAGTTCAAGATGGAATAGGCCCTACATTTTGAGTTTCAAGGATGAATGAAGTCTCAAAGACTTATTCCCTTAAATCTCAGAAAATAAGTTTTGGAAGATTTAAAATCAATCATAGGTGTTATTGTACCACAAACACTTTCCCATGCTCCTAAGGTCTAAATATTCTCATTCCTAAGGATGTCATGGTTTGGACTACGATGAGTCTAAACATAACTTTTGAGAAGTGGAAAGTCATAAGTGTTCACCTCTATTCATAGTATTTTTTCAGTCACCTCAATTTCATAGGTGCATTGAGTGCACTTCATTCAGATAGCATAAGAACTTACCCATTCCCGAAGCGTGCAGAAGCATACATAGGTGCCCTCTTTTGTAGTGCTTTTATCAAGATTTTGGTTTTAGCATGCATGAACTCATATAAACCATTATCAAAGTGTCCTATTCTCATCATAATCAATTATATCCATGATGCTTAATATCGGAAACACACATGTATAATACAAGCGTATTGGGTATCAAATATTCACAACGTAAGATATTGATATTAGGACATAGAAGTACCATGGAACAGAGTTACACCAACAACTGAATATCCATGCCACAATGAAGAATTGTATTAATTCATCACAAAACAGTGATACTGAATACATTATTATACTCTAATAGATTCATGCGCACAAGTTCCTTTACAGGTGAGTACTACCGATCTAATGGTATCTTAGACTATCGCATGGTGTCCCAAAATACGGTGAAACACATCACATACTTATAGGGATGGGGAATTTCAAGCTTCAGATGTACCCTTTGCACTTAAGCTAGAAAATTAGGTTGCATTTGCTCAAAATAGCCATGCATATATGATACAAAGATTGGATGGAAAAATTTTAATGCTTTCTTGAATAGGATAGATTATAATCTATAATTTTTAAACCCTAGCCTAATCCTCAGGTATTAGCATTGGTCAATGCTATGACACTTAGATACTATACTACAATTTGCTTGAGAGGTGACTTATTCTTAGCCTCAAAGTCTATCTTCACGATGCTTATCAAATTGGCAGAGACCTGTGACTCCATATGCTTAATCTTATTCTTAAGCCCATTCCATGCAAAATTGGCTAAGTCACTCTGACCCGTTGTCTTCCTAGGCATGAAACCTTTCTGGCATTGGGGGTTTACTAACTCTGTACGTCTATTCAATCTGCACCCCCCCTACTATGCGTGCCCAACATATATCTCACTCACTTCCTTACATACTTGGTCATTTCTACAAAGTCGGCCCCAACATCTATTGTCAACAAATGTCCATAGCCAAGGTACAGATGGTGTTCAACATCAGGGGACCCATAAAATTTGATTTTCTCGTGTCAAGTTCAAAACAAGATAGTCACTTAATAATAGTCAACTTGTTTCTCCCCTATCTAAGCATGTTGATTCACTCCGTTGTTTGCCCCTCTTTGCTTCCTTACAATCATGGTATCTCATTTTCACTTTTTGCCTCCTGATTACTACCCACAGATGTCCAAGGGGAAAGAGGGGACAATTTAGGGACATAGAACAGTGTGACCACTCTCTTCCCAGATTGGCCCCTGGTCACTTCAAATAGATTGGCCTAAAAAATTATCATGATGCCCCATGGTATCACCCAATAATGGCCCCCCAGAATTTCATTTCTAGCACTTACCTTTCTTCCCAAGTTGTCACACTCTTTTGTTAGTTGTTATCCTCATTTCATTGGAATTACCTTCCTAAGGAAATGGTAAAGAGTGACATAAAAGTGTGAAAGCACCTGGATTCCCACTTGAAAATCCTCTATGTCATCATGGGACCTCATCTAGAACCCCGATAGAGAACTCAGTATTGGAAGCCCTCAAAAGGTGTCAATCTAAACTTACGAACTTGTTCGATTCACACAAGTGCACACCTTAGACATCTTTAGGATGTAGAGATCTTGTCCTAATCTATGATCCCCTAAGTTGACATAGATGACGTCATGGGAATTTTGACTCTCTACTGGCTCTTGTCCCTTAAATATTTTTCATTATACTGCGAGACAAGTACATTAGGGTCTCATGCAAGATTTCTGTCATGAAAACACATGGAAACTTTGAGCATGACAACTAAGCCCATCTCTCTAAAAATTATCATTTTTAAAGAAAATGTGCATCCTTGATTTAGCCAGCTCTAAACTCTAGTTCAACCCTCCCTCGAGATCATAGCTATAAGTGCAAAAAAATGATTTTTTGAGTTTTATGGAGATCTGCATGGGTAAGAAACCTTGAATGTGATTTGTGATCTCATTGAGATTCAATGAAAGGAAATTTCCTTCGAAGACCTAAAAAGAATCTAAAGCATATGTTCAACATTGGGTATTTCTGGTTGTAATGAATGAAAGCTCTGACGGTGAAAATTGAATTCTTTGAATGATTCTATGAGATCCATATGGAAATAGGAGGAAAAATAGGCATTGGAAATCTCTAGGAATTATATGCAATATAGAAACATAAGAATGAAAAAATTGTGAAAAACTACTAAAAATATTAGTCATAGATAAGACCTGTTAAAAATAGTAAGTCTTGTAATTGAGATCAAAAAGCTATGGAAACTCCCATTTTGCCTATCTCATTAATTTTTTCCATCATTACAAGGTTTGGAATTTGTCTCATGATCAAAATATGAAAATAAAACCCCTAAATACTCTTAAAGCATCATTCCAGAGGTGAATTCTGCATGACACATTTTAATGTAAGAAGTTACATGGTTATCTCGTCCCAATTGTGGAATACGGGAGTCATCCTGGTTGAATTTTCTTAAGGAGGAAATGTCTTCGAGACCAAGGTGGATCAGGGAGCTCCAAACCAATTCCTTTCAACCTCTGTAAACATGAATTGAGCCTCCAAAAAGTAAGAAGTTATCGCCGGTCCCTGAAGTGCAAGATCTCATAATAGTATTCATGAAAACTCATTCAAATTCCCTATAGTGTTCCCATAGCTCATAGAAGAAAGACAATGCAATCACATTGTTCCTTCCCAATAGGATGTTGGAACATAATGGTTAAGTGGGTTGGCCACCCCTTAATTAAATATGGGTCCAACATTATACTATAGGTTAAATATTTAATAATAAGAAATATTTCTATTTCTATTATTAAATATTCAAACCTAGGGATATACTTTAGGTTAAATATTTAATAATAAGAAATAGTTATATTTCTATTATTAAATATTTTAAACCTTGGTATATGTGTCAACCATTTAGGTTGAAAAGGTGAGTCGGGAGACATACCTGATCACCTCATATAAAAAGGACTTCGGGTCCTCATTTGATATATTCAAAAAAATAATATATCAAAGGTTTTTACCCTTGTGATTAGGGTTTCTAAGGAGGAGGTAATTTACTGGATGTAAAAGGGTTCTCTACAATAAAGGTTACTTTTCACAGTGGTTTTTACCTTCGGGTTTTCCACTATAAATCATGTGTCATTTGTTATTTACTTTTGTAAGTATTTACTTTATTTGTTATGCAATATAATGTGATGTTTATTGATTTAATATTGCATAGTTTATTAATGTTGTATAATTTAATTGATTAAATCTGTAATTAATAGAATCCTCAAATTCTAACATGGTAACGGAGAAAGGTAAATTAAATAGATTAGATCAAATGTTGTTGTATTTAATTTATTTAATTTTGTACGGGTTTTTTCAACCAACCCGGAAGGGTATTTAAAAATCATCGGGCCCCCTTCTCCCCATTTTTTTGTAATCTAATTTTTTTGAATGTTTTGTGAGGAATTAATGTGAGTGTGCACATGTGAAAGGGGTTTACATGCGTGTGAAAAATCACATACAGGTAAGGGTAAATTAATATATGAAATATTTATATTTCTCTATAGTTTTAAATGTGTGCAGGGTAAATGTTTTCAAAGGTAAAATTCAAGAGTAAATGAAGGGAGGAGACAAGTTTCATGAAAATAGGATTTCAAATTATTTCATTGTCTGGGTGAAATTACTTGTCCCCTTGTAAATCTCAGTTAATTTGTACTCTCATGTGATTCGAAATCTCCTTGCACCTGGTAAAAATTCTCTTACTATTTTTACCTTATTTTTTTCAAAATAATATGCTCGTGTCCTTTGGACCCCCCTCTAATAGGGCTTGATTTAAAAATATATAATTTTATACTTTTTAAATGGACATACCCTAGTTTTTATAACTATATTCTTTAAATAAAAATTTACTATAGAATAAAGATCATTATAGTTTATATTATATAAACTATTCTCAAAAAAATTATATAGTTGTTTATATCTTATTATAATTTATAAACAGAATCTGTCTAAAACTGTACAGAAGAATAAATTCTGAAATTTCATATTCTGGAAATACACAAGTAATTTTCACTGTGTTAAATTTGACGGTCAAATGAATGTCATGACAAGACCAAAAATAAGGCAGAATGATGGTCATTTAGACGTCAAATTTAAGCTAGCCATATCCAAGAAATTTTCTGTGTTAAAATTGACGGTCAAATGACCGTCACGACAGACCAAAAATAAGGCAGAATGACGGTCATTTAGACGTCAAATTTAAGTTGGCCAGATCTTTATCTTCATTAACACTTTTCAGAAATTTGAAGTTGTTGTGCATTCTTAGGGGTTTCATCTTCACTTCTATATGGTCAGAAATTTTTTTATGATAGGTATGGGGTATAATGCCAGAGCCCTTTATAATGTGGGTTATTATTTGATTATGGAAAGTTAATTATACATTTTAATGATAGAATTAGTTAATAGTCAAATAGTTTCTTTAGATCTATAAATTTAGATATGGTTCTATTAATATTTTTATGATCATATTTTTTAAAAATTAGTTATTTTTTTAAAATATATATAATACTTGATTTTTTAATGAAATAATACAAGTTTTTTTAATCATAAAATATGGGTATTGTCATTTTTTCGATTAATATGTTTCTAACTCAGTGGTGCATTATATCATAATGGGGTATGTTTTTTCATGAAATTTGAAAGACAATGGTGTCCAGTTTCTTTTGCCTCGATAAATCCTAGATCCTAAATGGAGCAAATTACAATATTTGGAAGATCAGGGTCAAATCGGAACTTATGGTGAGGAAACTCTGGATGATTGTTTCAGGAACTGAGCTTGCGCCCACCGGTTGTCAAGCGAATGTGGAAAATATGAATGCATTCTCACAGCATACGCAGGAGGCCCTTTCCATGATCCTGTGCAATGTGAACGATGAATATCTTCTACACATTGGTAATATCGAACATCCTAAAGAGGTATGGATACAATTAGAATCCATGCATGAAGGTACGTGCTTATCTAAGATTATTAAACTTGTTTTAGAATTACTTACGACTCCTATGAAAGGAGATGAAAAAGTAGTTAATTTCTTAGCCAAAATTAAAAATATCAAAGCACAATTAGATGGATGCAATTGTGACTTAATTGGTGAAAAATTAATATACTTTATTGTTCAGTTGAATATACATGAAAGATTTAGGAATTTTATTTCTATCTTAAACTCTAAATATCAAAATGAGGATGAATTACCAGATTTAAATACTTTGATTTCTCTTCTAATACAGGAAGAGCAAGTGATGATGAACTTCGACTCTAAGGAGATTCCTCTCAGGAACTTCTTGCTCAGAATTCAAAGTTCAATCCTCGCAAGCCCTTCTCTGATCAGAAGTTTAGATCTAAATCTTCATTTGCTGATAAGAAAAGTGTTACTTATGAACATTTGCGTGTAAGATTTAATGGTAAATGTCACAAATGTGGAAAATTTGGGCATAAAAAGGAAGAGTGTAAATCTAAGAAACCTATCCATAAAAATAGAAACAGACTGTCTCATCTAAATATAATTTAAGGAAAAAGGATAGTTCTAATGATGCTCCTAAAACTATTGCATTATATGTTGCTTTATACTCTTCCTCTAATTCTGAATGGATTCTAGATTTAGGTGCTTCAAATCATATGACTGGTATTTCCAATTCTTTATTTGATGTTACAAAAATCAATGAATGTGTGTATCTTGGTGATAACTCATCTTTAGAAGCAATAGAGAAAGGAAAAGTAAAATTTGCAAATGGTATTTTGAATAATGTTTTATTTGTTCCTAAGCTTAAAAAGAATCTTTTTTCATGTTCACAACTAACTCATGATGGTTTTTCTATTCAAATTTTGAAGGATACTTGGTACATCAAGGATAGTAATGATAATATAATTGTTGAAGGAATTCAAAGAAATGGTATGTATATTTTTGATGATTTTTTTTCTTTTGCATCTTGTTTTGTATCTCAAAGTTTGAATAATTCAAAACTATGGCATGAAAGGTTAGGACATGTGAATTATCGAAGCTTGTATGAAATGTCTAGAAATAATCTAGTGAAAGGTTTTTTGTGTTGTCTTCATCTCACGATGCTTGTGAAGGGTGTTTACGCTTGAAACAAAGTGTTAAGAAAATTACATCCTGAGGAGAGTTCCTCTTCACCACTAGAACTTGTTCATAGTGATGTTAGAGGACCTCTTGAAGTAGCTTCATTAAATGGTTCTTTATATGCTGTGACATTTATTGATGATTTCAAAGAAAGGATGATTTAGACATATTTTCTTGTTTAAAATAAATTTGATGTATTTGGAAAATTTAAGGAATTTAAAGCATTTATTGAAAAAATTCATCAAATTATAAAATTAAGAGGCTTATAACAGATAATGGGGGTGATATATTTGATTGTAGAATGTTGAACTTTTCCCAGTCTCAAGCCTATTAAGCATTTTAAGAAATGGGATTTAAAGAAAATTATGTATTGTTGAAAAAATTGTGGTAGATTAATGCTTTCTTTAATAATTATTAACTGATCTATTCATTAAGCAAGAAGGTTCTCACATTATAGTCTAATGTGGATGATATTCTTATGACTGGTTGTCCTTCTTTAATTCAGAATTAAAGAAAAATTGAAATGAATGATTTAGGTCTCTTACATCATTTTCTTGGCATGGTTTGTATTTCAAGATAAAATTCTATTGTTGTTTCTCAAGCACAATATGCAACCAATGTAATGAAAAAAGTTTAATATGATTGATTGTAAACCAATTTCTACACCTATGGAAGTTGGAATAAAACTTGATCCTAAACCTGCATGTGAAAAATTTGATCCTACTTTATATAGGTGCAGTTAGTTGGTGGTTTGTTTTATCTAACTATAACTAGACCAGATATTTCCCATACAGTAGGAATTGCTTCTAGGTTTATGTAGGAACCTTATAGAGATCATTGGAATCTTGCAAAAAGAATTCTTAGATATATTAAAGGAACAATCAATTATGGGTTACATTATACTAAGAATGAAAATGCTAACTTATATGGATTTTGTGATTCTGATCATGTTGGTGATGTATTAGATAGAAAATCTACTTCTAGTTATGTGTTTAAATTTGGTGCAGGTGTCATTACTTGGTGCAGTAAAAATCAGCCAATTGTTTCTATCTCTTCAACTGAAGCTGAGTATAGAAGTGCAATGGAAGCTACAAAAGAGGCTATGGCTAAAGAGGTTGTTCGATGAGATAAATATGAAGGATCAAGGTAGTATTCCTTTTGTTCTGTGACAACCAGAGCACCATAGCTCTTGCACATAATCTAGTACAACATCAGAGGATGAAGCACATTGAGATACATATACACTTCATCCGTGAGAAGGTGTTAAGTGGTGAGATAGATCTCAAGTTCATGTCGACTGAAGAGCAGGTTGCTGACATCTTCACAAAACCCCTGAGTGCTGCAAAGTTTTGTCACTTTTGTGAAAAACTTGGATTGTTGGAGTTTCCATTGAGGGGGAGTGTGCATGACAATGTCACCTCCTAATGGAACTTGGTATTTGTAAAATGAAAAATGCATTGTAATAAAGACCTTCGGGAAAGTGAAAAAAAAGTGTAAAAAGACCTTCGGGCATGTGTATACCTCCTCGGCTTCTTTTTTAGAAAGAAGTGTAGAAAGACCTTAAAGGTGGTCTTCAGTAAACTCTTTAGTGTTATTGAGTTTACTGGTAAACATCCAGTGTAAGCATATTGTTAAGGAGGTCCTTGGTTATAAAAGGCTCCTATATGCTTGGTTTCAAGTAACCTTTTACGAGAACTTGTGAGAACATGTAAAACTCACAAATCATACTTAGCCACTGATCATGGGATGATCTTTGGGATTCCAAATCCTTTTGTACCAAAAGGTAACTTGAGTATGATGAAGGTGTTATAATTCCTTCAACCTATATGCTAGCCTAAAACCTTTATGGTTTAAGGATTGTAAATCTTGTAGTGTACCACGGGAAGGTAATCTATTGGCATATGTTATCCCACTTAACATTAAGGGGGAGTGTTGGAACATAATGGTTAAGTGGGTTGGCCACCCCTTAATTAAATATGGGTCCAACATTATACTATAGGTTAAATATTTAATAATAAGAAATATTTATATTTCTATTATTAAATATTCAAACCTAGGGATATACTTTAGGTTAAATATTTAATAATAAGAAATAGTTATATTTCTATTATTAAATATTTTAAACCTTGGTATATGTGTCAACCATTTAGGTTGAAAAGGTGGGTCGGGAGACATACTCGATCACCTCATATAAAAAGGACTTCGGGTCCTCATTTGATATATTAAAATAAATAATATATCAAATTTTTTCACCCTTGTGATTAAGGTTTCTAAAGGAGGAGGTGATTTATTGGATGTAAAAGGGTTCTCTACAATAAAGGTTACTTTTCACAGTGGTTTTTACCTTTGGGTTTTCCACTATAAATATTGTGTCATGTGTTATTTACTTTCTGTAAGTATTTCTTTATTATTATGCAATATGATGTGATGTTTATTTATTTAATATTGTATAGTTTATTAATGTTGATTAAATCCATAATTAATAGAATCCTCAAATTCTAACAGTACCATGTTTGTAATAATAAGAAACCATCTCAGTTTCACTTTTTATGATTCACATAGTAGTGTTCTTAAACACTCATTCAACACATGGTAGTATGATTGCACCCTATTAGAATCTATAGTGATATTGAGAGGGGGTCACTGAACTCATTCATACACAAAGATGTTAATACTTCTTTTACCAAATGTTTCATACATCAAATCATTCAAAAAATCCATTCAAAATGAATGGGTAACTATGAATGAGCTTATTTCAGAGTGATACAAATCCACAACTACACATGGAAGTGATGAACTACAAGTACACTATAGTTATATAATCTGGGAAATCAATGGGGAAGAAAACCCACTGAACCTTTTCTTATATTAAAAAAGAAAAGGACTTGCATGAACATTACACATCAAAACAAGATTTCTTTAGTGAGACATCAATCCCATAAGGAACGCCAACCCCTATTTAGTAAGGTAAACCATAGGAGGATACATGGTTCCTAGGATGATCTTTAGGTGCTTTTGAACTACCCACCTATAAGATGTGAGATCACCTAATACTTTGTGTTCTTATACAAATGATTATGATCACAGTTTTAGCTCCATGCACCCAAAATCCTATCAAACAACATCTTCTCCTACTTTTCTAAATCTTGCTTCTTCATAAGTTGATTAGGTGTAATAACCTTGAACACTTGTTCCTCAACTCTTCTCAACTCTTCATACCTCTTCTCATATTTATCTTTGACCCCTCGTACCTCTTCTCTCACCTTCTCTAGCTCACTCACCTCCCCATCATCACAATGCTTTAAATGATATAATACAATTTGATTAAGCTAAATGTGAATATTATGCCTAATCTAATAGTAACTAAGTCGATATATATGAAATCCTAAGTGCAAAGATAGAGTAAGAATACTTAGGTGATTCACAAAAATCCCAAAGGTGTACAAAGCTTGAGAATCTAAAAATACGAAGCATATGATGCTTCACACAAGGACTCAGAAAAATGTAGATCTTCGAGTGAATAAGCCTAGATTGGGGTGCTTGCAGGCACCCTAAGCCTATTTTTGGGTGCTTAGGTCTACGGAAAAGCTTAGGAAACCTCCTCTAAAGGGTCATTAGTTGTTTTTTGTTGTTCTTCTTTGGTTGTTACGAGGTTCCAAAATGATCAATGAAGTCGTTGGAAACCTGCGATGAAGTATTGACCTACAAAAACCTCAAATAGACATCAAATCCTAAAAACACAAAGATAAAAAATGAGGGGTCAGACTATCCTGAGCTATCACAATGGTGAACTTATGATTGAGCATTGCACTACATCTCATACCTAATGTAGTTCTATGTGTGTGTGTGCAGAATTGTGCCCTAGGTGGCTCTTTTGTGTGTCACACTTGATAGCGAGCAAGTAAGCTAGATGTAAGAAATGTAATAGATGTTTGCATGGAATAGAATGAACTTCCCTCCTATGAAGTGTATGCAGAATAACCAACCCTTGTGTCCCTTGGATGGTGTTAGATGGATGCAATGGAGCTCTTAGATGCTTGATGGATGCAACCTTAGGTGGTGATTAATGTTTAGTGTTTGGTCCTTTATTATGATCACATAACTTTATATTTATATGATTCCTTTTCTTGAATTTCATAATTAACCCTGAAAAGGAAAAATACTAAAAAGATAAGATGCTCAAATGGCTAGAAAGGACCCAAAAGATGTGAATTAAAGTATAAAGAGGTCAATTGCCCAGAGGGGATGAGGGCTCCTGGTGTTGGCGTCCTAGCTAGGTTGGTGTCCAAGATGATAAATATTGAGGTATAAAAAGGTAGACTGAGCAAGTAAGGGTGTAAGACCAAAAAGTGGCAATAGAAAGCAAAGAAAGGTGGCCAAAGACATGGGTTAATTAGTACTTTTCTTACTTAGGAATCATATGAATAGTAGTATGTAATCAGGACTAAATAATTACCCAAAGTGTGTGATTTTGTGTCTACATTTTCCCCCACTTTATGTTGGTGAGTGGAAAGCTCGGTAACATAAAGTAGATAGAGATGAATACTAGATAACCATGTAGATTGATGTAGAGGAGTGTGCCGAGGGACAAGACAAAGCATGGAGTGATAAAATTGTGAAGTGTGGATGATAAGGAGGAGAAAGTGCAAAAAGTGATGATGAAAATGAGCCTAGGGCAGAAATGCATGTGTAGTTGTGATGTGCCTATTGATGTCAATGTTATTGTTGATGATGTTGTTGATGATGTTGTGAATGTTGTGATGTTGACTACCACTTCCCATACAGATGGACTTGTAAAAGAGAAGAACAAACAAGTAGTCAAATATGCATGTATATGATCAAAATGTGTAAAACTCATGTAATAAAAGTATGTGAAATATGAAAAATGTGAAAAAGGAACATGTGCACCTGATTCGTGATGAGGAAAGAGTGTAGAAAGGATCCTGAAGATGTTATAGATGAATGAGTTTTTTGGGCGATCTCACGCAAGTTATGATGGCCATGAGTTTTTGGGGTGATCTCATGCCAATGATATGGAAGAAGTGTAGGGAGAAAATTCTAGTGTTATCCTCCAACCTTTAACTTCTTCCACAATGTGGAACACCACTGCAGATGGTGTGAAAAAATGTACAAATGCAAGTGCTAAGGACTGTGTGCCTTGTAAAATATTGTGTGAATTTCTGTAGACTGTGTTGAACTACCAAAATCATTGTGTAATCTTCCCCCTAGTTATAGGTATCCAGGAAGGGAATCATGTTGTACTAAGGACCCAAGTCTAATTTTGAGCCATGTCTGAAACTTAAAATTGTGTT
The DNA here is from genome assembly GCA_019776745.2 of Taxus chinensis. Classification (NCBI taxonomy): domain Eukaryota; kingdom Viridiplantae; phylum Streptophyta; class Pinopsida; order Cupressales; family Taxaceae; genus Taxus; species Taxus chinensis. The sequence continues at coordinate 350,431,134 of CM034157.1, forward strand.
GTACTGGCATATTGTGTTGTGTTGTGTAATGATTGTAGATTTCTTGTATGGGGTGAATGATTCACCCAAATGATGCCCCCCTCATTTGGGGTGCATGCGACGTCGCTGAAGGAGTATGCGGCCCAAAGGAGGACCGACCACTATGTTAAAATTGTGCCCTGCAGGGGGAAGGGAATGTGCTTGGTAGAAACCAAGGCACATGCAAACAAAGTGGCTAGGAGACAAGTGTTAGTACAAAAAATATAAACATGCATGTATAAGACAAAATGTATGCTAAGTAGACAATATGTAAGCTAAGATGAAAGAAGATAATGTAAACATGCAAGAAGACAATGTAGACTACGAAAATTAGGTTGCAAACATGGGACACCACTCACAATGTCACAAGACAATCAAGGCCGTAGTGGCCGTAAGCAGACAAGTGTGCACACAAGACAAAGGGAAAATCCCACAAACAATTGATTACAAAGAGAAAACAATGACAACTAATGTAATAGATAACCATGGAAGCATATAGCCCTGCAAAACAAATGTTGCACATGAAGCACCTGTTAGCATGTTAGAAAGATAAAAAGTATGTCAAAATGTGTATAATATGATAAAGTAGTGTGCTATGAAACAAAATGAAACAATAGCACCTGTAGTGTACAAAAGTGGATGCCCCCAGGAGCCACTGTGGGACTGGTAATAGGTATTGTGCCAAGCATCCATGTTGTGTGTAATAGATCTGTAGAATCTGTGATCACAACTAGAAAGGAAAGTGAATGTGCATGTGTGTATGATAAATATAATGACATACAAGATATCTATCTAGCATGTGTAATAAAGTAAACATGTAACAAGTAAATGTAAGCAAGAGTAAATGCAACCAAGATATGCAGTATGTTGTGGATGATATGGAATGGAATGTAGTGTGAATGATAGGAGAATGTGCCCCCCAAGTGGATGTGTATGTATGTAATGAGGTTCATTTATTTATGCCCCCTCAGCAGTCAAGAATGAACCATAAATGAGAGTGTGTCATCAGGAAATGGTCTGAAATGTGTGTATTTAAAAGATGTGATTGATCAAATGCAAAGTGTAGAGTGTAGAGTGTGTGATGAGTGTATGAGTAAACGTGTGAGTGTGATGAGGTCCATTTGAGATGTATACCCTCAGCATTCGAGTATGGACCATGGAACTAGAGTGCATCATAGGGTAATGACCATAGTGAGTAGAAGTAGATGTAAGAGATTTGTAGTCTGAATGTGTCGAGTGAATGAGACGCAAAGGGTATAGAAGACATTGTGAGAGAATATGTCTTAAGTGTATGATGCACGATGTGTAAATTATGTAATGTATAAATTTGAATGTATGATGTGTAGTGTGTGAGGCTCATGTGTATAGTATGCCCTCAACAGTAAAGTGTGAACTGAAGCACAAGATTGTGTCATCAGGAAATGATAATGCAAATGTATAGAGATATGTATGATGAATGTAAAAGACTAGATGTGATGTGTGTAAGATGGAATATAGTTGATGATGTGATAAGATAAAGGGGGGTAGGAAGTATGATTCCCCCTGATCATATAGTGATGAGTGAATTATTTGATACATGATGTTTGGCGATGTATGGTGAGCACGAGTGTATTGTATGTGCAAATAGATGGTAATAAATGTATGCATGTATGAATGAGTATGTAGTAGATAGATATAATGGGAAGATGAAATTGTTATTATTGTAAGAAATACTTGAACACTCATGTAAGAATTGTAAGAACACGAGTGTGTCATCAGGAAATGACAGTATTGAAGTGTGTGAAGAGGTGTATGTCGTATGTGGAAGTCTAGAAGAGAAGACACTTCCTGATGTTAAAGGGGAAGAAGAGATAAGTGTGATGCCTCCTAAAATATGTGGTGATGAGTGTAATCAAGTGCCACTATCTAGAAGACCATCATTGTTCGGATCAAAGCTAATGGGAGCGACGTTGGAGACTTGATAGGAAATAGTATGAGGTGGATCATATAAAGAGTCATTGTGATTCAAGGTGTAAATGGTCATTCCAAATTCTTCATCGGTGAAAGGTATTAGCAGAAACCCATGTGCATACCAACTAATATCTACGAGATGAATCACTACCAATAGAAACACTACCAAATGGCATGGGAAAAGTGATAGAAGTGACTGGAGTCTAAATTGTCCCCAATATATTCAAGCCAAGATTTCCTGAGTATCAGTAGAGAAGTACAAGGCATAAAGGTGACGAATATTACTAGATGGAAAACATGAGGACTGTAAGTGACCGTAATGTGAAAATATCCATGATAGAGATGTAGTGAGTGAGGCAGTGGTGGTAAAATGTCATTAAGCATCATTATAAGCCTATTCAAGCCATCATATGTGAAAATATTATTGGAACAAGTACAATCCACCATAATATGATGCCAATAAGAATTGTTGATTAAGAGCGTGCAAGTAAAAGAATGTGGTGTAGTCACAGATTACTTGTTGGAGGGTGAAACAATGTCCAAGGTATGGATAGACCCCTGATAAAGTACCATAGCATTAGTAGGAGGGGTCTTCAATTTGTATTCACTGGGACCATTGGCCACGAAAGTATCATTGAAATAGGAGTCATCTATATCAATAGGAGTGAAATTAAGTTTTCCCGATGTGTCATCAATAAGTTCAATAGTATCAACTCCATCATCAAAATCATTTGTGCTATCATTTTCATGTTGTATAGTTGTGTCGAGAATATTTTAAGGTGGTGTAGGGGTGAGAGGAGCCTCAATAGGTAAAGCATTAGTGTCCACCAAAGTAGATATTGTGGGTGAGATTATTGTAGTAGTATGAGTAGGAATAGCCGGAACGCTTGGAGCGGCAGAAGAGGATTGTGAAGCGCTAGATTGACCAATGTCATATGTATCAATACTACTATATGGAATAGGATATGAAGGAGGAATAGGCATAGTAGTAACAAGGTCTATGCGACAAAATTTGAATGGTTCAGGATCTGCAGTAATAGTATGTTCGTATCCATCATTTAAGAATTTGATGCATCGGTGTACAGTTGATAGAACCGCATGCATTGCATGAATCCAAGGTCTACCTAGTAATTGATTGAATTAAAATGAAGCATCTCTAATGAAGAAGTTGGTAGGGATAGTTTTAGGTCCGACTTGAATATGGAATGAAATGGTTCCTAGGCTTGTACAAGTAATTGAACATATCCCCGAATAACAGTAGAATTATTAGAAGTTATATTACCTTTAATGCCCAATTTTTTGAGAAGGGAATGAACACATAGGTTGACGGATGATCCATTATCAATAAGTACACGTTTAATGCAAGTGTTGTAAATAATATTGGTAATAAGCAAAGGCACATATGGAATATTATTAGAAAATGGTGATATTTCCTTATTATTGAATGATATATAATGTAGTAAATTTTTGAGAGACTGAATGAGGTGTGTGAAGGATACCAAAGAATTATCACTTTCTATATGAATAGAACAAAGGATTGCCTCTAATGTTTGATGACAATCAGGTGCAATATAACACAAGTCATATAGGGAGATTTTGGTCAGCGTATTTTTAAGTTTTTCAATGATATCATAGCCCTTGGAAGTAGTAGGAGGAGCTGAAGAAGTGATAGGTGGTGGAATAGACAAGGGTGGAGCTGTAGGATGACGAGTGTGGCAAGTAGTTACTAAATTGATAGAAGGATCATCACGAGGCATGATAAAGTGAGGAGCATGTTGAGTACGAACTTACATGAAATTAGTAGCGATAGTAACCACGCCTAAAACCTTAGTGGGTTTTAAAGAAGGTTAGGCCAATTAAGTCATGACTTGATAAGGTGAAGACATATTCAAAAGAAAAGGTTTTGATCGGTCAGGTTCACCAAAATGATTAAGATAATTGTTAATTTTATGCCTAATCTAATTCCTATTGTAGCAATAAATAAATGCAGCAATGAAGTATAGAAATTAAGCCAAGCAAACTAAGCCAAAATATATGAAACCCTAAGTGCAAAGAGAGGGTAATAAGCCTTAGTTGATTCACATAAATCCTGGAGGTGTACAAAGTTGGAGAACTGGAAAATATAGAGCACTAACCTTCGCATCGAAGCTCAGAAAAATATAGATATGTTATCAGCTCATTTTGACTTCGCAAAATTAATAAACATGGCAATTTTGAGAATTTTCAAAAGTATTACTTTGTGTGATTTATCACCCTCATTGCGATCGTCTCATTTTTGTGATCGTTCCAGTCTTTGTTTCATCCATTTCGAGCAAAAACTCTTCCCTCCAGGTCATAAACTACTTTTAATATTAATTAATTAATATTTAATTAATTTATTACCCTTTATTTGATAAAATTAATTTTATTAAAATTTGGGGTTTTAAATCAAATAAATATTAATATAATAATTATTAAAAATCAATCGACAAATTTTTATTTTAATTACTAGGGGGAAGTAAGCTTCCGCTTCCCATTTCCGGGGATGCCAAATTAGCTTCCCGTACCCATATTTCCCCTTTCCTGGAAACTTTATTTTAATTCCACGCTTGTGGGATTTCTTCCACAGATTTCCAATTCAATGGATTGTCAAACGGGCAAAAAATCTCCTGATTTCCCACATGGGGAAATAAAATGGGGATTATCGACTGCCTTGCCATTTCCACTAGCAAATGGTTGTTTATTTCCCACTTTCCCCTAGCAATTAATGCCACTATCTGAAGGAAGAGGAGTTGGTTATTTCAACTGGAAGGGGAAACAATTACAGGGAAGCTTCTTTAATTCTCATAACCATTTCCCCATGAGAGTAATTGAATTTTTAGTGAAAGGAGAATTATCACTCTAAGATAAAGCCAAAGTACCCTTCATGCAGGGAGAGGGGAAACAACAAATGAAGTAAAAAGAAACAGTAGTATCCCCATTCATTGAGGAAGCAAAGAAAGGAAGATTAAGAAAGAAGGTTCATCATGCATAAGGAGACAACAAAAATCCATGCCAAAATCAAAACAGTCAAAATAAATTTGTTTTGTTTTAATTGTTTTCTTTTACATAGTCAAGAATTCTAACCACATGGGAGAAAGGAAAGAGAAAAGTCTAAAAAAGGCATTTGTTTTGTTTTATTGAGCAATTCCACGTAGGTTAAAAGAAGAACAAGAAAAACTAGTTGTCTTAGGACATTTCCCACACACATATTAGTCCAATACACAGCCAAACAAAAAAAAAGTTTCCACATATGAGTGGGAGGGAGAAAATAGTAAGTTTTAATGCCAAGGAGAATCTTCATAGGCATAAGACAATGGAAGATTAAAACAGAGTTTTCCACGCTAAAACCAAGAGGAGCGTCTACGTGGGAAAGGGAGATAAATAGAAAAAAAACTTCATGCACCAGTTTTTAAAGCATTTTCCAACGCAGGTCAAAGAACTCACCACACATTTTTTAGGAGAAAGCACAGTCCAGCAAATTGTTTTCACGCATGCACCATACGTCCACACACTCACAACTGTCATGAAGGAGGAAAGCCCAAAGTACGTGTTCATAAGTTCAAACAATAGGCAATAAGGAGCATTTACTCAGGCAAATTAAATTAAAAAAATCATAATAATAAAATTGGGAGATTTTTTTATTATATATATATAAATCGTTGTCGCCATAATCAAATTTTGGGCCTAGTCTCGATGTGATAAATTTTTTATTTTAAAAAAAAGGATTTTGTAACCGGGATTGGTTATTATTATTATTTTTAAAAGAATAATAATAAAAAAATAAATCATATTTTTCTTGCATTGATGGGAATTTCTGATACTGAGATCTAGCCCAATTTGCATTGTTTTACGTGCCTGGGTCATTTTTCTATAAAATTCATAATGGCTGGAAAATCTAATAAATATGCAAGAAGATAGAGGAAGCCAGTGGAGAAATCAAATAATTCTACACTTAACTATGAATTCCAAGGAATCATTCCTCCCAGTTCCATCAAATTGGCATATGATAATATCACGGATACAAATCTTGGTCACATCAATGTGTAACAATTCTACGATCAGGTGAAAGCTGAAGGCAAAACCATATTCTCGGATAGGCTTTACCATAGTGGTCTACCCCAAGCAGTAGCATTTCCAGTCTCAGTGCAATGTCCAGAGCTGGTTATCACTTGCACAGAGCATTATGATCTCAAGAGATGAGGAATTTTTAAAGATAATCGCGAGTCTTTCCTCTTAATCACACCAGAGCACATTGAGGAGTTTCTCAACATACCTGACTTCCCTGAGAATACAATATCACTTGAAAGTCAACACAAGAATTTTGGGATGAAGAACCCCTCAGGTGGAGCAAGATGGTTAATAACAACTGGTTAGTGACCAAGAGGCCTCGAATTGACCGGCTTCCTAAAGAACTGTACCACATTGAGTTCGTGGAAGAAATTGGGGACATGATTACTCTCCTGAGTTGAGTTTTTGGTTTACCCTCTCCTAAGATTTTCCACCCATGGATGTATAAGTTTATCTGTATCATCCTTGCCAAGAGAGAGTTTGTGGATTGGGCCACCATCATCAGTGATACCTTCACAAACAATTTATCGAAGTGAAGATGACTAGATGCTTCTACATGACATCGTATCTGACTTATGCAGTGGCTAGAAGAAAGCTATTTTTGGGACTCAAAACAAGAGGAGTCATGGGTCCATCAAATAATGTCTTCCATTATTATCCGCAGCTAAGTTTCAAAAATAGCTCTCATCATTTGAGAAGAGTTAACGATGCATTCACCTTCCGTGTGATTTAAAACCTGAATCGAAATATAGAGGAAATATTTTCTAAAGAGGCCATGGATGTCATTTCCCAATGGGGAACATGGTTTATTCAATTTTCATCCTTTTCCTACATTCACGTAAGTGGCTTTGTGGGTACTCCATGGAAGCTTCCTAAGTACGTCAGTGATAAGTGGGCATTAATGGAGCTTGCACGATAATTATTCCAAGTTCATTGTCTTCTTAGTGACAAGCATCACTTAGGAATTCATTTCCCAATCCAAATTGGGGAATACCAATGTCCAAATATCTTCAATGCACAACTCATGGAAAACTAGTTTTCCCTCATCACTATTCATCCATATATGAAGAGATCTCAGTTTGATATAAATGGATATATTCAAAATATTCTTGGAGAAAAGTATCAACATAACCCTACCATGGAATATTTTTGGGCTTCCTGTTCAGACGAACATGAAGTAAGAAGATGAGAGTTTTCTCACCTAACCCTTGCTCAAATCAAGGCCTTTCACATCAAGAACCCTCCAAATTCATTTGTAAATGATGATGAAGATGTTATTGATCCTTCATATGATGCAGTTGCTTTTACCCTATTGCCATGAATTGATTGGACCAAAAGAGATGAATTTTCTCTTGATAGCAAGAATCAACCGATTCTTGAAAGAAGCATATCTTGGTATGAAAGAGAACTTGCCAAGTTACAATCAATTCAAGATCATACTTTAGGATCACAAAAAATATCAACTCAAGGAGGCCTCCATTCAACCAAAGCCCTTCTCAATCAACCTTTGTGCCATCTAGTCATACAATAACAAGCAAGAAAGGAGTGGTTGCCAAAATCCACTTCACCGAAGAATGTGTCATAGGGTCCTAGCCCCTGCAAAGGAAGAGAGTGTGTATCAATATTTTTAACTTTAAGCAGAGATTATTCTACTCACATTTCTGATAGTTCTTAGAATCTCATTACAAACAATCCTCAGCCATGCCTTGCACAAGAGTCCACTCAAGTGTAGGTAGTCCAAATATCGAACGCTTCGAAACCTACAGTTCACGAAGAGATTTCCCAAAATCTCCCAAATGATCAAGAGGTGGATATCAAGGTTATTTCTCTTGAAATTGAGGTCATGGAAAGGATTCTTGCATAGAATCTCATAATGTTGAGAACAATGAGAATGTTGCTTCGGGCTCCAGGATTTTGTATGTGGAAGTAGTGAATGATACTCCTTTTTGGGTTGATTGTGAAATCAAGAAAAGGAAGAGGGTTGTCAAGGAAATTGACATTGACTTCAATTCCCTTTTCAAACTTTCAAATGAAATCATTCTCAAGAATCCTAAAGTGCTCTCCTGAATAATGGTGGATGATGATGGAAACAGATTTGTGGATCTTGCCATCCCACAAGTTGACAAGGAGCGTGATGCCATGACATCTACTGATTATGAAGTTTCTAGAACTTGGACTTGGGAAGTCCACATTGGAAAGTGACATGGTGATGGCTCGAGATTCAATTGATATTGTGCTAAAGAGACTTGAGAAATATAAGTCTCAGAACTCTCAGCTCAAGGCTGAAAAGAATCAATTGGTGGAATATGTTCAACATCTGATAAATCCCATATCATCCACTTTCCCAGTACCCGATGTAGTGGCTGCCCCTGATGAAGAAACTCTCAATTTATCAAAAGAAATAAACACATTGGGCCATGTCACTAAAACTTGGCTTTCAGAGATTCTCATTTTAGGCCAAGAGATGATCAAAACAACAATTAAGCTCCATGAAGATGTCAGTGCATATCTTGATCCAATTTTTTCTTTCAAGGAAACTTTTGTTTCTAACATATCAAATTTGGATGAGATATTTCCTAGTCTATAGGAGATGATGAGTATGGAGTCCTCAGTTTTAGCCATTGAAGGAATTCTCGAATTTGAATGTCGAGGGACACGTTTTCTTTGGTGTCTGCATCTCAAATCAAGAAAGACACTTCTCGAGGATTCTATGATCCATTATGAGAGTGTATGCAATGAAGCCTTCACTTCACTCGCCTTGATTCAAGAATTCATAGCTGAGATCCCTTGTAACCTTGTAAATGAGCATAATCAAAGGTGTTCATCAAAACATGTGGAAGAGAAATTTTCACAATTGTTTAAGGACATGTATACTCCCGCCATCAATTTCTCTTCAGCTTCAATGGAGCGTTGCATCAAATTAAAGAACTTGTTTGAGAATGCTCAATCAAAGATGGTCAATCTGAATGATATGCCAGGTAGGATCTTGGAATTGCAGGTATTTTGTGAGGCTATTCTTTGACCAAATGAACCTCCTAGAAGAAGAAAAGATGTTCAAAACATTGGGAAGGTTCAGATCCTTTCAATTGGTGAAAAGAGTGGATCCTAATTTCACCGATGGTTCAAGGAGATAGTTTTTTTGATATGTAACGAAGTGGGAGATTCCATTTCTCATACGTTTGAGATAGGCAGACCCCATTTCAATGGATAAGGCACTGGTTTTTGTCATATGTTTTAAAAGTGGAATTTTAAAAAAGGATGTTGTTATTGAGTTTACTTTCAGAAAATTGTGGATAACTTAAGTGATTTCTATTTTTAGTTAGCTTTTAATAAAGTTGGTTGAAAAATTCAAAGTCACTTAAGTGCCCTATTTAATGTTCATGTAAAACCCTAACTACTTTGTAACCAACTTTTGGGTTATAAAAGGAAGTCAGGGGCTCATTTGTAAAGGTGACTTTGAGAGAGGAGAAGAAAATACTTTTGTGTGCAACCTTTGTTTCAAAGAAAGAAACTTTGTGTTCTTTTGTGAAGACATTTTGGAGTTAATGAAATATGAACTTTGTGTCCCATTCATTGTCTCTTATAGCATTTGATGTTCTTATGTTCATTAGATGTTAGTGTTTAAATATTGCATGCAAATATTGTCTTTGATCTTATTGTCAATGTTATTAATATGTTGTTCTAGTTCACAGTGATCAAGCTCTGATTATCTACTTGCTCGTGTGTGTTCCCTTTTACTCATTCTTGTTTAGTTTATGCAAACTCCATTTTATTTGTGTTAATTATTTATTGTTATTTTCTGTGCAATATTAGGCTATGCTTTTACCTAACTCTTGCATGTTCCTTCCATTCATTCCTTTCCATTTCTTTTCTTCATTCAATTCCATCTCCCTCATTCACTTTTCTTTCCATTGATGTTCCAAAACACCCCCCACATACAATTTTGAATGTACAGGTGTAAATACAAGTTTTGGTTTTCAATAAAGGCAACCTCACCTTCATTGAGGAGGGACTTCATTCCCACATTGTTGCATGTCATTTGCATGCATGTAAATCCATATGCTAATAGTTTTTGGTGACTCTACTAGGGATTCTAGAATCGTTAACCAGTGCTTGGTTAAATCTTTATGACTATCCCCTCTACACAAGCTCCAGTTCTTCAACTGAACCTTGTGCCCAATGAATATTTTCAAGGAGACATTACTGCCAACCTTCAAATAGTAGCTTGGGAAAACCATGAAATCTTGTAGCAATTTGTGGCTGTTGATAGAGCCATTGACAGAGAAATCTACATTGAAGACCTTAGAAGAAGAGCACCCGCACTTGTGGCCAGGAGACCTCCTGGACATGTGTTGATCATTGTTCACCTGATGCGGCCCTCTTCCACCAAGGTAATAATTTGTATGACTATTACAGGTAACCCACCTATCTTGCAACCAAATATTCTTTTTGCAGATACTCAAGAAGACATATCATCAGATTTGAGGCAAGCTATTTGGGAAAAGTGCACGAGCAACTATCATTTTCATCTCACCGCATCAGTACTAGATAATGAAGAAGATCAAGCTGGGAGAGTTGTTAGAGTCATTTAGGTGTAAAGAGCTCAAGAAAGAGAGTGAAGAGAAAAGGTAAGAGCTGATCAGAACATGTCAGTGATCCCTTCACAGTAAAGATTTCAAACTGGTAGGAAAGAGGTTTATGCGAGGAGAAAAAGCTAAAGGTCGATATGATCCCATTTTTTATTTTCAATGAATGTTTGGTTTCAAGTTATCTCCTCCAAAGAAGAACACACCTCATAGATCTGTAAGCCTTGCATCAAGTCCTGAAAGAGCAAGCAAGGAAGGAATCACTACAAGTCAAGCACTTTTTCTTGCTCACATTGTTTTTCCTTCGCATACCACCTTTCCCAAGATGGCAGTTAACGTACCATGGGGAAATGCCATAGGCCCATTGGCCTTACCATCTCGACATGACCTCCCATGAGGATCGAGGAAGATTCTTCCCAAGTTCGATGGAGATGGGAAGACATCACCAGATGACCACATTTCTGCCTTCTTTTTGCTGCATGTGCAGTTTTGTCAGTGGAATATGAAGATGTTGTTATTCACCTCTTCATTGAAACATTGCATGATGTTGCCGCAGATTGGTTTCATCATCTTCCAAATGGATGCATTACAAATTGGAATGATATGAAAACTAAGTTTGAAGACCGATTCAAGATGGCAGAAGATGAACATGCCCTTCTTGCCCAACTATCTCAGGAAAAGAAAGAGCCAACAAAACCCATGAGGAATTTTGTGGCTAAATTCAACAAAATGGTGAACAAAGTTCCTGTCGAGATTCATCGAACCCTGATGGAAAAAAATGTTTCTTTATTAACGCACAATAACCAGAAGTGTGCTATCAGCTGAGAAGGGCTAGAGTGGCTACTTTGGAATTTGCTCAATATTTGGCCATGGAAATTGAGGATGACTTAATCATGGCGGGAAAATTCAAGAAAACTTCCCTCAAGGGAAAGAGTCAAGAAACCCCCAATGTTTCAGAAGCTATACTCACTAAGTTGGCTAATGATGTGTTAGCTTTAAAAAATAAAGTTGCTCAAAGTAGTAAACCTGCTCCTTACAAAGACATCCCAAGAAAAGGCTACGTTCCCAACAAAGCCAGAATTGCAGGTGCTCTGACGAGGCTTGCTATTGAAGCAGCTCCCACAACTAACTCAAAGTGTGATGTCATTGAAGAAAGTGATGATGAAGTTGAGGTCGTTGAAGTTGACGAAGAAGAGCCAGACTCTGGAACATCTGAACCTGAAGTTGAAGATCCTGAAGGAGAAAGTAATAATCATTTCTTTGAGTACCATTCAGAAGAAGAAGATGAATATGAAGAAATTATAGAAGATATGAATAGTCAATCCTTCGTTGTCTTCACACGCTCTCAGAAAAAGGAGCAGAGTACCACTAAGGTGGAAGACAAAAAGAGCTCCAGGGAAGTTCCTAAAGAATCTAAGACTAAGGAAACTTCCAAAGAATCCAAGACAAATGAGACTCCTAAAGAGTCCAAGGGTGACTGAGGTTTCCAAGGTCAAAACTATCTTAAAGAAAGGAGGGCCTTTGTCAAGTCAATCAGTTGATAAATCAGCTACGAAGAAAGTTTCTTCTTCCACATCAGTATCAACCAAGCCCGAAGCAAAGGTCAAAAGTGTGCCATCATCAAGTTTGAAAGAACTAGTATCTGAGACATCAAGTATGGTCATTTTGCCCAAATTTGATATCATTGATCATATCAATAAAACAAAAATTTCCATGTCACAGGAAGAGTACTTGAAGTCCAATAAGGATCAACTCGAGAAATTGGTCCAGTTTATCAAAGGTGACTCTACTGTTCATTCCTCTAAAGGAATTTTGAAAACTCCCAAAGATGGGAAGACTCAAAATATTGTGGTGGCCACTACACCTTCAAATGAAAAGATTGAACCTTTCTTTGTGTCCTTTCTGATCAACAGATGCAAATTAAGTAATTGCATTATAGATTCTGGAGCCTCAGATAATGTGATGCCTGCAAAAGTAGCACATGCTCTTGGGTTGACTTGTACGAGAACATTCAGATCTTGTTACTCCATGGAGACAAGACAAGTTCCTCTGATTGGGAAGATTAAAGATGCTCAAATGGTTTTAGCCCAATTTCTTGAGAAGTGAGTTAAGGTAACCATTCTAGTTTTTGACATTCCTGCTTCATATGGTATGTTGTTGAGTAGGAAATTTTGTAGAGATCTGGGTGGTGAGATTCAAATGGACTGGTCTCATGCTATGATCCCTATCAGTGGAGAAATGAAGAAGCTAATGCCAGAAACTCAGGAAAAATTCACGGTGACGAAAACTGATGATCCCGTGCACAGGTCTTGTTTCAAAACTCAAGTATGGGTAATTATATGATGACTATAGAGGTTCATGCACCTGAGGTCACTTGCCAAGATCCTAATGAGATTTGGGTTCTTGATTTTGATGGAAGTTGTTTCTCAACAGGTTCCTGCAGGAGTGGTGCTCATATCTCTGAATGGTAAAATATTTCCTTTTTCTTACAAACTCCAATTTTCAAATACTAACAACACTGCAGAATATGAGGCATTAATCCTTGGCCTCCAAGTTGCAGAAGAGAAAGGGATCAAAAATTTGAAAGTCTTTGGAGATGCAGAATTGATCGTGAAACAAGTTAAAAATCAATTTCAAGTAAAGAATGATCATTTGAGACACTACAGAAATAAAGTGTGGGATGTGATAGAAGCCTTTGATGATTTTTCCATAAAATCCATCCCTCATGAAAAGAATGAAAAAATAAGATTCTCTAGCAGTCTCAACTTCATTAATGATTCCTCATTCAGAGTTTGATCAAGACAAATACACCATTGAAATGGTTTTTAGGCCAAGTGTTCCTGACAATGCAGAAAATTGGCAAGTATTCAATGATGATCAACAAATTATTACCTTCTTGGAAAAGAGGGATAATTTTGAACAATTGTACTTTGAAGGAAGTGATTCTACATTTCGTGAATCAATGACCTCACCCATTCAAGAAGGATTTGAGAATGAAGATCCTGGTGATGGCATCATTCAACTCAAAGGAAATAAAATTCCAAAAGGATTGGTTTCACTTGAAGAAATTTTTGATAAACATGACATGTTTATCAAAGAGAAAGAGCAAGCAGGACCTACGAATTCTGCTGACTATGAGCAAGTTAACATTGGTACCAAGGATAAACCTCACCTGGTCAACATTGGTAAGTGTTTCTCACCTGAGGAGTGCAAGAAATTCATAAACCTCCTTATCAAATATTTTGACGTCTTGGCTTACTCATATGAAGACTTGAAGTCTTTCCAACCTAGGGAAATGGAGCATGCCATACCCTTGAAACCTGGTGCAACTCCATTCAGGAAGAAGCAAAGACAATATAATCCCAAGATAGCAGGGACAATATTCCATGAGGTTCAAAAGATGTTAGACACATGAATAGTTTTTCCTATTTGACATTCAACTTGGATAGCTAATATTGTACCGGTTCACAAGAAAAATGGAGAAATTAGGATTTGCGTGGATTTCCACAATCTTAATCAAGCTTCCTTGAAGGATAACTATCCACTTCCGGTCATGGACCATATTCTGCAGGTAGTAACTGGATCAGAAATGCTATCCATGCTAGATGGTTTCTCTGGTTATAATCAGATTGAAGTGGCTAGAGAAGACCAACATAAAACTACATTCACCACCCCCTGGGGTACGTTCACATATAGAAGAATACCTTTTGGTTTGATCAATGTTGATGCAACTTTTCAAAGGGCTATGGATATGGCATTCACAGATTACAAAGACAAGATCATCGTGATATACCTAGATGACTTGACAGTGTTCTCAAAGAAACGAGAAGATCACCTAAGAGATTTAGAGAAAATATTGCAAAGTTGCATACTACATAAGATCTCTAAATCCAAAGAAGTTTGTGTTCGGAGTTACAGAAGGGAAACTCCTAGGTCATATTGTTCCTAGAGAAGGAACTAAGATCAATCTTGAGCATGTTCAAGCTATCAAGAATCTTTCCTTACGTACAAGTAAGCCTGGAGTCCACTCATTCTTTGGGAAGGTGAAATTTTTTGAGAAGGTTCGTGCCATATTTTTCTGAGCTAACCAAAGAAATAGTTGATATGATGAAAGGAAAAGAATCCTTCAAATGGTCAAAGGAAGGTAGAGAAGCATTTGAACAAATCAAGGGTGCTATTGCAAAAGCTCCTACATTGGTGTGTCCCAATTTTAAAAAGGATTTCATAATCTATTGTTATGCTTCACCGCACATGATCTCTGCCATCTTGACTCAACACAATCAAGAGGGAATTGAATCTCCTATTGCATTCATGAGTTCTGGATTCAAGAAACATGAACTCAATTACACTCCCCTTGAGAGGCATGTGTATGTGGTGGTGAGAGCCTTGAAACATTTCAGGTACTATGTGTTGAATTCTCACACCAAAGTCTTAGTACCAGACACCACAGTTAAATCGATGTTGACACAACAAGAACTAGGATCTAAAAGAGGTAACTGGGTCTCCAAGATCTAGGAATATGATTTGGATATCAAGCCTACCAAGTTAGTTCGAGGAAGAGGACTCTGCCAACTCATCGCAGAGAATGAGCCACGAGATGACTCTGAAGAAGAACCAGTTGAAGAAAGTTTACCACTGGTAGTTTTCGTCAGTACCACAGATGAATGGTATTCTGATATAGCCTACTTTCTCACATATGGTGAATGTCCTGAGAATCTGACAGCTAAGGAAAAGAGAGCTATCAAATTAAGAGTTGTCAGGTACGTCATTTGGGACAACACTTTGTTCAAGAAAGGAATTGATGGCATGTTCCTCAGATGTGTTGATAAGGAACAACAACCTAGGTTGCTTGAAGCCTTTCATAATCATGCTTTTGGTGGTCATTTCTCTGGCCCAGTGACAACTCATAAAATTTTGTGAGCACATTATTACTGGCCCACTATGTTTTCTGATGCTCAAAAATGGGTAACAAAATGTGAAGCTTGTCAACAATTTGTTGGAAGACCTAAATTGACAGCTTTTCCTTTGAAGCCAGTTGTCATTGAAGAACCCTTTCAACAATGGGGTTTAGATTTCATCAGAGTTCTGAATCCAAATTCTAGTGCTGGTCATACTCACGTGCTCACTACAACTGACTACTTTACAAAGTGGGTAGAAGCTATACCAGTGAAACAAACATCTACTGCGGTAATCTGTGACTTCATCAAAGAGAATATATTGGTTCGTTATGGAATTCCACAAAAGATCATGATGGACAATGCCTCCAATTTCTCTTCTACAGAGATGATAGGTTTTTGTTATGGGTATGGGATATCTTTGTCTCATTCATCACATTACTACCCTCAGGGAAACGGTCAAGCAGAATCCAGTAACAAAAACATCATTACTATCGTGCGCAAGTTAGTAGAAGAAAATCAAAGAACTTGGCACAAAAAGTTATATGATGCATTGTGGGCTGACCGCATAACTCCCAAAAGAGAAATTGGGATGTCTCCATTCCAACTCTTGTATGGAACCGATGCTCAAATTCCCATCACATTGGAGTTACCAACATTATGATTGGCTCAAGCAGTTGATGATGAATGCTTCACCAATGTGTTAGATAAAAGGATCATGTTCCTAAGCAAGCTTGAAGAACAAAGAAGTCAAGTGGAAAACAGGATCGAGGAACACCAATCCAAAGTGAAGAGGTTGTTCGATAGGAAAACTAAGGAGAGACAATTTCAAATCAATGACTTAGTTCTTCTCTGGGACAAGAGATGTGAACCAAAAGGAAAGCATGGGAAGTTTGATTCGTTGTGGCTAGGCCCTTTCAAGATCAGACATTTATGTGGAGATAACACCTATTACTTGGCATATCCTGATGGAACTCATTTTCCTTTTCCCTACATGGGCAATATCTCAAGCACTATCAAAATTGAAAATGGGTTGTCCCCCGTATGTACATAGGTAATTAGGATTTTGGTTTGTTTCTTTTCCCTGTTTTTCGGTTTCCTCTCTTTTGTCATCCCATTTTTGTGCCCCATCATTTTTGGGATCATGTTCATTAAATATTTTGGTCTGGGTCCGTTGCTGCATCCATGAAGTCCTTGTCCCCAATTAGAGCCAGCTGTTATCAACTAATTTTGACTTCACAAAATTAATAAACATGGAATTTTTTCAAAAGTATTACTTTCACGATTTATCACCCTCATCGTGATCATCTCGTTTTTGTGATCGTTCCGGTTTTCATTTCGTCCATTTCGGGTGAGAACTCCTCCCTCCAGGTCATAAACTGCTTTTAATATTAATTAATTAATATTTAATTAATTTATTACCCTTTATTTGATAAAATCAATTTTATTAATATTTGGGGTTTTTAATTAAACAAATATGAATATAATAATTATTAAAATTCAATCGACAATTTTTTTGTCAGGGGGAAAGTAAGCTTCTGCTTCCAATTGCCGGGGATGCCAAATTGGCTTCCCGTACCCGGATTTCCCCTTTCCTGGAAAATTTATTTTATTTCCACCCCTTGTGGGATTTCTTCCACTGATTACCAATTCAATGGATTGGAAAATGGGCAAAAAATCTCCCGATTTCCCACATGGGGAAATAAAATGGGGATTGCTAGCCCGCCTTACCATTTTCGCTAGAAAATGGTTGTTTATTTCCCACTTTCCCCTGGCAATTAATGCCACTACCCTGAAGGAAGAGGAGTTGGTTATTTCAACAGGAAGGGGAAACATGGTTACGAGGAAGCTTCTTTAATTCCCGTAACCATTTCCCCATGAGAAATTGAATTTTTGGAAAGGAGAATTTTCATTGAAGCATTTGAAAGGAGAATTCTCATGCTAAGACAAAGTAAAAGTATTCATCACTTCATCAAGATCATTTGTCAACATGGGTTTTAAGAACCAAAGGGAAAATTACATTCTGCATTGGCCAAGGAGGGAAGATTTCCAAAGCAAGGAAGATCCTTCACACATGGAGAAAAAGGAACACATGTATCATAACATCCCTCAAGGAAAATGTTTGCAAGAAGCAATAAGCTGCAAGCATTTCTTTCCACAATACACAGGGAAGAAAGGATTTCCACATGGTTTCCAGAAAGATAAAAGAAAACAAAAAAAAGGCATTTTTGTGAGCAATCCACAACCAACAAGGAGGAAAGAATAACATTTTCAAAAAGATAGAAGATCCACACATTTAGTTTTCATTGCCAGGAGGAAATAAAAACAAAAAATTCCAAAGAATTACCCATAATAAAAGAAAGAAAAATAATTTTTTGCATAAAAAAAGTCCCATTTGTTTTTTCATCATTAAAAGTCCATGAAATGCAGTGAAAAACACCACAACAATGTAAAGTCCAAAAAGGCCATAAGGGAAAAAGAAAAAAATTTTTCCACGCCTAAAACCAAGAAACATCCAAGATAAAAGGAAAAATTTCCATGCACATTTAAAGCATTTTGCAACAAGGTCAAAGCAGATTCCCACATTTTTTCAAGGAAAGAACAATCCAAATAAAAGCAATATCCACGCTAAAAGGATAAAGAAAAGAAAAGTGCAAGGGAAAAGTTTAGCAAAGAGGTGACAAAAGTTTTCAGGGGAGAAAAAGTCTCCACGTAATTAAATGCATGCAATCAGGCAAAAACTTTCTCCACGCATTACCAAAAATTCCACAATTCAAGATTGAAGTAAAAAATCAGTATGCACCCACATTTGATCAAAAGAGAAAAAGCATTTAAGGTAGAAGCATTAAATTTACAGAACAATTCAAATCAATCAGAAACTAGGCACAAAATAAGGAAATTTTTCAACTGCAACCAAGGAAAAAAATAATATAAATTAAAAAAAAATCGGAATATTAAAATCGAGCTTATTTTAATATATAAATTCATAGTTAGTCCATTTAAAATTAGTCTCGGTGTGATGTATTGATATTTTTAAAAAAAATTGTAACCGGGACTGGTTATTATTATTATTATTTAAAATAATAATAATAATAATAAAATGAGTCATAATTTTCTAGCATTAATAGGGTTTCGGAGACTGAAACCCTGCCCCGTTTACATTGTTTTGTGTGCATGAGTCATTTTTCTGTAAAATTCATAATGGCCGAAAAATCTAATAAATCTGCAGGAAGATCGAGGAAGCCAGTGGAGAAATCAAATAAGTCTACACTCAAGTATGAATTCCAAGGAATCATTCCTCCCAGTTCCATCAAGTCGGCATATGACAATATCACTGATACAAATCTGGGTCACATCAATGTGCAACAATTCTGTGATCGGGTGAAAGCTGAAGGCAAAACCATATTCTCGGATAGGCTTTACCATAGTGGTTTACCCCAAGCAACAACATTTCCTGTCTCAGTGCAATGTCCTAGAGCTGGTTATCACTTGTGGAGCATTATGATCCCGAGAGACGAAGAATTTTTAAAGATAATCGTGAGCCTTTCCTCTTAATCACACCAGAGCACATTGAGGAATTGCTCAGCATACCTGACTTCCCTGAGAATGCAGATATCACTCGAAAGTCAGCACAAGAATTTTGGGATGAAGAACCCCTCAGGTGGAGCAAGATGGTTAATAACAACTAGTTAGTGACCAAGAGGCCTCGAGTTGACTGGCTTCCTAAAGAATTGTACCACATTGATTTCGTGGAAGAAATCAGGGACATGATTACTCTCCTGAGTCAAGTCTTTGGTTTACCCTCTGCCAGGATTTTCCACCCATGGATGTATCAGTTTATCTGTATCATCCTTGCCAAGAGAGAGTTTGTGGATTGGGCCACCATCATCAGTGATACCCTTCACAAACAATTGATTGAAGTGAAGATGACTGGATGTTTCTACATGACATCATATCTGACTTATGTAGTGGCTAGAAGAAAGCTATTTTCGGGACTCGAAACAAGAGGAGTCATGGGTCCATCGAATAGTGTCTTCCATTATTATCCGCAACTGAGTTTCAAAAATAGCTCTCATCATTTCAGAAGAGTTAATGATGCATTCACCTTCTGCGTGATTCAAAACCTGAATCAGAATACAGAGGAAAGATTTTCTAAAGAGGCCATGGATGTCATTTCCCAATGGGGAACATGGTTTATTCAATTTTCATCCTTTTCCTACATTTGTGTAAGTTGGCTTTTGGGTACTCCATGGAAGCTTCCTAAGTACGTCAGTGCCAAGTGGGCATTAATGGAGCTTGCACAACAATTATTCCAAGTTCATTGTCTTCTTAGTGACAAGCATCATTCAGGAATTCATTTCCCAATCCAAATTGGGGAATACCAATGTCCAAATCTCTTCAGTGCACAACTCATGGAAAAAGAGTTTTCCCTCATCACTATTCATCCATATGTGAAGAGATCCCAGTTTGATATCAATGGATATATGTAGAAGATTCTTGGAGAAAAGTATCAACATAACCCTACCATGGAAGATTTCTGGGATTCCTGTTCAGATGAACATGAAGTAAGAAGATGAGAGTTTTCTCACCTAACCCTTGCTCAGAATAAGGCCTTTGGCATCAAGAACCCTCCAGATTCATTGGTAAATGATGATGAATATGTTATTGATCCTTCATATGATGCAGTTTCTTTTACCCCATTGCCACGAATTGATTGGACCAAAAGAGATGAATTTTCTCTTGATAGCAAGAATCAACTGATTCTTGAAAGAAGCATATCTTGGTATGAAAGAGAACTTTCCAAGTTACAATCAATTCAAGATCATACTTCAGGATCACAAAAATTTTCAACTCGAGGAGGTCTCCATACAACCAAAGCATCTTCTCAATCAACCTTTGTGCCATGTAGTCATACAACAAGCAAGAAAGGAGTGGTTTCCAAAATCCACTTCACCAAAGAATGTGTCACGAGGTGAAAAATCTAAGGTTCCTAGCCCTAGTGAAGGAAGAGAGTGTGTATCAGGATTTTCCACTTCAAGTAGAGATTCTTCTACTCACATTGTTGATAGTTCTCAGAAGCTCATGACAAACAATCCTCAGCCATGCCTTGCACAAGAGTCCACTCAAGTGCAAGGTAGTCCAAATATCGAACACTTTGAACCTACAGTTCATGAAGAGATTTCCCAAAATCTCCCAAATGATCAAGAGGTGGATATCGAGGTTATTTCTCTTGAAATTGAGGTCATGGAAAGGATTCTTGTAGAATCTAATGATGTTGAGAACAATGAGAATGTTGCTTCGAGCTCCAAGGCTTCTGTATGCAGAAATAGTGAATGATACTCCTTTTTGGGTTGATTGTGAAATCAAGAAACGGAAGAGGGTTTTCAAGGAAATTGACATTGACTTCGATACCCTTTTCAAACTTTCAAATGATATCATTCCCAAGAAGCCTAAAGTGCTTTCCCAAATAATGGTGGATGATGATAGAAATAGATTTGTGGATCTTACCATCCCACAAGTTGACAAGGAGCGTGATGCCATGACATCTGCTGATTATGAAGTTTCCAGACTTGGACTTGGGAAGTCCACATTGGAAAGTGACATGGTGATGGCCCGAGATTCAATTGATATCATGCTAAAGAGACTTGAGAAATATAAGTCTCAGAACTCTCAGCTCAAGGCTGAAAAGAATCAATTGGTGGAATATGTTCAACATCTGATAAATCCCATATCATCCACTTTCCCAGTACTTGATGCAGTGGCTGCCCCTGATGAAGAAACTCTCAATTTATCAAAATAAATAAACACATTGGGCCATGTCACTAAAACTTGGCTTTCAGAGATTCTCGTTTTAGGCCAAGAGATGATCAAAACAACGGTTAAGCTCCATGAAGATGTCAGTGCATATCTTGATCCAATTCTTTCTTTCAAGGAAAATTTTGTTTCTAACATATCAAATTTGGATGAGATATTTCCTAGTCTACAGGAGATGATGAGTATGGAGTCCTCAGTTTTAGCCATTGAAGGAATTCTTGAATTTGAATGTCGAGGGACACGTTTTCTTTGGTGTCTGCATCTCAAATCAAGAAAGATACTTCTCAATGATTATATGATCCATCATGAGAGTGTATGCAATGAAGCCTTCACTTCACTTGCCTTGATTCAAGAATTCATAGCTGAGATCCCTTGCAACCTGTAAATGAGAAAAATCAAAGATGTTCATTAGAACATGTGGAAGAACAATTTTCACAATTGTTTAAGGACATGTATATTCCTGTCATTAATTTCTCTTCAGCTTCAATGGAGCGTTGCATCAAATTAAAGAACTTGTTTGAGAATGCTCAATCAAATATGGTCAATCTGAATGATATGCCAGGTAGGATCTTGGAATTACAGGTATTTTGTGAGGCTATTCTTCAACCAAATGAACCTCCAGAAGAAGAAAAGATGTTTGAAACATTGGGAAGGTTCAGATCCTTTCAATTGGCGAAAGCAGCGGATCCTAATTTCACTGATGGTTCAAGGAGATAGTTTTCTTGGTATCTAATGAAGTGGGAGAGTCCATTTCTCATACGTTTGAGATAGGCAGACCCCATTTCAATGGATAAGGCATTGGTTATTGTCATATGTTTTAAAAGTGGAATTTTAAAAAAGGGGATGTTGTTATTGAATTTTCTTTTGAAAAATTGTGGATAACTTAAGTGGTTTCTATTTTTAGTTAGCTTTTAATAAAGTTGGTTGAAAAATTCAAATTCACTTAAGTTCCCTATTTAATGTTCATGTAAACCCTAACTACTTTATAACCAACTTTTGGGTTATAAAAGGAAGTCAGGGGCTCATTTGTAAAGGGTGACTTTGAGAGAGGAGAAGAAAATAATTTTGTGTGCAAGCTTTGTTTGAAGAAAGAAACTTTGTGTTCTTTTGTGAAGACATTTTGGAGTTAATGAAATATGAACTTTGTGTCCCATTCATTGTCTCTTGTAGCATTTGATGTTCTTATGTTCATTAGATTTTAGATGTTTAAATCTTGCATGCAAATATTATATTTGATCTTATTATTAATGTTATTAATATGTTGTTCTTGTTCACAGTGATCAAGCTCTAATATTTACTTGCTCACATGTGTTCCCTTTACTCATTCTTATTTAGCTGATGCAAACTCCATTTTATTTGTGTTAGTTATTTATTGTTCTTCTCCATGCAATATTAGGCTCTGCTTTTACCTAACTCTTGCATGTTCCTTCCATTCATTCCTTTCCATTCCTTTCCTTTCCTTCATTCCATTCCATCTCCCTCATTCACTTTTCTTTCCATTGATGTTCCAAAACACCCCCCACATACAATTTTGAATATACAGGTGTAAATACAGTTTTGGATTTAAATAAAGGTAGCCTTACCTTCATTGAGGAGGGACTTCATTCCCACACTGTTGCATGTCATTTGTATATGTGTAAATCCATATGCTAGCAAGATCTAAAAGAATAAGCTTGACTGGGGCGCCCTAGGCCTATTTCTAGGTGCCTTGGTATGTATAAAAGCTAAAGAGACCTCCTCTAAGGGGTTACTAGTTGTTCATTTTTGTTCACCTTTGGTTGTTATGAGTTTGTACAATGATCATTGAAGTCGTTGGAACCCCACAACACAGTATTGAACTGTAAATCCCTCAAATAGACATCAAATCCTAAAAAAGAAAGATGCAAAATGAGGGGTCAGATTGTCCTCATTTTTCACAATGGTGAACTTACAGCTAAGTTTTGCACTACATCTCATACCCAATATAGGTGTGTGTGTGTGTGTGTGTGTGTGTGTGTGTGTGTGTGTGTGTGTGTGTGTGTGTGTGTGTGTTTTTGTGTTGTGTGTGTGTGCGGAATCATACTCTAGATGGCTTTTATGCATGTCGCACTTGATAGCAAGCAAGTAAGCTAGATGTAAATAAATGTAATAGATGTGTGCATGGAATAGAATTAAATTCCCTCCTATGAAATGTATGTAGAATAATCATCCCTTGTTTCCCTTGGATGGTTCTAAATGTATGTAATAAAGCTCTTATATTCTTGATGGATGTAACCTTAGGTGGTGATAGCTAATGCTTAGTGCATAACTTTGATCACATAACTTTATATTTATATGATTCCTTTGCTTGAAATTTGTAATTAATCCCAAAAATTCTTATTACTAAAAACATAATATGCTCAAATGGATATAAAGGACCCAAAATATTTTGACAAAGTATACTGAGGTCAGGTACACCCAGAGGGGACGAGGGTGCCTGGCACTGGCATCCTGGCTAGGTGAGGGTGTCTAGGATGATAAATGTCGAGGTATAAAAAGGTAGACTGAGAAACTAAGGGAGTAGGACCAAGAGAAGTGACAAAAAGCAAAGAAAGGTGGCCAAAAACATGGGTTAAGTATTAATTTTCTCACTTAGGAATCATATGAATGGTAGTATGTAATCAGGACTAAATAATTACCTAAAGCGCATGATTTTATGTCTACAAGTTAGAGATTACACTCTTTATATATGACACATGATTATATAACATTCTTTAATCATTAGACAAAACTTTAAAAATAGTCAATATGTACTTTGAAAAAAAACCTACTATCAAATATGAAATGTAGGAAAATACCTCTTTGGGTTGGCAAGAGACCCATCATGGATGCTCTTGGAATAACATCTAAACCTGATTAATACTAGGCTTAGAAATAAAATTCCTCACTCCAATGAATAGTCTAATTCAACCCATGGAGGACTAGTGATTTCATAAACATTTCCTTTTGTTGATACTATGTTAATAACCTCTTATCCTTCAACAAGTTTCTTTTACTAATCTAGGTTTCCAGTTATCAAGTGACCAGGGTTGAAGCACATCCTAGGAACCAAGACCAGGTGCCCTCAATCTGGGTCTGTAAGCATCTTTGAACTTAACCCTTACATATTTTGTGAAAATTTAAAATAGAAAACCTCATCTTCATAGTTATAAGTGTTCAGAAAAGAGTTAATTACTAAAATTTCATAAAGTTTTCCTAATTAGTGTACAACTTATTTAATTCATGAAAAACATAGGAATCAAGGTCACTCAAGACACAATTCTATCAGAACTCTCAAATTATAATCCAAGTTGGCATCAAGATACTACTCATTGAGAAAAGCATGCTATAATTGTAAGATGTTCATCACTTCTAGGCTAACTCAACATTCACTAGGTGTTAATTGTCAAGGGACGATGTGTTCATGATAAACCACTCCTATAATCTCTTACAACTAGTTATGTCTAAACTATCCTAATGGAGAAATCTTCATCTCATGCTTATTTGAACCACCACTAATCTAATTCTAAGTAATTAGGGTTTAAATTTAGCCTTATTAGAAGATAAGGATACCATGGAATCACCTCAAGGAATGCCTTGAATCTCATGTTAGGTCTCTACATACTATCTAAGCTCATAAATTTTTGCTAAAACATGCATTTCATTGAGACTTGTATCTTCAGTTTTCTCCACTGTAACTTTCTAAAACTTGTCATGGATATCTATCAAAACTCCCAATCTTCCTAGAACAATTAACTTTACTTCATGATAACTCATCCTTGTACATGCAAATCTTCACAAAACATATATATTTCTTCATCTTACTAATTGACCTAGAACATGAAACTACCACCATTAATAGCTTTGAAGATTCCTCTACAACCCTGAAGATTCACATTTACTTTCCTAATCCATTTAGATACCATATAACTCATTTTTCCTCCATCGCTTTAGAACTAGGGTTTTAGCAAGGGTTTTGACTTTGTTGCCTTCTTAACAACATTTCATAAAGATATAACGTCCAAACTACCTCATTCTACTTGTTATGTCTTCTTAACTCCATTCCCTAATATCCCTAAAAGAAATGCATGCCCATGCAAAGTATACATAACTGGGTGAATAAAATAAGATGACATTCGATCTGGTTTTTTCCTTCTTAAGAACTTGATATGACCAAAAAGTACTTTTCTTGCACTTTCTTAAAAATATTGACCTAAAAATTGGCATGAAGCACTATAACAACCTCCTCCATGCTTTAAAATATTAAACCATGTTTTGTAACCTTTTAATCTCTCCATAAACTAAGACTTACTCATACTTTCCTTGCCTTTTCTAGTATTCCTACCTCAAAATGACCTTCATCGTGCACGATATACCTAAAAACTAAGTTTGATCATAAAACTTCCACATGTTGTACAACCTAAATATACTCCTTACATGCTTTAAAAAGTATTCCATGTTCCATTTCTCATATTATAAACTCATCCTACTTGACCTAGGTTTAGGACTAGGCCTAGAATGACCTGACTCAACACATGGTTCTCATGAACTGACCATGATGACCTTTTATAGACTCATTAACACCTTTGAATAATCATTTTAACCATGGTGGACCTCATGAAGACCTCATACCTTTTTTATAGATTTATAACATGACCATGCTAGCTTGCAACATGCTCTAGATTGTGCACCAAGACACCATAGTGACACCAAAACCAAACACTACCAATCAACCTTCAAGCTTGACCTTGATTGACACCTCATAGAGACACCTTTACCACATAAACTCCCTTTTCCATCAATGAAATTTGAAATCAATTAAAACTACATAGACACAATGTCCAACAATCTCCCCCTTTGTCATTGGTGATAATGATATTTCAGAACTCTTCTTAATGGCAATATTTTCAAATGCAAGACATTCCTACAAGACCTATTTCACATGAGTTTCTGCTTTTACAAGGAGCATCTTTGACATTTATGAAAAAGGCTATATGATAACTTGGCATGAAAAACAACCTGACAAGACACAATAACAACAATGCAAAATAAACTTACTTGCTCACAAGCTCCCCCTTAGACTGTACTCTCTTTCTTCACTTCAATTGTGTTATAAAAGATCCATGAACCTGATATGATCATGCACACAGCTCCCCATGAATTGATACATTACATTTGAATTCTCTCACACTATACACCTTCTTCTAAATTTGTATTATTAAAGATCATGCCAAGAACACAATCTCTCCCTCCAATCACTAGCATTATTTCTTTCAAGACCAACATCCCAGAAGCTCTCCTTTAGACCAAACTTGCCAAATACATCATTGCAACAAGAGCATACCAAGTTCTGAAATAGACCATGATATATTCTTATTGACATCATACCATAATTTCTAACCGTTCAATGCGTATTTTACATAATGATCACATATTTGTAGTAATTTTATGAAGATGGGTGATGACATCAAATGTGGCGTGTAATCTATGAAGATTTACTTTTACTTTATGATTCTTTGCCATTCTTTTCTTGAAATCACCCTAGCTCTTGAGTAACTTAAGATACATCCCCACCTTTCAAATATATTTGAAATCAATCAAATTGTATTGTACAAAACTTTATGTTCTATCATACATATAATCTCCTTCATGGAGTAACTTAATTTTTACCTAATGATCACACACATGCAAGCACTTATGTAGAACCTTAGAGATGCACAATTTGTCTATAAGGAATCTGAGAGCGTACCTCACTTCTTCAAGTATTCTCAACTTCCTTTATGCCTAAGCATCTCAACACTATTTATAGATCTTCTAAAGGCATTTACTTCTCCTTTATTGATGCCCCCCCCAGGGTAATTTTGATAACATGCATCAGATTGTCAGTCCCGAGAAAGTAATGATTCAAGGCCCAAAATCATGTTTTTTGGGGTCCCCTCGGTTTCCTTCTAACTCTCCTGTCCAAGAAGGAATCCCAACAGGTTGATAAAATGGAAGAGATGCAAAAAATATGGTTGCAGGATTGTTCAAAGGCATTTCAGGTTTGCAGCTTGGGGCCGAAAAAATCATGAAAATTGGCTAAGTCCTAGTCCAGGCGGTCCTTGGGACAGTTGGGACGTAGGGGCGCGAATCGGCCGAAAGGCCGCCAGGCAGTCCGCACAGCAAAGGGACATCCGGGCCGTGGGGACACGCGGGACGTGAAAGGGCGAACCGGCCGAAGGTAAAAAAATTGACTAAGTGTTTTTGCAGGCTGGGACATCTGGGACAAAAGTATGGAAGGACACGAAAAGGTGAAGTGGCCGAGCAAAGGTCAGTCCATTTCGGGTGGTTCAGAAGAAATTTGTCCCAGACAGTCTGGGACAGTTGGGACAAAGTACGCGGAGGACGCGAACCGCCCGGATTTCGGCCGAAACAGAGAAACTTTCATCCAGGACAGTTGGGACAAAGGGACGCGTGGGACGCGAAAAGCCGAAAGAGCCGAGAGCCAATCAAATCTTGCCACGTGTCTTCACCGCAAAGAGGGACAAGGAAGCCCGAATCGGGTGGTTCGGAGAAATTTGTCCCAGGCAGTTTGGGACAGCCGGGCCAAAGGGACGCGAGGGACGCGAAAAGCCGGGAGAGCCGCGGACGAATCAGAACAGGACACGTGTCCTAAGGGGTGAGGAAGTTCGGAGCCAGGGAAAGACTTAGAAAAATTTGGCAAAAGTTTGGCCAAAAAACTAAAAGGTACAAGGATGACCCCGCGCCCCTGTCCTCCAACCAGATCATGCCACGTGTCCCAAGTGGCGGGGGCGCGGGGAAAAAATGGAAAATTTTCCAAAGTTATAAAAACCTCAAAATTTCAAAGGGAAACCCGCGGAAAGGTGGAGGAGAGAGAATTGCTCAGCCAATCAGAGCCTGACACGTGTCATCCAAGTGGCAGAGCGCGGGAAAAAATTCAAAATCCGTTTTGGCCTGTTTTTTGCCCTAAATCTTCAGATCGCCATAACTTTCGATCCAGAGCTCAGATTTTCACGTTCTTTATATCAATGGAAAGCTGGTGAAATTCTCTACATGATTCCGGGGTCAATATTGCATTTTGGTTCAGTTTGGAGAGAGAAAATTGAGAAACACCTCTGGCACGTAATAATAGACAAAAGTGACGTTTCAACAACCAGCTTTAATACAACAGACAATTCAACTAGACAGTTCGCCGTTTTGCTAGGATTCACCACTTCTGCCATAATGAGATGAGTTAAATGCAACCTAGAAGTGGTTGGGGTAGATCTGACTTTCCTCTCTCTTCCCTCTCTCATTCTTCCTATATATTGTAAGGAGGGGCTTCTTTCTAAAGGTTGAACATTCCTGTTTTGCTCCTCCCTTCTTCTCTTTATCAGGTGAATTTGTGGAGTTCGAACCTCCCATTTGAAACTGTAATGTGACTCTGCCTCTTGGCATTTTGTAGTGTATTGTATCAATCTTTGGAGCAAGTAATGCATGTCTGTGGATGATTCTCAACCCTCTCTGTGTTCATTTGCATCCTCCTGGTCTTTCACTGCAAATTTTGTTATCTGTGCATGATCTTGCATCACATTTGAATGGTCTGTGTTTATTGGCAAGATAGGTGTTCTTCATTCCTCGGTGCATCACCTCTGTTAGCTTAGGTTTATTTTTATGCATCTTCTTACCCTGTCTCCTTGGCAAGATTAGATTAGGTTTTGAGTAAACCCTCTGCATTTTTTGTGTGCATCTGAACAGAGGAATAGGAACCAGCCTTCTCTGGAGATTCCTTTCTCATTTTGCAAGTCCCA
The DNA here is from genome assembly GCA_019776745.2 of Taxus chinensis. Classification (NCBI taxonomy): domain Eukaryota; kingdom Viridiplantae; phylum Streptophyta; class Pinopsida; order Cupressales; family Taxaceae; genus Taxus; species Taxus chinensis. Next base: position 350,460,273 of record CM034157.1, read on the forward strand.
CACTTGGAGAAAGGATTCAATGTTATGCAATCACACTGGATGCTAGATGATCAACCTAGAAATCTGATCAACATCCAGGGGTGCTGTGATTTTGCATCAACAGTTTTGGCACGCCCGGTGGGACCTAGAGGTCTCATTTTTATTGCAGCAAAGTTGATGTGCATCTGCTGCAATTTTCTTGCTTGAAAAGAGCTATTATTTGCATATCTGGTGACTCCAAGGGGAAGAATCAACTGGTTTCAGCAGTGCAGGCCTGAAAACTCATGAGAAGAGTCACCACAAGGTCAAGAGTTGGAGAAGAAGAAGTGTTGTTTGAATACCTGCAATTATCTCCAAGAAGAAGGCAAAGAGGAAGAAGGATTCAAAGGTCTCCATCTCCACCAAACAGAACTCTCTCAACTCCTCCACCTGGTAGGCCTTTCATTCAGTCAACAAGGGTTTTAAGACCAATTAGAATGGCACAAAACAACCCCTATGTCAACTTCACAGGCAGCAGCCCACTTGCCCTCAATGCACAACATCCAATTCCTATTGCAGCCTTGAAGAACATTCCATACTTCACTGGAGAAAATCAGACTACTCCAGGTGATCATGTTAAAGATATTGCTAACCTTTGTGCAATCCATGAAATCAATGAGATGCAAGTGGCTGTCAAGTTACTGGCATCTTCATTCAAGGGTAAAGCATTGCAATGGTTTAGGAGCCTTGGAGCTGGTTCTATCACAAATTGGAATCAGCTGTGTATAGCACTTCATGAGCAATTTGGAGAAAAGGGAGACAACTTGTCTCTTTTGGAGCAGCTGACAACCATCAAGAGAGCTCCCAATGAGCAGCTGACCGATTTCAACTTCAGATTTCAAAAGACTTGGGAGAGAATTCCAGTGGCAGTCAGGCCAACAGCAGAAGGTGCTTTTCTCTACTATCTCAAAGCTCTAAATTCTGATATTTCTATGTTGATTCAGTCCATGGGAGGCATAACTATCCCTATGGCTTATAGCATTGCCATTAGGGCTGAAAATTGTTTGATCCAAGCTGGCAAACTTGCCCCTAGACCTCCCATGCCATTGTTTCCAAGTTTAGAGAGTCCAAACACCAATCAAGCACCTAATTTGGCTCCTTCTCCCACTCCTAGAAATCAGAGTTCAAATGAAGCTTCCACTTCATCTCCAAGTGCCCCAAATGAGCTTCAAGAAGTCATGAAGCAATTGCAAAACCTAGGCAATGAGCTGGTTACTCTCAAGAGGCAACAAGCCCAAGGTTTTAGACCTTCTTATCAACCCCAAGCTCAGCCTAACAGGCAGCCATACCAACCACAAAGGCCTCCTAATCCAGCTGCAAATATAAATCAAACAAGGCCTCCTGCCAATAGACCATTTCAGCCCTATAATCCAAATGCCATATCTGCCTCTAAGGCATTGGTGCCAACACAAAACAACATTGCCCAGGAGTATGATTGGTGTTTTCCATGCAATGAGCCTCATAACCAATCCATGTGCTTCAATGGTGCTTTGAATCAAGCATTAATGGTGACAACTACTGGTGTGGAGGGTGAGGGCAGTCAAGGAAACAGCCAACAACAAGAAACATTCCAACAGCAATCAGCCCCAAATGACACCACATTGGTAAATTGGCAAGCAGAGGATTTTTGTGGCATGAACCAGGTAGTTTCTCAAGGTGTTGCAGCCAACACAAGGTCAAAAAGGAGGAATTTGGGTGAAGAACAGCCATTAGCCCCAACCAATCCACAACCTTCCATGGCTCCACAAATGGTTGGCAAGCAAAATCCAATTTCAAATGCACAAGGGCAGCCAAGAACAGCCCCTAGGCCAACTCAAATACCAGTTGTTGCTGCCCACGTGCAAGGAGTGAATGTGCAAACCAAGGGACAACAAAGAGATCCTTCATCACCATTCAGTATCATTGATCAGATGAAGAAGACAAATGTCAATATATCAATGTGGGAATCCCTATCCATCCCAGGCCAAAGAGATCTGCTGCAAGCTGCCATGAAGGACTGGCCAACTTCGAATCAGCAAGTTCAGATGCAAGACAAAGTGCTTACAAATGCTGCCCAGCCTGAGGGAAATCATGGAGGACAGCAAGGTAAAATGTTGAAACCCCCTCCTTTCTATGTTTCATTGATCATTGGAAATCAGCTAGTGCACAATTGCATGATAGACTCCGGGGCAAGTAGCTCAGTAATGCCTAAACAAATAGCTGATCAGCTAGGGCTCCAGTATGAAACAATATCCAAAGGGGTAGTGCAGCTAGATGGGACAGCAGTAGCAACAGTTGGAGTGATTAAAAACTTGAGTCTTACCTTGCATGCATGTCCAAATGTTGTTGTTTTACAAGATGTATCAGTCATAGACCTTCCACCACTCTTTGCCCTTTGCTTGTCAAGGGACTTCACAGCCAAGATTGGAGGATATTTGTCTGCTGATTGGTCACACATGCTGTTCAGAACGAGGTATGGAACCAAAGCCACAATCAGGTCAGAACCTATTGCAAACTTCCATATTGAGCCTTACACTCCAAGTCAGATTAATGCCAATTGCTCAGCATTTGATCAAGAAGATCACCCAAGCACTGATGAAGCTGACACTAAGGTTGGAAGCATCCCGGATCTAACTCTTGATGAATGGGCAAACAAGATACATGCTTTTGATCCTTATCAAGAAGTAGAAGAATCTGAGCTAGGGGTCTATTGTATACACGAAGAAAATCAACCTATTCCTAGCATCACCAAGCCAAACCACAAGGATGACAATGAGGTATGGCAGCTGTTTTTTGATGGATCAAGGAGTAGACAAGGTGCAGGAGGTGGAGCCATGCTTGTTTCACCTCAAGGAGTAAAGTACTATTCAGCTTTTAGATTTCAGTTTGCATGCTCCAATAACACTGCTGAATATGAAGCCTTGGTGCAAGGGATGCATTGGGCAATCAAGAAGAAAATAAAGAACTTGCAAGTCTTTGGGGACAGTGAATTGATTGTAAATCAGGTCAAGGGACAGCATGCTGCCAAGAATGATCTACTCAAGTGCTACAAGAACAGGGTGTGGGACCTCATGGAAGATTTTGAGGGTTTTGGCATCAAATCCATTCCTAGGAAAGAGAATCAAGCTGCTGACAGGCTTGCAGCAGTAGGGGCAGCCTTTGACATTGTGGAAAGTATTCAACAAGACAAGGTACAGCCAAACATCCACGTGATTGTGAGGCCTTCAGTGCCAGATAACAATGTCAGTTGGCAAGTGTTTGAAAATGACCAGCAAATCATCCATTTCTTGCAAGAAGAAGCTGAGTTCTCAGCCAAGAATCAAGAAAATTGGAACAGCAGTATGGTGACCAAGTGGTACAGCTGAGAACTAACAAGCTGCCCAAGGGACTTATCACTTTGGAGTCCATTTTTAATCCCAATGATCAGTTTAGAAAGGAGAAAGCAAACATTCAGGTCAAGAGAGAGGATTCAGTATCCATCTTGGTAGAAGAGAACAAACCATTGCAAATTGGAAGGATGACAACTGAACAAGAAAGGTATGAGTTCATACAGCTGTGTCAAGAGTTCCCTGATGTTTGCTTGGAGCTATGAAGACTTGAAAGGTTTCAATCCCAACTTAGCTCAGCATACCATTGAATTGGATCCAAATACTAAGCCTGTCAGGCAGAAACAAAGACCAGTCAACCCACACATGGAGCCTCTCATGAGAAAAGAATTGGACAAGCTGATTGAGTCAAGGATCATATTCCCAATCAAGCATTCTAGTTGGGTTGCCAACTTAGTTCCAGTCAGAAAGAAGAGTGGAGAGATCAGATTGTGTGTTGACTTCAGAGACTTGAATAGAGCCTCTCTCAAGGACCATTACCCACTCCCTTCCATGGAGCAAATATTGCAGGTTGTAGCTGGTTCAGAAAGGTTTTCATTGCTAGATGGATATTCAGGCTACAATCAGATAATGGTGAAGGAGGAAGACCAGTTCAAGACGGCCTTCACCACCAAATGGGGCACATATGCCTACAAGAAGATGCCATTTGGCCTATCAAATGCTGGAGCCACTTTCCAAAGGGCAATGGATATGGCATTCAAGGGGTTGATCAATAAAATAGTTCTGATATATCTTGATGACATCACTGTATTCTCCAAAAATGCAGTGGATCACCTCTTTCATCTGAGGCAGGTATTTCAGAGGTGTAGAAGATTTGGGGTATCATTGAATCCCAAAAAATGCATATTCCTGGCTCATGAGGGAAACTTCTAGGCCATATTGTTTCAAAGGAGGGATTGACGATTGACCCAGAAAGAGTTGAAGCAATTCGAGCGTTGCCATTGCCAAGTCACAAGAAGGCTCTTCAAAGCTTCTTGGGAAGGATCAATTTTGTCCGCAGGTTTGTTCCAAACTTTGCAGCTCTCGTAAAGCCAATAACGCTGATGTTAAAAAAGAGCATGGCATTTAAGTGGACATCTGAAGGCAAGGCAAGTTTTGAGGCAATAAAAGAGGCTATATCTCAAGCTCCCACTCTCGTCAATCCAGACTTCTCCAAGGGTTTCATGCTATACGCCTTTGGTGGTGGAGACACAATTTCTGCAATCCTGGCACAACAAAACAAAGAAGGATTAGAACAACCAGTTGCTTTCTTCAGTCAAGGCTTGGAGGAATACGAAACTAGGTACTCTTTCATTGAAAAGCATGTACTTGCAGTGATCAGGAGTTTAAAGAAATTCAAGCACCTAGTCTCAAACAACAAGATCCAATTATTGGTCTCTCATGCGGGAGTCAAGGACTTCCTTCTAAACAAGGATCTGAATGAGAAACGTGCAGGATGGATAACCCGTGTCATGGAATATGACATCGAGATTAAGGTCACCAAACTAGTACGTGGGAAGGGACTATGCGAACAACTAGCCTTGAGTCAGCAAGTTGAAGCAGGTAATGGAAAAGAGGCTGTCTTGGTACTACAGGATGGTCAAGAACAGGAAAATGATGATGTGCCCACTCCCTGTTGGACTCAGAATATGATACACTTCCTACAGACAGGCCTATGCCCTCCAGAAATGAGCAAAGCAAAGAGGAGATACTTTAGATTACAGGTTATTCCATATGTGCTTGTTGATGGTGGTTTGTTCAAGAAAGACATCAATGGAGTTCTATTGAGGTGCATTGGGACAGGTCAAATTGAGAGGATGTTACAGAGTTCCATGATGGAGAGGCAGGAGGACATTTGCCCCATGAGTAACAGCTCTCAAGATAATGAAGGCAGGGTATTATTGGCCCACAGTGTTCAGTGACTGCTATACATGGATAAGAAATGCAAGAAATGTGCATTCTTCACAGGGAAAGGAAGGTTAGCAGCGCTGCCCCTTCATCCAATTTCAGTAGATCAGCCATTCATGCAATGGGGACTGGACTTCATTGGAGTCATCAATCCCAATTCAAGTCAAGGCCACAAGTGGATTCTCACGGCGACGGACTATTTCACCAAGTGGACCGAAGCAGTAGCACTCAAAGAGGCAAGTGAGTCTAACATACTAGACTTTTATGAAGAAATAGTGACCAGGTTCGGTGTGCCGGCCACTATCATATCAGATAATGCATTAGCATTCATAGGTTCCAAGATTACAGAATGGGCTGTCAAGAATGGAATCTATTTGAGCACCTCTTCAAATTATTACCCACAGGGTAATGGACAGGCAGAGTCCACGAACAAAAAGTTGCTAAGGATCATCAGAAGAACTCTGGATGAAAACCAAAGGACATGGCATACCAAGCTAAAATCAGCATTATGGGCTGACAGGATAACACCAAAGAGGTCTACAGGTAGTTCTCCCTACAAATTGGTCTATGGGAAAGAGGCAGTATTGCCTATATCATTAGAATTTCCAGCATTGGAGCTCATGAAGCAGTTGGAGTTGTCTGAGTTCAAACCAATGGAGGCCAGGTACGCAGAGTTGATGGAATTGGAAGAAATAAGAGAACATGCAGTTCTGATGATTGAAAAGGATCAGACCTTAGTAAAAAGATGGTTTGACAAGAAGGCAGGAGCAAGGACCTTCCAGGAGGGGGACCTAGTTCTGAAATGGGATGCAGATCGGGTGAAACCTGGAAGGCATTCCAAGTTTGATGCCATTTGGAGTGGCCCCTACATGGTCACGAGATGTAAAAGTGGTAATGCCTTCCAATTGTCTGCATTGGATGGAGAAGAACTCCCGATTCCAGTTAACGAAATCTATCTTAAACATTGCTACTAAAAAGGAAAAGGTTTACCCTTGTAAATATTAGCCTAGATTTCAGTTCCTCTAAGTGCGTATGCACATTGTCTTGTTGTAGTTAGGTTTCTTTTTCCCTAAGTGCTTTGGCACAGGTTTTGTTGCTCTCAGGTTGAATTTCTACAGTTCAGAGTGCTCTCGAAGAATGAGTTGCGGTATCAGGATCGGGATCAGAGATCAGGTTGGTTTCAGGTTATTACTCCATGCCCAATGGATTGTTAAAAGGCCACTGATCTTCTACCTAGCAGGCAGGTGACCCCGCTGAGTCGCCAAACTGTTGTCCAAAATTCCCCCCCAGGGTAATTTTGATAACATGCATCAGATTGTCAGTCCCGAGCAAGTAGATAGATTCAAGGCCCAAAATCATGTTTTTTGGGGTCCCTCGGCTTCCTTCTAACTCTCTTGTCCAAGAAGGAATCCCAACAGGTTTCGAAAAATGGAAAAATGGTTGCAGGAAAACCAAGCTTGGGGCCGAAAAAATGAAGAAAATCGGCTAAGTCCTAGTCCTTGCAGTCCTTGGGACAGTTGGGACATCGGGGCATGAATCGGCCGAAAGGCCTCCAGGTGGTCCACGCAGCAAAGGGACATCCGGGCTGTGGGGACGTGCGGGACGCGAAAGGGCAAACCGGCCGAAGGTGAAAAAATTGACTAACTGTTGTGCAGATAAGGCTGGGACATCTGGTGAGAAAAGGACGCGAAAAGGAAGCAGTTTGGAGAAGTCAGTCCATTTCGTGGAGGAAAAAGTTGGGCAAAGGTACGCGGAGGACGCGAACCGCCCGGATCGGCTGAAACAGGAACAGTCCGGGACAGTTGGGACAAAAGTACGCGCGGGACGTGAAAAGCCGAAAGAGCCGAGAGCCAATCAAATCTTGCCACGTGTCTTCACCTGCAAAGAGGGACAAGGAAGCCTCGAATCGGGCGGTTCAGAGATTTTTGTCCCAGGCAGTTTGGGACAGCCGGGCCAAAGGGACGCGAAGGACTCGAAAAGCCAGGAGAGCCACCAATGAATCAGAATAGGACACATGTCCTAAGGCGGGGGAGCTCGAAGATAGGGAAAGACTTAGGAAAATTTGGCAAAATTTTGGCCAAAAAAATAAAAGGTAAAGGATGACCCCGCGGCCCCTGTCCTCCAACCAGATCATGCCACGTGTACCAAGTGGCGGGGGCGCGGGGGGAAAATGGAAACTTTTCCAAAATTGAAAAATGTTCAAAATTTCAAAGAAAACCCACGGAAAGGCAAGGAGAGAGAATTGCTCAGCCAATCAGCGCCCGACATGTGTCATCCAAGGTGGCAGAGCGCGGGAAAAAATTCAAAATCCGTTTTGGGCCTGTTTTTTCCCTAAATCTTCAGATGCCATATCTTTCGATCCAGAGCTCAGATTTTCACGTTCTTTATATCAATGGAAAGCTGGTGAAATTCTCTACATGATTCTAGGGTCAATCATTGCATTTTGGTTCAGTTTGGAGAGAGAAAATTGAGAAACGCCTCTGGCACGTAATAATAGACAGAAGTGACGTTTCAACAACCAGCTTTAATACAACAGACAGTTCGCCGTTTCTGCTAGACAGTCCTCCATTTTGCCAGGATTCACCACTTCTGCCATAATGAGATGAACTAAATGCAACCTAGAAGTGGTTGGGGTAGATCTGACTTTCCTCTCTCTTCCCTCTCTCATTCTTCCTATATATTGTAAAGAGGGGCTTCTTTCTAAAGGTCGAACATTTTCTGTTCTGCTCCTCCCTTCTTCTCTTTATCAGGTGAATTTGTGGAGTTCGAACCTCCCATTTGAAACTGTAATGTGACTCTACCTCTTGGCATTTTGTGGTGTATTGTATCAATCTTTAGAGCAAGTAATACATGTCTGTGGATGATTCTCAACCCTCTCTGTGTTCATTTGCATCCTCCTGGTCTTTCACTGCAAATTTTGTTATCTGTGCATGATCTTGCATCACATTTGAATGGTCTGTGTTTATTAGCAAAATAGGTGTTCTTCATTCCTCGGTGCATCACCTCTGTTAGCTTAGGTTTATTTTTATGCATCTTCTTACCCTATCTCCTTGGCAAGATTAGATTAGGTTTTGAGTAAAACCTCTGCATTTTTGTGTGCATCTGAACAGAGGAATAGGAACCAGCCTTCTCTGGAGATTCCTTTCTCATTCTTGCAAGTCCCACACTTGGAGAAAGGATTCAATGTTATGCAATCACACTGGATGCTAGTAACATCAACCTAGAAGCCTAATGTGCGTCCAGGGGTGCTGTGATTTTGCATCAACAAATACATCTCAAGATATTGACTTGACTGTAACACTACTATCAATCCTTCAACTCTTCATAAATCATGTAACAACAACATAGCATTTGTTTCATAGTTAGAGACCTCTCTACATTCTATATATCCTACAACTACTAACCATCTTTAAGAACCGTCTGCAATATCTTGTAATCATTGATATTATTAACAACTTTTCAAAGCAATATCATATCTTAATAGCTCAATCTAATCATCAAATAGACCCACACAGACTTTACAAACATTGTTTTAGACCTACTGCTGCAACACACAAACCTTATAGATTTGACACTAACACATAGTACTTTGTCTCATCATCAACTAGTACTCATTGTTTTTTGCATTGCTTAGAATACTTCATATGAAATTACATAGATTTCAAGACTCCACTTACACAAGAGACGACCATAGTTCTTAATCTAACTTGGAGCACTCATTTATATCCCAAACAATAATACAAACTTCTTCAAATCAACTAGGACAGTCAACTCACCATGACAATTTTACCATATGCAACAAAATTGTTTTGAGGCCCAACTAATAACATGCACTTTTTTGAAATTATTCACACATATTGGCAACACAAACTTCTTGATGCTCTTTCACTAGTCAACATATCTCCATGATACATTATAACTCTTTGACATGAATCGGGATGAATCATAAGACACACCTCATAAGGATGTACCTTCTTGATAACATATTATATTCCCTTGGAATAAGCATTACTTTACATCTACTTGAGACCACTAAGCTACACTAGAGACAAAATTATGACCTTTTTCATGATCATCAAACAGACTATACCTAAACATTTTTTATAGATATCACAAGACCATGATGACACTTTCGTAGGCTAGGTTCAAGAACCATTCAAACTTTGACACCTTTAAATGACAATAAGGACATGTACCAACTAGGAAAGTCTTCTTACTTATACTATTAGGACAAAACTTTTTCACATTTGGACTCCTTTATACTCAAGGACACAACTTATGCCACACAGACTACTCAATGAATGATATATAGCAATGCATAACACAAACATTCCTTTGATGGATCAAAAACCTTAGGGACCTATACACATCAAAATCAGAACTTTGTTCTTAATGTACCGCATCATACTTAGACTTTAACATACCAACACAATAATTATATCTCACTCAGAAATAGACCTCTATCATCCAATAAAATATCATGCTTCAATAAATAAGAAGATGACTCTATGAATCCTAATGGAGTCACTCCATACATCTTAGGTCACTTAGAATAATATGTAGTCATCAAATGAGACCAAGGACTCCACTTCTTCCTTCCATCTTGGCTTCTTGGATGACCTTTTAGACATTATAACATCTTCATTCTTTTCTAGTTATTATTGATGTCCAGTCAAACACATATGTTTATCTTCATTCACAATTAGGTCTAATAGTCCTCTTTTACTTGTATCAGTCTTAGACTTGACGATCCCAATTTCCTCCTTGACCTTGTCATCAGAATTTGAAATCTTGATTGAGCTTGAGTCTCCTTTGACTGATTTTTTTGACTTTGCTTCTTTCTCCTTTACACCATCTACACATTCTACCTTCTTATCATGCTTAGGATCCTCAGATCTTATAGTTTGTTTATCAGACTTGGATTCACTCTTTTTAATCTCATTTTCCTTGTCTTTCTCTTTTATATCCTTGATACTACTTGGTTTCTCTTCTTATTTTTCTGCATGTTCATATTTCAAGATGGTCTTATCTGCTTTAGATCCTTCTTTATCTAAGTTAGGTACCCACACTTTCTTATACTCATTCTTGGGATTTATCTTCTTATTGAACATTATTTTATCTTGCCTCTTAGGAGTTTGAAACCTACTATTATGCTTTGGAGATTCATTTTGATAGAAAAATATAGCAATATGACCTTGTTTATGACACTTATAGCACAAAACACTATCCTTTCTCTTTAACTAATATAAGTTGAGATTCCAACCATAGTCTGTTGCCTTATGACCATATTCACAACTTGAATAACACTGATCATTGAAATAACCTTCATAATTCCATGAGTACTCACTCCTTGAGGACCTTTTCTTGCAATCTCTAGCTCTATGACCAAATCGATGACAAGCATAACAATAACCGTTGAAATAATAACCATACCTCATTACATTTGGTTGTCTAACAAATTTAGAATTCTTTGAATCAATAATCTTAGTCTCTTTTATGTATTCTTAGTAATTTGTCCATCCTTTTCATTTATGTGCTCTCCTTTGAAACCTAAAACTATCTTATCACTGGTTGCCATTTGATTGTTCAGCATATCATCTTGTCTTTAACCTCAAATAGATCTTCAACCTACTAACTACTTATTCCAATTATAATTTCAAGGATCTCAACTCTCCTTCAAACCTGAGGTAAGCTTCTTCTTTGACTTTTAGGGCTTCTATCAAACTCTTGACTTGGGATTCCAACACTTTGATAGCTTGCACATGATCAACCTCCATATAACTGATTTTCTCTTGCAATCCATGGATCAAGGACTCTACAATTTCATACTTCTTTCTCAAAGTCACTAATGAAGTCTCAACTTTAGATAATTTTCCCATTATGCTTATAGGATCTCCTTCAAATTGTTAAACTTTATTTATAAGGACCTATCTTTGATACTAATTGTTAGAATCATAGTGACTAAGAGGGGGGTGAATCATTCATATAAAAACTATTACTTAGTTTACCATATCATACATTCATCATTCAAATCATTCATTCAACATGTATAACTATTCGATCTTACTAAGAATGTTACAACCATCCAAAAGTACAAAAAGCAAGAGAGAACATGAGTACAAAGCATATAATGTGGGAAACCCTCAAGAACAAGAAACCCCACTAAAAATTTTATTATATTACACAAAAAAATTAATTGCATGAATATTACACATCACACAAGATTTCTTTAGTGAGACACCAATCCCACAAGGAGCACCAACCCCTATTTAGTAAGGCACCAACCCTACAAGGAGGCTACAACCCCCTAAGATGACTAAGCACCAACTCAACCACCTAAAGATGAAGATCATTTAATGTTTGTTTCTTATACAATTAATTGTGATCACAAGCTCAGCTCCATGCACTCAAAATCCTCTCAAACAACCTCTTCTCCTACTTCACTCAATCTTGCTTCTTCATAAGTTGATTAGTTTTAGTGACCTTGAACACCTTCTCCTCAACTCTTCTAAACTCATCATCTCTCTTCTCAGATCTATCCTTGATCTCTCTTACCTATTCTCTCACCTTCTCTAGTTCACACACCTCCCCATCATTGCAATGCTTTAAATGAGCTAATACAATGCACTTTTATATATAATACTAGATTCAAAACACCTTAGGTCGGCCAAGACCATATAGGTAGGTCTTCTCAACTTGAAAACACAATTAAAACATCATATTAAATCACTTCAAAAGACCTTAAAGGTTATCAAGATCCCATTAAGCATAAACAACACTAAGCCTCTTAATTATGCCTAGAAACAAGGTCTTCACTCCAACGAATAAAATTTGATCTTCAAAGGCACATAGAAGCTTCTTCAAATCTCCAAAAGCTCCATACATGTTAATAACAACCTATCACATCCTTCCACAATCCCAAGAACCTCTGAACCATTTATCAACACCATGAAGCACACCAAGAAGCAAACAACTCAGTCTAGGTCTTAAGCACCTGAAAATCACCCCATAAAGTAAGTGACCTGAAAATCACCCTCAGAAAGTGAGTGACTTGGCATAGAAAAACTCATCTTCATATAACAAGTATAATATCACTAGAAACATCATGAATTATTCTAACTGAAAAAACTCATTTTATTCACTGAAATAGAGCACAAGGTCTTCAAACAACTCAATCTCTAAAACTGCTCAAACTGGCTTTAAGGGCTCAAGAACTAGTTTTGAGAAAAGCATGCTCTAACACCTCATTCATCACTTATAGGCTCAACCAATACTTGGAACATATCAAGGATATCAGGATACACCTCCTAAATAATTACATGTATATGTTACATGTAAAAAACCTCACTTACTTTTATGAACCACAAAGCATCTTGACAAGCCTAATAGGGGAATTAGGCCATTAGAGATTAAACCATGGAAATCATCTCATCTAGATAAAACCAAACCTTGAAAAATTCATGTTATGTCTCTATATACTATCCAAGCTCATAAAATGTTATTAAAACATGCATTTCATCAAGGCACACCTCAAACCACAAGACTAGTTTTAGCCCTTCTAGGCCAAAAGTGGTAGGGCACATTGTGAGACCTGTATCTTCAAGTTTCTCCATTATACCTATCTGAAAATTGTCATCGCTATCTAGCATGCCTCACAAGCTTCCTGGAACAATTTAATTTACTTCATGAAACCTCCAACTCATCCATGTACCTACAAATCTTCATGAAATAGAAATATTTCTTCACCTTACCAGTAGACCTAAAACATGAAACTACCACCAAAAGGAGTCCTAAAGAGTCCTCTACAACCATAAAGCTTCAAATTTTCTTTCCCAATCCATTTAGAGACCATAAAACTCATTTATCCTCCATCACTTTAGAACTATGGTTTTAGCAAGGGTTGTGACAAGTTTGCCTTCTTAACAATGGTTCATAAAGCTCTAACATCTAAATGATTCATTATTTTTGAAAAATACTCTTAACTCTATACCCTAACATACCTGAAGGGAAAATTATGCCATGAAAATTATACATGAGTGGGTGAGTAAAAGAAGGTGACCTTTGAGTTGGTTTTTTCCTTTTTAAGAACTCAATATGACCAAAAACTACTTTTCTTGCACTTTCTTCAAATCTTGACCTAAAACTTGGCATGAAGTACTAAAAAAACCTCCTCCATACTTGAAAATATTCAACCATGCTCTGAAACCTCTGAATCTCTCTAGAAACTGAGACTTACCCATGTTTTCAGTGTCTTGTCTTGTATTCCTACTTCAAAATGACCTTCATCATGCAATATATACCTAAAAATTGGCCTAATGCACATCCTACACATGTTGTACAACCTAAACATACTCCTTACATGCTTCAAAAAATCTTCCCTGCTCCATTACTCATGTTACCAACTCATCATGTTTGACATAGGTCTAGGAGTAGGCCTAGAATGACCTTACTCAACACATACGTCTCATGAACTAACCATGACGACCTCTTACAGACTAATTAACACCTTTGACTCATCATTCTAACCATGATAGACCTCATGAGTACCTCATAAAAATTTGGATCTCTTTACCATGACCATGCTAGCTTGCACCATGCTCAAATCCTACACAAAGACACCATAGTAAAACAAAAACCAGACATTATCAATCAACCTTCAAGCTTGACCTTGATTGACACCTCATGGAGACACCTTTTCCACCTAAACTTTCTTTGCCATCAATGACATTTGAGATCAATGAAAAATATATAGACACAATGCGCAACACACACCTCAAAGGAATAATCATGTGCAATCACATCATTTTAGTTTAATAGATGGTCATAGGATAAGAATCTCATTCAGGGATAAATCCTTTTATTTACAAGGTGAAGACCTATACTAGTAAGTAACAGATGATGAAAAAAATGTTTGAGCATCATAGAATTGATTCTTGGTCACAAAGGTGAATTGTGAAAGCCTGGAGAAGTAAGAAATTGATCCTCATATACTAACTCCTTCATTATAATCAAAATACATCATCATGTTCCTATCACAATGAAAATCTCATTACGTGTTTCTACAAACCTATTCAATACTCTAGAATGTTTCCATATCTCATAGAAAAAGGATATTATGATTATAGTGCTTCAAGTCAGCAAGTTGTTCATCGACAAAGGATTCATCTTCATCAGATTGGTCAATTCTTCTCTCTCTCTTCTTTCCTCTCTCTCCATATTCTAATTCTTCACTAAAAATGTACTTTTTCCCTATTTTGTCTTATTCACTTAAGTGACCTTCAATTTAACATTGTAAGAGTCCTTTTTCATCAATAATAAAAAGACTCACTTTCATTTCCTAGGAATATGGAAGGTCACAAGTGATGAGGAAAGGTGAAAAGTCATGTGGGGGGAGATGAAAGGACGGTTTGTAATTATATAAATTGGAATGGATTCTCCATTCCAAAGGGTTGGAAATTTTGGATTGTTATATTTTGTTGAGATTTATATCACTACTACATCAAGAAATAAGAGCTACATTTCCTCTATGTCCTTTTCTTATGTTCCTCTATCCTCTCTACTTTCCAACTTTGTAAGCATGGTGATCTTGTATAACCAAGAAGGAACTTTGTGTCCTTGATTAATGAATCTACAGAACTTTGTGTCTCTAATTAGTTAGTCTTGCTGATTGCTTTCATTGTTGTGTTCTTCTAATTGAATGTGGACCTACTCTGGTTATGTTTTGGTGAGAATTTGTATAGTTCCTACTCACAACATTAACCCTCTCTCCTTATTTCTCCTACTCCCCTTTACCTCCCTTCACAAAAAATTCCTCCCTTGTACATTGTACAAGCACTTTTCCATAGGTTTAGTGGAGTATTCCTGTGTGATCCCTGGCCTAATGGCCACCCCACAATTTTAGTTAGTTTACATTCAATAATGGGATCCTCCCCATACCCAAGAAGGAGGGGCTTAGCCCCTGTGACCATTGGTGAAAACCAATAATTTGCACTACAAAAAATTATTTCACCAAATAATTTTTGGTGACTTAGTTGGGAAAGATCTTCCCTTTGTGCACCCTTAAAAATATATCTAAAAATCCTAAAAAATACACATTCAAAAAATCCATAAAAAAAAAAACTAAAAAATACCAAAAATACTATCTGAATGTTCAATAGCCTTATTGTAATCCATTGAAAAATATACATTTTTCCAAGTTTCATTTTATCTAATTCTTTGAAAAAACTGGAAGAAAAAGATACACTCAAGATGATTGTGCAAGTGGCATAGTTGACCCAACATTTGAAGAAAAATAGAAAGCTGATTTCAGGATTCCTATTGTTCAGATAACAAGTCAAAAGTCAAGAGTACTTTCCTAAATTTGATCCTAACTTTCCTCTTGAAGGTCACATTGTAAAAGCAGTTTTAGAACCACTAGACCCCATTCCTCCATAAGAAGAAAGCGTTGAAGAACCATAGGAAGAAGGAGAAAGAATGGTTACACCTCTGCCATGGGGACAAAATACTGGTCATGCTAGCCTTGGCTCCACCACTTCATGAACTTCTAATAGGATCAATAAATAACTTTCCCAAATTCTATGGAGATGGAAAGAAATGTCCAGATGATCACATTACAACTTTCATCACATCCTATGGAATTCTTGGAGTGGTACATGAAGATGTTAATGTCTGACTATTAGTGGAATTATTACAAGATATCACTGCGGACTGGTTTTACTACTTTCCATCACATTCAATTATTGATTGGGATGATATGAAAACCAAGTTTGAAGAAAGATTCAAGACTGTAGAATATGTTCATGCCCTCCTTTCTCAAATTTCTTAGATGAAGAAAGAACCACAAGATCCCATGAGAGAATTTGTAGCAAAGTTCAATAAGTTGATCAACAAGATTCCTACTGATGCTCATCCTACTACAGATAATCATAAAAGGTTCTTCATGAATTCTCAATTTTCCAAAGTTGGTTTTATACTATGGAGAGTCTCAACCAAACACTTTGGACAATGCTCAAGAACTTTCCATTGAGTGGAAGATGATCTTATCATGTCAGGAAAGATCAAGAACCATTCAATGAAGGATAAGGCCAAAGTTTCAAAGATGAAAGAGCTGATCCATTACTACAAAAATGGGCCAATGATTTGACTTCATTGAAGAAGGAAATTTCTCAACATGCCTCATACCAAAACTAGAACAGAATCAGATTGCAGGAGCACCTGAAGGCTTTCCTTGGAAGCTCCACCTGGTTAATGCAATATGTGGGACTAGTGAAGATGAAGGAGAAGAAGTTGTTGAATCATAAATTGAAGAAGGCAAAGATGGATGTGCTAGGATTGGGTATTTTGAATACTCATCAGATGAATATTTGAAGAATCCATGGATATATGGATACACTTATGTAGTGTTCACTCACTCACAAATGGAGAAAGAATCCTCTTCTTCCATTTCCCAAGATAAGAATTTGAATCCTCAAATGGAGACTCTGTGAAAAAAAACAACAAAAGGAGGATCATCATTGTTTGCTTCCATGGGATCAACCAAGAAGAATCCTGAGACTACCTCAATCAAGATCCATCCCTCTTCAAGTAAGTCTCTTTCATCTCCTCTTAACAAATCAGATTTTGCTTCTATTGATCCTAAGAATGCAAATCCTACTCATGTCAAGGTTGTCATAGTTCCTGATGTTCTTACCACTTCTTCACCTTTTGACATCATTGACCATTGCAAGAAATCCAAAATTCATATTTTTGAGTCTGAGTACTTGAGAACTCATCCCAAGAAATTTGATAGGCTTGTTCAGTTTATCAAAGGAAGTAGTTCAAGTTCATGTTCCAAAAATTCCACTACCAAAGAACTACCCTCACTCCTCATACCACTCCTTCTCAGAACCTTCTTTCTTCCACACCCTCCACCTATGGGAAAGTAGAAACTTTCTATCTAGCCTTTCTGGTCAATGGATATAAACTGAATAATTACATTATTGAATTCATGGTGCCTCTGACAATGTCATGCCTAAAAAAATTTTCTAAATACCTTGGTCTCTCTCTCACTCCTACTACTAGCCATTCTACTCCATGGAAACCAAATAAGTACCTCTTGTTGTCCATGTCAAGGATGCTCAAGTAGCATTTACATATTTTCCTGACAAGAAGATCATGATGAAAATACTTGTAGCAGACATGTCAGCCTCATATGGTATGTTGTTGATTCGAATATTTTGTAGGGATGTTGGTGGAGATATATAGATGGATTGGTCACATGCCACCATTCCAGTCAATGGTAAGATGAAGAAGCTCCTTCCCATCAGGAAAATGAAATACATTGTTCAAAGACCAGATGACCCAAGGGTGGATATCCTATTTCAAGATTCAAGGAATTGCAGCTTCTTTATAGCTTCAGAGGAAGATGTTGAGTTTTCCATGTTGATGGAGGAGTATCCAGGTATGACGGATCAAGTTGGAAAGCATCATGATGATCTGATGGAACCAAAAATTTATAGTGTGTTCTTCCCATTGGGCATGAATGCATATTCTCTTTTCTCTATTAGTGATGGAGGTCATGAAAGTCTTGACCTATAGCAAAGAAATCCTAAGGTGTGAGAAATGTGGGTCATGAATGCAAATGATATCAAAAAAATTCTTCTTGGTGAGTTTCCCATGTTTCCAATCATGTTCTCAATGTTCAGTCATGAAGATTCCATTCAATGAGTATGATTGTGAATATGAAGCTTTCTCTTTCCCATTGGGAGAGGATGACTCTTTCAAAGAGGAATTCATAAATTAAAATATTCTTGGATATATTGAAGTTGAATCTACTCAAGAAGAGGATGAATTCATCATGGAGATGGATTTCCAAGTTCATAATGGTCAAGATTGGAAAAAATATGATCTTGATATTTCAGCCCCAACCTTGTGCTCATTATCCTTTCATGAAGATGGAGACCTTCTCAATGAAGAACAAATTGATGAGATGGTATTTGATTATCCCAAGGTTGATTTCATTCAAAATAAAAACCTTCTCAACAAGGAATGTATGAAGAAGATGTGCTTGAATCTTTCAATGTTGACTCCACTCAAGAAAAGGATGCTTTCATCATGAAGAGTTTTGAGGAGCTCAAAATGACCAAGATGGAGAAGGTGATGTTTTTCATTCTTCATATCCAACCTTTTACCCACATTGATTTCAATAGATTTAATCACTATATACATCACATCATAGAAACCAATATATCAAGAAAGATCTGGTGTGCGTGAAAGAAGATAATTTGGAACAACTGGTAAACATGGAACATCAAGAGGCTTGTGATAGTGTTGAAACTCCTAAAACATTTGTTGTGAATCAAATCATGGAAAAAATGGTCATGAAGTAGGTGAAAAATGAATAAAAAATTCCTATCAAATATCATAATCCTCGATATGAAAACAACAATCCTAGTATGATCAAGACTCATTCTCGTAGCAGTGAAGGAAAATCAACAATTGGAATGAACTTGGGAATAAATGAGAAGATGGAAAGAAGATGTCAAATCAAAAAAGGAAATGAACTGACTAATTGGACCCTCAATTGCAAAATCAATCATGCAAAATTTCTCAAGAAATTGAGAAAGGGGTCATATTTTAGTGAGCCTGTCAATGGATTTGTGGAACAAAGGCATTTGGTGATACCCGTATATGGGTAAACATTCAGTAAGAATTGGTGCTACAGTGAAAGTGGGTTGTCCCCCACATGTAACATAGGTGATTTATGATTTTTTTTCATGGGTTCCCTTTCTTTGTGTGTTTCCCTTTCTATCTTGTGTTTCCTTTCCCTGTCATGTGTTGGTGTGTTCATTTCTTGGTCGTGTTTGTAGTTTTTCTTGTTTTTCAAGTGGGATGACTCTATAACCCAATGGAATAAAGCATTGGTATGCTACCCCATGAGATATGAGGTTATATATTTCCCCTTATATTTCAATGTCCCTAAGATAGAGCCATTTGTTTTCATGAAAAATAATGCATCTTGAAAAATTGAAAAATTTAAGCATGACAACTAGGCCCTTAATTGAAAAATTATGCTTCCTAGTCACTTTGCATCCTTCTTATGGCCATCCTGCCCTCATTTAACCCTCACCTAGGCTTAGAGGAAATGTTAAAAAATATTTTTAAGTTTATTTCAGTGTTTAGGGAAGAGTGCCTAATGTGATTGATGAACTCATTGAGTTTTGATGAAAGACAAGTTTCCTCCAGAGACCTAAAAAGGCCATTTTTGGCCATTTTGCAGCCAAGTAAACACCCTCCAGAAGTGTTTAGGGAAAATATAAAGCTTCTCAATGATGAAATAGGAAAATAAAACGATTGAGGCTCTCAAAATCATTCTAAAGGTGATTTCTCAATGACACATGCTTTGATGCAAGAATTTGGATGGTTCAAACTCATCTCAAATTATGGCAGAATGGAGTCATCATGGTTGATTCCATCCCATAAAGGAGATATGTTTTCAAACATGTGTGATTTAAATACCAAATGAGCTCCAAGACCAAATGGTCATTAGGAGTATGATAAAGAAGATAACCATTGTGATGTTGATGGTAGAAGTTATCCCAAGTCACAGTAAAATGCATATCTCTTGACAAGAGTTTGAGCATAAAAACTTAACCAATTTTGATAATGTGCTCACACAATATCAAGTCAAGGAGGTGGAATTTTCAGTGTTTCAATGCAATTTGGAGGTCACCCAATATGGAACTCATTAAGGCAGAAATAGTTTCATTTAGAGATAAATCCTTCTACTCAAGGAGAAAACCTAGTGATAATGGGGATCAATTGGAAATAAAATGAGTGTCTAGGAATACTAAGTATATTTTCATCTGAGGAGATGACATCTTTGTCACAAAGGTGAAATGTGAATATCAAGAAGTAATAAATTTATCATCAAATCCAAAATCTTCCATTGTCTTTAAATATCTTCACAGATCAATTTAGAATGAACTAGTCAGGCTACCGAGGTATTTAGGACCATCATGTTTGAAGGATCAAGAAGTCATTTATTCCCATGAGAAGCATATGATCAAGAAGGTATATGAGAACCCTAAATTTGATGCCCTTTAGGGAGGATTTTGGAGCTAGGAAGGGCAAGGGGATGATCTTTATTTAGATTACCATGTTTGCAAGAATGAGAAATCATCTCAGTTTCACCCGTTATAATTCACATAGTAGAGTTATTAAACACTCATTCAACACCTAGTAGTGTGATCATACCTCAAGGAAGAAGAATGTGCAGTCACCTCATTTGGGTTCAACATATTCCCATAAGACAAGAAATTCATGTAGGAAGAAATCCTTCTATTTGCAAGGTGAAGACCTCTCTCAGTAAGTAACAAACAATCACAAAAAGGTTTTAGCATCATAGAATTGATTCGTGGTCACAATGGTGAATTGTGAAATCATAGAGAAGTAATAAAGTGATCCTTATATTCTAACTCCATTATAATCAGAAGAGATCCTCATGTTCCTATCACAATGCAAGTCTCATAATAATGGTCGGTGAACACTTATTCGATGCTCTAGAATATTTCCATATCCCATAAAAAAAGGAGATTGTGATCGTAATGCTTCAAGTCATAAATTTCTTCATTAGTAGAAGCTTTCATCGTCTCTGTATTGGAACCTCTTAGTCATTCTCTATCTCCCTCACTCTCTCTCTAATATTCTAATTCTTCATTAAGAATGTACTTTTTCTACTCTTTTGTCTTATTCACTTAAGTGGCCTTAATTTAACATTGTAAGAGTCCTTTTTTGTTAATAAGAAAAAGACTTGCTTTCATTTCCTAGAATTTATGGAAGGTCACAAGTGATGAGGAAAGGTGAAAAGTCATATGGGGGAAGATGAAAAGATAAATTTAATGCTATAAATTGGAATGGATTCTCCATTCTAAAGGGCTGGAAATTTTTGATTGCAGTATGTTATTCAGTTTTGTATCACTACTACATCAAGAAATAAGAGCCATATTTCCTCTATGTCCTTTTCTATGTTCCTCTATACTCTCTACTCTCCAACTTTGCAAGCATGGTGACCTTGTATAACCAAGAAGGAACTTTGTGTCCTTAATGAATATGTAGAAATTTGTGTCTCTCGTTTATTAGTCTTGTTGATTTCATACATTTTTGTGTTCTTATAATTTAATGTGGACCTACTCTTGTTACTTTTTGAGAGAATTTGATAATGGCTACTCACAACAGTAACCCTCTCTCCTTATTTCTCCTACTCCCCTTTACCTCCCTTCACATAAAATTCCTTCTATGTACATTGTACAAGCATTTTGCCACATGTTTAGTGGAGTATTCCTATGTGATCCCCAACCTAACAACTACATCACAATTTTAGTTAGTTTACATTTAATAATGGGAGCCTCTCCATATCAAAGAAGGAGGGTCTTAGCTTGTGACCATTGGTGAAAACCAATAATTTACAGTGCAACAATTTATTTAACCAAAAACATACTACCTTGCATATTTTAATGGAATCTCGTTAGAGTTACCTCATAGTGGGAAGAATTTTAAGTTCTATAAGTAATGAGATTGGTTGTCCCTAACCATGTATCATATTTTCCCATTTAGTTTTATGTTTCCTCAGCATTATCTATATGTGGATCCACTTTTTTGTTGTGTTTTCATTTTGTTTTTCCTCGGTTGTGTCAGTTGCTTATACTAGATGTTGAAGTAGTGAATCTATCACCCAATGGATAAGGCACCAGTATGCTCCTCCATGAGATGTTTTAGTCCTTCATTATCCTTTATGATCTGTGTCTCAAATTTGGGGCCAGTTATTTTCATGTTAAATTTATAGCATGCAAAATTTAAAATTTTGGCCATGACAACCAAACCCCCACTTGAAACATGCTCTCCCGATCATTGTGAACCCTTCTTCTATCTATTATATCAATCGTTTCATCCTCATTATGGTTGAGAGGAACATGCTAATATGTTTTTCAAGTTTTTTTCATGTGTAGGGAATATATCTAAATGGATTCATGAAGATACTAAGTTTTAAGGTCTAATAGTTCTCTTTGAGGCACTAAATTGGCTATTTTTAGCCATATCGCAGCGTGAGAATACCCTCCAGAAGATAATTAAAAGGTATAAACCCATATATAGGTTGTGAAGAAAATTAATGAAGAGATCTAAGGAATTTTCAAGGAATACTATGAATTCATGTGGTGTTGGGATCCATCTAAGAAAAATTGGGTCATTTCAAGTACAAGGAATATAGGCTTCAACAAAGAATGTGACTTTCTCCTAAATATTCTAGGAGTTTCAGGAGGATTTGGAAGCTAAATAAATATTCAATGGAAATCTCTTGGATTCTACTACATAATGGATATACCATCTTTGATCCTTAACCCCACAATATTGTATGATAATTTGGGTCACTGTCACTTCCTTTTGTGCTAAAAGAATGAATAGGCATTAAAATCAAATTAACAGCATAACAAGCTCTTGAAAATGGTTGTAATGAAATCATAATTTGTTTTTGAGTCAAATTCATATAAGTTTTTTACTTCAAACTCCAATATTTTCTCTTGGGGCAAACAACGCAACTCTCATGTTTTTACTTGCGTTGACAGGGTGACATCAACATGTTTTATAAGCTTGAGAAAAATATTTCACCTCTTCTATCCATTTTCCCTTTCCAGTTGTTGCAAGGTGACAGTAGGGATACAATTATTCACCCCTATTGAGGAGTTAGGTTGTGTCACATAAAACATTACAACTTGGCTCCTATGTTTGTTTCACAACTCAAAAACATGACCCCTTGGCACACTTTTTCACTCTTGTTGTACATTTTCCCTTGTCCCTTGTCCCTTGGTGTAAGGGGATATTGGGGACACAAAAGTGTGCCACCTTGAATTATATTTAGATTCATCACTTAAGACAACTCAACTTGGTCCCTAGGAAGGATGTAATGTGTGTTTTAACTCACATGGTCCTCTTCTCATGAAAGAAGACCCATTGTGCACTTTTTAAGGACTTTTGTCCCTTTTTCCCATTGTCCCAATAGCCAAGGGGACAAAAAAAATTTCCCCACCTCTCCTACTAATCTTTGGTCATATGCAAAACCTCCCATCAGGCCCTAAAGACCCATTTTCAACCCCTCCATCTTCCTCGCATTTTTTCCCATTGTGACACTTGGCACAACATAGTGAAAATAACATTTTGGTGTACATATCACCCCCTCACCTCATACCTCCCCTATTTTTATAGATACAACTCACCCACTAACCCCTTACTTACTTGGGTTAATCCTGACTAAGTTTAAGGTGAGTTAAGGTTCACAAAGGAATGAAATGTTGAAGTATAAACAATTGGTCATTTTTGCAACTTTCAAATGCATTTTTATTCCCCCCAAATTCCATTTTTTCATTGTTATGCTACTAAAAATTTTCAGGAACCATTGTAGACATCTAAATCTGACTACACAATTTTAACACTAAAATTGCGCTAATTACCCTATTTCTTGTCATTTTGTTATAATTAGTGTTTTCCCACTAATTAGCTAACATTCCCCTTCATCTCGGTCAATTAACAACACTTTGTTAAATAACTAGCTTCATACTTCATCCTGGATATCATTTAACTGCACTTCGTTAGTTATAATCCTCTTTTAATTAATTAATTAACCATTATTAAGTAATTAAGTCTTTTAATCTTCTTTTTATTCAATAAACCCTCTTTTTGGTTAAATCCCCCTTTCAAACCCTTAAAATTCTACTAATTTCCCTCTAAATCGTCTCCAAATGGCTTCTTAAGCTTATATTGGTCTATTAATTAATCCTAGTTGATTAATTAAATCACCTCCAACTCCCATTAGTTGATAATCTCTTCTAATCATACTTATCCCTTTCTAATTCTACATTCCATTTATCCCACATTCACTAGGTTGCAAGCTTCTCCCAAATTAGAAATCTATATAAAGAACCTAGTACCTTCCTACCAATCTTACACCTTCATTTCCTTACAAGACATTTGCACTTGATAAGAGCATTTTCATGTTATTGGAAAGCTTAATTAAAACTTCCTTTCTATTTGGAAAAGAGTAAAAATGGAAATCAATCCATATCGGTGAAATATCTTCCTCTTCCTTAGATAATTCCTTGGTCGTGTTTAGTTGTGTTTGGTTCACAAAGGATATATCTACAATTGCAAAGCACATCCAACCAATAAAGGAGATTTTCATTTCTCGTTGGATTTAATGTTTTATTCACATTAGTTTTAAGTTGTTCTTTCATGTTTTATCATGGTGTTTTGTTTATATTAACTAAGTTATGGACTTACTAGTGTTAGGTTCATTTCATTAGCTTAGATTAGTCAAATACATGCACACATATGGCATGCCCAGTAGGAATCCCCTTTGTCTCATGCACATTCTTTATTTTCTCTTAGTTTAGACTTCATTGTTACATGCTCTTTATTTCCATTGTTAGTATTCTTTGATTTACAAGAAATACATATCATAATGTTTGATAGTGTTGAGTGTTCCTTTTAGGTAGTTATGAGGTAAAATGTTGTAAAATTTGAGTCTTGATGAGAAAAATTTGAGCTTTATGTTGTTTTTGGATCAATTTTTACATTTTTTTGTGCAAACACAGGTTTGTTGCTCTACTGTGCAACTATATGCACTACTGTAAGACATTCCTTGTGTTAGCGTGCATCTATATACACCTGCATTCATCTACACACATTTCCGTCCAATTATAGATGTTAGTGTTACACTAGAATCCTACCTTCACATGATCACATTCTCTGCATGCACTAGCATTTTCTACTTGTTTTCCTTTGTTGTGAGCACTACCATTCATGTGATGTGCCTGTGTTCAGTTGTATACATTTTTGTAGCATTACATGCACTAGCATTCCATTGAATTTTTCCTTGTACACGCTAGCATTCATCTATACATGTTATGGTTCACCTACGCACGCCAGCGATCTGCTTTGTTTTTCTGTTGTTTGTGCTAGCATTCAACTTCTTGTGCTAGCATTCCTATATATGCGCTAGCATATTAAGTGGCTTTTCTTGTAATTTTTCTCAAAATTTCTAAAAGTTTCAATGTTACTTTTTAATTTCATATAGTTTTATACATGTTTCTGATGTTAATATGCAGGTTTTTATCTAACTTAGTGCTAACATTTTGAGTAGTTGTTAGAAATCTCCTTTTCATTATAACTTCATTAAAAATGCATATGATATTCTCTTACACTTTTGAGCGATATTGAGAATAAAAAATGACAATGATTTTGAATGTTTTTCTAACATTTTTATTGTCATTTGGAAATATGGATAACACTTTATATTATGGTTTAAATTTTCCATGTTGGTTTAAATACAATCAAATATGTCCATGTATTTTCCAAGTACACTGCTGAACATTACCATTACAACCTTGAACTTGTGGCATAATTACTAATTAATATAGTTATATCTAGTTATCTTTATTTTGTGGTATTTTGTGTGCATTTATTCTTATTATCCCAATAAGTTGTTTGAATGATGATATGTGTGATGCCACTCTTGGTTGTAAGTAATTTTCCATATGCAACAACTCGTATGTATGTAAAGGAACCATCCAAGGAACCATCCACAGCCAAAGAACATATCCACAACAACCCATCCATAGCCAAAGGAAATCATCTACAACAAAGATCTTGCATTATGAAGATATTTTAGAAGGAATGAAGAATGATACTCAAGTCTATATGTGCCATTGAGGAAGTAGTTACAACTGGAACATGTAGAACTGGGAGATAACTCAACCTTTGATCTGTTCATTCATTGCAAACTAGTGATGAACCGATTGATTGAGTTAACATGTGATTGAATGGACTAGATGATTACCTAAAATTTGTTATGTGTTTGTTATCTGAACACTTGTTATGAGTTCCATAACATGTGTTGAATCTCTTGTTGTTCTGTTAAATATATTTCACTTATTCTATTGAATATTTCACTTAGTTTGTTGAAACTCCTTGTTGAACTCTTCTTCTTCTCACGTCTTGTTGTAAATGAGAAGTATAAAAGAAAGGGTTAGTGTTGGTAAAATCGATTCATAGAGGAGATAGATATAGAAATTCATAGAGGATTATTCTTTGTTCCTTGATGTAATATTCATGCAAATTCAATAAAGATATGAGTTTCTGTTTATTAGTCTCTAGTTGCAGAATTTAGGAGGGATTAACACCCAAGGGAGAGCCCACTTGCAGTCTGCTAAACCCCTCCATTGTTGTCTTGTTTCATTGCATGTATGTTTACCTAGGAAAAATTTACTTTCTGTATCTGCATTCTGAATCTACAGCTTTGTCTTAGTGATAACATTTAGAAACCATTCATTTCCAGTTCTAAGTTTTGTTTACTTTCAAGCATTGTTGTGACAGTTCTTTATTTCCAACCTCCTAGATCTATTGTAACTGTGCATAAAACACTGGAAATATTTCAAGTTTACGTCCCCTGGTTTGATAATTAAATGATTGTAATTCAATGAACAACATATTAATTTCTGCAAGTTGATTTGCACCACCATTTTTGGCATCGTTTTGTTGGGGATATTGCCAAGTTATAGGAATTTTTGTGAGGTTTTTGCATCTTTGAATTTCTTACAACATTTTAGGTTGTAGAAATTCCACCTCCAAACCCCCCACTAATGAATGTTGATTGAGTTGAGCTAGTTGATGTATGCACCATCCTAGAGATGCCCATGGTAGATTCCTACCCAATCCTCAAATAGCAGAAATTACTTCTGATTCTGAAGAAGACACATCTTCCTCTATACAAGGTTTGCTATTAGAAAACCCCCCTCCAAGTAAGATTTCTGAGGCTATTTCTGAAAAACCAATCATGGCAGAGGAGGTGAATCAAAATTTGGAAGAGGGGGAAACTACATTTGAGTTCCCTATCTCCAATAATAATCAACCTGTTGTAATGAAGAACATCTCTCCCTCAGCTCTTCCTAATTTTCATGGATCTATAACTGAAGACCCAAACACTTTCTTGTTTGAGTTTGATGTTTTATGAAGGAGTTATGACTACACAACTGATGCACACAAGCTGAAGTTGTTCCCTGCTACACTCAAGGATGCAACCTTGAGATGGTTTATGGGCCTAGGAAGAGATGTTGTTACTACCTGGTAGCAGATGAAGGAAAATTTTCTGACCAAGTACCAAGACTACTGCAGGCCAAGTAGCAGAGGAGGGGATGAACTCTTCAAGATGTCACAGAAGGAAGATGAGCCACTAGAAGATTACCTGGAGAGATTCCTATTTTTGCGTTCAGAAGTCAAGACACACAAGGTTACCTCCTGAGTCTCTCAAGTTACTTTTCTTAAAAGGACTCAGTGAGGAGGATATGGATGCTTTGGACCTAATAGGAGCTGGAGATATCTCAAAAGCTACTTTTGATGAGATTTGTGAAGCCTGCAGGAATTATTCTAGAGAAACTATGAAAAGAATAAGAAGTGTTAGATCAAAGGGTGGATCAACTACCAAAGGAATTGGGGACATATTTAAATCAGAGATTGTAAACATGTTCAAGAACATGAAACAGGAAATAGTTAATGACATGGCCACCCATCTTGATGCTCTGAATGCAAAGAAGAAGAGAGAGGATGTAGAGGCAACACTTACAGAGTTCTTCCATGCATGCAGAAGAAAGAAAGTTGATTGCAGATGCAGGGGATTGGCCAACATTACAGAAGGAAAGGAGGCTGCACCAGAATTCAAGATGATAGAAATAGAGGATGGGAAAGTTTTCTATGTTTCTCAAATGAATCCTTGTCATCTAAGACAATGAGGTATGTCACAAGATCCCATGCCATATTTTCAAAATTGGGCTAGTAATTCATATATGCAACCCCCACCTTGGGCTAATACTCAGCAAGGATGGGCTCCATACCCTAGCCAATACCAACAACCATGGAAACCTCAGTTCCAAGGCCAACAATGGTAGCAACCCCCTTATTCATGGAAACAACCTTGGAGAGGAGGGTAGCAATGGAGAAATCAACCTCCTAACTACCAACAACCCTACCAACAACCTCCTTACCCACAACAACAAGCTTTAATGCCAAACCCCCAACCTAGCTCTCAACCAAAAACCACTCAACTTCTAGCTCAACCATCACCTAACCCCAATAATAAATTTTCTCAACCAACCTATACCACTGAATCAAATCAATACTCAACATATTTAGGTTGATGTTAATGATATCCATCTCTACTCCGGAAGAGCACTTCTCCCACCAAGTAAAACCACCATCACAGAGATTGAAGATGAACCACAATTGTTGCATATTGATCCATAACAAAGCTAGAAAATGATGCAAGCTGATCCACAGCAACATGAACAGAGTTCCAGCAAGGGTAAAGATGCAAGTCAATGAACCCCCATTTCTAGAGAGATTGCAAGAGAAGAAATTTGACCCTAAATCAGATTCTGATTCTGATTTTGTCAATCAGCTGAAGGATATTTGTGTGAAGATTCCACTTATTCAAGCCATTAAGGATGTTCCTATCTATAACAAGTTGGTTAAGGATCTATGCATCAAAAAATCCAGGAATAAAAAGGAAATATCCATCCACTGTACAAGTCATTGGACAATTGGCTGATATCATGCTTGGAAATTCAGTGTTACCCAAGTACATAGATCCAGGTAGTCCTTTGGTGAATGTTACTATCAATGGAACTACAATCAAGAATACTCTGATTGACTTAGGGGATGCAATCAATGTCATGACCAAGAAAATCATGGATGACCTGAAGTTGGAAGGACTAAGGCCAACAACTACAGTCTTGCAACTGGTAGATAGATCAACAGTAAGGCCTAAAGGAGTCCTTGAGGACATTGTTGTGGTGGTAGACTCTTGGGAATACCCTACTGATTTCATTTTCCTTCAACCAAAAGAAAGTTTAGGAGGTTATCCTATTATACTAGGAAGACCATGGTTGGCCACTGCTGATGCATTCATAGGTTGCAGGTCGAGCAACATGATTATCTCAAATGGAAATGGTACCAAGAAGCTTATGCTCTATCCTCCTACCCAACCATTGAATGATGAAGATCAAACAATTTGGGTTGAAGAACCAGAAGTTGATCAGAGCTCTGTACAACAAGCTCATGATGTTGGAGAAGTCTTGTACAATTGAAGATCAGGAAGAATATGTTGTTCTCTCTAATGTCTTGTAGAAACAACTATGGAAGAAATGAAGAAGTTGATGATAGATTAAGGTGCTTAAGTTGTCCCTTGAACCAAGTTCTACTGCAACAAAGCACCATGGATATTCCAGGTAAGAATTGTATTCTTCACCAACTTCTTCCCCATGACTGCATACTAAATTTTGTTAGTAGCAACATGTGTTCAATGATGGACCTCTCCAATTAAGTAGAAATAACACCAGGGAGGCCACTAAATGTAAGCAAGATGTTGGATAGACAACAAGAGAAATTGTTGATTTCTCTTCTTCAAAAACATAAAACAACATTTTCTTGGGATTATGGTGATATGTGTGGGATTCATCCTAGGCTTTGCACTCACAAAATTTACATCAAAGAAGATTATAAACCAATCAAACAACCTTAGAGGTGGATGAACCCAATAGTAAGAGAGATTGTGAAATGTGAACTACAAAATTTGTTGCTAGATGTTGGATTCATATACCCCATATCAGACAGTCAATGGGTATCACCTCTTGTAATTGTGCCAAAGAAGAATGGGAAATGGAGGATCTGTGTAGATTACAGGGAGCTGAACTTAGCCACAAAGAAAGATCACTTCCCATTTCCCTTCATTGATCAGGTGCTTGATACCCTAGCTGGTAAGAAATACTTCTCTTTTCTTGATGGATATAGTGGCTATAATCAGATCCAGATTGCACCAGAGGACCAAGACAAAACTACCTTCACATGTCCATGGGGAACATTTTCCTATTCAGTTCTTCCATTTGGCTTGTGTAATGCACCTGCTACATTCCAGAGGGAAGTCTTGAGTATCTTTTCTGATTTGACAAATGACTGCATGGAAGTCTATATGGATGACTTCACTGTACATGGCAACACTTTTGAAGAAGCTATGCAAAATATGGATAAGGTCTTGAAAATATGCAAGGATCACAATTTATCCTTGAGTAATGAGAAGTGCTACATGATGATGTCAAAAGGTATAGTGTTGGGGCATTACCTTTCCTCAGAAGGAATTCAAGTTGATCCACAAAGGTGTCTGTTATAATCAACCTACCAACACCAAGGAAACAAAAGGATGTTAGAAGCTTTTTAGGCCATGTTGGATATTACAGAAGGTTCATACAAGACTTCAGCAAAATTGCAGTGCCACTTTTTGCATTGCTAGGAAAGGATGTTGATTTTGTATGGACTTAAGTGTTGTGAAGGTGATTTTCAAACTTTGAAACAGATGTTAACTACTACTCCTGTGTTGAGAGGACCTGACTAGAACCTACCTTTTCACATCCACACAGATGCATCAGATCATGTTATTGGAGTTGTCCTAGGACAAAAATATGGAATCATGAATTATGCAATATACTATGTTAGCAAGAACTTGCAACATGCAGAATTAAACTACACAGTAACAAAAAAGGAGTTCTTGGAAGTTGTATATGCTATCAACAAATTCAGACACTACATCACAGGATATCCAGTGTTTATTCACATTGATCATGTTGCAATCAAATATCTGATAAACAACCTAGTAGTAAGCAACAGAATCATAAGGTGGTTGCTCCTCTTGCAAGAATTTGATGTCACCAT
Organism: Taxus chinensis; assembly: GCA_019776745.2. Lineage (NCBI taxonomy): Eukaryota > Viridiplantae > Streptophyta > Pinopsida > Cupressales > Taxaceae > Taxus > Taxus chinensis. The sequence continues at coordinate 350,491,328 of CM034157.1, forward strand.
AGTGGACAAGCCTGACAAGGATAATGTGGTAGCAGATTTCCTCTCAAGGATGGAAACCAATAGTGAAGAGCAAGTAGTTGATGACTCCTTTCTAGATGAGCACTTATTTTCTATTTCTACAAAAACACCTTGGTATGCATACATAGACAACTACTTGGTCTTAGGTAAGACACCTCCACATTACTTATACTCTGAGAAAAATACATAGTTGAAAAGAGTTTATCTTTTTCTTGGATATCTGGATTTCTATTTCATATAGGACAAGATCAAGTAATGAGAAGGCGTATAGATGATGAGGATATATTTGATGTCCTCAGAGCCTGTCACAATGAACCTTGTGGAGGGAATTTTTCTACAAAAAGAACAACACATAGAAGGTGTTGACTACTGGTTATTATTGGCCAACATTACATAAGGATGCAACACTATACACCAAGAGATGTGATAAATGCCAAAGAATGGGAAAGCCCACCAAATCTGATGAGATGCCATTACAACCTCAATTGGTCTTGCAACCTTTTGACAAGTGGGGCTTAGATTTTATTGGCCCTATAGACCCTCCATCTCAGCAAAAGGAGTACATCCTGGTATGCACAATTACCTAACCAAGTGGACAGAGGTGAAGGCATTGCCAAACCAAAAAATTGAGAAAGTAGCCAAGTTCCTATATGAGCACATCTTCACCAGGTATGGAGTCCTAAGTGAGATTATCACAGATCAAGGTACACATTTTACTGCTGATGTAATTTCTGATCTGGTTAAAGAATATGAAATCAGGCATAGGAAGTCTACACCATACCATCCCCAGTCTAATGGCCAAGTAGAGGTTACAAATAGAGAGATAGAGGCCATATTGACAAAGACCATTGCACTCCATAGGAAATACTGGGTAGACAGGCTTCCAGAAGCAGTCTGGGCATTCAACACAACATGGAAGACCACAACTGGCTTCACACCATTTGAACTCTTATATGGCAAGATTGTTGTTTTTCCAATTGAATTTGAGCACAAAACATTGAGGACTGCACTTGAGCTAGGAATAGATTTATCAGAAGCTCAAAGACAAAGAATTCTCCAACTCAATGAGTTGGATGAATTGAGAAGATAGGAAGTACATAACATAGAGGTAGTGTAGAAGCAAAGAGTCAAATGGCATGACTGGTACATCAAGACAAGACAGTTCTAGGAAGGTGACTGGGCACTCTTGTTTGATTCAAAATACAAGGATCATATGGGAAAACTCAGAACAAGGTGGCTAGGCCCCTATGAAATTGAGAATATCTTCCCTAATGGATTTGTAAAGCTCACTACCATAGATCCTGTGAGGTTCAAGCTATTGGTGAATGGCCACAGGCTGAGATTGTACAAAAATCCAGTTGACAAAGGTTCATTCATGGAACTTTTCAGAGGAGGTCAAAGAAGAATGGAAGTAAGGACATCAGAATTAACCTCAGAGGTTGAGCCTGTTGGCTCACCTTCTGAGATTTTAGAGGATTGAAGAGATTTCAGTGGCCTTGGTGCATTCAACTTGCTGAATATTCCAAGGTCAAATAAAAGTGTTGTGATCTACCTTTCTGGGTGATCAACAACACTCTGCTAACACATTTATTTTATGAAGTTTTTTTTTTTGCAGGGTTTGGTGTCAAGTGATTGCAGGAGGGCATGATCTCCATCACAAGGAGAGAGTGCAATGACTAAAAGTTCCACTTGCAGCCACATGAAACAAGCCCCTGTTTTGTCTTTAGCATTTGGTAGAACTCATGGTTGCATGACAGAGATCAAGGATGCATGCACATGTGGATGATGGAAAAGTAATGATTGACACCCCAACTAACTAGATTTCCCTCTCCTGGGAATTATCTGTTTGTAGTAAGGAGCAACCAACACTAGTTTAACACACATCCACAATGTCACAACAACTTGCATGCATCCAAGACTTAAGTTCAAATAAGCATTCACAACCATCATTACAATCAAACAATGAGATAAGTGCACTCATCTATCACTTTAATAAAGTATAATTAGTTTAATTATATTTAATTAGGAGTTATGTCGAGTCATCATGCATGTGCAACATTTAAATACCACCACCTTTCAAGCAATGATGTGTCCACTTTACCTCCTCCACATAAGCCAATGTTGTCACATCACTTTGCTTCATATGCTCCATATTGTCACATCTATTAATGATTGATTACCCATAACCATGTCACTTGTCCTCTCGGTAATAAAGTTCAAAAGATGAAAAACAATCAATACAACTCATTTGTGCAAAGTTATTTCAAAAAGAATTGTATTGTTGTGTATTGAACCCAAAAGAATTTGTGTATCCACCATGGGAGGTGACCTTATAAGGTGAGAGCCCACTGTGCATTTGTCACTTTTGAGGCATCCTCAGATTGTGTAGTATTTTGAGGAACATGGTTGGATGGATTATATCAACAAGTTTTAGGGTTTTGATGAAGCAATTGTGATAGAATTTTCCAACACACTCAGCAATGGAGAGGCAAGGGTGAAAGGCTTAGCAGTAAGGCTAAGTGATGAAATTATGGTAGAAGTTACTGGTCTACCAGCTCAAGGAGAATTGTTCCCAGAAAAGGCCAATCCAAAAGCAACAAGGAGGGAGTTTCACAGATGATGATGATGAGCTCATCTTAGATAGGCAAGGTACATTTAGAACATCTCTTAAACCCTTATGGGCACAAGCTGCCACATTTTTTATTCAGTACTTTACTTGTGAAGGGAGGTATTCTAGATTGAACACAATGCATTTTAAGTTGTTGAATCATCTGAAGAACAACCATCAAGTAAATGTCCCAAAATTCTTGCATGAAATGTTGAAGAAAATGAGTCAAGAAGTACAGAGGGGTAGGGAAACATTATCACATCATTGTCTTATAACCCTAGTGGTTAAACACACCCTGCAAAGGGATCATCCACAAATACTATGAGAATACTTTGTAAGGGTAAATAGTCTTGAAAATTTATTGGGACATAGGGAAAAAGAAGGAGACAACATTGAAATCTCTTCTGCACATATGACAGAGGTTGCACCATCCACCTCCCAACCTCAAGAACCCCTAACTTTGAAGGTCTACCTCCTACTGAAGGAACACCATGTACCTATCTCTCCAGAATTTTTTTTTATAGCTGAAACCCTATTGAACTTCTCCACTTCTGAAACCTCCACTTCCAAGGCCAAACAAAATCTTCTCATTCTACTCCTACACCACCTAGGTGCTCCCATAGGCTTAGAACAAAAAGGCCAAAAATCTCCAGTCCAACACAGTCACAACCCATCTCACTAGATAGTGATTTGGAAGCTACAGAGGGAAACTTTGAGCCTCAACAATTGGAGACGGAGCAGGGAGATATTGATGCTAGAGTTCATGAACAAGAATAGTCTGAACAACCCATGGAGGAGCATGAAGAGCCATTTCAGAATGAGGAGGACAGTTCATGAAGTGGAAGGTCATGAAGAGAGAGAAGAAGAGGAAGTTGGAGGAGAAAATTGAAACAAGTACAAATGCCTATAGTTGTTGAGCAAGTCATGAAGTAACAAGAACAAGAACAAATTCCTACAGTTGTTAACCAAGTAATTGAGCAAGTTATTGAGCAAGCACAACATGATAGTGTGCAAGAAGAAAATGTAACACCATTGCAACCCCAAATTGTTATTCATGAAATTATCAGGGAACCTACAAAACCATCTTGCAGTGAGATGGAAACATAGACTATGGGACCAGATATTGACAATTTGATGCTGCAATTGGAAACCTATGTTAACAGGCTCAAAGGAAAATGGGAAAAGGAGAAAGAAGCCCTCATCTCTAAGCATAAGGAAGAACTGAAGGACAAGGATAAAGAGATTAAGAGGCTGAAGTAGAAACATGAAGAAACGAAATATTGAAATGCAGGCCCCCATCAAGTGTTTATGCTATCTACTTGAAAGAAAAGATGTTGCAACATAAACTTACCTGCATTAATTCTGACATGATATATGATATCAGCTCAGCTAGGAGATTCTTTACTTTATATCAGAACAATACACATGAACTCCAAAACTTGTTATGTGAGCTTTATTTACACAACTATGCCCTTCAATATAACAAGAATTGGATCCCAATTTCATATATTGGGGATGTTCAAGTGAAAGCCTTATGCTCTTATTTTTCAAATGAATTAGATAGAGCCAAGAAGATGGAAGAGTATAGACATTTGGAGAAGGTCCAACCATTGTTTGTCAGGGCTGAAGGCCACAAAACAGAAGAAATTCAAGAACAATATGAAAGTTATATAAAGAAGAAGGTGATAAAAAAGAGAGTGTTGCAAATGAGGACAACATCCCATGCAGAAGTTAGAGAAATGATCAGGGAACATGGGATTCAGGTTGTACAAGCATGCCAAATGAGATGGAATGAGCTATCTCCTGAACTACAGAGGAAATATATGCACTCCTATCCCAACATAATGCCAACTTTAAAAAGAGTGAACACATACATTGAGATAGCTAATGAATGTGAAGATGAGTGGTTTCCTATAGGTTATCATCCACCAATTTTTCATTTTCCAATACCACCATGGACATGTAACTTACCGCTCAGTAAGAGGATACAAGATAGAGTTTGGAGCAGATTCATGAGGAATGGTGGCTATTTCTTGTCAGAGGAAGAAGGAATAGATACCCCAATTGATTTCAAGTGTGAATGTAGTTTTCAGCAGTAGAGATATGAAGCCCTTGAATGAGGACATTCAAGAGATTAAGCCTGGGGGTGTGATGAGTTGTGTTAATTTCCTTTATAAACAACTCATCTTCTGTATTTTGATCAAGCCATTGTAGTTATGTCCATGTATTTTCCAAGTACACTGCTGAACATTATCATTACAACCTTGAACTTGTGGCATAATTACTAATTAATATAGTTATATCTAGTTATCTTTATTTTGTGGTATTTTGTGTGCATTTATTCTTATTATCTCAATAAGTTGTTTGGATGCTAATATGTGTTGATGCCACTCTTGGTTGTAAGAAATTTTCCATATGCAACAACTCGTATGCAGCAAAGGAACCATTGCAGCAACTCAACCACAGCCAAAGAACACAGCCAGCCAAAGGAGATCATCTACAACAAAGAGCCCATGTTATGAAGATATTTTGGAAGGCATGAAGAATGACACTCAAGTTTGTATGTGCCATTGAAGAAGTAGTTACAACTAGAACATGTAGAACTGGGAGATAACTCAACCTTTGATCTGGTCATTCATTGTAAACTAGTGAAGAATTGATTGATTGAGTTAACACGTGGTTGAAGGAACTGGTAGATTACTTGAACATTTGTTATGTTTTTGTTAGTTGAACACTTGTTATAACTTCTGTAACACGTGTTGAATCTCTCATTGTTCTGTTAAAGATCTTTCACTTATTCTATTGAAGATATTTCACTTATTTGTTGATACTCCTTGTTGTACTCTTCTTCTTCTCACATCTTGTTATAAATGAGAAGTATAAAAGAAAGGGTTAGTGTTGGTAACAATATAAGGAGATAGATATAGAATTCATATTGATAGTATAGATTCAAAAAGGAGATGCTTTGATCCTTTGTTCCTTGATGTAATGTTCATGAAAATTCAATAAAGATCTGAGTTCTGTTCATTAGTCTCTAGTTGTAAAATTTAGGAGGGATTAGCACCCAAGTCAGGGCCCACTTGCGGTCTGCTAAACCCCTCCATTGTTTTATTGTCTTGTTTCATTGCATGTTTGTTTACCTAGGAACAATTTACTTTCTATATCTGTATTCTGAATCTACGGCTTTGTCTTAGTGATAACATTTAGAAACCATTTATTTCCAGTTCTAAGTTTTGTTTTTTCCATATGCGGCAACTCGTATGCAGTGAAGGAACCATTCGCGTCCAAAGAACTTGTCCACAACAACCCATCAACAACCATAGGAGATCATCAACAACAAAGAGCTCATGTTATGAATATATTTTGGAATGCATGATAAACGGTGCTCAAGTCTGTATGTGCCACTAAAGAAGTAGTTTTGTAGAGCATGTATAACTGGGAGACAACTGAACCTTTGATCTGGTCATTTATTGTAAACTAGTGAAGAACTGATTGATTGAGTTAACACATGGTTAAAGTAACTAGTAGATTACTTGAACATTTACTATGCAAACACATGTTAAGTTTCGTAGCATGTGTTAAATCTCTCATTGTTCTGTTAAATATCTTTCACTTATCCTATTGAAGATCTTTCACTTAGTTTGTTGAAACTCCATGTTGAACTCTTCTTCTTCTCACATCTTGCTATATGATGAGAAGTATAAAAGAAAGGGCTAGTGATAGTAGAAAATTCTTCATATTAGTCATGTAATTCATTCATAGGTGGATTTAGAAAAGATATTTCCTTTTTCCTCAATGTAACACTCATACAAATTCAATAAATATCTGAGTTCTGTTTATTAGACTCTAGTTGCAGAATTTAGGAGGGATTAACACCCAAGAAAGGGCCCACTTCTTGCATGCTAAACCCCTCCATTGTTTTATTATCTTGTTTCATTGCATGTATGTTTACCTAGGAACAATTTACTTTTTTTATCTGCATTATGAATCTACAACTTTGTCTTAGTGATAATGTTTAAAAACCATTCATTTTTTAGTTCTAAGTTTTTTTTTACTTTGAGCATTGTTGTGACAATTATTTCTTTCCAACATCCTAGATCTACTGTAACTGTGTATATAACATTGGAAATGTTTCAAGTTTACGTCCCCTTATTTGATAACTAAATGATTTTAATTCAATGAAAAACATATTAATTGTTGTAAATTGATTTGCACCACCATTCATATAAGGGTTAAAACCCATCTTATTCAAACTATGGGAAGTGCTTTGGCTTAAGCCATAAAACTCATTGTGAGGAGTACCACAGGAACCCCAAAGTAATCAACTCATTGAGAGAACTGGCTGACAAAATGGGAAGTGTCCCATCACCTACTTGACTAGAAAAACCCATGAGGAGTGCTAAAAATTGTATGTATGGTGCCTCTTTCATTAATTTGATTGTGGGGTAGTGGTATTTTTTTAGAATTTATTCTAAAAAATCATACTTCTCTTAGAAAAGATATTGGTGAGTGTTAAGAAAAAAAGCCTAAGGATTCATTTGGCATCGGGCCAACTTTTCCATATCTGTCATCATTGATATGAAACATTTACTAAAGTAAAACTTTGTCCTAATTTCTACCTTGTTTTAGAACAAGGTGAAACTCTACCAAAGTTGTGTCACATATTTTTAGTTAAAAAACATTGTTAAACATATCCCCCTTCACAATTTTGGCTTCCCCTTTATCAAAAGAGCACCATCTGAAGTGCTACCAAAATTATACCAACCATTTTTAGATACTTAAACCTTGTTTTCATTAAAACTTGATTTGAGTGTTGAAAGTGTTTTTTTACGCTGTATGTATTATATCCCTTTTTGATACTTAAAAATTTTATTCTTAAACTTGATTTAAGTGTTGAAATTGTGTTGTTACACTACTCCAATTGTATCTACCATTTTTTATACTTAAACCTTGTTTTCTATAAAACTTGATTTGAGTGTTGAAAGTGTGTTGCTACGCTACTCGCCTTGTACAAATCCCTTTTAGATACTTAAATTTTGTTTTCTTACACTTGATTTAAGTGTTCAAATTGTGTTGTTGCACTATTAAAAAACTTATGGAGACATATTACATGTAGGAAAGCTTCCTTTGTAGTCGTTACTCTATCTAGAATTCATATATTTTCCTTGTCTACTTTAATCATATGTTCCACACCCTTGGAAAATTCTTCACTTTTTCGTTATTACACTACTCGTTTTTGCCTAGATTTTTTGTGACACTTGTACACTTATCCCAAATCTTAGAAAAACATTTCCCATCATGTCACCTATTACAAGATTGATACATAGCTAGAGGGCATCTAACCCTTTCCTCTGTACCACTTTGAACCAATTATCTGAAGAGGAAGCATTGGTTGACCATAATCTATATAAGGGACAAAATCCTTAGGATACCTTTGAGTATGACCCTACCTACATAGATAATATCCTCTTCCAAAATAGAGATCAAGTTTTAGTACGGGTAGTAGAGTTAAGATCCAAATTGCCACCTGAATTTAATCCCACCATCCTTACAACTATGACTCAAGAAGAAGAAAGAACAAAACCTCATTTTCATACAATTGAGGATATATTCAATCATGGACATGATTCTACCTCTACCCAACCTAAAGGAAACAATAAGGAAGTAGAAACCTCTAAGACTACAGTTGGCTATCGTATACTGCTTATTCGAACCAATTGTGAAGATAAAGTAGAGGGGGAAGAACTTGAATAAGACCCCCCACAACCTTAACTAGAACCCCAAAATGAAGAGGTCGTTGTACAAAAATAATTACAAACTCTTAGCCACCAGTAGGAAATCCTAGCTTCACATGTCCACGAGGACACACATAGAGTTGCACATATTGAGAAACCTAAGGTGACTTGTGCAAGATGTTACACTAAAAACCATGGTGGAAAAACATCAAAATCTAACTGTGTGTACATTCCTGCCACACCTTCACGTGGCCAAATATTCGACCAAGAGTGGTAGTCCATGAAAGACACCTTTTTAAGTCTTCAAGAAAACAACCTTAGACACAATAAGAAACATCAGTTCAAACAACTGTGTCTTTATCCATTCAATTAGGAGATGTTGCATACTCCCTTTCCACCTAGCTTTGATTTCCCTAAATTCAATAAATATAGGGGAAAAGGTGATCCTCTTGATAATGTAAAAGACTTGTTCATGGCTTGCTAAGAAACTTCCTATAACAATAATTACATTATACATTTGTTCCCATGAAGTCTTGGAGGCTAAGTACTTGAATGGTTTCTCCATCTCCCCAAAGGGTCTGTTTGCATGTTCGCAGACTTAGCTAAGAATTTTGTTCGCCACTTTTCATTCAACATGGAAAGTGATATCACTATGATAGACTTTTGTAACAAAACAATGAAAACTTTGTTGGTTTCTTACAACAATAGTGAGGGTTAGCTAGTTATTTCCCTTGCTCTATTCCAAAGAAACAACTTATCAGTATTTTTGTACCTAACTTGCACCTTGAGACAAAATTTCACTTGTAAATGCATTATGTAAGTACCTTCAAAGAAGTTATTGAAAAAGGAAGCCATATTTAAAAGGCTTTACTTTCCAAAGGGACCTTAAAACCCTTTCAAAGATACAACTGTGAATCAAGACCTAAAAACAAGTCCAAGTTTTTTTAAAAAAATAAGAATGTCGTAGGTGACAGAATTATTGATTCCAAGAATGTCCAAGTAGTCCAAAACACTCCTCTTTTGAAACTCTCTTAAGGACTGCTCAAATCTGAAGTTAAACGTCATGAGTTTACTCCACTTACGGAGTCATTATCATCAATTCTGAAATAGCTGGATGTGATCAACATGGTCAAATTCCACGCTACTACACACTTTCCCAAAGATGTAACAAAGCCATCATGGTACAAAGACTACAAATATTGTGAATGCCATCGCATCAAAGGTGATGCTAAAGATAAATACCTGAAATTGAAACACTTCATTCAGGACCTCGTAGATAGAGGCCATGTTGACTTAAGTATGCAAGCACACACCAAAACATCTAGTAAACAATTGGGAATTTATAAAGAACCATTCCCTAAGCATAAACAGATGGAACAAAAGTCATACCAAGGTCAATCCTTGTAAGGAAAAAATACAAATCATGTTGTTTCCAAAATAACCCATCTTTTCTATTCTCTCATTGGTTATGTTCATCCCACTACTGAGCATATAAACACCATCAAATTCAAATCACTAAATTTTTCTTTGGAAATGTGACACACTCGTCTTATCATCCCAAGACCTCCTCTGCCTACTCCTTCAGAGGTTCATTATGATCTCCTTGAGTAGCTTAAGAAGACAACCGTCAAGATCTCTATCCTCTATAAAACCCTTCAGGAGTTAAAATTTCCCATAGACATTGATGCTCTGTGCTTCCAAACCTTGGTTGCACAACTTCCTCCATCTGAAAAATTCACATTTAGCCAAACTAAGATTCTGACAAATGACCAAACACACAACCTCCCTTTGCATATTGAAGTGATCATTACTTGCAAAAAGATCGAAAGGGTGCTTGTGGTCAACGGATTAGGCCTTAACTTATGTACCTTGAAGCTCATAAAATAATTAGGACACATTGACACTGAATGAGAGCCTAATTTGATCACAATTAAGGCTTATGATAATACAAAGATGTAGTCAACAAACACAATTACTTTACCGATGGAAGTTAGGCTTGTAACAATGATACTCGATTCCATGTCCTTAACTTGGAGCTATCTCATAATATTCTCCTCGGTCGCCCATGGATCCATGTTATGTAGGACATTCCCTCAACATTTCACCAGTGTATCAAACTCTATCATCAAGCATAAGAACTTACCATTCGTGGGGACCCACAACCCTTTGTGCATTGCAGAGCGTTATTTGACCATTACCCCGCGACATATGAATGTCCATTTATAGAAATAGTTATCAAGATTCAATCAAATTCCCTCACCTCTCTCATCAATCCTGATACATTGCACCCACATGAAATTGGTGCCTCCACATCCATACCCCCATTTACTACATGGGAATCAAAACTGAAAATCCTTTCTATTGGCTACCGGGAATTTAACCTCCAATAGACCCTCCTTGTTTCAAATCTTCCCCCATCACCCAAAACACGTGGTAGGCCCAACTTTCGGCCATAACAACCTCAGATACATTTTAGTATTGACACACTCATCCTTTGTGGTCTCTTGGAAGACGAGAAAATACATAACACCTATACATCTCAGTCCCCTGATGAAAGGATGGCTTATTGTTATCAATCCCCATACTATGTCATCCCTAATAAGATGATGTATATCATGGGGTACAAAGGATACCGATGAGGCATAAATGAACAAGGTGTGTAGGAATATTTTCCAACACATGAGAAAATGGATAGATACAAATTCAGTATTTGACCTTATGGATCACCACCTATAGAAATCAAGGCCACCTCCTCGGAAAGTGAGGATAGCTCTTTAGATTACAATAGCGAACCAAAGTCCCTTTGTAGCCTTTACGATAACCTTACTTCCACCAACTTATTCTCTAACATAACTATTTTAACCTTGTCCCCTTCCACTCCTAAATTAGACCTTGTACACCCTTCCCTTATCACCCGGGACAAACAATGACATATACCAATTAATTTATTTCAAAATGAAAAAACAATTGGTGAATTCATGGGGTTACGTGACAACATTCCTATTGGGGACCACAAGAAAGGATTCTTTATCAACCTTAATGCATACACATATTTTGTGGAGGAGGCTGAGTCACGTGGTTAGTAAAATAAAAAAAAAGAATAAGGGAAAAATATCTTCCAAAAATACTTGCCAAAATAAAAGATCCAACTCCCATAATGAAAACATCTTTGAGGCACTTACAGACAAACAAATAGAAAAATCAAAAAATATATAAAAAGTGACTAGCCTATTGGTGAAAATCTCGTCAAGTCGGTAATAGAGCAAGAACTCAATCCCCCTCCTGATCCTATGTGTATGGAGGATGGAACAACCAATTCCCTTGCCACAAGTTGAGATCCCTCAGCAACCTCCTACAATTAAACTTATAATTCCTCCGTTCGATCTAGATAATGTCTATGTTGATGACTGGGACACATTTCAACATCCACCACCATGACATGGTCTCTCTACCATCATCGGATATATCTCTATCACTCACACAGTTGAGGGCATCATACTTCCCCCCTCCATCACTATTGGTTGTCTCTATCATCTTGTTATGCCCTTAGTCCTATAGCTTATATTGGATATGTAGTGTCGACTTGTGGCTTACATAGTCTTTATTCTTATCATATGTTATTCATTTATGCTTTCATATGTTTAGAAGGTCGACCTTGGTGTTCGTCATAGCATAAGAATGGTATACATAGGTGGTTGTGAGGAGTAGTTAATCATCATATTGAGCATTTGAGTCTTATAGTATTGATTGGAGGTTGCCCCCTCGAGGTGGAAAAGCTATTCTACTTGCATATTGTGATCATTTATCTACAATATTGTGTTCTTTAGTGTTATATTGTTGTTGATATTAATATTTATACAAGTAATTTCATTACAAGTGGTATTGGAGCTTGATCTCTGCCTAAATTTGTCAAAACCATAATTGTGAAGGTTCGGCTATATCTCCAAAATGGTAGTGAATTCTTCATTTATCTATAATCTTGTGTCCTTTGTTGTTTTGTTACTGTTGATATTCATATTTATACAAGTAATTTCATTACAAGTGGTATCAGAGTCTGATCTCAGCTACAATTGTGTCAAACCCTAATTGTGAAGGTTAGGATATATCTAAAAATTGGTAGTGAATTTTTCTGTCATTTTTTTTGGTGTGGTGAAATCAGTTCAAGTAAGATCCTCTCCAAATTTCAAACATTTTGAAGTTGTTTTGCAAAAGTTATAGAAATTTTATATTTTTTCATAAATCAGCTACCTAAGGTGCAACTTTTGGAATTTTTCTAAGTTTCTTATATTTTAGGAAAGCTTTAAAAAATTTATCTAGGTTTTATTCTTTATGATTTCCTCTATTCGGCCAGTAAATTTACAAAACCCCAAACCCTAAATTTTTCCCTATTCTATCTATTCCAAGTCCCAAACCCTACATCATGACTGATAGATAAACTCGAGGACAAGGGAAAGGTCAAAAAACTTTACGAATGACCCCAAATAAGGAAGATATGGATTTAAAATCTTCCAGTATGGGAGTATTTGAGGTAGTCATCCAACTTCAGGAAAGGTTAAATAATATGGTGACTAAGGATGACCTCAATAATGAGCTTCTTCATCTGAAAGGTAGCCTTAGGGGTGAAATTCAAATGAATTTTCAATTAATGAAGCAAGAGCTATTACTCACTCTTTCAAAAACAAATCCCAATTCTAGTCATACGGGTTCCTCTAACAATACTCACACAGGTCCAAATCACTCTAATCAAGGAGGATCCTTTACACATTCAGGTGGATCTCCTAACTAATGGCGAGGCATTATTCCAAAAGTGAAAATGCATAAATTCAATAAAAAGGATCCACTCAATTGGATTACCCGAATGGATAATTTCTTTGATCTCCATCAGATCCCATCAGGACAAAAGGTGACCATGACATCCTTATATCTAGAACCTGACCAGTTCCTCTGGTATTGTTGGTTACGTGCTCAAAGGAAAAAGAATGGTCTAAGTGTCACATGGATAGTTTTTACTAAAGATATTCAATTACACTATAGTTCCAGTGTGTCAAAGAACTATTTTAACTAATTAGCAAAGTTAAGACAAACAGGTTCAACAAAGGAGTATGTCCATCACTTCCAAAATCTTTCCTTACGTATAGAGGATATTACATACGATAATTTGAATGACCTATTTCTTGGGGGTCCTAAGGACCACATTGAGAATGAGGTGTGCATGTTTAATTCACTCAAGGTTTCTTATTCTATTATCATGACACTTAGGATAGAGGAAAAACTTCTTTCCAGTAGAAAGCAGACCTTCACTAACATAAAAGATTGTAACAACTTGCCTCCATCGTACCTTCAGCCAGTTCGACTGACACCTCAACAAATTGAAGAAAAAAGAGAAAAAGGGTTATGTTTTAACTATGAAAGGAAATATGGACTTGATGAGGAAGAATATGAGGAAACATCAAGGAGGAAGTGGAAAAAATAGAGGAAGAATCTGAAGATCCACAGCCCACTATTTCATGTCAAGCTTTACACAGAAACAAGACAATGCTTGTGTATTTTATTGATATCAAAATCAGGCATTACAAACAAATAAGAGATCTGCAATATTTATAGATTTTGGAAAACTTCTATCTCATCCACAATATATGGAAACAAATCAACTAATCTAAGAAAATATGCAGAAATAGCATATTGCCCCTAACTGCCCCTATTGCCCCTCATGGAAATCATCCGGGAACAAAATATGCAAGATAGAACATGATCCCACAAACATTGGGATGAGAACACTATCACTTAGTTAACTAACAACTAAGGATAACTAATACCTATTGACATAAGTTTAAAGTATTTAAATTAAATACTTTAACTTATTACATTTATTCAAATATCAACTAATGATGAATTAAGCTAAGTTTTATTCCTAACATTCCCCCCCTTAATTCAACATGGTCTCAAGTGAACAGGAGAGAAATTCTCTAAAACCCTCAAATTTACCTGAGCAAGTGACTTTGTGAAGACATCTGCACGCTGCATATCTGTTGGGCAATATTGGAGCTGGATGTTGTTGTTCTGAACATGTTCACGAATGAAATGTACCTGCACCTCAATGTGTTTGGTGCGCTCATGAAAAACTAGATTCCGAACAAGTTTTACTACTCCTTCATTATCAACATGTAGGATAGTTGGATCTTTCTGTGGTATTCCCAATCCTTCAAGTATACGTCGGAGCCATATCACTTCACAGACAACTCCACCTACTACATGATATTCTGATTCTATGGAGGATCTTGAAACACAAGTCTGCTTCTTACTCCCCCATGATATTGGTCCAGATCCCAAAAAGAATACAAATCCTGAAGTGGATTTCCTATCATCTATGTTTCCTACATGATCTGAATCTGAATATCCTGTCAAGAAGAAGTTATTATTCTTCTTGTATTCTAGGCCATAGTCCATAGTTCCTCTGATGTACCTCAGTATCCGCTTTGTTGCTTTCCAATGAGAAACCCTTGGTTCTTGCATGAACCATGAAAGATAGTTGACTGCATAGCTGATATCCGGCCTAGTGTAAGTCAAGTAGATGAGACTCCCGATCAACTGCCGATAGAGAGTTGCATTTACTTGTGGTGATGGATCTGTTCGAGACAGTTGAAGTCTTGTCTCCATAGGTGTGGAAAATGGCTTACAATCCATCATATTGAATTTCTCGAGCATTGTCTTGGCGTATTTCAATTGTGACACAAAGATATGATTTTCTCTTTGCCAAACTTCAAGTCCAAGACAATAATGCAAAAGCCCGAGATCGGTCATGTCGAATGATCATGTTAGATCTTTCTTTGTTGACTCAATCATCCTCACTGATCCTCCAGTGATGACTAGATCATTGACATATACTACAATGATCACTATCTCCCCCCCTTTCTTTTTGAGATAGAGATTAGGATCGTATGGACTCCTGTTGAATCCATGTTGAATGAGATGCTCGTCGATTTTTATGTACCATGCCCTGGGAGACTGCTTTAGACCATATAGTGATTTTATGAGTTTACATACATTTTCCTCTTTACCTAGTATGACAAAACCTTCTGGTTGAGTCATGTAAACTTCTTCCTGTAAATCACCATTAAGAAAGGCACTTTTCACATCCATTTGGTGTATTTTCCAACCAAATTGTGTAGCTAGAGCAAATATTAACCTGAAAGTTTTTATCTTAGCTGTGGGAGCAAAAGTCTCCTCATAATCAATGCCTTCTTTTTTAGCATATCCCTTAGCAACTAGTCTAGCCTTATGTTTATCAATTTTTCCATCTGCTTTGTACTTCGTTTTGAAGATCCATCTGCATCCAATCAGCTTTTTCCCTGGTGGAAGATCTGTAAGTTGCCATGTATTATTTTTCATAAGTGACTTATATTCTGCATCCATAACATCTTTCCAAGGTTTAGACTGTAGGGCTTCTGAAACTGAGGATGGCTCAATAGTTTCAACAACTTTACCCATTAAGGCCAAATTGACCTCATTTCGAGCCATACTGCGAGTCCTCATTCCAGTGGTAGATGTGTCAGGGACACTATCCAATTTTGCATCTCTAATCATACTTGTATACCATTTAGGCATACTTTTTGTGGTTCCTGTGGGAGGTTGAATTTCACCATCTTCCCCATCATCATTGTCATCATCAAAGTGATTACCATCCTCTGTTTTCACTGTAGGGATGATTTTTTCATCATGTGAGTGTATGGAAGGAGCATCTGCTTCTTTCTTCTCAAAGAACTCAACATCCCGACTAGTGTATACCCTTCTTGTTCTTGGATCCATAAGTCTGTAGCCAAGTGCTTCATCACTGTATCCCAAGAAGATAAGTTTTTTTGATTTCATATCAAGCTTAGTTCTTTGTTTCTTAGGAATGTGCATACTTGCTTTACATCCAAAAACTCTAAGGTGTGAAATAGATGGCTTATGCCCTGACCATGCTTCCTGTGGTGTTACTCCATCAAGAGCTGCAGTGGGAACTCTATTTAGTAAATAGACTTCATTTTAACTGTTTTAGCCCAAAATGTTTTTGATAAACCTACATCATCAATCATACATCACACCATATCCATGATAGTTGATTTTTCCTTTCAAAACACCATATTGTTGAGTAATTATGAGGACAATGAGGTTGTGGAGGAGCCATATGAAGAATGCCATGTCAAAAAAATCATTGAAAATTGCTGGTGTATTAGTTCGATCTTAGTTGAGTGTTTTTATTTTCCCTTTTAAATTTGTCAACAATATTTGAACTTCTTGAAAGTTTCAAAAATTGTTTTTTGAAATCAATTATCCACATTTTTCTTGAAAAAATCCTAAAAAGGAGGAAGATCTCTCAATATTATAGGCACGAGTGATGTGTAATTACTTCTTGGTCCAAAAATTGAAGTATGCACACAAAGTTTTACTCTTCTCAAAAACATTTCAACTTTCTTATTGGTTGCATTTTCAAGTTCAATAGTTGTCTGGAGATGAAGTATTGTGTTCTTATTTTTGGACTCATATAATTCAACTTGTCCCAAGATTCTTTTGTTGTTGTGGTCTCGAATATGAGGTTGTACCTCATCTAAAACACTAAACAAGATTATTAACTTTTCATTTTTGATTTGCAAATCAAATGTAGCTTGTTTAACATCTGTTGCAGATCTTTTAATGTACCAGAAACAATGGACCATATATTTTCAAAATCAAGTTGTGCATGTGAAATTTTTGTTTTCCATATTGGATAATTATCATGCAAAAGTTGAGAATCTGGAAAAAATAATTTTGGTTGTAATTGTGGCTCATTGTGAAAAGTGATGAATAAGTAAAGAAAAAATTGAACACTTTTCCCCCCTTATGAAGCATGCACCCTCCCCCCCCCCAAAAATATTATTTTATTATTTTGGGCTCCTTTCGAGTCACCTATGTACAATGAATTTTTTGGCACTATTGGCCCTATTACAAATTTGGCTTTATGGCCAATTTCAAAAATAAAATGGCTCTCTTGGTCGATTCCAAAAATTGATGTTTAAATTGGACTCATTTGGCCTCTTTTCAAATACAAAAAATCTCTAATTTGTTAATTTTATCAAAAATAAATCTTATTAAAAGCTTGACCAAGATGTAGAGCTCACAAAAACACACACTTTAAAAAAAATCCCGCACCTCAATCCGAGGTACCAATTGAAAGTTATGACTATTTTTAAACTTTTGATTTCAATATAAAAGTGGGCCCCTTTCCAAAAATGGAAAGATTTTTTTTTACTTCAATTTTTTTCAGAAATCCAAAAATTTTTTTTTTAAAAGGAATTTTTTTAAACTAAATGCTTCAGATAAAGGCTTACATGCATGCAATAGTGCATTTTAGGGCACAACTACAGTTCAACAATTTGCCTAAGTGTTATAATAACCCTTGGAAATTTTTAAGTTATTGATCTTTCCTTGCAGGTATTTTTTCTTCAAACAAGTGTAAGTATTTCTGGAAACTTTTCCATTTGGATTATTTTTGTTGCAATGTTGAATTTATTGGCTTCCTTTGTTCTAATTCATTTTCTTTCTTTTGACAGGATACAAACTTCTTCTTCTCTTGAATGCTCTAAATTTTGTGAATGCATCTCCATTGTTATTCTTTAGGTCACTTTGGATCTATGATATTTTCAATACTTAAAATTTTCTTTCCAAATTGGATGAGAACCAACAAAGTTCAAAGAAGAGGAAGAAGAAGTAATGTGAACAGATTGAAAATTGGGTCCCCACAATAAAAAATATTATATATATATTTTAAAATTCTATCCAATTTTTCAAAAATAATTCATAGGTACATGTAATTTTAAAAAAAAAAATAAAATGAAACAATATCACCTTTTGCAACATTGGAGTTGCATCCAGGTCTGCAATGGCCTGTGATTGCACAAAAGGTGTTCTTCAATTGTAAATCAATTACTTCTAGATGTGAACTTTTGAGGTGTGGATCATCAGGGTAGGGGCTGTGAAATGGCTTGGGGGCATCTATGGCTCCTCCTAGCTCTATAATTTCTCCAGATCTCCCTAAACTTCCCTAAAACTTCCTACAATTTCTTTGGATCAGAATACTGCTCTGATACCAAATCTTGACAATGAATACTTGAAAACAATATTTGACACAAAAGCTTTTGACCAAAACAAGATGGTGTTGTGTATTTTATTAATATCAAAATCAAGCATTACAAAACAAATGAGAGAGCTGCAATATTTATAGATATTGGACAACTTCTATCTCATCCACAATATATGGAAACAAATCACCTAATCTGAGCAAATATGCAGAAATAACATATTGCCCCTAACTGCCCCTATTTCCCCTCATGGAAATCATCTGGGAACAAAATATGCAAGATAGAACATGATCCCACAAACATTGGGATGAGAACACTATCACTTAGTTAACTAACAACTAAGGATAACTAATACCTATTGACATAAGTTTAAAGTATTTAAATTAAATACTTTAACTTATTACATTTATTCAAATATCAACTAATGATGAATTAAGCTAAGTTTTATTCCTAACATTCCCCCCCCGGTTAATTCAGAATGGTCTCAAGTGAACAGAGAGAGAAATTCTCTAAAACCCTCAAATTTTTCAAGTGACTTTATGAAGACATGCCTAGGACTACATACTTTCATATCTGTTGGGAAATATTGGAGCTGGATGTTGTTGTTCTAAACATGTTCACGAATGAAATGTACTTGCACCTCAATGTGTTTAGTGAGCTCATGAAAAATTGGATTCTGAACAAGTTTTACTACTCCTTTATTATCAACATGTAGGATAGTTGAATCTTTTTGTGGTATTGCCAATCCTTCAAGTATACGTCGGAGCCATATTTTTCCAGACAACTTTGTGCTGCACGATATTTATGATTCTATGGAGGACCTTGAAACATAAGTTGCTTCTTACTCCCCCATCCAAATCGATCCAGATCCCAAAAAGAATACAAATCCTGAAGTGGATTTCCTATCATCTATGTTTCCTGCATGATCTGAATCTGAATATCTATCAAGAAGAAGTTATTATTCTTCTCCTATTTAGGCCATAGTCCATAGTTCCTTGATGTACCTCAGTATCCACTTTGTTGCTTTCTAGTGAGAAACCCTTGGTTCTTGCATGAACCACTGAAAGATAGCTTGACTGCATATCTGATATCTAGCCTAGTGTAAGTCAAGTAGATGAGACTCCTGATCATAAATTGATCGATAGAGAGTTGCATTTACTTGTGGTGATGGATCTATTTGAGATTTGAAGTCTTTTCTCCATAGGTGTGGAAAATTGGCTTACAATCCATCATATTGAATTTCTCGATCGTTGTCTTGGCAAATTTCAATTGTGACACAAAGATATGATTTTCTTTTCCAAACTTTAAGTCCAAGACAAAATGCAAAAGCCCAAGATCGGTCATGTCAAATGATCATGAAATAGTACTTTCACCCAAAACTCAATCACTCACTGTTCCTTCTCCAGTGATGACTAGATCAAATTGACATTTATACTACACAATGATCACTATCTCCCCCCTTGATTTTTTGAGATAGAGATTAGGATCGTATGGTCTATTTTGAATTCATGTTGAATAAGATGCTGTCAATTTTTATTTACCATGCCCTGGGAGACTCCCCTTTAGACCATATAGCGAATTGAATGAGTTTACATACACTTTTCCTCTTTACCTGGTATGACAAAACCTTTATGTTTAAGTCATGTAAACTTATTCCTGTTAAATCGACCATTAAGAACAGGGCACTTTTCACATCCATTTTGTATTTTCCAACCAAAGTGTAGCTAGAGTCTCATTATTAACCTAAATTTTTTATCTTAGTATGGAGCAAAAGTTTCCTCAGCTCGAAATGCCTACTTTTTGAATATCTCTTTTTGTTTTCTAGCCTTGTGTTTAACAATGTTGACATTTTTTGTACCCTTCATTTTGAAATCCCCTAACCATGTCTTATTGACTGGTGTGAAGATAGCCAAAACTCACATGTCAAGTATTAATTCATAGTTGACTTATAAATCCATACATCTTGATCCAAGGTTTAGACTGTAGGGCTTCTGAAAATTTTCCCACATTCTAAAGCTTTTCAACAACTTTACCATTAAGGAAAATTGGCACATCTTTTTACAAGCCTTTACAATCAAGTCCTCAATTTTGTCTTGTGATGTTTAATTGACTCACGGATAATCCATTTTTTGTTAAACCAGGGACTAATCAACTTGTGTAATTTTACAATTATGTTGCTTCCAAGTGGTAGTGTTGGAACCAATGCCTTCAACATATGATGTATCATCACCCAAAGAGACATGATTTTTAGTGGGTGTTTTATTCATTGTGAAGAACCAAATGCATCTTTCATTCATGTGTCGAGTTACACCCGAAGACATACCAAATTTGATTTATAGAATTGGATACTTCATTTGATTGATCCAGAATTTATAGGAAGTCATCATCATCAAATTGATCTTTTGTTTGGCTACATTTCCTTGTTGAGTTGGTTTCTTCTTCCACTTGTTATTATTTTGTCCCTGTTTATTCTTGTTGTTGGCCAGATTTTGTTTGTTGGTAATTCATATTTTTACCACTTGATGACCTTGTTGGAATGTATTATACCAACAATTCTTTAACTCATGTCCTTTTTGACCACAAATAAGACATTTTTGTTGGTCCTTTTGGCCTTGTTGAGTATTACCTTGCTTCTGAGGTTGTTTACTAGACTTAGCCTATTTTTTTCCTTTTTGATTAGAAGCAAGTGCCTGCTCTTCAGTTTCAGTAGTTGAGTGAATAACTTCCTCTTGTTGTAGCATATTCACTAACTCTTCAAAAGTTGTTGTTTGACCAGTTATGTTTAATGTGGTCACAAAAATCCTATAAGGAGGAAGAGCTCTCAATACTATAGGCACGAGTGATGTGTCAGTTACTTCTTCTTCCAAAGCTTGAAGTGATGCACGCAAAGTTGCTACTCTTCTAAAAAACATTTCAACTTTCTCAGTTGGTTGCATTTTCAAGTTCAATAGTTGGATCTGGAGATGAAGTATTGTGTTCTTATTTTTTGACTCATATATTGTTTTCAACTTGTCCCAAGATTCTTTTGTTGTTGTGGTCTCACGAATATGAGGTTGTACCTCATCTGAAACACTAAACAAGATTATTAACTTTGCTTTTTGATTTGCATGATCAAATGTAGCTTGTTGTGTAACATCTGTTGCAGATCTTGTTAATGTACCAGAAACAACGGACCATAGATTTTCAAAATCAAGTTGTGTGTGAATTTTTGTTTTCCATGCTGGATAATTATCAGAACACAAAAGTTGAGAATCTGGAAAAAAGAATTTTGGTGTCGTAATTGCGGCCATTGTGAAAAGTGATAAATAGTAGAAGAAAAAATTGAACACTTTTCCCCCCTTAAAGCATGCACAACCCCCCAAACAATATTATTTTATTTATTTTGGGCTCCTTTTCGGCTATGTACAATGAATTTTTGGCACTATTGGCCCTGTTACAAATTTGGCTCTGTGGCCGATTTGCAAAAATAAAATGGCTCTCTTGGCCGATTTGAAAAAATAAAAAATAAAATTTTGGACTCTTTGGCCTCTTTTCAAATACCAAAATCTATTTTTTACATTTTTTACAAAAAAAATCTTATTAAAAACTGGACCAAGACGTAGAGCTCACAAAAACACACACTTTAAAAAAAATGACACCTCAATCCGAGGTACCAGTTGAAAGTTATGACTTTTTAAATTGCAATTTCAATATCTTTCTGGGCCCCTTTCCAAAAATGGAAAAATTTTGTATGCTTCTAATTTTTTCCACGAAATCCAAAAAATTTTTTTAAAAAAAAACAAACACAGATAACGATTACATGCATGTGTAGTGCAGTTTAGGGCACAACTACAGTTCAACTGATTTGCCTAAGTGTTATAATAACCCTTGGCCGTAATTTTCCTCTATTATTTCTCTTTCCACGCAGGTATTTTTCTTGCAGACAACTTTTTCTTCCTTTTTTTCAACACAGTTTTTTTCCTTACAAGTTGCAAATCTTCTCCAAGTTCAATTTCTAGTCTTTGTTTCGGATGCAGGCACGTTGGAGATCATTGAAATCTCTTATCTTCTTTTCCTTTGGCAATCTCCAGGTTGATTGGAGCTTTTCCTTCCACGTTTGATTGGATCTCCTTTTTTGTCACTTAAACTTCTTCTGACAAAGCTTAGAAGGAGAAGACAAAGTACAAAGAAGAGGAAGAAGAAGTAATGTGGGGAGCTTGAAAATCTTGGGTCCCCACAGATCAAAAATATTCTATATCTTTTTTAAAATGCTTCCATTTTTTTAAAAAATTGCAGGTACATGTAATTTTTTAAAAAAATACCAGAGAATGAAACAATGTCACCTTTTGCAAGAGAGTTACATCCAGGTCTGCAAGTGCATGTGATTGCACTCCAGGTGTTCTTCAACTACAAATCAACCATGAACCGAGGTGTGGATTCGGGTAGGGGCTGTGAAATGGCTGGGGGCATCTATGGCTCCTCCTAGCTCTGTAATTTCTCCAGATCTCCCTAAACTTCCCTAAAACTTCCTACACTCCTCTCTGGATCAGAATACTGCTCTGATACCAAATCTTGACAATGAATACTTGAAAATAATATTTGACACATAAGCTTTACACAGAAACAAGACGGTGCTTGTGTATTTTATTAATATCAAAATCAAGCATTACAAACAAATGAGAGAGCTGCAATATTTATAGATATTGGACAACTTCTATCTCATCCACAATATATGGAAACAAATCATCTAATCTGAGAAAATATGCAGAAATAGCATATTGCCCCTAATTGCCCCTATTGCCCCTCATGGAAATCATCCGGAAACAAAATATGCAAGATAGAACATGATCCCACAAACATTGGGATGAGAACACTATCACTTAGTTAACTAACAACTAAGGATAACTAATACCTATTGACATAAGTTTAAAGTATTTAAATTAAATACTTTAACTTATTACATTTATTCAAATATCAACTAATGATGAATTAAGCTAAGTTTTATTCCTAAAAAATTATTCATGTGATTTCATTATGAGGGTAAACAGTTTAAACTTCAAGGACTACAGGAAAAAACTCCTTAGGTGGTTACTTCTCACCAAATGCAGAAGATTCTTAAAAGGGGGGATGAAGGATTTTTAGCACGATTGTTCTCCATGGAAGTTCAACCACCAATGATGGTAGTGTATCCTGATCTTCATAATGTTATTAATCAACATGCAGTTGTCTTCGAGGATCCCAGAGGATTGCTTTTTGAAAGATATCATGATCATGCCATTCATTTAATTCCAGGAAACCAACCCCCCAACATTAAGCCTTATAGATACCCATATGTGTAAAAGAGTGAGATCGAGAAAATGGTGGAGGAAATGTTGGAAATGGGTATTATTCGTCACAATCACGGTGCTTATTTTCTCTAGTGGTGATGGTGTGCCACAAGGATGGGAGCTGGCACATGTTTCTAGACTATAAAACTTAACAAGTACACTATCAAAGATAAGTTTCCTATTCATGTCATTAATGATCTATTAGATGATTTGCATGGTGTAATTTATTTTACAAAACTAGATCTGCATTTTGGGTATCACCAAATTAGAGTAAAGAAAGAAGATATTCGTAAGACAACCTTCAAAACTCATTAAGGGCATTATGAATTCCTACTAATGCCTTTTGGTCTTACTAATGCACCATCCACATTTTAGAGTTAGATGAATTCAATATTCAAACCATTCCGATAGAAGTTTGTCTTGGTATTTTTTAATGATATACTCGTCTACAACAAATCCTGGGGGAAACATTTACAACATGTCACTACAATATTGAAAGCCCTAGAGAAACATCAACTATATGCCAAGCCTTCGAAGTGTTATTTTGAGGTACAATAAGTGGAATACTTGGGCCATATTGTCTTTAATGAAGGTGTTAAGATGGAACCTCACAAGATCTGGGCCATGGTTGAATGGGAATTCCTAAGAACCCTTAAGCATTTACCAGGTTTCTTGGGTCTCACAGGGTACTATCACAAATTTGTAAAAAACTATGGCAATATAGCAACACCACTCACAAATTATTGAATAAATGCTCCTTTCATTGGAATGAGGAAGCTTTTAGGGAATTTAAAAAATTGAAGTTGGTAATGTGCACCACTCCAGTATTGGCAACCCCAAATTTCTCCAAGACCTTCATAGTTGAATGTGATGCTTCAGGAAATGGGATTGGAGTAGTACTTATACAAGAAGGACATCCCATAGCATTTGAGAGCTGGTAACTAAAAGGAAAGAATTTGTTGAAGCCCACCTATGAGAAGGAAATGTTGGTAATATTATCTGTAGACAAACAATGAGACCATACTTGATGGGTAGACACTTCAAGGTGAAAATTGACCATGATAGTTTGAAATACTTCTCTGTACAATGATTATCTTCATAAGATAAACAAAAATGGGTCACTAAGATGTTGGGGTATGACTTTGAGATTATTTATAAGAAAGGGAAGGAAAATGTGTTCGTTGATGCTCTGTGTAAGAGGGACAAGTCCATAGAAGCATTGTTATGTGTCATCTCTATACTAAAGGCATATTAGGTAGATCAAGCAAGGGAATAATGGCAAAAAGATGCATCAAACCATACTCTCATTCAGAATCTCCAGACATATCCAACCATATCAGAACAATTTATATGGAAGGGGGATACATTGTGGTACAAAGATAGGTTATATTTGTGTAATAAATCTACACTTAAACACCATGTTCTTTCAAAGCTCCATTCTTCTCCACTAGGTGGTCATCGTGGGTGCTTGAAAACTTATCATAGAGTTAAGTAAGATTTATTTTAGGATGGGTTAAAAGGATATGTTCAAAAATTTGTGGTAGAATGTTTGGTGTGTCAACGTAATAAGGGAAAGACCGTTAAAACACCACGTCTCCTCCAACCCTTGTCTATTCCTAGTGAGAGATGGAGGAGGTATAGATGGATTTCATCACAGGATTGCCTAAATCAGAAGGCAAAAATGTCATCATGGTCGTGGTGGATAGACTTACCAAGTATGCTCATTTTTGTGTCATGTATCATCATTTCATAGCTAGTACAGTTGTCATCTCATTTATGGACACATTTCAAAAGCTTCATGACACGCCCAAAATTATAGTAAGTAATTGTGATAGGATATTTACAAGTAATTTTTGGACTAAATTGTTCTCTTATTTGGGTACCCAACTGGCCCAAAGTTCATCTTATCATCCTCAATCATATGGACAAACTGAGGTTGTAAATAAATGTTTGGAGGAATATCTTTGATGTTTTACTCCATATAAACAATAACGTTGGGTGCAATGGTTGCCACTTGTAGAATGGTGGTATAATGCTTCATTTCATACCTCCTCCAAAATGCCTCCATTTTTGGCACTTTATGGGTACCATCCTCCATCACTCATCTCTAGCTTGAAGGTCAAACCAAAGGTGAGAGAAATCGAAGATCACATTCAACACCAGTACAAGGTACTCTCTAGTCTTAGAGAGAATTTGGCAAGGGCACAAAACCACACAAAGCAACTAGACTGATCAACGTCACGGTGAGTGACACTTTGAATATGGTGACTTTGTTTTTATATGGTTGAAGCCATATAAGCAGTTATTGTTAAAACAACAAAATAAGGATAATATGAGTTTGCTCCTAAATACTATGGTCCTTACCGAGTGTTGCAAAAAATTGGTAGTGTGCCATATAAGTTGGAGCTCCCTCCAGGAAGTAAAATACATCCATCTAGTCTTCCATGTTTCTTACTTGAAGAAAGTTATTGGGCAACACATTTCCACCCAGTTAGTGTTTCCTGAATTGGATGAGAATGGAAGGATCGTATTATAACCCGAAAGTATTATTCAGACATACACTAAAAGATTGAGGACCATAGTCATTATTGAGTACTAGATTAAGTGGAAGAATATGAATATTGAGGATGCATCATGGTAGGATGAAGCATTTGTGCAACAACATCCAGGGCTTCCCAACATTAGGGACAATGTCTCTTTGAAGGGGAGGGGCATGTTACACCCTTAGTCTTATATCTTATATTGGATATGTAGTGTCGACTTGTGGCTTACATAATTTCTCTTCTTGTCATATGTTATTCATTTATGCTTTCATATGTTTAGTAGGTCGGCCTTGATGTTGGCCATAACATAGGATTGGTATATATAGGTGGTAGTGAGGAGTAGTTAATAATTGTATTGAGCATTTGAGTCTTATTTTATGGTTTAGAGGTTGCCCCCTTGAAGTGGCCAAGCTATTCTACTTGCATATTGCTATCGTTTATCTACAATCTTGTGTCCTTTGGTGTTCTATTGTTGCTGATATTCATATTTATAAAAGTAATTTCATTACACATCTACTCATAGCTTATTTTATATACTCCATGCTCTATGCTTCATGGTAAATATTTCCTAGCATCTAATATCAATCACATACAATAACATTTGCTACCTGATGACACACTCTTGTTCTACGGTTCATACTTGACTATTATAGTCGTAATTACTAAATGAACCTCACGTCACACACATCCATTGGGGGGCAATGCGGATCCTCCCATCTGCACATCTTGCATATCATATCTTAACAACACATTCACACGACATCTACCTATCTTGGTTGTATTTACTCTTGTTAGCTTATACTACTTATATGTTGCACTTTGTTTCCTATGCTAGTTGGATACTTAGTATGTCATTATCTTTTTCTATACACACATGCATGTTCACGTGGTATATTGAGGTCAATGCAGAAATTTTACAGATCATTACATGATGCATGATGCTCGACAAGTGCTCTTTACTAGTCCCACCGAGGCTCTTGGGGGCATCTACATTTTGATACTCTCCTATTACACATTACATGTCATATTGTTACAATATTTACTACTTCTTGTCACCATCATTTACTCTTTGATTGATATATACATGCTTTGACATACTATTTATCTTTCTAACATGCTAATGAGTGCTTCATGTGTAGCATTTTCCTTGTAGAATACTATACAACCATGGTTATCTGTTACTTCTTGTTTGTTATTGTTTGTTACTGTTTGTGGGCTATGCCCTATGTCTTGCTTGATCATTGTTTGTTTATGGTCACTTTGGCCTTGATTGTCTTGTGACATTGTGAGCAATGTCCCATGTATGCAACCCTCTTTTCATGGTACCTCTTATCTTCTTACTTTATTGCTACATTGTATTCTATTGCATTCTAGCTCTTTTTACACTAACACTTGTTTACTAGTCTATCTTGTTTGCATGTGCCTTGGTTTCTACCATGCACATCCCCTACCCCTGTAGGTATCTGATATGCATATCATTTTTAGGTCCTCTTGTTTGGGCCACCACCTCCTACATTTGTCACATGCACCCCAAATGAGGGGGGCAACTATTGGGTGAATAAATCACCCTTCAAGCAACATAAAACTCTAGAACAGAAAATACATATACAAAATTAGAAAAGGAACACATAGTTAAAAAGTGGTCCAAAATCAAACTTGGATCAAAAACACAGAGCAGACACTAGTGCACCAGTAGCAACAAGAATGGGCACTTATGTCCCACATAGGCACTTGTGTCCTGGGGGAAAAACAGACATTTTCTTAGTTCAACAAAATTTCACACAAGTTTACAAGTACAATCTATAGTATCAGACACTTGACTTCAATTACAAAATTAGTCATTTGGCTATAATTCAGGTATACAATTCAGTTACAATTCAACTAAATTCTACAATTAGTTAATTCAGTTACAGATCAAGATGTGTCAATCTGCAGTGACACTTATCATTTGAGAAGCATCATGGAAGGAGAGAAAAATAGACCTCTCTCCCCAACACTCTTCTCTTGGTGTGAGATCACCCAAAAAACTCATCCTTGGCGTGAGATCACCCCAAAACCTCATCCTTGGTGGCAAGATGCTCAAATCATGGCTTGACACTTTCTTGGTTGGGAATTGATCACTCCCAACCCCATCCAACAACATCTCCAAGACAAACAAGATAATTTTCTATCCTATACTCTCTCATACATCAGGTGCACTCTTTCCTTAGTTACTACTTTTACACACTTTTTACATTACTTATACATACGTTACTCTGATTTTCACATATGGGACTTTGACTACTCTTTGACTCTTCTTTTTTAGGTCCATCCTTACAAGCAACAAGAATCATCTCACATCAACAAACACAAGCTCCAGCAGCATGTTATTACGCATATGATTCACCCCTAGGGTCTACCTCCCTTTCCTAGTTGTCACGCTTCACATTATGATCACTTCACACTTCACATGGCTACTTGTCCACTCACATGCTATCAACTACACTCCTCTCAGATTACAAGGTACACATCTTCTATTTACTTTATGTTATTGAGTATTCACTCAACAACATAAAGTGGGGGAAAATGTAGACACAAAATCTATGCACTTGGGTACATTTCTAGGTCCTAAAGCATACTAATGTATACATGATTCCTAAGCAAGAAAACTAGTGGTTGAAAACTCCTTTTGGCCTTTTGGTT
The DNA here is from genome assembly GCA_019776745.2 of Taxus chinensis. Taxonomy (NCBI): domain Eukaryota; kingdom Viridiplantae; phylum Streptophyta; class Pinopsida; order Cupressales; family Taxaceae; genus Taxus; species Taxus chinensis. The sequence goes on from CM034157.1 coordinate 350,520,317, forward strand.
ACTTTATCTCTTACACTTTACTGGCTTTACACATCTTACAGTTCTACTGACACTTGACTGATTTACCTTTTGATGGCCTTAGACACTAGTTCCCAGTTAGGACGGAAGCGCCCAGGTGCTCCTGTCCCTCCTAGGTGCTCTTGTCCCTCTCTTTCTTCTTCTTACTCTTTTGGGTCCTTTTCACTTCTTGGTCACCTTTTAACACTTTGGTTGGCCTTTCAGTTGTCAATTATGAAATTCAAACAAGGGAATCATATATATACTTAGTTACTTCTTCTAAATAAGGGGCCAAACATTATAAACATTATCTATCACCACCTAAGCTTGCACAAAGGCACAAGAGCACTACAAAGTACATATCTAGCACATTCATACAAGGGACAAGGGTTGCATTGATCTGCATACATTGCATAGGAGGGGAGTTCATTCTATTCCATCACACACATTTTGCATATTTGGGACAATCTAGATCTAGCTCGTTATCATCGTGTAACTTGCACAAGGGAAACCTAGGGCATGGGACACATGGACACACACACACACACACAAAGAACTACATGGAGTCTGAGATGTAGTGCAACACTCGGTCGTAAGTTCACTCTTTGGGTGACCTCCGGGGTTAGTCTGACTCCACATTCTACATCTTTTTTATTATATTTGATGTGGTTTGTGGGCATGTGTAGGTAGTCATTATTTTTGTAGGCTATAGGTACAACTGATGACCTGATAGTGAAGCTAGAGCAACAAATAATGACTAACAATGAAGACCTTTGACCCACAAAAGGTCAGGTCCGAAGCATTTGAGAAGACACAGGCACCCAGATCAATCATTAGTGCCTGAGGCGCTCCTGTCCTCTTATGGGCACTCCTGTCCTTACATTCCCGGGGTTTTGAACCCTCATCGAGCCATTTTGACAATTGTTTCTAGCTTGTTCCTAGTAATACACAGTCCTGATCATTCCCAAGTTATACAGAATCAACTAAGTCATATTTATCCCTCTCTCATTTGCTTAAGGTTTTACATTGTTGAATGCTTAGTGCTTGCATGTTACTGTACTTAATTATCTGAATATAATTTATCACATTGAGTTACTCTGAAATAAGATTTAATTCAAATTAGATTAAATCACTTTTCAGTTGATACAGGAAACACAAATGAATAAATAATTTGCTCTTGGGAATATATAAGAGGTACATACCATGCATGGCATATTAATTGGATGCATACATCACCTACATATAGTGATGAAGCTGAAAATAACCTTGACGACAACCCAGATGTAAGTACTACATAGATGCGTGAGTGGGAAGTATTGTCTAGATTGGTTCCCCATAATGACATGAAATTTTCAGATATTGAGTTGCTTGGTCTTCGCAACTATGACCTAGACCATGATTGGGGCCAAAATTATTTGCCATCAACGTTGCAAGATTCATCTATATATTTTCTAAATAATATTTGTTTCTCAATACCAATAAATAATACCACTTGGAGTGTCCCTTTTCCATGTAGGAAGTTTATCTAAAAACCAACATATTGCATATTTTGTGGTAGTAGGTCATTGTAACCATGTAGGAGATTAAAAGCCACCAAAAATGATTATTCAAGGAACAATTGGAACTGGTAAATAATATCTAATCAAATGTAGTAGGAATACATTAGAATCTTGTTCAATAGATGGAAAAATCGCTTTATTGCTCCTTGCTCCTACGGGAGTTGTTTCTTTCAACATACATGCTAGAACAATACATATTGGCATTAGACTCCCAATTAGAAATGCTCATTATTTTAAAGGACAAACATTGGTCGTATTTCAAGAAGAAATGAAGCACATACGTTACATTCTCATAGATGAGATGAGTTTAAAAATATCAATGATCGACTATAACAAGCATTTCCAACACATACAACTAAACCATTTGGTGGTCAATCAATGATTTTTGTTGGTGATATTTCTCAACTACCATTAATAAATGACGTACCTCTATATGTTGGTAAGATTACATCATGTTTATACCCTCCACACATTACAAATTTGTTTACAACTTATTTTCGTTTATGAAATTTATAAATTCTTTACAGTTATCTCCACTTACATGAGTTAATTTACACCAATATTAGGAAACATAATTGGGAGAAGACTTTGGGACAACTTCAACATTGTTATTACCTTGGACATAATATTTCACCAACAAGGAAATGATCCACACCAAATCATCTTCCAAATGATGTTGAAAAATATTAGAAATGTTGAACCAGGAAACACTCATAAAGCAAATATAAGCATGCTTCAACCATGATGCAAGGGAATATTTTGATTCAACTATTCATTTATATGCAACAAATAAATTTGTTAAACTACATAACAATTTTTTTTATAAATCTCTATCTAGACACATTGCAAGAAACATTGTTGAATAAACAAGGTGATCAGGATTAGAATATGTTGATGATGACCAATTGGATAATGAAGTCCTTTTATGTATAGGTCAACGTGTTATGTTACTGTGTAATTTGTGTATTGAAGTTGGATTAGTGAATGACGCTCTTGGTACTGTACAAAACATTATCTATACCGTTGGCTCAAAACCACCCAGCTTGTCAATGTCTATAATAGTAGAATTTGAAAACTATATTGATCCTACATGGGACCCAATAAACCCAAGATTAGTTCCCACATTACCCGTAATAAGAGGCAATCGTAAATAATTTCCACTAAAAATGGCTTGGCCTCTTACCATACATAAGTCACAAGAATTAACTTTGCTTAAAACAACAATAGATATTGGAGATGTGGAGAAACCGAGATTGATTTTCACAACATTATCGCGAGTTAAGTCTATTGAATCTTTGAGAATATCTGAGCCATTCTCTTTTGAGCGCTACTCTAAAATCAAAACAAGGTATGTGAAACAAAGATTGCTTGAAGGAAACATGCGCGTGTTGTCTTCAATTAGTAATAATAGGTATGTCTTTGTTAATTACAACTAAAACATTATTTTCAAGTAACATGTTTATCATTTAATTAGTTTACATGAATGCTTGTCAGACTAATTATAGAATACATTTTCCACCAGTGTACGACCCCAACAATAACTGAAGCTCCCACACATAATCCAATCACATGCTACATCTATTCTATATAAGCTTTGCAACAATCACCAAGGCTGAAACCTTTCTTTGAAGTTCAAATACATGTTAACATGTACTTAAATAAGATTTATCTACACTTTCATTCTTTGTGCTTCCAAACTATGAGGCTACTAACACTATTAATTATTGCAGGATCTTCTAATCAAAATTGAGCTTCAACACCTTCACGTGTTCCATTAATTTTTTTTTATTTCATTTGGCCCTGACCCATAATTAATTATAATTGTTTACAAAAAACCATGATTTAGATCATAGTTCCATATACCATGCATTTATTACTTTTAATTAATCCTTCTATATGCCTATCGACCTCTCACAAGCACCTACAGATACTTTTACTAGTAGTTAATAAAAAATGCATTCAATATTGTAATTGAGGATTTTCTCTCGATATAACAAGAATATGGGCAGCGAGGTTATATTCAATCATAGTTAAAAAACCTTGTCAGATCCTATCACGACCTTATTAAGACCCATTGGTTACGATTTACAAAGATGACCCCGACTAGGATTTAAAATTGAGCCCGTCACAACCCTTTCCAAGGCCTCAAACCCGTCAAAAAAGGGAGGGTAAAAATTTACATGTAAAAAAAAAATTCAAAATGTAAAAATCATTTGACAATATAGAAGTGTAAGATACTTTTGAATCTGTCAAAAAGAAGGGCTGAGGTGAAAAAATGTTTGTCCATAATTTTTGTAAATTTTTTATAGCTTAAAAAATATTTTTTATGACTTCTACAAACAACAATCACATCCATCTTTCCAAGTTCTACGCATGACTCATAGATATATTAGACAAGACGTAATACTTGAAATTACCAAAAGTTTTAATATAGTTAATATACTACTATAATATTATTAAGCTCAAATCCTAAGTTTTTAGCAAATTGTTGATGCCAACTTAGCAAATAATTGAACACAAATACATAAAAATAAAGATTTAATATTACCATTTATAGTTCTGGTCTTTTCTTGGGATTCATTCAGATGTTTCATCTACCACTTTGTGCTTGTTTCTGCTTGTTTGTTACATGATCCACCTTAAGAGACATAGAATAGAGTTAGGATCAACTTGCACACAAATATACACACACTTGGGAGCCTACACAACATGATTTAGAACAAATCTAGTGTGCAAAGTGGCCACTAGTTTGGATACAGGCTGAGATGGATATCTGAGGTTGGTGAAGAGCTTGGAGAAAATTGTTGAATTGATCTCAAAGAGTGAATTTAATTTGTGACTCGCAATATAGGGTGTTAATAAGGCCCTATGGGAGCCGTGATGGTGCCAAAGGGTGGATGAGCTCACATTGGTCTTGATCCACATCACCTAGATCAATTTGAGCGTGGTATGTAAACAAACTATGAGCCAAGATGATTGGATTAACTCTATTTGTATACAATGGAGGAGTCTGCAGGATCTTGGGGAAAAGGTAGATGGGGCTTGCTTTCAGGAAAAACAAAGGTTGAGTCACTTGAGGAGATCACCCATTATGACCCTTGCAAAGAAGAATCGAGCTAAGTGTTAAGTTGTTTCCTAATGCAATGGTTTATTGGAACTATTCGAGATGATATAATGCAAGGCGCGAGAGGAGCTCATTTAAGATGAGGATAATATGTAGAGATAATATTCTTCATCCATTGAAAGAACCCCTCCAAGTCATCATTTGTATCTTCTCTCTAAATTTTGTTCAATAGTCGTGATGTGGAGGCCAACAAGAATTTAATATTTACAGTTGTGCTCAAGACAATGATGCTCAACTCTATGCATAAGGAGCCGAGGAAGAGGGTTGTGAACAGATTTAAGGAAGATTATGAAGGGTGTGCGTGTTTAATGGAGTAGTCTAATTTGATAAAACATCATTTATGTGTAGTAGATCTGAATGCATATTGTGCATGAGGTGAAACTCTTAGATTTGAAATCTAACCAAGAATATCTCGATGTATCTATTGGTGACATAGTTAGTGTGCGTGTATAATGCACGGATGCACAATTTTTTAAATTTACTTAGAAAATATCTAATTCAATGCATTTTACTAGTTAAAATTTACATGGGTTTTAGTTTTAGTGGTTAAAATACGAATGAATTTTTTTTATTGAAGTGGTAAGAATCCAAATGGGGTTTAATTTTAGCACTAAAATCCAAGTAGAAGTTAAAGTTATTTATATTATTATTTACAAGTTTTCATAATGATTTTGATAAGAGATACTAGTGTCCCACACGCTCTTTGATAGTATTTACATGTTTATTGATATGTGTGTCTTTTTGTCTCATTTCAATTGTTTGTTTATGTATTTATTTATTAAATTTATTTAATGCTTATTTTAGTTATGATGATTTTTAGAAAATTATAATATTACAAATTTGGGATTTTTTTACATCATAATTTGATTATTTTACCGGTTTAAAGTGCCAATCAATTGTGAGTTAATTTTTTTTTTTCATTTAAAAAATATATTCTTAATTTATATGACGTGTGTGAAATATAAAATATTCATAGTGCTTTTCATCATGGAAGGGCTAGTCCAATATTTTCCCTTCACAATAAAATTCAAAGCAAACCATCCCTTTAAATTTGATCCCTAGGTACCTGACCGAAACGATGTGAAAAACTTATGTTTGAAAATAAGCCAAAAAAGATAAGGGGAGAATTAAATGTCGCTTGGCCATAGCGAATAAAATGAGAATTACATTTAGGGAAGATGTCATTTCACCCATGAAACCTGCAGACATCACCCCATGTATTACATTTGGGGAAGATGTCATTTCATCTGAGATCTACTACAAAGAGCATGCTCTGATTTGTAGATTCAGGGGTTTATGGCCCAGCCTTCCTGTTCTTCATGCGTGGATCTCCAAGCATTGGACTCCATCTTTAACTGGTAAGATAGAATTATGTCCATGTGCTAAAGGCATTTTCATTATGGTTTTCTATTCAATAGCTGATAAAGACATCATTGCTTCCAAGCTCTGGACCTGCGAGTCAAAATATCTGATCATGAAACCTTGGTTCCCATCCTTTAACCCGCACACAGAGTCATTCTCATGGAAACCTGTTTGGATTAGGCTGCCCCATTTACCTCTCCAATTCTGGAGTCATGAATGTCTGACAACCATTGGCAATACCTTGGGTACTACACTCCACATTGATTCTCAAACAACTAATTACACCTACACTACCTATGCCCGGATCCTGGTGGAACTTGACACTGATAAAAATCTTCCTGCTACCATAGACCTTTGAGTGCAAAATAGAACTTGGTCACAAATTCTTGATTATGAAGGTCTACCTTTCCGATGTAGAAGGTGTTTTGGATTAGGACACACTTCTACTGCTTGTGGGATGGAAAAACGTCAACATAAGAAGCGCACCTGGTGGAAAGACGCACTCCTGGAGCACCCGATTTTTGTGGATAGAAATGATCTTGAATCTAAAGAAGTAGATGAATCAGTGTCAACGAAAACCCCTTTATCCGAAACTCAGATTATTAACAACATGAAAAATACACAAGCTGTTGAGGGCAACATGGAAAATGATAAATATCTCTCTCAGAATAACAACATGGCTGTTATAAATGGGACAATTGCGACTAAGGAAAATACTCCTCCTTTGTCTTCTTCTTCAACCGCGAAGGCTCCATCAGGGTGGGTTACGGTCAACAAAAAGAAAAAATCTACCACTTTGAAGGGTAACTCTTCGCCTTGATGATTATCATATTTGCTATTGGCTGGCTGGGTTTCATTGGTCTCATTTTTCTTAGCCGGATAGCAGTTTGCTTCCAATGGTGTTGATATGCCATTGCTGTTTGTTTGCTGTACTTCTATTGTTTTTTTGCTGTTGCTTTGTCGGTTGTTGGTTTTTACTTTGCAGACTGTTTTCTGCTGTCGGGCTTAATTGTTCTATCTGGATTTTGATCTATCTCTTGTGCTTTAACTATCAATTATGGCTTCTGAGCCTTGGTGTACAAGGGTATAGTCCCTTTCAAAAAACTATTTGCCAATAATAAAAAAAAATAAAAAAATGAGAATTATATGCACCCGACAACTTTAGAACTTTCATTTGTCCAAAGCCAAGTATTTAACCAAAGGGGGTGTTGGGTATTTTGGTATAGCGAAGTGGATTCGATATCAGAAATGGTGACGATGAGAAAATCAAGGAGAAATCCAATCAGTGCGATGTGGGCATGGGTAACAAGGCAGCCTCCCAAGGTGAAAGCATTTTTAGCAGTGGTGAGTGGCATCCTGGCCCTTGTCATTCTCAGATTCCTGGTTCACAACCATGATAATCTCTTCATCGCTGCCGAAGCAATCCACGCTGTCGGTATTGTAGTCTTGATCTACAAGCTCATGAAGGAGAAAACTTGTGCAGGTAACTCTTGCATTTCTCTAGCTAGTCCCTTTCATTTTATTACAGACTTTATAGACCCACAACCATACATGCAAAAACCCACACCCACCTGGTATTGATGTTGTGGGTGTGTGTCTGTGTACCCTTTGTGCTTGTGGGCATACAATTCACAGTTGTAGTTTAGGGTTTTCTACCTGTAAATATTTGTAAGTTGTGGGTCCTTTATTTCTGTTTAGTTATGTTTTCATTTTGAAATCAGAAAGCAGGTCTTATTCTGTTTGCTGTGTTAACCAAACCAATGATGGCTTGTGCTATTTGTGATCCGCCTTTTATGTTCTTTTCTATTTGTATGTTTGCCTGATTTAACTGACCTGTTGGACTCCCATGTTGGAAGCGAAGAAAAATCTGTTTTTTCCCTGCGCAAATCATGGGTGATGTTAGGGTCCGCCTTAATGCATGGGTGGGGCAATCCAAGGCCACAATCTTAAAAACTAGAAGCTCGTGTCATGTTTGAATGCGCTCCATAATCATTATACCCCAACCTGGGTACATTTCCATTGAAGTTACGGCCCTCTTTAATTGAGTTAGGTGGATTTGGGCCTGGATTACAGGCTTATAAGTCCTCGGTGTTGCTATCAGGCCAGGAATCTGGACTGCAGAATGAATTAGAAAATTGATTAAGTGCAAATCTGAAATTATATTTATCAAAATGAGATGCAAGTACATATAATGTGTGAACATTCGGTTCATCTTTAGATGACTGTTGAGAAATGTGTCTTTGGTGTGCTATCCGGAATAGTGCTAGGCTTCATTGTGTCAAGAAGAGGAATTGAAGTTGACCCAGCGAAGGTCACTGCCATCACAGAAATGCCTCCTCCAAAGAATCTCAAAACAACTGCGTAGTTTATAAGGAAAAATCTAGGCTATTCGCGGATTCATTTCTCAACTTGCACATAAGTGTCATTCCTTTACACATCTCCTCAAAAAAGATGTTGATTTCCTTTGGGGTCTTGAAAAACAAGCGTTTTCCTTACTCAAGGAGTATTTGGCCAACCCGCCTGTTCTTAGGTTGCCTACTCCGGGCGAACCACTGCTATTGTATATTTTAGCCACTCAATTTGCAATCGGCTAGCTTTTGGCTCAGTATGATATAAATCAAAAAGAAAAAGCCGTCGACTACCTTAGTCACACTTTGATTGCTTATGAGCTTAATTACCCACAAATTGAGAAAGCTTGCCTGGCTGTTGTTTTTGCTTTCCAAAAACTCCGTCACTATCTATTGAATGATAAGATCAAACTCATATCCAGAATTGATCCACTCAAGTACTTATTGTCTAAACAAACACTTACGGGGAGGATGGCGAATTGGATCATCTTGCTCAATGAGTTTGATATTGAGTACATTAATCAGAAATCAGTAAAGGGGCAGGTACTTGTGGATCAACTAGCTGAAGCCCCCTTGCCAAGAACATAACCATTAAGTTTGGATTTGCCATACGCTTCTATGATGTATATTGAAGAATCCATCACATGGCAAATGTACTTTGATGGATCATTTATCTTTCATGGTTCAGGAGCAGGAGTTGTGCTTATCACCCCTGCTAGTGATCCAATTCCTCAGGCATTTAGACTTGGCTTCCCATGCACTAATAGCATAGTCGAATATGAAGTCCTGGTTGCAAGACTGAAAATTGCAATACGATGGGACATCAGACATGTTAACCTTATAGGTGATTCTCAATTAATCATCAAGCAAGTAAACAATGAATATAAGGTTAAGGACGAAAAGCTCCTCCCTTACAAGAAACTGGTGGATACTTTGAAGGAGTTCTTAGTACAAATCACGTTCCAGCAAATACCCAGAGGATAGAATTGTGCAGCGGAAGCAATGGCCACAGTTGGATCTATGTTACGCATTCCACCTGGAAATAATCACATGCCGTTCTTTGTGGAACATCTAAGAACACCAATGTACGACATGCCAGAATCTGGTTTGGTGTGTGAAGTTGTTAGTCCCTTATCCCCCTGGTATGTTGACATCTATAATTACCTACACGACGAAACCTTTCCCCCTGACATTTCCCATTTTGAGATTCAAAACCTAATCCAACACATAGTCCGCTATTCACTCCTCGGAGGTATGCTCTACTGTAGAGGCTATGACGTGAATCTGAGGCACACAATTTATTGGCCGGTAGAGCCATAGATGTGAAAACGGGTAGGAGACCCAGGTTTAAGTCCCACCGAGCGTGCCAAATGTATGCATACTAAACTAAACTAATTGAATGAAGCTAACACCAAGTAGCTCTTAAACAAAGTTAATCTAATAAGAACATCAATGATAAAGCTTAAAGGAAATAGCTAATCTAATGCATCAACATGAATAAAACATCTAAAGCTAAGCCATCCCTTGAAATTGGATGTGCTTTGTAATGTATGATTGCTAATTAATATGAGCTTATTTAGATAATAAACAATCAATTTGTTTGTTGTCTCCAAAGTGAGGAAAGGATCTCACCAAAATGGCTACAAGGCCATGTTTGGATCTTCCTTTACTACTAAACTATGAGAGAAAGGATGTAAAGATGAAGCTATTCCAACAATGGAGAATGCTCTATCAATATGCCTATAGTAATCACTACTCAAAGTGTGGTGTGGTGTGAAGGGAGGATACTAGGTTGTATATATAGCTTTCCAATTAGGGAGAAGCTACAATCCTAGTGAATGTGGGACAAAAGATAAAGTAGAATTAGAAGGGCTAAACATGATTAGAGGGAATTGATTAGAATTAGCAACTCATGGGAGTTGGAGATGATTTAATTAATCAACTAGGATTAATTAAAAGGCTAGGATAAACTTAGAAAGCTATTTGGAGTTGATTTAGAGGAAAATTTGAATGATTTAAAAGAGCGATTTAATTAATAAGAGGGTTTGTTAATTAAATGCAAGGTTATAAAGACTTAATTAACTATTGAAATTAATTAATTGATTTGGGGAGGATTATAACTAATGACATGTCGTTAATTGGCATCCGGAATGTGGTAAATGCTAGTTAATTAATGAAGTGTCGTTAGTTAATAGAAATGGAGGGAAACATTAGTTAACTAACGAAGTGTCGTTAATTGACCGAAATAGAGGGGCACGTTAGTTAATTAGCGGAAAATCACTAATTATAATGGAAATGATGGGAAAGAGGGTAAGTAATGCAATGTTAGTATTAAAATTGCGTAGGCAGATTTTAGGTGTCTACACTATAAGAAAACAAATATTACATATAGGAGTAATACATAATATTACACCACCTCTCCCATAATCCATAGGGGCTATAGTGAGACCATGCACACTTTTGGAATTTTCAAATTTATCTCTTCCAAGTGATTTTGTCAGGATATTAGGTGGTTGTTTTGCAGTTGGACAATGTATCAATTTGAGACTGTCATCTTCCTTATCTTGCAAAATCAAATTTAGAATTTGGTGTCGATATGCTTGGTTCAATCGTGAAATACTACATTTCTTGCTATTTGGATTACAGAATTGTTATCGACTACAAGTGGTGTTGAAACCTATTTTTTTTCTGCAAATCCTCAAGAATCCTTCGTAGCCATAATAATTCCCTGGTTGCCTTTGAAGTTGCCATATATTTTGCATTTGCTGAAGAAATTGCTGGCACCAACTACTCTGACTTCCAAGTGATGAATGCTGATCTTAAATTCATCAGGAAACCTGAAGTAGATTTCCCATCTTCAAAATCACATCCATAGTCTAAATCTAAATATCCAACTAGTTTGAAATCTATTACTTGGAGTATTTTAGCCTAAAGTTTCGAGTTCCTATTAGATATCGAAAGAAATCTCTTTTTTGCTATGCCTAGTGACTTTCTCTTGGTTGCTCACATGTATCTAGAGAGAACACCAATACCAAAAGAAATGTCTAGTCTAGTTGTGATTACATAGAGCAAATTTTGAGTGAGCTTTCTGTATTTAGTTGCATCTTCAAATTCTACAGAATCATCTAATGCCAACTTCAAATCATGTTCCATGGGCGTGTTGAGTGATTTACAAATTTTCATTCCACATTTGTGCAGAATTTCACCAATATAGTTTTGTTGTGTGATGAAAATATACTTGGATTTTTGAATCACTTCAATACCCAAATAGTAACAAAGATAACCCAAATCTATCATTTCTAAACCTTTCTTCAATTCTTCTTTGACTTTTGAGGTGCACCTTTCATTGTTTCTTGTTACGAGTAAATCATCGACATGTACAACTAGATATAAATTATTTTCTCAAATGTCTCAATAAAAAGAGTTGTCTTTAAATTCAAAATGCTTCAATTTCATGCTCAAGAGGTGTTCAATGATTTTTTTCATATCGAAATCTTGGGGTTTGTTTCAAACCATGCAATGATTTTACCTACTGGCATATTTTTTGATCTTGACCTTCAATTGCAAAACCTTCTAGGTGAGTCATATATATCGTTTCTTTCATATCACCATTTAGAAAAGTAGTTTTCATTTCCACATACTGATGTGTTTTTCTATCCGTGTTGTGCTACTAAAGCCAACAAAACCCAAATGGTCATCCATTTCTTTATTGGTGAAAAGTGTCTCCTTATAATGTATCCCTACCTTTTTGAGCATATCCCTTTACACAAAGCCTTTCTTTGTGTATCAAGTGGGCCATCTTATTTGTATTTGTTTCAAAATACTCGCTTAAAAACCAATGGATTTACAATTGAGTGGAGGATAAACCAATTCCCAAGTTACATTCTTTACTAAAGCGCATCATATTCAATTTGCAATGATTTTCTCCATGTATCAAGCTTTTCAAAAAAATGTCAAGGAAGTTGGTTCTGAATCAAAAGTGATACTAATTTACTTCTTCTAGATGGCCTTCCAAGGTAAATTTTTCTAACTTATATTGAATCTCTTCTAAGAACTTGTTTAATAGTTGTCTAGCTTTGTATGTGCTTCTAGTGCAAGTTTTTCCAACTTCATCAAGTTAGACATTTGTCAATGTCTGTGTGGTCCATTTTGGCATCTATTTTATGTTTCTTGTGATAACATTTGGTGCCTCATTTTCATGATTTGAAAGCTCCTTCTTCTAGTTATTTCTCTAGAAAGTATGTTTTCATATTTTGATGAAGTTTTAATTTCTTCCTCGGGGAAAGTTTCTTTTTCAATTACTGGAGGAATATATATATTTACATATGTTCTAAATTGTATGTCCCCTTATTGTCTGGAATCTCCTTAAAAACATCAATTCTTGTAAATTTCTCAAGTCAACTTAGTTTTCGATATATGTTAGTTGTCTCCTGGGTGGTTTCACAAAAAACAACATTTCTTGCAATGATATATTTTTTGTTTTCCTCATCATCATGGTTTACAATCTTTCAACAATTTGGGATTCGGAAATATCGCAAAAGGATGTACATTTGATTCTTGTGCATTCCAATATGTTCCTTATCTCCTTGGGAATCAATGCATAGGATGTGGATCAAAAAATCCAAAGATTTATTTTTTGACACTATTGGTTTTGACAATGCACTCTTGCTTAAGATAAACACTCTTTCTATCCCCACTTAGTACATCCACAGATCTCTTGTCTAGCTTGCTTAGTCATACACATTGATATGCCAACAAATTCTAAGAGTCCAATGCATAAGAACATTGCAAATCCCAACTGACAAGACGCAAACTTCAATTTTCATGTTTTTCATCCCCAAGCAAAACCATATAGTTTGATTGTGAGTTTATATCCGGTCTTGACCTATTTTTATGGTTTTGCACCGACATATCCTCCATCTTCGCCTTTCAATTTCACATTCTTCGATGAGTCTTTACTCAGCCATTAGGTCAATCTTTCTTTGATAAGGAACCTTATATATGCAAAAGTATAGACTCTCTCATTTATATAGTTGCAAATAATATGGCATTACATTGATGCACTCACTTCCTACTCTTGCAAAAGGCACCCAAGGCTCCATAAATCTTGCGAAAACACATGCACACTCATTAGGGCAACAATCAATATAGGTTTGAAGCATCATACCAGGTCAAGAAGTCAAGTTATCTTCATTTGCAAGCACTCAAACATTTCTTTGAATATTTCAGCAAGATCCAAACTCAACTCAAGCATTATCAAATAAGTTGCACCAAATCATGAGTTGCATTCATTCAAATATCACGTGCTAGGTGGAGAATGATGTGCGGTTTGAGGCCTCTTCATAGTAGTGCCAATGTTGGCGGTGCCTGGGGGTGTCCACAACCCAAATAATGTTTGTTTTATACGGTGTCCCACCTGATGGATAGGGTTTAAGATCTTATTTAGAAGGTTAAAATGAATAATGTTTCGTAGAATCGAATTGTCCCTTTTTCATGATCTTCCAAATATACAGGACCCAAGAATTAAACCAGGTTGATAAGCATAATTGATAAATATCTGATAAATAAAAGTGACACGTGGAAAGTTGCAGTCTAACTATGCCAAAATCTAAGTTTTTCCTTTTCCAAGAGGCCTACAGTAGTGTCATTCAAGACAGTATGGTCGGTGAAAAACTGGATTTTGAGTTGCACGGTCTTACCCTAGGTCAGTTTTCAGTTCACAATTCCAGGAAGTTAAAGCATTATAAGGCTCAGATCTCCTAGTTCCAACAGTGTGCACACCCAAAACTTCCCCATAATCTTCAAGATGCAATAAGCTAAGTGCACTCATTCCCTTGTGTTTTCAAGTTTATAACATATCATGTATGCATTGAATGCATTGTTCCTCAATATTGTATGATTAATGTTGGAAGTCAGTTAATCAGAATAATCCCCTGTATCTACCCTTTACATCCTTAAGTGTACATGACTCACTAAACATATTATATTACTCAATCTAAAAAGGGTGTATGCACTTGACTCTTCCGGTCGTGGCTCTTAATTACCTAGAAATGACAACTGGATATATAGTTGCGACTTGAAGGAATGTGTCCCTCACCACTTTACAATGCTTTACTCCATTAATAGACTATCTTATGTGTAGCTCGCATTTATCTTTGAGTCTACACCTTAGTCCTCAGAACTGGTTGTGTTACTTCCATTTTTGTTATTAATAGTTTACTTGTTCCTCACGCCATAATTGATATTTAGTTGTATCCTCCCATGCGTACTCCTTTTTATCCAATGCATTGCATGTGTTTTATCCTTGCTTTTATCCATTTATAGATCTACCTTACTTACCACGCAAATCCACTTTTTGGTTTCATAATTTTATCTTATCTCTACTTTTCTGGATATCTCCTAATCTTTTTTCCCTTACGTGTGAACCTTCCATGTGTCCTCTATTGCCTCTGTGTGCACCTTCGCACGCTATCTATTACCAATGAAGTTTTGACTATCATTTGTCACGCTTCTTCATGGTCAAACTTTAAACTTGACCATTGTTTCTACTAGTTCTACATGGTTCCTTGTCCTTCCTTTACTCATTTTCCTCTATCATTTCATTCTTGGAAAAGAAACCTTATTGGAAGAATTGCCTTTTTGATGAGCATAACAAATACTTTCTCCTATGGTTTCAATCATTCTTCCAAAGGTCTTCTCTCTCTCAACCATTTTTTAAACCAATTGATCAAAAGTGAGTGACTTCAATTGATTGCTTGCTTGCAAAGACTCTAAATAGGTTGAATATGTAGGAAGAAGATCTTTTATGAAGGCGGTCATAAATACATCAATTTTTCCACCAACTTCAGCATCATGCTTGATTGCGCAAATTTTTGAAGCCAAACTCATTACATCACCATTTTTCAACTCAAGGTTGAACAACTTCAATTGCAATTGTATGAATTCCAATTCTGAATGGTAATCATACAAATCCTATAGCTTGTGCAGTGTTTCCCTTGGTGTGTTGCACCCTTGTGTGTGACAAAAGACTTCTCCATCAATTGAGGCCCTTATTAAAGCCAATGCCTTCGAATTTTTATGCTTTTAAATTTGTAATTTTGGCTTTGTTGTTACTTCGGCTAGTTGTCTTCATTACAAATGTCAAACCACAACTCGTTGAGGATAAGAGTATTCTCAACTTGCCTCAACCATTTTAATTAGGTTTCCTTCCTGGTTTGTGTTGTACCAACTATTGATGTGATTGAATGCATTTTTCTATCAATGGGAGGTGTATTGGCTCCTCAGCACTCATATAGGTTGCCCCCTCTCTATACCGTTTGATGGATATACCAAACCTCTTGATATGTTTGTGCTTTCTATATATTTGTCAGTACATAGAAGAAGCTTGTCCTTTTGATGTACCCATCGATGCACGATAGTCTTTAGAGCACGTGTAAGCAGAGTGTTACGTGACACTCAAGCATCACGTGAAAATGATTTGTTCTATCAATGACATATCTTTAGAAAGAAATCCTTGTATATGGGCATACCTTCTCTATATACTCAACATTTTTTATTGTTAGGATATATGTCTAACAATAGAAAAAAATGGGTAACAGAGGGAAATGGAAGAATGAAAATTTATGTGTCCTTATTTCTTCACTTTGATTTATAGGGGCAAAGCCGTAGATTTTGTTGTTGCAACTATGT
Source organism: Taxus chinensis (assembly GCA_019776745.2). Lineage (NCBI taxonomy): Eukaryota > Viridiplantae > Streptophyta > Pinopsida > Cupressales > Taxaceae > Taxus > Taxus chinensis. The sequence continues at coordinate 350,536,396 of CM034157.1, forward strand.
TAGACGTTGGATGTAGTAGTTCAAGCGCAACAACTTTACTCGTAAGCGTGAATCCGAGGCATTGCATTATAATTTGTTTTATGTTCGCAGAATTGTTTTATTTTTTGAGTTTTAATTGCACCAAAATTACTGATTTATAAATATTTTAAATAAGTCATGAAAATATTTTCGTTTTTAAATATCCTCCAAAGCAAATACGTTTGCTTATCATGAAAAATCTTTACCTCCCAAAAAAAAGCAATAATATACAATAAAATATTTTCCAAAGTTTGAATGAAAAAGGAAAACTTATCACTTTCTTCATCGAGTCCATACTCTGCCAAATTTGACAAATATTTCCTTGCTTCAACTATAACATTGTCGATGTATGTTTATCTTGGAGTAATGAGTTGAAGGCGTAGAATTGGAGTATAAAGCTCCTAAACATCTTGCTTTGAACATTTGACAGGGGAAAAGTTAGAAAGGAGCAAAAATATGCAGATCTTCGTAAAGACCCTGATGGGCAAGACTATCTTGAAAGTAGTACTACCATTGACAATGTCAAGGCGAAAATCTAGGGCAAAGAAGGGAACCCACTGGACCAACAATTGATATTTGTCGGAAAGCAATGAGAAGATGGACGCATCTTGTCGATTACATTAAAAAAGAGTCCACGTTGCATCTAGTGCTAAGGCTTCATGGGTGAATAATTGAGCCTTCGTTGATGGTGTTGGCTAGGAAGTATAATCGGGATAAAATGATTTGTGAAAAGTGCTATGAGTGGCTTCACTCGAGAGTTGTTGATAGCAAGAAAAAAAGGCTAGAGCAACCAACAACGCCCAAAAAAAGAAATTCATGTAAAGCTGACGCCAAAGAGGATGACAAAATAAAAAATAGCCAGTGCTCTGATAACAATGTGATGCTAGGAATCCCCACTACATAATGAATTAGAAAATTGACTAGGTACAAACCAAAATTCTATTTGCAAATACATATAATGTGCGAACATTCAGTTCATCTCTAGGATGATTTTTCATTTCATCTTTAGGACGACTGTTAAGATTCTACAAGAACACAAATATTACACCTAGGATCATGTATATAATATGATAGTTGCCAATACACCTTCGTCCCTTAGACTACCATTACACCCTAACCCCTTGGACAAGTCAGTGGGAACTTTAAGGAGTGGAAGGAAATGTTCTTAATTATATGATGGTCAATTTTTGTGTTTGATAAAACAATAAAGATAAATATTACTTGTCAATAGTTTTATTCAATTAATAGGATACTTGTGATATAGATATGGGAACACCATTTTAAAAGTAGGGCATTGGAGTATATGAATGAAATGAATAAAAATGGTTTTAATTACGTCCACTAGACCTAATGGTCTATGGGATCACAAAAATACTCAACCACCCAAAGATGATGAAAGTACAGTTGAGTTGTTTCTTTTAGATGGATGTTCTTTCTCTTACCTATTTGGGTTATCAACTTCCCAATCACTTTTATTCTAGTGTCTTCACATAACCCCAACATGGAGCCAATTCGATGTTTCCATATACTTGACTCAAATGTCCTTGTAGGCTGGGCAGTCAAGGATGAAATGCTTTGTATCTGTGGTGCATAAAACACACTTCCTCGTCTATTTTTCCGTAGGATTCACCCATAACATCTCACATCTAAGCCTATTGGAACTAATCATAATTTAAGCTATTTCTTATCCCTCCTCCATTTGAGCCCCTATATATGCCTTTGTGTGATGCTCATAGGCCCTTGTTTTCTTTCTCCACATGACTATTCTAAACCTTTCATTCATAGTGTTTTATTTCTATGATATGGTTTTGGCGTTCATTAAGCTGATATCCCATCTACTCATCCATTTGTCGTTCTGTTTCATCTATGTACTCTTTCTCTCGTGCAACTCTTCTTCTCTTACGACCCTAGGCCACCTGCGAGTCCCCATGATTTTTGTTTTTTAAAAGTAGCATGGTAACCTAGTTATAACGTCTGCCTCCAATGGTAAAATGCTTGTTTCTGCGAAGAATATTTCGTGTGGGACTAAAGCCTTGATTTTGAAAGTGTTTGTGATTAGGTGTTTTTGGATCCTCTCTATTTGCCAACATTTCAAACCTAAATGACCATAGCTTGCACCCATGCAACACCACAAGGGTGACAAGGAGCCCGAATAAGACAGTGGTGGTTTTCCAATCCTATGGCTCTGCATTTCTGCATTCTTGATTAAGGGTATGATAATATTTCATTTAAATATAGTCATCAGGATACCACGGTCCACATCTATGCATTTGAATTTCATGGTGACTATGGAATTTTATAAAGGCAAATAAGTAAATACTGCACATATAGTGCAATGTCAAATAAAGGGAGCCTTTCCTTTAATAAATTGCCTAATGGTTATGTTTGGGCTAGCAGCTAGCTCCATTTAGTGATGGTCCTTTTAATCACTTGGTTGCATATTAACAAAGGGGCAAGTCTATGGGATTGAGTCAGTATCATGATCATGGTAATGGCTCTGTGGTTACCATTAGATCACACTCCACTTCTTTAATTCAAAATATAAGAAATATAGTTTGTTTAGGTGAAATTTATATTGAATGCGGATGATGTGGGAAATTCAAATTCTACAGTTTGGAAAATCCTATTTTATGAAAAAATGGCAAAAGATTGGATGATTGGAAAAAGTTGCTGTTACAAGACAACACATGGGTTTACTCACAAAACTCCACATCACAAGAGACGCCAGTATAGACATTAACCCACTCATTACAACATGAAGAACATTCCAATAACATGATGACACAAAATGCAATTCAATGCCACACTTTTATAACGAACAAGTACAAAACCACGACCCAACCATAATATGAACATCACGAATATAGGCACCTTCCACATTACCACATTTTCATGGTTACAACTTTATTATATTCATATTTCATTATTTAACCTTAATGATTTGACGAGTACTTAACATGAAAGAACGCATTTTCCTTTTTCTAGACCGCATTCCCTTTGGTTCGTTTAATACTCATCGTATAACGGTTCCATCTAATTTAGTTTGTTTATCTTATTGCAAATAAATTATATATAACTCGATTGTTAATTAGAAGTATCTTAACATTTACACCTCATAAGTTTTGATTCTCAAATTAGAAACTATGTTCTCAATTACTTGTTTTCACGTGGATCAATTCACATCTACTTTCACATCATAAGAAATATTTATTAAGTTACAAGAAATCTCCACGGTACTTAAAATTCTTAGACCGACATCACAAGGGTACATTCTCAAAACTAAGAGCAAGTTACAATTTTCCTTTACAATTAGAATCTTAAAGGTGCATTAATGCATATCCTAATTGTCCCTGTGATCCCAAGCACTTTACATTATCTTCCCTTCTAATGATGTTTAGTTTCCAGAACAACCATATGATTACATACAAGACATTTCGTCTTGAATGTCACAAAAGTGACATTATGCCTTGCATCTAAGCATCTTACACACTTTCATACCCACATGAAGTTCCTAGGGAGGAACACACAAACTCTTACATTTCCCTAAGACTTTAGGACTACAAAAGAAAGTTTAGAGAACATAACTCAAGGCTTAAAAATTGATCCATTGTCTTATAGAAAAACGTCCAAAGGTCCATTACAATTCCCAAGGTGGTTTCACATATTAAGATGTTAAGCAAACATGTTCTTACGGTAACATGGGTTTGAGATCTTATCTCCTCTTGTGTGAAATTTAAACTACTATAGTCAACAAACGTTTGGATGCATTTTGAGATACACATGGGTCATATGAGTCCCATGTTCGAGAAAGAAGGTCACAATGTCAACATATGTGCTCCCATAAGGAACAAACCATCTCATCATTTAAAACATGCAACGGATTACTAATGGGTTGAAAGGAGGTGGTTTCCATGTTTCGCTTTGCTCCTAAGCTCAACATTCTAGGGACACAATTCGGTAGACAAAACCCAACTTGGGTTTCCTTCGCCAATGATCTCTTAAAAGGGTACTAGGTTTACTTCTTTCCCTTTAGAACTCAAGGGATCTACAACTTGATACAAGTTAACATTAGAGCAATCCAACCTCTCTAAGATCAATTAAATACGAGAGGGGGTTAATGGAGTCAAACATAAGGGTTTAATGCGTAGGTAAAGTGGTAAACAACTCCACTCACGTCTCTTAGATCTCTTAATGAGATCATTCAAAGTGTAAGACAAGAAACGACATGTTATAGGTTTGAGTCTTTTCTTAAAATGGTAGGGGTATTGCAAAACTGAACAAGACTTGATTAAAAGAGAAAAATACAACAAGGGTTAAGAACACGGTTCATTTCGATAGTTTAGGAATAGAAAGTTTCTACCAACAATACAAGTATTAAGAGGGAAATATAATAATTAACATTATAGATGACTGTTTCAAAACATCTAAACCATAAGAACAACATATAAACCCGTAATTAAAATCACTCCCAAAATAGAATGCCCATTTTCCCCAATATACCAATATGCTACAATTTCTTACTCATCACATAAAATCAATAAATAACATTCATGTTTATAACATAGTGTTGATTTATCCATTTAATATTACATGTATTTCAAAGATAACCCGTTATTACAAAAGCACATATAACGCTACAATTTTCTTCTTGTCCCGCGTACCTGCAACCACCACATGGTCAACACAACTGCTGGCATGGCATCTACCTACAATCTAGCACAATTTACGATTTCATAGTTTTCCAATAATAATGAAACAATACTTAACACACTTTTAGGGAGAGTAAGAAATACAAATGCCATTTCATTTCGTTTTCAAAGCTAAAGAGAGATAGAGAGAGGAGAGAGAGAAAACACACATTTCTTTTCACATTCAATATCTTTTCAAACAAGCGTCAAAAGAAGGTTTCCTACAGTCATGTGTTAGTGTTTACAAGGTTTCCCGATCGTTATTTTGCTTGGATAAGGTCATATGACAATTTTCTCCATTTAGTTACAAGTTTCCAAAAAGCGTCAAATTTAGACAAGTAGCTCAAAAATCCGCATTCAAAAACAATCTCCGAGACTCAAACACACAAGGAAACCAATCCCTACCTACTCCCTATATACAGGGAAACACTCGGAGCTGACAGAACCCCTAACTGGTGAACTGGGTTCAATTGGCGCCTGTCTTTCCGGAGCTACCGATCGTAAATGCACCCGAATGACCTCGTCGCCCAACGACCGGAGGCCTACAAAACCCACCTGGAAAACTAACTTGCAAGGTGATTTTCTCCGAACTAAGGGTTGGTAGTGATTGTCACGGAGAAATACTAGAGGTATGCGGAAGCCAAAATCCATTTCTACACCCAGGGCCAAAACTGTGGGTCAAAACCAAACTGCATTTTTAACTTTCAGTAGTTGTTTGAAGTTGCAAAAAGGTCCATTGGGCTCTTAAACGCATGCCCAAAAGGGTCAAACGAACATTCGAGGGACAACCCAGGGTACGGTGAAACACTCCATGTGACAAGGAACACGGTCAAAGCTTGATTTTCTCATTTCGGGGTTTATAGGGATGTTTTGTGCCTCATTGAAAACAAGTTTTATTAAGATTACACAAGGTCGTCAAGAAGTAGTTTTTACTAAGTTTCAAGTTTAACCCGCCAACCGCGTGGTTTTTGTATCCAAAACTAATATCGTAGTTTTTCCAACCATCTCACGAGGTAATTGAGAGTAGTGTTTACATTCATGGTTACTTGTCTAGTTGCGTACAAAACAGAGGTAAAATTTGCTAGAAGATAATTGTCTCATTTAATTCACCTAAACGTTATTCTTCTTTAGTTTGATTAACAACTCCATTAAATTAGGAAAACTAGAAACGTTAAAATCATGCAAGAAAGAGTAAGATGACCATGCCTGTGAGAGAATCGAAGGTACAAGGGTACAATCTGGGCTCCAAGTGGTCCACATGTTCACGATCCATGAGACCAGATTTGTTAAAGGCATTTTGTCAAAAAATCTTGTCCCTTCAGTCCATTCTTGCAATAACAACACTGTTTAATTGTGCATTTTAAAATGGTGAGATAAAAACACCAAAACTCGATATTTTCCTTCCACCTGCATTCTACAAGGAGGTGTTTCCACCATCTTCCCATGCCAAGAGCATGCATTCATGAATTCCAACATTTTTGCAGCAACAAGGGTGAGCTTGAAATTGTGTTTATCACATTTGCAACATAAATCCAAGTCAATTAAAATTTAAAAGTTCACTCTTTCCAATGAGCATTTTGCCAAATGACACAACGCCTGCTCCACAGTCCCCATTTTGGCACAAAAGGGGGTATGCTCAGGTTGCATCTGTGTTGGTCTTACATTTTTTCAAAGCAAATGCATTTGTGAAAGTATCCAACAAATCTTGCAGTCCAACAAACCCATTTTCAGCATTTTTCAAACAGTTTCACCATGCCTAGCCCAAGCTTCACACTTTCCTACACACCAGTTCGCATACAAGGCAACAATGACCAAAATTTCTAGCTCTAAATCAAAATTTTGCTAACTGTGTCTTTGAAATGTACATTGGCCTTTTCAAAGCCATCATTTTGGCACATGCACACAAGGGATATGCAAAGGAACAGCAAGGTAGTTTGGCTTCAAACCTGTCAAATTTTCACATTTCCATTGAAAGGGTTCCAAAGCCTTTTCAACAAACCCATTTTGTGTGCACCCAACAATCATTGTTGTCCATCAAGCCACCATTCTTTCAGGCATTTTATCAAGCAATATACATGCCTTGCAGGGCAATGCTAATCTCATATTCTGCATGTGTTCCAATTGGGAAGGCAACTGAATTCCAGCCCATTTGAAAACAATGTCAAATTCCCATTCTATGCTTGAAAATTTTCAAAGCCTTTTCAACAATTCCTGCCATTTTTGCACACCAGCTCAACACTGCACCAAACAGTTTGCGACCAAAGGCCTTAAAGATGCCGCATTTGGCTACATGCATTGTGTCAATTGACTTCACCTGCCACTGCATTGTCACATCTGCAGTTTCAAAAAGATCTGTGCTTTAAACACAAAATCAAAGCCATCCAATCTTCCAAACCAAAACAGACTGCTGGAGGACACCAATACCCAGTTCCAAAGCTCCAACTTGGCATTAGGGGGGGAATCTAGCAAGGATTGTGGTGCTTGGCTTCACACCAGCTGCCAAACTATCAAACCACACTCAAACAGAAATAAAACAAAATAAAATCCCCTCCATAGCCAATCTGTCCATCGCCAATCTCAACTCAAAACAGGGCCATTCAAAGTAAAAACCTGCAACAAAACCTGACCTCACCATGAAACTCCAAAACAAAGCCAAGGAATTGCAAAAAGACCTCCTCTGACCAAAATCCTTCTGCATTCATCCACACAAAGACCAAAAAATCCAAAATCCTCACACGCATGAACCTCACATTAACCCAAAATTCCATTAATTCTTTCTTGGTATGAGGTTGGCACAAGCCTCAAAAATTTGGAGGGAATTTAAGAATGTTAAGAATATTTTATGATTTATTTGAACTCCCTTCTATTATGTTAATTTCATGCTTTATTTTATTATTTTAAAATTTTCTTTAACCAGAACCTCAACCGCTCCACAAAAGACACTAATTTTATCACATAATTATTTTTATCACCTTTAATAATGATAATAATGATACAACGAAAATGACCTTGTTATCGGTGAACGCACTTCACATCAAGGTCACATGGATCCTTCCTAAACACCATAGAGGTGGTATTAACCCGTATTACACAGAGACTTGACTAGACCACTAAAATAAAGTGTCTTAGAGGCTTGTATTTTAGTGCTTTCTTAAATATAGATAATTGTTCTCTTGACCTTATAGGAATGATGAGACACCCAAGATAAAAATCCATACAATTACTTTTATCCTTTATCAACATCTAATATTTCAATTTTAGAAAGGTAATACTATTTTTCTTATGCTGTATTTAATTGTTTCATTTTCTGAATTATCCATATCGTAAGCACGACGCTTAGAACAATGAACTCAATCATACCAAGGGCCAACTCGTACACCTTTCACATACACCTACAACCTCTTTCAAAATGATGTTCTTCGTCTCATTACCCATATCCCATGATTCTAGGTGACTATGCTGTAATGATTTTTCTGGTAAGAGCCTCTGAAATTACAGATATAGCCTCTTCTTTCTTCTCATTGTAAGTAGTCCATAGCCCTAATGCCCTCTTTAATTGGGCATTTACTAGCTAGGTATCACTTGAACTAACGTTAGGTCACTAAGATCCTGTCTTAGTGGTTATCTGCTTGAAGGTCAGATTAGTCATTCAATAACATGTTGTATGGTTAGAATTAATGCCTTTCATTTTCAGTAAATCCGGAAAGGTGTAATGGAAATGCTAATTGTTGCCGGTGTCGAACACTCTTCAGATATTTGCGTGGAAGAAACTGTAACACAACAAAAACAGGTCAACTAACAATGCCCATGCTGGCATTTTCACTTAAGCTTGTGCCTAAGTGTCTCACCCAGAGTGCGGAAGAGCAAACTGAGATTCTCTCTGTAGGAGAGAAGCACAAAGATCAAACAAGTATATGCACATGGATTCATGAAAATAACCTACCTAACCCTAACTCATCAAACATACAAGATGTACACCACAATATCATCACATACACAAAGAAATACACAGATGGCTGTTCTCACGCTCATTATAATCATCCCAATCTACACAAAACACGTCTTTCATTCATCATACAAATCAAATATAAATACATCATTTTATGTGGCACACGCTGTTAGATCATAGAATTACAATATCAATGCATACAAATTTGCGATTATTAAGCTACTCTGACCTCCATGAAACTCTAAGAGCTTCCTTGCTTCTTCACTAGAAGCCCTCTCTCTGCAAAAAGTACTATCAAGTGTAATTTCGTATGTATCTCTCTATCTCTTCAAGTGTCTTGAAATGAGAGGCAACAGGGGCATTTATAGGATTCATGGACAACCTGACCTCACCAGTTGTTGCGCGAGTATACTGTCGATTCATTTCTAGATTCCTTGGAGGTGTCTGGCTGTTGCTTAGCTAGTGCGCACTCCTCAATCTCTCGAATCATCTGCGTGATTCCCTTGTCGGTCTGCGTGATTCCGGATCATCTGCGGCCTTGTCCATCTTTTCGTTCCATGTGTCCTCTTGCGGGCAAATCATTCATTCAATGTGTGAAGTATATTCCTTGAATATTCCTGTGCAGTCTTCTTTTAGGCTCACACACTCACAGTTAAGTTTTCTTGTGACCTTGCATGTCTCACTTGTGCGGTTAGGATACTTAGCCGCTCGTAGTTGAACTTTCCCCATGTCAACAATAACTAAATGTGATATGACTCACATGTAAATGTAAGATGAACAAAAGGATAGAGCTGCCGAAAATCATGTCTGTATGCTCATTGTTAGTACACTTAAATAGATTCACAAGGATGAGGATGAGTACTGGCTGGGTAAGCCAAGCACATGCAAAGTTCCCTAGAACTAATTGTACAGGCTACACCCGAGTTAGTTTAAGATGCATGAAGTTAGGAAGAGTAATCCTCATGAATATTATTTCCTTAGCCAAGAGTTCCATTCTCTTCTGGCACAAGCAATGCTAAAGACAGAGAGGATGATAGACATATGTCCAGCTGATATTTAGAGGTGGCTTCTGCCACTACTAGTTTTGTAAACGTATCTTAGGGGTATTTTGCAGTGTCTAATATGTGAAATATTTATTTCAAAATAAATGCAAGGCAAATAATTTAAAAAGAAAATGTTACATGGATCATGGTAAACTAAAATTGAAGTTGGACACCCTCCTTTAAAAGTATCAACCTCTAGGATTTGGGTTGTTTGAATTTGACATTAATAGAATTTCTAATGCGATTTTTTCCCATTTATCTTATCTTAACCTGTACAAAAATGAATCTTTTATGGGTTAGGACTGGAGTTTCTTTAACTTTGGCTAATATCGACAAAAAATAGTCTGCAAAGCATAGTCATTAAGAAACCTGGGTTCATGGGTTTTCTACCCATACCCACATCTCCTGCGGACCATGTTCAAATGTAATAAAACTGCATCCTTATTCACATACACCTATAACCTATTTGAAAATGATATCCACTGTCCCCTTATACCCATATGACATGATTTTAGATGACTACGCTTTAACATTTTTTTCTGGTAACAGCCTCTGAAATTACAGACATAACCTCTACTTCTTCTCATTATGGGTAGTCCATAGGCCTAATGGCCCCTTTAAGTGGACATTTACCGGACGGGCATCACTTGAACTAACATTAGGTTTCTAAGATCCCGTCTTTGTGGTTATCCACTTGAAGTTGAGATTAGTCGTTCAATACTATGTTGCATGGTTAAATTAATGTCATTCTGTTTCAGTAAATCTGAAAGTTGTAATGGAAATGGTAACTATATATGATATGACTCACATGCAGAAGATAAACAAAAAGAGTAAGCTGCCAAAAATCATCTCCATACGCTCTTTATTAGTATGTTTAAATAGATTCCCAAGAATGAGGGTGAGTGCTGGGTGGGTAATCCAAGCACGTGCAAAGTTCCCTAGAACTGGGCACACAGGCTACACCTCAGTTTAAGATGTATGAAGTTAGAAGGGATCAATACGAGAATCATCCTCATCAATATTATTTCCTAAGAAGCTGACGTGTTTTGGTATGGGTGGGGATACAAAGAATCTGATACATGGATGTGGTTTTTTTGTTCTGGATACTGCTTTGAATATGGCAGTACAAAGAAAATATGAAAAATAGGAATCAACGACATGGTTTGCATGTAAAAAAATTAAAATCAAAATAACCACAAAACACTACATATTATTTATATAATGCCAACGAAATGCCAAATGAGAAGTCACAAATGTCGTGATAAATATTAAATTTAATTATTACATCCAAATTAGTATTCTATATTCATCATATTACTCGTCATTGAGAGCATTAACATCAACATCATGATGTGGTTCACGGTTCACCACAAGGACTCGGATCACTTCCGCTACCACTCCCACATAGCTCTTTGTTTCATAGTGTTTATAGGGTTTGCATAGTGTCTTTTAATTTGATTTGGGCCACTTTATGTTTTAATAATGGAAAAATTAAAAAAGTTAAAGAAAATTAAATAAAATCTGTTTTTGCCCCAAATATGCCTAAGATACATCCCAGACGGTCCGGATACCCCCGTATATGTTTCCGGCCATTTCTGGACCGTTCAGGACATATCGGCAGGCGTAGCCGGGACGTAAACCAGACTTGTTTTTTGGCCTGCAACCTGCCATATGAGTATCCTAGATTATTTCCTTTGCCAAAAGTTCCATTCTCTGCTGGCATAAGCAATGCCAAAGACAGAGAGGATGGTAGACATATGTCCAGTTGATATTTAGAGATGGCTTATGCCACTAATAATATTTTTGTAAATGTCTCTTAGGGGGATTTTTGCAGTGCCAGATATCTGAAACTTTTATTTTAAAGTAAATGCAAGGCAAATAATTTAAAAAGAAAATGTTACATGGATCATGGTAAACCAAAATTTATGCGGGACACACTGCTTTAAAAATGTCAATCTCTCTAATTTGGTCAAAGGTGTTTGGATTTGACATAAGTAGAATTGCTAATGGAACAGTGAAAAATCTCCTTTTTTTCCCCATTTATCTAATCTTAACCTGTACAAAAATGGAATTATTATGGGTTAGGGCTTCAGTTTCTTTAACTTATAATTGATCAGTTAAAAGGAATAATCGCCACACAAATTCAGCTAGCTGATTTGATTTTAATAGGTGGATCATTTACTTGACAAGCAGTCGCTTTGTGGATTGAATGCAACTCTTCCTGTGGTCAATTATTTCCTACTTTAAACTTACATAAATCATGGAAGTTTAAATCTTCTTATCATTATACATGCACGGAAAGGCATTAAGATTGGTACTCCTAGGCCAGTTTCTTAAAGGGTCAATAATATACGGTATAGCAGTTAACATAAATGAGAAGGTGTTGCATGGAAGGATTTAGCTGTTTGTTTTATTATTTATATAGTTTCTCCAATTGTTTTTGTAAGACTATTCTTCTATACCAGAGCTCAAGCTTATTTTGGAACATCGATTTTACTTAAGGATATTATTAACAAGTGTGTTTGGTTTCCTGAAGTTTCTTTGATGGATTCCTTGTAATTTGTTTTTATTTACTTATCTTCTTTGTTGTTCCTTTGCATCTTCTGCCGTATGTGCAGGCTTATCTCTCAAATCTCAGGAGCTTACTGCCATCTTCTTAGCAGTTCGGGTGTACTGTAGTTTTGTTATGGAATATGATATACACACAGTGCTTGACACTGCAACATTAGTGACTACTTTATGGGTGATTTACATGATACGGTTCAAGCTGAAGGCAACACATGTGGGGGATTTGGATAATTTCCCAATACACTATGTGGCAAGTTTTTCAGATGCACTAGTTTAATTTTCTTCAATATGTTTCTTAGTAACACAATTTCCAAGTTTGTATATACTATGGCAGTTGCAAATGTCAAATTATTATGGCACATCTATATCTTCCGTTAATTTGCTGTCCATGAGTGCACTGTGTGGTGCTATGGTTCTTAATTTTAAGTCTAGTGCCTATTAGGATCTTGTTTTTCTGGAGCTAAAGTTGCACTGGGAGGTGTCCTAGACCCAGGGGACATGTCCTAGACAATACAGATGTTTACCTTGCATTATACGGGTTTAGGAGATGATTGATGGACCAGAAACTTACCTGTGTGCTGACGACACGGTCATCTTCCTTGCGCATGCTGACATATTGATTTTTGAGCATCTTGTTGAGTTATATTGGCTAAAAAAATTCATGCCTAAAAGAGGCCTGTGTGGAGATGTCATTCTTAAATGTGTCAGACTCAGAACTCAGAACTGTGGTTTAAACTTTACTGAGCCTTCAAAAGAAATGGTGCTGTTAAGAAATCCGTTCTTTATTGTTTTGGACTTTACGCTGTGTTTCTGTTGGAGATAATATTTAAATGTTTTTTTTGTCGTTGGATGTCTTCAGAAGTCACGGGTCATGAATAAGTTGAGGTTGTATCATTAACGCTCTAAAATTTGTGAAGTGTAGGAAGCCACTCTTTTGGCAAAAACAAGAAGGTGGGGAAACGATTGTATGATAGAGGACTGGTTTTCATATTCTGCTCGATTTAGGATCCTATTCTTTATTCATACTTCATTAATTGAATGACGAATCTAATTGTAATTAGACCATTCATAGCATGGCTTCAGTCAGTGCTTGAAATACTTTTTTGTGAGCACCCTTAGTTTTAGACAATGCACCTCAGATGGTCTGTCTCTATTTGATTTTGAAATTCCTATTTCAAACATCTGTCTGTAGTTTTTGTCAAGTAAAATTGAGCCGTTAATGTTCAAGATGCTGTAGATGTTTGTATTCTGGTCCATTTCTTTGTTCATCTTAAAGAGTTGTCATGGATGCCTGTCAACAAATACTGACAACTTTCTCAAATCGGTTTCTTAGTAGGTTTTTGTTCAGCGTTTTTTTTTTATATTAATGAATACAATGGTAACAATATTTTAATATTCTCATAAAGGTGGAAATCTAAAAAGAGGAAATGAAATACATGAAATTAAACTTGAGCCGTTCAATGCAGGTGGTTCCATGTGCAGTACTTTCACTTGCTATTCATCCATCCACACGACATAACATCGTAAACAGGATTCTTTGGGCCTTTTGTGTCTATCTTGAAGCTGTAGCAGTGTTGCCCCAGCTTCGCGTGATGCAAAATACAAAGGTCTAAACAATTTGATTTGTATTTGAAGCAGGTGCATCATGGACTTTTTCCGATGTGAACTGATCTGCATTTTTTGTGACAGATTATTGAACCATTTACAGCACATTATGTGTTTGCATTGGGTGTCGCAAGATTTTTGAGTTGTGCACATTGGGTACTCCAGGTAAGTCACTCTGCCATTATACATACTTGTTTACATATAATTGAAGTCTCTTGCATACTTGTTGCCCTGATGCAGCTTAAGAAAAAGAACGTGGTTTACATTGTACCTCAGGTGTAGGTGGACTGGCAAGGTTTGGTTTACTCCTAAGTCTGGTCAAGCTGTTGAAACCCAGGTGTATAAAATTTGAACATATAGTATAAATGGAAAAAGAAATCTCGTTGTGGACTTCCACAGGGAGGGTCCCATAGGCCAAGTTGGTGTTTGGCTTTGCCATGACCTAAATGCGGTGTTAGAGATACTTACTTTTAAAACTTGTTTGCCAATTAACTTTTGGCTAGTCAGCGCAGTTATACCCCTTTTAAGTCTAGTCCAATCAATTGTAGCAAGTACATGATTTGAATTGATAGATACATTGCAACAAACACACTTGACACTAAACCCTAAACAATTGAGTTACATCAGACTCCTTTTTTATGCCTAGTCCAATCAATTACAGGAAGAAGTACTTGAATGGATGGATACTTTGGAAGGAAGAAACTTGACATTAGACCCTAAATAGTTGAGTTGCATCATACCATTTTAAAGTCTAGTCTAATCAATTGTAGGAAGAAGTACATGAAACAGACACACTTGAATTGACAAATACATTGGAATGAATGCACTTGACATTAAACCCTAAACAATTAAGTCACGTCATACCCTTTTAAAAAGTTTAGTTCAATCAAATTTTGTAAGAAGAAGCACATGACTCGAATTGAAGGTCACATTTGGAATGAGCACACTTGACACTAAACCCTAAACAATTGAGTCACATTATTCTGATTTTTATATTCGATTCAAACCTAGTATTTATTGAGGTGACGATGTGAGGGAAACCAGTTATTGCTTTGGCAATTTCATTTTTGGTGTTTTTATTACTTTTAAGCAAATATATCATGCAACATTCATCTTCTAGAGTTCATTGTGCAATGTTTATCATAAAACTATTTTCGCTATGGTTAGCTGTGTTCATTTCGTTTGCGCTATTTAATTGCATGGTGTCGTTTATTTTGTAGTCCATACCCTAAAATTTCAACCAAATGATGTTTTTGTAGTTAGGTGATAGAAATATGACATCAATATTGATTGTAAACATCAACGACATATTTGACAAACAAGCAGGATGGGTGGCCATTAGCTATGAAAATCGTATGATGCCAATGTGAGGGAGATAATGTATGTCGGAAATATTGTCGGTCAACACATCAACATTCAATAATGTTGAAAACCACACACTTATTACAGTGATGGAGCTGACAACATTATATGTCAAATAGATAAAAATTCACTCAGCCAATTTATTGTGGAGTAAATGTGTGACTGTAGGGGTTCTGAGTGTTGTGGTCCTGATTTGGTACCACTACATGGTCAAGCAAAGACACAAGTGTCTTTCAAGTGTGCAAAAATAATACACCTTACATCTGGCCAACCAAAATAAGTATGCTACAAACTTGCTTGTTTTGCAATGGCCAAATATGTAACTGGGGGCATGGCAAAAGAATTCAGAAAATTCAATGTAAGAGCAATTTCTTCTAAATGAGAATATGAAGATGAGCAAATCAATGCATGTTTTTTCTTGTTCTTGTTGATTTTACTACTAACGCACATGAATTTATTTCAGTATCTGTATTTATTTTATTTTGACATCAAATATTATAGCAACTCAACCTATAACATCATAACATGATATCTCAAGACCAGTGAAGATATGTGATGACAAGTGTTGCCTACAAGTGCACTATGCAAATTTACAATTTTTTATTAAATAAAATGATTTATTCATTATGGCAGAATTTTGACTAAGACAAAAGCTCACAATCATCAACATAGAGAGCCACAAAGCGATTCCATTACATCATAATAACATCAATGGATGCATAAAAAATATTTTCTATTAATTTTGGCCAAAAATGTGGCAAGTTCATCATCATTATCACTATCTACATCAAATGCACTAGTATGTCTTTGGGACAAATACGAAGCAATATAGTATTGTTATTGTTACCATCTTTTCCATCCTCATCCACATTTGGAGTCTCATTGTGGTCTTCATTGCCAATACAACATTCTTATGGCAAACTGATTCTTCTTCAATATAATTTGCATGACCTTCATAACTCATGTATTCCCGGCTCTTGACTAATAGTATTATTATTTATGGTATACAAAAGCATCTCCTTCAATATCTTCCACTTCAACATCTTTATCAGATTGTAGATCTTCTGGATGGTCATTAATGCCTGATAAAGATCTTGTATCATAGGCATGACATGCCCTAAGATGGAAATGTATTACCCACATCTATTTGTTTGGTTCCTTTACATCTTCTGCAAAAAATACTTCAAGACAAAATAATGTGTGAAGAGGATATACTTATGGACCTGAATGAAAGAATGCATAAATGCTTTGCAAAGACAGTATACACCTCTATAGATGTAGTGTCCTCGTAAGCCTTGTACTAGCTACATATGAGCAAAAATTTTTTGAGACTCCTATAATTTAATGCAATTATTTTTGGGTCAATCCAATGTAATCCAATCTCCTCTCAATTAAATGTCTTTGGAGCTTGCACGTCTAGCCTGTTTAAATATAGATGTCTTTGGAGCTTGTGCAACTACCTTGCTTAAACTTAATTGTAGTCAACTCTCTTATCGTCCGCTCGTTCTATGTGAAAGTAGTATCTTTCAACCCACATTCCATTGCATGTTCTAACTTGTGATATAAGACAAAAATAACATACCAATTATAATGAAAACTTATAGTAAAACATTTATGATAGAACTGTTCGAAAATAAATTTAATAAAATAATAAATTTGTAATGAAGAATACTTAACCTTTTTCACATTCTTCCACAATGTCCTAATGTTGCTCATCTACATTGGGGTCACCATTCTCCTTTAAAATTTGAAGATAGTCATCTAACCAATTGTTTGTATGGAGTCAACTTTCGTACTGTCCACACATTTTATATGAAATCACTGTCTTTCAACCCACATTTCATTATATGTTCTAACTTGATTTATGGAGCAAAAAAGAAGATATCAGTTATTATGAAAATTTATACTATAACTTATATAATATAACTCCTTGGAAAATAAATCATAATAAACTTATAACAAAAAATACTTAACAAACTTTTTACTACGTTCTTCCACAATGTTCTAATGTTCATTTATATCGGGGTCACCATTCTCCTTTAAAACTTTAAGATTGTCATGTAACCATTTTTTTTGTGCATGCTTGGGGCCAATCTTACTCTCTGAATCCCTTAGGTACAATGGCTTTGCACCCATAGATTGTCCCGATTCTTCTCTTGTGTCCCTTGCACATTCTCTCTTCTTTTGGTATGCTTCAAGCCACTTGGTCATTAATTCTCTATCATGGAGAATAAATCGATTTATTGTTAATTGATCATCAATAATTGCACAAGACGATAAGTTACATAGACAGTGAAAACAGTTCATATGTGCAACAATCTACTAACTAATTTTAAAAAAAGAGATGTCCATACACACCAAGCCTCCTACTTACACCCTTTGCCAATAAAATTTCTCCCAACTTCTCTAATCCATAATCCTCATCCTATGTTTGTGGCACAACTATATTGGATCCAACAATATTTGTATCAAAGAATGTTTGATGTATAAATAGTATACCCCTCAGCCATTGAACCCCTTAAATATTTTCATGTACTTATTTAGAAAAAAACATTTGCATTGTGCTTATGACCTTGATTAGGTCTACATCATCCGCTAAATGGATTAGAAGATGCACCATGATGTCCATTATGGAAACGATTTATATTATGCTCTCTCCATGTTGCGATCTTGTTTTTAAAATTAAATATATAATTAAAATTTGAATCAAAACTTTTGCACAACATTAATGATTTGAAAATACTTCACAAAAAGCTTGAGAGTTGATAGATATCTTCGCATACGTCTCTAGTGAGACAACCCTTCTCCTTTAAGCAACATGGAAAAAAATGCTGTTCAAAAGACAATAATGATGTTAATTATTTATGTATGGAAATAGAATTTATAACCTACAGGAAAATTCAAAGCCATTAATTAAATGAACTTAAACACCAACATCCATACCTTTAACATGTTGTGCCAATCATGAGTTTTGAGGCATGTGAGGTCTTTCGAAGAGAGAAAACATAGTTTGTTGGTATCTTTTTTTTCCTCATCACACGTCTTACTACCTCTTTATTCTTGTTGAAGGTACCTTCATGTAGCCGTTTTTGTCTTTATGTGGCCAATGCTTTCTTTGTGTTTGACACCTTAAGGTCCATCCTCGTCTCTCATTTATCTTTTTCTTTAAGAGTTGTGTTACCAAAAAGATTCAATACAAATTTTCAATGTGTGCATTGGGTACCTTCATGTAGCCGTTTTTGTCTTTATGTGGCCAATGCTTTGTCTGTGTTTGACCCCTTAAGGTCCATCCTCGTCTCTCATTTATCTTTTTCTTTAAGAGTCGTGTTTCCGAAAAGATTCAACACAAATTTTCAATTCGTGCATTTGGTCAATAATATGTGTGACGAGATCTTTCCAATATAAAAGACCATAAAATTTAGACAATCTATCAAGAAAACAAACATATATATTGATTAGAAGATTTGTAGCTTTAGAATCCACCTATATGATTGTGAACGACAAAAACTAAATATACCTGAACATACTGCAAATCTATGGAACTCATGTACATC
Organism: Taxus chinensis; assembly: GCA_019776745.2. Classification (NCBI taxonomy): domain Eukaryota; kingdom Viridiplantae; phylum Streptophyta; class Pinopsida; order Cupressales; family Taxaceae; genus Taxus; species Taxus chinensis. The sequence goes on from CM034157.1 coordinate 350,555,183, forward strand.
AAGCACAAAATTCCACAATAGTTGAAGCTTATGCTACCATCTGGAAATGATGCATCAAATATACACACACCATTCCAAAGTTTAGTCAACTCTAAATGGTACAAGATAGATGTCCAGGTTTTGCATTTGATTTTTCCTTGGAACAATACGCAATAGTATAAGTTGCTTATTTTATATTGTAACCATACTAAATAGCTTGTGGATGTGTTACCAAAGGGATCAACTCCATCCAAAGCTACTTCAAGCTTAGTGGTAGCTGGTTTTCTATGAATTTTTTAAGTCTGTATTCTCTCAATGTGTTTCATTGCTTTGCAGTCATTTGGTACTCAAATTTTGCTTCTATTAGGATAATGCCATCTCATTGACTTTGCCAAGTCTTTGCATTGATATATATGCTTCAATAACATAAAAATGTTGCAATACATTTTGTGAAATTACGGATCCATTCACACTTTTGTATCCTTATAGTCTCCCCATCCACATAACGCCCCTATGTACCCATTCACACATTTTTGTGAAACTGTGGACCCATTCACACCGGCCTATTCACTCCTTCTCGATAGCACGACAAGCCACAAATATAACACACCTTTGCGTCCTTATAGTCTCCCATATATTGTGTACAATCATTAACACAAACATCGTACTTGTCGTAGCCAATCCCTAGGAAGGAAGAAATATATTGTGCATCTCTAGATGTAGTTGGAATCATGTTCCCCTATGGAAGTAATTCATCTTTTAATAACCAACTCAAGTTTAATTACAATTGTAATGAATAAAAACATTTACCAGTAGATGGAATAATGTGAAATAAATGGGCGTAGGTTTATCTACATGAAAACTGCACAATTTGTTACACTTGACCAAAAAAATCAATAAATTCTTGTAATTGCACACCTCAACGACGAAGTAGCATGAGTTTCAGTCCATCCACACTTTGCTTTCAAGTCCACAGTTAAAGTAGAATATAATAAAGATGTCCTACATGGTCTTGGTTGAACCAACAAAGTTCTGGCATCTACTTTAGAGCCTCATATGCCATGTTGTCGAACTCATTTTTCAATCTCCCTATTACCTTCTTCAACATGGCTTTCCCAATCGCTTATTATGTTGCTTCCCAATCCAATGTCACTGGTTTTCGAATTGATCATTTCATTCGCTTGATCTTCAACATTTTCTTACAACTTTAGTTGGATTGAAAGAGGAAGGAATTTGTGAGGATCACCCTTATTAATATTCTTATGTTTCTTCCACAGATGAAAACGATGGAATTTAAAGAGTTTTCTCCTACAAGTTCTTTTGATATTCTTAGGGTGCAATGGGTCCATAGGGTGTACACGACATATCCCACTTGACCTGTCTCCAGCATTTTTAACAACCTACACAAATGAGACTTGCACACAGATCCGATTTATCTCATTTTCACATATAATTTGTCAAACAAAATAATGTTATATGATGTCGTGGCTATTTACCTCATCAATCCATGCCACCAAATGAATTTGATCCAGTCCGTATGTGCCACCACTTCTTACCTCCACAAGGCCTCCTTTTCCATCTCTCAGCCCTTCTCTTGTCTGTCTTCTGCACCTACTTTCTTCTACACATTTAGGAGGTGGTGGTAATGACTACAATTATATAAAACATCAAAGAATTACATACAAATTTGCTTAGTCAAGAGGAAGTTGTAATTATTGTCTAACAATTTTAAATATTCATTTAACACATAACAATATCATGGCCAACAAAACCCTGAGTAGGACTGGTATGATTGTCAAAATCATTCATCAGATTTAGACAAAAAAAATGTAACGGGAGTGCAAATTTGTAAAAAGAAAGTAATAATTATGTAGTTTTTTTCCCACAAAAAATGAACTCTTAAATCTATAAATAATATGATGATTCAATTTTGCAAGACAATCTAATCTAATTTTTATCACTAAAACTAAAATACCTAATCTGCTTAATTGTTGTAAAACATGATGCTATACAATTTTATTAGGATTATTAAAATGGTGCTAAAAAACATACCTGTGATGGATGAGATCATACACCTCTGCTCACAATCATCGATTAAAAAACACGAAGATTTTTTAACTAAAAAATGTGTTGCCTTTGTCTGAGATTTTTTCTGTTGTGTTAATGACCAAAAGAAAGATGTTTTCCAATCTAATTGGCCACATTATGGTCTGTTCTGACACAAACAATGATTGAATCGAGTTAGGTGTTGTGTTGCTATTTATTATTCAACTTTTAATATGACGGGAATAACGTTGGATGCAAATTGTGACACTGATTTGCGGCAGAGACAAAAACCCACCAAATTATGGTGGATTTTCCCTTTTATGGCAGATTTTCCTAATGAGTGACACAATGAGGCAAAGTAGCGTCATATATACTAGTGCTCATGATATAATCGTTAGGTGACTTGGGCTAATATAACATTGGGTCTTACCAAAATTCTGGAATCTGGGCCTATTGAACACCATAGTAACAAGAATATGGGGCCCACTATAGCTGTAGGAATAAGGGTTTTTGTCAACAACTGGTCAACAAACAATTAAACCATAGTCATGAAGTGGGTCATATGACGATACTAAAGTGGCAATGAAATAATGAAAATTATTCCTTGCTACTAGTTGTTTATGCTGGGTTTTTAGACCCCTTTTGTACCAAGGGTAGTCCCTGTCAAATAACTCATCTTTTACCCTTATCTGAAAAAAGAAAATAATTTTAGATTAAAAGTAATAAGAAAGAGATTTTAAAATGCATCACAAGAAATGTGGTGCTCAAGCTTATGTAGCATAGATGGAGACAATTACCTTATAAACTAAATTTTCCAAAAATGGAATAAGCATTACCTTTTTTCTAGAAGGAACGTTTTGAGTATTTTCTTAATTAGGTTAATGTTGGAGTTGTTATTGATGTGCAATATCATTAATCCATATATTGTTATCTGTTTGTGCTTGTAGTAGCATATGTTGTTTATTCGATGAGAGATTGTTCCACGGATGTAAGAGTGTATGATTTGTTCTGTAGCTATATAAACAACCACTTTGCTCGTAATATTTACATATTGAAATCAATCTTGTATGGTATTAGAGCACACTTTGAGGCTTCACACATCACAGGCCTGTGACTGGAGTGTACAGAGTAGTATACTGCCTATGTATGCTTTTATTCTTGCATAATTCTTGTAGTGTCTGGAGAAAATTATTTCTTGCTACTAGTTGACGACTTTTCTAGGAAAATGTGGTGTTTTTTCTGAACAAAAATTCAGATTGTTTTTCTAATTTGGAGCACGGAAAGCATTCGTTGAAAAACAAGCAAGTAAATAGGTGGAAACTCTAAGTTCTGATAGTAAAGGTGGTTTTGTATTGAAACAAATAAAGGAATTCTGCAAGAAGGAATGTATGCATAGGGAGTGTATTACTCTGCTTTCTCCACAACAAAATAGAGTTGTGGAAAGGAGGAATACATCTGTTTACATCCTTAACAATTTTGCAAGATGTCACTCCTGATGAAGGATGGCCAAGGAGAAAACATTCAGTCAGGTGATTTGTATTTTTCGGTTGTGTTGCTTTTGCACTAATTCATGGTGAAAAAGGTAGTCTAGATGCAAAGAGAAACACATGTTTGTTGGTTATAATGAGCAATCAAAAGCATATAGGTTTCTAGATGTCTCTACGAACGAAGTTGTGGTTAATAGAGATGTAGATTAAAATATGCTTTTTTTCTCAAATAATGGTAAAACTACAAATATTAACGTATGGGTAACTGCTACTGATTATTGTGGTGTTGAAATTAAATGGGACTCAAAATAGGAAACACTAGAGGAGTCAAATTCTAAAAGGATTTGGTGTAGAATAGAGTGATCTTATGTCTTCACTACCATATCAGGTGGGACAAAACAAGAGACCAAAGTGGTATTATATCACGATGAAGGTTGTTTGATATGGTGAATTGCCATAGGCAATGGAAGGCCGATATATAAGACCGGGAAAACAAATGGTGCAAGTTGGTGAGCAAGTAATTTTTTTCGAACTCATGCTGTTTTACAGGCATTTGAGCCTAGCACATTTGAGGAAGACAAAGAAAAACTTGAGTGGGAAGGTGCCATGAAGGTGCAATTCGATGTCTTTATGAAATAAAGACTTGGGTGTTGTTAGAATTACCCAAAGGGAAGAAATCCATTGCTTGTGTATGGATTTGTAAAGTTAGGTGTAAATTAGATGGTTCATTGGACAAGTACAAAGCGCGTGTTGTTGCAAAATGGTATGCATAGGAGGAAGGGTTTGACTATGAAGAGACATTTGTCTATTGGAAGGATGGAAATCTTTCAAATATTTGTCTCCATTGTTGCTCATTGTAGGTTTATCAAATGGATGTCAAAAGTGTTTTATTGAATGGAGACTTGGATGAAAAGGTCAACGTGGTGTAGCCGCAAGGGTTCCTAGTTCTTGACAAACTACATTTGGTCATTGATTGGTTAAGTCCTTGTATGGACTTAACTATGGTTGAGGAGCCTGGTACTTTAATATTATCATTTTAGAGATTCTTGATTCAAAAAAGCTATTGTGAACCCACTCTCTATGTAAGAATCAACAGTGATGACATAGTAATTGTAATTGTAATTGTCATTGTCGACGATCTTGCCATCACTAGAAGCAGGGCCGATATCATACAATAGATGAACTTTGATCTTTTTTTCTTTTGAAATGATAGTTCTAACTTCTAGGCCTGCTTCACTATTGGTTAAATGTATGATTTTGGAAATATGATCTCACAATTTTTGTATCATGAAGTATATCAAACCTCTTATGCAAAAATTCAAAATGACTAAATGTAATCCAACATCTACTCTTAGGGATGTTGGGATGAAATTCTCAAGTAGTAATTTGCCGTTGGGCAATGAATCAGTGTATTGGAAATTGGTAGGTTGTTTTTCTCTATTCATGTCCAATGCTCGAGAAGAATATCGGAAAGCTGCAAAGTGAGTCCTTCAATATGTTAAACGAGACATTGACTTGGCATTCTATATCAAATATCTATTGAGTTCATGCTAACATAATATATTGATTTTCATTGGGTAGGATATGAGGAAGTCCACAATAGGTTATGTATTCGCTCTTGGTTTAGGAGTAATTTCCTGACAGAGCAAGCTCCAACCTAAAGTTTCCTTATCTTCAACTAAAGCAAAATGCAAGAGAGCCATTAGTGTAGGTTGTGAGACAATGTGAGTATGTAGGATATTGGTCAATCTTCAACTTGAAAATCAACACTGACCACTATTTTCGGCAACAATCATAGTGTTCTCAAGATGGTGAAGCACCCGATCTATCATGCTCTAACTAAGCATATATCAAAGTTCATCATCATTGCATTCCTTGGTTGATAATAAAGATAGTCTTTATCATTATCCTATGACAAAGGAAACTTCTGACATAATGACTTAATCCTCTTGGTAAAGATAAGTCTGTCAAGTATAGAGATAAAGTTGGGATTGTATCATGATCAGTCATTAAGGGGGAGAGGGGGCTTTATTAGATTAAGGTGCTAGTAATGAGCTAAACAAAGTATTTGTTAGGCAAGCAACTGTTATTGGTGTGTGGTATTAGTTATTGCTCAACAACCCCCATTTAGAAAACCCTTTTTTTCAAAATAGGGACCCACTTTGATTTTAACAGAGTTGGCAACATGAAGAAGCCCCCTGTTGAAAATGACATGATTAAGATATTACAACACATTCCTAAGCTTGTCACTGACAAAATGAATGAAAGCCTGACGAAGCCCTTCTCTATGGATGAGATTTATAAAGCTGTATTCACTATGAAGGGAGATAAAGCGCCAAGACCTGATGGTTTCCCTGCAGCCTTCTTCAAAATCTACTGGGAGATTATCAAGAATGACCTCTTTAATGCAGCGAATGAATTCCAGAAAAGAATGGAATGCTACATTCATTGCGTTGGCTCCAAAATCCCTTGGATCTAAATCAGTCGCTAATTTCAGACCGATAAGTCTTTGCAATACTACCTACAAGATAATTACGAAAATGATGGTATCAAGACTAAAGCCACTGATGAACACATTAATTTCTGAACAACAAAATGACTTTATAAGTGGTCGTCTTATATAGGGGGGTTATTATCACGGTTCATGAGGCGATTCATTAAACTCAACATGCTAAGACAACAAGGATGATTCTCAAGTTGGACATGGAAAACGCCTTTGACAGAGTCGGCTAGACTTTTCTTTTGAGAGTTCTATAAAGCTTTGGTTTTAGCAACAAATGGTGCAGCTGGATTTTAACTTGCATTTCTTCACCTTGTTTCTTGATTCTCATAAATGGCATCCCGATTGGTTTCTTTAAGAACAACAGGGGGATTAGACAAGGTGATCCTCTCTCGCCTTTCCTACTTCTCTTAATGGCGGACACGTTGAGCAGAGCTTTAGAAGCTGCTAAACAAGCTGCTATAATTTCTGGCATTAAAATCACCACCTGCTCTCCCGCTGCTACTCACAGCCAATTTGTAGATGATACCCTTCTCTTGAGTGCAACTTCAATTGTGGAGGCTAAGGCCCTTAAAGAAATCTTGGAATGTTATCAAGTGGCAACTTATAAACTTCTCCAAAAGTGGTATTGCTTTTTTAAACACGTCGTCAAGTAGACAAAGGAAGATTGCTGACATCTTTGGCTGCAATATTGTGGACCTTCCTTCCTCATATCTTGGTCTTCCCCTCTTCAAAGGTAGACAAATAAATAGTCTTTGGACTCTTGTCATTGAACGCTATCAGAATAAATTGGCTGGATGGAAAGGGGCTCTCCTAAGCCAGGCGGGTAAGCTCCAACTGGTCAAAGCTACCCTCTAAAGTCTGCCATTTTACTTTATGCCATTGTTCAAAATGCCGTTAATGGTAATTAATGCTTTTGAGCAAATCCAGAAAAGATTTCTTTGGTCTGGTTCTGAGGAAAGGAAAAGAATCCACTTGGTGTCTTGGAATGCCGTGTGTCAGCCAACCCGACTGGGAGGTTTGGGACTTAAAAGAATTGTTGATATGAATGAAGCTTTGCTTGCTAAGATTGGTTGGGAGGTTGCATCTGAGAACTCGACTTTTTGGGTTCATCTCCTACGCTCTAAATATCTTATGCAACCAGGCAACTTTTTACATTCCGCCCCCCCAGAGGATCGGCCATATGGAATTTGGCGGTGAGCTCTCTCCCCCTTGCTGCGCATTGGTACCAAATGGTGTCTGGGAAATGGCCGCCAAATTGACTTTTGGTCGGATTGGTGGATCTGAGATAAGCCCCTATGTCAGGACCCTTTGTGGGATCCGATCAAAAGATCTTTAACTATTCAATGTGGCAGGAAAGTGGCTTCTTGCAGATCTGCAATTCCAAACCTGACTGACTAATTCCTGATTGGCCTGGCAATAGCTACATCCAAAGTCAACGAATAATGAGCCTCAAAAATCTCGTCTTCTCAATACATTCCCTTCTCTTTACCGCAGGATGAATGCATCTGGCCTTTATCTCCTTCTGGAAATTTCACTGTCAAGGCGGCCTATGACTCAAAGCCTCCCACCTCATGTGGTCCACCTATCGATCATGTCTGGCCTTCTGAATCATATCCAAAATCGGTTTTTTGCCTTGTTATCCTTTAGGAATGCCTTCCTATTTGGTGAAAACCTCAAAAGAAGAGGCTTCTCACTTCCTTCTAGGTGTGTTTTCTGCTGTGCTGCTCTAGAGTCCTCTTCCCACCTTCTTTTTCCATTGCTCTTTTTCCCAAACCATTTGGAATATGCTCTTAAGCCATTTTGGGGTGTCATGGGTCTTTCCGGAGTCTTTGCCTGAAACTTTCAACCAAAGGCTTTCACCTTTCTCGCATCAGATTCTCTCCCTTGCCTGGAAACTTCTACTCCCACACGACATCTGGGGTATTTGGAAGGAGCGAAACAGACGCATATTCAAAGAGCAAACCATGAATCCTACATAGGTGACCAAAAGCATAACTATCCTCTTCTAAGAGAACCTTAATAGCTGTATCTGGAAGAAGTATCAGCAAAAGGTTAACTTTTGTGCTACTAAGAACTGGTGTCAACATTTGTCGATTCAAATCAAAGCCAAACCCTTTGCATCTATAAGAGCTGCAGTGTTTTGGACCCCTCCCCCTCCTGGATGGTTAAAACTCAACACAGATGGCGCGTCCAAAGGAAATCCGGGTAAATCTGGAGGGGGTGCCATTCTTCGTGATAAGGGCAATTTTCCTCTTGCTGCCATTGTGGTCAACCTAAGCGAAGGCACCAATCACCGTGCAAAAGCTATGGCTATTCTTAGAGGATTGGAACTTGCTCTCTAAATTGGGTACGAGCGTCTAGTAGTGGAAAACGACTCCTTGAATCTTATCAAAATTCTAAACTCTGAAGATTCTGGGCAATGGACAATCAAGAATATTATTGAAGACATTTGCATTCTTCAATCCAAATTTTAGGAAATCAAGTATCAACATGTATACAGGGAAGGCAACAAAGTGGTTGACCACCTAACTAACATGGGGGTCCAACAGGAAAATCAAAAAATTTGGATTGGGGACTTCCCAAGCGAACTTCTTGAAATTATACATAATGACTACTCTCTTAAGATTTAACCTCTTGCTGCCTATGACTTTTGGTGTCAGCAGGGATAATACTAAGGAACCCTGCAGTTTTGACGACGGTGGCCTTAATATAATCATCATTATGATTGGAAATTTGACAAATTATGGCACGTGTGACAATCGAGTTGGATTAAGAGCGGATCTTGGGGATAGATGTGCTTTTAATCTCGTAATCATTTCATTACAAGGTGTATTTATGTGAATATCTCCTCGCAAAATGCAAACAACATTTATAAATTTGGAGACCCGAGTGGCATTTCGACAGGTTCTTCTCTGATCATCACCATGGGAGGCCAATTGAAGCTTATTGAGCCTATTTCATGTGCTGAATATTGTGAGGATGAAGAAGTGTGGGATATACTCAGAAAATGGCATAAGCACCTTCATGGAAAGAATCTTGGGTTAATCGGCCCAAGTTTCCTATTGTGTGTTGGCTACATGGACGAGGGGTAAGGTAAAGGTGGGAAACACCCAATTCACGATTTCAACTAATGCCATTGCTGCGGTGACTGGTCTTCCTGTGTCGGGAGTGGTCTATTTTAAGCGGTCCCTAAAGGCGGAAATGGCGGATTTTTTTGACCCTGGTGAAGTGCCTGATAAATATCTTTTAGGTTATGAAAGGGAATCCCTGTATCCACCTTGGAACAAAGTTGCAGAAGTGGTTATGCGGTACTTCACCATTGACGGGCGCTACAAGCTGGTGTACGGTCCTCATTTTTTCATCCTCTTGCACCTGCGTCGCGGTAAGAAGATCGACCTTTCTGTGTTGTTGTTTCAATCTCTTGAGCTTTCCATCAACATTGCCCATGACGGTGAAGGTCCTCTTCTGTACCAATGCTTAATTTATCTGCTTTTCCAATCTGCCGCCTCCCCGGCTGAGCTGCTCTGTTTCTCACCAAAATTGGGCAAGTGCCGCTGCACTCCATCTGCCTCCCCGCTCCCGTCCCTTGCTTCCTGTCCATCTTCCTCCAGCACCCCTGGCAGTAATAGGCGTCACAAACAAATCTCCTCAAACTCTGATTTAGATGTGGCCATTGTGGGTCTTTCCTTGGCTGGCTTTGATCCTCCTGATGGTGATGTCTCCTCCCCCCTTTCTCCCGGCCAGCCCACGGCCTCCCTTGTTCCCCCCCTCTCCCCTGTAGAGTACCTCCCAGCCTCTAGCTCCAAACAACTACCTTTTGATGCCCTTCTGGGCTTGGCTTCTCTTTACCCGGCTTCACTTGACTCTGAGCCTGTGGAGATGGAGGAAAATCAGCCGCCAACAGAGACTGCTGTTGCTACTGAAAATTATGCCGACATGGATATTGGGGAAAATCGACCTATGGCAGAGACACCTCAACGTAACAATCAAGTGGAGGTGGTTACTTCTATTCTAGAAAAAATTCAGTGTGCCTTCACAGTGCTTAAGAATTGGAAAGATTTTACGGAGAGCACCAGAGCCATTATTGACGAAGACTGTGCTGAGATGATCTCCTTAGCTGACTCCCTGGCTGAGAAGAGTGCCTTGTTGCTGCTAAGAATGCTGTTAACGAGATGAATAAGCTCATATGACTTTATGCTGTATCTCGTTTATGTTGGTTTTGCTTGTTTTTTTGGATATCTATGGGTATAATCAATGTAATTTTCACTACTCTATGTAGCCATATAAGCTTTTTGTAATTGGTTGTGGGACCTCTCAAAACCCTCACTTTACCCTAATTCCAAAAAAAAAAGAGAGTTGGCAACATGTATTATTTGCCTTTTATTTTAATGGTGTTTCCTTATCTTTTTTGCCTATCCATTTGCTCACTGCTTGCACTTAAAATCTGCTTGCTACTCGCACTTCCATTTTGCTAAGTGCTTGCACTTTAACATTGTTCTGTTTCATACACTAAAGCATTTCCTTGTAGATCCGCAGTCATCAGTCAGCATGCCTCGTAGTCAATGGAAATTCATGCCTCGCAATCAACGAAAACCTGTCACTCACATTTCGCATTTACAAGGTTTTGTCCCTCACAGTCAAAAGTTCTCAAATAGGCCCTAGGGACTTTCCCTTGCAGTCAGATTTTTGTTCTTCGCACTTCGCAGTTGCGAGGATTTGCTGCTCGCACCTTGCTGTCAAGAAACGGCTAAAGTAAGGACACCCCAGCATTGGAGAATTGTGAGCCAATTGTAATAGGACATGCGGCTTACACAAGGTTTGCACGTGGTATCCACATGTCAGACAACTAAGCTAATAAAGACTAGTCATTACACTTGATGTTAATTGGTGCAAGTGTGTGGTTCATATTTGAAGGCTGACATTTCAAAAACTGACGTTCCTAAATCATGGAAAACATCAAATCATGTCATGCACCATAAATATAGGCATGTCAACTCGAATAAGAAGATCATCCAATCTAAAGCTGGGGCATTAATTGAAGTCATTTACAGGGCTGAATTTTCATAGCTTTAGGATTACAGTAGCATCAATATTGACATCTGAAGCAATGGCAAGCGGTTCAACACAATCTCCCGGGCAGTCTAATGTAGATACCTTCCTGTACACTTATGCAAACTAGAGAATGTTGAGAGACACTGTCTTAGATCTTGTCTTGCTGGATAACGAATTTCCTCATTATTCTGCCATTTTCTCAACTGTTCAGAGAGAAAGGACTTTTGTGGATGCAATAGATGAATATACAATAATGCCCAACCTGGTTCAGAGAGCTGTGGACATTAGAGCAATAAAGAGGTCAGGATTACAGTGAATTGCGGCCAAACCAGAGGTATTCCCATGTCCTGATTCGCTCTCTCCTATTATTACCCTCACTCGTACTTGAAATGAAGTGTTATATGCCAAAAATGAAGATAATAAAATGCCCTTCATCTCTGGTGTTGCTTTCAAATTATACTATAAGTTACCAGAAGCTAACATGATGTATAACTCAACTACCATCGAGTCATGGATGGCAACCCATCAAATGAAGACGGTTTTATAGAACTGGTCAAGGGACCCCATTGATAACATGGATGATGACAACTTAAATAATAACCATATACAAAGATTCAGGTCAGGATTGAGGATTGGAATGACCCTAATGAACCGTTTGTATGGCAACCCTTCCACTTTCAAAGTGGATGTTTCTTGGATTCTTCTTTTGTCACTCATTATTGATGACAATCAGATCCTTGTGTTAGGGCATATTGTATCACATGTTTAGATTTCCCAAAGGGAGGCATATGTAGGCAACAAGAAGTCATTTTTCATGGCATCATACTTAAGGATGCAATCTGCAGAATTTTGGTTTGTCCTGAAATTTTCCCTCCATGGAATCCTAGGTGCCCTCCGGAAGTAAATGAGGTTTATTATGATTAATACACACATAGATTCAGGGCACATATTGAAGAAATATGTAATTTCCTCTATCCTAAAGTCTATACAGATTGGTTATGGAGAAACCAATGGCTAGGATTTCAGCAGTTCTAAATTCCATCTCGGTAAATGGGAGCTGCATGGTTCTATCCCAACTACATATTCATAATGATTGAAGGACCTCTGACTTCACCTCTGCAACTACCCTATCATGTGCCCGACAAGCTAGTAGAGCAGGAGGTTGCTTTCCAAATCCTCAATGGCAGCCAACAAATGCAAGGAAAAGAAGCTAAGGCCATATCCTCCCTTGCCTCTCACAATTGGTCATAGTTACCTAAGACTCCGGGACGGGACGGGACGGGGTTTTTGGGACGGCAATTTTTTTTGAAAATTTCGGGACGGCGGGGGGACGGCAAGGGGACGGCTAATAAAAAATATAAAAATATATATAATTTATTAATTTTACAAATATAACATGAATAATTCAATAACCTAAGACTTAAAATTGAAAGTTTGAAGATTGAAACCATTAATGATTAATCCAATTATTCATCACATAAGCCAAGGCCCAAAATGCTACAGCTATATATATTATATTCAATGTTCAAAACTTCAACATGACAATGAAAGACTAAATAGTAAATAGTAAAGCTGAAAATTAAAAACAAGTCTTAGTCTTACTCTTCAATAATCAACATGAGAAGAGTACAACTACACCCACATTACATATGCTATGAAATATTATGTCATGTCTCATAACCTCAAATGACATTACATAACCAAAATGACAAGTGACAAGTACAACTCAAAAATCACTATCAGAGCCCTCTGAAGGAACAGTTGCGAACCGCTCCTCCTCACTAGGAGTATCTGTATCAACGTCATCTGCATCTGCAAAGGAGATATCAACCAGTCCTCGTTGCTCCTGATCTTCATCAACCTGCCTTGCATCCTCAGGATCCACATCCCACCGCAATGTTGGGCTCTCCTTGTACGTAGGTGTCTTGCGATCCATGAGACGCAAGGCACTATGTACAACAACAAGTTTCTCTGCTCTCTTAGAGGTAAGTCTGTTCCTCTTAAGAGAGTGGATCCACCCATATGTTGACCAATTCCTCTCAGAAGCAGAGGAACTAGAAACCTGAGAAAGAAGACGAATAACAAGTGTACGTAGCAATCCTGCATGTCCATACAATCGCCACCAACTAACTGGACTCTCCTGTGCCAATGTGGTCCTGTCTATCTTTGATGATTTTTTGTAGCCATCCAGATAAGCAAACTTGAGCCAATCAGTTCTGACTCGTGAAGCATCCTCTGCATTATACATTTTTTTAGGGCTTTCAAGAAACCCTTCCTCACCTCCTCATCATCTACTGGGAGAACTCTGCCAGGCCTCTCAACATACCACTTCGGATTTAGTGCATATGCAGCCATGTGTAAAGGAGTGTTCAACTTCTCCCATCTCCGCTCAATGATAGGCTGAATATGGTGATGGTAGAACTCCAAGGTGGGGTCCCTTGCTCGAACAACAACCTTCATCTGGCCAAGCATACTATCAATACATTCGTATATCTCACCAAGGCTAGGGCTCTCAGAATCCCCATATTTTATCACACTGAAAACTGGAGATATTATGGATGTGATATATCTCACATCTATCCAAAATGTTTCATTCACCACAATTGCTTTCACCTTCTTCCCCTGCTCTGTCTTCGACCCATCCCACCTAGACCACTCTGATGTCATGACCATACACTGTAATGATTCCTGCAACTCAGCCATCCTATCCAGCAAAATAAAATATGATGCAAAACGTGTGTCCACTGGCTTGAGGAATTCCTTCCTCGAAAAGCTACGGAAGAGTGCCAATGACGTATGGTGGTTGCAGATGAACATCTGCACATCTCTAGCATCAGCCACTACATTTTTGACCCAATCAATTTTTCCAATATCTTTTAGTGCATTGTTCATGGCATGCACACAACATGGGGTCCAATATATATGTCGGTAATGAGCCTCGACAAGCTTACCTGCTGCCCTGCACACATAAGCTGCATCTGTAATAACCTGCACAACGTTGGCAGGGCCAACCTCCTCAATAGCATCTCACAAAATGGTGAATTGGAACTCTGCATCCTTCTTCTTCCCTGAACAATCAATTGCCCTCAAAAAGTAAGGACCCTCTCTGCATGAAACAATGATATTTATGAGTGGGTGGTGTCTGATATCTGTCCACCCATCCATGATGATGCTGCAACCGTGAGAGACCCATGTGCACCTCATTTCCTCCATCAGTAAATTAACCTTGGAATAGTTCCTATCCAAGATTGTGGTTCTCAACTTCGTGTCTCCTGGGGGCACATAACTCACACCTGCTTTGGCTACCTTAGCCATAGCCTCCTTGAAATAAGGAGAGCGAGCAACATGAAATGGAATGCCAGTAGCAAAAAAGAATTTTCCAATGGCATCATCAACCTCTTCTCTAGCCTTTGTATCATACATTTCAACAACTGGATTGGAGGCCACAACCTTCCTCTTCCCCCTACTACTACCAAAAGCATCCAATTCAGACACCTCATAAGATGCACTTGTAACACTACCAGTATTAATTCTCACAGAACTAGAAGGGGTGCCAGTGCCACTAACATGACGGCCACGAACTTCTGGAACCTTTTCCACCATATCTCCATTATACAGCCTCACCATTTCTGACCTCTCTTCAAGTGATAGCTGTCCACACATGCCTACACCTTTCCCCGCAATGTGCAATAAATGTGCATTCAACCTAGTAATGCTGCCTGACCAAGATAATGAGCATATGTTGCATTTCCATATTTTAGTGCCCCCTGAAATGTTTGATCTAGGACCCTGCATAATTTGACCAAATTGTTTCAAAGGTTTTTTCTTATCAAAAGGCCCCCTAGCATACTTTTTCAACATTTCGGAGGGGCAACTGAACTTGTCCACACTCCCTTGTGAACTAGTAGCAGTATTAGGTGTTTCTGATTGTGTTCCTTCTCTTTGCACAACCATTTCAACCTCATATTCAGCTTGATAATCACTATCGGAACTCATTTTGAAGCTGCAATAATTAAAATACAAAACAATATAACTATACAATACAATAAAACAATGAATACATTTAAGAAAACAACGATGAATACATTTAAAAAAAAAAACGATGAATAATTTAAAAAAATGCCTACGCATTGTTAATATGTGAAGTCAACATTTGAATAAGCAGGTTGCAACCAAAAGGTGGGACGGTTAGTTAGCACGCAAAAAACAGGCAGTTTTGGCAAAGTTTTTTCAAGTTTTCAACGAGTTTTGGCGATTTGAAAAAAAAAAAAAAAAACAAAGAATGGTAGTAAATTAGTAATGTATGTACATACCTATTGCTCTTGCTCTTGCTCTTTCTCTTCCTCTTCCTCCTTGCTGTTGCCTTGTTCTTGCCTTCTCTTTTTTTTACTCTTGCTCTTTCCTTCTCTTTTTTTTGCTCTTGCTTGGTGTGATTAGAATGAGTGTGAAATGCTCTTTTTATAAGTTTTTTTGTTGCTTTTAGGGTTAGGTCATGTTGCTTTTAATTAGAAAGCATTAAAAGTTATTAAAAAAAAAAAAAAATATAAAAATGATATAAACTACGAGTTGTTTTATGCTTTTGCTTGGCGTGAAAGTACGTTGGGGACGTCACGACGTCCCTATGATTCAGCTCTAAAATTTTGGGGACGTCACGACGTCCCCAACGAAGTCCCTAAACTTGTTTGCACCCGGGACGTCCCGGGTGTGTTCCTTGTTTTTAGGGGACGTCCCCCTTTTTTTTTGGAAAATGGGGACGTGGCAGGGAAACGTCCCGTCCCCGTCCCCCCTGACGTCCTAGAACATGATGTCCCCGAAATGTAGGTAATCCCATTCTACCTAGGGGCATAATCAAAAGAGATTCTTCAAGAAGAGAGACATGAGCTCAAACAGAGAACAAGTCCCACAAAGAGAATGGTCGCCAACTTCCTCCCTAGGGCCTGTTGATCCTAACACTTCCGAAGTTCAGGAATTAGTTTCTGAAGAAGTCCAAGGTCCTCCTCTAGTTGCATATGAACTATCTTCTTCAGAAGAAGAGATAACAATTGAAGAATTAGAGTAGGCTTCAAGGGGAAAGGGGAAGGAACCCTCAACCAGTGCACCTTCTCATGAGGAAGAACAAGACTAGGTGGAACAAGCTCTGATCGCACAAATAGAGCAACCAAATTGAGCAACCCTTGGGGACCCACAGATCAAAATTGAGTTTAATCCTAGAACAGGCACAATGAAAAGAGTGACCAGGAAAAGGATGGCAACCAATGAAGCTATAATTTGGCATGAAACTTCAGAGGACTTATTTTTTCTTACAAAAAGAAGATTAAAGGGTCCCAAGTTGTGGAATATAGGGAAGACCCTGTGTCCTTCATCAGAGCATCAACTGAGTTGGCAGTACACATGGTCAAGGGAATCCAAGGGAAATCCAAAGCATTGGAAACACAAGGAAAAGCCATTGTCCTAGAGGACCTTGCAAATCAGGTTGAACAGGCTCTCTTATCCCTCTTCAACATTCTAAAGTAGAGACTTGATGCCAAGAAGAAGGGACAAGCCTTTTCTAAAAAGGTCCGCATAACTTTGAATAGAGTGCTTGTGTCATAACAAATGCTCCAGGTTATTATTAGAGCCATTGATGGAGTATGTAAGGATCCTGCGGTGCTAAGAACAAAAGATATTGGCCTTTGCCAAACTTATATCACTTATACAAAGGCCTCTTTGGAAGATTGGGAGAATCAAATGGGCAGAATTCCCCCACAATTAGATGATATCATCTCCAGGGGCAGTCAAATATTCTCTGAGGCAACTATCACCAAGGTGTACACAAAGAACCAAGATGCAGTCTCTAGGGATGAATTCTCAAGACAACTTAGGCAATTCATGCTGCACTTCAACAAGAATATTTTGGAGCCAAATGAGGCCGAGGCTTCTAAGGTCATTGAACTAGTATCTCACGCCAAAGAAAAGATTCAGAAGGTCCAAACCCTCAAGGCGATTTCAAAAGCAATAGTGGCTTCTCAGAAGACTCTGCTTGACAACACTCCTAAGCTCTTCAAAAAGCCCATTATTGATCTTAACAAACTTGACGGGGACTATAAAATATGTAGGGATGCGTTGGCAACATCCAAAACGAGGGCCTCACATCAAAGCCCCAAGGACTTCTAAGGGAGCAGTGGTGGAGGAAAAGTAAGTGGTCCCAACAGAATGTGCTCTAAGAATATTCTTCAGGCATGCTGAGCCATATAATCAATGTAACATCCTAACTGAATCAATTAGGATATTTTGCAAAAAGGCCAACTGTCCTCCATGATGTTTTAGATGCCTGGCTGGCAGTTTTGGCTAATTGGCACTGCACAGGTGAGAACCTCTTGGTTCTGTTTTGTATAAATAGACCTATACCCTTCATTAAAAAGGGGGGTGAATTCAATAATTCTAATGCAAGCTGGTTTGAATAATTTCTGCAAGTTGAATTAATCTGGTTTTCATTTCCTCCTCTTTATGATCTTTATGAATTGTTGTTGAAATTATAATCATTTTCATGCCCATAATTCTGACCTTTAAATTGTGCTTTGCAAGTTTAATGAATGTGTAATAGGCTTCATATCTTGATAGCTTGTAATGGATGTGCGTTCAACAATCTGATAATTTGCCTTGTTTATGAATGTTCAATTGCATATTATAGTCATAGTTCTTATTTCCTCTGAATCTTTGCATCAGTTGTGTAGGGTCCAGTCTTGTGTAAACTGGACTAAATGCATTGGTTATTTGGGTGTGCATGCTTAGTTTACATAATTTCAACTCCATGAAATTTAGTTTCATCAAACATTTCTTCTCTCTGCTTTACCCTCCTGTTTGTTTTTCTTTGAGCAATACCCATTAATTAGGACCCCATTGGTCTTGTAGGTGATAGGTATAGTTTAGTTTGTAGAATAGTGAGGTATTACAGAGAGTGGGGTTAGAAGGACTGTAAATCTGTCCAGCAATACCCTCATTGGTCATTTATAAGACTAGAAACCTGCAGCTCGTGCTTTGAGTCATTTCTTTTGACTCTAAAACGAGAAGGACATTAAGAGCCTGTCATCCTTTGAGCGAGCACCTCGCATGCATCAACAATATCATTAGTTCGTAGGTTGTGATCTGCTTTTGCTTTTATTAGCATAGGTTGTTTATTTGCTGTGAGATTTTTCCATGGATTTAAGAGTGCATGATTTGTTTTGTGGCTATATAACCAGCCACTTTGCTTGTAATCTTTATGGCTTGTAATCCCTCTTGTATCTTCAATCCCTGAAACATAGTAGCCTTGTTTGTAAAATAAATGAAATAGGAGAGGTTTAAAAAAATGTGCAGTATGTTTGAACAAAACAATTTAGGAGAAAATGAGAAAACAATGACATATAATCTTTTCTAGTAAATATACGAAGTTTGTAGAACTTGGCAAAAAAATTTAGAACAAAAAACATTGACAAAATTCTTTTCTAACAAATATCCCAAATCTTTTAGAACTTCACATAGTAATTTAATATGTATCAAGTTATGTGAGAGAGTGGGCCAACGTTGACCCACACTCCCAAAACTGTGCCTTTATATGTATGGCCATTTTTTTTTGAATAAAATAGTTTTTTTCCTAAATTTTGAGGCTTTTTGCTACTATGCCTAGCAGTATCAATAGGTCGAACATCCTTATAACTCAAATAAGTTAACAGTAGTTGTGTTGACGTAAGTCGCAAGATTTGAGTTTGAATTCATGTTTGACAAGGATAAAGTTCAAAAGAAATGTCTTTAAGTTTAAGCAAAACAATTTATTTAATCATTTGTATTTTCTAATTTTTTTTACATGAATATGGTAGAGAGGTAGAGTGGAGACACCTTTAAGTCGGTATATATATATATATATATATATATAAACACTCATATTAATAATTTAAAAGTAGTGGATAAAGTTTGAGTTAATGTTCGATGAGGATGAAATTTGGTGAAGTTAGAACTTTTATGATAAGATTTGGGGTACCTTATGACATAAGCATTGACAATAAAGTAATGTGATTAAACATGTTTCTTGGATGTGATAATGATTGCTCTAGCAACAAAAAGACCAAGATTGCTAATGTATCTCCTTCATTCTATGTTGATAGGAAACAAAAATAGGTATTGGTCCGAAACGGGGAAATGGGTAATTTTCAAAAAACCCTTGGGTATGAAACGACATCAAAAGATCGGTACCATGTATCATAAAAAATATAAAAAATGCATAATATTAAATTTTAGTCCATTAATGAAAAAGCACTTAAAATATTTTGTATTCATTAAAGTCCAAAACATTCAACATGCCTAAATTTTCACATGTTCATGAATCATGTGACATAATTGAGTGTGTATTTTGCCATTGGATGTAGTGTGTTTATATAGGTTTTCACTTATATTTTTTAGTTAGTGACGATCTCTCTTACAGGGCTCATCGGCTCATCAATCTCCCTAAGTGCACATCCTAAGGAGCATACTGCGAAAGAGGTGGGCTTGGCTCATGGTATTTTAGGAGAGATGTCTATATGATTTTTTGTTATACCTCTCTACTATCTCATACTACCTTCATACCTCCTATGATATCTCCCTGATAAAGCACTTAAAATATTGTGTTCATTAAAGTCTAAAACATTCAACATGCCTAAAATTTCACATGTTCATGAATCTCATTTATGTCACATGATTCATGAGCATGTGAAATTTTAGGCATGTTGAATGTTTTGGACTTTAATAAACACAAAATATTTTAAGTGCTTTTTCTGGGAGACATCATAGGAAGTATGGAGGTAGTATGAAGGATTAAAGTCTAGAGAGGTATAACAACAAATCATATAGACATCTCTTCCAAAATACCATGAGCCAACCCCACCTATTTCCTAGTATGCTCTTTAGGGTGTGCACTTAGAGACGTTGATGCGCTGATGAGTCTTGCAAGAGAGATCATCACTAAGGAACGCACTAGGAAAGAGTTGTGGTTGGCTCATGGTATTTTAGGAGAGATGTCTATATGATTTTTTGTTATACCTCTCTAATCCTTCATACTACCTTAATACTTCTTATGATGTCTCCCTGAAATCTTGAAATATGGCTAAGTTTGAAACCCTGAGATTGGGCTAGGTCTGAAATTTGATAGGATCCTCCAAAACCTAGAATTTGCATTATAGCTCCTAGATGTCCGAAACTAGTCAAACATCTTGGAAGTATATAGTATGTACATTAGGTAGCCGGGTATGGCCTTATAGTGTATGGGTACAAGTATGTGTTTCAGCACTAGGTACGACGTACCTGGGTATTGAAATGCATACCCACTGTAAAGAACATTTTTTCCTTTCTTTTTTGGTCAAAATAAAGTTAAAAACGACTTTTCAAACATTAAAAAAAACCCTAACTGTAAAATATATCCCCGAAACGTTTTTTAAACAACACCACCACATATACCTCACATTGCATACTTTATCTTTCCTTGGCACATTTGCTCTCTCATAATCAGATTTTCAATTGCCAAGGGCTGATCGCTGAATACACTGGAGAGCGTTATGATTATGAAAATAATGAATATGCTGATTTGTCTTGTTTTTTGTGTATACATTGTAACATTTGCACAATGTACTTATTCTAAGTTTGACCAATGAATATCATGACATTTGGCATTGAATTATCATTATGTTTTGTGGTTATTTAGCTTATTTTGTTTATTCTATGCATATTATATGGTTAATTTGCTTATTTAGCTATATTTTTTATTTTTTTAATATTCTATTTATTTTTTGTAAGGCCGTACCCAAAGCTGTACCCAAGCCTCCCCCCAAAATGGCCGTACTGGCATATACTGGGTTCCCATATCTGTACCAGCTACATATTATATACATAATATAATGCAAAGTATAACTCTACATTTAGATATTAAATGTTTATTTTGTGTATATACTGGCTTTAGTTTTGCATTTTTTACTAATTTCTGCTGCTGGAAACGGATAGGAACGTCCTGGGTTTTAAGAACCGTTTTCGTACCATTTCCGGTACAAAACTGGGGCTGCACGGTGTTTCAGAGCCATTTCAGGCCTGTAGGTGTTTCCTTGGAACACAGCTTTCAGTATATCAAATTTATTTCTCTAGACAAAACAGGGAGAAGCATATATGCAAACCATAAGAACCATTATGGTAATGCATTATTGTCAGGGAAATATGTAAAGGCCACAGAGGGACTTTGTAATGAAAAAGCGTCATATTCCTTGGAAGGGAATTAAACTGAAAACAGGTGAAAGAAATTAAAGTGTTTGCATTGCAAGAGGCCTTTCTAGGGTTGAGGTGAACCTTAACAAAAATAAAAATTACTTGGAGAAGTTTCAGCCACAATCCAAAATGTGGAGGTTAGAGATCGAGGGGAAAATGCTGGAGATACATCGTTAAATTGAGTGTTAAGGTATGCAAGTAGGTGTAAGCAGCATTGAGTAGAAATCAAAAAGAAGTTGGAGGAAAACAAAAATTTGTATCAAAATTATTTATTTTGGCTGCTTCTAATGAAAAAAGAATCGCCATTTTTAGGCGCAAGGTCAGAATTGCCATTGAAATGCTGCTTGGGAGAGGAAAATAATTGGTTAATCCGATTTCTACCTGTGGCCTGAATGCTAACTTATAATCCTAAATAATTGGTTGCTTAAACTTTGAGATCCATGAACTGGGAAGAGGAATATATGAAAAAAACATTAATACTAATCAAAGAGATATTTAAGGCCGTGATTCATCAGTCGGGAATAGGTGCATGTACAATTATGGTCCTGATTGAACCATTACTAATTTCTGATTGTGATTATTTTGGTGCGAGCCTGTCTGTCTTTATGGCCAGTGAAATGTGTCAATATAGGTGATTTCCTGCATGTCTTATGCCAGTAGTTACTCATTTCGCTTTGTTCATGTTTATTTGAGAGGATAAATTATGAACATCTTGGCTATACTGGGAGTCAGTTCGAAACTGTCAGTGCTATGAAATTTATCTTCATGTGAAAATGTTCATGTGCAGAAGGCATTCATAATTATTAATACACTCTGTCGTTATGGCCTATGGAATTTGTTAGTATAGGTGATTTCCTGCATGTCTTATGTCAGTAGTTGCTTATTTCTCTTCATTCATGTTAATTTGAGAGGATAAATTATGAAAGTCTTGGCTTTGCTGTGAGTCTGTTGAAAACTGTTAGTGCTCTGAAATTTATCTGGATGCAAAAATCATAAAATGTAATGCTGCAAATTATGTGTAGGCAGATATTATGTGCTTTTTTCTACTTTTTTTAGCTTGCCGTATGATTTAACACACATTTAAAACTTCAGATCTTAATACTATTCCTGGAACTTGCAGGTTTTGGATAGTCGTGGATACTTGTTGACTGCTTTGGGCCATGGTTTATGGCCATCCATGGTGCTCCTGTCAGAAATTGTTCAGACTTTTATTTTAGCCGACTTCTGTTACTACTATGTTAAAAGGTAATTTCTGCATTTCAGATATTTTCAGCTGTACAATTTTCCCACTTAAGATAATGGGTTATTTGTAAATTTTAGGCATATGATGCACTGTCAAAGTGTAACCATAGTTTTCACTCTTCTTATAGAGCAAATTATTAACAGTGTTGTAGGTGGTCAACCTGTGCTGCGACTTCCTTCTGGAGTGGTGTGATTAGTATTGCCACTGCCAAAAATTGTGATGGAATTCATGCAAGTTTCATTATTGAGTCAGATCTGTTGACGATGCTATTTGTGCTGAATTTAGTCATGAATCATGGAGAAATTTATAGACACAACTCATGGTTGTAGCTGTTTTTGATTTGGATGGTTAGGGAGATTCAAGGTTTGAATTTGCTAACTGCAATGCTGTTGCTTCCTGTCTATGTTTTGTCATTCGGCTTTGATGACCATACAGAACTTTTTAAGTACTATTGGCACGTCTCCCCATGAGTTCGCATCAACAAAGAATCCATTTCTATAAGCTCTGTTTTTGTAAAGGCTTTGTGAGCGTTGTACATATTTGCCGTTTAAACAAACAATTTGCAATCTAGGCATTTGCTATGGATTTGAAACCCTCAGCTGGACCGTATATTTTTTACGATTTGAACAATATTTATGTAGTAAAGGAGGATTTTAGCTGTAATCGATGCACGAGTTTCAAGATTTCTTTTTAAGTTATAAGTGTTGGCTTGTACAATTGGATGAAAGGCACTTCTGCACGAATGGCCATGCTTGTGGGATGCATATCATAATGGCTTTCAAATCATTGAATAAATTTTGGCCAACATCTTCAGGGTGTAGCATGAGTAACTCCAATCTTTAGCATTGACCTTTTGTTTAGGCATGCTTCATTTAGTCTCAAATTAAGCCTTTAATTAATATCACATTGAAATTTACTTACCTTTTCCTTTTAACAACCTTGCGATTAACTAACTAGCTATAATATTCAAAATTTTACTCTCAAGTATGTACATTACATTGATTGTCACTCAGTTTTCTAGGCCCTCCAAATTGTACTTGATGGATATTTGGGAATTTTTTCCCTAGATATACCAAAGTTTAGTTTTCAGTCGCACGTGGGACTTTTTGAACAAACAATCAGCGTTCTCTTAATTTTTGTGGGCATTGCTTTTGGAATATTACATTGAATTTAGCAATTACAGCTTGAAGGGTGGGCTTGCAAGCTACTATTCACACTTGAAACATAGGAACTAGAGCATCCTGCATTGAAGGCCTGAGCAAAAGCTGGCTGGTCCTGCATAAACACATGTAGCTAAGGGCAGCCCACTGGTTTCGAACCTCGGTCTTGACACACCAAATGCCCCAACTTACCTCTCCACCCAGCCTCAATGGATGGCTTGGTTAGAAGCTCTCATTAGATTTGGCTGTATTAAATGCCATGATCAAGATGGAGGGGTTGACAATGGGATGATAATAAATTCATTTTTGCTTCTATTGATTGAACGGCCTGTAAATTAGTTTTAATTTGGTTGACCCTGTAAATTTGTTTTAATCTAGTTGACCTTGCAAATTTTTTCAATCCTATCGACCAACTCAGTTCCCTAATGTTTGTGCTGAATTTTACCATGTATAAATTATTCTAATGTGCTCAACCATTGATAGATCTCTCCACTTTAAACCTTGTGGAGGATGTCTCATGCTGTTGATCCAAAACTATTGCTTTTGATTCTCTTCAAGTATTATTCTAGATAGAGCTCGAGTTGAGTTTGTTTTTGGTTATCATGGACTCTTAAGCGAAGGCCATCTAAAACATTGCTTTTTGTGACTTGATAATGTTTTAGGGATCAATTCAAGTTTATACTGACCTCTTGAACTGAGTATTCATATTTAACTTTCATTCTCCATTATTAGAGTATATACTAAGACGAGTAAAGAATTCTAAAAATATGAAGCTTTGTTAGGGATGCAACTACGTTGAGTTTTCACATTTATCTTTCGTCTTCCATTATTAAAGCATCATATTAAGATGAGTATTAAATTAAAAAAATTATGAAGCTTCGTTAGGGGTGCCTGTACACAAAAAAGTGTTGAGGCTTTTGGTGCGTATTCGACTACTTGTGAGTTTGGGCCAAGGTAGTCGACGCAGAGGATGATAGAAATATGGTGGGGGGGAATACAATGGATGGTATGAAGACAATGTGGATTGAAGGAGATGTACAAAGGGCAGGAGGAGAATTTTTTATTTGTATTCTTTAGAGAGCAAAATTTGTTTGCCGAGGGAAGTGAAGCTTGTACAAACTTATTCGTGGTGGATGGTGCGATCAAGAATAATTGCAATGCAGAGTTCTTGATCTATGTTGTTTGCAAATGGAGGGATACTGGGTTGTGCAATATTGATGAAATGATTAGTTGAAGATGGCGTCTAATGAGGTGGCGAACGTGATTGTTGTCTAGGGATGCAACTACGTTGAGTTTTCACATTTATCTTTCGTCTTCCATTATTAAAGCATCATATTAAGATGAGTATTAAATTAAAAAAATTATGAAGCTTCGTTAGGGGTGCCTGTACACAAAAAAGTGTTGAGGCTTTTGGTGCGTATTCGACTACTTGTGAGTTTGGGCCAAGGTAGTCGACGCAGAGGATGATAGAAATATGGTGGGGGGGGAATACAACGGATGGTATGAAGACAATGTGGATTGAAGGAGATGTACAAAAGGTAGGAGGAGAATTTTTTATTTGTATTCTTTAGAGAGCAAAATTTGTTTGTCGAGGGGAGTGAAGCTCGTACAAACTTATTCGTGGTGGATGGTGCGATCAAGAATAATTGCAGTGCAGAGTTCTTGATCTGTGTTGTTTGCAAATGGAGGGATATTGGGTTGTGCAATATTGATGAAATGATTAGTTGAAGATGGCTGGTCTTGATTTGGCAAGGTCACATAGAAGATGGGATGGGAGCGGGGAGACAAGTCAAAAATACTCAAATTTTCAATGGAAGCAATTGTCTAATGAGGTGGCGAACGTGATTGTTGTCTTGTGGGGTTTCACTGTGAAAAATGAGTTAGGGTATGGTGTGTGCAAGCGATGGTGAATGATGAAACACTTCTCGCCCGAGTTTAGACAAGATATTGTTTTGAATGTTATTTTACTAAAGTGGAGTAGAAACGCGAGGGAAATGTCTTAACTCTTTGTGGTAATATTTGACTATCTAGAGTCATCTATGATGGAAAGAACAATCACTGTGTGGTGTTTACTATGATGTGGAGCAAAGCACATTGATAGTCTGAATTGAGGGTTGTTCTAGGTGATCTTGAGCTAGAACGAGAGCCGTGGAGGGGTGTTGTAATGTTTTTGTTGAAATATCAATTCATCGTCCTATGAATCAGCAAGTGTCCTTGTTCCGTTTAACTATGTTTTTGCAACTAAAATAATGCGGCGATGTTTTGTGGTTGTTGCAAGGTGGTTGTTAAGGTTTCTAGGCTTGTTTGGGGTTGGACACTGTGTGTTTGAATACATAGAACTCAACTTATAAGATTGCTGTCCGTGTTTGTCGAAGTTGGTTGTGTTTGAAGTTATTATATGAAGACAAAATGAAATACAAGCAAATCTAAGTACTTGCTGGAAATAGGAGTTTTAAACGTTAAATATTCAATTGCATGCAATGAGAATAAACTATTAACACTTTTTTTTTCACTAGTTGATAATGATGCAAATTACTATGATTTTGTATTTTAGGATTTACACGGCGTTTCAATATGCATGACAAAAAATGAATTTATAGTAGCAATGTAAAGTGTTTTCTAATGAATTAAATAAATGTATTAAAATGAGAAATGACAATAATTCTTCCTATGCAACTATTGTTTTTAGATCTAAACTTTGTGAGTTGTTGCATGCAAGTTCTCTAAACAACGTACTGATTTGATGAATGAATGATTACAACTTGAAATCTATAATCTACACTAAGTTTGGTATATTCAAATATTGAATATATGCTGAAAATGTAATGCGAAACAAAGTTGAAATCCCGTGAACTAATCTAGTAATAATTTCAAAGCAAATCTATGGTTGAGCCTTTTTTTTGGTTGGTTGTGTTTTGTAAATGCAAATATTAAAACTAAGCTAATCTAGATTCTAATTAAAAAAAATTCGAACTAAATTTAAGGTCTAATTTCAGAGGTGGGAGAAGACTAAAGTATTGGATCTTTCAAACTTCTAAATTTATGATAACGAATTTAAGTAAAGGGGTATAATCTATTTATTCTATTTTTTCAAGGTTTTTTGTTTAAATATAAGAAAAAAATTATAAATCTAAAACATCTATGTAAATGATTTATAGTTTTGAATCCTTCCACTGAGCGGGAGAAAGGGGATGGAGATGGGGAAGATTCATGTGGATTTGAAGCAGAGTAGGACAGAGAGGGACCCAAGAGCATGTGGGCTGGGATTGTTTCCATGCAAAAAGCGGGAGTGGATAGTCCATACATCCAAGCAGAAATAAAACATCATATCTCTGAAAATGAGCATCATTTCACAATCCTAGATGCGGTTATATAGAAAGCAATGCAAAGGAATAAACTGACCTAATATTGATATTATTAGAAGGTGGGCTCTCAGAAAATGGAATCCAAAGGGAAGCATGGAAATCTCTATAACGATAAAGGGATTTTTCCTGGTTCAGTTTAATATCTTTGAGGATTGCACTCATGCCATGGTAGATGGCCCATGGTTTTTAGGAAATACATGTTTATTTTTAAAAAGATGGTCTCCAGCGTTTGATCTTGATAAAAAAAAACATCAATGTTATGCCCCTATGGATCAAAATGTTGGCCTTACTTTTGAATTTTGGGAAGGTGATGTTATGACTTGAATAGCAAAATCATTTGTTTCTTTAGTTGCCTTCGATGGGGCTACAAAAACTAGAACCAGACTAACCTATGTCAGATTCTGTGTTAATGTGGATATGGAAAGAGACTTGCTGGATGTCATCATTCTACACTCTAAGTTCGGTATTTGGAGGCAATAGTTAGGATATGAAAGAATTATTGCTAGATGCAAGAAATGCAACAAACTTGGACACAACATAAAATTTTGTCCAAAAAATTATGGGAATGGAAATACAAAGGAAAATAAGAACAAAATGGAACGGAAGGAAAAACCTGCAGATCAAGGAAAAGAACAAGCTAATGAAGAGGTAAAAGGAAGTGACAATACTCGAGAAATCTTGCATATGGATAATAAAGAAGAATAAAAAATACAAAACAGTTCAGGAGAAGGAGAAATAGTAGGAGAAACACAACTGGAAGAGTTTTTAATGCCTTTCATAGATCTAGAAGAGAAAGGGAATGAGAATGAGGAGACTCAAGAGGAAATATACAATGTGCTAGAGAAGGAGAATAAGGAAAAGGATAGAAAAAGATGGAAATACAAAGGAGAATGTACTAGATTCGATGAAAGAAACAAAGAACAATCAAGAACTGTTAGGAAATAAGGGATAAACTATGCGGAATAATCCCTCACAAAATCGCAACAGTAGAAACTAATATGCAGAAAATATTACAAATCTCAAATAAAAGCGTAAAATAAAATAACACAACACAAAGAGACAATATTTAAGGTGGTTCACCCAATTTGGGTTACGTCCACCAAGAATCACTTCTCAGATATTATTAAGAAAGGATAGAAAAAGATGGAAATACAAAGGAGAATGTACTAGATTCGATGAAAGAAACAAAGAACAATTAAGAATTGTTAGGAAATAAGGGATAAACTATGCGGAATAATCCCTCACAAAATCTCAATAGTATAAATTAATATGTAAAAAATATTACAGATCTCAAATAAAAGTGCAGAATAAAATAACACAACACAAAGAGACAATATTTAAGGTGGTTCTCCCAATTTGGGTTACATCCACCAAGAATCACTTGCTCAGATTTTATTGCAAGTCATTGCTCTCTCAATACAATACCCATATATGTTTGGAGTTATGCTCAACAAACTCTACAGAATTCATACCCGAATTCAAAATACAGCTTCAATGTTACATAATACCTACCATATGCACAAAACCATATAAGTAGACAACTGCTTAAGCAGTTTTACAAAACTGTGGGTATCAAAACTATGGGCCAAAACCGTCCCATAAACCTATGGGTCAAAAATTCCGCCCATATGAGAAAAACACGTTTCTCAGTATATCTTCAACACAATACCGAGAAACAATTGTGGAAAGTGTACAGTACTCTTAGCGTACAGTCTTCAACACTCTCTCACATGAAAACAAGCTCCACAACCTAACAAGAACATGATTTGAAAAGCAAGCTGAATGAGTAACTCAAAATAATGGCAAATCTAATAAAGGGAAAAAGTAAATGCTAAGAATCACCCTCTTGAAGAACACCAAAGATCAATTCAAGAGCGGATGTAGGAGGGAACAACACTAGAGGGAAAATGACAACCAGGGAGGAGTAAAAAAGAGCTACATAAAGAGAAATAGCAAAAGGAAAGTAATCTACCTTGGACCAAAAAGCTACCAAAAAATTCCCAAGATTCAAATGAAAATCATATCTTGGAATATTAGAGGACCAAATAATGTAAATAATTTTTTTTTTTTAAAGGATCTTGTTTTGACTCGTAAACTCACCATTCTAATATTGTAAGAAACCAAAATGGATTCCAAGAGTTTCAAAGGCTTGAGCAATAAAATTTGGAGAAATGCTAGGATCAGTTGTGTGGGCTCTAAGGGTGCTTCAGGTGACATTGCTATTATGTGGGATGAAAATATGGTTAAAGGAGGTACTATTCTTGAGACTCTAATCATTTGGCCATTCTTTTCACATCTGTTCACAACAATAAAACCTGGATTAAGTCCAACATCTACGCCCCCACTAGCATGGAAGGTAGAAGAAAGCTCTGGTCTAAGGTATGAAGTAATTTCATAAATAATTGATTTAAATTTTGAATGGCTTGTTTTAGGGGACTTTAACACCCCCATCTCTCCGACTGGAAAAATGGAGGAAACCAAGACTTCTTTATAAGCACAGAGAACTTTCCTGACTTTCGATCTCATAATAATTTGTTTGATATTGAGTTAAGGGGTGTCAAATACACGTGGACAAATATGAGAATTGGCAAATTCCTCATAATGGTTAAACTAGACAGAGCTCTGGTTTCCTCTTATTGGTTTCTCACCCAAGATTTTTGTCTCTCAGCTCTTCCAAGAATTGGGTCTGATCATAATCCTCTTGTGCTTAGTCTTGACAGTAAAGGAAAACATGTCCCCACTCTGTTCAGATTTAAGAAAATGTGGACTAAACATCAGTGTTTCCATAATAGAGTTCAAGAATGGTGGAAGGCAGAAAAGATGGGTCCGATCATGTACATTCTGGTATAAAAGCTAAAAAATGTGAAACTCAATGTTAAATGGAATAAGTCGGTGTTCGGAAATATCTTTGAAATGAAAAAAAATATTAGTGATGAGATTGCCTTGCTGGAATCTAAAGTGCAAAACTTGGGCATGGATGTTAATGATTATTATAGGGAAAAAGAGTTGCTCAGTGAACTACACAATATCAATGTTTATGAGGAAATCCATTGGAGACAAAAATCTCAGGTTGTGTGGCTCAAGGAAGGGGATAAAAACACAATATTTCACATGACCACCCTAAAGCATATAAGTCATAAAGGATTTCTTCTATAATCATTGATAATCGTCAGGAAAGCATGGACAAAGACATCATTAAAAAAGAGGCTATTAATTTTTTTATAAAAAATTCTTATCCAAAGAGGGAAAGGAGAATGAAATTTATATCAACCTGATGCTGGATTGTATTCCTTGCCACCCATAAATTCAAGAAGGAATGAATAATCTTTTGGTGCCCGTGGATATGGAGGAGCTTCGAAAAATTGTCTCCTCTTTTGAAGGAGAAAAATCTCCAGGTCTTGATGGTTTCCTAACTTGTCTCTTTCAAATATACTGGGAAATTTGTAAGAATGATCTGCTCAAATCCATTAATGAATTCTTCCATAGTGGCAACCTTATGAAATAAAGAAATAATACTTGCATTGTCCTAGTTCCCAAAAAAGTGGGTGCTAAGGAATTCAAAGATTTTCATCCTATAAATCTCTCTAACACAATCTACAAAATTTTCACAAAGACTATAACAACAAGAATGCAAGCTCTTCTAAAAAGCATAATTTCATGGTAGTAAGGTGGATTTGTGCAAGGAAAATTCAAGATGGTGTTGTGATGGTGCATGCAATAATACATTCAATGGAAAATAACAAAAAATAGGTATGGTAATCAAGTTGGATATGAAGAAGGCCTTTGACAAAGTTTCATGGGATTTTTTGGACAAAGTGCTTGAAAAAATTGGGTTCAATCTTCATTTCAGAAAGCCGGTTAGAGAATGTATTTCCAAGCCTATGTTTTCAATTCTCTTAAATGGATCCCCTACATGATTCTTTGGCAACAATAGAGAGATTAGGCAAGGGGACCCTTTTCCCCCCATTCTCTTCCTCATCATGGTGGAGAGTCTTAGCAGAATTATTAACATATATTACAGTTTTTTACTCTTCATGGCTTTAATCCCTCTTCTAAGAATTTAACTATCTCACATCAACAATTCCTGATGATACCATCTTGCTCTCCATAGCCTCTATTCTTGAAGTAAGCAATTTAAACTACTACTATGTTGTTATGAAGAAGCATTTGGGCAACTCATAAATTATGCCAAAAGTTCAATTTTCTTCATCAACACTCCATGGATGGCACAACAAAAAAATGCTAGAATTCTTGGGTGTAGTGTAAAACCCCTCCCCTCTACTTATTTGGGTATGCATTTGTTTAATGTTTTGCTCACTATGGAAGTCTGGAATGCTCTATTAGATAGATTTCAACTCAAACTTGCATGTTGGAAAGGTCTAGTCCTCTCGAGTGCTGTAAAGTGTACACTAATTAAAAGCATGTTGCAAAATTTGCCAATCTATCTTCTCTCACTTTTCAGAATTCTGCAAAAGGTTGTGGAAATGATTGATAAAATTCAGAAACATTTTCTATGGGATGGAGTTGAAGAGCAAAATAGAGTCCCGTTAGTGGCTTGGGAGAAGGTATCTAAATCTAAATTCCAAGGTGGTTTGGGAATAAAAAATCTCAGACACATGAATAAAGCTCTTGCTAAGATGGGAAGGAGACCACTAAAATACAATCTTCCTTGGTGCAAAATCATCAAAAACCAAGTACTTGAAGGAGGATTTAATTAAAGATTTTACTATGATTGATGATCTTCCTAACGGATCTCATTTATGGAACTCTCTAATTAAGCTTCATGATTTGATCACTAAAGGAACTAGGTGGGATCTTGGTAATGGAAATCAAATTTCCTTTTGGGAAGATAAATGGAACATAGGGATAAGCCAACAACAAAAAGATAATATGCATGATCAAATAACTAAGATAAGGCGTAAGTATGGAGAAAAACCTGTGAGTATCTTAACAATAATGATGGGAAAAGAGAATGGCGAAGATTCTCTCTTGAAGGTGGCTCAAATAGTGACAAAGACAATCTAAATTTCATTCAAAATTTGATAGAAAACATATACATTCCCAACATAAATACTGGAGATGAACTTATTTGGGAAGATTCAGGAGATGGAAGTTATATTGTGCACTTGGGATACAATAGTCAGAGTCAAACTCAAAATCCTCTAATCTTCTAGAGGAAAGTGTGGATCAAAGAACTCATTCCAAAAATCAGATTCCTCTAATGGCTAACAATTCATAATAAAATTATCACGGTTGGCAACATCAAAAGAAAAGGACAAATGATTCCCAACAGGTGCATATTGTGCAAAGCTTAAGAGGAAAGTGCTAATTATATTTTCATTCATTATCAGTTTACCACCTCATTGTGGGGCCTCATCTTTGATAAGATTGGATTGAAACGGGTTCTTCCTTCTTCTTTGATTAAACTATGGTCTCATTGGTTTTATCAGTCAAAATTTAAATATGTGAGACTCCTTTAGGATATTATCTTACCTCACACCGTCTAGGCCATTTGGAAATAAATGAACAAAAGAAGCTTTGAGGAGATTAGCCTTCATGTCAACATGGTCTTCAAAAATCTTGTTCTGCTGGTTATGATTTTTTTAAAGTTTTCTAATACCACCAAAAAAAGAGTATGAAAGAATATGACACTAACTTCCTCAACAAATGGAATATTTAGATTAAGTAGGATTTAACTCTAGATAATTGCAGACCTCTCAGGCATGAGAATCTTTGGAACAATCCTTTGGAGGAATGGTTAAAGCTTAATTTTGACGAAGTAGCAAAAGAAAACCTTGACAAAATAGGGGGAGGAGGTGCAATCAGATAAAAACAAAGGTGAGCTAATTGCTGCTCATGATGGGAATATGGGCTCCCAAACTAACCATTTTGCTGAAGCTATGCCAACCTTGTGGGGGATTAAACTTGCCAAGCAGTTGGACACTAGAAATCTATGGGTGGAGGGAGACTCCTTAAATATTATCAATGTGTTCAAAAAAAGTCTCCTCCTAGTTGGTCTATCAATAAGATAATTAAGGATGCTCTTCTCATCCTTAGCACCTTCCCTCAAGTTAACATTACCCATACGTATAGAGAGGGAAATAAAGTAGCAAATATTTGTGCTAACATTGGGGTCAATTCTGCTACTCTTCATCATTGGTTTGGGAGCCTTAATACCCCTTTAAATGTAATGAATTTAGTTAATCATGAAAGTACAAAAAGGCACTTATAATAAAGAATAATATCTTCTTGTGGTTATGGTTTTATGATGGCATGCTTCGCTTACTTGTGAGCCCATTTATTTATGTGACATGCAAACCTTTCCAGCAACCTTCTGTGCAAACCTCAGATAAGGGTCTCCTGTGAAACCTTGCAGAAAGAATGTCAGAAGTGTTTTGTGGGTGCTCTTGAGTGCTCTCCAAGCTTTGAAGGAAAATGCTACAGACACAGTTCAACAGAGTTTTTGTGCTTCAAATTCAAGAGGGATTGGAAGGAAGGTAAGCTTGTAATTTATAGAAACAGAAGGTAGTTGGAATTGGTTACACAGATAAATGAACATGCTAAAAATAACATTATGGGTAGTTGCAATAGTGTCGGGGAAATAATGAAATTAATTACAAAAAGTTGCATCCGGAAAGGTGGTTGTACATGCATTTTAATTGCCCCCACCTTTCTAGGATTCTAGAAGTGCAGTTAACTAGGGTAGTCAAAGTGGAGTCTAAGTGGAGTTTGATCAAGTGGCAGATGACTAGGATGTGCACACACTTAATTAATTAATTATTTAATTAATAAATAATAATTAATTTAGCCAAAGGGGTACAAAGGGTACATGGGATTAATTTAATTAATCCAAAGGGGTACAATGTGTATTAATTAATCAATTTAATTAATTAATTGCAAATGGGTGAATAACAAGGTGTATTAGCATAATACTGGGAACAAGTGGAAACATGAATGTAAATTTGGGGTGTCTACATTTTTCCCCTCTTTAAAGTGCTATTGCAGAGTAATAGTGCTTTAAAGATAGTAGACGCATGCAGATCGGTGAGCGGAAAATTGTGAAGCATTAGGATGCCCCAGGAAACAGAATGGTAGAGGAATGCCCCCTCAAGGGGGTGGATGATGCAACAAGGCAGTGGACAACCGCTTGATAGGAAGAAAGCAAGGGATTAAAACAAGGATGGGAAAGGACTGTGTTCATAGCATGAGCGTTATTTGGAGAGTAATTTTTTAGAGCAACCTGATTTTTGTTGTTGCACAATAGAGTTGTCACCATGATTATGAAAGAATCAAGATGGTTAACCCAGATGCGCGTAAACAAACACACACAACAAAGAAAAGATAAAAAGGAAAACAAACCCAATATACAAAGTAGGTGTCAACATCAGGGTTATAAAGGAACCAAGATGTAATCACACTACTTGTAAGTGGTCCAAAAAGAGTAAACATCAACAATGCAACACAAAGTTGAAAAAGAAGACAATCAGCTATGCCCCTAATGTGTGCCACAATGATGATTAAGTAGATACAAATGCTCCCAAATGGGAATAGGATCAGACTGGAAGAGTGGAGTTAAAGTGACTCCTTATGACACTCTTGTTGAATCCATTGTGCAAATGATCAAAGTTGAAATTTCCCCAGGTGAAGTTATATCATGAAGGAAAAACAATTGTGTGACTTGCCCCAAGCAGAGTTAGCATATCATGCAAAGGGAAGAAAGTGATAGTTGTAAGATTGGCACGAGCACTAGAGTAATAGATAAAAGTATGACGTTTATCAAGATTGTATTGAGATGTTGAATGATTTACTTCAAGGGTTTTCCAATTGTAGGATTTCTGTGACAAGTGAATGTTTGTTCGAATTTTTGTGATTTTTTTTTGGATTTTTGAAATATTTGATTTTTTTTGGATTTTCACAAGTTTGGAAATACAAATGCAAACAAAAAGGAAGACATTCCATGGCTTAAATAAACCAGGAGGAAAACACAACACGTGCAAATGACAAAAAGATATAAAATAAGCAATAGAAAGAAACCCAATATGAACAGGAAGGAACCACACCAAAGTTATATGTGAACGAGGATGTGAATAAATTTCCCGCAATTGGACCATAGTAAAGATAAACAAAGTAAAACACAATACTAAACTGAAAGAAAAAAAAGCATCATCACGATGTTAACAAACTGCAACAGTACAATACAATGTGTAAAAATGATGTCTAATGACACTCCGAATGTGTTCCACATTGAAGAACTAGACAGATTTGAATGCCCCCAAGTGATAGCTTAGCACGTGAGAGGATTGGATCAGGGTGAAGAGTGGAGTGATACTTAGATACTCTGAAAGATACTCTTGTCAGATCCCATTGAAGTTTGATCTGTATTGGATTAAAATGTAAAATCCAAGTGTGCCCCAAGAAAAGTTATATTGCAAAAGGGTAAATGATTTCCTCGAGCATAGATATACACCACGGGCAAGAAAGATGAGTATGATCTGGAATGATCATGAGGAGCACCATAAAATGGTGAAATTGTTGAACTGTGTTATCCAGTTGCTGAAATTTTGTCAAACATTATCTGAATGTTTTGATTATGACAGTTTGAAACTATTTTTGGAGTTTTGGACAATTTTATATTGTTTTTGTGTTTTTGAACAATTTTTTATTATTATTTTAAGTTTTGTGAGACATTTTTGAATGTTTTGGTATTTTACAACTCGGTAAAAAGGTACACTGCTTGAAAGCAGGTGCAAATAATTAAAAGCATTCCATTCCATTGGCAGAAATGTAGATGATAAAATGATAGGGTGTTTCACTCCGCTCGTGGCTCCATGCAACTAGGAAGATGTGAGGGCTCATCACCTTGAGCCAAAAAGGACATGAAAATGAGATGAATAGTGATATGAAAGGTGAAGATAATGGATGTGATGACACAAGTGTAACAATGATCCGTATGAGAAAAATGTAACTCATCTCCAGTCAAGATTATTTGACCGATTACAAGATGATTCCACTTTATAGGTTTTGACTTGACTTAGATCCATTGATGGCCTACTGATTAGAAAAATCTGATTGAAGGAATTGGTGTCTCTCTGTAACATGAGCAGCTAAATTACTTCTTGGGATGTTTTTGATTAAGCACTTTGATTCAAATTTCATAAAGGCTTTATTGAATGATTATTTATTGATTTTTGTGAAGGACACCCTACATGTTGCCCCATGCCATCAGTAAAAGGCAAGGGCTCAACACCGAAGACAAAATGTAGGTGAGTAAGGGCTTTCTCCTTTCCCAGTCTCATACTGCCAGTAAGAAGTATGGGCTTATCACCAAAGACTGTGAAGGATGAAAGGTGTATTGATTTTATAATTTTTTTTATTTTTTAGATTGATTTAATTTTCCTTGTATGTTGATAGTGTGCTTGTTGGGAAGGAACATTCTGCCCCAAGTCTCAGCCTCATGTGACTAGTAGGACGCAAGGGTTCAACACCGTAGATTGAGATGGGCGGTCAAAAAGGACCAGGTAAAGAAGTTTAGTGCTTTCAGTTAAAGAGAGAGATTATTTGAAAGGAGGAGTTTTCCATCAGTAAGCTTCAAGACAAAACCATAGGTAAAAAGATCTGAAATGGTAAGAAACCATAACAAAGATGAGACACATAATTCCCAAGAGGAACAAGGTTAACATGTGTTGTAATAGGTGAAGAAGGTGAGTATATGATAATGGTATGATTAAGGTATCTGCCAATAGATGGAATGCCTAACATTATTTGTACACACTTTTCCATTTCCGATTGGAAAACAATGCTCTAATACAAAGTTTTATTCTCTTTTTGTGATTTTTGAGTTTTCTGAATTTTGGAGGATGAAGGTTTGAAATGGACTTATCAATAAAGATGGTCATGTTTATTGAATTTGAATGGTCTTGAGATACAAGAATTGTGTAGATGAAATGCAAGTCAAGAGGGAGAATCAAAAGATTCGATAAGTCCTGAAATACGAGACTTGGATGGACATGAGCCAAGTCAAAGGAGTGAAACCAAGGTTTTGATAAGTCCTGTAATATGAGACTTGGGTGGATAGGAGCCAAGTCAAAAGATTGAATCAAATGATTCGATGGGTCCTGAAGTACTAGACTTGGGTGGACAGGTTCTAAGTTAAAGGATTGAATCAAAGGATTCAATAAGTGATTAGATAAGTCTCCGATGAGATCGAAAGATATATGTGATGTTAGAAGAAGATTTTCGATGTGGGGAAGATGTTGAGATACATATTCACCTGTGAGAAAAAGAGCATGAGGAAAGAAGGATTGATCTCTAGATGTAGATTCAAGGTTCCTTATAGGCCGTAGAGAGGAAATAGTCAATGTTTCTCCTTCTAGGTTGTGAATTAGTTGATTTGACGAAAGATTTGCAATTAAATCTTGAAATGGTTGAATAAGGATATTCCTGGGTATACGTACCTCAAAGAATGTGTGCATGTAGATATCTTGACAAGTAGGAATCATCGTTGATGAGATTCCTACAGGATGGATCATGTGAGGTGTAATGGACATAGAATGTTGTGTTGAAGCAAGTGTCCAAGATCGTTGTGGTTGTATTTCGACAACAAGACTAGAGATGTTAGGCGTAGGAGCTGGAATGGAAAGAATAGAATCAAGCTCAATGGTGTTTGATGATGGACCCTCTTCTGTCATGTAAGGGTTGAAAGAGAGTCTTGAAGAAAATTCAAGTTCTCGTTAGGTGTTAGAAGATTGTCTGAAACATGTTCAATGTCTGTTTGGACTATAAGAAGAAAATATGTAGAAGAAATGGATTGGTTTGAAGGGGGAGATACTTGACCTTCGTTGTGATCTCATGGAATGTCAATATGAATAGAAGTGGGAATAACAGTCAACTCTTCATTTGAAGGTGTGGAAGTTGACATGTCATCGGTTGCAAGAGCTTCATCGTCAAGATCTACAAAGATCTCTCCGTCGTCAATTAAGTCTTGGACATAATTCTTAAAACATGTACATTTATCAGTTGAGTGGCCATCAATGTGATGAAAATCACAATATGCATGAGGTTTGTACCAATATGGCTTAGGTTCTCCTTCAATCCAAGGTCTTGTAAGGGGATATTTTATCATCCTAGCCACTTTGAGTTGATGAAAGACACTAGAGAGACTTTCACCGAGGGGTGTAAACTTACGTTTAACTTTGCATGGCGTAGTGTCTTGGCTAAGTTGTATGATTGGATTTTTGATTGATTGGTCATGTATGTTGGCCATATTGCAATTATTTGTGACACCAACAGTGATGACATTGCGGTTGCGATTGATGTACCAAGATTCATCATGAGAAGTTCTAGTATGGTGATTATTGCGAGTGAGGTTTTTGGAAAAATGTTTGACAAACTTCTCTGAGAGGTCTGTGAAGGTGGTGATAGATCCCTTTGGAAGGTGTAAGAACCAATCCAAAGCTTCTCCTCCTAGACTTATAGGAAAAAGGCACAAGAGAAAGCTATCGTTATATGCCACTTCGTGACATGCTATGGAAAATTCTTTGATATGTTGTCTTAGATCAGTTTTTCCCTTGTATTTATCAAATTTGGGCATCTCAAAAGACTGTGGGAAGGGTATGCATAAGATGTCCATGTTAAAAGGGTATGGACACAATTCATCAAAATTGAATTGTTTGCGTTGTTTTTGTAAACCCGCAATGGTGTCTTTCATCATTTGCCATTCTTGGGAAAAGGATGAATTGTATAAATCCACCATTGTAATGAAAAATGAGGTAGAGTGAAGAAAGGTACGACGAATAACACAACCCTTAGCAAAGTGAATACTAAGATAGAAGCGATGAAAATGTTTGAAAATATTGACCCTTAGCAAAGTGAAAGGAAATAATGGAAGAGAGGTGTGCGAATAAGTTTGGTAGTAACTTGGCCCTTAGCAAAGTGAATGCTAAGATGAGTAATATGATTAGAAGACATGAATGACGTAAACCTTAAAAAAGTGAATGTCAAGATGAAAGCATGTGAAAGTGATTGACAAAATCAACCCTTGACAAAGTAAATGCTAAGACAAAAGAGAGGGAAGAAGATGGAAAAAGTTCAAACCATAGCAGAATGAGTGCTAAGAGGTAAGAATCAAAATACAAAGGTTAGTCGAGTGTCCGTATCTTAACAAGAGAGTAAATATAAAAAGGGATGGCGAGACGTTAGATGTGTTCTATTCCGTAACAAAAATGAGTGCTAAAGGAAAAGAGACTTAACCAGGTGGATGTAATCAACTCGTAATCAAAATGAATGATAAGAGTGATGAAGAAATGTAAAAATGGTTAACTCCTGACACGGTAAGTGTTAAGAGAAATGGAAAAAGGGGGAAAAGCGAAATGTGCTCGACACTTAACGAAAATGAATTCCAAGGGAGAAAAAACTTAACAAGATGAAGTTGATCAACTCCTAAAAAAATGTGTGAGAAGAGTGATGACAAGAGGGGACTTCAAAACACTTAACAAAAATGAGTGATGTCAAGGTGGAAGATGGACTGAAGTGTTAGCTTAGACGATTCTTAAAAAAGTGGGAGGTAAGAAATATCAAGAGGTTTGAAATGAATTTACGATCCTTTACAAAAGTGAATGAAAAGAGGGGAGAGAGGAAAGAAGTTATTGTGCTTG
Source organism: Taxus chinensis (assembly GCA_019776745.2). Classification (NCBI taxonomy): domain Eukaryota; kingdom Viridiplantae; phylum Streptophyta; class Pinopsida; order Cupressales; family Taxaceae; genus Taxus; species Taxus chinensis. Next base: position 350,594,913 of record CM034157.1, read on the forward strand.
ACTTGCGATAAAGTACTACAAGAGGAGACTTAAAACATGACGGACGATGCTCAACTCTTAAAAAAATGTGTTAAAGGAAGAGACTTAGGAAAAATGACAAAAAGGTGAAAGAACTAAAAGAACGAAAAGGTAAAGGTCATCACAAGAAGTGAATAAACGATGATAAAAAGGTCAGAATCTCACAAAAAATGGTGATAAGAGACAAGGTGGAAGTAAGGGATTAATAACCTCAAATTAAAACAAAGTGAATGCTTTAATGAGAGAAGGTAGAAGGATGAATGCTCACATGAAGCGTGCAAAGGTACTAGGTCCTTCTTTTGATGTCATCTTTGTCAATGAGTTAGCATGCATAAAGTTACATTCCATAACCATCACAGATAAACTAGTGCAAATCATAAAGTAAAAAGATCATAACCATATGCAAAGTGAACTAAACAAGGATCAATATTAGATTTAATAAGAAAGAACTAGTTACAAAGACATCAAAAACCATTATCCATCCACAAAGATCCATTATATTAATCCATCAAAACACAATAGTTGAATACACTACAATTACCATCACAAGGTCATGCACACAAAATCATACCAACAACATAACTCTATAACAATCCAGTGTGTCTCTAACCGTGCAAATCAATACATATATAAGTAGTGGGGACTTTCCCTTCACTACTCATGCATTCTCAAAATAGGTTGCATGATAATAATAGCCGTGCGTGCATTACAAGGTAACTACAGAAGAATGAAAGATTTGCCTAATAATAGATTATCTTCTATTAAAATCTAGATCTAATCCTATTATTCGGCCTAAATCTACATGACACTTTATCTTCTTCATGTATGAAATCCTCACCAAAATAGAATATGATTTAACTATAAGTCTTCATGCTCAACCTTATCTTCAGAACATTTCTTGGCCGCCACTCCAACCGTTCATCTTCCACTTTTGTCCTGTGGCGCAAAATGCGGCTAAGTCTCAAATGTGTTTAGCTCAGGCATGAGCCTTCACGTGTTGTCTGCTCTATTTCCAAACGTGCCTTCACACATAACTTCCACACATCTAAAAATCTTAGGCTGTAATACTTAGCATTTTTCAGGGGTCCAATAGTGAACCCTACTAAGTTGAGCCTCCATTCAATAGAGGATGGAAGGAAAATGAGCGACTATGGAACATTCTGGGCACAAGAAGTTTTTCCACTTTTTTAGAAAGGATTCGTGGGCACGACCCTCATATTTCAATAGAGTTTGCTGCTTCTTGGAAGGATCAAATAGTGTAGTTTAGGGGGAAAAGATGAATCATCTCCGAAGGTCTCATTACTCACATCACCAGGATGAGTAAGCATGGCATAATTTTTTTCAAAAACAAGTGCAATAGGGATGAGTATGAGTCTAAATTCTTGGAAGAAGGAGAACAATTGCAACACATCCCTGGGGGTTTCCTCTACTCATCCATTCTTAACCTGTATGATGAAGTTTCCAGAATCATTATCAAGTATTTGATGTTGTAAGGGAGACTCCATCGCATCAATACCTACCATTTGGTGTTTTTGAACCATTTTAGAAGAAATAGCTTGGGGAGTCTTCCTTTTTATATTTTTATGTCTCTTGAAAACTCTATCAAGGAAGTGCAATGGGGAAAAAAGGTTTATCCCCTTCATCAAGATGTTATTCTTCTCATTTACATGCATTTCATAAGTCAAAAGCCTAGGCCAAATCCCACATCCTACCTTCCTTCCACCTCTACCCCTAAAAACAATAAGAGACATGAGGAGGATATCGGATCGACTAGGTTGCTGAGAAGGAACTCTATAAAATATAAAAATGTTGAAGGCCCTAGCTCTACTCAGGAAAACTCTCAACATGGAATTGAAGGGGATATGGCTGATAGGTGCCTCATGAGCCTTGGAAAGAACAATGAGAAGGATATCAAAGATTCCTTCCACAATGACCTGTAATATCAAAAGGATGTTATTAAGTGGATCAAAAAGGACATTAGATCTATCAGGGGGAATGTCAAAGAACTCAACACCAAAAAGGTAGACAAGTATAATCATACCTAGAAAGAGATGGAGGCTAAGCTAGATGGAGTTGAGAACAAGTGCAATCTTATGGTTGATGGTTTTATCTTCCAAACCGCCATCCTAAAATCTATTTTGAAGGCGCTGAACAAAAAGAGAGGTAAAGGTAACATCAAAGAGGAAGAAAGGAAAAAGGAAAATGAGAAGAGAGAACAATATATGAAAGACCTTTTACAACTTCCTATCCAAGTGCATAATATGAAATGAAAATGTTTGTTCTACTGTATCTTGGCTGGTTTTTGGCGACACTTGGGCTGCACTATGACTATAATTGGGATAGTTTTGAGTTGTTTTCACCAGTTGTTTTATTTTTTTGATCTGATCTTGTTCCTTATATTCTAATTTTTTATATTTGGATGTTAGATCTTTTTTTTGTAATAGGGTAGGGCCCTTGGAAATTATTGCTAAAATTTTAACACCCCCTTCTTTTTCAATTTTAAACACGAAATTCATAATATAGTTTTCTTACCATTACATTCATATAAATATGGCAGGGGCCACTAAGTATTAATTACATTATTTAAATCTTTATGCTAAGTGGTTTTGAACATTCTTAAGATTTGTTGGCTATCATCTCATATATTTTTTGATATAAATATCCATCATCATCTTGATTGTCATATTGATAGTGAATAGTTGATATGGAGACAAAATTTTGTTTTGTGATTTCGTTATTTGGGTTCCAATCCTATATTCTAATCTTTCTGGTCTTCCAATTTTTGAAAAAATTAGCGAAATACAATAATGATTTAAATGTATTTTATGTGTTGTTTGAATGATTTACATAGAATGATGTTTTCAAGAATGCAAATTATGATCATGGAATGACATAGTTGATAAATGTTAATGCTATGTTTTAACTATAGTTCAAATTATCATATTTCACACATAGTTGTTGAATTGCATAGTTTATGAACTTGAGTTATACACGGATATGGTATAATGTTTGGGCTTAAATGAAAATCAAATTGGTGAATTGCCATTTGTAAGCTCGTACTCCCTATGCATGAGGTGGTGACAAGTAGTGTGTAGTAATGGAAGCTGTGTTATGGGTATCGAATGCAAAGGTAAGATCATCGAACAAGGTGAAGCTTGTTGGTTTAGGAGTCATTTTGGTTTTTTCATTGCAAATTTTTGGAGCTCAAAGGTGTTCTTGTTTTGTGCAAAGTGCTCACGGTTTTTAGCTTTCAACGTGTCAAGAGCAACATGTATGAGCTTGAAATTTGGACAGTTCTGCCTAGTTACGAATTACCTATGGCTTTTATAATTTTCTTTTTTGAAAAGAAATGAGAGTTAGTTCTTTCTGGCTGAGAATATTTTTGAGCTATCCAACTTGAATGGAATTCTTGCATACCCATTTTTCCTTTCAATTCTTGCATGCAACGATGTATTCTATGCAATATTTGTGAAAAATACCGTTAGTATCATGAGACAAGATTGGATATTTCTGGGTCAGATGTATGATAAATTTGTGTGGTTTCTTTTATGGGTTTGAGCTCATTTAATCTACAAGTTTTTTTTGAGTCTCATCTTCTTCAAGAATGCATGCATGAAATTATAAAGGTGTCACTGTTACTTAGAAATGAAAGAATTTGTTTCAGTCTTGATGGATTCAGAAAGCATGCTTGATTATTGTGTCTTCAGGGTCACATAAATTGGAAAATGTTTTCTTTATAATGTTGAAGAGATGTATTGAAAACCAATTATGTGGGTATTTTGAATAAATTTTAAAATGGACAATATACATTCATTTTCGAGTTTTGGGTGAAGGGATATTTTCAGTCTGAATGAAAAAAGAGATTTTTGGTTAATCTGGGCATTAATAATATTCAATGGTTGATTCGTGAACAAATGTTGATGAGGAATGACTCAGAATTTTTCTGTAGACTCATTGTTTGAATGACTCAATTAATTTTTGGAAGGATTCCTGTAGATTATAATGAAGGTTCCTAAATGCATGCATTTCATTTTGAGAAAGGTGATATAGTTGATGATGTTAGACTGTTAACATTCAAGTTTAAATATAGTGATGAAACAAGTTATAGAATATTGTGAATGGGTTGATTTCTCATTCTGAGCATGCATATTTTTAGGATTTCGATTTCAGTGATGATGGTTTGAAAATTTCAAGAAAGTTCAGACATGAGAATAAGTTTTGTATAGTTTATCATTTGATTGTTCAAAAATTCTGTGGATGTGTCATGGATAGATTGAGAAGAGATAACTAAATCAATGGTTTATCAGTCAAAGACACTTGTACATACCTATTTTTAAAGGTTTATTTCATTTCAGTTTTCAATATAGGGGTTCAAAATGATATTAACATGTGTGTATTTTACACAGAAATGACATCTAGGTAGTTATAAAGTTTCAAAAAGTGACATAAAACAAGTGAGATGATTTTACAAAAAGTTAAATCTTGTTTATCTTCATGATATGTCATTTGTTTTATTGATTGTAAAATGTAATTTTGGATTGACAAGTTCAGTTTTGAGAGGAATATGCATGCCAAGTGCTGGTAATTCTTATTGTATTTATAAATTTTCACTATGTCAGGATGGGATGGTTGGGGGTCTAGGAGGTCTGAATCACATCATTCTTGGGGACACAATAGTTTCCGTGGCCAATCATGGCATAGAGGTTCACCTAGGGGTGGCCGAAGGGGAACTAGTACACTTTGGGGTGGTAGACCTTTTGTCAGGCATGGTCCTACATGGGTATCTATTCACTTTGATGATAATGAACCTTGTTTACATGAAGTTCTGCAAGTAATTGAGTCCTATCCAAGTAATCCACCTTATTGTAACATCAATAATCATCCTCTGTAAAATTTTTAACATGTGCATGCTGAGAACAATCTTCTTTCCTCTAATAGATCTATGTTCAATCTACTCCTCATGCACCTCCATGGCCTACTTTACCCCATAAGTTAATTTTGCACCACTCTTTCTTGGAAAGAATCAAACTGCACCTTCTCATGAGTCCCCACATACCTCTAAGCGTGCTAGGTCCTCTTCCGTTGTGCCTAAGGTGACAGGTGCAGTGAAAAGGGTGAAATTGGAAGTAGAAGAGGAATCCGGTGTTATCACTTGCACCATACTTCCTGTGGAACCATATGAGTATGTAGAGATGGTTACTGAGACAGGCATGCCACTGTTAGATTTAACAAGAGATGATTGATTATCATGCTTTGGTTTGATAGACTTGACTGGATACATTTGGCATTTTGGATACATTTTCACATTTTGAGATATCATATTTAATATTTTGGGACAGATTTAAGTGACATAATGGTGATAGTATGTTAATTTAGAGATGGAGTTTATGGATATTTGATTGGTTGTTATATCATAATGAGGTGTTAGTTATTTAAATGATGGATGTTAATATGGATTGTATTTACTTTTATTTAGTGTATGCAATACTTATGTGGCCCCTGTTTTGATAATATATATGTCATTCATTCATTTATAAAAGTTAAAAATTAAAGAGCCCGTGTCCTTATTTAAAAAGTTATATAGTTTCACTTAAGTTATAAAGTGAAACTTTATTATTATAAACTTTAAAAACATCATTTTTAATCATTAAAATAAAACAATCAGTTATAACTGATTCTATTCATGAGGATGTTATAAAAGGACATGGAGGATTCAATTGCAAAGGATGAAAAATCAGGTATTTTACAGCTATTTGAAAGTTATTTCATTCTAAAATTAATTATGTGCAATGCATTTATGAGGCAAGTGATCTTACAAGAGTTATGAAAACATTGTTTTGAGGTTTGAGTGTGAGTTTCAAATACAACAGGTATATCCAGATTTGATATTATTATTCTGATTATCTGATTAAATATTTTGTATTCTTATCTAACTGATTGCAGATTTTATTTGTATATCCAGAGCAAGCTTGATGATATCTTCACTTCTATCTTGAAATGAATATAATTTGTGGCCATGTTGGCTTTGATACTTGATCATGACCTTGTCAAGACGTTGTTTTAGAAATCATTGTACTTCATTTCATTAATACAAATATGTTTTTATTCATCATGTCTATATCAAACTCTCTTTTCGTTAATATGTAAATATGTTCATATGTTGATATCTTTCTTTTGTGTCTTTTCATTTGATGTTTGTTTTATTTATGAGATCATCATGAAATTGGAAATAATTGTGAAGAAGAGGTTATAATATCACTCAGTTTCACCTTTTCAAGAGGTTACCTTGTCTATAGGTTTCACTCTGTCAGATAAAGGTTGATAACATTTATTTTAATATAAAGAAAATCAGTTTTGATATGCGAGTTATTAGTTGGAATTAAAAGATATAAGCATAAAGAGAAAGCCTCTTATCATTTGTATTAATATTTTGGTGGTCTTCTTGTGTTGTAATGAGTCTTTTGATGTATTTTCTTTTATATTCGTTTATGTATGTATATTCTAATTGCTCCTAGAAATAGAATTTTCCCAGATCTTAGGTTAAATCATTATTTGGCCTATTAAACTACCCACACTTAAACCCATTCTTAATTAAAACTACGATTAAACTGGTCTAATTCCATCTTGACCTTTTGCGATAGGTGAAAGGGTTGATTGGTTGTTAGTCTAATTTTTATTGACAACACTTTGGAGGGGTTACAAATAAGCATTCAATTTTCCTTGATAGAAAGATTCTAAGAGATCTCAATCCTAACTCAAAATCAAAAATCAAATATATGGCTTAGATTAGATCACTAGATGGTGAAATCAAGTGCAAGGGGGTAGGAATAGTGAATTGAGCATTAAAAACAAGGTAAAATAATTACATAGTCTAAAAATGAGATGAAAATCATGCATGGTGAGAAGTAGATAAAATAAAATAAATATGAGATGAAACCTTCGGTTCCTGTAGGAAGAGGACAAAACTGTCAGTCTCAGAGAAATAACATTCGCAGGTAAAATCCTGAATTGTACCCCACTCAGCGGATAGAAACACTACTGTTGTGGTAAGTGACAGAGTTGCTATGTGCAGTTACAAAATTAAAATCACAGTGGTAATTTTTACCAAAGCCATATAATTTTCACTTAAGTCTATAAAGAGACATTAATAACCTTAGAAAATCCTTTTGAGAAGAGTTCAAAAGGGTCAAAGAGGGTAAAAAAAAGTCAAAGGGGTCTAGAAGGGGTTGTGAGTGGCTATGACCATTTCACAACATATCCTCAAGGTTTTTTATGCCTTCATTATCATCATTACCATCCATTCTACCAATTGAATTGTGTAAAATCTTCAGGTTGTGTACAAATTGATCTTAAGGAAGTAGTATTTCCATGAGCTGACTCGGGCGTGATGTTTGAAAAGTAAGTACTAAAAAATGTACAAATAAAAGGAACACTTATATTTCTTACCTCTGCATACCTTGTAGCGAAGAGAAACTCATAATGGACCTTTTCCTCCTAAAAGATGTAACACAAGTGGAATAAAGTGTAGTATAATGAAATGAAGTAAGAAAATGAGTATTAATCAAAATCATAAGAGGGGACTTACCATTTGAGAAGGGTCAAAGATACTACCTTTTTTCCCGTGCATGTGCTACTTGTAAAAGTTTGATGTTCATAACTTTTTACAATAAATTGACTAAGTTCCCTCATTCCACACCATACAAAGAAATTTGTAGCCTTCGTGAGATCATCCAAAGTGGAGTAATAATCACACAAAAATAATTATAAATAACCACAAATTTCACACTTTTCCTGCAAGAGGTTACCTAAGTGCAGTTATAGTGATTAAAAACATGTTAAAGGTTGGATTATCCTTCACTAGTTAGATTCAAGATCTATTGAAATCAGTTATGAGGAATATAGGTGAAATTTCATGAACAAATATGGAATGACACTAATTTGAGTCATTAATTTTATCAATGATCATTATAAGAATTTAGGACCATCTTCAATGTGAATAGAGTGTTATGTTCGACTCTTTTAGATGTGTTTGACTTTTATCTAGGAGTTTGAGGCCACCGTGTTATATTGTGTAATGATATTAGAAAGTTAAAATTTTATAGGATCTGAATTGACGTTTCATCATTTAACCTATTTAACTACCCATATTTGAAGTCATATTCTTAATGTATAACTAGACTAAATGATTTCATGATCTTTAGCATTGCTTGTTAAAATGACCATACAACTTGCCCACTGTAAGGGAAAAATTGCCATCCTTGTATCATTGGAACCTTTGAATATACAAGACTATGTCATAACGTACCAACCACTATGTGGCAGGAATCACTCACTAGTCCATTATGTTGGGATAACACGTTTGACAAGCATGGTTCCATGTGCAAGTATTAATGGTAAACTTGTTTTGATAATGATCTATGATAGGCAATAAGCTCCGAAGTGAACTGTTGCACTCCAAGACATTGGATATGGCTATTTCCTATTTTATTGAAATTTACATGAATTATATGCATAGAGAAGACTAGTGTTCCATTCATGTTTGTTGTTGATACAAGGAGAGAAATGAGGGTGCATTGCTAGGATCAACCTAGTTAGGGAAAATAGCGATGAAGATAGCCAACCAAATGATGTGACTGAAATAGTGTTAATAGCAAATTAGATTTTTTAGGGACGTTTTGAAGGTAATAGAAACTTTTGGAGAAATGTACATATCAAAAATGATACTATGGGATTCCATTCTATTAGGAGCTCAAATAATCGTCAGTTCTGGAAATGTCTTAGACTTTCAACATAAGGACATATACAAGTGAACTATCACTCTCAAGGGAACATACAAGATTACATGTCTCCCAATCACAAGGAGGGATGCGACAATGAAAAATAATACATGGGTATCCTAGACCTTAGAGAAAGCTAATTAATTCGAGATTTAAAAGTTTCTAAGACTATCTATTTTTGCATGATAATTACTGGATGCAACGATCATATGCACACATTCCAAATTTCCGCAAGGTGATTTGTTGTCATGTGTTTTTGATTTAAAAAATATTGAAATATAAACATTAAATTATAATTAAGTTACAACGTAGATATAGATGTGCAATAAAATGCAGATTTAACCTAAGCAAGTAAGCTAGGAAAATATGAAACCATAGTTACAAGAAAGAGGGAAAGATACTTATCTGATTTAAAATAATTCTGAAGCTATGCAAAGCTAGAAAAATGATGAAACGGAAAATTAGAGTGTCGCAACTGAGCCCATAAAAATGAAAAAATATGGGGAATGCTGGGACTAGGGCACCTAGACAGGGTCAAGGGTGCTGCAGACCTCCGTTGGGTGCCTGTGACTAATCAAAAACTCAGAAACTCAATTTCTCTGGGTTGCTAGATATTTTCTGGATGTCACCTTTAGTTGCCTATAATTCGCTACTTGATCACTAACTTTGCCTGAAACCTGCAAATAGACAAAGAATCTGTAAAACCAAAAAACAATTCAAATCCTAAAAAGAAAAAGATGCAAATGGGGAGTTGGTCTGAACCCAACGTTTAGCTGAATGAGTGGAATTATGATCCAGTTACTGCACTACATTTTAGAATCCATGTAGTTCTACGTGCATGCGTAGAATCGTACCCTAAGTAGATCTTGTGCCAAACACACTCGAATAGAGATCAATAGCTAGATGTAGAAAATGTAGATAGATGCATGCATGGAAAAATGAACTTCCCCTCCTATGAAGTGTATGTAGAAGAATGCAGTCCATGTACCCAAAATTGTAGGGTACTGCATCGCTAGAACAACGTAACATGTGCCCCAATGATGATACAGGTCTCCTCGCAAGGTGTTCGGGATCCAGAAAAATCTCTCCAAGTATGTGTTAACATCCCGCATGCCCCGCTTAGCCCCTACGTGCTTTGTTTTTCTCTTCTCCCCTCTTTTTCTTTGTGTTTTGGTCTTCAGTTACGAAACCGCCACCCTGCCTGGGTGGTGGTCTCGTGACCGCCGCCCTTCAGGGTAACCGGCCACCCTGCTCAGGGCGGCGGTCCTTCACGTGTTTTCTAGAATGTTCTTTTTAACGTGACTCATGTAAAATTTCAACGTTTACCAGCTTTTTTCACCACCTTTGCTTGTATTTATGATTCTGGTTCCCTGGAATAGTGTTTTTACATTGTTTATGGTTAAAGAGTTCAATTTGGTTTTCACCTTTGGGTAAATGGGAATTCTATAAATAGCTGGTTGATGTTCAAGCAAATGGCCCCTCAAAAATTTCCTCTCATCTTCTCATTTCATAGTTTTAGTCTTTCAGTTCTTAGGAATTCATAGTTTTCAGTTGTTGCATGCATAGTTAGTGTTGTTTTGTTGTTTAGAAGCCACATAATCTTCTTGTGCTAGTGTTGTTATTGTTTCACACAATCAATTGAGATAGGATAGTTTCATTTTCAGTCTGAAGCCATTAAAGTTACAGGTTTTTTTGTTCAAAAAGGATAGCTTCAGGTTCTGGATGTTTTTGTTGTCGTATGACTCGCAATAAATCCCGCTAGGAATTGCATAAGCCAAGCTCTGATCTCTTGTGCTATCCCTCTCCTACTCACATTGTATTCAGTCTACATCCAAAACTGCCATTGTTCCAATACCTACTTCTGTTGATGCTAGCATTACATGCTTTTCTGGATTCACGTGAGCACGAAGGAATGAGGAGACCACACTGAGGGGACAAAGCCACACACAATCAGATTCGCCACTGTTCTGCAAAATCCAGGTTCAAGCTTTCAAAGTTCTAGTTAAAGTATATCAAATAGAATAGTAAAAGCATTTCATTTCAGTTAATCTCACTTTCGATATTGCCGGGGAAGCTGTGGGGATTGATAGTTTCTGAGAAACTATGATTCATTCCTCACTTCTGAGGTAGGATCGAGAGTCTTTCAAATAGATTAGATCAGTTATTTCATTATTTAGAATAGACTTACAACTGCACATGCAAGTAGCTATACTCGGCTGCCTTGTTTGTTTTAATTTCGTTATTAGTTTAGTTGTCAATTTCTAGATATTTTAAATAATTTCTCTTTCAATTTCGTTCAAATAGTTCATCAAAAACACAAAAATAGAGAAGTTATATATGCTGTAGATATACTTTACATAGTTAGTTTACTTTGCTTCAGTTAGATTTACATTGTTTCTTTTGTATGACAATCACGGGACCTAGGGAGCCCAGAGAATACGTATTCGAGCCAATCGTGCCTCAACCCAATCTTGTGGCAGCAATAACTGACATAGATCAAAATCTCAGAATTCAAGTCTTCCGAACAACAACAGACCTACAAGAAATTAGCTCACAATTAAGAGGACTAAACATAGAAGACGACAAAGCACATACATTTTGGTCAAACCAGCCAAACTACAGATTACCCTAGATAAATATCCACATGACTGTAGAAGGGCTTGAAAGAGAGAAAACATTCGGTTGTGATCCTTTGGTCCCATAGCCAGACGCAGGAGACATTCTAACTGACATAGACACTAGCTTAAGAATTCAGGTTGCCAGAACACCTGTAAGCATACTCTGAGAAGATTACACAACTGTTAATTCTAAATATAGAGGCCGAAAAGGCATACGACTACTGGATACTAGGGATTAGGGATTGATTCTGCACATGACCATAGGAGGTCCACAACAACCATGAATCTACGGTTGTGATCCACAGGTCCCACAACCCAACGAGTCCACATGGGTCAATCAGACGTAGATGCTGGTTTACGCACATTAGTATTTAGATCCACTCCACTTCCACCAATCATTATCACACAGTTATCCTTGTTAGACATAGCAGCTAATCAAGCTAAAGGTTTCTGGACTAGACCAGAGAATCACCCATAGAATCCACTATATATCCATCATCCATCTTATGACCCTATCTGGAGATATACACGAAACAATCCCAGGTCATTTTCCTCGTATCCCACAACCTATAGATCGGATCACGCCAGAGCTCGATATTGATTGGAGCCTTCGAGCAGTCATCCTCGCCGACCGATCTATCACGCCATTTCAGGTTAGGAGGGCCTTCTTTGCCTTAGATTCACAGATTCCATTAGTGCGTGTCGAAGACATAAGATTACCTAACTAGTTTGTCCTATACCCCATGTATATTCCATCCCCACCGGCTGTCTCGGCATGACCTCGGGAGGTCGGGTGCGAGGAAGAGTTACTTGTAGATTCCCATGCTCACTTGTCACTTTTCCATCGTACAAAATTGGTGAACCTGACGTGAAACAAATAACTGTTTCAGTTCTTACCTAGCCTTCACATTTCACCAACAAAATTTTTGAAACAGTTCTTTCTTTTAGTTTTATTTCCATCCACCTTCACTCTTTCCCATTATTCTATGGGTATTCATATACCCCCCGAATATGTCAGGATTCGATGCATATGGCAGACCTCTCCTAGGTCTTGAAGCATACTACGATCAACTGAATAGACAACCATCACCCTCGCTCTCAGCATGGGGTGACAACTATTCAACTAACCGATTGTCAACACAAACTCCACCTCCAAGGACTAGATATAGTTCTTCTTTCCAAATAGAGGAGTTGGACCAGCTCGCTCAAATGCAACAACCAGAGCCTTCAGGCTCGAACAACATGATGTTTACGGGAGAATCTGGTTCATCTCCTCAGGTGTTGCTTAGACCAAAAATTAGTAGACAATCAGATCCATATCTATTTTTAGATGATGAACATTCAGTGCATTATGCCAGGAATGAACAACGCTCTCGGAGTATGTACCCACCTATAGGAAGTTTACAAACAACCCGAGGTCTCGTTTTCAAGAAAACACCTCCATGCCGCTACCTATAGGAAATTCCCTCAGTGAAACTTGGCAGGGAAACAATCAGTTCATAGCAGGGTACCGTATGTGTATACAAAAAAATGCCACTAAGGAAAAATATTGTGACTTCACCAAATAAAGTCATCTCAACTTTAGTAGAAAAAGTTAGAGGGTTAGAACTTGCTCAAGCAAGTCAAAATTCTCAATTCATGCAGGTAGGAAATTCCAATCCTCCGCATCATCCTAGCCAAGTAGACCTCCTCACAGGAATAGGCACGTTGGGCATGCCTCCTCAGTATTCACAACAAATGCCAACTAGAACCATGTTTTCTAACACCGTTCCGGTGGAAAATATGATACCTCCTGGTCTAGTACAAAATAATCCATTCCTGGGCAATACTCCTCCATACTTAAACATGTATTCCAAATCACCATAGGGAGATATGTTCTCTTCTCCTGGCATGTTCACTCAACCACAGGGATTTCCTTATGTCCCTGCAAATGCATACGCTACGCCATATCAACAACCCATTCCACCTCCACCCCCTCAGCAGGCACCATCGATGGTCGAAACCTATGCAATAGGAACTTATTCAGAATATTTGAAAGAACCCTTAGACTTCACCATACGAAGCATCATGCTTCCAAGACCTCTTCCTGATTTTCCCAAATACAAAGGGGAAGGAGACCCGAATGCACACATTAAGGCCTATGCCACAGCCATTCGAGAACTGCTCCCTTGGGATGGGGTTGTTGCTAAAATATTCCCCAAAACTTTAGAGGGCATTGCCCTCGATTGGTATTACAGAATACCTGAAGCTTCCATCCATTCATTTAAACAACTCATTTCAGAGTTCATCAAGGTGTTTGACATGAACAAACTGTTGAGAACAGGAATCAGGGAATTCTTGCACATTAAGCAAGAACACAATGAATCTGTTGCTCATTTCATCCAAAGATGGCGTACAGTCCTTTATTCTTTGGCAAGTGCTCCAAACATGGACCAAATGGAACTATGTGATTTATTCCTTCATTCTCTCAGCAGAGAGGTAAAGGAAGAAGTCCAGAAGTTCCCACTAAGGACTTACGATGAAGTACTTGAGAGCACCCTCCGAATAGATCAAGCGGCAATAGATAGTGGTCGCAAGACGTATGGAACAAATGGGAGGTTAATCACCCCCAACCAGAATACTATGACTTATCCTACTACCACAAACGTCAATCAAGGACCTAAAATCCTTAACAAAAATCGCAGCGTAACAACAGATGGAGTAACTGACCAAACAAAAAAAGAAAATGTTGTAAATGCTCCACCACCAATTAACAATCAACGAAACAACAACTTTACCCCGACAATCAACTCGGTGGATTTTAATCATCCACAACAACAACAAAACAAGGCATACCCAGACACAGGGTCCAATTCAAAATTCAACTGGATATCAGAACCAAAACCAAAACTAAAGACAACAAACATAAAAATTTAATAGTCAACGGTTTAATCAGAGTTTTGGACCACAATATGTGCCAAACCAACAACCTAGGAATTACAATCCTAACTCGTATTGTGGTTTCCACAAAATTTGAGGCCATGACACTAGGACTTGCCGTGATTACAATAAGTTCATGCAACATCTGCCAGAAGAACAAAGACAACTTTTCATAGATATGTTCTTAGCAGATCCTGCATCACCTGCGCCAAATACTTTCACGGGAGCAGTCTCCCCTCAAAATGCACCCCTCAAGATCTTCAATGATCCACTCCCAAATCACAATAACAACAAATTAAATCCAAATGGGATGAACAAGAGTGTAATGACAGGAAACAATGATCATGAAGCCTCGACTTCACTAAATCCACCTGTCGCACCACAATTAGGAAATCAGCTACGACCCAAGATAGTCAGTTTAGTGGAGTTAGACACTGAGCTACCCGTGGAAGCCGTAACAAGGACATGAGAGTATTCCTCTCAGCCAAGTCCAAGTTACCTGCTAGAGACAGATAACATTCAACAGCCATTAGTAAAACCCGTAGGTGCCTATGATTTAATTAATGACCTAACAAAGACCTTCTCTCATATCTCCTTTTTGGACTTATTGAAGAACTCTCCTGCCCATAGGGCTGCTCTTTTAGAAGCATTAGGTTTAGGTCATTTAATTAACATCACTCCACCTCCCGAAACACAGGTAAACCATATAGACTTGATATCCACCCTCCGAGGGCAGCCGGATAGGGATACCGAGTTTATATTTGACATAAACAAAATGCCAACATATGCTGAGATTGCATGTAGAGGTGATCCAGCCTTACATTTACAAGTGTGGGTTTATAACAATTACGTTAAGCGTGCAATGGTTGATGATGGGGCAGCAGTTAACATAGTTCCCTTCTCTTTCCTTCAAAAGCTAGGGTATGGAGAAACAAATTGTTCCACGACTCGGAATACGCTAAGAGGCTATGATAGCCTTAAAGCCACTTTAATTGGAACTATAATACTACCAATCACCTTAGGACCCAAAACAATCCTCAATGAGTTTTATATTATAGATCAGGAAACCAACTATAATATGATCCTCGGCCGACCATGGATACATAGTATGAAGGCAATCCCTTCTACGTTATTTCAAGAAATAAGATTCCTACACTTGGGAAGGGTATTCATAGCAAAAGGTGAACCAAAACCATTCGATATACACCTATCAGACCTGAAGAAAATACCAGGTGTTCACTCTAAGTTTGAACTCCCAACAAACCAACTTAACAAGCCAACTTGACTCGAAAACTGGAAGAAAGGTTGGTACCCAACAATGGAGTTAGAAGTTATTGAACCAATCAGCAATATGGGACTCTCAAGGATGGGTTGAACAGCAATTTCAAACATGGACAGTTTCAAAGTTGGGACCTATGCAAAATTGGAAAAGCTCTCCTTGAAGGCCGATTCCTAATCCTCACTGAGTTCAGATACCTTACATGCACAGTATAGGAAAAATGCAGGGGATTTACTCAAAAACCTAATGGTTCTAACTTGCCAGCAGAAGAAGGGTACAGATGCATAGGAAACCCTAAACTACAAAGGTGATGCACTGAGGATTTGAAGAATCCATCTGTCTTGCCAAGTACAAACCATACTATCCACACAAGATAGATCTTGCACAGATAACCAGGTGTGATTTACTTCACTAGTGAAGATCAGGAGGTCCATGCAAATGAACATAGAGATTCTGAGACTTCCTGTCAGACATAAATGTTTCTCCAAGTTATTGATACTCACAGCAAAATGCCATAGATAAGGTTGCATTAAGTTCCATTAGGTAAAACTCCATAGGTGCACCCTAGAGATTTAAGAAGGGACCTAACAAAAATTCTCACCAATGGCTCCATTTTTGGACTTATTGAAGCCCTCTCCTACAATAGGGCTGCTCTTTTATGAGGCATTAGGTTAGGGAGAATTTAATTCGACATACTCCACCTCACCGAAAGGTAAGTAAACCATATAAACGGTTTGACCCTATTCACCCCCAGGGCAGCCAGATAGGTGGGATACTGAGTGCACCCTACACTGACATAAATAAAATTTTTCATACAGACACCCTGAGATCTACACGTAAGTAGGTGATCGAGCCTTACATTTACAGTCCAAGTTTGAGAATCCGGTTTATCCAATTACACAAAAAGTTATGGCCATTTGATATTCCCCAAGGGGGTCTGTTAACATAGTTCGGGTTTCTCCTTTCCTTCAAAAGCTAGGGTATGGAGAAACAAATTGTTCCACGACTCAGAATGATTTTCCTGAGAGGCTATGATAGCCTTCGGAAATCTCAGCATCGATTGGAACTTTTCACTACCAGTCACCTTAGGATGTTTCCAAAACAATCCTGAAAGTTTTATATTATCGGGATTTGGAAACCAACTACGAATATGATCCTTTGTGTCGGGACCATGGATACACCGTATGAAGGCAATCCCTTCTACGTTATTTCAAGAACCCCTAAGATTTTGCACTTGGGAAAGGTATTTGGTAGCAAAAGGTGATCTGAACCCATTCGATATTTCCTAGCAGATTAAAGAACCCCTCCGACATATTTCAAAGGGTTTTTGAACTTCCCAACAAACCATTTTAACAAACCAATATTTTCAAAACTGGAAGAAAAGTTTTACCTATAACGGGGGGAATATACAAAGTTATGAACCTAATCAAGAATATCCCAGCCCTCAAAGATGAGGCTAACATTGTAGAAACAATATCATTAGGAACTACGGAAAAAATAGTTGAGTTCCTAGAACAAGATCTACCAATTTTCCTGCCATTTGATTCTGTAGGCATAGGATATACCCTAGGAGTTGGTTCTCTTCCAGCATAAGAACTCTGCATGGTAGAAGTAACCGAAGCAAGAAGAAGTAGATGTAGCAAATGTCCCAACATCCATCTTCCCAAGTAAATATTGGACTCTTCCTTTTGATGGAGCTATATGTCGTTATGGGGCTGGGGCAGGTGTGATCTTTACTTCACCCGAGGGAAAGATCCTACCATTCCTTTAAACTAAATTTCAAATGTACAAACAATGGTGCTGAGTACGAAGCCCTCCTCCTTGGCCTCATCTTAGCTAAGAGGCTCGGTGTTAATGACATCAGGGTGTTAGGAGACTCTCAATTAATAGCAAACCAAGTCTCTGAGGTGTATGAAACTAGAGCTGAACACCTACAACTCTACAAAATAGTAGTACTAGATTTGAGAAAAGGATTTAACTTCATATCAATTGAAGCAATCCCGTGAGAACAAAATCTTCTCATAGATTCAATAGCAACCTCAGCTTCATGTTTCACTCCAAGCAGTGAGTTGGAAGACACAAATTTCATGGTATCCCTTCGTACTGAACCGTTAGTGAAGAAAATATCAAACCCTCTTTTAACAAACATAGTTGAGAATAAATCTACTATCTTAGATCATGTTGATAGTGATAAAGCCACTCTTGATTACTTAAACGCCTATGCAGCGTTACATCTCACCCATCATGTGGTAGATTTGTCTTTAATCCCACATTCATCTTCTTACTTTGGAAATCCCATGATAGAGCTTCCCCCACAAAAGGAACTCGACATATACACGGTAGAGAATGGAGAAGATCTAGAACTACCTCCAGCCCCGCCTGAGTTTGAAGAAGGTAACGCTTCTTTAATCGAAGAAACAATTGATATTAACATTGGAATGGAGGATGAACCAAAGATCTTAAAACTAGGATCTTCGTTAACTCCAGAAGAGATAGAAATACACACTCGAATCCTCAGAGAACATCAAAAGGCTTTTGCATTTAATTATAAAGAAATGACGGGAATTGCACCACACATTGCGGTACATAACCTCATCACCAAATCAGATGCAAAGCCAATTAAACAAAAATCAAGACCAATGAAACCCAAGGTAGCTCTCATGGTGAAGGAAGAAGTAATGAAACTCCTCCAAGTAGGATTCATCAAACCAGTTGATTACTCTAGTGGGTATCTAATATCATTCCCATTCTAAAAAAGAATGGGAAGATACACATTTACATAGATTTATGAGACATTAACAAAGTGTTCCCAAGGACGACTTCCCATTACCATCCATTGACATCATCATTGACGCAATGGCTGGGTTTGAGCTTTTGTCTCTCATGGATGGATTCTCAGGATACAATCAAATCAGAATATCTGAACAAGACCAAGCCAAAACCACATGTTTATAACTCCTTGGGGAACCTATTGCTACGTTGTTATGCCATTCGGTCTCAAGAACGTTGGTGCTACATACCAGCGGGCAATGACATATATATTTCATGATCTTATTCATAAAATCATGGAATCTTATGTAGATGACTTGTTGGCCAAAGCCAGGAAGCATTGTGATCACCCGGAAGTGCTCCACATCATTCTTTCATTTGATAGAATACGGAGTCACACTAAACCCATAAAAATGCATATTTGGTGTGACAAGAGGGAAACTCCTGGGTTACATCATATCATCACGAGGGATTGATGTAGACCCAACCAAAATCTAGGTTGTCCTTGAAATGATCCCACCTTCAGATGAATCTGGAATCAGGTCATTTCTTGGGAAACTCGGTGTAATCTGAAGATTCATCCCAGATTTAAGCTTTGCCATTCATCCAATCAACAATCTACTCAAGAAAGATTATAGTATTGATTGGACCAAAGACTGCAATGAGGCTTTTGAAGCAGTTAAGTGTTTCTTGTTGTCACCACCTACGCTAATGCCTCCTAAGCCAGACCACACTTTAATCTTATATTCACGAGCTACCAATGTCTCGCTAGCCTGCATGCTAGCTCAAGAAGATGATAAAAAACGAGAATGTGTGATCTATTTTATTAGCCGAACATTACTCGATTATGAGACACGTTATATGCAAGCAGAATGAGAATGCCTTGCCATAGTCTTTGCAACCAAACGCTTAAGACATTACATGCTAAATCAAGAAACAAGGGTCATTGTAAAAACAGACCATTTTTGTCTAAAAAGGCTGGATGCTTTATAACCTTAATGGGTGAATTCAAATTAACTTTTGTAAACCAGAAGTCCGTTAAGGGACAAATCATTACAGATTGGTTAGCTGACAACCCGTTAGACGGAGGCGATCTAGTAGATCTAGATTTTCCCGATGAATGCATATATTACGTCAAAAACAGATCTCCTGTCTCTGAATGTCCTTGGTATACTAATATTATTAATTATATCATGGACCATACATATCCAGAAGGTGTTACACCACAACAAAGAAGGTGGTTACGCATTATCGTAGCTAAATACGTTATTATAGAACAAGTGCTCTATCGTAAGGCTTTCGATGGAATGCTTCTAAGGTGTGTTGACACAGAAGAATCCAAGAAGATTCTCTACGAATCTCACAATGGAATATGTGGAGGCCACTTCGGTGGTCATGCCACCGCTCACAAAATACATTGGATGGGCTATTTCTGGCCCACTCTAGAACACGACGCAGTAGAGTTTGTACGCAAGTGCCATAAATGTCAAGAATTTTCCCATGAGATTCACATGCCGGCACAAGCTCTACAACCAATCGCTACTCCATGGCCCTTTTCTACATGGGGCCTAGATTTGATAGGGAAATTCTCTCCCTTGTCAACAGATGGCCATAACTTCATAATCATGGCCATCGAGTATTTTACCAAATGGGTAGAGGCTATGCCCCTTACCACTGTACTAGGTTCCGTGATCATCAAGTTCATTTTGAACCAGATCATTTACAGGTACGGTGTCCCATAAATCATTATCTCAGATAATGGTACTTCCTTTAAGAATGATGAAGTCCGTGAGCTATGTAGTAAATTTAAAATAAACCATCATACAACCTCCCTGTATTACCCTCAAGCCAATGGGCAGGCTGAAGCAACAAACAAAACATTGAAAGCTATTCTCCTTAAAACGGTAAAAGAAAACAAATGAGATTGGCATTTAAAGTTATATCTAGCCTTGTGGGCCCACCGAACCTCAATAAGAACACCAACAGGAGAAACTCCTTTCTCATTGGTATTCGGAGCAGAAGCAGTTCTCCCACTTGAGGTTGAAATACCCAGTCTCCGCATCTCACTACAAGGGATTCTGGATGAAGAAGCTTATAGAGAAGCACGTCTCTCCCAACTAGAAATCCTAGATGAGGCCAGGTTAGATGCTAAACAGTGACATAGAGTCTATGCTGACTGGATGTGCTGGAAGTATAATAAAAAGGTCTATGAACGAGATATATATGAAGGAGATCTAGTTCTAAGACTAGACAGCCGGATCGATAAGAAGACCAGTGAAGGAAGGAAATTCTGGCCCAAATGGTTGGGCCCATACCAAGTCACGAAAGACTATGGAAATGGTGCATATCTCTTATGTACACTAGAAGGCAAGGAATTCAATGAAACAGTCAATTCCTTGCATCTTAAACGATTCTATGCATAAGCAACCAGCACTATTTGTATAATTATATCTACATTGCATCTTCATGTAGTTAGGTTCATTTTGTCCACTCATTTCGTAAAATTTTGTGATCAAGGAACTTATTCTCAAAGAAATTCATTACAAACTTCTGATGGTATTGGCATAATCCTTCCAATCATACTTCTTCATTTTCATAACATCATCACCTGTTTCTAAATCATTTCATCCATATAAAGCTAGATATGACAAAGTCTTAACGGTAACCATACCAAGGTCTGCATACTTGCTCTCACTTTTGGTCTCTTCCTAGGATAGGTGTCTTGCCTATGGTCTGTTCTAGAAGCTTCATAGTGTCACATCTATCCCATATGTATATCTCTTTGGAAATAAGAACATACTGACATTTTTCTCAAATAAATAAGTCAAATGTAGATCAAACAAAAAAAATTATTTTTACACATTTCCTTGCCCTACCAACCTTCGGTGATGAGCTTGTGTCTCTTACTAGTGACGTAGGGTTGGGAAAGGATGGGAATGCCCTTACTCACCTATGCCTTGTCCATGGTGATAAGCCCATGCTTCCTACTAGAAGCATGGGGCAAGGTACAAGGGGTCCTCTTGACAATAAACATTGAAGGTCATAAGCAAACAGTTCAAATAAACCTTTGAAATCTTGAGTCAAAAACAAATGAATCAGATGTCCAAAATTCCAAGAGAGCTCAAAACCCTGAAAACCATATTTTGTCTACCATGTGGCCATCTACGGATCTAAGTCTAGATAAACCGCAAAGCAAGTTGCATTCTAAACTATGGAGTCACTTGAGTAGAGTAGGTTTGTAGCGTCCTAATTTGGTTCCACCAAATCTTTGTCTATCTCTCATCACTACCATTCAACAAATTTCATAGCTTGTGCCCTTTCTAGCTCTCGGTGGTGAGCCCTCGCATCTTACTAGTTGCGTGGAGTTGGGAGTGGGGCAAGTTCATCTACTCATCATACTGGTTTATCATCTCATTTTGTCAAAACAAATATGAAGTACCAAAAAATTGCTTATAGAAGCTAAAAGTTCAAGATCACATTGTGTCTGCATTATCATATATCAGCATCACGAAATACAAAAAGAAAGAAAGCATTTGTATCATTTGTTCTCCATTGCATACATTCTGAAAAGCATATAAAAACAACATTATAATTTACATGTGGAAATGAATCACAAAAACTAGACACCAAGAGTCTGATCCAAAAATTAATATATATATATATATATATATATATATATAATCAAGTTTCCTGTACAATGCCATCATGCGCTAGGCATGGTCAAAATGCTCAATGAGCCCGGGAAATACAAAATGAATCGTATAAACAATCTATGAGAGCCAAGTGGCCTCTCAACCCCTATGAGACCCCTCTGAAGGTGCATGACCATGTCTAGGACTCCAGCTATGCTGGTGCTCTGAGTGCACAGAGGGCTCACGGTCCTAAGGAGCAGCTGTGGCCTCGCTATGAGAGTGACTCCTCATCAGGTGCTCTGCTGTCCTATACCTAGCCAACTCAGTATGGAGGGTAGTCACCATCTTGGCCACATGCCAGATAGGGGAAAAAATTTCGGTATGCCTACCAGCTGCTGAAGGCTCCCCTGCATCCATGGATAGCTCGGTGCGAGTCCTCTCCATGGGGATCATCAGGGTATTAGTGCATACCCGGTGAATCAGGTCTCGCCACTCATCAACAGTATCTACAAGCAAAGGAGAAAACAAATTAGAAATAGTCAAAAGATAAAAACAAAATGAACAAGAGTAGAGACAACAACTAAGACAAATTCTAGCTAAAAACAAATATTAAGAGAAGGATGATAACTCACTTGGATCTCCAGGCCTCCAAGAGGGATCCCTAGGATCAGCACCTACCACAGATGCCACCACTGACTGATGTCCTCCTCCTGTGCCTAGGACGACATAGCATCCTACTACGGACTCATCCTCCCCTCCTAGGTCCTGAGAAGGTGGCTCCTCTGAAACTAGAGTCACCCTCTCCGCACTCTACTCTGCCCTCTCCACCTGTAAGATATCCTGAGTGTCATGCCACTCAGGATCACTGTCCTCCTCTCCACCCAACTCACTGACCTCAGCCTCGGTCTCCTCCTCCATCTCTCCCCCTGTGAACTCCTTGGACTCAGAGTCTATATCAATGGGGTCGTCACTACTGTGGGTGGGACCGGCGGCAATCTGAAGTAAGGGTGCCTGAGGAGCACCATCTCTCCCTCGAGCACGTACTACCCACCTAGCTATAATAGGGACACCAAGAGTAACAACGGTCCAACCTCGCCTCTAGGACCTCCCCTAGCCTCCCGAACTGATCTGAACACTGGAACCACTGGGGGGAGCATACCGACGTAAGGAAGGCCAAACTACTGAGGCACTCGATCAAAAGGGTGTGTCTCCACCTTCCCTGTCCTATCCACAAGCTACCCTGTTGTGGAACAAGAGATCAAAGTGAGGGTCTCCTCGCCCCATAACCCTACCATGGCCTGATAAGGTGTGGCCTCCATATCATCAGTAGTCAGGGAGGCGACTAGCTGGTGGGGTGCTCTAAGCACCGACATATCTATCCATCTGGCTGCCCTCATGGCTCTGGGATCCGCCACCTCTACACCTCTCCCATAAGGGATGATACGCTCATAGACCCAGCTCATAACCAGGGTTGGATGGATCAATGACTGCCCCTATAAGCGAACCACCTAGTACAAATCATGATAGGTGGTCCCAAGAATGTCAGCTCCCGAGGCATAAATCTGGCCATGTCCCTCAATCTGTGCAATAATGGGGGACCAGTAATAAAGTAAAGTGTCTCCTCCCTTGTCCCCGATCAATCTCGAGGCAAGGATCCCCATAATGGCCTGACGAATCAAGGGGATAGGCAGGCTAGGAATAGAATGGACCCTCACCCCCTTCTTTGAACCAGTGGAGATAACTGCGTCTCCCATGTATGAAGCCCACTGTGCTATCTGAGCCCGTGACCCTGCTGTCTCAAGTGTAAGCCATCTCCTGATGATCTGATGGGACCCCCAAGATATGGTAGAAATCCTCCAGAGTGATAGTCCACTCACCCCTGACTCCTGGAAATCGGAAAGTGTTCCGATCAGCATCCCAATATGAAAACAAGTCACAAAGTATGTGACTAGAAGGTGCAACATGTGGGACCCGTGATATACACAATATACCGGCCCTCTGAAGAGTGTCCTGCTCATCCTGAGAAAGTGCATCCAACACTGCTGGAAGCCAATCACACTCTCTCTCTCGACTCCATCTGATATATTCCTCCTTCACCTGCATACACCCAAAAACATGCAAAAAGGAGTAAGTTAGTATTCAAATGACATTGGAAAAATCATTAAAACATATAAGAATGCTAGAAACACAAAAATGAATTCAAACAAGTATTATTTAGGCATTCTGTAAAGGACCGCCCGCCCTGAGCAGGGTGGCGGTTCCGTAATCGCCGCCTTAAAGGTGGCGGTCCTGTAACCACTGCCCTGATCAGGGCAGTCGTTGTGTAACCGCCACCCTGCTCAGGGTGGATGGTCGTGCCCAAATTTCCACACGGGTCACGTGCCCTAAAAATGTCCTAAAAAACACATGCCCTAAAAAGACTATTTTGACTTAAAACAAAGCCTACCCATTAGGCATGCCCCCCTAAGTGACCCTATTAAAACTAACATTTTCAAAAATAATCCCCCCATGACAAAGATTTCATCATTTTAACATTTTGGGGATAAAAACGTTAAATCAAGAAAAACTAACCTATGATCTCGCGGGTCGATGTTCCGCTCGTGGAGGCATGATCACTATCTGTCACGAATGTTTTGACTATACTCTCGTCAAAAACCGTCACCGTGGGTCCCAGAGCTCAAAATCAATCAAATCAACACGCGTAAATGAATAGGAAAATGGGCCCATTTTTACATATATAGCATCTTGACTTGTTTTGAATGCCCCTTTTCGCAGGTTTGGAGCACCGACAGAGGTAAGTTCTTATCCCCGCACAAATGGTAAGTCCTCATTTCATATTATTTTAGTATTTATTTTTCGATTTATTTTATCTATCTGCACTTGAGTCCTCTTTTCATTTTGCAGGTAGCGGGAATTTTGGATGGCGTCATTTCAACACACGGACGTGTTCAGGTATAATTTCTAACCTCCCATTTCGGGACCACCATACTCAGACCCACTGTTTTACGCCTCTTCATGGCTAAAATGCTTCTCTCGAGGGGGCAATATGTACGTACCCAAAATTGTAGGGTACTGCACCACCGGAACAATGTTACACGTGCCCCAATGATGATACAGGTCTCCTCACAAGGTGTTTGGGATCCAGAAAATCTCTCCAAGTATGTGTTAACATCCCGCATGTCCCGCTTAGCCCTTGCGTGCTTTGTTTTTCTCTTCTCCCCTCTTTTTCTTTGTGTTTTGGTCTTCAGTTACGAAACTGCCGCCCTGCCTGGGCGGCGGTCCTATAACCGCCGCCCTGCTCAGGGTGGAATCCGGTCCTTCATGCATTTTCCAGAATGTTCTTTTTAACATGACTCATGTAAAATTTCAACGTTTACCAGCTTTTTTCACCGCCTTTGCTTGTATTTATGATTCTGGTTCCCTGGAATAGTGTTTTTGCATTGTTTATGGTTAAAGAGTTCAAATTGGTTTTCACCTTTGGGTAAATGGGAATTCTATAAATAGCTGGTTGATCTTCAAGCAAATGGCCCCTCAAAAATTGCCTCTCATCTTCTCATTTCATAGTTTTAGTCTTTCAGTTCTTAGGAATTCATAGTTTTCAGTTGTTTCATGCATAGTTAGTGTTGTTTTGTTGTTTAGAAGCCACATAATCTTCTTGTGCTAGTGCTGTTACTATTTCACACAATCAATTGAGATAGGATAGTTTTATTTTCAGTCTAAAGCCATTAGAGTTACAGGTTTTGTTCGTCAAAAAGGATAGCTTCAGGTTTTGGACGTTTTGTGTCGTATGACTCGCAATAAATCCCGCTAGGAATTGCATAAGCCAAGCTCTGTTCTCTTGCGCTATCCCTCTCCTACTCGCATTGTATTCAGTCTACATCCAAAACTGCCATTGTTCCAATACCTACTTCTGTTGATGCTAGCATTACATGCTTTTCTGGATTCACATGAGCACGAAGGAATGAGGAGACCACACTGAGGGGACAAAAGCCACACACAATCAGATTCGCCACTGTTCTGCAAAATCCAGGTTCAAGCTTTCAAAGTTCTAGTTAAAGTATATCAAATAGAATAGTAAAAGCATTTCATTTCAGTTAATCTCACTTTTGATATTGCCGGGGAAGCTATGGGGATTGATAGTTTCTGAGAAACTATGATTCATTCCTCACTTCTGAGGTAGGATCGAGAGTCTTTCAAATAGATTAGATCAGTTATTTCATTATTTAGAATAGACTTACAACTGCACAGGCAAGTAGCTATACTCGGCTGCCTTGTTTGTTTTAATTTCGTTATTAGTTTAGTTGTCAATTTGCTAGATATTTTAAATAATTGCTCTTTCAATTTCGTTCAAATAGTTCATCAAAAACACAAAAATAGAGAAGTTATATATGTTGTAAACATACTTTACATAGTTAAGTTTACTTTGCTTCAAGTTAGATTTACATTGTTTCTTTTGTATGACAATCACGGGACCTAGGGAGCCCAGAGAATACGTATTCGAGCCAATCATGCCTCAACCCAACTCTTGTGGCAGCAATAACTGACATAGATCAAAATCTCATAATTCAGGTCTTCCGAACAACAACAGACCTACAAGAAATTAGCTCACAATTAAGAGGATTAAACATAGAAGACGACAAAGCGCATAATTTTGGTCAAACCAGCCAAACTACAGATTACCCTAGATAAATATCCACATGACTGTAGAAGGGCTTGAAAAAGAGCAAACATTCGGTTGTGATCCTTTGGTCCCACAACCAGACGTAGGAGACATTCTAACCGACATAGACACTAGCTTAAGAATTCAAGTTGCCAGAACGCCTGTAAGATACTCTGAGAAGATTGCACAACTATTAGTTCTAAATATAGAGGCCGAAAAGGCATACGACTACTGGATACTAGGGGTTAGGGATTGATTCTTCACTTGACCATAGGAGGTCCACAACAACCACAAATCTATAGTTGTGATCCACAGGTCCCACAACCCAATGGAGTCCACAGGTCAATCAGATGTAGATGTTGGTTTACACACATTAGTATTTAGATCCACTCCACTTCCACCAATCATAATCGCACAGTTATCCTCACTAGACATAGCAGCTAATCAAGCTAAGGATTTCTGGACTAGACCATAGAATCACCCATAGAATCCACCATCATCCATCATCCATTTTCATGACCTTGTTGGGAGACATATATGAAGCACCCACAGGTTATCTTCCGCGTATTCCACAACCTATAGATCGAATCATGCCAGAGCTCGATATTGATTGGAGCCTTCGAGCAGTCATCCTTGCCGACCGATCTATCACGCCAGTTCAGGTTAGGAGGGCCTTCTTTGCCTTAGATTCACAAATTCCATTAGTGCGTGTCGAAGACATAAGATTTCCCAATTAGTTTGTCCATACCCCACGTATATTCCATCCCCACCGGCTGTCTCGGCACGACCTCAAGAGGTCGGGTGTGAGGAAGAGTTACTTGTAGATTCCCATGCTCACTTGTCACTTTTCCATCCTAGAATTTACCAGATAACACCCTAGACGTGCTGGCACATCACTCAGCCTAGACTAGAGCACTCACCTGAAGAGCGCCAAAGGTACCAGGTCCCTCTTTAGGGTTGATATAGCAGGATGTTAGCGTGATGAAGGAAGAAACATATAGATCCATAACTAATCCATCGTTCTACATTGCATGCCATATTCATATCTAGAAAGAACAAGCTTAAACAATAATCATGATTGAATCAAGAACATGCACTACTCAATTACACATAGATTGACACTTATATTCAGCCAATAACTTCCATCTATTAATAAACACAAAATCTCCTTACAATAATGGAATTCTATACCGATGCACGCATGGATCTGATATAGTAATCCAGTCATATGCACATATCTCTGTATGTTTACCTCTTACACTATGTATATACCTATACATCTCTCATATCTCTCTATCTTAGGTAATTCACTACCTATATATATAGTGGGGACTTTCCCTTCACCACTTATCTATTCCAAAAATAGGTTGCATGCTATTAATAGCCACGCACCATTTACAGGCATAGCCACACATGCAAGTGTGCTATCTATAGACCTCTTACAGTTAACTGAAGTGGAAATCCTATTCTTAGCTCATCTCCATGCAAAATGCTTTGATATGATCCTCCAAAGATAGACAATGTGTGGCGCGCACGTCTCTACATTGTTGGTGTGTTCCACATGCCATCTTCTAAAAATAGGTCTTCATGCTCAAAATCAGCTAAGTCCTAAATGCTGAACTTTCCTCCGCACGTGGGTTCTTCCTATCCATTCGTGCCCTTAAACCTAGCCTATTTTCCCATGTAGACTTCTTGTGTGAGTTCTGTCAAGTGTTCTCTGATCAACATTACCCCACACTAATCTCATTGTCACCCCGACAATGGGTATCTCCAAAAATTGAAGTAAATAATGTTGAATGGAAAGAATAAGAAATAATGTAGATGAATAAAGAATATTTTATGAGGTAGCCTCCATTGTATCAGAGTGAAGGATCAAATCTGGATACTCTTCCTTTATTTCGGCCTCCAAGGCCTACCACTCGGTGAATGCTTTCTCTGCCTGCTCTGGTATGTCCACAATAATAGACTCCAGTTCATCTTGGGTGACTTCACCTTTTTCATTTTGCAATACCAACATAATGCTAGACATTGCAGTATTTTTTCCTTCCAGTGCATCCATATTTTGTGTGATGAGTTTCCCAAGCTCATCTAATCATTCCTTGTGTGGCTCTTGTGCCACTGCTAGGGCCTCACACTTTTACTTTACAAGTGTTAACCTTTCTTCTTGGCCCAAGGTATCATCCTTCATAGCCTTCTGGACTACATTATCTTCTTCTAGAGTCTTTACCTTGATCAACACCTATGGAGCTGTGCATATATTTAAGGCATGATCCACCTTTTTCAATTCTTCTTGGAGCACTTGCAGCAGGCCTTTGTATGATGCAATCTTTCTGACTACTGTAGCCTTATCTCTTTCCACCTCGTTTTTAGGATTCTTTGGTTTTGGCATTCTGATTGTGTCCTCTTCCAATACCAAGTCCACCAAAGCTCTAACATAATGCATTACCGAGGGGAATTGTTCTCGTACCTTATATTTTATATGGAGGCACACTTTCATCACATGATCTCCAACGGCCTCTGCCATGCCAATTAACGCACTATTCTTTTTCTACCTAAGTCCTTCTCTTGGGTTAGGTGTGTTATCTCTACATCCTTCATCTTCAACTCCTCGTGCAATGCTATGATTGTTGTGGCCTTGTCCATATTTCTCCTTGTAACTTTAATAGAAACCTTCACCAATGCGTTGCTGACCTTTCATCTGACATGACAGTAGGCTTTACTGTCATATGTCTAGCTTGGGGTTGCCTTCTTCAGCCATCTTGAAACACATGACTCTTCACATACATCAAAATTCAGGCTCATCCATGTGGGTATGCATTGACCATGATAGTTTCTTTCGAGTGCGTACAGTTGCCATATCCTCATCCATTATCTCCCATCCGAATAAATCCTTCTGTGTTATCATGCTTGGTGGGCGCAGAAAATTTTACCTAGTGTCCTCTACATATCCCATGGCTAGTGGAATGTTCTCTCCACTCATCCTCTACAATCTAGGACCCTTGGGAATTGTAGCTTCAAGGTTAGGAGTCTGTCCCGTTACACCTTGAACAGTTACATGTGTGGATCCAGAGGTTTCTTTCTCTCTTTCTTCTTCATCCTTCATCTCTTTATTTTTTTCTCTTCCTCATTTTGTGGCTCATCTTCTTGCTTGAGTGGGGTAGGAGATGCATGCTCTCTCTCCCCTAATTCCTCTACTTCTTCATCTAACTTCAAATTTCTTCTCCTTTTTGGCTCAGCAGTCTCCTTGTGTGGAGAGAGATGAGGTTATTTCCTTACCATTTGTGGGGTTCCACTTTGAGTCATTGTGTATATGAAAAATTTCTTAAATCTGTGATCTCCCCTTGCTCAACCTCTATATCTTCCTCTTCATCTTTCCTTTCCTTGAGGTGGAGTGGTCATGCGCTGTGACTCTTCTCTATCATATGGTTGCTTTCTTCTATGCTCCAAGCCTCCATTATCTTCACGCTCCTCTTCTTCATCCTCTACTTCAACAGTTTCTATTGGCCTTTGCACCGGTATGTTTTCCATTGTGTGCTTACCCTTTGGTGGCCCTGGGAGTGTGAATTCATTCTCCACATACTTATTGTTCTCCATCTTGGGCTTTAGCTGAAGATATACTAATGTTGCCCCTACATCTGCTACAGCCAGACTTATTGGCTTAATATTCAATAGCTCCAAAAAGAGATTCTCATCATAGGAACTTCTTCCTGGATACACATACTTCTTCCTCAATGTGTGGTAGTCACATTCTACCTTATCTGCATTGAATACTAGTCAACACATGTCTATGAATTTGTGAACAGATGCTTAAAAATACCTTGCAGTGAATGCGTAAGAAAATTTACACCAAGGGCTCCAGACTCCATCTCTCATTGGGAAGCACATGATTTGAAAATGCTGATATACAACAAACTAGACTTATTTCCCTACTACTAATGGTAGGTCCTTCAGGATGCGCCACTCTTCTCCAAATGCCACGTGAAGCCTGTCATACC
Organism: Taxus chinensis; assembly: GCA_019776745.2. Taxonomy (NCBI): domain Eukaryota; kingdom Viridiplantae; phylum Streptophyta; class Pinopsida; order Cupressales; family Taxaceae; genus Taxus; species Taxus chinensis. The sequence continues at coordinate 350,625,580 of CM034157.1, forward strand.
ATTTCTCTACCCTTTTCTTGACATCATCTACTATGGACCCTTTACATAAGTACTTGCTAAACCTTTCAGCTAGTGACTTTTTCTCCATGGGGTATTCCCATACCTTTTCCTTTGGTCTGTCTAGTACTCCAATCTCCATGAATACTAGTGATAATAGAACAACCCCAAAGCTGATCTTCCCTCCTGTGCATGCTTCCTCGACTATTTGCTCTACAATGTAGCCTGTAATATTGTAGACTACTCCTTATGACATCTTTTGCGCAACGTGTAACCACATAGTATTTACCTGTGACCACCACTCCTGATCATTCAACTTTGTAACAAGGTGTGTTGCTGCTTGCATAATCAGACAGTTCTTCAATTTTTCTATATCCATATTGTGCGGACCCTTCAAATACCCCAACTCCTGTCTAGTCTTTAAGATCGTGGCTTTATCTATGAGATCATTCTTTATATCCTCTCCTGTGGCCTTCAAACCTATCACTGATGAGATAAGCACGGATGAGATTCTAACTCTGCATCCTGCAAAGTAGAAAGAATTCCTCATGCACTCTTCTCATGAGACACTGGTACAAGGGCTCATACTTCTTGAAATATGGAAGCTCATATAATTGGTAGACCCCAATTTTCTTTAGAAGCTTCTCACCTGCATCATCATAAACTGGCATGTCATCTGCCGTACGTTTGTTTTTCCTTGTAGTGAGCAAGGAATCAAGCTCCTTCTTGTTCTCTGAGGTCCTGTGATTGTATTCACTTAATTTTATCTTTCTGATGTGTGAATCCCATTCTTAGCCAACAATGACTCCTTCTAAATATTGTATTTATGAAAAATCACTTTCAGGTGCCATATCTTCCTCCTCAACGACCACCTTCTTCTTTCCTTTTTCTCCTGCTGTAACTACCTTCTTCAGTGTCATTTTTACCTTGCAATCATTTCCTCTTTAACTCTTCAATTTGGGAATCAAACCCTAGCTTGATTCAATTGTGCCCTAGGTGGAAACTTCGTGCCCTAACTCCTCTCTGTCACCTTGCGTTTCACTCAAACCCTTCACCACCGGGGACACAAGCTTCTTTTCATGCATAGATCTTTTGTCACGCTTGGTTTAACACCCTTCACACCTTAACCTAATCACTCGGCTCTTCGCACTTAGCTCTTTCCTCAAATAATCTTAGTCGCAATGGTAAAAATGAATTTGCATCCCATCCTTATATAATTTTTCAAATTTTGATGCATTTATTACTCCTTCACCTACCAAATATCCTCTCATTCATTGACCAAATTCATTCATTCCACGTGGTACATCTTCGCACCCCAGCTATAACCTTCTAGTGCACCTTCCTACCCTCTAGTCACAGACTTCTCTTCAGCGCACGTGCCCTTATGCCTGAGTACCTCATCACTGTACCTTCTCCTAGTAGTTATCATGGCCTTTGCTTACCTTATGTTATATTGTCCTTTCATTCATCTCCATCCTTGGTCACTTTTGAGAAGCAATCTTCTTTTGACTTAAAGCACACCCATAGCATCTTATTCCTTTCACCTTTCAATTCCCATAGTCTTTTACTTGGATAACTACAACCACCCCACACTAAAAGTATGTGTAGTCCTCTGTGCATAAACATTCTTCACATAGTAATTAGCTTCATGTGCGCAAGCACACTTATTACACAAGAACAACAACTAAATTGACAAAGCATAACGAAAATGAAGGAAATACATTAAGGAAAGAAAAAATTGAAAACCTAATCTAAATGGCAATACTACCTTATTACAAACACCAAGAAGACTTATTTATAGTAGGGCTTCAGCCTACTCCCGTTAAAGTAACCGGGTAGCCATGTTCCATCAAGTGCTTCTAACTGGAAAGCACCTATGATTCAAGTATGTAAGTGATGACATACGGCCCCAACCAATGTACTTTAAGTTTTCCTAGATGGCGCAAGAACTTAGAGTCATAGAGAAGTACCATTTGTCCAATCTCAAACTTCTTATCCCTTATGTTTTTGTCATGCCATGCTTTCTGCCTAGCCTTTTCCTACTTCTGACTCCATCATGTTATGGCTCGTCACTCATCCAGTTGAATCATCTTCTCAATATGCTCTTCTAAATCCTTACTCATCATCTAGACCTCCAACACGTGCAATGCACAAAGAAGGTAACATAAATTCTATAGGGAGAATGGATTTTGTGCCAAACACCAACTGAAATGGTGTGGCTTTGTTCAATCTCTTATAAGTTGTTCTATATGCCCAAAGAACAACTGAAACTTTATCATCCCAATCCTTTCTTCCAACATCACAAATTTTTGTCAAGTGTCTGGCTCAAAATCTTGTTGAAAGCCTCAACAGTTCCATTTTCCTGAGGATGGTAAGGTGTAGTCTTATGGTGTGAAACCATAAACTCATCTAATAGGATCTTTATTGTTTCATTCAAAAAGTGTGTACCCCTATCACTTGTCAAACTTAAAGGACATCCATATCTTGTAAGAACATTCTCCCATAAAAACCTAGCTACATAGCTGTTGTACAGTCCTTCGTAGGTGCTACTTCTGCCCACCTTGTGAGATGATCTATGCAAGTAATTATATAGTGCGATCCTGTCGTACATGTTGATGGAAAAATAGGTCCTACAAATTCAATAGCCCATTTCTCAAATGGTTTTGCACTAGTAATAGGTCTCAAAGGCATCTCATCTCTTTGAATCTCATCTCTTTTCCTTAGTTTACCTAGAAGGTACATAGAAATGGTCATAATACGCTTTCCTTACAATACGCTTTACATGTACATCTTTATACAATATCTCCCACCATAATCCAACAAGTAGGATCTTCCAGGAAGTTACATCACTTTGCATAGTGATCTTGCAATAATATCCATGGTGACCCAAAAATCCATGCATATCACTTGCTGCTCATGCTCCAAGTCCTAGAATCGACATAAACCTTAGCTGGATCTCTACCTTCCTTGTAGATTATATGTCCTAACTGTATTCCATAAATGTGTAGCAAATATGGACTTCTTATGTTCAAAGAGATTACTTTATCTGCATGCCTTCAAACATTAAGCTGATTGCCACAGTGATCCTAGACAAGCCCATATACTTCTAATCATCTAATGGTGCCTGTAAGAATATGAATAAAATATTTGAATGCCTGAAAAACTGTGCGAGAATCATCAAGCAGTGCATTTTTCATTCCAAAAGGCATCATGTGGTATAGGAAAAGCTCCCCATTCAGTAGTAAAAGTTTTCTTTTCCTGATAGAGTTAGCAATCCTAACTGATGATACCCAGAAAACCCATCTGTAAAGGAATATATTTCATACCCATGCCACTCCTTCCAGTATTTCCTTCAGTGAATGGTGTAGGAAAGGGGTCTGTGACACATGCAACATTTTTAGCTCCCTGTAATCAATATATTAAAATTCTACCATCTCTTTTCGATACTGATCACCATTGGACTAACCCATTTTGACTCATCCAAGGGTTGAACTCCCAATTTCAACATTTTATCAATTTCTTCTTTTACCTTTTCTTTCACAAATTGGGATTCATTCTATAAGGTCTCTTTCTCACTATACGCACCCTTCCTTAAGCTTTATCTTCATTTCCGCAAGTGATTCATAGACACCTTTAAGTTCATGATACCATTGAGGGAATAAGTCCTGGTAATGCTGAGTAACTCAATAATCTTTGCCACCTCTGATTCTGACCAATAGTCTCCAATTATGGCCTCCTTAGGCTCAGCCTCCGAACCTATATTCACCTTATTTGTCTTCATGGGTTCATGATAGGTGCGTGTATCCTTGTCTGCACTGTCCAAGACCTCATGCACCCCTTGTGAATGTTCAATATCCAGGTTCTCAACTTCCTCATCATCCATGATGTAAACCATCTTTCCTTTTCTTTCTCAAGGAAAGCACGTTCAAGTAGTATGGAGTCCATTTCTTCTTCCTCTTCAAAACGTGCTAATTCTGGACTCTGTCTCACCAAATAATTCCTGAATGAGCTCTTCTACCTTTGCACTATCTCCCATAGTTAAGCTTGAAAAATTTTAATGATTCTTCTACTAGAGGTTTAGTCGAGAAGTAGTCAAAGGTCTGGATCATTCTTACAGTCAAACTCTACCAATTCCCAGTCTCTCGATGTAGTTATGCATATACATACCAGGTGTGTGCGCATCCTTATAGAGTAGAGTACAATCTATGCACCCAGAGTGAAGGTGGTAATGCTTCTTGTCCTGTTGTCCAGAGTCTCTCACACTACTGAATGTGATGTTGAATAGGTTGATCACCATTATAAGTGTAGATCTATGTAGGTGCATTTCTCCTTAAAAACCTAGTAGATAGGGTGATTCTAATCTCCTCCCATTCTATAAGATTATCTCTATGGACTACCCACCAATGCACTGCTATCCCACGCAAGGTATACACTAACATATCTCTTCTCTTAATTTGATCTATCCATTGTGCTTCCATTTCTTCAAGAATACAGGAAGATCTTCTTCTCCTGTATACCAAGGTACTGCGCTACCTATCTGTCAAACAGAATGAAGTCCATTCTTACACGTAACCACACTTTTTACCTCATGTCCTACTAGTTCATATGTACCATGAGCCCAATTGTCACAAGAAATACTCATAGTATCACTAATAGAATGAGAATCTTCCCACTGTAGGATGCCTTCCTTTGATGGCTCATTAACCTTTGGGTCCTGAATAACATGTACATAGATTCTGTTTAAGTCCTCCTCACTTAGAGGCTCAACATATGGTGTAGACTTCCCATCTAGTTCAAAGGTATCACAACCCTTTCCTTCTTGTTCTCATAGCTGATATACCCCTTATTGAATCTCAAATCAACATTATTCGCATAACACCAAGGGTGTCCAAGCAAGCTGGAAAACTATCTACTTCTGCAAGTGCTAATACCTCAAAATCCCCAGTGAACTTGGCCCCTTGTATGGTTATAGATGCATCCTTCAAAACTCCTATGGGAGTGGCCTTAGTCCAATTTTCCATAAACAACACATTAGATGATGGCTGCAATGGAGGCCTCCCCATTTTTACCCATGCATCTAATGTAAGCACATTCACTTCCGCACCTGTATCAATCAATATGTTGCTCAACAGCCATCCATCCACAACAACATTCAGAGTAATTTCCTTATCATAGTCAATGCTATCAGGGGGAATATTTGCATGCAGGATCTAGTCGTCTCAATACTTAGTGCATGTGCAGAGTGTTCCCTTTTAACCAACTTCCTAATAGTGGAATGATGTTCTCCTGGCGCAACATTTTACACACTTCTCTGATCAATCATCAATATCAATTTGCCTACTTCTGTCTCTGATCCATCTTCTTCTACTCCTTTACACTGTATCTCATAAGATTTTTAGCACTTCCATGGTATCTTAAACTTCCTTCTGATGAGTAGGATCTGGGTACCTTGCATGCAAAACATCCTCCTTGGTGATCATAGGCTTCTGGTGCAATGCCTCTCTTGTGCATGTCACTTCAGCTCATGTAGTAATATTCACTGTTAATGCCTCAGGTCCTGGTGCTATCTTGGGCATCCACTGATCTTCGACCACGCACTAGATTCTAACCATCCCAATGCCTTTGTTTTCTTGCTTATGTTGCTTACTCAGATGCTCATATAAGTCTTGACACTCTTCATAGCTATGGTTCTTTCGCAAAAATAACATGCAATATTCTGAGGACATTCATGCTTATAGTGGTCAGGAGATCCACATGTATAACATGTTCCATGAGGGAACTCACCTCTTCCTCCACCATGGCCTCATCCTCCATATCCACCATGATATCCACGTCCTCTTCCACGACCTCCTTCAAAATGCCCCTCATTCCTATCATAGTGCATTTGATTATGATCCTGATCCTGGTGCTCATTCTTACCCTTAGAATTATCTGTTACACTTGTCTATCATACCCCAATGTCTATAACATCCTAGATTTGACCAATCAACCAACAATCTTCAGTATCATGGGTCATGGACCGGAAAATTTTACAGTAACAAGATACATTCTTCCTTATCACATGTGTTGTAACAAAGGACAGTGACTAGCATCATGATTCAAATGACAGATCTCACAGTCCAATAGTAATGAGTGTATAGATCTATGAGGGAAACTATCCTTGGTGTGACCTTCCACTTCACAATCTGTACACCAAATCCCTGAGCACGTTTCATGGGCTGAATTTGCTGATAGCTTCTCTAACTATTTTTCCATAGCTATAATCTATGCCTCTAAGAATGGACTAACACCAGTGTCAATGCTCCCAACTACCTCAGCACGTAAAGCTTCTTCTAGTGCTTTCGCATGGATCAATGTATGTATTATGTGAGAGTGCTCTTCTAAATGGTGTAATCAACCCTCTAACAAACCATTGTGCATGTTGAATTGCATGAATATCATAAGAAAGTTTAGATAAAAGTGTTTTAAAATGGGCATCATACTCACGTACACTCTCAGTAGTGCCTTTCTTGATATCCTTGAGTGCACTTATACTCTTCTGCTCAAACTCCAGGATATAGAACTCTTTCAAGAAAGCATCCTTTAATGCTGCATAATCCATGCAAGTTTGATCAGGGTCAAACTTCCTATACTAGCTGTGTGCATGTCCCTGTAATGTAGTAGAAAATTGACTTTCCTTGCGCTCAGAAGCCGTGATCCCTTTCATGTGCCACAATATTTCACACATGTGCACATGCTCAACAACATCCTCTATGCCTCTATACTCTAGGAGATGAAGAGACATCTCCATATAAATATTCTGGGGTTGGTACAGACCTTTGCCACCTGATCCAAAACCTCTTGTTTTTCCCCCGCCTCTAGAACCACCAAATCCACCAGAACTAGAACCACCTATACCTCCTGATCCTCCACTTGTAGCTGGAATAGGACCTGTAGATGTACTCCCATGTGCTCTGACAGTAGTACTATACTGAACCCCTATAGTCTGTGTGGTAGTTCCACTTTCAGAGGTGAATCCAACATTCTGCGTGCTTACATTCTATGTAGATGATGTGCCTGAAAATGTTCCTCCAAATAACATTGAAGTTGTCTGTCCTGCCATTGATGTACTTGCTCTCTGACTTACTCCTAGTTCTCCTATTTCCCAAATTCACTTGCTAATTACTTATCGTACTAGATACTGGAAAACTAAGCATGCAAGGGCTAGGTCACCAGGTGGATTAAGATGTGCACGGCCCAGGTAGTCTTTGCTGGCGCACTTCTGTGTGAGGCCAAGGGGGGATCTTTGTCATGCTTTCCAAGATGGGGGAGTTCCTGATGCTCTGGCTCCACATCTTCTACGTGAGCTTCAAATCCTTCATGAGCCATCTCTCTCCTCAATGCCATACTTTCTACAATGGAACGTTGCTTCTCTATCTCCATCTCACGTGCCTCATTATACTTAAGCCACCTTTCCTCTCTTTACCTTTCTGCCGCTAGGTCTACCATATTTCACCAAACCTATTCCTACCCTTGCATGTGGTGAGGTTTAGTTAACCATTGGTTTACTCTCCAGGTTCAAAGTTACCATCAAGATCTTGATTGACAATGGAATACCTTACAGATATGCTCCTCTTGGATACCGCAAAAACTGGAATTCAATTACCTCCTGGCAAGAATACGTCAAAATTGAATATTCCAGAATATAACTGTTTAGAACACCATGAAACCATGTATCCACAACATGAGTCCAGATCAAGATCAACATCATAAAGGGCCTAAAATTCTTCCTGTGTCCAGACAAGTGTGGGATACCTCCAATTTTGACTTAGATGCATAAGCAATCAGCCACTCGTATAATTCTACTAGAAAGATAACGAAAAATCTCTCATATAAGTTGTCATACAGATTCTATTCTACCCAAGTGTGTGCGTTAAACTCAGATCCAATGCTGAACTGCCATGCATATTCTTCCTCCAGATCGTGTATCCACTCCTCAATACTTGCTAGAGTTAACCGAGTACGTCTTCATCATGAACCATCCTGAAAACAACTGAAAAATAGGTCCTGGAAATAGAACCAATGATGCAGCCTAGAATTTACCAGATAACACCCTAGATGTGCTAGCACATCACTCAACCTAGACTGAGCACTCACCTGAAGTGCACAAAGGTACCAGGTCCCTCTTTAGGGTTGTTGTAGTAGGATGTTAGCATGATGAAGGAAGAAACATATAGATCCATAAATAATCCATCATTCTACAATGCATGCCATATTCAGATCTAGGAAAGAACAAGCTTAAACAATAATCATGATTGAATCAAGAACATGCACTACTCAATTACACACAGGAATGACACTTAGATTCAGCCAATATCTTCCATCTATTAATAAACACATAAGCTCCTTACAATAATGGCAATCTATACCAATGCGTGCATGGATCTGATATAGTAATCAGCCACATATCTTTTATATTTATTTTTCTGCATATACCTCAATACACTCCATATTTGATATCTATATCTCTCTACTACTATGTGACTTCACATCATATATATAGGGTGGGGACTTTCCCTTCACCACTTATCTATTCCAAAAATAGGTCGCATGCTACTAATAGCCACATGCCATTTACAGGCATAGCCACACATGAAAGTGTGCTATCTATAGACCTCTTACAGTTAACTGAAGTGACAATCCTATTCTTAGCTCGTCTCCATGTAAAACACTTTGATCCGATCCTCTAAAGATAGACAATGCGTGGCGCACACGTCTCTACATGCCTTTGGATGTTTCACGCATGCCATCTTATAAAAATAGGTCTTCATGCTCAAAATCAACTACCCCCTCCAATTTGAATTTTAACTCACTCGTATGTTCCTTGACTCCAAGCACCCTGAAAACTTGAAGGTTTACCCAACTCATGAAGTTCTAGGAGATGAGTTTCACTCATGTGATTCTCACACAAAGTGACAACACTTTATTTACCCCTTATAAGGTCTCTAAATTTCTTCTTATATCTTATCATATCTTTATTTCCAACTTGACACCACCTATACTTAGATTCTCAAATCCAAATTTCAAATCTACCCTTTTAGAGGGAAACTTAGAATAGCTCACCAAGCACGCTAGGAGGGTCTTAAAAGATCGTGAAGGAGTTGAAGGCACTTAACTAGCCCTCTACCACCATGCTCAACCCTTACATAATTTGAGTATGTAAGGGTTGGGCATGGTGTTAGAGGTCTGAGTTAAGTGCCTTAAACTCCTGCCAATGGTGCTTTCAAGGCCCTCCTAGTATGTTAGGTGAGCTCATTCTAAGTTTCCCTCCAAGTAGGGACAATTTGAAATTTGAAGGGAGAAAGGTCTAGTGTGTAATGTTTCTAGCCTTTGATATGCTTCCCATAGATATAAGACACCACTAGAGACCTTATGGTGTTAAATGATCCCTGTTTGATCTACGTTGTGTGAGACATAGAAGAGAAGATGTAAACATCATATCCTAACTCAAGAGTTGTGCTTGTCCTTTAAGCTGACACCTTGTGTCAATTTCATAAAGTGAACTATGCCAAATTCTAATTGGAAAAAATATTTAACTTCCCCCTAGTCATAGGCACCCAGGAAGGGTCAGGGTAACCTAGGTGCTATTGTCTATGTTTGGGAGCTGGTGACTGTGCTATGCTAAGAACCCCAGTCAGATTTTGGGATGTTGCTGTGACTAAAGACTGTGCTGCACCGGTACTAAACTATGATATATTCTGACTGTAAACTGCTGTATGGGGTGACTAATTCACCTAATGCTACCCCCCTCATTTGGGGTGTATGCGATGTCACTAGGAGTATGTGGACCAAAGGAGGACCGAACACTGTTCTAAAACTGAAGCCCTACAAGGGGAGGGAATTTGCTTGGTAGAAACCAAGGCACACACAAAGTATTTTTGTGGCTGGAAAAAGTGTTAGTGCAAACAAGATAAACATTAGAATATAAGTGACCCTTGATTTAAGTAAGAAGCAAGAAAAGAAGAAAATGTAGACCATGAAAACCAGGTTACAAACATGGGACATCACTCATGATGTCGTAAGAAAATTGAGGTTGACACAACTAAAAGCATATAATGTGAATACAAGATAAAGGGCATACTAAGAAATAATGACATATAATAGCAAACAATGATAAACAGTGAAAAATAAGATATTTGAAAACCATGGTAGCAAAGACTTCCTACACATGAAGTACCCATTAGCATGTTAGAGAGATAGAAAGTATGTAAAAACATGTATACCTTGATATAAGTAGTTTCTAATGAGTTGATTATTTATGTGAAGATATTAAAAATAAAAACAATAACACTTATGATTTGTACAAAAGTGGATGCTCCCATGAGCCTACTGTGGGACTGTTAAGAGGTATAATGCTAAGCATCCATGCTACGTGTAATGCTATGTGTAGAGTATGCAATCAAACTAGAAGACAAGTGAACTTCCATGTGTATATAGAAAATATAATGATATACAATGTATCTAGCTAACATATGAAGAAAGTGTATCATGCAAGTACAAGTAAAAAAAACAACGTATAACCAAGATATGCAGTATGCTATGAGTGTGAAATGGAAGGAATGTGATAGGATCCACGTGCCCCATGCGTTAATGTGAAAGAGTATACATGAGATGAGGTTTATTTATAAATTCCCCCTTGTTGTGAACCATAGAACAAGAATGCGTCATCGAGAAATGGTTTAATTGTGCACTATGTGGATATGAATGATAAAACATAGAGTGTAGAGAGTGAGTGAGTGTGGTCATTTTAGATTTAGGCATTCAACAATCGAGTATGAACCATGGAACTAGAGTGGGCTTAAAAGAGTAGTGACAATGTGAATGATAATCTGGATGTTAGAATAAAACCCTGTTTCATTTGATGTACATCACCTGAGGTTTATTTGATCATTTTTCCCTCAACAGTCAAGTGTGAACCGTAGAAAAAGAGTGCATCATCAGGTAATGACGATACAATGTGTGTATCAAGGGGTTTTTATTGATGCTTAACATATATTAGACATAAAGTGCAAAGCGTCAAGTGCATGGGATGATAGAGACATTTGATAACAATGCAAGTGTGGGAGAAGCTATGGTGCCCCCAAGTTTGTAAGTGATGAATATCTAGTTGATGACACTAAAGGGATTAATCTAAGGAGTAGTTTCCTTGATAAAATTAATTGGATGCTGAAGTGGTGGCTTATGATACTTGAGTGGTGAAAGTCAAAAGAGGCTACAATCTTAGTTTTATTATATTTATCACAATCTTGAGTGGTTTATAGTTTGATCTTATAGCCATAAATTACTTGAGAGGATTGATGATTTATGATTAGTTTTATTTTGACTTTGAAAGCTGTATATGACTCATCTAGGGAACTTAATGAAAAATGGACCTTGTTCTCAGAGGTGTCATTATTGAGTCCAAATTGGGTTGAATAAGAGATGCTTGAATGGATGAAGAAGACATATTAGAAGTGATATCATGAGTTCATGAGACATAGAAGGAACAAATTTATGATCCCATCTGGATGTAGCATTTGTATATGTCCATGTAATAGAATTTTATGCAATGAATGAGATAAATCATTAACTATCAATATTTTTTATCATTCGTTGCAAAGCATATAAATCATTGTCATTAGGTCCATTGATTTGATGATAGCCCTCAATGGGAGACACCTCTGATATTTACATTCACTTTGATAAGGAGGATAGCAATGATTAGTTGGAAAATTGATCAATTGATGGAAAAGGATATCAATGAATATGATGTTGATTAGAATTTTGATCAAATGTGAGAGGATACATCAATGTAAAGACTTGAGGCTCACTGACATGAGCACATGTAGAATACATAGATTGAGGATGAGAAGAAGAATTAACATGAGCATGAGAAGCATCCATGGATGATGTTGAATGGCATACTTAACTAGACCTTTAATCATGGATGCTCATACCCTTGACATTTGTCTCAAAATTACAAGCATGTATTTCCTTGAATGGACTAAGTGATGCTCTTGCATCAGATGGGGACAGATGTAGATGAATTAAGATCTCTTAAGACTAGATGGATAAAAAATAACACTCATTTGAGCAGGTGGAATAAAATCAAGTCTAGATCCTGATGGATGCTTAGCTATATGATCATGTAGAGCCTCTTTGCAAGGTGCATGCATTTGAAGTAATTAAGATAGATAGTTGACAAACCTTAGGAGTCATGATAGAGAATAGGATATGCCAAAGAAGGATCCAAAAGAATGATCATGAGTGGGCTTCACAAAAATGATTTAAGCAAAACTATTGATAGATGAATAAATGCCTAAATCTATAATTATGTAACACTGATAGATATACATATGTCAATAAGATACAAATATGACCCAAGAAAATTAAGCTAGGTAAATGTGAAACCCTGGTTACAAAGAGAGAGATAAAAATATTTAGTTGATTTGTACATTAATGCATGGAGCTATGCCGAAGCTGACGAATTGATGATGAAAGAGAAGAAGCATAGTGTCACACATTAATCCTTAGAAAATTATACGACCACAATCGGGATTTTCCTGGATTAGGGTACCTGGATATGGTTCAGGGGCCCTTGCGGGTGCTATAAACCAATCCTCTAGGTGCCTATGACTTCCTCAGAACATAAAAAAACTAGCTTTCACATGGTCATGCAGATGTTTTTTGTCCTTCAATTATGTTTCATTTAGTCTCATGTCACTTCAATGATCATTGATCGCTGAGTTCACCCATAACCTGCAATAGAGATAAGATGACCTAGTAAAACCCTCAAAAGTGCATCAAATCCTAAAGAAAACATAATGCAAATGAGGGGTCAAACTATCCTCAGCTGTCACCTGAACATGTGATCTTACGACTAAGTTTTGTACTACATTTTAGACCCAATGTAGTTGTGTGTGTGTGTGAAGAATCATGGCTTGGATGGCTCTTGTGCATGTTTCCATTGATAGCACACAAGTAGCTAGATGTAGAAAATGTAGATAGATGTGTGTATGAAAGAATGAACTTCCCCTGGTATGAAGTATATGTAGAATAATGTAGTACCTTGTCCCTTGTATGGATCTAGAATGGATGCTTGAATGCTCTAGGATATCCTTTGGATGCAACCTTAGGTGGTGATAACTAATGCTTAGTGCTTGGTTCTTTATTATGGTCACATAACATTATATTTATATGATTCCCTTGCTTGAATTTTGTAATTAACCACTAAAAGGCCAACCAAAAAGAAAATAAGATGCCCAATAGATAAAAAGGACCCAAAAGATGTGAGCAAGATCCAAAGAGGTCAGGGGCACCCAAAGGGGATAAGGGTGCTGACGTCTTGACTGGGTGGTGGTGTCTAGACTCAGAAAAAATGAAGTGTTAAAAGTCAAACTGGGAAAGAAGGTGTGTGAGACCAAGGACGAAACCAGAAAGCAAGAAAATAGGCAAAATATAGTGGTCAATTAGTATTTTTTTAATTTAGGAATCATATGGATAGTAATATGTGATCAATACTAAAAATATACCCTAAGTGTGTGATTTATTGTCTATAAGTTTTGCAAGGGAAAAATTCAAGTTGAAAACATGGCAACTATACCATTTCTATCATTTTTATGTGTGTGTAGAGACTATTGCTGAGTGGAGGCAACTGATTCAGGAAACCCTAGTTGATATGTTTTCCCCAGCCTCGGGGAAGGCCCCAAATGAGATACATATAAATCTTGGGCTCCCTTGAAATGTTGAATGACATACATATGTTTTTGTTGATGGCTGCCAAATAGCACAACTATTGGCTGTTGAAAGTGATAGGAATTCAGAAATGGAGGCTGAAGTACAAACAATGAGAGAGGTGATACGTGACCAATTAGGTGGGTATGGAGCCTCATCAAGTCAGGGTAAAATGACATAGATGACACTAGTGACCCATACGAGTAGATCCCACCATAGTAGCAGGTTGAGGATTCCTCACCACTCTACAATTGAGTGACATAAGTAGAGGAATATGAGTCCTATGCATCATTATACTAGAGGATAACACCAGTGATTCTTGACTCTTATTATTGTATTAACATTTATCATACATGGAGACTCTTGTATGCCTCATTTTTAGTGTATTTTGATTTTTGAGCACATGTTTTCCCTTTCAGTATGTATGTAGAGACACAATTGAATAAAATTTGAGTAGAAAAACACGCACACATGAGCACACATAGACATAATAGAATTTTTGGTTACACAGTGCTATTAGTATCTCTTGGTTATGTATGTTTTTAGTTACTTTTCTTATTTATATATCTATGCAATCTAATGGTTAACAAGATGGATATCAGATGTTATAGATTAGATTTTTAGCAAATTTATAATAATGCAATAGATGATATACAAATATATGTTGACAAACTATTTTATAGGTGAGATGTAGACACATAATTACATATAATTCTTTTGAAAAGGTGATGGAAAAATCTGTAGGCAAGTAAGGAAATGATGACAAGAGGAGATGAAAGCATGTTGGTAAACAAAAACTTAAGTAGTTGACCACATAGTATGATGGAGAGTCATAGGAGACAACAAGAAAATGAATCAATGAAAAAATCTAGTTTTAAATCTTTTGGTGGTTAGTTGTGAAAAAATAAGTGATAGGCACTATAAATATCTGATTGCAAAAATTAGCTTTTTCTCTAGGATCAGGGAAATCTCATTATTTCAACTTTTGTTTCTTCATTGCATATAACTTTTATATTTCTCTCTATCTATCTCTAAATAAGGCCTCATATTCCCAACTTCATGTGATTAGGAAGAAGTATGAGCTCTTCACCAAAGGCTAAGTGAGGGTGAGTAAGGGTTTTATTTCCGAATACCGATCTCATGCGACCAAGAAAATGCATGGGCTCAACACCAAATACTGAAAAGGGTGAGTAATGTGGTAGATCTTGAAAATTTCTTTTGAATCTATTTCTTTTCTTATTTTTGAGAGAGGTGATATCTTTCTCCCATGTATCAACCATGTATAACTAGTAAGATATAATGGCTCATCACAAAAAATTGAGACATGAGAGGAATATCCCAAGGGATGAGATATACTAATGTTTCATGCTTGGAGAGAGAGAGAGAGAGATGTAGGGAAGTATGTCACAAAAAAGCCTTTATAACTCTACATAGACAAATATCTTATGTACAACTAAGGTTTTATAGGGAATACAAGATCACAATACTAGAAAATCAACGACTAACATTATACCATAGAAATGATCTAAAAAATAGTAGTTTATACTGGAGTGATAATGAAATAGTGGAAAGTAGTGGAAGGGATGCAGAAGCATCAAGTAGAAAAGGAAGACTGAATCTTAAATTTAAACAACTTTGAAAAGTACACAAAATGGCAAGATGAAAACAATAACAAATTCTATTTGAAAAATACAATGGGAAATGGAAAACATGACACTAAACATAATAAAATTTGATATGAAGAGAATTGAAAAAATCACCAAATTAATCGCCTTCAAGGGTGCAAAGGTGAAAAACCCCATTGTTAAAGTGCCTAGCAACTAAGTAAGGTACCAAATAATTTTGTCTAAACTGGCGGCCCTTGCAAGTCTTCTTTTATATACAATTGTCCTGGTAGAAAAAGATCACCAAGATGAATAGGATGCTCATGGATGTTTCTTTTATACCTTCAATCCACATGGGTAATGTATACTTCATGAGGTTGTGTGATTTTGAGATGATTCTTGTCTAAAATATCTAGGGAAACTAGTCGTGGTTCTCTACACTCGTACTCATCTAGGAGATACATAGGTTGGGAAGCTAAAATTCCAACAAAAGGACAACCTCAACACTGAAGATGAGAGAGAAAGTGTTAGCACCTGCAGGTGTGCGTACACTAGTTCGATAAGCCCATAACATGGGATATATATGTAGGTGATAATCCCTCTTGTTGCTCTCGAATGTTTTGAAAAGAATAGAATTTAAAGTTTTGTTTGTTTCCTCAACTAGTAAGTTGGCTTGAGGGTAGTAAAGAGAAAATGTAGCTTGATATAGATAACTTCTTGCACAACTCAAACATTTATGGATTCTTGAAGGAGCTCCCATTATAATAAATAATGATTCAGGGAACTCTAAATATGTAGATAATTTTTTAGGATGAAATTTCCTATGACTGAGCCAGTGAAAATGGTTAGAGGAATTATCTCTACCCATTTTGTGAAGTACTTAATAGCCGTAATGATAAAATTATGCCCATATGTAGAGGTGGGAGTCAACTTAACAATTAGATTTAGGCCACACAAAAGGAGCCATGACACATGTTGTCACAAAATTTTTAATTTCCAAAATTTCATTTTTTTTGAAAATTTTATATTGCAGTAGTTAAATGTCTCAAAGCCACTATTCTCCATCTTCTCCTACGACTCAATCACCAATCGTCACAACGTTGCACTATTACATTCTCATCATCACCATTGTCTTGCCTCGCCTCACGTACACTCTCACTCTTAACAAATTAATACTAATTGTTAAATTAATGATTTTAATTTAATTATCTAATATTAATTAATTGTTAATATAGAACAAACAATGGCCTTCAAATCCATCATCAAGCAAGTAGGTCAAACGAGAGCACATGATTATCTAAATCATAGACATAGGTCTCACTACCAAATGAAGTTTCCTGCAAGTTAGTCCTCCCAACAACAATAATAAGGAGAATATTTGAAGAAAGAATCTTTAGATTCTATCAAAGCCAAGCTACTGTTTAAGCATATCCAACCTTCATCTAGGTATTCATTCAATCCAAGAATAAACATAGATCCATTCCAATGTTAAGAAGGTTCGAATACAAGCAAGTTAACACAGAAGTATTAAATCAACACTTCCATATTTCATTTTCCACCCATCACACAAAAATCACTATACATCCAAAGGGAAAAAAATGAAAAAACCATTGAAACAAAGAATGAGCAAACACACAATTGGAATCAAAAGGTTTTCAAAAAGAGCAGAGTTCTTCTAATGAAGCAATTAAATAAAATTAGAAGAATTATGGATAGGGCCTATCATGCCTGGTAGAGCTCCTGTCTTCAATTTCTTGCTGTAAATATTGAAGTAGAGATCTGACAATAATTCTAAGGTTTAAAGTCTAAGGTTTTCCTTTTTATTGACATTACACATTAATAAAAAAACTTAGTAACTTAGGATAGATTACAACTTAGGATAGGATTACCATCTTAGGATAAGATTACCATCTTAGGATCATAGATTAATTAGGTTCCTTTAGCTATAGCTAAAAATTACAAATTAAATCCTATCAAAGGAAGAATTAAAATGACGTTCAAAGATCACATACAAAATACGTGAACAACAAAGTTCACCCGTGACTCCAAGACAACCAAAGTTTAGAGATCCCATAATCTATCCAGCTTGGTTGAGATGACCACAATGTCATGAAATTGAAAGCATGCCTTGGATCACTGAAATTGATCCAAGGTATAGCTTATCCTACATCAAAGATTATGAAAACTGAAGCACAAGTTCAAGTGCTACAAATACTTATGCACTAGTTTAAAACTAAATCAATTTCTTATTTCCACGTGTAGTGCATTATTCAACATAAGAAGGAATGAAATACTTCATTTCAATTCAACATAAACATGACAGAATGGTATCTATTTCCATAAGATAACATACTATCTAAAACAAACATGATTATTTAATTCTCAAGAGTACATTGTCTTTATACAAGAATCACATATCAATGTTTACATCTTCGAGTATAGAAGTCATCATAAATATCAACCATGTTAGAGGTGTTACACTGGCTCTCACTCTACCATCTCTCTACTAAGGCAGCCAGGAGGGCGTGATTTATTGTAATGTGAGACATCTGTGACATATGAGTCAAACTGGTGGCAATCAAATCAAAAAACAATCCTTGTTGCTCATGTCTTGTAAATGTCTTCTCATAGACTCTAAGGCACCCATGTCACTCGCGCACATCTACATTGCATAATCTCACGTGTAAGATTACATAAATAAACTTGATTAGTATCATTTATTCTGATAAACATCTTCCTAAGGTGTTCGAATTGATTTTACATTCTTCTATTCATGCTTAAGATTTTTCACAAACTTCAATTTTTCTTTTAAATTTTTGCTAAAGGCACAAAAGTTGCACTAGCACAAGCCTGTTTGCGCTAGCATACCCCTTTTGGCACTAGCACAAGATTGTGCTAGCATGTGCCTTTTCCCACTAGATTACCCATTTTCACACTAACGCATTCCTGATTTGGATTAGAATTTAGTTTGGCACTAACATGCACCCCATATACATTGGCACAAAATCCATTTGCACCAGCACACCCCTTTGCACTAGCGCATGCAGGGAACTACTAACCGTGTTATATAGAGAAACCAGATGCACCTATATCTCCTGCTATGGATAGCATTCTAAGAGTGCATAAGCGTGTTGGAGGACTTTAGGAAACTGAAGGTGATGCTGTAGATGCTCTAGCAGCAGGTTCTGTAATACTTTTGTCTCGACTTCTGCCATTGCTTCATCCACAGTCATAGACCAGAAGTATCTCCAAAACTGGCAAACAGGGTATAATTACAAATAACTCACCGTGATTCAATGCACACATTTTTGCAGTAGCAATATATAGTTGTTTTCCCTATTTAATGGTTTGGATCTTTCCCTTGGGCTGCTCGATGACAAGCCTATGATTCCTAGCTGATATTCTTCTAGAAAGCTCGCTGCGAAAAAAAACAACTAATAAAGAGTAAAGTGGTCTGCACCTGTTTTCGCTATGTCTCGAGAATTGTTGTTAAATGTTTGCCTCGACTCTGTTCTGGCTACGCGGGGCTTAAGTTTTAAATCTTTCCTGCAATTTGCACCTTAGTGATATACTGCAGTCGGAAGAAGAAATTTTTATAAACACAGTGGCAATAATGGCAGAGGCTGATGTGAATGTGAATGCTGCTGCTGCAAAGAGATTGAAGCCTAAAGTAGAGCCCGAGGGAGGATGTATTTCCTCTCTCATACGTGGATGGTTCAGCAGTTTCAAGTTGCCTGAAGATCCTACAAACTTGTAGTATTTCAACAATCCTATGTGGTCTGGGGAGGACCATTCACTGAAGGTTGATAAGCTATTATTCGAAGGCAAGTCAGAATAACAAGATGTGATGGTATTTCAGTCATCATCATATGGGAAATTGCTTGTGCTTGATGGGGTAGTTTAGTTGTCCGAAAAAGATGAATGCTCCTACCAAGAGCTGATAGCTCATCTTCAACCTTGTTCTATTCCATCCCCCGGAAAATATGTTTGTAGTTGGAGGCAGTGATGGTGAAGTTCTTAGAGAGATATCTCGGCACAATTCAGTGGAACAAATTGACATGTGAAATAGACAAAATGGTTATAGATGTATCCAAAGATTTTTTTTCCATGTATCCTTGGTGTGGGGCACAATATGAAGACCCTCGTCATTAACTGCAAATATGTTGGTGAATTGGAGCTTGATAACAAAATTTTTGAGTGCAAATGTCCTGTTGGAAGTTATGTTTGTAATTGAGTATTTGTGACTCTTCTGATCCAGTAGGTTCTGCCCAGGAACTATTTGAGAGACTATAAAACAATGGCCATTACGTTACTGTATGTTGCATTGAGTTGGTGTTGTAATCACTCAGGCAGAAAGCTTGTGGTTGCATAACTTTGCATGTTATCTAAGACTATAATATCAGCATACAGGCAGGCTTTAATAAGGGCTCTATCAACTATGCTTGGGATCATCTGACCCAACATAGTCCGAGTGAAACAAAGTTGGCTTTATTTAACGATATAGCTCAACGGAATGGACCACCTGTATTCTTCAACCTATCCTGTCTTATCACTATTGAAAAGTAGGGCGCTCTAAATACATTTGGGGCAATAGGGATCCTTTTTCTCCCTCCCTTACAACCATCTTGATGCATGATGATCTGTTTCCAAAACTATTTTCGCTTGGGGTTGATAGACCTTAATAAATATCACATAACTGGTAGCGAACCTGAGAGGAGGCATCCTCCATTCTACTAATTCCATTTTGGAAAGGCATCTCAGTCAATTGTAACTCTACGTCTACCAGAACATAAAATGACATCACTTACTGGTACCCCAGAGAGGGCAAAAGATTGTCACCTAAAATCTTTATGATGTCCATCAGGGTGATGTGTTTGAGAATAGTAAATAGACTATCCTCTGGAATATCATTTCCATAATAAGGAGCAAAGGGCCAATAATTATCTAGTGACTCCCATATATTTGACAGGGCAATCAGATGATAGTTCATCTAGCATTGAACTAGGAAGTGATGACATTTCAGACACTAAGGGAAGGAGACTTCTCTTGGGAAAGGTAAAAGGTAGGATATTCAATATATAAAATCATATAGAACTAGAAGCAAACAAATAAATCATGAAATTTAGTCTAATAATCAATCACCAAATAAGTAGCTAAATCCCTCTGTATCCAAATGCTTTAAAGTATATTAAGTTGCGGGCTCATAGTTCACTTCACCAACTAGAGATCATGAAAGCTTACGTCTAGTGTATTCTACATGGTCATCCGAATTCATTAATCTCGTACGCATCGAGATAGTCGGACTCACTCAATGAGTTGTTAATGGCACTTGTTAATTCCTATAAGGTGTCATGTGTGCTGAAGTCTAGGTGTCATTTTGGTGTCTAGATGTATGTCCAAGTCACTCTAGTAGGGTCCACATGCTACTTCACTTAATTTTGTAATAAATGCAATTTAATTAGGTCACTTATGCTGATCTGCATCTGGTAGTTATTTTACATAAAGTAAATTTACTAGTATTATTATATAAAGTTATAAAATTATAATGTGACCTAATTGTGCCCTAAAGTGATGTGAATAGCTAAACCCTATCATTTCATCCATGTATAACCAACTTGATGGGTTATAAAAGGAATATCTAGAACATGGCATTGTAGCAAGGGGTCTTGAAGGTTGGAGGAATTTTGTGTCATCATCTTGGAAGCCACAGGCAGGGAAGTTGATATTTCTTATGTGTTTAGATACTTTTATAGTTTCGAAATAATTGATACATTTTTGTAGGAATGGCTTGTAGTTGAAGATGATTTCAAGGAAATGTTATTGCATGTTATCTTTTCAAGATGATTTTATACAAGATGGTTGCTTATTAGAACTTACATGTGTCTTAAAGGATTCTTGGTGGTTAGTTTGTTTTGATATAGCTTAGTTAATTTAGTATGTTCATAGTAATACTTCATTTATTTCCTTTTCATGAAAAGTATTAACATTCAATATCTTTAATTTTATGGTGTACTTTCTAGCATGTAGGAATGAGATATGTGTTTTATTATCCCTGCATGCTCCTTCTCTCCATTCTTTTTGACTATCTTCTTCCCTCTTCTATTACACTCTCACTTACCTTTCTTTCCCCTTTCAGGTGATTTCTTGGTAAAATGTACTTAAAACATCATAGACCTATCATACGAGGGAGTTTCCCCTCTCAAGAGTAGAAGTTAAATCACCTTGTCAATTGGCAATCTCTCTAATGTTGCATTTTTTATGTCAAAGAATGCAAGCAAGCCCGTGAAAATATGAATAAACCAAAGTGACATACAATATTGCCAACAATTTTTAGAGACTCAATGCATGATTTAAATCAAAATATTGAAGTATCTAAGCGTTTAATATTCAGTCTCCTCATCAAGGAGCCTCTCCTAGAATGGATGTTTGCAACTCTGTTGATATGAATAAACAAGTATCTATCTCTTCATTGCTCACATAATTGTGTTGGTTTCACTCATCTCTTGGGTAAACCATTTTGGTCCTTTGGCATTTCCATAATATTCTCCCATACCTTATGGTTTAAGGAAGAACTTCCCAATGTTTTCTAGAGATGACTCCCAAGATGCAGGTTATTATATTTTTATGTTCATATTCCATGTGGAATTCTTGGTGTGCAGGAAGAAGATTTTTTAATGAGGATTTTTTATCAAAACCCTCATCAGTTTTGTTGCTAAGTTGGGAAAGTATAAAGAATAAGTTCCTAGAAATATTTGAGTCTACCATGAACATGCATGTACTTATTTATAATATATTTCAAATCCATGTGAAAGAAGGTGAAGGAATGAGGAAATTCATAGCACGATTCAATAAGTTGTTCAAAACTATTCCATTAAATGATCAACCTAGAACAAAAAACAAATTGTAATTATGCTTCTTCATTATTGCCCTGGATCCAGAATTTCATTTCATACTATATAGAGAAATGATTCAAGAATTTTATGCATCTAAATATAAGCCATTGATGTTGAAGATGGCTTGATTCCTTTTGGAAAGTTGAAAAAGAAGATTGAAAAACCTATTTCAAGTGTTCCTAATTTATAACCCCTTGTGAAGAAACAAAAGATCCATATGAATATTAGAAACCCTTCACAAGAGAAGATTAAAGAAAATTTTCTTGAATGTGCGCAAAAAATTTCCAATAAATAAGATATGAATTTGAATCATCATTCTCTCAAATGTTTGAATCTCATGGTTTTTAATAAACCAAGTTTTCTCAAGGATCCAACAATCAAGCTTCATGATAATAACATTCCTCAATAATATCATTTACATGGTGAAGATAGCAATGATGAATCTGACATATCATCATGTGATGTAGAAACTTATCCTAATTATTCTAAGCTCAACAACTATGGAGATGAGGAAAAACTTGAAGATGTTCTGATAAGTATTTATCTTACCAATGTTATAAGTTTAACTAACAAAGGATTTTATGCTCCCGAGTCTCATTGTTCACATGATATCCCAAGTTCAATGAAGATGAATCAAATGATGGATTCCAAGTTCAAGAATCAAAATCCTTGGTATATGTAAGGATTGAATATGATCAAGAAAAGCCATCATTGACAATGTACATGCACCTTCGAGACAAATCCAAAATTGTTCATGTTCAAGAATTTCAAGATCCTAAATCACCTCGTTTGCATCCCTTATCAAATGAAGAAGTTCCTATCATAGATTTCAATGATCACCATCATAGAGAGAGAAAATTATGATTTTCAAGTTAAAATATCATACTCATTAAAGAACATAAACTATGAAGATAATCAAGGAGTTCTCTTTTTAGAAACACACATGTATTATAGCGATAAAGAATCATTTGAAGAGGTTGTACCTTCTATTGATGTAAATAATATAGTTTTCATAGGATTTTCTTGTGTTGAAATAGATATAAAGGGTATGAAAAGTGATAAAAACATTTATCAAGGTATCTTATCAGTATTTCAAAGAGCATACTCTTTGAACGATGAAAGGTATGAAGATGTTCAACAAATACTTCCTATTTCATCATATATGCATGATGATAAAGATAAAGATGATGGAGAAAATGAAGTTACATATAATTAGTGGTTAAACGTAAATATCAACAATTTTCCCTTCCTTTGAATTCCCCTCAAAGAGTTCATGGCATATGGTGATGATGTAATAAAATAACTCAAGTTGGAATACAAGTCAAAGCTTCAAGAACTACTTCATATACAACCACGTCATTCTATCAATCATGTGGTGGTTCAAATAACCAAATCTTTGCAATGAAAGCATAAAGAACTAGAAATGGTTGAGGGAATTCCTAGAGATATTCTTTTATCAAAAGAGTTTTTGATCATGAAGATACATTTTAAATCAAATTTTGGAGACTCTTGATGAAGATTCAAGAAAAGGGATCCTAACTCCCATTAAGGTATGTGAATTTTCTTATGACGAAATAAGTATGAAAATAGAACAAAGAGACATGGATGCATCTCAAGATCCCATCTTAAGCCATGATGAAGGAAGAACCATTGAGGATCTCATCTCAAATGTTGGTCTGAAAAATGAGCATTATTCCCAACATTACGAGTTAAATAATGTTGAGCAAGTGACCCATGAATATCATTATTCAAAGAAATATCTAATTATGAAGGGGAAAAATGAAGCAGTCCAAAGTCCTTCTTCTCAATTTGAGGAGGAACGAGATAAACACCATCAAGATGACAAAGTTTTTTCATGAGTTGACATCGAAAGTGAACCACTTAAAGTATGAAAGATTCATGCAAGATCCATGCTATGTCAAGTAAATTTTGGTGATCAACTGGTTTAAATTCACTCTTTTTCCCCTCTAGAAAACGTGTGAATTCGACACATTTTTCCGCAAGGGATCATATTTTTTTAAACCTATCAATGGGTTGACACAGTCCTTCCCTTCCCTTATATCAACCCTTGTACATAAGTTGTCTTTCCCCTTTATTTTTTCTCTGGTTTTCTCTATGTCAGTGTTTGTCTTCAATAAAGTCCACTCCCATGGATAAGGAACCACTTCAGTAATAAAAGTGTATTCCAAGTTCATTGCTATGCCCTCAAGAGTCCTAGTCCCCAATAAGAGCCAGTTGTTGTAACAAAAATTTAACTGCTAAAATTTCACAAATTTCAAAACTTTTTCACGTTAATAGTTTCATCAATCATCCATCATGTATTATTTGTCCATGTCATTTCTCTCCCGCAACCTAGTTGTTGATTGTTGTAATGTTGCATTCTTGCACTTCTGCCATCATTACTCTCCTGCTACGCTTCACATTCCTGTTTGACTTTGCAAAATGATTTATAACTCTTAATTAATGATTTTAATTTAATTATTTAAAAGTAATTAATTAGTAATATAGATTTAATTCATGTTATTAATTAATTAAATTTAAATAATTAAATTAACATTGGGCTAATTTAAATTGGGGCCCAATTGTGATAACATTGGGCCCCTAACTCTGCTAGTGGTAGAAGAAAACTATGGGTTGATCTTAAAATCTTTAGAAACCAGCATAGCTCGGCTAACTGGCTTATCATGGGAGACTTCAACTCCCCTCTAAACCCAGGCGAGAAGTTTGGAGGAACCCCCACCTTCTCTAATGGAATGGAGGATTTTGCTGATTTTATCGCTGAACAAAACCTCATTGATGTGGATCTGCATGGCAATAAGTATACTTGGAATAATAGAAGGCTGGGAAAGGAGTTCATTCAGGTGAGACTGGACAGGGCAGTGATCTCAGCCAACTGGATTCTAAGTCAAGAATTTTACCTCTCTTCCCTGCCCAGAATTGGATCGGATCATAATCCGATTGCTTTAAGCTTTCTCAATTGGACCAAACCTGCAAGAAGCTCATTCAAATTTGAAAAAATGTGGATGGAGCATGTTGATATCTATGATAGGCTAAAGGAATGGTGGGAATGGAAGGGGGAAGGCACTGCTCAGTACAGATTGGTTCAAAAGCTCAAAAATGTCAAAAAATAAGTCAAACTTTGGAACAAAAATGTTTTTGGAAATATCTTAGAAAAAAAGAAAGAGTTAAAACAGAAGCTGCAGGATCTTGAGTTAAAAATGGATACTATGGGGAGATCAGTTGAAGATGAAGTAAATGAAAAGAAAATTCTTTCTGAGTTGCACACGATCTGCAGTAGAGAAGAGTCCTTTTGGCGCCTTAAATCTAGGGCTATCTGGCTTAAAGAGGGTGACAGGAACACAAAATTCTTCCACATGACCACTCTAAAGCACAGAGCCAGTAATAGGATCTTAGAGGTTTCTAAAAGCAACGCACTAAAGCTGTCACGCTTGAAGAGCTGAAAAAGGCTGTTTTTTCTCTTGAGGGGGATAAGGCTCCTGGACCGGATGGATTCTCCATAAATTTTTTTCAGAAATTCTGGGAAATATGCTCGGAGGATCTACTCAAATCGGTTAATGAATTTTATAGAACGGGAAATCTTCTAAAAGAACTCAATAACACGCACATTGTGCTGGCGCCTAAAAAAATGGATGCAAAAGATTTCAAGGATTTCAGACCTATCAGTCTTGTTAATGCTATTTTTAGAATTTTTACCAAAATCATTGCTTCTAGGCTGCAGCTCATAATGAATGATCTCATCTCAAGACAGCAGAGTGGCTTCATTAAAGGCAGGATAATACAAGACGGTGTGATTATGGTGCACGAAACTATGCATTCTATGGAAAATAATAAAAAGGCAAACATGATCCTTAAGCTTGATATGAATAAAGCTTTTGACAAAGTTTCTTGGGTCTTCCTTGACAGGATTTTATCTAAATTTGGGTTCACGGAAAAGTTTAGAAAAATTGTTAAGTCTTGTATTTCTACAGCCAGGTTCTCTGTGGTTGTTAATGGAGAGCCTGTGGGATTTTTCACCAGCAGCAGAGGTCTAAGGCAGGGAGACCCCATCTCCCCCTTACTCTTCATCCTTCTAGCTGACAGCCTTAGTAGAACAATTAGCAGAGCGGTGGAAGACGGCCTTTTAAATGGTTCTAGACCCACTTCACTCAGCCAAGCTGTCTCTCATCAACAGTTTGCGGACGACACTATCCTTCTTCTTCTGGCCTCAGTTGTAGAAGCTAAAGCTATTAAGGCTCTACTACAGCTCTATGAATCTGCTTCTGGGCAAGAGATCAATTATGACAAAAGCATCATTTTTTTCTTTAACACCCCTGGGGAAAGACAGCTCAAGATTGCTAAAATTCTGGGCTGTAAAATTGGTGCTCTTCCAGCAACATACTTAGGCCTCCCTCTTGGCACTAAGAAAGTCTCTCACACGGTGTGGGATGATTTGTTGACAAGATTTCAGAAAAAAATGGCCGGTTGGAAAGGGGCCACTCTCTCTAGTGCTGGTAAGTGCCTTCTCATTAAAAGCACACTCCAAAGTCTGCCCATATATATCATGTCACTATTCAAAATCCCTTCCTCCTTCAAAGAGAAAATTGAAAGGATTCAGAAAAATTTTTTATGGCAAGGCATGGAAGAGAAGTTCAAATTTCACCTAGTGGCCTGGGATAAAGTCTGCACCCCAAAATCTATGGGAGGGCTGGGAATAAAAAATATTGAGAAAATGAATGAGGCACTCATTGCTAAGATGGGCTGGAGATTGCTATCTGAGAAGCAACCCTGGATTGATGTTATTAAAACAAAATACTTGAATCAACAAGCTGTTTACTCCTATCTGCATGATGAGCAACTCCCCAATGGTTCCATTTTTTGGAACAATCTGGTTAAGAGTAGAAACTTCATAAAGCAGGGCAGCAAATGGAAAGTTGGGGATGGCAGTGACATAAACTTCTGGGAGGATAACTGGTCCAATGATAATCTCTTGGAGAGATTTGGGATTGCTAAGGACAGCCTTATAAGCAAGTATGGAACTAAAGTCAAGGACTACATTGAAGGAAATGGCACCAACAAGAATTGGAAAAGACTTACTATGGAGCGTATTGAACTGAAACAAATTATCTCCTCCCTCCAGGACCTTTTAGATCTCTTCCCTTTGTGTCAGTTGGATTCCAAGGATGAGCTGGTCTGGAGCAATTCACAAGATGGTAAATACTCAGTCAAATCTGGTTATACCACTCTTTTCCACAGTGACCAATCTGATTTTAACTGGAACTTGATCTGGATGCCTGAGTTAACCCCCAAAATAAATTTTTTTCTTTGGCTGGCCATCAGAGGTAAAATTCTCACCACTGACAATTTGATGAGAAGAGGATTTATCATTCCCAATTGGTGCCACCTTTGTAGGAATAACTATGAAGACATTAGCCATCTGTTCATACATTGTGATTATGCCTTTAGAATTTGGAACTTTGTCCTTTCCAAATTCGAAGCTCTTTGGGTGATGCCGGAGGATCTTATTCAGCTATGGAATCAATGGAACCCACCATTCAGACATTGTGCTATCAAAAGAATCTGGAAATTAGCCATCCCACATTTAATTTGGAGGATCTGGAAGGATAGAAATAATATCGTTTTCAGAAATAAGAAGCAGAATTTTAAATTCAGTATTGGCAAAATTTCCCAAGGCATCAAAGAGGACATGACCAGATTCAAACCTCCCAAGAACAATTGTTATCCTGAGAATGAAAAGCACATCTTATCCAATTGGCAGATCGGTTATTGGAGCAACCCCGGGAATAGTGTGGATAGATCTTTGATTAAATGGCATCCTCCTGAATCCAATTGGTTCAAGCTGAACTTTGATGGAGCCTCTAAGGGAAACCCTGGAACAGCAGCAGGAGGAGGAGCAATACGGGACCACAAAGGTAATTTGATTGCTGCATATGCTGGAAAAATGGGAATCCAAACCAATCATTTTGCTGAAGCTTTATCTGCTCTCTGGGGATTGAGAGTTGCACGGGCCCAAAATATTCAGAATCTTATTGTTGAAGGGGACTCCCTTAATATTATTAAACTTCTTAATCAGTCCTCATCTCCCAGCTGGAATATCAAAGATTTTATCTCTGAATCCATAAGCATCAGTCATACCTTCAGCAGTATCAGAATCATACATACTTACAGGGAGGGAAACAAGCTGGCGGATGCACTGGCCAATTATGGCATTAATATAAATTTCACTATATGGGATAATGATAGTATCCCTAATCAGCTTCACAACAGCATACATGCGGACCTTCACATGCAAACAATCTCTAGAGATATGCCTTAATCTTTGGAGGAAAATCAAATCCATAAATTCTTCCACACGTGCTGCTTTAATATATTTGGCGTGGCAAATGATATCTATTTCAAATAATAGCAAGATTTTGTTAAGGAACTTCAAGTGGAGATATCTGAATTTAAAAACAGCGCACGCGGGAGGTACAATAGCTGTTGATATTCGGATGCCAAGCTCCATGAAAACCGATGATTACTACAATGTGAAAGCTGACAGGGAAAAGATTTTCACGCGCGACTCCACGCAGGCTCAGATCGGCAATCATACAGCAGTTCGTGGGAGGACCAACGGCTACACTTCCCATTTTTATGCGACCCTCAACAGTGAGAAACGAACTACTCTTAACACCCAAAGGTATTCTGGAAATTGTTGTAACCAGCACATCACAGTGAAGATGGGAGGGCCTCCCTGCCAAATTGAGCCGTGCGCGGACCCTGACTGGAAAGAAAACACTGAGCTCTGGAACATTCTAAGCATCGGCGGCTTCACCAACTTTGTGGAAAGGGTGCAAGGGCATGATCAAAGCATCTCTGTTCGCTTTGCCAAGGAGTGGAATGAGAGGACTGTCGACTATGGGGGGCAGAAAATTCTTATTAATGAAGAGCTCATAGCCGAAGCGACTGGTCTCAGCTTGGAAGGGTACCGATTCTTCAACAAGAGGGTTATCAAAGAGGTTGAAGAGAGAAGATTTGTGGAGGAGGAGGAGAAGCTTATTTTCAGCACAGCGGGTCTGCTTGTAAACTCTATTCCATCACCGTATGATGAAGTCACCCGCATGATGATTCGCTTCATATCCTTGGAAGGCAGGTTTGTTACTGTCCCTGCCAAGCACCTTGTCTTTTTAAACCACTTTCGTAGGAATAGGTTGGTTTGCTTCCCTCACTATCTGTTAAACTCTCTTGAGCGCTCCATTTTGGAGTTCCAGAAGCATACCCGGGCGGTTCCCTTGCATCAAGGGCTTATTTTGCTTATTCACAAGCACTGCCTTGTTAAATTCCCCGGTCTCCCTTCCTCTCCCAGCCCGGCTCCCCCTTTGATGGGCTCCGCTGCTGCCAGTCCTGTCTCCCCTGCTGTCCCTGCTGCTGCCCCCGTCATCGGTGCTGCTACCCCCATGCCGGCTGCTCATGCTTCTCCTTCTATTCCTCCTGCTGCTGCCCCTGCCACCCACCTTGCCTCTACCTCTAAACGAGTCACCAGGGCTTCTAGGAGACTCAACCTTGAGGCTACTGCTGAGGGGGATGAACCTTTGGAGCTTGACATTGCTCGTGATCTGCTGAACATTAGTAGTGCCAGTCCCCGGGTGACACCCATGGATAACCCTTCTATGAGATTGGAGGCCTTAGAGGCAGAGCTTAAATTGCTGAAGGATGAGGTCAAAAACCTTGCTAAGCAAAAAGGCAAAAAAAGCATTGAAGGGGAAGGGAGCATTGGCAATAGCCAGATTGATGATATATACAAAAAACTGACCTCCTTAGACTCCCGCCTTGGGAAGGCGAAGACTAGGCATGATTACAATATTGCCGCCTTCAGGGCCATCGAGGAGTTCATCGAGGGTCATGCCAAGAGTGTTTCAAATCTAAGCGGTGTCCCGGCAGCACTTTGGGGCAATGATAAAGAGAGCAAAAGAACCAGAGAGGAGCTCGATAAGACGGATGCTGCTCAGATGACAGCGTTGGGCATGTTTCATGCTTGGAAAAAAGTGAAGATCAGTATTGATCAAGCGGCCAAGAAGTAGTCCTGGATACTTCTGCTGCTCTTTATTGTTTTTGCTACTGTTTCTTGGCTGTCGGTTTGCTGTTTCTTTGCCGTTGTTTTGCTGTTTAGTCTCGTTTGTGTAGCTGTTTCTGGGCTACGTTGTTTTTTGCTGTAACTTTTGAGCTTTGCTACAGCTACTCTGCTCCTCTCTCTTATTCCGGCTTTTAGGCCTTATTTTGTATTCAAGGGTATAGTCCCTTTCAAAAAACTATTTGCCAATATTAAAGATTTACTAGGAAAAGTAGAAGATATCCATTACATCGAATCAACTAGGTTTTATACACATGAGTGTCGTTGCCTCTGTTATAATGGATGAAAAACCAGCCATGTTTTCCATGTTGAGGTTGCATTTGATAGTGAGGGCCTCTAAAACAACAAAGATTTGGGTACTAAGTCTTATCAGAATTAATGGTCTGATAGTCTTGAGCCACACACATATATTCAAATTTGATTTCCCTCTATATCAACCTCCACAGTGATGAGCATTTAATTTTTTGGTTGTTTTCTATTTGGTTGTTTGTATTTTTGGATTTCTTGATAAATCCAGGGTACAAAGCAAAGCCACACAATGAAGAAGATTCGCGAGACAAAGGTGGACTTGAAGTTTGTGAAATAGCCACATTATATATTTCATCAGGTCTGGGTGTTATTCCAATTGAATAAGTCAAAGCCACATGGATACATCTTTATGGAGACAAAAACTAAGTTTAGTAAATCTCAGAGTTGCGATGTGAAGCTGTAACCAATCAAATGAAAGCACGAATCCTGATAGACTGACAATTCGAAAGGCATAGAAATTTCCCATTGGACAAGACTTCATGTTCTGAAAAGGTCTATGGATGAAGACCGACAACTGTGAGGAGTGTGGAGCATAATCATTGGTTCAATATTTATAAGTCTACAGAAAATAATGACAATTGCGAGAACCGTGGAGTTCTCTTATTGGTCAATGTTTTAGGTGTATCAGTTAGGGATCAAAGGTTATGACAACAACAAATAAGTGCAGAACATTTCTATTAGTTTGCAGTTTGTATTCTAACAAGGGAATTACAATGCAAAGGTTACATATAGCTATTTGTTTGATCCAATCTTTGTGTCAAATATTTGAAGTTTTATAAAGCCTGAAACCGTAACCAATTAAACTCAGACACGTGGAAGAATTTTGGAAATGTATTTGAGATGATTTAAAATCTGCAAAGAGATGGATTTAATATATGTTTGGGTCCATGTCAAAGTCAATGAAGTTTGAGAGACACGGGGAGCTATATAATTTTCTCGACAAAAAGAATGAAAAGAGAGAGAAGAAAGGAATAAATATATGCAACAACATACAAAGAAGAAGCTCAAAGGAGAATATAAAAGAGATATAGAGCCGTAGCTCAAGGTATTTTGTAGAAGAAGAAAGACACGTGTAACAACTTGAGGCAACAAATAATTTTGTAAGAAAAACAAACTAAGAAAAATACACAAGAAGAGAATTAAAAAGAAAAGAATTTTTGCAGAGCCGTAGCTCTGAGTTTGTAAAAGCTTTCTAAATCGAATATATAGTTATATTTTTTGTGTTATTTTATTTTGGATTTGTTCTTCTCATGTGTTGGTTGTAGTTGGCACCAATTTTTCCCAACAAATTGGTATCAGAGTGAACAAAATATCAATAACTCGTTGGTTTGAGATTTTATTTTATGGGTTGAGTTAGAATGACTTCTATAAGCAGTAACTCGTGGTAACAAACCCCAACATTTGATGTGAAGACATATGATATCTTGTGTATTAAAATGAAGACTCTGTACTTTTCTACAGAGCTATGGGAACTTATTGAAGGAGGCTACCTAGAGGTAGCAGACCAAGCTACTTTTAATGCATTGACACAAGAAAAAAAGAATGCTTTGAAGGAAAATATAAGAAAATATGCCAAGGATTTGAGATATATGTAAAATGCAATCACTGATTTAGTATTTCTAAGGATATTAAAAAATATAAACTCCAAGTAAGTATGGGACACCTTATAGAATGCTTATCAAGGAAGTGAAAAGGTAAAGGTAGTCAGAATGCAAATGCTAAGGAGAGAGTTTGAAACTCTACTCATCAAAGACTCATATTCTGTAAATGAATTCTTTACAAGGACTATGACCATTTTCAATCAGATGAGGACAATTGGAGATGTGGTTCAAGAACACATGATCATAGAGAAGGTATTGAGAATCCTTTTAGTTAGATTTAACCCTGTTGTGGTAGCCATAAAAGAGTTTAATTTCTTAAAACAAATGACAATTGATGAGATGATGAGTTATTTGAAAACCTATGAATAAAGGATGAGTAGATCGTCCAACTCCTCCCATGAACAAGCCTTCAAGATAAGCACAAATTTCAAAGGTAGGGGGAGAGGAGCATACAAAAAGGAAGAGGAAGATTTAGTAACCAAAAAGAAGGTGGAAGACAAAGTCATCAAGAGCCACAAACAAGAGGAAGAGGAAGAGGAAGGGGAAAAAACACTTCCAGAGGTGGCTCTTCACAAAGGTACGACAAATTAAATGTGTAATGATATTACTGAAAGAATTTTGGACATTATGTAAGTGAATGAAAAAATAAAGAATATGATTTTAGAAATCATAATTATAATGAAAGCTTCTCAAATGCAAAATAAGATGAACCAGAGAAGAAGGAAAATAGCAAAACTTTAATTCTAATTTACAATGTAGCTGAGAAAGGAAATAAGAAAGTTTGGTACTTGGATAGTTCTTGTAGTAACCATATATGCAGAAATAAGGAGATGCTCATTAATATAGATGAAGAAATCAAATCTGAAGTGAAGATGGGAACAAAAAATAAGGTTCCCGTGATGGGTAAAGGAATTGTATCCATTCTCACCAAGCAAGAAGACAAGAAACATATACATAATGTTTTCTTTGTTCCAAGATTGAAGTATACACTTATCAGTATTGGGCACCTTGTCCAAAATGGATATAAGGTGAGGTTTGAAAATGGATAATGCATGCTATATGATTAAAGTGAAAGAAACAAGATGATTGTAGTAGTACATATGACACAAAATATAATGTTTCCATTGAAGATACAAATTGTGGCAGGAGCAACATCATTCAAGACAATAGCCGTTGATCAATCTACTCTATGGCACCTCAGGTATTGGCATATAAGTTTAGGTGGATAGAATGTTATTTATTATAAGAAAACAGTTAAAGAACTACCTCCTATTGAGAAACTAGATAAAGTTTAGGAGGCATGTGATGGGTCATTGTTATTTCCAATCATTTAACCATCAGATTCAATTGTTAGTGTAATTCTCAAACCAGGGTTGTGTCCTAGGCTATATGCAATGAAGTTGGATGCAACACAATTGTTGTGGTGATTCTCTTTTGGGGGTTCCAGTTGTTATTTATCTCTTGTCTCTCTTCTACGCTACAAAAAGTAAATACAACTCTACATTATTGAAATGAAAGAAAGAAGTCAAGAAATACATCTATTCTACTGAAACAATGTTGCTGTAATAAAAATGATTTCAAAGGAAACTACTTAACTAAATTAAAATGCACACAAAAATTTATATGCTCACATGAATTCAAATGATAGAAATAAAATTTACTGAATCATGGAAAAAAAATGCTGCATTCAAACAACCATTCAAATCAAAGTACTAGAACTGCAACTTATCAGAAATAATGATCATATAAAAAATAAAAATCTATAATATCCTAGGGTGAGTGGGCCCTTTCTCTCCTTCAAGATTGAGGTACTTAAACACCAATGAATACTCAAAACAACATATAAATTATATTGATTTGAACAAGTTCAGAACATGTTTCATCATAAAACTGTAATAACTACTAACTGGTATAGAACTATAATGAAGTATATCAACTACTAACTATGAAATAGTTTCAAGAAGGTGTATTTATAGAAAAAATAAGTTACAGATCATGCCACAATAATAGATCATGGATTCAAATAAATAAAAACCTAGTTAAATCTCAATGGAACCCTGTAATATAACTAAAAATAGGGCCCTTGTTTGTAGGCTGCTTTTAGGAAAATTCTTTAGAATGGCATGGCAGCGAGAGAATCAGTCTTCTTGACTAATACTTCCACAAAATAGGAAAAGAATGATTTTTATCAACTTGCACACATCATCACATTATTCAAAAAAGTAGTTAGTGGGAACTTCTATGACCATTAGTTCACATGAGACAAGAACAAGAGAAATGCATCAATCTTATTAAGGATATAACTATTTAGAACATCCCCAATGCATTAATGAAAATAATTAGGAGAAAATAAATAGTCATATGGGTGATATAATAAGTCAATTTATGAACTCATCATCTCCTCTACACTTTACCTTTTGTATGTCGTCATGAAAAATCTTCTGCCCTACTCTTTGTCTAAGCTATTCTATCATATCATATTCCTCGAATTGATCTGCATATTAATTTTTTGTCCCCACACTCCTGAGTTTCCAGTATAATATCCGCCCATGCTTTGAAACTGTCACGAGATTGGGCAACTGTATTATGCCAAGTAGTCATGGGACTGAGAATAAGAGGATGTCTCACCTGCATGTCAACCCACTCATTACTGTATTCTTTTGAACCTTTCTCTACCACCTTCATGCTGATTATAACAAGTGCATATACCCTCCTCATATTCCAACTGATGTTTTGTGGAAAGATCACTTCCCTTCTCTTCAATGACAAGCTCAAAAGTATCCCATATTTTGTCACAAACCTTCAGAGCTTCACCAAAGTTCTGTTGATAATAAATTTCAAAATCCTAAACACATTTGGCTAAAATATGAGAAGTATTCTTTCCAATGTCAGCCTGATAATACAGAGACCTGAAATCCTTTTTCATTGAAACATCGTTGTAGTGGGTAGGCCTAATATAGAAACCAATGGTTTGGGCTATTTGATAAAAAAATTATGTTTTCTTACCCCATATAATCTGGATCCCAACCAATGACTAAAAATCCTTTAATTAAAATTCACCCATGAAAAAATTGATGAATAAATCAGGGACATTGGTAACCAACATGTTATGAAGATAGAATACACAATAGATTTTGTATTTCCAGAGTACTCTTTTGATAAATTTATAAAAATGTTTTTCCATCAGGATCCTCATGGGAATCCCCACAACACATCCTTTGCAGTTTCCATGCATAGATGTGTTCTTGAAGAAATAGACTATAACAGAAGAAGGTTTCCTACAAAATAAAATTTTACAAGATAGAGGACCAACATACTCCACAACTGATTCTAATTTCTTTTTAGCACTTGAGTTTGAATTAACCTCTTCCTGAAGTTTCTTATTTCCTTGGAATAATTACTTATTCTAAAGGGGTAGTTGGTCACATCATGTAGAAAAATTATTCCATGCTTGTAATCTAATACTATTTTTCCTTTTCAAACCATCAACGTCAATTTTCAATATAGTTATTTCCCTAAATTTTTCAACAGTTCGCTAAAAAAAATCTTTTTGCATAGACAACTAAGTATATCCATACCTTTTAATTTCTTCTTTAGAGAAGAAATTTCATCCTGATATTTCTTCAGGACTACATCTTCATGTGATTCTAGGTGACCAACCTCTGTTACAAAAATTTCTAGAGCTCTAGTCTGGGTTTTTGTCGCTACAAGTATTTCCAAAGCTACAAACACAGTTTCCAGAGCTTCAACAATGTCTGACATATTACTGTCAGGGAACTATTATGTAGGAATGGTTGTTGTAAATTCATCATCCTTCAATTGTTCACCAGGAGTGGATGAAGTACTTGCCTCATCAATCTCTTCTAAAATGGGGGAAAAATCGTCTTTAAATAATGCAGGCTGAGGAACTTCAGGTCTCTTTGAGGTACAATACCTTCTTGGTTTTCATGACATGGCAACATGGGCTGGTAGGTTATTCTTCCCCTTAGAAACTTATAACACAATAGGCTGGTTGTAATTACTAGTAGGTTCTTCCATGGATTCATTTGAAGGCTGAGGAGTTGACTCAAGCTTAGGCTGAACACTGGGAAATAGTTCCTTCTTGATTTTATTTTGTTTCAAAATCTCCTCTGCACTCATTGTTTCTAGCTTCCTCTTAGGCCTATAAAAATCATGATGTGCACATATTAACTGGATGAGGCATGTGTGCTTAAAGATAGCTCTACCACCTCTATTACTATATTTTTGACCCACTTTTATGACAACATCCAAAAGATATTCTGGAAGATTGACCTTCAACTCAGGGTTTGTTCGATCCTTCTTCAAATGAGTAATAATTTTCAATGTGTCACCCCAGAGCAATGATGACTGGCCATCATATATAAAATATCTATGAAAACATTTAGCTCTTCCTTCCACTGACCCAACAAACTCTCCCGCTTAATACATTTTTGAGTACCATAGGAAGTAAGGATTATTTCTGGAAGATCTTCCCCTTCTTCATGAAACAACGATATTAAATCCTTGAGCGGGGCATTGGTTACAACTTTGAGCCCAAAATTAGGGATGCCAGATATGGTAGAAAAAATGTGGCTGTTTATCTCAATTCTCTTACCTTCTATCCTAGAGCAGGTGGCCTAAAAATATATTAGGAATTCATCAACTAAATCTTCATCAAAACACTTGAATTTTTGGATAAAGTCTAACCAACCTGAGTCGTGGAATACTTATGAGATTGCAATGTTTCGTAGAAGAGGCTCTAAAGACTCTATTTTTGACTTCTTTTTCTGCCCCATAGCTTAAACAAGTCTAGATGGAATTAAAACAAAAAAAGACAAGGTTTATGTGAAGAAAACATAACAATTTCATGAAACAATGGAAGTGGAAATTTGAACTATATTTCAAGCTCCAAATAGTATTGAATCGGTGCAAAAATGACAACAAAAAAGTGTGACAATACTTAATTAGGACAGAAGGGTTCAATTCTTCACATGGCTCCCATCCGATCGTCATGAATGTATATGCCATCTATCCTTCTTAGAATAATGTGACACATGCCATTTAATTTCCCACTAATACTCATCATCTCCCACTTCACGTCATGAGATTTGATTTTATGTTTGAAATTAATGCATTGGAAATGAAAATTTGATTTTTTCATTTTTTAAATAAATGCAATGGGGGGTTCTAAAGAGTTAATATCCATAGCAAGGGATGAATACACGTCACCTTTCCATCACAGCTCTCCTCTAACCATTGGTGCTCCATGTCCTACATTCGAAGAATAATTGTGATTAATGTAAAATTTAATAATTTACATCCTTAAACTTTATTGAAAGCATGAAATAAAATAAGAAAAACTATAATCTAGGGGAAAGAGGATCAAAACTATGATCTTCTTCCTTTATTTGAATGCAAAACAAACTAATCATGGCGGTAAGAGCTGCAGTCTTCCACTGAATTATTTTCCTTGCACAAAAGTATGTATTTAGTGAAAGTCTCCTTATCCTGGGGTGGTTGATACATTCTCAGTCAATGACCATTCACTACCAAGGTTCTTCTATCACCATCAATAGGTAACAGTTTCAAAGATCCATTATCATAAATTTTTTCAATTTGATAGGGTCCCAACCATCTTGTCTTTAACTTCCCTTTGAATTGTTGATACTTTGAATCAAACAATAAGACCTATTATCCTTCATTGAAATTCCTGTTTTTGATATGAAGGTCATGCCAAGATTTTTTCTGATGTTGGAGGATTTCTATTTTTTGTCGTGCCTCCATTTGTATCTCATCAATTTCATCAAACTACAACACTCTCTCATGTTGAGATTCATATAGTTCAATTCTAATCTTAAAATTTTTCCTCCAAGTTTGTAATTCAAATTCTACAAGAAGCAATGAATTATTTCTATATACCAATTCATATGGGGAGAACCCAATGGTGTTTTCCCATGTGGTGTTGTATGCCAAAAATTCCTTAAGAAGCCTTGACACCTAATCCTTCCCGTCTGCTTTGAAAAATTTAGTTAAAATGTTCTCTAGCTCTTTGTTTGTGACTTCCATTTACCCATTGGATTAGGGGTGCTATGGTGATGAATTTCTATGCTTGATTTGGTAGATCTTTAGGAAGGATTCAATCATGTTGGGCACAAATTGAGGGAATTGATAAGATACAATGGATCTGGGAGCCCCAAACCTAAGCATGATCCGTTCATATATGAAGTGAACTACAACATCCTCGTTGGAAGATGTCAATGCTTGAACCTCGACCCAATTTGTAATATATTCAATTCAAACTAGTAAGTACTCTTTTCTATAGGATGGGGGATCAAAATTTCCAATGAAATTAATTCCCCACTTCTCAAATGGCCTTAAGACCAGTTGAGGATTCAGGAGAATTTATGTAGACATTGTAAGCTTCACTATGCGTTGACATGAATCACATTTCCATACATACTTCTTGATAGATTTGTGGAGAGAGGGAAAATAGTACCAAACTCCAAAGACCTTGTGAATTATTCTATTGATTGAGTAATGTCCTCCTCTAGGCTCATCATGAAAAGCTCGCAGTATATCATACACCTCATCCTCTCAAACACACCTACGAAGAACCATGTCAGGACAACATTTAAATACAATTTCATCACACCACTTATATGAAGAAATATTTTTTACTAATATTCTACGTTATTTATTAGTAAAGTAAGATGGAAACTTCCATGTAGTGAGGTAGTTGACAAGATCAACAAACTGTTGTTGTAAATCAGCAGCACCCCTGGATGCAAATCAGGTTTCTAAGTTGATGTTTCAGGCATCCAGTGTGATTGCACAACATTGAAACCTCTCTCCAAGTGTGGGACTTGTAAAATGAGAGAGGAATCTCCAGATTAGAGGCTGGTTCCTCAAATTCCTCTAATCAGATCTATTATTTACACAATTGTAGAGGTTTGAATCCTAATCCTACTCTAAATTCCAAGGAGACAGAGATAGAAAGTGCAAAAATTGAAACTAAACTAATAGGTGATACACCAAAGGAGTGGTGAACACTTCTTGTTCATGAAAATTGACAAAATTTAATAAAATGCAACATGAAACATCATACACAAGCTGATAAGATGCAATTAAAGGTCTGAAATGAAGCAAGAAAATACAAACAAAGGACTGAAAATTGATCACAGAGTCTGCACTGTCATTTTTCACTGTCAAAATCCTTGCATTTGCAACATCAAAGAGGTAGAAACCTATTACAATCATGAAGAAGGTCTGATACTTGCAAAAATCACTTGTTGAAGGTGAAAGAAGAAGCTTGCTATCCAAAAAAAATGTTCAACCTCAAAAAATGAGCCAAATCTGGCTTTTACAATGCATGGGTCGAGCCCAGGAGAGAGAAAATGTGTAAAAAATGTGGAAGCCATTCCCCATTGAATGAAGATGAATTAAAACAACATGGGCATCCTTACAGACCCATGCCCTGACATTTTTGGCCATGTTGAAGAAGAATGCGACCCATTTTGCATTAAAACTGGTTGTTGAAACGTCATTTCTGGTCATTACCACGTGCCAGAGGCGTTTCTTGATTTTCTCTCTCCAAACTCAACCAAAATGAAAAATTGACCCTAGAATCATGTAGATAATTTCACCAGATTTCCATTGATATAAAGAATGTGAAAATCTGAGCTTTGGATCGAAAGATATGGCGATTTGAAAATTTAGGGCAAAAACAGGCCAAAATCGGATCGGCGGGCAAAAGTTTGAATTTTTACCCGTTTGGTCTTTGGAAAAATTTTCAAATTTTCCCTTGACTCCACCACTCCAGGTGCCATGTGGTGGCTTCCTATTGGCTGCGGGCCTCCTAAAGGAAAATTTCCCACAAAAACTCCGCCGAGCCATAACTTGAAAAATATGAGGAGTTAGGAGGAAAACTTTACCTTTCTGGAAAGCTGAGAGAGAGCTCTATCCAATGGTGTCATTTTTAGAAAGATTTGAGTGCCTAAAAATAAAAAATGGAGACTGAGGCAAAAGAGAAGTAAGAACACAAGGAGTTAGCCAAAAAAATGAGTAGGGGCACATTTTGGATAACAATTTTGGTGACTCAGAGGGGTCATCTACCTGCTAGATGAAGATACTAGTTGCCTGAAGCAGCCCATTGGGCATGGAGTCATAAAATTTTCTGTTCAAAACTCCAACTGACTTAGAATGTTGCAAAGAGGAAGATGGAATATCACCTAATGGAAGTAAAGACTACAAACCATCTCCAGGGATAGCAAGCCTATGCCAAAGCACTTAGGGAAAGCAAAACAACCTACATCAAAACAATGTGCACAAGGACTTGGAGGAATGAAAACCTAAGCTAATATTTACAAGGTGGAGAATTTCCCTTTAGTAGCAATGCTTTAGATAGATTCCATTGACTGAAATCTGTAGTTCTTCGCCATCCAATGAAGACAATTGGAAGGCATTGCTGTCCTTACACTTTGTGACCATGTATGGGCCACTCCAAATGGCATCAAATTTTGAATGCCTTCCTGGTTTTGCTCTATCTGCATCCCATTTTAACACTAGATCTCCAACTTGGAAAGATCTACTCTTGGCCTTCCTATCAAAGGTCTTCTTGATCAAATCTTGATCCTTCTCCATTGCTTGGGATGCCTGATCTCTGATCTCTTGGAGCTCCATCAACTCTGCATATCTCACCCCCATGGGCCCAAACTCTAGCAACTCTAACTGCTTCATGAGTTCCAATGTTGGCAACACAAGTGACATGGGCAAGATTGCCTCTCTTCCATAAACAAGCCTGAATGGATAGTTACCTGTGGATCTCTTGGGAGTTATCCTATTAGCCCATAAGGCTGATTTTAGTTTGGTATGCCAAGACCTCTGATTCTCATCAAGAGTCCTCTTAATGATCCTCAACAAGTTCTTGTTTGTATATTTAGCCTAGCCATTACCCTAAGGGTAGTAGTTTGATGAAGTACTTAGGTAGATCCTATTCTTGACAGCCCACTCAGTCACCTTGGATCCAATGAATGCTAATGCATTATCTGAGATTATTGTAGTAGGTATGCCAAATCTGGTTACTATCCCCTCATAGAAGTCTAAGATGCTAGACTCATTTGCTTCCTTGAGTGCTACTGCTTCAGTCCACTTGGTGAAGTAGTCTGTGGCTGTCAAAATCCACTTATGCCCTTGGCTTGAATTGGGATTAATGACTCCAATGAAGTCCAAACCCCATTGCATGAATGGCTGGTCAACTGAAATTGAATGCAATGGAAGGGCAGCAAGCCTCTCTTTACCTGTGAAGAATGCATAATTCTTGCACCTTTTGATCCACGCAAAGCAATCACTGAAAATCTTGGGCCAATAATAACCAGCCTTCATGATTTTTAGAGCTGTCACTCTTGGTGCAAAATGACCACCAGCTGGTCCACCATGGAACTCTTCCAACACCCTATGAATCTGATTTGTGCTAATGCATCTCAGCAGCACTCCATTCACATATTTCTTTAACAAAACACCGTCTACTATGGCATATGAGACAGCCTGCAATCTGAAGTGTCTTCTTTGGGTTTTGTTCATCTTTGGAGGGCATAGGCCTGTGCTTAGGAAGTGCATTATACCTTGGGTCCAGCAAGGAGTGGGGACAACATTATCCTCTTCTTGAGTGCTACCTTGCACATGGCTGTCTTGAACTGTCAAAACAACCTCT
Organism: Taxus chinensis; assembly: GCA_019776745.2. Lineage (NCBI taxonomy): Eukaryota > Viridiplantae > Streptophyta > Pinopsida > Cupressales > Taxaceae > Taxus > Taxus chinensis. The sequence goes on from CM034157.1 coordinate 350,667,573, forward strand.
TCTTTATTGCATACTCCTTTTTGCTTGCCCAGAATCAGCTGCTCACACAATCCTTTTCCTCTTACCAGCTTGGTGACCTTGATCTCAATGTCATACTCCATGACACGAGTGATCCAACCTGCCCTTTTCTCATTCAAATCCTTGTTGAGGAGGAAGTCCTTTACTCCCGCATGAGAGACCAACAACTGAACCTTGTTGTTTGAGACCAGATGCTTGAATTTCTTCAAGCTTCTGATTACTGCAAGTACATGCTTCTCAATAAAAGAATATCTCACCTCATAGTCATCTAGGCTTTGGCTGAAGAAAGCAATTGGCTGCTCATCATTGTCCTTGTTCTACTGTACCAAAATGGTAGAAATGGTATCATTACCCCCAAATGCATAGAGGATGAAATCCTTGGAGAAGTCCGGGTTGATGAGAGTTGGTGCTTGAGAGATGGCTTCTTTGATTGCTTCAAAACTCTCCTTTCCTTCTGCTATCCATTTGAAAGCCATGCTTTTCTTCAACATCTTGGTGATAGGTTTGACAAGGGCTGCAAAATCTGGGACAAACCTCCGAACAAAATTTATTCTCCCCAAGAAACTCTGAAGTGCCTTCTTGTGGCTTGGCAATGGTAGTGCTCTTATGGCTTCAACTCTCTCTGGATCAATTGCTAATCCTTCTTTGGAGACAATATGGCCAAGGAGCTTTCCTTTATGTGCTAGGAAGATACATTTCTTAGGATTCAAAGACACTCCAAATCTCCTACACCTTTGGAAGACTTGTCTCAAATGAGAGAGGTGGTCTGCTGAATTCTTTGAAAAAACAATGATATCATCAAGATATATCAGCACCATGTTGTTAATCAAACCTTTGAATGCCATGTCCATTGCTCTTTGGAAGGTAGCTCCAGTGTTGGACAACCCAAATGGCATTTTCCTGTATGCATAAGTTCCCCATTTGGTTGTGAAGGCTGTCTTGAACTGATCTTCTTCCTTCACCATAATCTGATTGTACCCTGAGTAGCCATCAAGCAATGAAAACCTTTCGGAGCCAACAACAACTTGTAAAATCTGCTCCATAGAAGGAAGTGGGTAATGGTCCTTGAGAGATGCTCTATTCAAATCTCTGAAATCAACGCACAATCTGATCTCTCCACTCTTCTTTCTGACTGGAACTAAGTTGGCAACCCAACTAGAATGCTTGATTGGGAATATGATTCTTGACTCAATCAACTTGTTCAATTCCTTCCTCATGAGAGGTTCCATGTGTGGATTGACTGGCCTTTGTTTCTGCCTGATGGGCTTAGTATTTGGATCCAACTCAATGGTGTGCTGAGCTAACTTGGGATTGAAACCTTTCAAATCTTTGTAGCTCCAAGCAAACACATCAGGGAACTCTTGACACAGCTATATGAACTCATACCTTTCTTGTTCAGTTGTCATCTTTCCAATTTGCAATGGTTTGTTCTCTTCCACCAAGATGGATACTGAATCTTCTCTCTTGACCTGAATGTTTGCTTTCTCTTTCCTAACCTGATCATTGGGATTGAAAATGGACTCCAAAGTGATAAGTCCCTTGGGCAGCTTGTTAGTTCTCAGCTGTACCACTTGGTCACCATACTCCTGTTCCAATTTTTCCTGATTTTTAGCTGAGAACTCAGCTTCTTCTTGTAAGAAATGGATGATTTGCTGGTCATTCTCAAACACTTGCCAACTTACATTGTTATCCAGCACTGAAGGCCTCACAATCACATGGATGTTTGGCTGTACCTTGTCCTTTTGAATGCTTTCCACAATATCAAAGGCTACCCCAACTGCTGCAAGCCTGTCAGCAGCTTGGTTTTCTTTTCTAGGAATGGATTTTATGCTAAAGCCCTCAAAATCTTCAATGAGGTCCCACACCCTATTCTTGTAGCACTTGAGCAGATTATTCTTGACAGCATGCTGCCCCTTAACTTGGTTTACAATCAATTCACTGTCACCAAAGACTTGCAAGTTCTTTATTCCTCTCTTTATTGCCCAATGCATCCCTTGCACCAAGGCTTCATATTCAACAGTGTTATTGGAGCATGCAAACTGAAATCTAAAAGCTGAATAGTACTTTACTCCTTAAGGTAAAATGAGCATAGCTCCACCTCCTGCACCTTGTCTAATCCTTGATCCATAAAAAAATAGCTGCCATACCTCATTTTCATCCTTGTGGTTTGGCTTGGTGATGCTAGGAATGGGCTGATCTTCTTGATGTATGCAATAGACCCCTAGCTCAGATTCTTCTACTTCTTGATAAGGATCAAAAGCATGCACCTTGTTTGCCCATTCATCAAGAGTTAGATCTGGGATGCTTCCAACCTTGGTGTCAGCTTCATCAGTGCTTGGGTGATCTTCTTGATCAAATGCCGAACAGTTGGCATTGATCTGACTTGGAGTGTAGGGCTCAATGTGGAAGTTTGCAATAGGTTCAGACCTGATTGTAGCTTTGGTTCCATACCTCGTTCTGAACAACATGTGTGACCAATCAGCAGACAAATATCCTCCAATCTTGGCTGTGAAATCTCTTGACAAACATAGGGCAAAGAGTGGTGGAAGGTCTATAACTGATACATCTTGTAAAACAACAACATTTGGACATGCATGCAAGGTAAGACTCAAGTTTCTAATCACCCCAACTATTGTTACTGCTGTCCCATCCAACTGCACTACCCCTTTGGATATGGTTTCATATTGAAGTCCTAGCTGATCAGCTATTTGCTTGGGCATCACTGAGCTACTTGCCCTGGAATCAATCATGCAATTGTGCACCAATTGGTTTCCAATGATTAATGAGACATAAAAAGGAGGGGGATTCAACATTTTACCTTGCTGTCCTCCATGATTCCCTTCAGGCTGGGCAGCATTTGTGAGCACCTTCTCTTGCATTTGGACTTGCTGATTCAAAGTTGGCCAGTCCTTCATGGTAGCTTGTAGAAAATCTCTCTGGCCTGGGATAGATAGGGATTCCCACATTGATATATTTACGTTTGTATTCTTCATCTGATCAATGATACTAAATGGTGATGAAGGATCTCTTTGTTGTCCCTTGGTTTGCATATTCATCCCTTGCATGTGGGCAGCAACAACTGGTATTTGAGTTGGTCTAGGAGCTGTTCTTGGCTGCCCTTGTGCATTTACAACTGGATTTTGCTTGCCAACCATTTGTGGAGCCATGGAAGGTTGTGGATTGGTTGGAACTAATGGCTGTTCTTCACCCAAATTCCTTCTTTTTGACCTTGTGTTGGTTGCAACACCTTGAGAGACTGTTTGATTTATGCCCCAAAAATCCTCTTCCTGCCAGTTCACAAGTGTGGTGTCATTTGGAGCTGATTGTTGCGAGAATGTTTCTTGTTGTTGGTTATTTCCTTGACTGCCCTCACCCTCCACACCAGTAGTTGTCACCATTAATGTTTGATTCAAGGCACTATTGAAACACATAGATTGGTTGTGAGGTTCATTGCATGGAAAACACCAAGCATACTCTTGAGCAACGTTGTTTTGTGTTGGCACCAATGCCTTAGAGGCAGATATAACATTTGGATTATATGGCTGAAATGGTCTGTTGCAGGAGGCCTTTCTTGATTAGATTTATAGCTGGATTGGTGGTCTATGAGGTTGATATGGCTGCTGTTAGGTTGAGCTTGAGGCTGGAAGGAAGGTCTAAAACTTTGGGCTTGTTGCCTCTTAAGAGTAACTAGCTCATTACCTAAATTTTGCAATTGCTTCATGACTTCTTGAAGCTCATTTGGGGCACTTGGAGATGAAGTAGAAGCTTCATTTGAACTCTAATTTCTAGGAGTGGGAGACGCATGTCCCCGCTGCTCTCTCGTTGCGAGATCGTCCGCATTTACCTATCCGTCACCGCCTTCCTATACGACCCACCGGGTTCCAAATTTATTTTTGGTCCTATCCAGCACCATCTCGCTCCAACTCCTCTCCTTATGCAGGACTCTTAGCATCTCTCCTCGTGTTCTTCATCCTTCCCCCCTCTTATTCGACTTTTTCACCGGTTAGCCCTTTCTACTTTGTTTTTAACGCCTTTGCTTCTTGGCATTAGGTCCCCCACCGAATTCATGTCTCGACGCCTCAACCGACCCTTTGTTCTCTCCTCCGTCTTCTTCCCCTCCTTTCGCGTTCACATTGACGCTGACTCCCTTTTCCCACCTCCCCTTGCTCGCCTATTTTTCTTACCACACCCGCATCTCCGAAGTTTGATTTCAATCATCCCCTCATATACTACTTCCATCACTCTCTCTGTGTCCAACGCAGCCCTAAGTGGGTTACTTTTCACCCTTACCCACCCTGAGTGCTTCACATCCATAGTTAATTTCTTTGTTTAATACTAACCTTCGCGCGCCTTTTTCGCCTTCTTCTTTTGCGCTTAGTCCACCGCCCTCCCGCTTCCTTGTCTCTCTTGTAACTCCTCCCCTTTTTTTCTTGCGTCTTCCCTCCTTTCCTAATCCACTCCTCTTCCCAATCACTATTCTTCTCCACTCTTTCCATCGTACCTTTCATCTTAACCTTCTTCCCTGTCGTCATCCTACTTCTACCTTCCTAGAAATGCTCGACTTATCCCCCTTCACGTGCTATCAATTCCCCACTTTTCTAATTTCTTGAGACTTATCTATATTCCATTTACTTTTTCCATTCGCACGACTCTTTTGCAATTCTACTTCTCCTTTCTCAATTCTGTCTCTCTCCACAACCTTCACCCTTCTTACACGTTCCTTCCCTTCTTCCACTCCTCATCCTTTCTGCGCACCTTATAAAACCGTCTCACCTCTTTACGCAACACGCCTATTGTATGTTTTATGCTTCTGTTCCTACCAAATATACCCCTGCTCGCCCCCTGCCTGTCATTCCTACATATCCGTACCTCTCCGACTCCTCGAGGTTCCTTATGTTCCGTTCGCTGCGGCCATACTTCACCCTGCTATCACTGTCTCCCTGCCTTACTACCTATTCCCATCTCTAGTCCTCCCCCCGTCACTGACTTCGTTTCGCTCCTATAAGCGCCCTTCGGTTCGTCTTCAGCGTCTGTCCTCCATTCCTGGTCCTTCGCGGTATATTCTCCTCCCCCTCTCCCCTAGCCTCCCTCCCCACCTCTCTACACTATGGGTACTCCTGTCTCCCGCCACCTCCTCTCGATATCCACCCACGCGTGAAATTCATATTCTATGCCAGTACTTCTAGCATCACTCAGAATTCTTCTTCTACCATCACGCACCCCAGCACTCCAATCGCCCATTTCTTCTGTCTCTTATATACTCAATTCCCCCTGCCTTCCTCCTCCTTGCCGTTCTTCCCACCGTCTACTGCACCCTTCGCCTTCCCCACCCAGCCCTTTTCATCGTATTTTGCCCGTTTCGTCTCGTATGTCCTCGCAGATTCGGATTTCGAGATACCCCCATATTTCTCACTTTTCTTTGCCACTCCCGCTCCCTATCAGCTTCCCATTCTCCCCTTTCCAATGTCGTTGTCTTTCGCCCTTCCTCCGGACATTTTAATCTATTTTGCCCCTAGCCTCCTCTGCTTCTCGTCCGTCTCTTCCGCATTTAGTTCATAGGAAGCGTACTAGCCCCCCTAGTTATCCTTATTGTTCTTTATGCTCACCCCTTGTCTATCACTTCCCTACCCTTTCGTTAACTCAACCATTCTCCCTCGTTACACAGAATAATTCTCCTCTCTCTGCCGGTCCCCTCCGTCCATCCTTTTGATTTATTTATTCTTTCTTGCTTCCACACCTCGTTCCCACCCTTTCCTCGATCCTGTCCGCGTGCTTTATTTTCCTTTTTCGATCCCTCTTTATTTTTTACATCTCACCCTTCCCCATTGTAGTCCCCTTTATCGCTCCTCACCAGTTTCCCTACATATCTCAAAACCTATATCTGCCCCCACATGTCTAATCCAATACTCTCCTTAAAATCACCCTCGCTACTTTTATCTACTGCCCCATCTCCTCTTCCGCCAACATTACTCTTTCTTATCTCCACCTTTTTCACCTTACTACCTGGACTCCCTACATTACTACCGCCTCTCAGCCCCTGAATGACCCCGTCCTTTATCTTTGTTACCATGCCCAGTTACCGTTGTCCCGTACCGCCTCCCCAACCATGCCCCCCTGCCGTCCCCCTCTCCCCTTCCCATGTCTCCCCTTAACTCGTCCTTTGTCTATCGAGCCAACACTGACCCCATTCTTAAATGGGACGCCTCTCTCCCTCAGTTGGAGTCTCCCCCCCTAAGCTTCAGCTGAGTTTTCTACTCCCTCCATTTTCTCTAAACGTACGCTTTAGCTGCTCCGACCTTCCGTCCTTCTTCCTCTCCCTAGTCTTTTCCCTAACGTTTTTTCTTGGTTCACTTACTAGTTCTCTCGCCCTTTTTCTAGTCCTTGTCACGCCTCCCCATCCCCGTTTATACTCTCCTCCCCTACTCTTCCAATATCCTTGTCTTTCCTAGTTTCGCTCGCTCGACGTTTATTGTGCTTCCTCTGCTCTCCCGTTTCTTTTCTCACCTTTTCTACCGTCTTTACTCCTCTGCCATTCCTGGCTTATACACACCTCCCCTAGGCAGGGAGGCCTTATTTGATTTATATTTGCAGCTAGATTAGGTGATCTTTGTGGTTGGTATGGCTTCCTGTTAGGCTGAGCTTGGGGCTAATAAGAAGGTCTAAAACCTTGGGCTTGTTGCCTCTTGAGAGTAACCAGCTCATTGCCTAAATTTTGCAATTGCTTCATGACTTCTTGAAGCTCATTTGGGCACTTGGAGATGAAGTAGAAGCTTCATTTGAACTCTGATTTCTAGGAGTGGGAGAAGGAGCCAAATTAGGTGCTTGATTAGTGTTTGGGCTCTCTAAACTTGGAAACAATGGCATGGGAGGTCTAGGGGCCAGCTTGGATCAAACAATTTTCAGCCCTAATGGCAATGCTATAAGCCATAGGGATAGTTATGCCTCCCATGGACTGAATCAACATAGAAATATTAGAATTTAGAGCTTTGAGATAGTAAAGAAAAGCACCTTCTGCTGTTGGCCTGACTGCCACTAGAATTCTCTCCCAAGTCCTTTGAAATCTGAAGTTGAAATCAGTCAGCTGCTCATTGGGAGCTCTCTTGATGGTTGTCAGCTGCTCCAAAAGAGACAAGTTGTCTCCCTTCTCTCCAAATTACTCATGAAGTGCTATACATAGCTGATTCCAATTTTGAATAGAACCTAAGGCAAGACTCCTGAACCATTGCAAAGCTTTCCCTTTGAATGAAGATGCCAGCAGTTTGACAACAACTTGCATCTCATTGATCTCATGAAATTGCACAAAGGTTGGCAATGTCTTTAACATGATCACCAGGAGTAGGTCTGATTTTCTCTAGTGAAGTATGGAATGTTCTTCAAGGCTGCAACTAGGAATTGGATTTTGTGCATTGAGAGCAAGTGGGCTGCTGCCAGTGAAATTGACATAGGGGTTGTTTTGTGCCATTCTAATTGGCCTTAGAACCCTTATTGATTGAATGAAAGGCCTACCAGGTGGAGGAGTTGAGAGAGTTCTATTTGGTGGAGATGGAGACCTTTGGATTCTCCTCCCACTTTGCCTTACTCTTGGAGATAACTGCAGATATTCAAACAACACCTCTTCTTCTCCAGCTCTTGACCTTGTAGTGATTCTTCTCATGAGTTTTCAGGCCTGCACTGCCAAAACCAGCTGATTCTTCCCCTTGGAGTCACCAGATGTGTAATTTATAGCTCTTTTAAGCAAGAAAATTGTAGCAGATGCACATCAACTTTGCTACAATGAAAATGAGACCTCTAAGGTCCCACCGGGCTCACCAAAACTATTGTTGCAAATCAGCAGCACCCCTGGATGCAAATCAGGTTTCTAAGTTGATGTTTCAGGCATCCAGTGTGATTACACAACATTGAAACCTCTCTCCAAGTGTGGGACTTGTAAAATGAGAGAGGAATCTCCAGATTAGAGGATGGTTCCTCAAAATCCTCTGATCAGATCTATTATTTGCACAACTGCAGAGGTTTGAATCCTAATCCTACTCTAGATTGCTAAGGAGACAGGGATAGAAAGTGCAAAAATTGAAACTAAACTAATAGGTGATACACCAAAGGAGTGGTGAACATTTCTTGTTCATGCAAATAGACACAATTTCATAAAATGCAACATGAAACATCATACATAGGCTGATAAGATGTAATTAGAGGTCTTGAAATGAAGCAAGACAATACAAACAAAGGACTGAAAGCATTGATCACAGAGTCTGCACTGTCATTTTTCACTGTCAAAATCCTTGCATTAGCAACATCAAAGAGGCAGAAACCTATTACAATCATTAACAAGGTCTGATACTTGTAAAAATCACTTGTTGAAGGTGAAAGAAGAAGCTTGCTATCCAAAAAAAATGTTCAACCTCAAAAATGAGCCAAATCTGGCTTTTACAATGCATGGGTCGAGCCCAGGAGAGAGAAAACATGTAAAAAATGTGGAAGCCATTCCCCATTAAATGAAGATGCATTAAAACAGCATGGGCATCCTTATAGACCCATGCCCTGACATTTTTGGCCATGCTGAAGAAGAATGCGACCCATTTTGCATTAAAACTAGTTGTTGAAATGTCATTTCTGGTCATTACCACGTGCCAGAGGCATTTCTTGATTTTCTCTCTCCAAACTCAACCAAAATGAAAAATTGACCCTGGAATCATGTAGATAATTTCACCAGATTTCCATTGATATAAAGAACGTGAAAATCTGAGCTTTGGATCGAAAGATATGGCGATTTGAAAATTTAGGGCAAAAACAGGCCAAAATCGGATCGGCGGGCAAAAGTTTGAATTTTTACCTGTTTGGTCTTTGGAAATTTTTTCAAATTTTCTTTGTGCTCTGCCACTCCAGGTGCCACGTGGCAGCTTCCTATTGGCCATGGCCCTCCTAAGGGAAAATTTCCCACAAAAACTCCGCCGAGCCATAACTTGAAAAATATGAGTTAGGAGGAAAACTTTACCTTTTTGGAAAGCTGAGAGAGCTCTATCCAATGGTGCCATTTTTAGAAAGATTTGAGTGCATAAAAATAAAAAATAGAGACTGAGGCAAACCATGGAGGATGTGCTAAGACTGCTAACAAGTTTTCATCCAGAAATTGAGCTTAAACTGCTTCCTCTTCTCCTGAAACATTCAATATAGAAAGAAAGTCAGCAAAAACATTAGCCTTTCTAGCATTATAATTAATAGCCATGTTAAATTCTTGCAAAATAAGTAACCACCTAATAATTTTGCCCCTACTACTGGTTTATTCATCAAATATCTTATGGCTGAATGATCAATATACACAAATATTTTATATCCAGTAATGTAGTGTCTAAATTTATTCAGAGAGTAAACAACAACTAGAAATTCCTTTTCCATAGTGGTGTAGTTATTCTCTGTGGGGGTCAAGTTTTAATTGATAAAATAGATGGCATACATTTGGTCTTCCTCATCCTTTTTTCCAAGAACAACTCCCATTACTGTGTTAAAAAAATCAATGTTAATATGGAAAGGATGTCCCCAATTAGGTCCTCTAAAAACTGGGGCAGCGGTCAATTTATCCTTGATAATTTCAAAATCTCTTGAACATTGAGGAGTCCATTAAAAAACACAGTCCTTGGAAAATAGTGAAAACATTGGTGTAACTATTTTGCTAAAATCTTAGATAAATAATCCATAATAGCTTGCATGACCAAGGAAACTCTTGATATCAGTCTTATTTGTTGGTGTAGGAAATTTAGTAATGACTTCTATCTTCTTGGGATCAACTTGGATGCCCTTAGAAGAAATATGATGACCCAAGACAATTCCCTGATCAACCATTATCAAACATTTTTCATGACTCAAGGAAAGCTAGTGTTTCTCACATCTGGTTAACACTTTTTCAAGATTATTCAAAGATTCTTCAAAAGTAGACCCATGGATGGTAAAATCATCCATATAAATTTCAACATATTCATTGGTGAGGTCTGTAAAAATAGCCAAAATTACGCTCTAAAAGGTTGCAGGTGCATTACAAAGTCCAAATGGTAGAACTCTATATGAAAATGTACCCCAGGGACAAGTGAAGGTGGTCTTATCTTGATCAGTAGGTGCTATACTGATTTGGTTATATCCACTAAAACCATCTAAGAAAGAGAAGTATTTATTTCCTACTAGATTGTCCAAAACTTGATCAATAAAGGGCAGGGGAAAGTAATCTTTCTTAGTGGATTTATTAAGCTCCCTATAATCAATACAAATTCTCCATTTACCATTTTTCTTGGGAACTATAACTAGCGGTGATACCCACTGACTATCAGATATTGGATAGATGAATCCTACCCTCAACAATTTTTCTATTTCATTCTTGAAAATGTCTCTAAGTGCTGGATTAATTCTTTGTTGTGGTTTTCTGACTAGTTTAACATCCTCAGTGTAAATATGGTGAGTATAGATGCTTGGATGAATCCCTTTCATGTCAGTGTAATCCCAAGAAAAATATCTAGAATGATTCCTTAGAATATCTACGACCCTAGCCCCTTGGCTGTCCTCTAAATTGTTTCCAATGGCGAGTTCCTTTCCTACCTCAAAAGTTACTTGTTTAATATCACTTAGAATAGTAAGTTCTTTGTCAGAAATCAAAGAGTTCAAGGGACAAGCATGAGGTTGTAGCATGTGAAGAATAGTCATGTTTTCAAGGGATACAACCTTGGCTAGAGGGAAATGAAGTTAGTGGGTGTATGTTCCTCATGGTAATCATAAATCTCTTCAAAATTTTCAATGGAAAGGTCACTTACCAAGGTAATGTTATCCGCTGAGTTCAAAAAAGTCATTTCCGTAGCCATAGATTTGGTTTCTGTAGCCATAGTATCATCTCCATCAAACATTGAGTATGGATCCACAATTTCTTCTAGATGATTTTTCACTGCAATGGTGGCCAGATAAGAAGAACTCATGTTATTAGTATCTAAAAAATCTACCCACACACATTCACAAACATCCACATGAGGCTGGGAAGGAGGATAAAGGGAAATATTCTTTGCTTTTTTCCCATTTGAAATGGTCATTTTTCCTGACCTACAGTCAATGTATGCAGTAACAATAGCTAACCAGGGTCTTCCTAAGATGACTGGGTATCCTAACTTTTGAGCTTTAGGCTGTAAGACCATGAAATCTACAGGATACTCCCAAGATTCAACAGTGACCAAAACATCCTCAATTACTCCATCTGGTATAGCAATAGATTGATCCGCCAATTGGAGGACAGTATTGGTTGGTTACAATCATGTCAAGAAAAAAATATGTTGTTATGACGTTAATGGCAGCACAAATATTCACCAGAACATTAGATATTGACTGATCATTCACACAAATAGTAATGACCAGACTTCCAGGATCCCCATATTTTGGTGAAATATTTTTCAGCCACAAGGTCAGCCAGATTACCTTCTACTTTGATATTTTTTGGTATTTCCTCTTCCTTCTCGGTGTCTTTATGAAATGATTTATAATGGTATGGTTTAACTCAGGAATGTCCCTTATTGCTCTTAGAAGTGGGACCTCAATGTTCATCTTTTTCAACTCCTGAACTAGTGTTATCTCTTCCTCATTCTGTATTTCTTTTAATATTTCTGGGAAAGGAGCAACATGCATATTCTTATCTTTCTCCTGATTGTTCCTAGTGGCTCATGTTTGTGGAACATGTCTAGTTTCCTCATTTTCCTTAGGTAACCTCTCATTTTCCTCCAGTATCCTCTCATTTTCCTTAGGTATTTCTGTGATAACTATGGGAGGATTGTTTACTGTTCTTCCAGACCTTAGTTGTACATTATTAATGGCATTCAACTGCATTGTCTCACCCTGTCCTGCTTCATTAATTGAAGTTGTTTGTTGATTTTTTGGGTTTGAGACAGGATGGGTTGGAGTTGAGTTTGTGCTACGTTCCCTTGCTAATAATTTTGCTATGGTGGAGGCATTAAATCTTCTTGTTGTTGTGCAAACCTCCTTGGCTAATTAGAATTTTGCTGAGGTGCCCATTATTGATTTTTTCATGGTGGTGTATTGGTTGGTGGTGCCCAACCTAGTTGATTGTATGGAGGCACCCATGGTGGTGGTTGTGGATAAGCCATCTAGTTTGGTGGTGTCCATTCAGGTTTTCTCCAAGTTGGTGGAGGATCTTGATTGGGCCATGACATCATCCAAGGGTTCTTAATAGGCCTAGGGGCATAAACAGACTGGTTATTTGATATTTTCATGAAGTTTACCTCTACATTTTATTGAGTTATGACACTTGATATCTATTTTGGATGAGGTAAGAGAGTACAATGATTGGTATCATGATCAAGAACATCACAAATTAGGCACATGTCTGTGATATCTAAAGGACATTTCTTCAGAGGATGCCTTTTCTTACATCTAGGACATTATATGCTTAAAGGTTCTTTTGGATTATTTTTTTAGCTCTCAACCCATTTATGGTTGAATTTAAAGGTGAAAAGATTTCTATTTTCTTGTTATCCATTTCCTCTAGAAATTCTAAGGCACCTAAGGCATTCTTTGATGTTTTTCTCCATCTTATACCTCCTCTTGTTTGAGAGTAACTCCTATATAGCTCAACAATCTGTGCAATGGGGAGTTTATGTATATCACCTCCTCCCATGAGATGGAGGGAGTCTTTGGTTTCATCATCAAGTCCTTTAAGGAAAATTTTCTTAGTGATTTCTACATTCAACTCATAACCACTCCTTCTATGGAGAAAAATAAATTTGTCCAGATAATCTTCCAGATTTTCATCTTCTTTTTGCTTTATCTGAAAGAACTCTTCCCTCCTATCTCTTCCCCTACAGTAGTCCTGATATTTTTCCAAAAAATGAAGTCTCAATTTTTTCCCATGAATGAATGGAGTTAGAAGGTAATCCCATAAACCACCTCATGGAAGAGTCTTTGAGGGTGGAAGGAAAAAGTTTGAGTTTCTGGTTGTCTATTTTGTAGTCATATGTTTGGCAAAGGACTTTGAATTCAAACAAGAATTGGTCTGGATCTTCTGTGGACATTCCCAAAAGATAGGGAAAATGGATGGAGAGATGTTTTTCATGGGTGCATCCTCATCCTCATTTAGGACAATGGGATAAATAAAGGTTCTACCCAAAGGTTGGTCCTCATCATTCCCATTGTCTCCCATTTCTGAAGGTTTCTCAGGTTCTAAATAAGATGATGCAGACTGTTCAATATCACTCTTGGGTGTTATATTAGATTCTGTGTCACTCTCAGTGTTACCTACTTGTGTTCTATTTGGAGATATTCTTTGTATATTATGAGGTATAAATATCCCTTGAGCATCCATGGCCTGTGCATCAATATTTCTTGTGTAAACAAGGCTTAGGATTCTTACCAGTTACATAGCTTAACTTCACTAACACCCATAACAGATAAGATGAATAGAATGGTGTGTTATGCTTATGGTGTCCCCAGAAATGGTGCCAAAAATGATGGGTCAGTTGTTATTTCCAATCATTTAACCAACATATTTAATTGTCGGTGTCGTTCTTAAACCAAGGTTGTGTCCTAGGCTGTATGCAATGAAGTTGGATGCAACACAGTGGTTATGCTGATTCTCTTTTAGGGGGTTTCAGTTTTGATTTCTCTCTTGTTTCTCTTCTATGCTATGGAAAGTAAATGCAACTCTACGCTACTGAAATGAAAGACAAAATTCAAGAAATACATCTATTCTACTAAAACAATGTTGTTGTAATAAAAATGCTTTCAAAGGAAACTACTTAACTGAATTGAAATGCACACACAAATTGAAATGCTCACACAAATTAAAAACATAAATTGAAAGGAAAAAATTCTACTAAAATGAAAAAAAGGAAAATATAGAATACTGCATTCAAACAACCATTCAAATCAAAGTACTGGAACCGAAACTTATCAGAAATAATGATCATGCACGAAATATCAATCCTCCAATCTCCTTGGGTGAGTGGGACCTTTCTCTCCTTCAGGATTGAGGTACTTTAACACCAATGAATACTCAAAACAACATATAAATTATATTGATTCAAACAAGTTCAGAACATGTTTCATCATAAAATTGTAATAACTACTAACTGGTATAGAACTATACTGAAGTATATCAACAACTAATTATGAAATAGTTTCAAGAAGGTGTCTTTATAGGCACAAGAATTTACAAATTGTGCCATAATGATAGGCCACAAATTTAGCTAAATAAAAACCTAATTAAAGCTCAATGGAACCTTGTGATATAACTAAAAACAAGGCCCTAGTTTGTAGGCTGTTATTAGGAAAATCCTCTAGAATGACATGGTGGCGAGAGAATTGGTCTTCTTGACTATTACTTCCATAAAATTGGCAAAGAATGCTCTTTATCAACCTACACATGTCATCACATTACTCACAAAATCAGTTAGTGGGAACTTCTATTGCCTTTAGTTCACATGATACAAGAACAAGATAAATTCATCAATCTTACTAAGGATATAACTATCTAGAACATCCCTAATGCATTAATTAACATAATTAGGAGAAAATAAATAGTCATATTGATGATATAATAAGTCATTTTTTTCACTCATCAACATGTATATTGGGGAAGCAACATAGAAATTATTTTCCCTCAGGAAAATCTTGGAGAGTGAGCTCACCGCTTGAGGTGATACATTCAGACTTGTGTGGTCCCACTAAATCTACATCCTTTTCAAAGAAAGAGTATTTCATGACTTTTATAGATGAATTTAGTAGAAGTACATGGGTTTATTTCTTGAAAAATAAATCAGAGGCATTTGAAGTATTCAAATAGTTTAAGGCTATGATTGAGAAGCACAATGGCCATTATATAAAGACATTGAGAAATGATAGAGGAGGATAATATATATCAAATAAGTTTCTAATTTTTTTTGAGGAACACAAGATCAAGAAGAATTTCACATCAAGGTATACACCTCAACAGAATGGTGTAATAAAAAGGAAGAACATAACCATTCAATAAATGACAAGGAACATGATGAAAGATAGAGGATTGTCCAATGAATAATGGGCAGAAGTAGTTGGAAAAATAGTTTATTTGATAAATAGATGTCCTACAAAGAGTGTGAGGAATAAAATACCTTAAGAAAAATGGAGTGGAAGAAATCCAAGTGTTGAGAATTTGAGATTTTTTGGATGTGTTGCATATGCACATGTGCCCAAGTAAAGAAGAAAAAATGGGATGAAAAAGGAGAGAAGTGCATTTTTATTGGGTATAGTGAGCAATCAAAAGCTTACAAATTGTACAATATAGCTACAAAGGAGGTTATAATTAGTAGACATGTTCAATTCATTGAGGAAACATCTTGGGGAGATTCACAAGAAGTGGAGAATTCATAAGCAAAGACAAATACACCTATAATTATTGTTGAAAAAACATATGGAAGAGAAAACAAAACACCTAGTTTGACACCCATTTCACAAAGGGGAAAATATTATAATGGAAGCAACCAAAAAAGCATGCAAGGACCAGAAAATGAAGCATATTCATCATCATCAGACTCATTACAACAACAAGGAAGAATGAGTAGTGTTCATGATATCTATAAATAGTCAAGGTATGAAGAAAATGAAGATGAAATGATTAATTTTTCTCTATTTTTAGAAGCTGATCCTATTTTATGAAGAATTAATTAAGGATCATAAATGGTATGAAGAAATGGATGAAGAGACACATGCTATTAAAAATAATCAAACATGGGAGCTATTAGATATTCTTGAAGGAAAGGAAGTGATTGGAGTTAAATGGGTTTGCAAGACCAAGACTACTCCTGAAGGATAAATTGAAAGACATAAGGAAAGATAAGTTGTCAAGGGATACAAACAATAGCCTGGACGTGATTATAATGAGACATTTTCTCTAGTAGAAAGGTTAGAGACTGTGAGAACAATTATTGCCATAGGTTCTCATCATAAATGGAAAGTCCATCAAATGGATGTCAAATTAGCTTTCCTAAATGGATTGTTAGAAGAAGAAGTGTATGTGGGACAACCACCTAGTTATGGAATTCTAGGGCATGAGAGAAAGATATACAAGCTCAAGAGAGATTTGTGTGGTTTGAAACATGCACAAAGAGATTGGTATAGTAGGATAAATTTCTTTCTGATTAGTAATGGATTTAGAAAAAGTAGCAATGATCCCACACTCTACATCAAAGTAAATAATGGTGAGATTTTAATTGTTGTTTTGTATGTAGATGATTTAATTTTTACTGGAAATGCAAGCAAGGCTATAGATGAATTTAAATCAGCCATGAAGAAAGAATTTGAGATGACTGATTTTGGATTGTTGAAGTATTTTCTTGGCATTGAAGTCAAGAAAATAGAGCATGGAAAATTTGTTTCTAAAGAAATGTATGTAAAATAAATCTTAAAAAGATTCAAAATTTTGGATAGTAAACCAACATCTACACCAACTGAATTAAGTCTGAAATTGACTAAAGATGATTACAACATCAATGTAGATCCTACAAGATACAAAAACATGGTAGGAAGCTTGATGTATTTAACTGCAACAAGACTAGATATAATGTATGCAGTTAGTTTGATTTCTAGATTCATGGAGACACCAAAAGAGACACATTGGCAAGTAGGCAAGTGTATTTTAAGGTATGTGAATGGAAAAAAAGAAATTATGGAATTCTATATGTTGCTAATAATGATTTGCAATTAGTTGGCTACATAGATAGTGATTGGACATGTAGCCTTGATGATAGAAAGAACACATCTAGATATGTGTTCAATGTTGGTTCAGGAGCTATTTCATGGGATTTGAAGAAATAGTCAATTGTTTCATTATCTACTGCTGAAGTAGAGTATATTGTAGAAAATTCAACTGCTTGTCAAATGATTTGGTTAAAAAGAATCCTCTCAGATTTTCTCGAAGAGCAACAAGGAGGTTATGTTATTTTCTAGGATAGTATGTCTTCAATTGCATTATTTAAGAATCCAGTATTCTATGACAAAAGCAAGCATATAGCAATTAGATATAACTTCATTCATGAACTAGGGTAGAAAGGAGAAATTGAGCTTAAATTTTGCAAGTCAAAGCTGCAGCTAGCTGATATTTTTACCAAACCTTTGTCAAAAGAAAGGTTTGAGAATTTAAGAGAAATTTTGGGCATTGTAGATGTCCAGGACTTTAAAATCGGTCCTTGAAAATATTTTTTTCTACTCAAGATTAAGGGGGAGTGTCAGAACTAATGGTTTGATAATTTTGAGCCAAACACAAATATTCAAATTTGATTTCCCTTTGTTTCAACCTCCCCACTGACGAGCATTTAATTTTCTGTCCATTTTCCATTTGGCCATTTTTTTATTTTTGAATTTCCTGACAAATCCATGGTATAAAGGAAAGTCTTGCAACAAAGAAGAGCCATGAGACAAAAGTAGACTTGAAGTCTATAAAATAGCCACAGTTTATATTTTGCTGAGTCTGAGTGTAATACCAAATTACTAAGTCAAATCCACGTGGATTCATCTTTATGGAGAGCCAACATCCAAGTTTAGTAAAGCTTAGAGTCATGATGCAAAGCCACAAACAATAAAATTTAAGCATGAAGCCTAAAATATTGACAAGTGTGAAGGGTGTGGAGCTTTCCCATTGCACAAGATTTCACATTCTGACAAGTTCTATGGATGAAGACTAAAAACAATGAGGAACATGGAGCCTCCTCATTAGTTTGGGCTTTGTAAGTCTACAGAAAAGTCTGACAATGGTGAGAACCATGGAGTCCTCTTATTGGTCAATGTTTCGGGTGTGTTAGTCAGGAATTGAAGGGTATGAAAACACCAAAGAAGCATTCAACATTTCTATTTGTTCACTGTTCACATTTTGATAAGGGAATGAAAATGTGAAGGATATGTGGATCTATTTGTTTGATCTAAGCTTTACGTCGGATATTTGAAGTTTTATAAATCCCGACACCGTAACCAATTAAAGTCAAAAACATGGAAGAATTTTTGAAATGTATTTGAGTATATTCAAAATATGTGAAGACCTAGATTTAATATATGTTCAAGTCCATGTCAAAGTCAATGAAGTTTGAGAGATAAGGGGAGCTGTATAATCGGCTCGACAAAAATAATGAAAAGAGAGAGAAGAAAGGAAGAAATATATGCAACAACATACAAAGTAGAAGGTTGAAGGAGAATATAGCAGAGATAGAGAGCCGTAGCTTGAGGTATTTTATAGAATAAGAAATACATGTGTAATAACACAAGGCAACAAAGAATTTTGTAAGAAAAATAAACTGAGAAAAAGACACTTGAAGAGAATAAAAAAGAAAAGAAAATTTGTAGAGCCGTAGCTTTTAGTTTGTAAAGGCTTTCTAAATTGAATATATAGTTATATTTTGTGTTATTGTGTTTTGGATTTGTTATTATCACATGTTGGTTGCAGTTGGCACTAAATTTTTCTAACAAGTCCTTCCACCCATGGTGGCAGTATTGAGGCTAAATAGAATGCATGAATATATGAGCCTTTAGCGTAAACATCCAAGTTAAGGTAGAAACCTACTTGAAAATAACAATGCAAGGTGAATACTGAAAGCATCCAAGTGGAAATAATTTCAAAATTAAAAAAGAAACATGGATGAAAGAAGCTTGCAACCAACCATGGATCCTGCATGGAGAAAGTTGAGAGCTTAGGCATAAGCCAAAGCGAGTTTGTAACAACTTAGTATGATAAAGAGGAGAATAATATAACATTGAAATGACATATACAAGTATAGAAATGAGAAAAAAAACTAAAATATGAGTGACCATTTGAATCTTGGGTAAAGAAAATAATGTAAAAACTAGTTAAATAGATAATGCACTTATGTGGAGGAGGAAATAGTCCCGAGGGGAAAGAGAGAATACAAACCCACACAAAATAAATACATTAAGTGGTAAAATTATCATCATTGTATAAATAAGTGTTGAAAACCATGATGAATGAGCTTGAGAGCTAGAACATGGTTTGAAAATCCATCAAAGCATAACCAAAAACACGTTTTTATCTGATGTTGTATTTGTAAGTACCTTGGTGGACATGTTTTATTTGATGTTGTGATTGCAAGTGCCTTGGTGGACATGTATGCAAAATGTTGAAGCATACACATGGCACACAATATTTTTGACATAATTCCTCAAAGGAATGTAATCTCATGAAATATTATGATTATAATATGCACGCAATGGGTTTGTGTGAAAGGCCTTTGAAACATCTAAATGCATGCAATTGGAAGAGGTAAAGTCATAAGCATATAAAATACTTCAACATATTCCCAATCTGTTTCAAAATAAAAACTTTAGAATAGAGTAGTGAAGCTCATGCATGGAGATATTCAAGAACTTAGCCAAAGGATAATGTACCATAACCATGGAGATTATGAAATTGCACAAAATAAGTTCAAAACCATGTGAATTGAGATAAATGATGAAATTAATCACAAAATCCATGCAATAGAAAAATTTGAAAATCCACCTTAAAGGTAACAATGATGATGATAAGAAGGGATTGAAGCATGAAGAGTTATACACATTCCTTGATCTATGACTAATCCATCAATCCAAGTTCCACTCTATCACTCCAATCTTGCGTTTGAAGAAGTAACTTAACAAGATATTGCAATGAACCTTTGGGTTGTCACATGGGAGAATCATATGAGTTTTGGGAAATATTTGAGAGTCAAAAGATTCATCAATATTGAAGTATACCATGTATAACTTACAAGAAGAGATGTTGAAATTGTAGCCATATGAAGACTAAGAAAATTTGTAGTACGAGTTGTTTGAGGTACTACTCCACAACCCCCTCAACCTAGAGAATAATAAATAGTTTCTCTTAAACTGGTTGAGAATCACATACGAGAAACTAAACAAGGTTCCAAGTGTTAATAATAAGACACCAATTAATATTGAGTTCCTAAAGGATGAATAAACTAATATGACTTGGAAAAAATAGTTCTTAATAAATTTTTCCTAGTTGCGATAAGTGTGAGTAAGAATGGTCCTTTGATATTTTTAATGTAAAATGTTGAAAATTCGTTATATCCAAACAAAGTGACACTAGATATGTATCAAGACAAAGCCCTTCTTACTTCTTGGAAAATTTAACTAGAATGAGATGTTAAAATGATTGAATAAAGGCCAAAGCTACTACATATTGTGAGTGGCTCTCCCATAACAATCTCAGGTGTGATGAGATTAATTTTTTTTTCATAAAGGACCAAAATCTTACGAATAAATGTGTAGAGAATAAAAAATGGATTTCATTTCACGGAATTCAATGAGTTTGGGATTTTCAAAAAATAGATAATGGACAATAACAAAGTTAAAATGATCTTGTAAATAGATTGAGCCAATGGTGAAAATAAACCATGAATATGACAGTACTGAGCCTAAAGGGAAACATCCTAATAAAATTATAATTAAGGCAAGCTCAAAATCTCAATAGTGGAGTATGCATGTAGATCATTTTGACTAATAATGATCTGCTTACCGGTCTAACACAACATGACAAGAAGATCAAATAGCTTTAAGGGGATATTTATTATCGATAAGACAAGGTGATGTAACAACTATGGTATTGTGAAAAATCATGAATTCACCTAGGTGAAATGATGTTGGACCTAGATAAATATGTATACATGTATAATGGATGTAGATGAAGATAACATACCCACGTAAGAATGTTGGTAAAAAAGGGATATAAATGATATGTTTAAGCTATAAACCTGAGTAATATTAGGCAAAATCGAACCAAACAAGTGTATGACATGCATTTGAAGCAAGTGACCAAGATGCAGACCTAGATCCTTCATGGAGTGGGAGATAAAAAAAACTTCCACAAACATGGATCAAATTTGAAGGGATAGTTTGAATTTTATAATGAAGGGAAATTATTGGACCAACCCTTCAATGATGAAAAACAATCTGAATATTTAACATTTCATATGATAAGAATAAATCAAGTATACATGTCATAAAAACTAAGAATAATACATAAGCACATATCAATAAATACATAAATACCATCAAATTGCATGTTTGACATAGGATATCTTATCAAAATCATAAAGAAAACTTGTAAATAATAAAATAAATAACTTTAAATTCTACTTGAATTTTAGTGCTAAAATTAAAACCCATTTGGATTCTTACCACTTCAATTAAAAAATTCATTTGGCTTTTAACAACAAAAATTAAATTCCATGTAAATTTTAATAAGAAAAATGCATTGAATTAGATATTTTCAAACTAAATTAAAGAAATTGTGCATCCATACATTGAAACACCCACACTAACTATGTCACCGAAAGATACATCGAGATATTGTTGGTTAGATTTAGGAACCAAGAGTTTCACCTTGTGCACAATATGCATTCAAATCTATTACACACAAATGATGCTTACCAAATTAGACTACTCCATTAAACAAACACACCCTTCGTAATCCTCCCTAAATATGTTCACAACCCTCTTCCTCAACTCCTAGGCATATAGATGAGCAATATTGAATTGATTATAATTGTGAATATAAAATTCTTGTTGGCACCCACATCACTGCTATTGAACAAATATTAGAGAGGATATGTCAATGATTACTTAAAGGGGTTATTTCTATGGATGAAGTAGATTCTCTACCTATTCTCTTATGAAACCATTTTCTCTCCTCTCCTTGCATTCTATCATCTTGAATAGGTTGAATCAACCTTTGCATTAGGAAGAAACTTAACACTTAGCTCGGTTCTTCTGTGTAAGGTTCATAATGTGTGATCTCCTTAAGTAACTAAACCTTTGTTTTTCTTGAAAGCAATACCTAACTACCTTTTCTCCAAGCTCCTTCTCCATTGCATACAAATATAGATAATCCAATTATCTTAGTCTGTGGCTTGTCTACATACCAAAATCAAATTGATCTAGGTGATCTTGATCAAGACCATTATGAGCTCATCCCACCCTTTGGCACAACTGTGAATCCCATAGAGCCTTCTAGACACCTAACATTGTGAGTCACAAATTGAATTCACTCTTTGAGATCAAGTCAAAACTTTTCTCCAAGCTCTTCCCTGACCTCAAATATCCATCTTAGCCCATATCTAAACTAGTGGTCACTCTACACACTGGATCTATTTCAAATATTGTTGTGTAAGTTCCCAAGTGGGCATATATTTGTGTTCAACTTGATCCTAGATTTTTTATATGTATCTTAAGGTGGATGCTATAAAAAAGAATAGAAAACAAGTAAAATATGGTATATAAAACATCTGAATGAATCCCAAGAAAAGGCTAGAATCGTAAATGGTAATATTAAATATTTTTCTTTTAGGTATTTGTGTTCAAGTAATCACTGAGTTGGCATCAAAAAAATTCTAGAAACTTGGGATTTGAGCTTAATAGTATTATAGTAGTAGTATATTTATTATATTAAAACTTTTGGTAATTGCAAGTATTACACATTGTCTAATGTATCTACGAGTCATGTGCAAAGCCTGGAAAGATGGAGGTGATTGTTTGTAGAAGTCATCAATTTTTTTTTAAAGATTTTAAAATCTCACACAAATTAAATTGCTGACATGTGTGTTTTCACCATAGACCTTCTTTTGACAGTTTTAAAAAAACTTGCGCTTCTGTATTGTCAAATGATTTTTACATTTTGATTTTTTTTGACGTGTAAATTTTTACCTTCCCTTTTCTGATAGGTTTGAGGCCTTGGGAAGGGCTATGACGGGATAAATTTTGAACCTTGGTCACAAATTTAATGTGGTTAATGAGTTCATTTCTCATATGGTTGATATAGATGGAATACTATTCATAGGTTCCATGCTGCTGCTCTAGGTGTCATTTTGATGTCTAGGTGTATGTCCAAGTCACTCTAGTGTCGTCCACATGTAACTATTTAATTATTATAATAAATAATTTTAAATTAAGTCACTTTAAGACATAAAAGTTGTTTTTTTTAATAAAGTGATTTTACTTTATTAAAATAAGATTATATCAAGGGAGTGACCTAATTGTGCCCAAAAGCGATGTCATGTAAACCCTAACTACCTTATAACCAACTTTAGAGTTATAAAAGGAAGTTAGGATTTAATATCTTGTTCTCGAAAGTAGTTGTCGAAGAATCTTAGCCCATTCATTGTTCTCGAAAGATAAGGAATGAGAAAAAGGGAATTAAGTCCTAATTAATTAATTTTAAAGTAAAAAATAAAAAAAAATTATAAGAATTTAAATTAATTTATTAGTGACAAAATAACAAAGAAAAAATTAACTTTATTTGTATTTCCCCCTAGAGGAAAAATGTAACCCATATAAGGACATAAAACAAGGGGTAATGAAATATTAAATACAGGGAAAAATATTAAATACAGAAAAAGGAGTTGATTGGCCCTTTTGAGTGACAAAGGTGCAAAGAAAATTTATAAAATTAAGTCACCATGTATGGAGAAGGCATCACTTTATCACATTTTTATATCTAAAAATTGGTTAAGCTATTTTATTTTCATTTTTACCTCAAAGGACGAAAACCATCTAAAGTATTTTACATTAGAGGACAAAACCCTCTATTTCCAAGGTTAAATAACATTTTTTTTTCATCCTTTATGAGAGGGAGCTCTACTCAGGGGTTTCCATTGAGTTTAAAGATAAATTCTAAATTTTCAACAATGATTGAAGGCCCTAAGGTGCATATTTATATTTTCTCCAGCTAGGGTTTGAAGAAGAAGATTGTAGCTAGTTTTTGACATGCATTTCCATCTAGATCTAGGATTATCTACACCCTTGTGAGTGGAGTTTGAAAAATTCTAGGGCATGGATGATCCAGATCTCATCTCCATATTCATTTCCATATTTTTAGAGGTCATTTCCAGCTTGTATGCATTTGATTTGGGCTTTGGAAACATTTTTTCTAGGCTTGTCTGTAAGTTGATTTTTTGTGGACTTTAATAAATTTTCCAACTCTTCTTCTTGATCTAAAAAATTATTGTTTTGGTGTTCTTGCATCTATAATAAATCTTGAGTTGTGTGGTTAAATATTTGGATGATTTTCAATCAATTTTGAATATCAATCATCTCCAAAGAAAGTCACATTTCCTTGTAGAAATTCAGATTTACATTATTTTTATCAAATATATTTCCCATAAATTGTTGTTATAAATCATATTTGTGGCTATTATATTTGGGGGAATATTTTTTTCCAATTGGGGACATTACAGTTGTATCATAGTGGTGATTCTCCCAACATGTGAAGAGGAAATCATTTTTTCATGGACACCCGTGAAGAGGGTTTTAAATATCAATACTCAAGAAGAACTCTAGGAAAAGAAGGAATGGGATAGATAAATACCCTCAACATATGATGAACTGAGATATGTGAATGAAATATTCTCTAGAGGTAACTGATAATTACAAAATCATTGGTTATAAGCTCAGAGGGATCTAAGAGACTCTGTTATAGGAGCTATTGCTGATTTGAATCAATCTATACAAGGACATAATATATCCAACAACCATGGTGTGACTAAAAATGGTGAAAAAAACTCAACTAGACCAGTTAGGACATCCACCAAGCCCCCACATCATATTCTTAGATCCAAGTTTCTCCAAAAAGAGGAATAACTAATTGAGGAACAAATTCCAAGTGATTTTGATGACATAGAGGCAAGAGGTAAAGATTATGCAATACTCATTTTCAAGGTAAGAGATTGTTGTCATTTTGTGATTTTTGCGAGTTACATGTTAGTAAGGGAAACAAGAATAATAGAAGTTATCAATAGGAGAAACCCATAATGTAAAAATTTTAGAGGAAGAATCCCGTAGAGTATTCCATCATGCAATTTGAAGGAGAAGAATCTTAAACGGAAGAAGATATGAATCCTAATGAGAAAAATGTTTGTATTATTGGGAAAGGAAAATAGGAACAAATAATACTTGTTGGAAACAAAATTTAAAAAGATGTTTCAGTCCAAAAGGTACCTATCAATCTTTCAAAGAATGAGTCATTTTCATATGGGATAGATTTACTAAGAAGTAGTGTTGATGAACATGAATTTACGAAAGGTGTTGATTCTTGTTCCACTTGTTTTCTATCTAAAGTCATGATTCATCAATCAAAATAGGGTTAATATTGTTTTAAATATTTTAGAGGGTTTTAAATCAACAAAAGAAGGAAAACATTGTAATGATATTATTTTTTTATTAAGGATAAATAGTTTTTAAAGGGACTATACCCTATTTGTAAAAAAGGCTCAAAAGCCAGAGATAGCAGTAAAAATAGTCCAAATCTAGAAGGGACTAAATCCATTTACAATGAGGCTCAAAAGCTAGATACAACAGTAAAAACAAAAAAAAAAGGATCAGAATCCATGAAGAACTTGAGGAAAAACTATATTTTAACCAAGAACTATAAAAAGGAGAAAAATAGAGACAAAACAACATCAAAACAACAAGAAAACATCTTCTTGACAGCAACAAAACAATAAACTAGAAGAAACTCTACTTGACTACTTTATCAATCTTCATCTTGACTTTCTGCAAAGAGCTTAATAATGCTAGGGCAGTGACATGGGAGGGATAATTCTTGTCTGATTATGAAAATACTAGGTCCCTTGCAGTTTCTGACTCCCAAATGGCAGCTGGAATGTCACTGAGAAGAAAAACACATTTGACATGCTGTTAGAGAAAGTTGTAGATATCTTTAAGCATAGAAATGGTACAATGATGTCACCCTTAAGCATTACCCAGTATATTATCCAAAGAATTTATTTTCTTGAAAATTCGTAAAAAATTCTCATTATCCATAATAGGTATAACACACATCTTCCTTTTACCTGCACTTTTACCAATCTACTTGAGTTCATCTTTGAGGTCCATAACCTCCCTTTCCAACTTGTCAATCCTACTTAGAATCCCTTCTTATTTTTCTGTAGCAGATTCTTCAATGGGATTGCTGATATGAAGCAGGTTTTTGGCCGACTCAATCTCTTTATTACTACAAAGAACCCTCTGAGAGGGGTAAATGGGATTCTTGATTCTTGTACAGTTAGTGGAAGTAGAGATAGGGTTATTGGAATCTAGTAAAGGGGGAGGGCAACAAGGACAACAAGAATGGAGTGGGAATGTGAAATACAGTGGTGATAGATCAATAGAATAAGACCTTGGTGAAGGGGGACAACATGAGTATGATTTTGGAACTCAAGAATAGAGCGTTCCAGTGAGTTCAAAAGGTAATGTGGGAAATTAATAGTTAAATTCCTCCTGAAATGATTAAGGAAGAAAACATGCTTAAAAGGAATCGTCACATATTTGACGTCAAGAGTGACATACCTGACCATCATTCATGAAATTTCAGAAAATTTCTTTGGAATAGAAGACATTTTTATACCAGCCATAACATATTCAATATTTTCTCCTTCATCAAGGAATTTCTTAGCTTCAACATTCCTATCAACGCATTTGTTGAAGAATTTCACCCCATCTAAGCTCAATCCCATGACTTGATCAATGATCTCTTTCGTGATTTTGATGCTAATATCTCCATATTCAATTGCTCTTTTCTTCCAACCATTCATGAACTGAACCAAGGTATCTTATTCATGACGCTACATTTTTTCTATGAGATTCGAAACCCCACCCATTTGTAAATACTTCCACAAGAGCTCTTCATTCTTCTAGTCTGGGTCATGAATAGGTTCTATTTTGCAAGGAGGCCCACCCATTCTGCTACCGTTTCTTCCTTGGTTCTCAATAGTAAAGTTTCAATCCAAATACCACCTTTCCTCATCACCTTTATTACTGTATACCCAGAAAGCATGTGAAATCTCAATGAAATTATTAACCCTACATGCAAAGTTAATAATCAATTTCCCATCGGCAGAGGGAGTTTTTTTAATGATTATTTTGAATACCATACTTATCTTCAATGATGTCATTATGTACCTTGGCTAGGATAAGGTCACCAATAAACCAATTTTACATATTTTTACTAACTCCATAGTTGGCCAGACTATCTGCCACTTTATTACCTTCACGATAGGAATTTATGATCTTATAATTATCAAAATATTTACAAATCTCTATAGCTTCATAAATAAAATATCTAATGGTCCAACTTGGGGGTTTATTTTGATTTAAGAGATTTATAATGTTTAAAGAGTCCCCTTTAATTATAATAGTTGAAATATTATAGTCTCTTACAAGCCTTATCCCCCATAATGTTGTCAAAGCTTCAACATAATGATTTGTCTGATGACCCATATTTCCTGCAAAAGTAGCAATAACAAACATCCTCTGTGATCTCTGATCACCCACCTCCTCCTAAAGCTTCAGGATTACCTTTGGAAGATCCATCGAAATTCAATTTATACCATGAGGTGGATGGTTGAATCCAATGCACTGAAGATCTGTCAATGTTGTTGTTACTATTATTCTAAATGTTGTCAGTATCAATCCTCCAAGCATAAAGAATGAATTCCTCTACCTTGGGATATAATTTGTTTTTTGGAGGCCTAAACCTTTCAATGTTATCCTTGACATCAATAAAAATTTCTTTAAAATTTTTGGTACAAACTTGTCTTCTATTCTTGAAGATAACATCATTTCTTGCTTTCTACAATCCCCATATGGTATGAGGAAGAACCAGACTCCATAATCTCCTTATCATGCAATGTTTATATGGTGGATCCCATTGCTCCCATGTCTACAATCAAGTATGAGGAAGAGTCCAATACAGATTGAAGTTTGCAAAGATAAGACTCCAAACCTTTGAAGCATACTCATAGTGCAAGAAAAGATGCTTGATGTCTTCAACCTTATTTTTACACATGAAACATCTATTAGACATAATAAAACCCTTTTTAATAATATTATCACAAGTGAGAATCTTACCTTTTAGAACAAGCCACACAAAAAAGTTGACTTTTGGGGTTAATTCAAGCATCCATAGTTTGATCCACTTTATATCACTTTGGCGAGCATAAAAAAAAGTATTATATCCTGATTTGACAGAATAATCCCCATCAAAAGAGTCCACCCATATGAGCTCATATTTTTTGTCCTTTTGATTAATAGGAATGAGAGAAAGTTGATTTTGCAAAGAAGATACCATAGGTTGCATATTTTCCATTTCCACTTTGAGTTTCTTCCAATTCCTCTTATTTCCAGTCAACTCAATGTAGTCTTTGACATTATTACCATAATTTTTAATTAGAATATCTTTTATGGAGCCAAAGTATCACTCAATCTAAAATCAGTCCAGGCATTGTGCCAAAAATTAATATCCCACCCATTACCAAATTTCCACCTACAAACCTTAACAAGAATATGGAGCCATTGGGAAGCTGTTGATAAAAAAGGAATGAACTCTCATTTTTTTGAGATAAGTATTTTATCCTAATAAGATCAGTCCAAGTTTTCTTTTCCTTCACTAATCTCCAACCAAGTTTGGAAATTAGAGCATCGTTCATTTTTACGATATCCTTTATCCCCAAACCACTAATCTTTTTTGGAATACAAACCTGATCCCATGTCACTAAATGGTATCTAAATATTTCTTTTGTCCCATGCCATAGAAAATGTTTTTGAATTCTCTCAATACTATCCACAACTACTGCTAGAATGCTATACATTGACATTATATATATATGGGAAAATTCTGAAGAGTGATTTTGATTAACAAGCATTTTCCTGCACTGGAAAGAATAGCTCCTTTCCATCCAGTCATTTTTTTTTCTGAAATCTATCTAACAAGGCATTCCAAAATACATTAGAAAATTTAGTAGTGCTTAAAGGTAGCCCTAAATAAGTTGTTGGTAATGATATTCTTTAGAAGGAGGTTAGTAGTAATAAGGATTTATTGCATCATCTTCATAGTATGTTATTACAATAGTTCCATCATGAGGATATTTAACCTATTGTGGACACGAATGCTAGGGAACTGATACAACAAAGACAAATTATAATGAAGATAAAGAGTGATGAAGATCTTGATGATACTCCAAGGTATGGAAAGAATGATAATATGTCATATTTATCGCTGCATATTAAACCATTTTAGACTTTTTTCCTCTTGAGAAGTATGGTAATACAAATTTTAATATGGAGCATGTGGACCCCTTTTTCCAAATTCATGATTGTGGGCATTATGAGAGTTGTATACTTTTGAAAGATCTCTCCCATTTGGCAGGTATGATATCTAGACACTTGGAGCACCATAACATGTTTTATCTTTTGCACATGAAATTTGGGCAAATGAGTTATGATTTATTGAGGAAAAACAATTTAGGGAAGGGAGGATTGAAGTATTCCCTTTTTAAAAGTAGCTATCGAAGACCCTCAACCATTCCATTGTTCCCGACGGATAAGGAATGAGAAAAGGGAAACTAAGTCCTAATTAATTAATTTTAAAGTGAAAAATAAAACTTTATTATATGTACTTCAATTAATTTATTAGTGAAAAAATAAAAAATAAGAAAGTAACTTTATTTTTATTTCCCCTAGAGGAAAAATGTGACCCATATGGGGACATAAACAAGGGGTAAAAAATATTAAATAAATGGAAAAATATTAAATAAAGAAAAAGGAGCTAATTATCCCTTTTGTGTGGAAAATGTGCCAAAAAATCTATAAAATTTAGTCACCATGTATGGAGAAGGTATCACTTTGTCACATTTTTATATCTGAAAATTGGTTGAGCTATTTGATTTTCATTTTTTCCTTAAAAGACAAAAACCATTTGAAGTGTTTTACATTAGAGGAATAAAACCCCCTATTTCCAAGGTTGAAGAATGAAAACTCTTCATCCTTTATGAGAGTGAGATATACTCAGGGGTTTCCATCGATTTTAATGATAAATTCTTAATTTCCAGTAGTGACTGAAGGCCCTAAGGTGTAAAATTATATTTTCTCTAGCTAAGGTTTGAAGAAGAGTGTAGCTGATTTTTGGCACGCATTTCCAGCCAAATATAGGCTTATTTACAACATGTTGAGTGGATTTTGACACATTCTAGGGTAGGCATGATCTGGATCTCATCTCCATATTCAATTTCTTATTTTTAGAGGTCATTTCCATCTTGTATGCATCTGATTTGGGCTTTGGAAGCATTTTTCCTAGCCTTGTCTGTAAGCTGATTTTCTGCAAACTTTAATAAATTTTCCATATCTTCTTCTTGATTTGAAAATTTATATTTTTGGTGTTATTGCATCTATATTAAATCTTGAATCATGTGGTTAAATATTTGGATGATTTTTAATTAGTTTTGAATATCAATAATATCTAATACAAGTTGCATTTCCTTGTATAAATTCAAATATGCATTCTTTTTATCAAATATATTTCCCATAAATTTAAGTTATAAATCATATTTGTGGCTATTCCATTTGGAGGAATCTTTTGTCCAATTAGGGAAATTACACAACATTCATTTGTAAACAATATTAGAGGTTGGAGGAACTTTATGTCCTATGGTCTCAAGGAATTGAAGTAAATAGTGATTTGTATCTAGATGCTTCTTATGGAGGTTCAAGAGAAATTTGAGACTAAGAATTTCTAGGATATTATTCATTTTGAAGGATTTATTGAAAAAGAAGACAATAAGAAGGAAACTTTGTGTTCCTTTTCAAGAATAAATACAAGGATGCTTATAGAACTTTGTGTCGTGACATTCTTGGTGGTTATGTTTATTCTTATGTCAAATGTAATATTTCATTTATTTCCTTTTCATGAAAAGTATTAACATTCAATAGCTTTACTTTTATGGTGTACTTTCTTGCATGTAGAAATAAGATCTAAGTTATTTTATCCCTACATGATCCCTCTCTCCATTATTTCCAGTATCTTCCTCCCTCTTATATGTCTCTCACTTTCATTTATTTCCCCTTTTTGGTGATTTCTTGGTTAAAAGTACTCAAAACCTTACAAACCCATCATATGAGGGAGCTTCCCCTCTCAAACATTGTTGGAGCTCAAAATTTCACCCGTCCCAGATCATGATGAACTGGGAATTTGAGGCAACATGGTATTGTCTCCATGTTTTGGGACTTGCACTTGAGACAGATCTCTAGAGAAGGCTGACTTCCTCTATCTATTTCTATTGCTAAAACTACTCCTAGGAAGGGAGATATAAATACCTAACACTACTCTATAATTCTAAGGGACTAGGGTGAGAAGGAGGTGCATGAAATGGAAACCTAAACTAAGGGGAGGTGATAGAACTAGAAAGATGGGTATGAACACTCTTAGATGAGTGAAAACAAGGGAAAATGTACACAAGGACAAAAAAACATGCCATAGTTAGAAAAAAAAATCACACACTCATTTTCATGGAGCACAATAGAAAAAAAACCTGTAGGGGACATGAAGAATGCACAAAAAACCAAAAATTTAAGGGAAAGGCAAGAAGATGCAATAAAATGCAAAATAGGGTAGAGATAGCCACAAAATAAGAATTTTATTGCTCCCAGGAAATGCACAGTCGATTAAAATGATGAAAGAGGCAAGTATACACATGAAAATATCCATATATGAGGCATCCAACTAAAAATGCCAAGGAATAATGATCTGAACAATGATCTTAGCAAACTAAGAGGGTCTAACCTTTACAAATGAAAATTATTCCACAATATATAGAATGAGGAGAGAAGAGGAGGGGAAAAGAGAGGGAAATTCAAATTTTCATAACCACCAACAAAAAACCAATAAATTCCTGCAAATGTGTCTATAGCACTATCAGATATGCCTCCCCATGTCATCTTAACTTGTGGAAGAATGAAAGAGGTAAGATCTGATTACGTTTGGGTGGTTGATTTGATTGGATGTGTGCACTAATGACCTGAGTCATGTTTCCCTATTTTTACCTACTAAATCCCATCAAAATATTATTTTGAATAGTCCAACATGTAGCCCACATTAGTATCTTTCCAAAAAGACCAAGAGTGCGCCAAATTGAGATCTGTAGAAGAAGTTATGGTGAGTTTGAAGATACTGTAGTACAAGATGAACACATAAGACATGTGGCATGCTTTGATTGGTTGAATGATTCGGTTGACTATCTATTTGTTTTATCTTTTATGCCATATGTCATACATCCATTCATCATAAGCATTCAATGCATAGCTGACATGTTATGATAGGTTGTGTGTTATGCACTTCATCTGGTAAGTTACAAGGAGTGACACGTGGTACTCAATGATTGATGTAGAAGGTTTTGCAAACCACTGCATGCATGAGAGTAGGTGGCATGAGAGGGAAGAACGTAGAAGGTCTTTGAGTGTACACATAAGAGGGTGTATGAGGAGTGGAAGAAAAAGGTGCATATCGCAAAGGTATGCAAGTATGCAAGGAAAGGGAAGCATGTGAGATAAGGATGCACAAAATTATGCAAGGAAAGTGCGCAAAGGGAAAGACATGAAAGGAAAATGAGTGTACAAGAGAGGTGCATGGAACTCATGAAGGAAGGTATGCACAAAATAAGACATACTAGGGAATTAGTAAAATGTAATGTAAGTTAGTAGGCACACGTAAGATAGATGTACATCTACTAGGGAAGGAAAGTGAATGCACAAGGAGTGCGTACTGATTGGAAATGGAAGGAGATAGAAGAATAAAGGAGAAGGGAAAAATCACGCGGAAGGAAGAAAATGGAATAAAGATAAAGGAAGAAATAAGAAGGAGTAGCATGCAAGGGCACATGTGAAGAACTAACAACCATATAATTGTGCTAAGGAAGAAAACCAAGGAGCGCACGTAACCTAAAAATTTATAATAGAGCCAAAATAGAACTCCAAGTTGTCAAAATAACCAGGGTGGTTATTTAGGAAAAAATTTGGTGAATTTTGGGGCCATCTTCCTACTAGATGAAAGGAGATCAGTAGCCTTAGAAGCATCCATTGAGGCATGGAGTCTTCCTAAAATCATGAAATTATGATCTGTAACTTGAAGAACACCCTTGAAGTCACTTGAAACATTATCTAAACTCTTCTTATGGACATGTGTGTAAACTGTTGGAAAGTACCAATAAGCTGAAACAACCTCTTTGAACTTGTGAGCACATGTACCTACAACCTAGAAGAAACAAAATAGTGTGCACGAGAGCATGCAGAAGGAAATAACTATGTATAAGAAAATATTGCGTTCATAGTGCACTTGGAGAAATTATTCTAATATGAACATGATGCAAAGAAACTTAATGGAAGTGCATGAGATAAATCTGATTGACTATGATTAGTAATGTATCTCCATCAAGTTGAGACAACTCAAAATAATTAGCCTCTTTACAAAAAATTATGGTATATGGGCCACTCCAAAGTGCATCAAACTTTGAATGGTGCCCTGGTTTGGCTCTGTCAGCATCCCATTTTAAGACCTAGATCACCTATTTAAAGCTTGAGGTCTAGCCTTTCTATCAAACCACTTCTTGGTTAATCATTAATGTTGTTATAACTTGATCATGATAGAGTTCCTTAATTCTTCAAGTTCAACCAACTCTGCCATTCTAATTTCTCTTTGGTCTATGACCTCAAACTCCAGCTACTAGGCTAGCTCTAATGAAGGAAACTCAAGTGATAAAGGAAGCCTATATTATTTACCATAAACAAGTTTGTAAGGTGAAGTGTTAATATCCTTATTCATCACAATTCTGTCTTCCTAGAGCATGTGAGATATCTTTGTGTACCACTTCCTCTAGTTGATATCTATTGTATGTTTCATGATTTTGATTAGGTTTTTATTAGTAGACTCTGCCAAGCCATTACCTTGAGGGTAGTAGTTAGAAGAATTTGTAAGTAAATTCGAAGACTGAGAGCCCAATCATAAATATTTAGACTAAGGAAGGATTTTACATTATTAGAGATAGTGGTTTAAGGAACACTAAAACTTGTTACAATACCCTCAAGAAAGTTAAGGCTGACTAAATTAGTTTCTTCCTTGAGCATGAAAACCTCTATCCATCTGGTGAAGTAGTATGTAGTTGTCAACACCCACTTATGACCAACACTTGAGGGAGGGTTGATCATGCAAATGAAGTCCAGACCCCATTACACAAAAGGATGATTCACTTGGATTGGGTGGAGGGGAAGCACATCCAATTTCTTTTTACCTGTAAAGAAATCATGTTATTTGCATTTCACGATCCACTTGTGCACACCTGCAAAGAGGGTAGGAAAGAAGTATCACAACTTTATGATTTTCATTAATGTTGTTTTGGCAAAAATTGTCCACCAAAGAATCCATCATGAAATTATGTGAACACTTTTTTGACATGCGCACCTTTAATACATCTCAACAACACACCATCAATGTTGTTTTGAAGAGAATGCCATTAATGAGCACATAGGCAATCGACTATAAAATCAAATTTCTTCCCTTTGCTCTGTTCATACTAGGAGGGTATGCGCTATAGGAAAGGAAAGTTTCCATGAATTCCATCTATCTGCTTGTGCTAGAATCCACTTTTTTTCAACTTCGGTGCATGGAGGTTCTTCATAAAAAACATTGACGTGTCTTGATCATTATGCAAATATTCAGTAATATGATTACAATTCACATTACCTCTAACCAATTTTTTGGAATTGATAGTCACATCATACTCAATGATTTTGGTCACCCATCTATCTCTTTTCTCACTGATTTCTACTCCCATGATGAATTTTCTCACACAAGAGTGTGAAATTAACACTTTGACATGATTTTTGGTGAGAATACTCTTGAATTTCTTAAGAGTGCACATGATGGAGAAGAATTATTTCTCCATGTGACTGTATTTCAATTCATAACCCTTCAATGTTTAACTGAAGAAATCTAATGGCTGCTCCAGTCCTTGTTTATTCTCTTGAGTCAAGACAAAAACAACACTGATATGAACTCCATAAGAATAAAGGATGAAATCCTTTGAATAATCTAGATTGATGAGTGTTGGGGTGAAAGAAATTTCTTGCTTGATCTAGTTGAATCTTTCTTTTCCTTTTATTGTCCACTTGAAGACTGTGTCCTTCTTGAGCATGAGGGTGATGGGCCTAACCAATAATGCAAAGTTAGGAATGAATCTCCCAACAAAGTTGATATTACCTAAGAATGATTGTAAGGATTTCTTGCGCACTGGAAAAGATAGAGAGAGGATGGAAAAGATGCACTTTGGATCAATGAAATACCATCCTTAGAGACCACATGGCCCAAAATATTTCCTTGCACAACAAAAAAGTTACACTTCTTGGGGTTAAGAGATACCCCAAAGTCTCTGCATCTCTCAAAGACTTTATCCAGATGCATCATGTGATTTGCACTCTGATTTGAGAAGACAATTATGTCATCCAAGTAAACAAGGATGAACTCATTGATATATCCTTTGAAGGCAATGTCCATTGCTCTCTAAAATGTTGTGTCTGCATTTGACAAACCAAAAGGCATTTTTTGATAGGCATATGTACCCCATTTGGTTGTAAATGTTGTTTTGAATTGATCCTCTTCCTTGACCATGATCTGATTGAAGCTAGAGTACCCATCCAGCATGGAAAATCTTTACACGTCAACCACTGTCTACAAAATCTGCTCCATAGAAGATAAAGGATAATGATCCTTCAATGATGCCTTATTCAAATATCTAAAATCAATACAAAGTCTGATTTCACCATTCTTTTTACACTGGAACAAGATTTCACCACCAAGTAGAGTACTTGATAGGAAAAATAATCTTTGCCTCAATGAGTTTGGGTAACTCCTTCCTCATAAAGGGATCTTTATCTTAGTATTGATAGGCCTTTGATTTTTTCTGATGGTCTTGATAATAGGATAAAGGTCAATGGAGTGTTGAGCAACACTTGGTTCAAATCCTTTGAGGTCTTCATACTCCCATGAGAATATGCCAACATACTTATGACATAGAGAAATGAATTTTTGCTTCTCATCTTGTGTGCATTCTTTACCAAGAAACAACTCTCTACCATGCACAATAGTGACTTGGGAGTGAAGTCTTCTTGTGCTGTGTGCATGTTCTTTTCTTCACCCTTGAACTCATCATCAGGACTAAAAATATTCTCTAAGGTGACCAACCCTTTAGGAATTTTTTTTGTCTTTAGTTGAATCACTTGGTCACCATAGCTGTCATGCAATTCATCTTGCATGTTTGAAGAAAACTCAAATTCATTATGAATGAAATGAAAAATTTACACATCACTGTCAAACACTTTCCAGTTGGTTTTACATTGTTCTGGAATGGATGGCCTGACCACCATCTTGATGTGTTGTGAATTTCCTTGGATAAAATCCTCAGTAGGTGAGAATTGTGAACCAAGGGATGCCATTTGATTCTACTTATTTGTTCAATTTCCTTGGCACCACCTATGCAGATTGATATCTTCAAATCTCTCCAAGAGGTCCAAAATCTATGTTTATAAGATTTCAAAAGCTTATTACTTTGTTGTGCACTTGTTTTTAACTTGGTGGATGACCAATTCAAGTGTCCCCAAAGATCTGCAATGCCTTGATCTATCTCTTCTTAACAATAAGAATACCATGCACCAACGCTTCATATTCTGCTACATTATTGGAGCATGAAAACTATAACATGTGCATGAAGAATAACTTCTCACTCTTGGGAGAGATGAGAATAAACACCTACACCTACGCTGTTTCTACTTCTCGAACCATCAAAATACATCTTCCAGTAGTCCAAAATTTTCATCATTTTACTTGAGTAGGGTAGGAAACATGGCTTATTATTCAAGGATGAAATAAGTACCAAGACCAGTTTCATTAGCTGTATAATATGGATCAAATTCATAGTTCTCCTTATCCCATTCATCTGATAATAGGTCAGGCATGGAGGGAGGAATAAGATTCTCTTCTGAATCTGAATCTTGTTCTTAACATTCTTAGATGAGACAATTAGCTTGGAGAGGGGATGGGTCATATGACTCAACATGATAGGAAAATATAGGCTCATCTTGTATGGTAAACCTGGTACCATACCTTGTTCTTAGTAACATATGAGACCAATCTGAAGACAAGTAACCACCCACCTTGGTAGTGAAATATCTTGATAGGAAAAACGAAAATAATGGAGGTAAATCAATGATTGAAACATATTGACTTATCGTTAAAATTGGACATGCATGGAGGGTTAAATCAAGATCATTGATGAATTAGAGAGTGGTAATAGTTGAGCCATCAAGTTACAGGACTCATTTAGACATAGGGATGTACTTAAGACCTAGGACATCAAATTTTTTCTTATGAATGACAAAAGTACTAGCCTTTGAGTCAATCATACAATTTTTAAAAATATATTTTTCTACTATAATGGACATATAGATGGGTGGGGTTTTGAAAATATTACTTACTTGATTCTCCTCTTCTTGAAAAATGTTGACAAAAGATTGAGGTATTTAGATAACTATATCAACACATGTGTAGAAGTTGCCCAGAGCTTCATGCAATATGGTCACTCGAGATGGAATGAAACACTGGCATCCCACATTATGACATTACATTTGTCTTCTTCATCTGGTCCACAATATTGAATGTAAGGCCCAAATACTTATGTGCATTTGAGGAAACAAAATTATCTTTTCTTAGTTGTTATGTGTTGACAAAGACAGGCACCATAGATTACATAGAGGATTGACCTATGAAAGGAGGAGCATGCCACCATTTAATTGCAAAAATTGTTGCATAGAGCCTCATGCACGTCAGGAACCTGTGCACTCAGAACTTTTAGGGTACATTTACATCAATTTCTGTAATTAAGTTATAGTTGACATAGCAGGATTTGAGGGTTACGCGCCAATAGCCTCAAACATTCTCTTTTTGTGCCTTGTGTTATCAACAAATTTTACGCGTGGTCTATTTGATTTCTCTGTAGCTTGGTTTAATATACAAAATTCCTCAAAACTAATGAACATAAGGTTGGTATAAGAAAGAAAATTTTGGCACTTCTTCATTTTCCCGGTTCACATGCACACTAATAGAAGGCTCTAACATTCTCTTCTTTTACATTGTGAAATCATGTAAGCTTATGCATGCACGGTCTTTTTGGGGCTAGTTCCACTATCTTGGTTTATTACAGGATGCAAGGATAATTCCATACTGTCTCCTAAAAACATAAGGTTGGTATGTACAAGAACCAATGCTTTGCTTGACACTGAGTGCTATCAGGGGTTGTGTCCAGGTGTCACTAACGCACTAATAGAGGGTGCTCATAACTTGAAGCACTCCATGTATCATTTTGATAATTCTTACACATAGAAATACATGTAGCGCCAATTGTCCATTGACTGTGTGGTAATAGTTGTAAATAAATAACCACTCTATATACCATTGGACCAGTGCTTTTTCTATAACTGAAGGAGAAAGAAAACTTACAACCACATAATCTTGTGTTGGGAACTAGAAGGGGTTGCAGAGGAGTACATTTTCTGAAGATCTTGAAGGTGCGCATTAGCATGTCATCTATAATTCTGCAACATTAAAAAATCCTATACTCTTGATTGCAACCATTGGTATATCATGATTGTCTGGGAAGAGTGAAAGAAATGGCTCCGTTGAAATTGACAAGGCATATGATCTATACTATGCTATTTCTAGAAGGGGTCTAAATGCCCCAACTAGATTGTGTCTAAGGTATACCAAATGAGGGGTAGATTGCACCCTAGACCCAAAATTTCTATATGCAATGCGCGGTCATTTCTTCATACCTATTTTGGGAGACTTTCTAAAGAGATTCAAGGGACTGTGGAGGACTAATGTTATCTATCTAGTATGCATATTTCTCATGAATAAGGTGCATTGACTACTGAATTCAGTAGGTATGAGGTACTTGAGGCAATTCACTAAGACAAGGGAATAGGTAATCTAGGGGCTATTTTAACAGCTTGGATCTCAATAAGAACACATCAACCTTACTTAAATGAAGATGTATGGCTCTTTAAAATTGTTCCATAGGTCATGCCAAAAATTGTTGGATCTCAAAATTTCACCCGTGGAAGATCAGGATCAAATCCCTTAAGAAGTAAAGAAAAATGCATCTGTCTCCAAGCTATGGGACTCACACTTGAGACAAACCTCTAGAGAATGCCAGATTCCTCTACCTATTTATACTACTAAAACTAATTCTAGGAAGTTGAGATTCAGATACATAACACTACTCTGCTGATTCCAAGGGACCAAGGTGAGAAGGAGATGCATGAAATGAAAACATATAATCTAAAGGGAGGTTATAGCATCAGAAAGAGGGGGATGAATAACTCTCAGATGAGTGAAAATATGGGAAAATGTTCACAGGGAAGGAAAGACACATGTGCCACAGTTTGAAACAACATTCACACACTCATTTTCAAGGAGAACAATAGAAAAGAAACTTATAAGGGACATGAAGAATGCACAACAAACCAAAAATTCAATGGAAAGGAAAGAAGATGCAATAAAATGTGAACTAGGGAATAGATAACCACAAAATATGATTTTTATTGCTCCTAGGAAATGCATAATTGATTAAAATGATGAAAGATGAAATTATTCACATGAAAAGACCCAAATCTAAGGCCTGCAACTCAAAATGAAAAGGAAAAATGCTTTG
Source organism: Taxus chinensis (assembly GCA_019776745.2). Taxonomy (NCBI): domain Eukaryota; kingdom Viridiplantae; phylum Streptophyta; class Pinopsida; order Cupressales; family Taxaceae; genus Taxus; species Taxus chinensis. The sequence goes on from CM034157.1 coordinate 350,707,184, forward strand.
AAAAATTCTCTTCTAAAACCAAGTGGTTCCAACCTTTAAAAATGAGCATTATTACATAATATATAGGAGGAGAGAAGAAGAGTGAAAAGAAAGAGAGAAACTTGAATTTTCAAATCCAAATACCAAAAAAATGCATTAATGCATAAAAATCCACCTACAATACTGTCAGTTCTTCCTCCCCATGTCATCTTAACTTGTGGAAGAAGGAAAGAGAAAAAATCTAATCAAATTTGGGTGGTTGAGTTAACTAGATATGTGCATTAATGACCTAAGTCATGTTTCCCTATTTTCTACTTACCATATCCCACTAAAATATGATGTTAAATAGTCCAACATGTATCCCATGTCAATAGATTTCCAAAAATACCAAGAATGCCAAATTTCAAGATCTATAGAAAAAGTTATGATGAATTGAAGACCTGTAGTATAAGATGAACATGTAAGACACGTGCCACGACCTGATCGACTAAAGGATTTAGCTGACAGTCTATTTGTTTTATCTTTTATGCCATGTTTCATGAATTCATTATTCATAAGAATTCAGTGTGTAGCTAGTATGTTTTGATAGGTTGCATGTTGTGCACTTCATCTGATAATCTGCAAGGAGTGACACGTGACACTCAATGATTGACGCAAAAGGTTTTGTAAGCTATTGCATGTTTGAGTGTAGGAGGAATAAGAAGGAATAATGTAGAAGTTTTGCAAGTGCACACATGATGACATGGAAAGATTGAGAAGAAAAGGTGAATATATGCAAATATATGCAAATGTGCAAGGAAATAAAGCGCTCAATACAAGGATGTGTGAAAGAAAATACATGGGGAAACTATGTGAAAGGAAAATGAGTGTACACGAGAGGTGTGAAATACTCAAGAAGAAGTACATGCAAAAAATAAGACATGTCAGGGACTTATCAAAATGTAATTTAAGTCAACAGGTGTGCACAAGATTGATGCGCAGTGACCAGGGAAGTAAAGAGAATGGGTAAGGAGTGCGTGCAGGGGGGAATGAAAGGAGATAGAAGAATAAAGGATAAGGGTATAAGTGCACGGAAGGAAGTGAAGGGAAGTAATATAACAAGAAAGAAACAAGGAGAACATACAAGGGTATGTGTAAATAACTGTAACCATGTAATTACACCCAGGAAGAAAAACGAGGAGCACACGTAACTTGAAAACTTGATACCATAGCCAAAATGGAATTGCAAGTCTCCAAAATAACCAAGGTGGTTATTTTAGACAACATATACCAAATAAAAAAAGTGACATAAAATAATGCCAATTTTTTTTGTGACTCTACTTGGGATCGAAGTGTCTACCATTTGGTCTCCACATCAAGGAAATTCCATTAGAATAGAGGTTGGAGAATCTGTTTAAATGAAAAACCAGGTTCCTATATTTTTATAACTCATGCGATGGTGTTGGTTTCTCCCATTCTATAGGTAAACCATTTTGGTCATTTGACATTTGCAAAATATTCTTCCCTACCTTCCAATTCAAGGAAGAACTTCCTAAAGTTTTTTGGATATGGCTCCCAAGATGTAGGTAATCATATTTCTTATTTTCATGTTGAAAACAATATTCTTAGTGTGCAGAAAGAAGATGTTTCAATGATATTGTTTATTGAAACCCTCATTGGTCCTGCTACTAAGTGGTATCAACATTTGGAGTTTGGTTGCATCACAAGTTGGGGAAGACTAAAGAAAAATTTCTTGAAAATATTCAATTTTATCATGAACATGCATGCACTTATTTATGAATTTCAAATCCATCTGAAAAAAGGAGAAGGAATGAGGAACTTCATAGTGAGATTTAAGAATTTGTTGAAAACCATTCAAAAAAATGAGCAACCTAGTGTGAAAAATAAAATGTTCTTCTTCATTGCTGAGTTATATCTAGAAGTTCAATTCTTATTGCGTAAAGATAATATTCAATACTTGTATGTATCTCAGCAACAAGCCATTTATGTTGTTGTTGAATTGGTTATTTTTGGGAAACTAAAATAAGATATTGTTGAACATTTTTCAAGTGCTCCTGATTTGAAACCCCTTGTGAAGAAACAAAAGCTCCATATGAAAATTAAACACACTACACAAGTGAAGATTTGAGAGATTTTTTAAGATAATGCAACAAAATTTTCTAATAAAGAAGAGATGAAGCCGAATAATCCTTATCTTAGATGTTTAAATCTCACGGTTTTTAATAAACCCAACTTGCTAAAGGATCCAATAATCAAGACGCATGATAATAATTTTTTGGAAGTGTATCATTTGTAAGGTGAAGATAACAATGATGAATATGAAATATTATCATGTGATGAGGATTATTCAAGTGATTATTGTGAGCTCAAAAATCATGGAGATGAAAATAAATTTGAAGATATTTTTGTAAGTCTTTCTCCTCTTGTAGTGATAAGTTTGGTTGTAAAATAATTTAGGCTCCCAAATCTCATTATTTGCATGATATTGAAAGTATAGAAGTTTATTCTATGGAGCTAAATGAAAACAAATCAAATGATGGATTCAAAGTTCAATAATGAAAATCCTTGGAGCTCTCATTGATGACATATGTGAACCTTGAAGAAAAATTGAAAAAGTTCCTATTTAAAAATTTCAAGATCTTGATTTACGTTGTTTGCATTCCTTATCAAATATGGAAGTTCCTATTGTGGTGTTCCATGATAACCATCATGAAGTGAAATCAAATGATGATTTTCCAGTTCCAATATCATAATCATTAAAGAATTGGAATTATGAAGATAATCAAGAAGTGCTCTCTTTGGAAACACACATGTATCATGGTGATGAAGAATCATGTGAAGAAATTGTGCCTTCGATCGAGGTAAATAAATGTTATCATAGGATCATCTGATGTTAAGATGAGTATGCATATTGAAAAAAGTGATACAAATATTTTCCAAGGTTTATTCACAAACCTTTAAGGATATGTATACACATTGATAGATGAAAGATATGAACATAGAGAATTTCAAATACGTTCCAATTATGCACCATAAATATCGCGATTATGAGGTGACATATTTGCAACTTGGAATCTGAAAATGAAGTTGCATCTGGAAATCATTGGCTCAATTTAGAGCTCAAGAATCTTCCATGTCAAATGTCTTTCCCTACAGGAGTTTTGTCGCATACAATGTATGATGAGATAAATAGAGCTCATAATTGAAAAAAATAAAATCATACCTTCCAGAACTACATCGAACTGTGGGACAAATTCATTTCTATGAAGTGCAAGAATAGAAATAGATAGGATCAACTCACAGTAATAGGGTCTACGCAGGGGTCAAAGGTGAATTTGAAATGGTAGAGTGTGACATGTCTAAACATACAAGATTCACTTGCCTAGGTGATGGTGTTTGTGTAGACAATTTTCAGAGTGCATTTTAAGGGTTTTTTTCTTTAGACCCTCGATGAAGATCATAATCATGGTCAAAAGGTATCCTTTTAAGGAAGTCTATGATCAATCATATGAGGCCTATAGTAATTCACTATTGAGTTCACCATGAAATGTGAGGTGGGACAATAATGTGTCTCATAAATTACATTCCTAAGATAATCAATCTCATACAAGGGTATCAAGGAATGAATTATAGGAACTAATCATCAACTGTCATACAATGGATAGATTTAAAGGGGCTAAAATAAGGACTATTCCCATTATATATCTAGAGTTGAAAGAAGTCCCTGACACTAGGTAAACACTAGGATTCCAAGACATGCAATCAATATAGAGGATATAACCCTAATGAAGATGGAAGATTTAAGTAGTCCAAGAGGAATTTGTATGGATTTCAACGATAGGTAGGGAAATAAACACCATCAATATGATAGATTTGTGCACAAGTTAACACTAGAGCCAAGGAGCATGATCATAGATGTGAAGAGTACTCATTCTAAGATCGATGTTGTCTGAAGTACATTATGGTAATCACTTGGGTTTAACATAACTCTAATCCATGTCTATAAAATATGAACTTATCTATGTAACATGCCAATCGATGGTTAGAGAACATCATTTCTCTTGCACATGTCATTGGTGGTCACTGATAGGCATCCATTCTCTCTAGAGAAGAAACACACTGAGAGAGAATCACTATCCTAGGTGGATAAGTTTTTCACCGTTTTCCTATCATATAATCACTATATATGACTTCCAATAATGTATAGAAAACCAACCAAGAAGAAGAGTGTCCAATCTAAAATAAGAAAAGTTGACAGATGAACTTCATTTATCTCAGGTCCTCTAGATGTAAAAATCCCTACATAAGAGCCAAGAGTAGATGGCAAAGTTCCTAATTGCCAAAATTTGATATTCTTTTCACATTGTAATGTCAATAGGTGATGTGTATCATATGACGTCATTCTACCAGTATTCTCCTATGAATTAGTTGGCCAAGAGAAATCATAACACCATATCGTCACATTACTCTTCATCAGGCATTATGGCCTATCTTGCATCTCTAAAGGTCTTATGAAATGAGATAACGTAATCATGAAAATATTAAATTAATGAGGTGTTGTAGATCATGGAAATGGATCGAAAATTAGTTCCATTAATAGTGATGATTTAATTAATGTTAAGAATTAATGGGAGTGCAATGTGTGTGTGACCTAGGGGGTCAAGGATTTAACTAGTACAAGGACAACTAAGACCATTTACATTAACAATGAAACTCTAATTTGTGTACTATCTCTAAATAACGATTACATGAATTAACCATTCCCCATTTCTTAAATTAATGCCCCTTAAGGTACACCCACTCAGAGAACGATTGAGAGTGCATTAGTGGAACCTTCACTCTACACTTCACCAGACATTACTTAGTCCAACAGGGTATAAAATATGAAAAGTGAATAATTAGGTGTAATACAACATGCATGTGAATGTCCCCCACTTATTGGCTGTGAAGCTTGCATACATGCCAAATGTATGGAATATGGCTACGTTCATAGCTATGTGTGGTCCCCACTTTACAATGTACCGTTATATATACATGCACATACATGCATGCACGTCCCGCACGTGTGTGTGTGTGTGAAGTGTGTGTGTGTGTGTGTGTGTGTGTGTGTGTGTGTGTGTGTGTGTGTGTGTGTGTGTGTGTGTGTGTGTGTGTGTGTGTTTGCACGCATACACATGCATGAGTAACAATATGTGTTTGCGACATGTGAAAGCATAGATATGTCATTACATGTGATCCAATCAATATGCGTGCATCACATGTATCATGTCCTGTGTCATATATGTGCATGAATATGTACCTATGTGTTCCATGTTCAGGCCACATTGTGTGTAGTGTGCGCTGACTGCGCATGCGCGTGTGTGTGTGTGCACCAAGCCTATGCATGGACATCGTGTGTGACATGTATTAAGGTTTGCTATGTATGTGCATGTATAGTGTGAGCTTGCAGCATAAGCGTCCATATGTAAGTGTTGAGATAATTCTTGCAAGATAAAAATGTAATGCTGAATAATGAGAGCTTGGATAGTGGAACGATGTTTATTATTTAATCTCGTTTAGATAATTGTTGTATTTTTTTGCCACAACCAATCATTGATCTCACAGTGGATTTTTTATTATGAGAGCACATTGTGTGAGTACATATTAGTGATTGTAATTGCCCCTATTTAAGTTGAGGAGTAAAAATGAAAGTGTATTATTATTATCGAAAACCAAACGGGTGATTTGAAATAGATTACTTATTGGCATAATTTCATATCTATAAAAGTGCAACTATTAAGTTGAATACTTATTTAGTCTCTCTCCCCATATCCCTTTATATTGTCATTAGTGATAAAGGTCCCATTTACTTTAGCATTCACATGAAAATTATAAAGTCTATTTAAGTTTACACACACATGTTCAAACACATACACACACATTTTGCTCTTATGTTGTTCTCCACGAGAAAAGAGAAAAATGCAACCCCTTATTGAAATAGATATTATAATGCTATGTATTCAAATTTTATTGAGATGCAAGGGGTGAAATTATGATTAATGAAATTAGGATTAAGATAATTATGGCCCATTTACATCTATAAAACAAGTCGACTTGCTTATAGAAGGAAAGCTTTTATATTTTACACAAATTTTATTTTTGTATGAGCTTTGAGATTTTATAAAATAATATTATAATTCTAAAATTTGAAAAATGAAGTAGTGACTAAGAAATACCACCTAATTTAACGGGGAAAAACCCTTCCACCAAACAATCAATAGGGTAGGTTACATAATAAATTAGGATTTCCAAGTGTCGCTGATGAACCAACCTTTGTCCCTACTTATACTGATATTTTCAAAATGCATGATCTCAATGTCTTCCCACAGGTTTCATTTAACATAATTATATTCATAAGTAATGAATTTGAAAGAATCTATAGAAAGATTGAATGCTAAAATCTTAAGGGAATGCTTAGCTAACGTCAATTGATTCCCCTATCCGAGTTCATGCTTGACTGTCTCTATCACGCTCGCTAATCCTGAGTTTTGATCGATCTAGCTAGTTTATCCAATATATGGTTTACCCACACAAGTGAAACTAATCATATAGACACCACTATTGAGGATAGCATCAACCGTATCTTTAAGGGAATTAAGATTCTCTTTTTTTAGCTAGTTGTCGACAGGTTTGAAAGAAGTAACAATACCTTTTTTGTCTGGAATTTTTGCTATTTTTACCTTATTAGTAATTTGTGGTTTTTATATAAGTGGAGGATTTCCTATGCAAGTATACACAATTTTTTACATCTTTAGGAGGATGATTAATAGTTTTTTGAAAGGGACTATACCCTTGTGTACAAAAGAGGCCTAAAAGCCTGAATAAGAAATCCTGAGCAGATAAAGCTTTATCACAACCCAAAATCTTTCAGTCAACTAGTGCTACCGAAGCCTTTGAAACAGCTTTTCAAACGAGACTGTAACACCAAAACAACGGCAACAAAAGCTTATAGCAAGCCATGTACAGCCAAGAACTTTCTAGTAAAACTAGACTATTTTTTTGGCCGCTTTAAAATTTATACTCTTCTTCACACTTCTTCCAAGCATGGTACATACCCAGCGTTTTCATATGAGCAGCATCCGTCTTATCGAGGAAAATGGTTCTTTTACTTACCTTATCATTGCCCCAAAGTGTCATCGGGACACCGCTGAGTCTGCGAAACACTTCTTACATGACCTTAGATGAATTCCTAACATGGCCCTGTAATGCTGCAATATTGTACTCATGATGGAGTCTTCGTTTTCCCTAAGGCGGGAGTCTAAGGAGGTTAAGTTTTTTGTATATTGTCATCAAGCTGGCTATTGTAACCAATATCCCTTCTCCTCAACTAGATTTTAAGTTTGCCTTTTTGACTTACCAAGATTTTTTACCTCATCCTTCAACTCATTTATTTGCTCAGCCTCTAAGGCCTCCAATCTTCTAGAAGGGTTTCCGTTGGTGATATTTATATCTTATTATTACTATATATTTCACGCCTGGGGACTGGCACTACTAATATTAGCAGATCACGAGCAATGTCATCCAAAGGTTCATCCCCCTCATCAGTAGACTCAAGGTTAAGTTCCTAGAAGCCTATGGTAATTCTTTAGAAGTAGAGATCAGTGTGGGTGGTAGGGGCAGCAGTAGGAGGAAAAGAACCCACAGAACTCTTATAATCCTGCATGGGGGCTATTAAGTATAGGGGGGGGCAGCAGCAGGGACAGCAAGGTCCTAGATATTTTTTTTGTAAATTATTGGTATAGCAGAGATAACTAGAACCTTTTAGCCAGGCCTATATAAACATGAGGAATGGGAGAATAAGGAATTTAATAAGTTGCAGTTGGTTGTGACCTAGCAAAATAAGCCCTATGGTGAAGGGGAACCACCCAGTATGCTTTTGGAACTCCAAAATGGAGCTCATAGAGGCTCAAAATAATGGGGAAACAAGAGCACTATCCTATTTCTACCAAAACATCTAAAATGATTTAAGGTGCTTAAGGCAGGAACAGTATACAAACCTTCAAAGGAAATGTTGATGTTTCCAAGGAAATCAAGTCTCTCGTTATCATCATGCAAGTCCAACTTCATCATAATGGCAGAAGGGCATTGATATCTAACAACAGACCCGCTGTTGAACGTAGATAAGCTTCTATACCATAAAATCCACAAATCTGATCTCTTCAAATCTCTGATAACCCTTTTGTAAAGAAATGGTAGCCTTCCAATTGAGGCCAGTCCTTCAGCAATAAGTGGGAACATTGACCAAGTTCTTCTGCCCCACAATATTCGATAGATCCTTCTAATCCATCATAAATCTTGGATGATTATTTTGAGATGCTTTGAATACTATGCCCCTCAAACCTTCTCCATGAAGTTGGTGAATGCCACCAGTGCTAAGTATGATCCAGGAGCTCAGTTGAAGTATTATGAAAATCCAGAGGGTCCGCACTAGGCTCAATTATGGCATTTCTATATAATCCCCCCATCTTACACTAGGATGCTTAACTGTTTGCAACAAATTCACTCAAATCATGCCTTATGATTATAATTGAAGTACATTTGACTAGAAAGGTGTTGCATATACACTCTATATGAGGAAGGGTTCCAAAGGCTATACAACTGAGAGCCGTTGATACTCCCACGAACAGCTATCCTCATCTTGTTGATCTGAGCACTGCGGAATAATCACATGCGGGAATAATGGCCTTTTTGTTAGCCTTCCTTATCATTAATCACATTACTAGTTATCTTCGGTTTCCGAGGAGCTTTGTATCCAAATAGGACATTAAGCATGGTGTGCAGCCCGCATGCGCGATTTTCAAATTGTAACTCCACTTGGAATTCCCCATATATTTCACAAAATCTTGATTATTTGGAGAGATTTACATAATCAAGATTTTTTAAGTCAACAGGGTTGTGGAAGATTATAGAGGATTGTAAGATATCACAACCAATAAATCATAATGTCATAGAAAAATTATGATATTGCTTGCTATGTATGAAATCCGCATGAATAAAAATTTTTGAAGCTAAAATTAGGGTTGCTATTATTATCCCAAAGGCAGTATTGGTTAACATTAATGCCATAATGTAAAAAGCCCTTGCATCCACCAGCTTGGTTACCTGACCTGTAAAAGTATGAACATGATCCTGATGTTATTGAAAGTTTGACAAATGCTTATGGACTCATGAGATAAAATCCTTGATGCTCCAATCTAGGAGATGAGGACTGTTTAAGTGAGATTAATCCAATATTAAGGAAAAAGTCCCCTTCAATGAGGTTCTGAATATTTAGAGGAGTTTGGGCAATTCTCAGGCCCCATAGAGTAGATAATGCTTCAGCAAAATGATTGGTTTGAATTCCCATTTTCCCAGCATACACAGCAATCAGATTACCTTTATGATCCCGTATCGCTCCTCCCCCTGCCGCAGTCCCAGGGTTCCCCTTAGAGGCCCCATCAAAGTTCAACTTAACCAATTAAAATCAGGAGGATGCCATTTAATCAAAGATCTATCAATACTATTCCCAGGATTGCTACACTAATGACGGTTCCAATCTGCCAATTGGATAAGATGTATTCTTCATTCTCTGGATATCTCTTGTTCTTGGGGGGTTTAAATCTAGCAATATTCTCTTTGATATCCATTAGAAATTTTATCAATACTAAGTTTATAGTTTTGCTTCTTATTTCTAAAGATTATATCATTTCTATCCTTCCATATCCTCCAAATTAAATGAGGGATAACCAGCTTCCAGATCCTTTTGACAACACAATGTCTAAAGGGTGGGTTCCATTGAGTCCATAGCTGATTTAGATCCTTCGGCACCACCCAGAGAGCTTCAAATTTAGAGAGGTCAAAACTCCATATTCTGGTAGCATACTCACAATGTATGAACAGATGACTAATATCCTCAAAATCTTTCTTACAAAGATGGAACCTATTAGGGATTATAAAACCTCTTCTCATCAGGTTGTCAGTGGTAAGAATCCTGCCTCTGATAGCCAGCCAAAGGAAAAAAATTTATTTTAGGAGTTAATTCAGTCATCCAAATCTTATTCCAATTGAACTTTGTTTGCCTACTGTGGAAGAAATTATTATATCCAGTTTTGACAGAGTAGTTTTCCCATCATTGGAATTATTCCAAACCAGCTCATCCTTGGAATCCAGTTGACATTAAGGGAATAAGATCCATAATTGATCTTGAAGGGAGGAAGTAATTTGCATCAGATCATTTCTCTCCAGAGTAAGTTTTTTCCAATTCTTACTGGTGCCATTTCCCTCAATATAGTCCTTGATTTTAATGCCATACTTACTTATACAGACTGTCCTTAACCATCCCAAATCTATCCATGAGATTTCATTAAACCAATTATCATCCCAGAAGTTTATGTCCCAACCATCCCCCACTTTCCATTTACTACCCTTCTTAATGAAATTTCTGCTCTTAACCAGATTATTCCAAAAAATGGAACCATAGGGGAGGTGCTCATCTTGCAGGAAAGAGTACAACAGTTTGATGATTTAAATATTTTTCTTTGATTAAAATCAATCCAGGGTTGTTTCTCAGACAACATTCTCCAGCCCATTTTAGCAATGAGGGCCTCATTCATTTTCTCAATATCTTTTATACCCAGTCCCTCCCATAAACTTCGGGGTGCAAACCTTATCCCAAGCCACTAAGTGAAATTTGAACTTGTTCTTCCATGCCTTGCCATAAATTTTTTTTCTGAATCCTTTCAATTTTATCTCTGAAGGAAGAGGGGATCTTGTAGAGTGACATGATATACATGGGCAAACTTTGGAGAGTACTTTTAATGAGCAGGCACTTACCAGCACTAGATCAAATGGTCTCCTTTCCAACCAGCCATTTTTTTTTGGAAATATCCAATAAAATCATCCCACACCGTTGCAAGAGACATTCTTCGTGCCAAGAGGGAGGCCTAAGTATAGTGGCTGGAAGTGTACCAGATTTTACATCCTAGAATTTTAGCAATGAACTTGAGTTGTCTATCCTTAGGAGTGTTAAAGAAAGAAGATGGATGCTTTTATTCGTAATTGATCTCTTGCCCGGAAGAAGATTTCATAAAGCTGCAGTAAGAGCCTTGATAGCTTTGGCTTCAACCACTGATGCCAGAAGAAGAAGGATAGTGTCGTCTGCAAAATGCTGATGAGAGACAGCTTGACTGAAGGAAGTGGAAAAAATTAGATGCCATTTAAAAGGCCGTCAATTTAACCGCTTTGCCAATTGTTCTACTAAGGCTGTCAGCCAAAAGATTTTAGATCAATTCCTATCTCTTAAAATTATGGGGATAAATTGATTATTTTTTGAAGTATAATGTTTGCAATAAACTACGTTTGAGGGTTAAACAGTGATCCAGTTTGGGGAGTTTATAGGATTACAAAGCCAGAAAATAATTAAGCATGTCCATGGGTCAAGAGGATTATAAACTAGTCACCATTACACAAGGAAAATAGATTTTTATTTGGGAGAGGTATGTCGGTGCTAAAATATGGAACTACAGTTTTTATTTCCTATTAGGAAATAAGGGATAAAATATGCGGAATAATCCCTCACAGAATCGCAACAGTAAAAACTAATATGCAAAAAATATTACAGATCTCAAATAAAAGTACAGAATAAAATAACACAACACAAAGAGACAACATTTAACGTGGTTCACCCCAATTTGGGCTACGTCCACCAAGAATCACTTGCTCATATTTTATTACAAGCCACCACTCTCTCAATACAATACCCAGATCTATTTGGAGCTATGCTCAACAAACTCTACAGAATTCACACCTGAATTCAAAACACATCTGTAATATCATTTGCCTGTACATCTACCATATGCACAAAATACCATATAAATAGACAACTGCTTAAGCAGTTTTACAAAACCGTGGGTATCAAAACCATGGGAAAAATCTATCCCATAAACCTATGGGTCAAAAATCCAGCCCATATGAGAAAAGCACGTTTCCCAATATATCGGGTGCATTTTTCAAGGCCAAAAATTCTTGGGGGCTGCAACCCCGACTGGCCTAGACCCCGACAAGAAAATTGTGAAAGTGTAAAATACTCTTAGTGTACAGTCTTCAACACTTTCTCACATGAAAAAAATCTCCACAACCTAACATATGGGATTTATCTTGCTTGTGGAGGTTAGATTATGTAGGATCCATAGCTTCGGTGGTGAGATATCCATTCCTAAGCTTCCTAGATAATTTTCTCTTTTCAGGGTTTATAACTCCATATCCCATTAGTCATTCAAACTCTAATCACACACACAGTCACATGTTTTAGGGGAATATTTCATATTTTTATAATTCTACATAGTCAAGGCTTACCATTTTACATATGTGTAAGAACTATTTCACAATATTTTTTCTTCTCAGTTCTAGTGAGTTTTTACAGAGCTCAATGTGATCAACTAGAGGAGAACATTACACACATCATTATAAGCTGACATACACCCAAAATTCAGAGTAACATTATCACATCATAAACTTACAAACCAAAACCTTCGTGATTTGATCTCCTTAGGAAGCTCCAACCTTTTCTTGAATGACCATTCGAATAGATAACGTCTCTAATCAGTGTACATCATGAATTATATACCTTCTTACCTCAGAGTTGTTCTCTTCAACTATCTGTCATGGTACTCAGTAACAAGTCACATGGAGTGCTAAATTTCTAAGCCTTAGATAAATAGAGCTTTTCCAACAGTTTTAAGAAAAAGTATGAGAGAACACCAAGTATTCACAATATGTGACTCCTAGAAGACTTGATTTAAGAATACCCTAACTCAACATCCATGAGAAACATAACCAATGTACATGAAAGTACCTTAATCTACCTATTGTCAATTGCCAAAATGCCTTCAAGTTTGGAGATACTATGCACTTTTGGAGGGAAGAGGTCACATTTCACAAATTATGAAGGACTTAAAACAAGTTAACCTCACCTAGAATGTAATCCTATTGACTTCAAAAATGACCCTACAAACTCACTAATATAACTTACAAATTCATTATTGGACTTAGTCCTATTTACACATCAAGGAGGATGCTCATGCATGATGTGCTATCACTTTTAGTGTATCTACATACAATGAATTTATCAAAGTTTAGGGAATTATTGATGAGTTTCTCCTAATCTATCCATTTATGGTTGTTATTCCTAATCCCACTCCTTGTGTAAAAATGGTTGCATAAACATACTAACCCCAACTATTATAAAACTTCCCAATCAAAGTGATAAGAACTCCTATATTATGGCACCTTATTAATATAAGCCACAAGTTTGGAACACGAACAAGGTTAGGAGCTGTGGAACACTATCTTAGTGTTTTGTGGGTTTCTTAAGGGATAGTGTTCCATGTACTTCAAAATATCCTGACAACCTAAGTGTAACAGTGGACACAAAGTCCTATCGCATACATTACTGCCATGCATAGAGATACATGCCTACTTTAGTAGTTCATAGCTACAATTTTTCATATACCTCATAGACATTTTGATGATAGGACACACTATGTCTTTTTGGACTAAATCACACATGCTCAAACACAGTTCTTGATCTTCCCGGGATCCTCTATATGAGTTTTCCAAAATTAAAAGATGACATGATCACAAATATTTATACACCCAAAAATACATAAATGCAAAACATCAAAATATGTACGATAAAATTCACAAATGTTCAATTTTTATTTTGTAAATACAAGGGATTAAGTCCATGATCCATATCCCCTTGACATTGATTACATGTGTATCACTTTACTTTATTTGTCATTGTTTCAGTTAATGTAGTTTGGTATATTCCCAACATCTTTTACTGAATATATGTGTGGTTTTCATGAATTTACATGAGCATGATATGGGATACACAATGGTTATGATATACATTACATATGAGTGGTTATGTAACCGCACCATTATTTTTCTAGTATGACCAGAATCTATATACCCTATGGTGCATCTTCTATACTATGAAGTGAACATATTGTATATAAGTCCATATGAGTCTCTAAGATGAATGTATGATTCACATTTCCAATTTATCCACTTAATATACATGGTGTGATATATGAATTATCACATATCTCACAGTTTGGGAGTGACACATGTTTATACACACTAGTATATCTTAGTGCCCATTCTATCCTGATTTCTAGGTTGATTGGTCATACACGCATTAAATTTCCTTCTTCTTTGAGAACATATTGGATTAGACTATATTGATATGGCATATCTTGTGGTCATGTGTCCTAAAAATGGACACTATTTCAAATATGCGTAGTGTAACACTATACTTGTGTCACTTGATTTGGCCTCATAAAACCTTGAATTTACGCCATTTATCCCTTGGCCTATTATGGGTATAGCTGATTTGTGTGTACCAACATTGCATTGTCTAGATTTGCCTCAAAGATGGTGCTAAGATAGGTACAAAAAACAACATAATGACATTGCTTAATTTCTATCCCAGCCTTGTATGTCTTTCACCATGTTTGTTCCATTGCACCCCTACTAGTGTACACCATGGTGTTATCTAGTGCATTTCTTCTATCAATCATTTCATACACCATTTGGATCAATTAGACTCTCTACCATCTCTAGAAAATGTTTTGAGGGATGATCTTAACAAGGATCATCCATCTACAGTGGGAAGACTGTCAGAATTCTGACACTGACATAGGATGGGGGTGTATTATAATCTATCTTCAAACCTCATCAGAGGGGAAATTCAGAATAGGGTTCATCAAAATAATAATAAAAGTGATCATAGGCACAAATTAAAGTTTGAGGTCAAGATTTTGTATATGAAAACATAATGTTCAACATTAGGGCAGAAAGAGTTTTTGTACAAGGATAGTACTTGATGCACATTGGTTTAGGACCTGTGGATATACATGTTGGAAATAATATAGAATAAGATTTTGCAAGTTAAAATTTCTTCATTTAACCATTGACAATGAACTCGGTAAATTTCAATGGACCTCCATTCATCTTTAGCTGTTATATGCTTAAACATGACGAAAAACTTCCAAAACTGATTAATTCTTTGATGATATTAGTACTTTTATGCATCTACAAAAGAGAAATAATATTGAGAAAAAAGGTCTTCCAACATGTGAAAATCATTGTATTGTGGCACATTGATAGGTCTTTGTGAAAACTAGTTTATTGGTGCCTTGGGAGGATTCCTTGTTCACAAGCAATTTTCATTAAGAAGCTTTACATTTTCCTGTGATTCCAAGATGATTGCTATTAATCGAAGTTAGTATCTCCAAATCTATTATGAACTTATCCAGAATAAAACCTTCATCAAAATAAATTACAATTTTATCCTCATAAGTCTAGTGCAATTGATGGTCTTTACATATTCCTACATCTGAAGCTTATGTCTCTTTTTTGACATTCTATTCCTGAATTGATTATTAAATTCCAATGTGGTACAATTACCCTTAAATATTGACTGTATAATGCATAGGGCCAATCACCTGCATTTATTGGCTTATATGCATAGACTTTGGAAGAACTCTAGAAAACCACAAAAACATTCTAAGTATACCTGTTAAAAATATGAAAACATTTCAATATGTTTTAAAAGCCCCATTGAAACTATGCTAAAAATTGTTTCACAAATTACAAAAATAATGGAGACTTTAATTGACATTACTTCCCAAAAACAAACTTGAGTATACATTGGAATCCTCTAGGAATTCAGCAAATTTTTAGCTTTAGTTTACATGACCAATTTATGGCCTTAAGTTTTCTTACTTAAAGGTTGTTAATTTACAGATATGATCCTGTATGGCATCCTTATACAGAACATTGCTTCTATTTCCATGTCATTGTTTACTACCTTGACTTAGCTCTGAGACCCATTTTGTTAAGATTCTACTTTGTTTGCTTAGCTTCCTATTTCGGTTGACTAGGTGCCAATACGACCATTTGCAGGGTAAATACTTAGGTAACATGAATTGTGACTCCTTTTATGTCCTGTTGAATAACTATAGCCAAGTTTTATAGGTTTGTTAACCCAATTGATATCTGTTTTCATGTGGTCACAGGTACACCAGTTTTGTTTTCAGGCCATCCACCTATGCTCCATTCATATAGTATCACATACCAACATCATTGCCTTTTAGTACATCATATATGAAATAAGAAGAACACATAGTATACATGCATACATGCATGGTAAGCTAGTCATCAGGTTTGAACTACATCAAAAGAATAGGGGAGGAAGTTGTTTGATGAAACGCATATGGAAAATTGTGTGCTCCACGCCAAGATGTCATCATGGTCATCCCATGGAATGCTAATCTAGAACATCAGCATGTGGGGCATACAAAGTATGAATCGATCTTCATATTGCGTGATCAAGTAAATGATATTTTTGGGATTGAGGTGATACTATCAAGAGACATGCATGAGTTTGACACTAATAATAGAATTATCATTTCCATTTAACTAGACAGAGATATATTACTAGTGCAAAGCATGTCAGTCAATCATAGTAAAGGCACATGGCTATTTTCAGCATGCGTACCTATTTTTGAAAATTATGCCAGCAGTGAAGGGAAATGTCCCTACCCTATATACAAGTATGTAAAAATGTCTGTAGATCAAGAGAGGTTATACTGTGCATCAATTAAAAATGGAGCCATTCAAGAGAACAGACTCATAAAGCCTTCATCAAAAGTGTAACTATAAAAAATAATACTACATCAATCAAAAGAATGCTAAGCCTTCATCATAGTGCATACATAATAAAATGGAGTACATCGTATGACATAATGGTGAAAAAACGTGACTGTAACTAGCCTTCATAAGCAGGGCATGTATATCATTATGTTTATCAAGTACAATCAGTAAATGTAGGAGAGTCATAGATCTAGACTATAATCCCTGTGGAATGTTTATGGCTGGCCTATGAGATGGGGAGGACCCATGAACTATGCAACCTCATCTTCCCTATCAACTACCCTCATTGAATTCTCATAACTCAGGGGCCTGAGTACCCTCTCTGACCTTGTCAATGAGCGCTCGATTTTTGGCTAAGGTGGGTGACCTGCTAACGCAGCTAGAGTCAACCTCATTAGTATAATTGTAGGCTATAACATGAGGCTCCAACCCTAGGACCCTCGTCTCCAAATCTATTGTGTGTACGCAGGTATCGCGATGAATTGTACCCAGTATGTGCTTCAAAAGTGATGAGGACCTGGATACCAATAGCCACACAGACCTCAGACTATGACCTACCACTCTCTCAGAATGGAGCTGGATCTCAGTCTCAACATATGCACGTGGTTGTATCATAATTCTGCCTAGGACTACTGTAAATGAGATCTTGCCACCTGTTACCCATTCTAGTAGAAGCCATGTGTGAGTGGCTAGTATCTTATGAGTCTAAAAGTGAGAAATTCCAGGTATCAGACCCTTGTCCTGGATGCTTTGAAGAGTCTGTTCTGGCCCCTTCTCTGATTGTCACAACCTGAATATGAGTTCACGTGGTCTGGATACTCTCTCTACCTCCATGGTGTTCTGAATAGCTATATCCTGGAATACTCTATTTCCACTTATTCTTTCTCAAGAGGTAGTTGAATTCCAATTTTATGGTATCCTAGGGGGAACTTACTTGATCAAGTAATTGGGCATTGATGATCTAAATCTTGATGGTAACCCTATAATTTAGAGGAAAGAAGACTGATGGCTAACTAAACCCCCACCAAATGCTCGGGGGTAGGAGCAGATTTGGTAAAGATGGTAAACCTAGTGGTAGAGAGATAGAGAGAAGAAAAGGTGGCTTTCAAGGCTACTAATGAGTTGTCATGAGATGGGAGATAGTTAGAAGCTAGCGTTTCATTGCAGAGCAAATGTCATTGAGGATAGAGATGGCTTGCAAAGGATTTGGATCTCAGATAGAAGGCATGGATTCCAGAAGCATCATGAACTCCCCCCATTTGGGCAAGCATGAAAGGGAACCCTTCCTTCGGCCTCACACACGAGTGCGCCAGCAAAGACAACCTGGTGCCACATGCAATGCATAGGAATCTAGGGGTCGGAAATCTAGCCCTTGCATGCTTGGTTTTCCAGTACCTATTACATCCAATAGTCAGCAAGATATATTTCAGCATAGACACGCTGGAAGAAAATAGTAAGTCACATGGAAAAATAAGCTCCCTCTTATTTTGGGTTAACTAGCTTCCTTTTGTGCCTCAGTCAAATTTTTACACATTTTAGGCACTCAAAATTTTCTAGGTATTACTTCATCAGATAGAGAATTCTTTCCCCTTTCCAAAAAGGTAAGGAAGTCCTCCTAACTCCTTGTATTTTGCAAGTTATGGCTCGGTGGAGTTTGGAGGGGAAATTTTCCCTAGGAAGGTCCGCAGCCAATTAGAAAGTGCCACGTGTCAAGGTGGAGTGGAGGTGTGGAGAGAAATTTGGCACTTAGCCCTTTTGGCTAAAAGGTGAAAAGTCACAAAATGGCCCAAGGGCCTGTAGAGGAGAATGGAGAAAATTGGTTAAGGCCCCCGCATTGAATTAGGATGCACCATGTGTCCACGTTGTCAGTGGGAGTCGAGGGAAGGGAAGGATTTTTGGTTTTTTGCCAAAACTACAAAAGCACAAAATGAAAACTTGAACCCGTGGTCCCATCGACTAATAGGGTGGTGCCATGTGTCCACGTCAGTAGCGGGAGTTGGGCCCACGGAGAATTTTGGGAATATTTCCTGATTTTACGCAAAGGAGGAAAAATGTTATTTTGAAGGCCACATCTCCTCAGCTAACCAAACAATGCCACGTGTCTCAGAGTGGTGGGCCACGGAGATTTTTGGGAAATTTTTCCAAAAGGGAAAAATTTAAAGTTTGACCCCGCCGACCCCAATTTTGACTCTGTTTTTTACTAGTTTTGCCCTAAATCTTCAGAGGGCCATATCTTTCGAACCAGAGCTCAGTTTTTCACAATTTTGGTGTCATTGGAAATCTGTTGAAATTATCCACATGATGGATGGTTCAATTTTAAATTTTGATGGAGATTTGTGGGAATAAAATGAGAAAATGTCTCTGGCACTGTAAAAAATGTAGAATTGACCCCCAACCACCAAAATTGATGAAGTATGGTGCTCGTTTCTTCTCCAGCATGGCCAAATGCATCAAAAAATGGATTTTTGAGGGTGCCCTTTCCATTTTAATGGATGTTGTCAGTTGGTGGGTGAAAAAAATCAATTTTCCTGTGTTTTTCACCTTTTCTTTGTTCTGCTTCATCGTAAAAAGCCAAGTTTTGGCTCATTTGTAAAGTGTTGGACATTTTGTTCTTGCAGACTCCCCTCTTCTCCTTGGCACAGTGAATTCGTGGAGTTTCAGGCCTCTCATTGGAACTGCAATACATTTTTTCCTCCTTTCCATTGTAATGCATCGTATCAAAAATTGGGAATGATAAAGCATGCTCTGTGAATGAATTTTCAATCCTTTCTTGCGTTTATTGTTTCCTTCTGATCCTTCATTACATTTTGGTAATTTGTGCATGTTCTAGTGTTGCATTCTTATGATCTATGTGTCTATTTGCAAAAATAGAGGTCTATCACTCCTTTGGTGTATCACCATTTTTTACTTAGTTTTGTTTCCTTTTGCATCTTTTAACTCTGTCTCCTTGGAATCTAGAGTAGGATTTAGCATTGAACCTCTGTACAAAATTCATGCATACACCTAAATAGAGGGGTAAGAACCAGCTTTCTCTGGAGATTTTTCTCACCTTGCAAGGTCCCACACCTTGGAGAAAACTCAATGTTGTGCAATCACACTAAATGACCCAATTCTGGACTACAGATCTGAAGGTCATTTAGGGGGTGCTGTAGATTTTTACTAACAATTTTGACATGCCTGGTGGGACCTTAGAGGTCTTCATCTTCATTACAACAAAGTTGATGTGTAATTTTTGTAAGTTTCTTGCTTGAAAGAGCCTTGATTTACACATCTGGTGACTCCAAAAGGATAGAATCAACTGGTTTCAGTAGTCCAAGCTTGAAGATTCATGAGAAGGATCCAAACAAGGTCAAGGACCAGAGAAGAGGGATTGTTTAACTATCTACAATTATCCCCAGAAAGAGGAGAAAGAGGAAGAAGGATTCAAAGGTCTCCATCTCCACCAAACAGAACTCTATCAACTCCTCCACCTGGTAGACCTTTCATCCAATCAACAAGGGTTCTCAGGCCAATCAGAATGGCACAACCCAATCCTTATGTCAACTTTACTGGTAGTAGCCCACTTTCTCTCAATGCACAAAACCCAGTTCCAATTGCAGCATTGAAGAACATCCCATACTTTACTGGAGAAAATCAGACCACTCCTGGTGATCATGTCAAAGACATTGCTAATGTTTGTGTAATCCATGAGATTGTTGAGATGGAAATTGCTGTCAAATTGTTGGCATCTTCATTCAAAGGGAAATCCTTGCAATGGTTCAGGAGCCTTGAGATAGGCTCTATCCAAAATTGGAACCAGTTGTGCACAGCCCTCCATAACCAATTTGGAGAGAAAGGGGACAACTTGTCTCTATTGGAGCAACTGACAACTATCAAGAGAGCTCCCAATGAGTAGCTAACAGACTTCAATTTCAGATTTCAAAGAACATGGAATAGAATCCCATTGGCAGTGAGGCCAACAGCTCAAGGTGCTTTCTTATACTTTCTCAAGGCTTTAAATTCTGACATTTCTATGTTGATCCAATCCATGGGAGGTGCAACTCTACCTGTAGCTTACAACATCACCATTAGGGCTGAGAATTGTTTGATCCAAGCTGGTAAACTTGCACCTAGGCCTCCTATGCCCTTATATCCAGAGTTGGGAAGCCCAAGTACTAGTCAAGCACCTACTTTAGCTCTTATTCCCACTCCTATAAACTAGAGTTCAAATGAAACTTTTACTTCATCCTCTAGTGCCTCAAATGAGCTTCAAGAAGTTATGAAACAATTGCAAAATTTGGGCTATGAGTTGGTTACGCTCAAGAGACAACAAGCTCAAAGTTTTAGGCCTTCTTATCAGCCTCAAACTCAGCCTAATAGACAACCATATCAGCCTAATAGGCCACCCAACCCAGCTGCAAATCAAAATCAAGTAAGGCCTCCTGCCAATAGACCATTTCAGCCCTATAACCCCAATGTTGCATCTACCTCTAAAGCCTTAGTGCCAGTGCAAAATAATATAGCTCAAGAGTATGACTGGTGTTTCCCATGCAATGAACCTCACAACCAATCTATGTGCTTCAATGGTGCTTTGAACCAAGCTTTGATGGTGACAACAACTGGTGTAGAGAGTGAAGCGAGTCAAGAAACAAACCAACAACAAGGGACATCTCAACAAGATACAACTCCAAATGAGACTACACTTGTGAATTGGCAGGCTGAAGATTTTTGTGGTATGAATCAAACACCTTCTCAGAGTGTAGCAGCTAACACATGGTCAAAGAAGAGGAATATTGGTGAAGGGAAGTCATTAGATCCAAGTGATTCACAACCTTCCATCACTCCACAAGGTGTTGGCAAGCAAAATGCAGTTCCAAATGTGCAAGGACAGCCCAAGCCACCTTCTAGACCAGCTCAAATGCCAGCTGTTGTAGCCCATGTACAAGAAAAGAACGTGCAGACTAAAGGGCAACAAAGAGATGGTTCATCCCCATTTAACATCATTGAACAAATGAAGAAGACCAATGTGAACATATCTATGTGGGAGTCACTATCCATCCCAGGACAAAGGGATCTATTACAAGCTGCCATGAAGAATTTGTCAACCTCAAATCAGCTAGCTCATATGCAAGAGAAGGTACTCACAAATGCTACTCAGCCTGAGGGGAATCATGGAGGAAAGCAAGGTAAAAATTTGAATCCCCCTCCATTCTATGTTTCATTGATCATTGGGGATAAACTAGTACATAATTGTATGATTGATTCTGGGGCAAGTAGTTCCATGATGCCCAAGAAAATAGCTGATCAGCTGGGCCTTCAATATGAAGTCATATCCAAGGGGGTGGTGCAATTAGATGGGACAACAGTAGCAATAGTTGGGGTAATTAAATATTTGAGCCTTACTTTGCATGCATGCCCCAATGTCACTGTTTTGCAAGATGTGTCGGTGATAGATTTTCCACCACTCTTTGCCATATGTTTGTCAAGGGATTTCACAGCTAGAATTGGAGGCTACCTATCTGTTGATTGGTCACACATGTTGTTTAGGACAAGGTATGGAGCCAAGGCCACAATCAGGTCTGAACCTATTGCAAACTTTCACATTGAGCCTCATACTCCAAGCCCAATCAATGCCAACTGTTCAGTGTTTGATCAAGAGGATTATCCAAGCACACATGAAGCTGACACCAAAGTTGGAAGCATTCCAGATTTGACTCTTGATGAATGGGAAAGCAAGGTACATGCTTTTGATCCCTACAAGGAAATAGAGGAATCTGAACTAGGAGTCTATTACATGCATGAAGAAAATCAGCCTCTTCCTAGCATCACCAAGCCAGACCATAAAGATGACAATGAGGTATGGCAGTTGTTCTTTGATGGATCAAGAAGTAGACAAGGTGTAGGAGGAGGAGCTATGCTTGTTTCACCTCAAGGCATTAAGTATTATTCAGCTTTTAGATTTCAGTTTGCATGTTCTAACAACACTGCTGAATATGAAGCTTTGATACATGGATTGCATTGGTCAAGGAAGAGAGGCATCAAAAACTTACAAGTCTTTGGTGATAGTGAGATGATTGTTAATAAAGTTAAAGGACAACATGCTACCAAGAATGACCTGCTCAAAAGTTATAAGAATAGGGTGTGGGATCTCATTGAGGATTTTGAGGGCTTTGGCATCAACTCCATCCCTAGGAAAGAGAACCAAGCTGCTGATAGGCTTGCAGCAGTTGGAGAAAATTTTGATGTTGTGGAGAGTATCAAAAGAGATAAAATGCAGCCAAACATCCATGTGATTGTGAGGCCATCAGTGCCAGACAATAATGCAAGTTGGCAAGTGTTTGAGAGTGACCAACAAATCATCAATTTCTTGCAAGAGGAAGCTGAGTTCTCAGCCAAAAATCAGGAAAAGTTGGAACAACAGTATGGTGATCAAGTGGTACAGCTGAGAACCAACAAACTACCAAAAGGACTTGTGACTTTAGAGTCTATCTTCAATCCTAATGATCAATTTAGGAAGGAGAAAGCAAACATCCAAGTCAAGGGAGAGGATTCAGAGCCCATCTCAGTTGGAGAAGGCAAGTCACTTCAAATTGGTAAAGTGGCAACCGAGCAAGAAAGGTATGAATTCATGCAACTTTTCCAAGAGTTCCTGGATGTATTTTCTTGGAGCTATGAAGACTTGAGAGGTTTCAATCCCAAGCTAGCTCAACACACAATTGAACTAGATCCAAGTGCTAAGCCCATCAGGAAAAAATAGAGACCGGTCAATCCACACATTGAGCCTCTCATGAAGAAGGAATTGAATAAGTTAATAGAGGCAAGTATCATATTCCCCATCAAGCATTCAAGATGGGTTGCAAATTTGGTTCCAGTTAGAAAGAAGAGTGGAGAAATCAGGTTGTGTGTAGACTTTAGAGATTTGAACAGAGCATCCCTCAAGGATCACTACCCACTTCCTTCTATGGAGCAGATTTTGCAAGTTGTTGCTGGCTCTGAGAGGTTTTCATTGCTAGATGGTTATTCAGGGTATAATCAGATCATGGTAAAGGAAGATGATCAGTTCAAAACAACCTTCACCACCAAATGGGGAACCTATGCATATAGAAAAATGCCATTTGGGTTGTCTAACGCTGGAGCTACTTTCCAAAGGGAAATGGATATGGCATTCAAGGGATTGATCAAAAAATAGTGCTGATATACCTAGATGATATTACTGTATTTTCTAAAAGTGCAGCAGACCATCTCTTTCATTTGAGACAAGTGTTCCAAAGATGTAGAAGATTTGGGGTATCCTTGAATCCCAAAAAATGCATATTCCTAGCTCATGAAGGTAAGATCCTAGGCCACATTGTTTCCAAAGAAGGGTTAGCAATTGATCCAGAGAGGGTTGAAGCAATAAGAGCACTGCCATTGCCAAGACATAAGAAGGCTCTTCAAAGTTTCTTGGGAAGAATCAATTTTGTTCGAAGGTTTGTTCCAAACTTTGCAGCCCTTGTCAAGCCAATAACTATGATGTTGAAGAAAAGTGTGGCATTCAAATGGACAGCTGAAGGTAAGGAAAGTTTTGAGGCAATCAAAGAAGCTATCTCATGGGCTCCAACTCTCATTAACCCAGATTTCTCCAAAGACTTCATCCTTTATGCATTTGGCAGTGATGATACAATTTCTACAATTTTAGTACAACAGAACAAGAAAATGCAGAGCAGCCAATTACCTTCTTTAGCCAAAGCTTGGAGGACTATGAAGTAAGGTATTCCTTCATTGAGAAGCATGTTCTTGTAGTGATTAGGAGCTTGAAGAAATTTAAGCATCTAGTTTCAAACAACAAGGTTCAACTGTTGGTTTCTCATGTGGGAGTTAAAGACTTCCTCCTCAACAAAGATCTAAATGAAAAATGTGCAGGGTGGATTACTCATGTCATGGAGTATGACATTGAGATCAAAGTCACCAAGCTGGTCTGAGGAAAGGGATTGTGTGAGAAATTGGCCTTGAGTCAACCAATTGAAGCAAACAAAGAGAAGAATGTTGTTTTGGTGCTGCAAGACAACCAAGAACAAAGAGATGTTCAAGAAGAAAATGGTGGTGTGCTCACTCCTTGCTGGACCCAAGACATAATGCACTTCTTACAAATAGGCCTATGCCCTCCAGAGATGAACAAAGCCAAAAGAAGACACTTCAGATTGCAGGCTATTCATGTATGCACTTGTTGATGGTGTCTTGTTCAAAAAAGGATATCAATGGAGTGTTGCTGAGATGCATTGGGACAAATCAGATTGAGAAAATGTTAGAAGAGTTCCATGATGGATCAGCTGGGGGTCATTTTTCTCCAAGAGTGATAGCTCTCAAGATCATGAAGGCTGGTTATTATTGGCCCAAAGTGTTTAGTGATTGTTATGCATGGATCAAGAGGTGCAAGAATTGTGCATTCTTCACAGGAAAAGAGAGGTTAGCAGCACTTCCATTGCACCCAATCTCAGTTGACCAGCCATTCATGCAATGGGGTTTGGAATTCATTGGAGTCATTAATCCAAACTCAAGCCAAGGGCACAAATGGATTCTAACAGCAACAGACTACTTCACCAAATGGACTGAGGTGGTGGCACTCAAAGAGGCAAATGAATCTAGCATTCTAGACTTCTATGAGGGGATAACAACCAGATTTGGTATACCTGCCACTATAATATCAGATAATGCATTGGCATTCATAGGATCAAAGGTAACTGAATGGGCTGTTAGAAATGGGATCTATTTGAGCACTTCATCAAATTATTACCCTCAAGGTAATGGCCAAGCTGAGTCCACAAACAAGAATCTATTAAGGATCATCAAGAGGACTCTTGATGAAAATCAGAGGACTTGGCACACTAAGCTCAAATCAGCTCTATGGGCTGATAGGATAACTCCCAAGAGATCCACAGGTAACTCTCCATTCAGACTTGTTTATGGGAAAGAGGCAGTCTTGCCTATATCACTTGAGTTGCCAACATTGGAACTCATGAAGCAATTGGAATTGTTGGAGTGTGAGCCCATGGAGGTTAGATATGCAGAATTGATGGAACTCCAAGAAATCAGAGAGCATGCAGCCCAAATAATTGAAAAGGACCAAGCATTGATCAAGAGAAGCTTTGATAAGAAAGCTAAGGCTAGAACTTTCCAAGTTGGAGATTTAGTGTTGAAATGGGATGCAGACCGAGAAAAGCCAGGAAGGCATTCAAAATTTGATGCCATTTGGAGTGGCCCCTACATGGTCACAAAATGTAAAAATAACAATGCCTTCCAATTGTCTACATTGGATGGTGAGGAACTGTAGATTCCAATTAATGGAATCCATCTAAAGCATTGCTACTAGAAGGGAAACTTCTCACCTTGTACATATTAGCTTAGATTTTTTTCATTCCTCCAAGTGCTTATGCACATTGTTTTGTTGTAGCTTAGATTTACATTTCCCTAAGTGCTTTGGCACAGGTTTTGTTGCCCCAAGGATGCATCTTTTGCAGATCATGTTCCAGGTCAAAGTAATTTTCTACTCTCACAATCTTCATCTTAGAGATTTTCTAATGAATTGAGAGTAACAAGTAGTTAAGTTCATGACTCCATTGCCCAATGGATTGCTTCAGGCAGCTGGTCACTTCATCTAGTAGGCAGATGACCCCTGAGAGTCTCCAAATTGTTAACCAAAATAAGCCCTCTTATTTTGGTTAACTTTCCTTCATTTCCTTTTTGCCTCAGTCAAATTTTTAACATTTAAGGCACTCAAAATTTCCTTGGGTATGGCTTCATCAAATAGAGGATTTTCTTCCCCTTTCCAGAAAGGTAAAGAAGTCCTCCTAACTCCTTGTATTTTGCAAGTTATGGCTTGACGGAGTTTGGAGGGGAAATTTTCCCTAGGCAGCAGCCAATTAGAAAGTGCCACGTGTCAAGGTAGAGTGGAGGCACAGAGAGAAATTCAGCACTTATCCCTTTTGGCTAAAAGGTGCAAAGTCACAAACCGGCCCATGGGCCCACAAAGGAGAAGGGAGAAAATTGGTTAAGGCCCCTGCATTGAATCAGGATGTGCCATGTGTCCACGTTGTCAGCAGGAGTTGGGGGAAGGGAAGAATTTTTAGTTTTTATCCAAAACCGCAAAAGTGCAAAATGAAAACTTTAACCCGTGGTCCCATCGACTAATAGGGTGGTGCTACGTGTCCACGTTGTCAACAGGAGTTGGGCCCGCGGAGAATTTAGAGAAAATTTCCTAATTTTGCGCAAAGGGGGAAAAATTTTATTTTGAAGGCCACATCTCCTCAGGAAAATTTTCCTAACTCAAAAGGTGATGCCACATGTCTTGGAGTGGTGGGGCGCGGACATTTTTGGGAAATTTTTCCAAAATTGGAAAAATTTAAAGTTTGACCTTACCGACCCCAATTTTGACTCTTTTTTTACCTGTTTTGCCCTAAATCTTTAGAGGGCCATCTCTTTCAAACCAGAGCTCAATTTTTCATGATTTTGGTGTCATTGGAAATCTATTGAAATTATCCACATGATGGATGATTAAATTTTAAATTTTGATGGATATTTGTGGGAGAAAAATGGGAAAATGTCCCTAGCATGGGAAAAAATGTAGAACTGACCCCCAACCACCAAAATTGATGAAGTATGGCACTCATTTCTTCTCCTGCATGGCCAAATGCATCAAAAAATGGATTTTTGAGGGTTCCCTTGCCATTTTAATGGATACTGTCAGTTGGTGGGTGCAAAAAATCAATTTTCCCACATTTTTCACCTTTTCTTCATTCTGCTTCATCGTTAAAAGCCAGTTTTGGCTCATTTGTAAAGGGTTGGATGTTTTTGTTCTTGCAGACTCCCCTCTTCCCCTTGGCACATGAATTCATGGAGTTTCAGGCCTCCCATTGGAACTACAATACATTTTTTTCCTCCTTTCCATTGTAATGCATCATATCAAAAACTGGGAATGATAAAGCATGCTCTGTGAATGAATTTTCAATCCTTTCTTGTGTTTATTGTTTCCTTCTGATCCTTCATTACATTTTGGTAATTTGTGCATGTTCTAGTGTTGCATTCTTATGATTTGTGTCTATTTTAAAAAATAGAGGTCCATCACTCCTTTGGTGTATCACCATTTTTTACTTAGTTTTGTTTCCTTTTGCATCTTTTAACTCTGTCTCCTTGGAATCTAGAGTAGGATTTAGCATTGAACCTCTACAAAATTCATGCATACACCTAAACAGAGGGGTAAGAACTAGCTTTCTCTAGAGATTTTTCTCACCTTGCAAGGTCCCACACCTTGGAGAAAACTCAATGTTGTGCAATCACACTAAATGACCCAATTTTGGACTGCAAATCTGAAGGTCATTTAGGGGGTGACTGTGGGAGTTCAATTCAGTACTACTATTGGAACACAGGTAAGAACATCTTTTGGTATACTTTCGGCTATGGGTGGAGGATCAGGGGGTGTAGGTAGTTCTAGTTCTGGTGGATCTGGTGGTTCTAGAGGCAGAGGGAATATAGGAGGTTCTGGGTCAAGTGGTCAAGGTACACACCAACCCCAAAATATTTACATGGAGATGTCTCTTCATCTTCCAAAATATAGGGGCATAGAATATGATGTTTAACACATGAACATGAGTGAGATACTATGGCACACAAAAGGGATCACAAATTTTGAGCATAAGGTAAGACAATTTGTGACTACAATACAAGGATGTGCACATAGTTGGTACATGAATTTTGACCCTGATTGATGCAACCTAGAACTCACTAGTAAAATCCCAGGCACGCTGGCACATCACTCAACCTAGAATGAGCACTCACCTGAAGCATGCAAAGGTACCAGGCCCCTCTTTAGGGTTGTTGTTGTAGGATGTTAGCATGATGAAGACTTAATGCATTCAGATCCATAACTAATATATCATTCTATAGTGCATGTTCAGATCTAGATCTAGAGAATAACAAACTTAAATGATAACCATGATGAAATCAAGCATGCAAGAACCAATTATACTCAGGATTTGATACTTTGATTCAGCCAATACACTCCATTACATTAAACATGATAAATACATAGAAGCTTATTACAATAGATAATACCATAGTTCATGCACGCATCAGATTTGGCATCATAACCTCACAATAACTCAGTTCTCACATACCATTCTATAATACGTACACAGTTCATTACATATTTATAAGGGTGGGGACTTTCCCTTCACCACTTATCTAATCCCAAAATAGGTCACATGCTATTATTAGCCATGCACCGTTACAATAATAGCCACACATGCAAGTGCGCTAACAATAGACTTCTTCTAGTTAACTGTCAGTAGTAAATCTATTCTCAGCTTGTACCCATGCAAAGCGCTCCTTAGCCACTTTTCCAAAAATATCCTGTGTATGTCACGCAAAGTCTTCATCCCATTTGTGTGCTTCACACACCATATTCCAAAAATAGATCATAATCATGAAAATGGCTGAGTCCCAAGTCTATCTGTCCCTCCATGCACGTCTTTCCTGACCTTCTGCACCTTTGAATGCGCTCTTCTTCCACGTGCAAACCTTCTATATGCCTTCTGTTAAGTGTTATACTTTGTCTTCTCAACATTAACCCACACTAAGTACATTTCCACCCTGAAAATGGTTACTCCAAAATGAATCAAAGAATATGAATAGAAGAATAGAAAGAATTTTTATGAATAAAGAATGACTTTACCCTGTAACATCTTCTTCTTCAACCTAAAGAATCAATTCTAGATATTCTTCTTTTATTTCTACCTCTAAAGTCTTCCAATCATTGAGTGCAACTTCTACCTTTTTTGGGATATCCACTGCAATTGACTCTAGCTCATATTTTGCAATCTCTCCTTTCTCATTCTGCAAGACCAAAACAATGTTGGACATTGCAGTCATTCTTCCTTCTAATAGATCCATCTTTTGCACTATGAGTTTCCCAAGCTCATCTAGCCTTTCCTTATGTGGTTCTTGTGCTATTGTAAGGGCCTCATGCTTCTGCTTGACAAGTGCTAATCATTCTACGTGGCCCAAGGTCTCATCCTTCATGGATTTCAGGACTTCATTGTCCTCTACCATGGTCCTGGTTCTTATAACGGCTTCTGGGGCTGTACAAATATTCAACGCTTGATCTACTTTCTTTAGTTCCTCCTGCAAGCTTTAGAGTAATGCCTCATATGATGCAATATTCCTCATCAATGAAGCCTTTTCCCTCTCTACTTCTTGATCAGGATTCTTTGGTGCTAGCATGTGCAGAGGCCCATCTTCAAGCATCAAGTCTACCAAAGTTCATACATAATGCATTGTTGAAGGAAATGTTTTGGGTACCTTAGGCTCCAAGTGTGGATTTTATTTCATGATATTTTCCCCAATTTCCTCTGCCATGTTGGTGAAAATAGAGTTCTACTTCTATGCCAAGTATTTTTCTTTCTTTAGGTGCACTATTTCTACATCCTTAGTTTTGAGTTCTTCTCTTAGCACCCTAATTGTTGCAACCTTATCCACATTTTGTCATGCCACCTCTGTCGAGACTTTTACCAAAGCATTACTCACTTGTTCATTTGACATAATAGTAGGCTTTACTATTATGTGTCTGGCCTGAGGTGTCTTCTTCAACCTCCTTGATACACATGACTCTTCACATACATCAAAGTCTGGTTCATCCATGTGTGTGTGCATAGACCATGACAACTGCTTCCTTATGCGCACATGGTTGCCATATCTTCATCCATCAGCTCCCACCCATACAACTCCTTTGGTGTCACTGTCCTTTGAAAATGGGCATGAACAATTTTAAATGTGTCCTTAACGTAGCCCATGATCGATGTAACATATTATCCACTTGTTCTTTTCAATCTTGGCCCCTTAGGAACATGAACGTCTAGATTTGGAGCTTGTTTTGTTATGCCCTGAGTAGTCTCACATGCTGTCCCATCTACCTCCTTTAATCCTTCTTCTCCATCCTTCATTTCTTCATCCTTTGGTTCTTCCTCATCCTCTGGAGGTGTAGGAGATTCAGGCGCACTTTCCTCAGACTCTTCTGCCTCCTCATTCAGCTTCAACTTCCTTCTTCTCTTCTCAGCTGAATCCTTCTATGGAGAGAGTCATGGTGATCTACGTACTGATTGTGGAGTAGCACCTTGGGTTATTTTCCTCCTAAATACCATTTTAAAGCAGAGCTCTCCTTATATTTCATCTGGATCCTCCTCTTCTCCTTCCTGCTCTTGAGGTGGCTTAGTCACGCGCTCCGTTTCTACCTTGTCTGAAGGCTTCCTCCTGCCTCTATGCTCCAAACCACCACTATCTTCATGCTCCTCTTCTTCATCTTCTACTTCTATTGTCTCTTTGGCTTAGGTGTTGGAACATTTTCCATTGTATGCTTACCTTTTGGCAGCCCTGGGAGCGTGAACTCATTCTCCACATACTTATTATTCTCCATCTTGGGCTTGAGTTGAAGGTACACAAGCGCTACTCCAATGTCTCCAATGACCAATCTTACCAGCTTCATGTTTAATACATCTGAGATAAGCCTCTCAATGTAGGCAGTCCATCCTGGATATACATATGTCTTTCTCAGTGTATGGTAGTCACAATCTACCTTGTCTGCATTGAAGCTTAGGTGGTGCACATCTAAAAACTGGTGAACTGATGCCTAGAAATATCGTGCTGTGAAGGCATATGGTAATTTGCACCATGGGCTCCAAGCCCCATCTTTCATGGAAAACCGCGTGATGTAAAAGTGCTGGTATACCACAAACTGCACTACCTTCCCTACTACCGAAGGTAACTCCTTGGGTATGACCATTCTTCTTCAAACACCACGTAGATCCTATCATACCACTTCTCTACCCTATGCTTGAATGGTACACTCATTGATCCTTCACATAAATACTTTCCAAATATTTCCATAGGTGACTTGTTCTCCATAGGGTATTCCCAGATTTTCTCCTTTGGCCCATCGGGCACCCCAATTTCCATAAACACCAGAGACAATAGAACAGCCCCGAAACTGATTTTCTCTCCTGTGCATGCTTCTTCAATGATAGTTTCCATGATGTAACTAGAGATGTTGTAAGTCACTCCCTGTGACATCTTCTTTGCAATGTGTAGCCACATTGTGTTTACTTGTGACCATCTTTCTTGGTCATTCAACTTTGTCACTAAGTGTGCAACTTCTTGTATGATTGGGTACTTCTTTAGTTTATCAATGTCCATGCCGCACAGACCCTTGGTATACCCCAACTCCTTCCTTGTCTCCAGGATTGTGGCCTTATCAGTTAAATCACCATTTAGATCTACCCTTGTGCCTTTCAACCCTGTTACTGTTGAGATCAATGTGGCTGTGATCCTTACCCTGCGTCCTGTAAAGTAGAAGAAATCTTCATGTACCCTGCTCATCAACCACTGGTACAAGGGTTCATATTTACCAAAGTAGGGGAGCTCATACAACTGGTAAACTCCAATATGCTTCAACAACTTCTCCCCAGCATCGTCATACACTGACATGTCTTCTGTTGTGTGCTTATTTGTCTTTGTGTTTAATAACACATCCAACTCCTTATTTTCTAGTGTACAATGGTTGTAATCACTAATCTTGCTCTTTTAGATGTGGGAATCCCATTCCTGGCCCACATTCACACCCTTCGAATATTACAATTCTGAGAAATTACTCTCAAGAGTCATTTCAACCTCTACTTCCACTTTCTTCTTCCCCTTAGCTCCTGCGGTAGGTGCTTTCTTTGGTGCCATCTATAACCTACAATCTTCTCACTTCAAATACTCACCTTTTATCTCCTACAATGTGCAAACCCAAACCCTAGCTTGATTCAGCATGCCCTAGTTGAAATTACGTGCCCTAGCTTTTGTAACACCTTACTTCACTCAAACCCTTCACAACTGGGGACACAAGCTTCCTCTGTGCACAAATTTGCTCATCACGTCTCGATTCACACTCTTTGCACCTGAATACTCTTCTCGCAGCTCGGTCGCACTTGGCTCTTTCAAATTATCACAATTGCAATGGTAAGAATGAACTTGCATCCCCTCCTTTTATAGATTTTCAAAAAGTTAGTACATTTATTGCTCCTTCACCTACCAACAATCCTCTCATTAATTGACTTTTTTTCCATTTTCTACATGCGGTACATCTTCACGCCCAGTCTATAACCTTCTAGCACACCTTCCTACCTTCTGGCTATAGAATTCTCTTCAGCATGCCTTCCATGCACCTGAGTACCTCATCACTTCACCTTCCCTTGGTAGTCTTCATGGCCTCTACTTACCTCGTGTTATACTTGTTTCTTCACTCATCTCCATCTATGGTCATTTTTTCTAGAAGTAATCTCTTTTCTAACACTTTTCCAACTTTGAATAGCACCCGTAGTAGTTTTTTTCCTTTCATGTGTACTTATTTTCAACAGTCCTATACCTAGATATCAATAAACACCCCACACTAAGGGTATGTGCAGTCCTCTGTGCATATAAATTATTCAAATAGTAATTAGCTTCTGGCGCAAAAACGTGCTTATTACACAAAAAATCAACTAAATTGACAAAGCATAGCGACAAAGAAGGAAATACATTAAGGAAATGTAGAATTGAAAACCTAATCTAAATGGCAACATTGCCTTATTACAAACACCAAGAAGACTTATTTATAGTAGGGCTTCAGCCTACTCCCGTTGAAGTATCCGGGTAACCGTATTCCATCAAGTGCCTCTAATTGACAAGAACTTGTTTCAAGTATGTGAGTGATAACATATGGCCCCAACCAATGTACCTTGAGTTTTCCTGGATGGCACAAAAACTTAGAATCATAAAGGAGCACCATCTATCCAATCTCAAACTTTTTATCCCTGATGTGTCTGTCATGCCATGCTTTCTACCTAGCCTTTTCTTGTTTTTGACTCCAACATGCTATTGCTCATCGCTCATCTAACTTGATTAACTTTTCAATCCATTCTTCTAATGCTTGTTCATCAGCTAGACCTCCAGCACACGCAATGCACAAAGAAGGTAGCATGAATTCTATAGGAAGAACTGCTTCCACTCCAAACACTAACTGAAATTGTGTGGCTTTGTTTAAGCTTTTATATGTTGTTCGATATGCCCAAAGAACTACATAAACTTTATCATCCCAATCCTTTCTTCCAACATCACAGATTTTTGTCAATGTCTGGCTCAAAATTTTGTTGAAAGCCTCAGCAGTTCCATTAGCCTAAGGATGATAGGGTGTAGTCTTATGGTGTGCAATCATGAATTCATCCAATAAAATTCTGATTGTCTCATTCAAGAAAATGTGTACCCCTATCACTGGTCAAACTCAAAGGACATCCATACCTTATAATAATATTTCCCCATAGAAACCTAGTTGTTGTAGCCGTTGTACAATCCTTTGTAGGCATTGCTTCTTCCCACCTTGTTAGATAATCTATGCAAGTAATGATATAGCGCGATCCAGTCCTACGCGTGACTGGTGAAATAGGACCCACAAAATCTATAGCCCATTTCTCAAATGGTTCTACACTAGTAATAGGTCTTAGAGGCATTTCATCTCATTGACCTAGTTTCCCAAGATGCTGACAGTGATCACAAGCCTTGCAATATGCTTTACAATATTTATATAGGGTTTCCCACCATAATCTAACGAGTAGAATCTTGCAAGCAGTCACATCACCTGCATAGTGGCCACCTGCAATACCACCATGAGCTTCCTCCATTATATCTGTGCGCTCATGTTCCATTACATAACGGTGCAATACTTCATCCAGACCTAACTTTTACAGGTCACTACTAATCAACATATATGGTGTTGTGCGTATAACAAGTTGTTTCTTCTCCAAGGATTTCATTCCTTCTTGTGCCATACCTGTTTGTAGAAAGAACAATGTCCTCTAATTCTGATGGCACGTGTTGTAACTTGTATAACTATGCATCGGGAATGGTATCTTTAATAGCTTGTGCTTCTTCTCCTGATTGTATTATGGATAAATGGTCTGGTCCAGAATTACTTTTTCCTGGTTTTACCACAACTATGAAATCAAATTCTTGAAATAAGAGTACCCATCTGCATATGCACCCCTATAAAATGGGCTTGTTTACCAAATGCTTCAATGCCATGTGATCTATATAAAAAAATGGTGTAGCTAGCAGGTACTGTCTGAATTTATGTAGCACATAGATCATTGAAAAATCTCTGCACTCTATAGTGGTGTAATTTTGCTCTACAAGAGTCAACTTTCTACTAGGAAAATAGATAGGATGATCTATAATACCTTCTCTAGGATGATCCAACACCATGCCAATGGCCATGCTAGAGGAATCCACATGTATATGAAATGGTTGATCCCACAAAGGAAAATGTAGAATAGGTGAGGTAGTAAGTTTCTCTTTCAATATCTCGGATGTGTTGCGGTTCTCCCCAATAGAACATACCTTTTCCTTTCAGTAACTCCTCCAAAGGTGTAGCAACCTTAGCATATCCATTTATGAATTTTCTATAATACCCCATGTGACCCAAGAATCCATGCACCTCACTTTGACTGGTAGGCTCTTTTAGGCCTATAATGACTACAACCTTAGTTGGATCAACCAACAAACCTTCCTTGTAGATTATGTGTCCTAATAATATTCCAAATGGTGTAGCAAATATGCACTTCTTGATGTTCAAAGAGATACTCAACTATCTACATCTTTCAAACATTAAGTGCATATTGTCATAATGATCCTTAACCATATACCATCCAATCATCTAAATAAACCTGTAAGAAGTTGTGAATAAACTCTTTAAATGTCTGAATAACTATGCACAAAAATACAACAAGGCACATTTTTCAGACCAAAAGGCATCACAGTATAGGTGAAGCTACCCCATTCAGTAGTAAAAGTAGTCTTTTCCTGATCCTCCTGGGCAATCCTAACCTGATGATACCCAGAGAACCCATCTATAAATGAATAGATTTTGCACCCTGCAATGCCTTCTAGTATTTCTTCAGTGAATGGCATAGGAAAGGGATCTATCACACATGCAGCATTCAGCTCCCTGTAGTCCACAAAGATCCTAATCCGGCCATCCTTCTTGATATTGATCACCATTGGACTAACCCATTCTGACTTGTCTAGGGGCTTGATGATTCTAGACTTCAACATTTTGTCAATCTCTTCCTTGACCTTTTCATGCAAGTTGGGGTTCATCCTGTAGGGTCTCTTTCTAACTAGGTGCACACCCTCTTTAAGCTTTATCTTCATCTCCCCTAATGATTCATGCACACCTTTAATTTCATGGTACCCCTGAGGGAATAAGTCCTGATAATCCCGTAGTAACTCTATGATTTTTCCACTTCAGAGTCTGACCAATAGTCTCCAATTATGGCCTCCTTAGGCTTAGTATCTGATCCAATATTCACTTTCTTTGTCTTCATAGGTTCATGATAGGCACGCGTGGTCTTATCTACACTTTCCAACACCTCATGCCTACCTATTGAATGGTTTACATCCAAATTTTCTACTTCTTCATCATCCACTAAGTAGACCATTTTTCCTTTTTCTTTCTCAAGGAAAGCACGCTGAAGTAGTGTGGCATCGACCTCTATTTCTTCAACAAAACACACTCCTGAGTCTCCTTCATCAAATAACTCTTGAATGAGTTCCTCTACCTTGGCACTATCCCCCATAGTTAAAAACTTTATAAATTTTAATGCATCTTCTACTGGAGGCTTGGTAGAGAAGAAGTCAAACATCTGGATCATTCCTGTAATTAAATCCTGCCAATTTCTAGTCTCTCTATGGAGTTCTGCATAGACATACCAAGCACGTGCATAACCTTGTAATGTGGAATAAAACTTGTGCACCTATAGCGAAGGTGGTAAAGCTTCCCGTCCCTCTATCCAGAGTCTCTCACACTGCTGAACGTGGTGCTGAATAGGTTGATTACCATGATAAGTACAAATTTGAGTAGGTGCATTTCTTCTCAAGAACCTAGTAGCAAGAGCAATCCTAATTTCATTCCATCCTACAAGATTATCCTTGTGGACCACCCACCAGCGTGCTACTGTCCCACGTAGGGTATATGCTAGCATATTCCTTCTCTCCAACTGGTCTATCCATTGTTCCTCCATGGCACATAGGAACACCATAGGGTCTCCTTCTCTAGTGTAACAAGGTACCGAGTTGTTACCTATTCTCCTGATATAATGTGGTCTATAATCCTTAGAAAATATACACTTTACTTCACACCCCACCAACTCATAAGTGCTATGAGCCTAGTTATCACAAGCAACACTTGTAGTATTGCTGATAGACTATGCATCCTCCCATTGAATGATTCCTTCTTTAGATGGCTCAAAAACCTCTAGATATTGGACGATGTGTACATAAATCTGATTTAGGTCTTCTTCACTCAAGGGCTCAACATAGGGCACAAATTTTCCATATGTTAATGGGATAATGAACCTTTCCTCCTTGTTTTCAAAGCTGATATAACCCTTGTTGAACCAAAGATCAACATTATTTACATAGCACCACGGATGCCCTAGTAGATCTGGGAATCTATCTACCTCTACTAGCACTAAGACCTCAAAATATCCAGTGAACTTGGCTCCTTGTATGGTAATAGATGCATCTTTTAAAACTCTGATGGGAGTGGCCTTAGTCTGATTAGCCATGAACAATACATTAGAGGATGATTGCAATGGGGGTCTCCCCATTTGTACCCATGCATCTAAAGTAAGAACATTGAATTCCACACTTGTATCAATCAATATATTACTCAATAGCCACCCATCCAAATCAACATTTAGAGTGATTTCCTTGTCATAATCTAGGCTATGAGGGGGAAGATTCACATGCAGGATCTATCATCCAGTCTTAATACTTACGTGCAGAGTGTTTCCCTTTAACCAATTCCCTAATAGTGGAATGATATTATCCTAGTGAAACATTTTGCACACTTCTCTCAAGTCATCCATATTAGTTTGGACTGGATTTGATGCTTTATTTTGCTCCATCTTCCGTGATTTCTCCTTTAAATATTGTATTTCACCCTGAAGATTCCTGAGTACCTCCATGGTTTCCTGATAAACCTCCTTCTGATGGGTAGGATCAGGGTACCGTGAATGTAAAACCTCCTCCTTAGTGATGGTAGGCCTCTACTATAATGCCTCTTTGGCATGCACCACTTTAGTGTGGGTAGTGATCTTTACTTACAACTCCTTGGATTCTAGTTCCAACTTGGGCATCCACTGATTTTTCACAACACGCTATATCCTAACCATCCCTTCACCTTCGTTTCCTTGTTGATGCTACTTGCTAAGATGTTCATACAAGTCTGGGCATTCCTCATAACTATGTTTCTTTCCACAAAAATAAAATGTAATATTTTGAGGACATTCACTCTTGTAGTGGTCAGGAGATCCACATGTTTAACATGTTCTGTGAGGGAAATCTCTTCATCTACCACCACAACCTCATCCTCTGAATCCACCATGGTATCCTTGCCCTTTGCCACATCTACCTTCAAAACTCCCTTCATTCCAATTATAGCATGCCTGATTGTGATCCCAATCCTGATGCTTGTTCTTACCTTTAGAGTTATCTGAAACTCCTATCTATCGTACACTAATATTTATAGTGTCATGGATTTGACCAATTAGCTGATAGTCTTCCGTGTCATTAGTCGTAGACCTGTAAATTTTACAGTAACAAGATACGTTCTTCCTTATTACGCATTGTAGTAATGGGAAGTGGCTAGTATCATGGTTTAAATGACATATATCATAGTCTAACAATAGTGAGTGCACTGATCTATGAGGAATACTATCCTTTTTGTGACCTTCCAATTTGTAATTTGTGCACCAAATCCATGTGCACATCTTATGTGTTGAATTTGCCAATAGTTTCTCTAACTGATTTCCATATCTACGATATGTTCTTCTAAAAATGGGCTTATCCCAGTGTCTATACTTCTAACTACCTTAGTACGTAAAGATTATTCAAGGGATTCAAGTGGATTAGTGTATGTCTTATGTGATAATGCCCTCCTAAAAGGGGTAATTAGGCCTCTAACAAACCATTGCACATGCTGGCTTGCATGAATATCATAAGAAAGCTTAGATAACAATGTTTTGAAATGAGCATCATACTCTCTAACACTCTCAGTAGTGCCTTGCTTAATATCCTTGAGCGCACTTATACTCTTCTATTTAAATTCAAGGATGTGAAATTCTTTAAGGAATGCATCTTTTAAAGCTGTATAGTCTATGCAAGTCTGATCAGGGTCAAACTTTCTGTACCAGCTGTGTGCTCCCTTGTAACCTAGTAGCAAATTAGCTTGCCCTACGCTCAGAAGATGTGATTCCTTTTTCACACCACAATATTTCACACATGTGTACATGTTTAGCAACATCTTCTATGCCCCTATACTCTGGGAGATGAAGAGACATCTCCATGTAAATATTTTGGGGTTGGTGCGGACCTTGCCCACTTGATCCAGAACCTCATGTGTTTCCTCTACCTCTAGAACCACCAGATCCACAAGAGCTAGAGCCACCTATGCCTTTTGATCCTGAACCTGTAGCTGGAGTTAGACTAGAGGATGTACTTCCCAGTGCCCCAATAGTAGTACTGAACTATACCTCGAAAGTATGTGAAGTGTTACTACTCCCATAAGAGATTCCAAAAATTCATGTGCCTAAATTCTGTGCAGATGATACACCCAAAAGTTACTCCCATATAACAATAAATCCATTTTCATTTCCATTGTTGTGCTTCTTATATGACTCACTCCTGCTCTCCCACTGCTTTAATTAGCTTGCTAACTATTTTTTGTACTAGATACTGGAAGACCAAGTGCAAGGGAAAAGTTTCCAGGTGGATTCAGATGCATGCTCGTGGCCTAGGTCATTTCTGTTGGTACACTTCTATGTGAGGGCAAGGAGGGTTCCCTATCATGATTTCTAAAATAGGGGAGTTCCTGATGCTGAGGTCCCATGTCTTTGGTGTGAACTTCAAATGCTTCCCAAACTATCTCTCTCCATAATGCCATTCCTCTCTGTAACCTTCTGCTACTTCTCTACCTCCTCACGTGCCTGATTATACTTAAGCCACCTTTCCTCTCTCTCCCTCTCTGCCACTAGGTCTGCCATCTTTCACCAAGCCTTCTCCTATCCCTATGCGTGGTGGGGTTTAGTTAGCCATCAATTTACTCTCCAAGTTCAGGGTTACCATCAAAATTTTGATTGCTAGTGGAATGCCTTAAAGGTAAGTTCCTCTGTAATATCGTAAAAACTAAAATTTAGATACCTCTAGGCACGAATAAGTGGAAATTGAGTACTCCAAGATATAACTATTCAGAACACCATTGAACTAAGTATCCACAACACAAGTCCAAATCAGATCAACATCATATAGCATCTGAAATTATCCCCACGTCCATACAAGTGTGTGATACCTCCAATTATTTTTAGATGCATTAGAAACCAGTCACTAGTACAATTCTATTGGAAAAATAACAAAGAATATTTTGTACAAATAGTCATACCGATTCTGCTCCACCCATGTGTATGTGTTAAACTTAGATTCGATGTTGAACCTCCATGCGTATTCTTCTTCCAGGTCATGTATCCACTCCTCAACACTTGCTAGGGTCAACTAGTATGTCTTCATCATGAACCATCCTGAAAACAACTGAAAAAGAGGTCCCGACAACGGAACCAATGATGCAGCCTAGAATTCACTAGTAAAAGCCCAGGCGTACTGGCACATCACTCATCCTAGACTGAGAGCTCACCCGAAGTGTGCAAAGGTACGAGGCCCCTCTTTAGGGTTGTTGTTGAAGGATGTTAGCAAGATGAAGACTTAATGCATTCAGATACATAATTAATATATCATTCTACAGTGCATGTTTAGATCTAGATCTAGAAATAACAAACTTCAATGATAACCATGATGAAATCAAGCATACAAGCACCAATTACACTCAGAATTTGATACTTTGATTTAGCCAATACATTCCATTTTATTAAAAATGATAAATACATAGAAGATTATTACAATAGATAATACCATAGTTCATGCACACATCATATTTGGCAGCATAACCTCACAATAACTCAGTTCTCACACGTCATTATCTACTACATAGTTCATTACATATTTATAAGGGTGGGGACTTTCCCTTCACTGCTTATCTAATCCCAAAATAGGTTGCATGCTATTATTAGCCACACACCATTACAATAATAGCCACACATGCAAGTGCACTAACAATAGACTTCTTCTAGTTAACTTTCAGTAGTAAATCTATTCTCAAATTATACCCATGCAAAGAGCTCCTTAGCCACTCTTCCAAAAATAGCCCGTGCGTTTCGTGCAAGTATTTATCCTATTTATGTGCTCTACACACCATCTTCCAAAAATAGATCATAATCATGAAAACAATAAAGTCTTGAGTCTCTGTCCCTCAGCGCGTGATTCCTTCCCAATCCTTCTGCACCTTTAAATTCCCTCTACCCTTCTATGTGAATCTTCCGTATGCCTTATGCTAAGTGTTATAATTTGTCTTATCAAAACTAATAAAACTTTCATACATTATGCAACATTAATATATGCTTTATTAAAAGAGTTATATATCCCTGAGTTTGATCAGAAGAGTATAAATGTGCTCAAGAATATTAAACAAGGCACTACTGAGAGTGTCAGAGAGTATGAATCCCATTTCAAAATGATTTTATCAAATATTTCCTATGATATTCATGCACGCTAGCATGTGAAATGGTTCGTTGGAGGCTTGATCACACCGTTTAGAAGGGCTTTGTCACATAAGACATACATTGATTTACATGAAGCCCTTGAAGCAGCTTTACATGCTAAGGCAGTTAGGAGTATAGAAACTAGAGTTAGCCCATTTTTGGAAGAACATATTGCATCCATGGCAAAGCAGTTGGAGAAACTATTGGAAAATTTGGCACATGAGACACACACTGGGATTTAGTGTAGATATTATGAAGTGGAGGGGCACACCAAAGATAGTTGTCCCCGCAGAACAATACATTCATTATTTATTAGATTGTGAGATATGTCACCTGAACCATAATGCCAGTCATTTCCCATTATTACAATGCACGATAAGAAAGAATGTATTCTACTATTGTAATATTTCCCAGTCCATAACTCATGATACAGAGGAATGTAGATTGATTAGTAAGATCCATGATGCTATAAATATTGGTGTACGATAGACAATCATATAAGATAACTCTAAAGGTAAGAATGAGTACAAGGATCGAGATCACAATCAAGTATGCTATGATTGGATGAGGGGAATTTTGAAGGAGGTCATGACAAGGGGCATGGATACCATGGTGGATTCAAAGATCGAGGTCGTGGTGGTGGATGAGGGGAGTTTCCTCATGAGATGTGCTTTATATGTGGATCTCCTAACCACTACAGGCGTAAATGTCCCCATAATATTACATGTTATTTCTATGGAAAGAATAATAGCTATAAGGAATGCCCAGACTTATATAAGCATCTTAATAATTATCATAAATAGGAGAATAAAGGTGTAGGGATGGTTAGGATACAATGTGATGTGGAAAATCGATGGATGCCAAAGTTGGAACCAGAACTTGAGGTATTGTCTGTAAAGATCACTACCCGAGTTGAAGCGACACACACCAAAGAAGCATTATAATAAAAGCCTACCATCACTAAAGAGGAAGTTTTACATGCCCAATACCCAGATATTTCCCATCAGAAGGAGGTTTATCAAGAGACCATGGAGGTCCTTAGAAATCTTCAGGGTGAAAAACAATGTTTAAAGGAGTAATCACGAAAGATGGAACTAAAGAAGGAGGCAATGATGGTCCAATCAGTTATTGATGACTTAAGAGAAGTGTGCAAAATGTTGCGCCAGGAGAATATCATTTCATTGTTATGGAATTGGCTGAAGGGAAACACTCTGCACGCAGGTAGTAAGAATGGACATCAGATCCTACATGTAAATATTGCCCCATAGCTTAGAATACGATAAGGAAATCACTCTGAATGTTGTTGTTGACAGATGGCTCTTGAGTAATATATTGATTGACATAGGTTTGAAAGTAAATGTGCTTTAGATGCATGGGTTCATATGGGGAGACCTACATTACAACCATCTTCTAATGTATTATTTATGGCTAACTAAACTAAGGCAACTCCTATCGAATTTTTAAAAGGTTCATCCATTACTATACAACGGGCCAAGTTCATTGGGGATTTTGAGGTTTAGTGCTTGTAGAATAAGTCAGTTTCTCAGCTCTGCTTGGGTGCCCTTGGTTTTAATCAAATAATTATGATCTTTTGTTCAACAAGTGATATATCAGTTTTGAGAACAAGGAGAAAATAGTTATTATCCCTTTAACAGATGGAAAATCTGCACCCTATGTTGAGCCTTTTAGTGAGGAAGACTTGAATAGGATTTATGTATGGACCATTCGGGACCTATAAGTGCTCAGGCCATCTAAAGAAGGAATCCTTAAGTGGGAATATGCATAGTATATTAGCGATACTACAAGTATTTCTTGTGGTAATTGGGATCATGATACTTATGAGATGATTGGGCATGAAATAAGGAGGACATTTACACGGAAAAGCAAACCTCGTTGCATCAGGAGAATAGGTAACTCCAAATTCCTGCACACCATGGATGAATAGTGGATAGAACAAGTTGAGAGGAGAAATATGTTAGCATATATAATGCGTGGGAAAACATTGTGTTGGTGGGTGGTTCACAGAGATAATCTTATAGAATGGAATGAGTTCAGGATCACTCTAAAAACTTAGTTTCTTAGAAGAATTGCACCTACTCAAATTTGTACTTATCATGGTAATAAACTTGTTCAACACCACGTTCAGTAGTGTAAGAGACTATGGATGAAGGGGTAGGAGGCTTTATCACCTTCACTCTCGGTGAAATTTTTTTATTCAACTTTACAAGGCTACCCATGCACTTGGTATGTATACGTGGAGCTACATAAAGAGACTTGGAATTGGAAGGATTTGATTGTAGGTATGTCCCATACTTTTGATTACTTCTCTACTAAACTTCATATAGAAGAGGCATTAAGGGTTATAAAGTGGTTAACTATGGGAGAAAATGAAAAATTGGAAGAACTCATTCAGGAGTTATTTGATGGAAATGACTTAGGAGCACGTTTTGCTGAAGGAACAAAGATAGATGCCACACTACTTAAGTGTGCTTTCTTTGAGAAATAAAAAGGGAAGATTGTCTACAAAGTGGATGATGAAGAAGTAGAAGAATTGGATATAGATCATTCAAAAGGTGCACGTGAGGTCTTCGACAGTGTAGATGACAACACATACACCTATCATGAACCTATGAGGATAAAGAAAGTGAATATTGGTACAAATTCCGAACCTAAAGACGTAATAATTGGAGATTATTGGTCTAAATC
Organism: Taxus chinensis; assembly: GCA_019776745.2. Taxonomy (NCBI): domain Eukaryota; kingdom Viridiplantae; phylum Streptophyta; class Pinopsida; order Cupressales; family Taxaceae; genus Taxus; species Taxus chinensis. The sequence goes on from CM034157.1 coordinate 350,751,337, forward strand.
AGAAGTAGAAAAAATAGTGGAGTTGCTCCATGATTTTTAGAACTTATTTCCTAGGGGCTACCATGAATTGAAAGGAGTGCATGAATCATTAGCGGAAATGAAGATAAAGCTTAAGGAATGTGTGCTCCTAGTTAGGAAGAGACTTTACAGGATGAACATGAACCTACGCATCAAAGTCAAGGAAGAAATTGACAAAATGTTGAACTCTGACATCATTAAGCCCCTAGATGAATCAGAATGGGTTAGCCCAATGGTTATCAGTATAAAGAAAGATGGTCAGATTAGGATCTGTGTGGATTATAGGGAACTGAATTCTGTATGTGTGATTGATCCCTTTCCTACACCTTTCACAAAGGATATATTAGAAGGTGTTGTAGGGTCTGAGATCTATTCTTGTATAGATGGATTCTCTAGGTATCATCAGGATCAAATTATACAAGAGGATCAAGAAAAAAAAACCTTCACCACTGAATTGGGAATTTTTGCATATACTGTGATGCCCTTTGGTCTAAAAAAGGAACTTAATATATTTTTGTGAATAGTTATTCAAGCATTCCAAGATTTTATTAATCTCTTCTTGTAAGTTTACTTGGATGATTGGATGGTGTATGGGCTTGTTAAGGATCATTGTGACAATTTATATGTAATGTTTGAAAGATGTAGAAAATTAAGAATATCTTTGAACATTAAGAACTGCATATTTGCTACACCATTTGGCACTTTATTAGGGCACATCATTTGCTAGGAAGGTTTGTTGGTTGATCCAACTAAGGTTGTAGTTATTATTGGCCTGGAAGAGCCTACAAATCAAAGTGAGGTGTGCAGATTCTTAGCTCACACTAGTTATTATAGGAAATTTATAAAAGGGTATGCTAAGGTTTCCAAACCCTTAGTAGAGTTAATAAAAGGAAAAGGGACATTTTATTGAGGGGAACCACAATAGTGTGCATTCGAGACATTTAAGGAGAAACTTACTACAACGCCTATTATGTGCTTTCCCTCATGGGACCAATTGTTTCATGTACATGTGGAAACTTCTAGCATGGACATTGGCGTTGTGTTGGTGTTAGGAAATAATGGATAGAAGGTATTATGGAATCCTATCCCTCTAGTAGAATCACAATAGTAAAAAGAATTACAAATCTAATAAGTGTGAAGCCTTGCAAAATAATCTAATACAACATAAAGAGACAATACCTTTAACGTGGTTCACCATTTATTATGTCCACTAAGAATCACATTACTCAAATTTTATTAAACAAACCACTCTTACAGGGGTGCAATGTCGAATTTTAGTCCAAGATTTGTTTGGAGTTATGCTCAACAAAATTCTGGCCCAGACCATTTATCACCCAAATTCAGTCAAAACACATATGCAATGTTACATGTATTCACTATTTATATAGGTTATAATCGCCATAGAAGTGGACATATTGCTTAAGTTTTTTATACAAACTAGAAGGTATCAAAACCATGAGTCAAAACCTTCCCATAAACCCATGGGTCAAAATCCCAACCATATGAGAAAAACATGTTTCCTGGTATATCGAGCACATTTTAAGGCCAAAAAAATACTCTAGCAACAACACCCATGGTGAGACAACTTTGGAAAGTGTACAATACTCTTAGTGTATAGTCTTCAAAAATTTCTCACATGAAAACAGACTCCATAACCTAACAGTTGGCTGAGCCTAGAGAAGGTATTATATATAATCATATCTATTTTATAGTAGAAAGTTGACCCCTATAAAGCAGAATTATACAACTACTGAGCGTGAAGGCTTGTCAATAATCTATGCACTACATAAATTGAGATGGTACTTGCTAGCAACACCATTTATATTTTATACCAATGACATGGCATTGAAATACTTGGTAAATAATCCTGTCTTATAGGGGCGCATATGTCGATGGGTGCTCTTCTTCCAAGAATTTGATTTTATAGTTACGGTAAAACCAAGGAAAATTACTTTTGGCCTAGACCATTTATTAAGGATACAGTCAGGAGAATATGCACAAACAATTGAAGATACAATGCCAGATGCATAGTTGTATTATTGTTTTTCTATGCACAGGTGTGGCGCCAGAAGGACTAAAAGCCTTAGATAAGAAATAACTTACAATTTGTGTAAATCCTTTTATGTTGATTAGTGGTGACGTATAAAACTTGGGTCAAGATGAATTATCACGCCGATGTGTATTGGAGCATGAGCACACAAATATCATGGAAGAGGCTCATGGTGGTATTCCAGGTGGGCACTATGTAGGTAACACCACTATGGGCAAGATTCTTCTCACTGGATTATGGTGGGAGACCCTATACAAGGATTGTAAAGCATATTATAAGGCATGTGATCACTGTCAACATGTTGGTAAACCTAGACAAAGAGATGAAATGCCTTTAAGACCTATTTCTAGTGTAGAACCATTTGAGAAATGGGCTATAGACTTTTTGGGTCCTATTTCACCAGCCATGTGTAGGACTGGATCATGCTACATCATCACTTGCATAAATTATCTTAAAAGGTGGGCATAAACATCACCTACCAAGGATTGTACAACAACTACAACAACTAGGTTCTTATGGGAAAATGTTCTTAAAAGGCATGGATGCCCATTAAGCTTGACTAGTGATAGGGGCAGACAATTTTTGAATGAGACAATTGAAATTCTATTGGATGAGTTTGTGATTTCACACCATAAGACTACACCATATCATCCTCAGGAAAATGGGACTGCTGAAGCTTTCAACAAGATTTTGAGCTAGACATTGACAAAAAATTGTGATGTTGGAAGGAAAGATTGGGATGATAAAGTTTCTATCGTGCTTTGGGCATATAGAACAACATACAAGTGGTTAAACAAGGCCACACCCTTTCAATTGGTGTTTGGCACAGAATAAATTATTCCTATGGAATTCATGTAACCTTCTTTGCGTATTGTGCATGTTGGAGGTCTAGCTAATGAGAAAGCATTAGAAGAATGAATTGAAAAGTTGATCAAGCTAGATGAGTGATGAGAAATAGAAAAATTGATTTAGAAGTAAGAAAAATCTAGATATAAAAATGGCATGGCAGGAACATTAGGGAAAAAAAGTTAAATATTGGACAGATGGTGCTCCTTTATGATTCTAAGTTTTCTGTGCCATCCAGGAAAACTTAAAGTACATTGGTTGGGACCGTATGTTATCACTCACATACTTGAAATAGGTGCTTACTAGTTAGAGACACTTGATGGAATATGGTTACCCAGTTAATTTAATGGGAGTAGGATGAAGCCCTACTATAAATAAGTCTTATTGGTGTTTTTAATAAGGCAATATTGCCATTCAGACTAGGTTTTCATTTATGTATTTCCTTAATGTATTTCCTTTTTTATCGCTATGCTTTGTCAATTTAGTTAGTATTATGTGTAATAAGCACATTTGCGCATTGGAAGATAATTACCATCTAAATAAATTTTATGCACAGAGGATTGCACATACCATTTGGTGTGGGGTGGTACTATTTACAACTGGGTACATATAAAGGAAAAACTGCTACAAGTGATATTCAAGTTTGTAGCGGAGTGGTTAGAAAGGAGATTGCTTTAAACATAGGACCATAGATGGAGATAAATGAGGGAAACAAGTATAACATGAGGTAAGTAGAGGCCATAGAGACTACCAAGAGAAGGCGTAGTGGCGAGGTGCTCAGGTGCATAGAAGTGAGCTGAAGAGAAGTCTATAGCTAAAAGGTAGGAAGGCATGCTAGAAGGTTATACTTGGGCGCGTGAAAATGTACCACGCGGAAAATGTGAAAATGGTCAATTAATGAGAGGATTATTGGTAGGTGGAGGAGCAATAAATGCACTAAATTTTTGAAAATCTATATAAGGATGTGATGCGAGTTCATTTTTACCTTTGCGATCAAAAGTGTTTGAGTGACCTAAGTGTAAATGAGTTGAGAAAGTCGTGTTAAGGTGCAAAGAGTTATGAAACTAGACATGGAGAGTAGATTTGTGCGTAGAAGAAGCTTGCATCCCCATTAGTGAAGGGTTTGAGTGAAGCAGACCCATCAAGAAAGAGCTAGGGCATGTGGTTTTAAACTAGGGCATGCAGATTTGAGCTAGGGTTTTTGACTTGCTCACTATAGAGGATAGTAAAAATTGAGATTTTTGGATGGTACCAAAGAAAGCACCTGCCGCATGAGCCAAAGGAAAGAAGAAAGTAGAAACATAAGTTGAAATTTCTCCTGAGAGTAATTTCTCAGAGATGCAGTATCCAGAGGGTGTGATAATTGGACAAGAGTGGGATTCCCACATCCGTAGCTACAAGGTGAGTGATTACAACCACCCCACTTCTGATAACAAGAAAGAATTGGACGCGTTGTTGAGCACAAAGACCAACAAGCACACGATGAAGGATATGCCAGTGTATGATGACGCTGGAGAGAAATTTTTGAAACAGGTAGGAGTCTATCAGTTGTACGAGCTCCCATATTTTGGAAAATATGAACCTCTATATCAGTGGCTTATGATCAGAGTCTATGAGGACTTCTTCTATTTTCTAGATGAAGGGTAAGGATTACAACAACCCTGATTTCACATTGACAAGATTAAAAGGCACATGGGTAGACCTGGCTAGTGACTTGACTGATAAAGCAACAATCATGGAGACATAGAAAGAGTTAGGGTATACAAAGGGTCCACGTGGAATGGACATTGATAAATTGAAGAAGTACCCAGTGGTACAAGTAGCTGCACATCTAGTGACCAAGTTGAATGATTAGGAGAGATGGTCGTAGGTGAATACAATGTGGCTCCATGTCACGAGGAAGATGTCTCAGGGAGTAGTCTATAACATAGTAGGCTACATTACAGAAACCATCATCGAAGAAGCGTGCACAAGTGATAAGATTAGTTTTGGCACTATCTTACTTTCTTTAGTATTTATGGAAATTAGAGTGCCCGATGGGCCAAAGAACAAGATTTGGGAATATCCCATGGAAAACAAGTCCCTTTTGGAAAGGTTTAACAAGTATTTATGTGAAGGGTCAATGAGTAGGCCATTTAAACAGAGGAAGGAGATGTGGTACGATAGACTCCACGTGGCATTTGAAGAGGAGTGGCACATCCCCAAGGAGCTACCTTTGGTAGTTGGAAAGGCAGTATAGTTCACGGTGTACCAACACTTCTACATCATGTGGTTCACTATGAGGGATGGGACATGGAGCCCATGGTGTAAACTACCATATGCCTTCACAACACACTACTTCTAGGCATCAGTCCACCATTTTACTGATGTGTGTTGCCTCAATTTTATTGCAGATAAGGTAAACTATGACTACCACACTCTGAGGAAGACATATGTATATCCAAGTAGGACTGCCTATGTTGAGAGGCTCATTTCAGATGTTATAAGCATGAAGCATGTAAGCTTGGAAATTGGGGACATTGGATCAGTGCTTCGTATACCTTCAGCTTAAGCCTTAAGATGGAGAATAACAAATATGTGGAGAACGAGTTTGCACTCCCAGGGATGCCGAAGGTAAGCACACAATAGAGAATGTGTCAGCCCCAAAGCCTATAGAAAACTATAGTGGTGGATGAGGAGGAAGAAGAGTGGGAAGATAGTGGTGGCTTAGAACATAGAGGCTAGAGGCATCCCATAGATAGAATGGAGACTGAGTGTGTAGGTACCCCACCTCAGGTACAAGAAGAAGAAGAGGACTTGGAAGCAGTCCAAGGAGAGTTCCATTTCAAGAGGGTGTTCAGAAGAACAAGGACACAAGGCACATGGGAACTCCTTAATCTGTTAGGAGGTCACCATGACTCTCTCCTAAAAAAGAGACAACTGAGAGGAAAAGGAGGAAGCTGAAGCTGAATGAGGAGGCAAAGGAGTTTGTAGAGAGCACCTTGGATCCCTTGTACAGCCAGAAGAAGTGGAAGAACCTAGGGATGAAGATATAAAGGATAAAGAGGTAGGAGAACCAGAACATGATACCACTCAGAACATCAAAGATCCAACTCCAAACCTTGGTGCTCAGGTACCTAAGGGGCCAAGAATGAAGAGAACAAGTGGAGATATAATGTTCAACATATGGGCTATGATGAGGACACATGTAAAATTGTCTACGCCTAATTCTAGAATACAGTGGGCCTCAAGGAGTTGTATGGATGGGAGTTGATGGACCCAGACATGGCAACCACGCACACAAGGAAAAAAATTGTCTTGGTTCATACAAAATCACATGGATGAGCCCAATTTTGATGTATGTGAAGAGTCTTGTGTGTCAAGAAGAATGAAAAAGGCACCACAAAATAGGCACATAACTATCAAACCCACTGTTATGTCTGATGAGCAGGTGAGTAATGCCTTGGTGAAAGTATCTACAGAGGTGGTGGCAAAGGAATGTAGATAAGGATGCCACTATTAGAGTGCTATGAGAAGAAAACAAGGAAAAATATGTTGAAATAGTGTGTCTAAAAGGAGAGAAGGACCTAGGACAGAAAGAAGAATGAGACCTTCAAAAGTATGGCAGAATAGATTGGAGACTATGTCCTGAAAGAAAGACCTCACCTAGAGTCAAAGGTACCTGAGAAGTTTCCTTTGGCTATGCATTATGTGCACACATTAATCAATTTGGTGCTTGAGGATGGACCGATTTGGATGCCAGTGCCAAAGGATCCTGAACAGGAAGAAGAGTGAAAAATGGCTTCAGTGGTTAGAAAAATTTCATCTTACGAGGCATTGCTCCAAACCTTGCAGGAAGAGCTGAAGAAAATAGACCAAGATTTGAATATTTGTGCAGCTCCAGAAGTAGTAATCAGAATCAGGATGATGGTAGAAGACAATGAAGTCCTGAAGGTGATGAAGGATGATACTTTGGGGGCACACAGAGAGATTGGAACTAGTTAAGAAAAAGTGCAAGGCCCTTGCAGCAGCCCAAGACCCCCATAAGGAAAGGCTGGATGAAATTGGGAAGCTTATAGCATAGAAGATGGATCTTTTGGAAGGAAGGGTGACTGCAATGTCCAACATTGTTCTAGTATTACAGAATGAGAAGGAAGAGATTGCACAAGATGAGTTAGATTCTATTGCATCAGATATTCCAGAAAAGACAAAAGTCCACACTAAGTGATTGGCAAACCTTAGAGGCTAAAATCAAAGAAGAATATACGAAATTAATTCTTCTAATTGAGACAGAAGATATTTTAGGGTAAAATTTCATTCTTTGTACAATAATTCTTTAATTTCCTTCCATTCCCATTCTTTATTCTTTAGATATCAAAAGGCAACCATTGTCGGGGTGACAATACGGTTTAGTGTGGGGTAATGTTGAGAAGATGAAGTATGACACTAAGGAGAAGGTGCACAAAAGATTCACATGTGGTAGCAAGGAAAATTTGAAGGTGCAGAAGGATAGGGAAGGAAGTGCATGCGAAAAAAAAGGAATGATCTGGACTTAGCCATTTTCATGGTTATAGGCTATTTTTGGAGATAGCGTGTGGGGCACACAACCAGATGGAAACTTGCACGGCATGCAAATGCTATTTTTGGAAGAGCGTCTACTAAGCACTTTGCATGAGTTTGAGTTAATAATAGGATTACCACTGCTAGTTAACTAGAAGAGATCTATTATTAGCACACTTACATGTGTGTCTATTATTGTAAAGGTGCATGGCTATTTTCAGCATGTGACCTATTTTGGGAATTATGTAAGTGGTGAAGGGAAAGTCCCCACCCTTATAAATATGTAGTAATATGTGTAGATTAGAGAGTACTATGTATGAGCTATTGTGGAGTTATGCTACCAGATCTGATGTGTGCATGAACTTATGATACTACTTATTGTAAGAAGCTTATGTGTTTATTGTGTTTTAATATAATGGAGTGTTTTGGGTGAATAATGGTGTTAACATGACTAAAACTAGTTCTTACATGGTTGAATTCATTATATCTATTACTTAATTCATTATTCTTTAAGATCTAGATCTAGAATATGCTATGTGGAAAGTTTATACTATTTATGGATCTGAATGCATTAACTCTTCATCATGTTCACATCCTACACAAACAACTCTAAGGAGGGGCCTGGTACCTTTGCACGCTTCAAGTGAGCACTCAGTCTAGGTTGAGTGATGTGCCAATGTGCCTGGGTTATTCTTGGTAAATTCTAGGCTGTATCATTCCCATTAAGGAAGAATCAAACATTGCCAAGGAATATTGGGCTAACTAGGTAGAAAGGTTTAAACCCTGAAACCATTGATTTTTCCTTACCACATCTTCTGTCGTATCTTCATGACCCTCTTTGGAGAGGAATACATAGACGATGAAGGAAAATTCCCTCACATTCCACAACTGAGTCAATTTTTTTTTGGTTCCACTAGTATAAACACTGACCTACACACAATGATCATCCTTGATTGTAGTATCGCCCCCACATAAGTTAGTAAAGCATTCATTGCTATCAAAAAATAGATCCCCATTTTTTTAGTTAAGAACATTTGATTGCCTTGATTTGTTATTATCATTCTCACCTATCCCACCCACACTCTATATATCTACCACATTACCATCTCATCCATCACATTTCAATTGTCCTGACATGACCTCGAAAGGTCACATGCATCTAAAATCACGTGTTGATTTTCAGGTGTACAAAATTGGTGAACCCAACGTGAAGGACTAGTTCCTTTCCATATCCTCTTTCTATAATTTTATTTCATCCAGTTTTCCCCTCTCCCATTATTCTCTGGGTGTTTATACACCCCCTTAATATGTCAAGTCAGGAGGATGCCAGACCCATTTTGGGTCTTGAAGACCATTACAACCAAGTGAGTATGTAATAGTCACCCTCATTGTTTGGGTGGGCTGTCAACTACTCGCAAACTTTACTATATCCTTATACGAACCCTCATCAGGGATTGAACACATTAAAAAGTAATTATTGAGGAGTCTATCAAAATAACTATAGTACACAACCAAAGTTGTTAAATTCTAATAACATGGCATTTATAAGAGAACATGGGTTTATCCACAGGTATTTTCTAGACCTCAAATCAATATGAAGTCTAAGTCCCATCTTGTTTACTTTCCACAAAATGATGAGCTCTTAACTTAACTCACCAAAATAAGTGACCACCTCTATGATTTAGAGGGATCCTTAGAAATGATACAAGGATATATAGATATCCTTCTGCAGAATAATTCTACCTTTCCCTTGCCTAAAATGACCAATTCATAACGGGGTATCACATACACTCACAACAAAACATTGTATGACATACACCCTAAAAAATCACAAACATTTCCTAGCGATGTAATTTCAACATTGGTGGGTAGAATCAAAGAGTTATAAATTTCCCAAGCTTCACAATCTACACAACTTGTGGGGTAAGGAAAATCTACCCATCATGTTCACAATAAAAACTACACCCCTTCCAAAAATGTCCATCAAACACCGCCATTATAGGTCTACTTGCGTGTTTCTAGCCTTGGTGACCTATAATGGCGGTGTCCTTAGGCTAGTGCGTTATTGTAAATCAAGTTAGAGGACTTAATGCAACTAAAAATGATATACTAAGAGCATATAAGAATAAATTATGGGACCTGTTGGAGTTCAAAATCACACCCTGGATTTGGTCATGGAAGATTAAGAATTTTGGGCCAATATGGGACTATCTCGAAGTGTGAGACTTGTGGTTTGAGACAGACCTCTGTAAAATGTCGAATTCCTATATTTTGTGGATTAGGATAATCTATGAAATATAATATCATATAATTCTAAAAATACTCCTACAACTAACCTACACTAATGAATCCAAGGAACTAAGGAGAGAGAGGACGGAAAAGATGCAAAAGTGAAAACTAATCTTAAAGGGGTAGTGATACCACCAGATTGAAAAGTAGATATTCCCCAACTCTAAGTGACATATATACAAGTTTGTAGAATGAAGATGATAAGGATACACATGAATATAATGAAAGTAATTAAAAATAATACAAGATATGCAAAAGGGAAGATATTCAAGCCAAACAAAAAACATTTGAAGGAAATAAGAATGATACACTTGCATTAATATGTGATTGATGGTTTACATACAAGTTAGAGGAAAGATAAAGTCCATTCACGAGTTGTAGAGGTCAAAAATCATTGAGTTAGAGTTTACAAGCATGAACCTGTGAAATATACAATGGAAGAAAACATGAGAAAAACCCTTATTAAGGTAAAATATGGAAGTATATACTTGACCTTATTATTATTGTACCAGTAAATAATGAATAAATAAATACCAGAATTAACACAAGTAAACTAAGAAATAAAATATGAAACCCTAGTTACAAAGAAGGTGATAAAACCATTAGTTGATTCACAATGAAATCTGGACTATGATGAAGTGTTGAATGGATGAAAAGAGAGGAATAAACGTAGCACATAGCCTTATAAAAGTGTGTAAGATAATAATATGCTTGGACTGGGGCACTTAGACAGTGATAAGGGCACATGTGGGTGCCCTAGGATTGTTTCTGGGTGCTTGTGTCTGTCAAAATAATTGAAAAACCTCCTTTGAGTGGTCGCTAAGTGTTCACTATTATTCTTCTTTGGTCTCTATGAAGTCACATAATGATTTCCGAAGTCACTGGGAACCTGTAATGAAGAAATGACCTGTAAAACCCTAAAAAAACATCAAATCCTAAAAAAGAAAGATGCAGAATGAGGGGTTGGACTATCCTCAACTATCAAAATGGTGAACTTATGATTGAGCACTACACTATGTCTCAGACCCAATGTAGTTCTACATGTGTGTGCACTCATAATCATTCCCTAGGTGTATCTTGTGCATGTCACACTTGATAGCGCTAAAATAAGTTAGATGTAAATAAATGTAATAAATGTTTGCATGGAATAAAATGAACTTCCCTCACATGAAGTGTGTATTTAGAATAATCAGCCCTTGTGTCCCTTGGATGGTTATAGATGGATGACATGGATCTCTTAGATGCTTGTGTCTATCAAATTATGTAGCCAATTTTACTCCCACTATAACAAGAAAGAACCCTATGCGAGCCAGCCTATCACCCAGTAGAAACTAAGCACTCACCTGAGGCATGCGTGGGTGTCGAGTCTCTCTTTTATGTGAGTTTTAGTGGGAAGCATTCATCTATAATTAGTATAAGAGTATTCATGAAAGAATTTTAGACCTACAAGAATCATAGGGCTCAGAACGACCTCCAGATCATTGTAGTTTTTTCAGACTGAGTGTTTTAATATACTCCACAACATATATTATAACAGAAGGAAAAATACAATCATTCATTCATAGCATGAAAGTAAAGAGAACTTCTATGAATGAAATATACATAAAAGACACTGATATTCATATCTAATTGCAATAGGTAACCTCATTTTATTCATCATTTCATTACAAAGAGCCATAAAGGGTAGACCGCAGTCATGCACATCACTAGGATTGTATAACTAAGCAAAAAAGAAAAAGAAATTACAATGCTAAGCTTAGTACATTCCTTTTTGCACCAAAGTTCCACTCGCACTAATCCTACAGAGCTTCACCCATGTTATCTCTCTCTATGTGTATCCCTCCTATCTTCTCCTCTCATGTCTATATTCCTGTGTGTATGTTATCCCAGTATCCTTATCTCTCTCTCCCTTTTCCGGTCATAGGCACTTGTATTTATCACCTTCCCGCACTGCCAACTTGCCTTGCCATGCCCTCAGATCCATTGCCAAGTGTCGAATGTGGTCCTTTAATGAGCATGTTTCCTCAAGCCTGAGCTCTCGGCTCCATCTCATGATGGTATTCTAGAAGATTCCTTCATTGGCATGCTCTTTCCTGGGCCACCTATTTCTAGGCTAGCATCTTATCCATGTGCGACCGATCACACTTTTCATGTGTTCTACCTTTTTTGCTTAAATCAGCTAAGTCCCGAATCTCCTTTCATGTGTCATGCACACTATTTACTTCCTTAAGCCTTTTCTCTTGTGCACTTTTTTCTTACGCGCCCTTCTATAACTAGGGTCCCACACACCCACATGCCTTCATACTTAGTCAATATTTCAGGGGCCCAACATCACCCCACACTACGCCTGTTCTCTGCCCTTAGAAACATCTCACTTGACCAAGGTGCAAGTTGGTTCAATGGAACCAAGATGTAGACAAATATTACAAAAATGAAAGAATAGGGGAAATAATGAAGAATAGGGGGGGCATTAAATCAAAAGGATGGGGAAGTCCTTCCATAAGTCTGCCTCCAACTTACTCCATGTATCGACCTTGTTCTGTGCCTTCTGACAGAGGTCGCCCACCAAGGTGCTTACTTCATCAAAGCTTAGACCAGCTCCTTAGGCACCCAAGGTGTCTACAATTTGTTCCATTTCCTTGCCTAGGTCCATGAGCTTGTCCATTCTCCTTGTAATCGGGGGGTACAGTTCCTTCAGCTAGGCCTTAGTTGAGCTTCTTAAAGCCTCAATCGCCTCTGATTTCTTTTCTATCTCAGCCAGAACCTTGTCCCTTTCTGCTCTGTTCCCCTTGTTCTTCTCCTAGAACTCCTTCAGCTCTACTTCAAGCATGGAAACCAAAGAGCTTACCACCTTATCTCGATCTGTGCATGTTTCATATGTAGCTTCTGCAGTCTGGGAAGCGACCTTGATCTCTGTGAGTACTTGACTGTACTCGGAAACAAGTGCTATCAATTTTAACTGGTCCTCCTCCTTCAGGCACGTGGCCACTTCCTCCACAGATTCCAATGCCAAGGGTCACCTCTCCATGGTGAGGATGCATGTTAAGTCTTCTAGGAATTCTAGCATCGATGCATACCTCTGAGGGATAGGCATTAGATCTGGGTGTTTCAAAATGATGGCACTTTTTATTGAGTCCACTTTCTTGTAGATCTCCTGCACCTTTTCCTTTTCCTCCTTGAGCTCACACTTTAGCTGTGTGCTTAATAATTCCTCCTATTTTAAGCTTCTGGTAACCTTAGCTAACTCTTCCTCCTTCTTGGCCAACTTTCCCTCTAAAGCCCTTATGCTATCGTTCCATGCGAATAGTCTCGCCTCTATTTCCACGTGACCTTGTTTAGAGCATTGTAGACTTACTCTTTTGAGAGCTCCTGGGCATTCACTAAGGGGTTGTCTCCCTTATACTCTAGTAGCGTGATAAGCACCTTTGTGCAGAATTCAAATTCTAGCTCGTCGACATGGAATTCAAATGCCTAAGAAAGCATATTCTTGGTCCTGGGGTACGTGCCCTCCTTTTCAAATGATCCCATGGCGATAAGTCTCTCAGTGGGTATTGTGCTCTAGAATCATGTGCATAGAACCTTCCTTAAATCATCCACATAGCCCATTATCTATCTTTGTTCTGCATCCAGAGGTCTTCTACCTGAGTGCACACCTTTGGGGAAGCTAACTATCAGAGCAGGCCCTCCTAGGCTGTCATGTCCTTTTTCAATACTCTCCTCCTTCCCTTCCTTTAACACTATGTCTGTGCTCCACTCTAACTCCTAGTCTACAAGGATCTCAAGCATCTTCTTCACTTCTCGTTATGCCACTTCAGTTATCTGCTCTCTGGTAAAACCCATGGCTCTCTGCCCCTTGGCATCCCTCTCATCTGCCTTATTGCCTTCATCACCTTGTGCACCTTTTTGTCGCGCGAATACGAAATCTTGATTTTATTCTCCACTCTCCTCCAAGTCATAGACACTAAATATGTGAGGTTCCAAAGGTTCCTTTTCTTTCTCTGGCTCTTCCTCCTCATCATCACCTCCTTCACTCTCATCCTCTCCTCCCAGGTATGTCTCCAAGTTGTTGGTCGCCTCCGAGTCAACTTCTTCATCTACCTTCTGATTCTTCCTGAGAGGTTGCTTTTGGTTAGGAGATTATACCTGCTCTTCTTCTTCTTGTGACTCCTCCATGGTGGTGGGTTGTTCAGGCACCTCTACTTATAGCATCTTCTCCTTTACTGGAGACTTATTTCTCCGAACATAGGTGTTTGGCTTGGTGCTTGTAGAAGGCATGCTCATTATCTAAGCAGTTGGTACACTTGGCACTCCTTCCTCTCCTCTACCCCTCTTCTTAGACACTAGCTTCTTCTTTCCCAAGGGGTCTTCAGGTATGGATATCTCATCCACCAAGTACGCACCATTTTTAAATTTTGGCCTTATGCACATGTATACACGCATCATGGATCCTCCAGCGATAGGAAGTGTTATTTTCCTAGTCATATGGATCTTGTGCGACACGTAATTCTCCACGTATGCACGCTTGCCTTTGGGATAGTTCATTTTCTTCCTCATATCCCTGTGTTACCGGTCTAACTTTCCTAGCTCCAGCCTTATATTTTTTGATTCTTTAAATCTGTTTACTCCTGCTTAGAAGTACTGGGCAGTGAATGTGAAAGGGAGCTTGCACTAAGGGCTCCATGATTCTTTAACAAGTTTGAACCTACCCAAGTAGTAGTGCTGGTATACCACGAACTTAGCTTCTTGTGTGGCTACTGGGAGTTGTTCAAAGATCCTCCCCTCCACCATAAATGCATTTCTCAAGCATGTATACCATTTTTCAAGTCGTGCCTTGTGGGGAGCCTTCATTGTATCACATGCATAATTTTCAAACCTCTTCGTGGGTGAAGGGTCTTCGGTTGGGTACTCCCACACAAACTTTTCTGGTGCATCTGAAACTTTAATTTCTTCAAACACTATGGTGAGCAAGACATTACAAAAGAGGATCTTGTCCCCTTCCTTCATGCACTTTACAATTTCCTCGATAATGTATGTAGAAAAGTTGTAAATAGTCCCCTCTGCAATCTTCTTACAGACATTTAACATTGGCTTGTTAACTTGCTTCTACCTTTCTTGGCCATTCAGCTTCGTTACCAGGTGTGCAACCATCTTCATAACTGGGTCCTTGATGTCTGAGATTTCATAATACCATGACTCTTTTTTGCAGGCATACTCTGTGATATTCTCTTGAATAGCCTCCTTGTCACCAAGGTCATCTTCCAGGATATCTCCCTTGCATATGAGGCCTGTAAACTGTGTAATTAATTGGGGAGTTATGCACATCTTGTGCCCAATAAAGTGGAAGTAGTCCTTGTGTACCTAAGACATCAACCACTGGTACAAGTGATCCGGCTTCCTAAAATAAGGCAACTTATAAAGTTACAGCAACCCTGCCTTCGCCAGCTTGACCTTCACGTCATCATTATAGATAGGTAACCATTTAGGTGTTCGCTTGTTGGTTAAGCATACCAATTCTAATGCCATCTCTTTTTCTATAGTGCTGGTGTGGTGATTATAATCACTTACTGGTATTCTTATCAAATGGGATTCCCATTCCTTCCCCATCATCACTCCGTTAGGGTACTACATTTATGCATACCATTCTTCATTTGTATCTACCTCAGGTTCTGGTTATTTAGCCCTTGGTTTTCCCTTCCCTTTCTTTTGTGCCATGGTTGAGGTAATTGTGTCACTCCAATCCTCTCCTTGTTACTCTGCTTTCCTTCTCCCAACCTTTGATCTCAGATCCGCAATACAATTCTCCTAAACTCGTGCCCTAGTTTGTTAAACCCTAACTTCAATAAATTCTTCACAAGACAATATTTTTTCATTTTGTTCCATGCTTGTGTAATTCCTTCCTTCTAGTTTACAATCTCAAACTTTCTCCTTACGTTTTTAATCACACAAATATTCTCCTTGATTGAATTTGAAAAATCCCTAGCTTATATCTTTCGCTTATATCTCCAACTCTTCATTTTCGCAAAGTAAAATGAGAGTGCCCTGACGTTCTATTTATAGTTTTTCCTTTTTCTGGTCATTAAATGCTACTTTACCTACCCCATACTTTGCTCATTTAATGCAGATTTTTTAAAAAAATCCCATCTTTAGTTCCTTCACTCATGCACCCTTCCTGCGCAAAACTCCTCCAACCTTCTTGCATGCAACCAAACCAACCTGATAGGAGACTCTTACACGTGCTCAACCTATGCCAAAGGCACTTCTTCTATCCAAATTCTTGCTTTCACCTTCCTTGTGCTTCTTTAAATGCACTTATTTTTCCTTTGTATGTGGGATCTACAAGTAGCTTTACCATGACACCAACCATTCTATCTTTTCTCTTCATCTCTCTTTCAACCGAGCTACTCAGCAAGGCTATTTAACACAACTTCCATAGTACTTTTAATCACACGCTTCTTCAATTTTCTCCACCCCACACTTAAATGATGCATGGTCCTCTGTGTACTCTTAAATTCTCAAAAAATAGCAATAAGGTTACCGGCACCCAAGGTGCAAAACAAAAAAAATACGCGAAAGGGAAACACAAGGAAAGGAAAATTCTAAACTAACTAGCAAAACTACCTTATTTCCAAACACCAAGAAGACTTATTTATAGTAGGGCTTCAACATACTACCATTGAAGTGTCCAGGTAACTTCATCCCATCTAGTGCTTGTAACTGGCATGCACCTAAATCAAGGATGTATGAGATTGTATAGGGACCTAACCAATGGACTTTCAACTTCCCAGGATGACGTAAAAATTTAGAAGCATACAGTAACACCATCTGCCCAACCTCAAATTTCGTGTTCCTAATATGGCAATCATGCAAAACCTTTTTCTTTTCCTTTTCCACTGTTTGGCTGCAATGGGAAAGTGATCGCATTTCATCCAATTTCATTAGTTCATCAATTATTTATTCTAGCGCTTGTTCATTGGCTAATCTTCTTGTGCTCATTATTCACAGAGAAGGTAACATAAACTCAATCAGAAAAATAGCTTCTGTGCCAAACACCAATTGAAAAGGTGTGGATTTATTTAGTCTTTTATACGTAGTCCTGTAAGCCCATAAAACTGTTGATACCTTGTCATCCCAATCCTGTCTTCCAACATCACAGATTTTGGTCAAGGTATGAATAAGTATTTTGTTGAATGCTTCCGCGGTTCCATTTTCTTATGGGTGATAGGGCGTAGCCTTATGATGAGCCACCATGAACTCAAATAGTAGGATCCTCATGGTCTCATTTAGAAAATGCATACCCGTATCACTGGTCAAACTCAAAGGGCATCCATACCTTGTGATAATGTTTCCCATAGGAACCTTACCGCTATTGCTGCTGTGCAATATTTAGTCGGGGCTGCTTCTGCCCACCTTGTGAGATAATCCATGCAAGTGATGACATAATGTGACCCAATCCTACGTGCTGCCAGTGCAATAGGTCCTACAAAGTCTATTGCCCACTTTTCAAAAGGCTCCGTGCTAGGAATAAGATGCAAAGGCATTTCATCTCTCCTTCCTAGTTTTCCAATGCACTGACAGTGGTCACATGCTTTACAATAATCTCTGCAATCCTTGTACAAGGTTTCCCACCATAAACCTACCATTAAAATATTGTCCACGGTGGTAACACCTGCATAATGCCCACCCACACTTCCTTCGTGTTCTTCCTCCATGATGTCCAGGTGCTCATGCTCTAACACACATCTGTGCAAAATTTCATCATGTCCCAATTTGTATAAGTCTCCACTAATCAACATGTAGAGAGTGGCATGTATGGCCAACTACTTCTTTTTCAATGCCCTCATTCCATTCGAAACCACACCTTATTTTAAAAATACAACAATCTCTTCCAGATCCAAGGGCGTACACCGCAATCTAAACAGTTGCGTGTCTAGCATTTTTTCCTCAATACTTTACACGTCCTCTCCTGAATCAATTCTTGTCAGATGACCAGGTCCACAATTGATTTTTCCAGGCTTCACTACAACGGTGAACTCAAACTCTTGAAATAAGAGCACCCATCGACATATGTACCCTTGAATAACGGGCTTGTTCACTAAATAATTTAATGCCATGTAGTCGGTGTAGAATACAAAGGGTGTTGCTAGCAGATACTGTCAAAATTTGAAAAGTACATAGATCATTGACAATGCCTTGCACTCAGTTGTGGTATAATTCTACTCTGCTGGTGTTAACTTCCTACTCGTGAAACAGAGAGGATGATCAATAATCCCCTCACCTGGTTGTGCAAGTACTGCCCCAATGGCGGTTCCTGAGGCATATACATGGACATGGAAGGGCTTGTCCCAAGAGGGAAATCATAAAATAGGTGTGGTAATAAGCCTATATTTTAAGGTGTCAAACGTCCTCTGCTGCGCCTTTCCCCAATGGAAGGTACCTTTGTGTCTAAGCAACGCCTCTAAAGGCGCAATGATCTTGGCATACCCCTAATGAATTTTTTGTAATATCCTGTATGCCTAAGGAATCCCCACACTGCACTCTGGATAGTAGGCACCCTTAACCCCATAATAACTACAAATTTAACGGGATCTACCAGCAAGCCCTCCTTACATATGATATGCCCCAATAAAGTCCCAAAGGTGTACCAAACATGCACTTCTTGATGTTGAGGGATATCCCCAACTGCCTACACCTTTCAAACATTAATCTCAAGTTGTCACAATGGTCCTTAACCGGACCATATATTACCTAATCATCCAAGTAAACTTGAAGAAACTTATGAATGAAGTCCTCGAATTCTTGCACCACTATGCACGAAAAGACACTAGGCTCATTCTTCAACCCAAAGGGCATGAATGTATATGTAGAAATTCCCCACTGGGTGGAAAAAGTTGTTTTCTCTTGGTCCTCCTTTGCAATCCGGACTTGGTGGTATCCTGAAAATCCATCTGTAAAGGAATATATTTCACACCCAATGAATCCTTCCAAAATTTCTTCATTGAAGGGGGTCGGAAATGGATCAATGACACAAACTACATTCAATTCCCTATAATCCACACAGATCCTAATCCACCCATATTTCTTGATGTTGATTAACATCGGTATTATCCATTCTGATTCTTCCACTACCTCAATGATCCCAGAAGCTATCATCTTGTCTATCTCCTCCTTAACCTTCACGCGTAAGTTGGGATTCATCCGGTAGGGAATTTTTCTAACTGGGCACGCACCTTCCTTTAGTTTTATCTTCATATCCCCCAAGGAATAGTGGTCACCTTTTAGCTCATGGTACCCATGTGGGAATAAATCCTTGAATTCTCACAATAGATCAATGATCTTTGATACTTCCTTCTCTGTCCAATAATCCCCAATAATAACTTCCTTAGGTTCTTCTCCTAAATCGATGTTAACCTTCTTTGTCTTTAACGGCTCATGGTAAGCATGCATGTGAGAATCTGCACTATCCACTACTTCACACGTCCTTATAGAATGGCTAACATCTAAACTCTCCGGTTCCTCTCCATCAAACACATATACTAACTTTCCCTTCTCCTTTTCCAAACATGCACGCTCAAGTTGTAACTCTTCTATTTCTTCAATCTCTTTGAAGCTCACCTCCAATCTTGGTTCACCTAGTAATTCTAACATCCTAACTTCCATTTTGGAACTATCCCCCATGGTAAGGCACTTGATACCTTACAAGGCCTTATCAACCGATGGCTTGGTACTCTGATACTCAAAGGATTGAATAAGATCAGCCGTAAGGTCTTGCCAGTTCCTTGTCTAGCGGCGTGTCTCCGAATGAATGTACCATGCACACGCACAACCCTGCAATGTAGCATACAACTTGTGCACCTAGAGGGATGGTGACAAGGCTTCCACGCCTTCTCTCTAGACCCATTCACACTCCTGGATATGGAAAGAGGAAAGCTCCTTCCCATGGTACTCATTGATGATGGTGGGTATATTACTTCTATAAAATCTAACAGAGAGAGCAATTATTACCTCACGCCATTCTAAAAGAGCTCTCTTGATGTCATGGCCCACTAACGAGCTACTATGCCGAGCAAGATGTAACTCAGCATCTCCCTTTGTTCCTTTTTGTTCTTTCACTGAGGCTTCTATCTCCTGCATAGAAATATCTTAGGGAAGGCTCCTCCTGAGTACTTGGGGCAGTTCTTTTCCTCCAAGGTTCCGAACTCATGTGTGCACCTTTGTTACCTTGGTCACCAATCCTCTCAACTACCATCCCATTAATTTGTATGTCCCATGCACCTAATTGTCACATGCCATACTAGTGGTATCACTCACTGACTGAGCATCTTCAAATTGGATAACCCCGTTGATAGGGTGTACCATTTCAGGGTCTCTAATTGAGCACACATAAATCTTATCCAGAACTTCTTCTCCCAATGGTTCAATGTAGGGTGCCAAATTCCCATCAACCAGGGGTATAATGACCCACTCCTCTTTGTTCTCTAAACTAATGTACCCTTCGTTGAAGCCAGAGGTCCATGCATTGTTCTTGCAACACCAAGGGTACCCAAGTAATGTTGGGAAATTGTCCACCTCGGTGAGAGCCAAGACATCAAAGTCTCCAGTAAACTTGGCTCCCTAAATAGTAATAGCTACATCTTTCAAGACACCAATGGGCATTACCTTAGTCTTGTTTACCATACACAACACATTTGAGGATGGACTCTAATGTAGGTCTCCTCATTTGATGCCATGCATCCAAAGTCAAAACATTAACCTTCTTTGCCAGGGTCAATAAGTATATTGTTGAGGAGCCATCCATCCACAACTGCATTTCAATGTAATATTTTTGTCATAGTCGAGGCTGTGAGGGGGAAGGTTTTCATGCAAGACTCTGTCTCTCACACTCTTCTCTGGTGCATGTGGTACCTTCTCTCTCAACCAGAATCCTAGCAAAGGGATGATGTTCTCCTGCCTTAGCATTTTACACACCTCCTTGACCTCATCCATGTCATTCTTTCTACACCTCGATCTCTCCTTCCTTGTTCCTCCCTCCTGGATTGCTCCTTGAGACACTGGATCTCCCCTTGCAAGCTTTGAATAACATCCATGGTGTCCTAATATATCTCCTTCTGATGTGTAGGGTCTGGGTACTTTCCATGAATGACCTCTTTCCTTGGAACTAGGATTTGCTGTCTTGGTATCTCCCTTACGCGCACGGATTCTGCCCTTGTTGTTACCAAGATAGGCTCCGAACCTTCATCCTGTGTTACCCAAGGTATCCACTATATGTCTATCCTTCTTGATGCTGACCATCGCAGCATCTTTTTCCTTCCAATGCTACTGATTCATATGCTCAAATAATTATTAACACTCCTCATACTTATGCTTCTTTCCACACCAAGAGCACTACAACAAGTCTGGGCACTCATGCTTGTAATGTTCTATAGATCCACAACTAAAACACATCCCTCACGGGAACTCAATCCTTCCTCTGTGGTTACTTCATCCACAAAATCCTCCTCAAAAACCTCTTCCATGAGAACCTCCATCTGTGCGTGCTCCTCATAATGGTGATCATCATTTTTAGAACCAATGAGCAATGATGGTTTGGCACAACCCATGATAAATGGCCTCATGTATCTAATCAATGAGCCTAAATTCCTTAGTATTATGGGTTGTGGAGGTACAAATCTTGCAATAACAAGATACATTTTTTCTGATCACGCACTGAAGCAAGGGACATCTACTGGCATCATGTTCCCCATGACAGATTTCAAAATCTAACGTCACAGCGTATACCATCCTCCAGGAGAAATTATCCTTAATATTCCCCTCTATCTCACAATCTGTGCACCCAAAACCACTGTGAGTCTCATGGACTGAGTTAGTAGATAGCTTTTCCAACTACTTAGCCATAACAATAATCTGAGCCTCTAAGAACGGGCTAACTCTAGTATCAATACTACCAACCGCTTCAGTGCATAATGTAGCCTCCAATGCTTTGTGCGGATCTATAAAATTTTTATGAGACAAGGCCCTCCTAAAAGGGGTGATAAATCCTCAAAAAAAATACTGTGTATGCTGAGAAGGATGTATATCATATGATAACTTTGACAAGAGAGTTTTAAAGCATGCATCATACTCCCGCACACTCTCTACCATTCCTTACTGTATCTTCTTCAAAGCGCGAATGCTTTTTTGCTCGAACTCAGGAATGTGGAACTCTGCCAGGAATGCATTCTTTAAGGCAGTGTAATCCACCACTATTTGATGAGGATCATAATTTCTATACCAGCTATGCATGCGCCCTTCCAACATGGTTGCAAATTGACTAGCCTTTTGTTCTGGGGTTGTGATGCCTTTCATCATGTTCACATCCTACACAAAAAACTCTAAGGAGGGGCCTGGTACCCTTGCGCACTTTGGGTGAGTGCTTAATCTAGGTTGAGTGACGTGCTAATGTTCCTAGGTTATTCTTGGTAAATTCTAGGCTGTATCATTCCCCTTAATTAAGAATCAAACATTACCAGGGAATATTGGGCTAACCAGGTAGAAAGGTTTAAACCCTGAAACCATTGATTTTTCCTTACCACATCTTCTGTCGTATCTTCATGACCCTCTTTGGAGAGGAATACATAGATGACAAAGGACAATACCCTCACCTTCCACAACTGAGTCAATTTTTTTTGGTTCCACTAGTATTAACACTGACCTACACACAATGATCATCCTTGATCGTAGTATCACCCCCACATAAGTTAGTAAATAATTCATTTCTATCAAAAAATAGATCCCCATTTTTTTAGTTGAGAACATTTGATTGCATTGATTAGTTATTATCATTCTCACCTATCCCACCCACACTCTATATATCTACCACATTACCATCTCATCCATCATATTTCGGTTGTCCTGACATGACCTCAGAAGGTCACGTGCATCTTAAATCACGTGTTGATTTTTAGGCGTACAAAATTGGTGAACGCAACGTGAAGGACTAGTTCCTTTCCATATCCTCTTTCTTTAATTTTATTTTATCCAATTTTCCCCTCTCCCATTATTCTATGGGTGTTTATACACCCCATTAATATGTCAGGTCAGGAGTATGCCAAACCCATTTTGGGTCTTGAAGACCATTACAACCAAGTGAGTATGTAATAGTCACCCTCATTGTCTGGTTGGGCTGTCAACTACTCGTAAACTTTACTATATCCTTATACGCACCCTCATCAGGGATTGAACACATATTAAATAGTAATTATTGAGGAGATCAATCAAACTAACTATAGTACACAACCAAATTTCTTAAATTCTAATAACATGACATTTACAAGAGAACATGGGTTTATCCACAGGTCTTTTCTAGACCTCAAAGTAGTATGAATTTTAAGTCCCATCCCTTTTAGTTTCCAGAAAATGACGAGCTCTTAACTCATCTCACAAAAATAAGTGACCACCTCTATGATTTAGAGGGATCCTTAGAAATGATACATGGATATATAGATATCCTTCTATAGAACAATTCTACCTTGCCCTTGCCTAAAATAAAAAGAACAACTCAAAAGGGGGGCCTATAAATGACCAATTCATAATAGGATATCACATACGCTCACAACCAAACATTGTATGACATACACCCTAAAAATCACAAACATTTCCTAGTGATGTAATTTCAACATTGGTGGGTAGAATCAAAGAGTTATAAATTTCCCAAGCTTCACAACCTACAGAACTTGTGGGGTAAGGAAAATCTTCCCATCATGTTCACAATCAAAACTATACCCCTTTCACAAATCTCCATCAAACACCACCATTATAAGTCTACTTGGGTGTTTCTAGCCTTGGTGACCTATAATGGCGGGGTCCTTAGGCTAGTGCATTATTGTAAATCAAGTTAGAGGACTTAATGTAAATAAAAATGATATACTAAGAGCATATAAGAATAAATTATGGGACCTGTTGGAGCTCAAAATTGCACCCTGGATTTGATCATGGAAGATTAAGAATTTTGGGCAAATATGGGACTATGTCAAAGTGTAAGACTTGTGGTTTGAGAAAGACCTCTGTAAAATGTCGAATTCCTATATTTTTTGGATTAGGAGAATATGTGAAATATAATATAATATAATTCTAAAAATAATCCTACAACTAACCTACACTAATGCATCCAAGGAACCAAGGAGAGAGAGGAGGGAAAAGATGTAAAAGTGAAAACTAAACTTAAAGGGGTAGTGATACCACCATATTAAAAAGTAGAGATTCTCCAACTCTAAGTGACATATATACAAGTTTTTAGAATGAAGATGATAAGGATACACATGAATATAATGAAAGTAATTGAAAAGAATACAAGATATGCAAAAGGGAAGATATTCACGCCAAAGAATTTTTTTTTGAAGGAAATAAGAATGACACACTTGCAATAATATGTGATTGATGGTTTACATACAAGTTAGAGGAAAGATAAAGTCCATTCACAAGTTACAGAGGTAAAAAATCATGGAGTTAGAGTTTACAAGCATGAACCTGTGAAATATACAATGGAAGAAAACATGAGAAAAAAATCATTAAGGTAAAATATGGAAATATATGCTTGACCTGATTATTATTATACCAGTAAATAATGAATAATTAAGTACCAAAATTAACCCAAGCAAACTAAGCCAATAATATATAAAACCCTAAGTGACAAACAAGGTGATAGAAGAGCCATTAGCTGGATTCACAATGAAATTTGGACTATACCCAAAGTGCTGACCCACATGAATAGAGAGGAGAAGAACGTCACACAAAGCCTCAAGAATTGTGTAAGTCTGAGAATATTTTGGACAGGGGCGCACTTAGAATAGGGATAGGGGCACTATGCGGGTGCCCTAGACCTGTTTTGGGTTCCTGTGTCTGAAAGTATTCTCAGAAAAACCTCCTTTGAGTGGTCGGTAATGTGTTCACTTTTGTTCTCCTTTAGTCGTCTATGAAGGTCATGTAATGA
Source organism: Taxus chinensis (assembly GCA_019776745.2). Classification (NCBI taxonomy): domain Eukaryota; kingdom Viridiplantae; phylum Streptophyta; class Pinopsida; order Cupressales; family Taxaceae; genus Taxus; species Taxus chinensis. The sequence continues at coordinate 350,776,044 of CM034157.1, forward strand.
TTGCCGAAGTCACTGGAAACCTGTAATGAAGATAATGACCTATAAAACCCTTAAAAAGACATCAAATCCTAAAAAAGAAAGATGCAGAATGAGGGGTTGGACTATCCTCAAGCTATCACAATGGTGAATTATGATTGAGCATTGCACTACATCTTAGACCCAATGTAGTTTTTTTTTGTGTGTGTGTGAATGTTCCCTAGGTGGCTCTTGTGCGTGTCGCACTTGATAGCGAGAAAAGTATCTAGATGTAAAGAAATGTAATAGATGTGTGCATGGAATAGAATGAACTTCCCTCCTATGAAGTGTATGCAGAATAACCAGCCCTTATGTCCCTTGGATGGTGTTAGATGGATGTAATAGAGCTCTTAGATCTTTGATAGATGTAACCTTAGGTGGTGATAGTTAATGCTTAGTGCTTGGTCCCTTATTATGATCACATAACTTTATATTTATATGATTCCCTTACTTGAATTTCGTAATTAACCCTGAAAAAGACATCTACAAAAAAGATAAGATGCTCAAACAGATAGAAGGGACCAAAAATATGTGAACAAACTATACTGAGATTAGGGTCACTTGGAGGGGAAGAGGGTGGCTAATGTTGGCATCCTGGCTGGGCATTGGTGTTCAAGATGATAAATATTGAGGTATAAAAAGGTAGAATGATAAAGTAAGGGCGTAAGACTAAAAGTGGAAACAGAAAATAAAGAAAGGTGGCCAAATACATGGGTTAATTAATACTTTTCTTACTTAGAATCATATGAATAGTAATATGCAATCAAGACTAGATAATTACCCAAAGTACATGATTTTGTGTCTACATTTTCCCCACTTTATGTTGGTGAGAGGAAATCTTGGTAACATAAAGTAGATAAGAGATGTGTACCTAATAACCATGTAGATTGATGTAGAAAGAGTGTGCCAAGGGTCAAGATAAAGTGTGGAGTGATAAAAAATGTGAAGCATGGATGCTAAGGAACATAAAGTGCAAAATGTGGTGATGAAAATGAACCTACGACAGAAATGCATGTGTTGATGTTGCAATGGGTTTTTTGTTGATGTCAATGTTGTTTTTTTAATGTTGTGAATGATGTTGACTACCGCTTCCCATATGGACAGACCTACAAAAGAGAAGAATGAACAAGTAGTCAAATACACATGTATATGATCAAAATGTGTAAAAAGTATGAAAATGTGAAAAAGGAACATGTGCACCTGATCCATGATGAGGAAAGAGTGTAGAAAGGATCTTGTAGATGTTGTAGAAGACTAAGTTTTTTGGGTGATCTCAAGCCAGTTGGGACTAGCCACAAGTTTTTGGGATGATCTCACACCACATCATGGAAGAAGTGTAGGGAGAAAAGTCCAGTGTTATCCTCCAACCCTTAACTACTTCCCATAATGTAGGATACCACTATAGATGGTGTGGAAAATTTGAAAAATTTGATCCAACACGAAAAATGTGTAGTGCATGCATGCTAAAGTGATAAGGATTGTGTGCCCTATAAAAGTCACTATGTGTGGAGTTCTATAGATTATGATGAAATTCCAATACTGTGTCCTTGCCCCTAGTCATAGGAGTCTAGGAAGGGTCAGGGAAACCCAGGTGCTAGTGTCTTGGTCTAGGTGTTGGTGTTTATGTTGTGCTAAGGACCCAAGTCTAATTGTGAGCTCTGTTTGATAGTGATGACTGTACTATATGAGTACTATGTTGTGTTAAACTGTGACTATATGATGATGTATGGGGTGAATGATTCACCCAAATGATGCCCCCTCATTTGGGGTGCATGTAACATCTCTGAAGGAGTATGCAGGCTAAAGGAGGACCAACCACTATGATGAAATTATGCCTTACAGGAGGAAGGGAATGTGCTTGGTAGAAACCAAGGCACACACAAACAAAGTGGCTAGGAAATAAGTGTTAGTACAAGAAAACATGCATGTAAAATGTAAACTAATAGACATGAAGACAATGTGTAATATAAAGCACAAGAAGATAATGTAAACATGTAAGAAGACAATGTAGACCAAAAAAAGTGGGTTGTAAACATGGGACACCACTCATGATGTCACAAGACAATCAAGGCCAATGAAGCCAAAATCAGACAATGTGCACACAAGACAAAGGGAAAAGTCTACAAACAAGAGCATATAAAGAGCAAGCAATGTAACCAACAACGATTTAAGAAAATAGTCCTACATAACAAATAATACACATGAAGCACTAGTTAGCATGCTAGGAATATAAAATTATGTCAAAATGTGTATAATACGATATTGTCGTGTACTATGAAAAAAAATGAAATAATAACACCTGTAGTGTATGAAAGTGGATGCCCCAAGAGCCGTTGTGGGACTAGTAATAGGTATTGTGCCAAGCATCCATGTTACATGTAATAGATCTATATAATTTGTGATCACAACTAGAAAGAAAGTGAACACACATGTGTGTATGATAAATATAATGACATACAAGATATCTATCTAGCATGTGTAATAAATCATACATGTAAAATCATAAGTAAGAAATATTAAATGCAACCTAGATATGCAATATAAACTGGATGAGATGAAATGGAATGTAGTGTGAATGATAAGATCCAAGTTCCCCCTGAGTAATGTTATATTCATGAGATGAGGTTAATTTATATATACCCCCTCAGCAGTCAAGAATGAATCGTAAATGAGAGTGCACCATCAAGAAATGGTTTGAATTGTGTGTACTAAAAATATGTGATCATCAAGGTGTAAAGTGTAGAGTGTAAATGTGTGAGTGAATGAGTGAGTTGATTAAACATGTGAGTGTGATGAGGTCCATTTGAGATGTATACCCTCAGTAGTCGAGTATGGACCATGGAACTAGAGTGCATCATAGGGTAATGAGAGCAATGTGTAGATGTAAGAAAAACATAGTGTGAATGCATAAAGTGAATAAGATGTAAAGTGTGTAGTGGATGTTGCGAGAGAAGATGTCCTAAGTGTATGATTTATGATGTGTGAAGTATGTAGTGTGTAAAATAAAATGTATAATGTGCAGTGTGTGATTTTCATGTGTATAGTATGCCTTCAACAATAAAATGTGAACCAAAACACAAGAGTGTGTCATCAGGAAATGATGATATAATTATGTATCAAGATGTATGTGGTTTATGTGAGAGACGAGGTATAAGGTGGTGAGAATATAAGACACGTGTTGATGCTAAAGGTGGGGAATAGGAGTGATACCCCCTAAGGGTTCCAATAATAAAGATTTATGCAACAATGTGAGAGGTACCACACCATTGTGGGAGAGTTTTGTGTGTTTCATGATAAGAGTAAGGGCCAACAAAAAAGGTCAGAGAGATAGTAGGACCATGTAATGGTGGTAGGATTTGAAATGTGTCTTGGACATCAATAGTAGTTGCTTTGAAAAAATTGATTGGTTGGAGCTTATTTGGGATTGATGATGTTGTAGAAGACTTGATAGGAGAAGGTGTTGAACTGATTTTTAAAGGAGGTTTCTTAGCTCGACTTGATAGTGCCATAGATGCCTTGAGAGGAGGGGGTGAGACTAATTTTGATAGGTGTTTACTTGAATTGATTATATTACATAGGAAATTCTCGAGTGGTGGAAGAAGAAACATTAGAAGTGATGACTTGATGCTCATTAGACATAAACAAATCAGATTTAGGAACCCATTGAGATGTAACAAGTGGAGAGGACCATGTAACAGAAACAATGTGCAGTGAATGAGATAAAAAATTAACACTCAAGATGACTTATTCTACATTGTAAAGCATATAAATAATTTTCATTATGTCCATTGATTTGATGATAATTGTAATATGGAAGACCTTGATATTTTGCAAGCCGATAAGGAGGATAACAATGAGTAGATGGTAAGCTGATTAATTAATGAGTTATGAGTTTCAGAAGAATATATTGTTTCTTAGAATTGATTGAAAAATTTAGAGGCATGAGGAATGGAAAGATTTGAGGTTCACTAATATGTGTACATATATAAGACATATAATGAGGATTCGAAGAAGAAATAGTGTGAGCTTGAGAAGCATCCCTAAGATGTTGGATTTCAGATTTTAGAGATGTAATCATGGATTCCATAGCTTGAATGTTTTCCTGAAATAAATAATGAAGAGCTCGAATGGATTAAAAAATAGATTGATTGGAATTGGAACCAAGAGATTCATTAGAAAGATGATCAAAGATAACATTGAATTGAGTAGGTAACATGTTAATAAGTAGATACATAGTATCTAGGGTTTTATGTAGAACTTCTTTACAAGATGAGAACATTTGAAGAAATTGAAGAAAAGAGACTTCAGAAAACTTATGAGCCATGATGGAATAAAAATAAAGATCCAAGAGTATCTGAACATGAATTTACCAAAATTATTAAGCTAATATATGGAAATATATGACTAATCTGATTGTTATTATAGTAGTAATTAAATGAATAAATAATATCAAACTTAGCCCAAGAAAACTAAGTAATAAAATGTGAAACCCTAGTTATAAAGAGGGTATACAAATCATTATTTGGTTCGCAGTGAAATATATACTATGCCAAAGTGCTGACTGGATGAACAAAGAGGTAGAAGTGTTGCACAGAGCCTCAGAAAAGTATGCGAGATGATAATATTCCTAGACTGGGGTTCTTAGAGAGGGATATGGATCTTGTGGGAACCTTAGGCCCATTTTTTGGGAACCTATGTCCGCTAAAATACTCATAAAACCTCCTATGAGTGGTCACTAAGTGTTCATTATTGTTCTCATTTTATCTCTATGAAGTCACACAATGATTTCCAGAGTCACTAAAAACCTACAATGAAGAAATGACCTGTAAAACCCTCAAATCAACATCAAATTCTACGAAAGAAAGATGCAAAATGATGGGTCAGAATTTTCTCAGATGTCACAATGGAAAACTTACGACTGTGTGATACACTACATCTCAGACCCAATGTAGTTATCTCTCTCTCTCTTTGTGTGTGTGTGTGAATGGTGCCCTAGGTTTTCTTGTGCGTGCTCTCACTTGCATTTGATAGGGAGAAAATAAGCTAGATATATATAAATGTAATAGATCTGTGCATGGAATAGAATGAAATTCCTTGCTATGAAGTATGTATATAGAATAAACAACCCTTGTGTCCCTTGGATGGTGTTATATGGATGCATTGGAGCTCTTAGATGCTTGATGAATGCAATCTTAGGTGGTGATAGCTAATGCTTAGTGTTTGGTCCCTTAGTATGATCATATAAATTTATATTTATATGATTATCTTACTTGAATTTTGTAATTAACCCCTAAAAGGTTGACTACCAAAAAGATAAGATGCTCAAATAGCTAGAAAGGACCCAAAAGATGTGAACAAAGTATACTAAGGTTAGGGGCACCCAAAGGGGACAAGAACACTTGACTCTAGCATCCTAGCTGGGCATTAGTGTCCATGATGATAAATGCCAAGGTATAAAAAGGAATTCTGAGTAAGTAAGGGTGTAAGACCAAAAGTGGAAACATAAAGCAAATAAATTTGGCTCAAGACATGGGTTGATTACTACTTTTCTTACTAAGGAATCATATGAGCAGTAGTACACAATTAGGACTAGATAATTAACCAAAGTGTTTGATTTTGTGTCTGCCTACCCTTACAATGTGTACAAGAACTTACATTCATAGAACTCATGGAGGGAAGAGAAACAAAGAGAAGAGGAAAGGAAATACCACCATGCTAACTAATTCTAAGAGCCCAATCAAATATCCTAAATTCTAAGAAAGATTTATCATTATTGGAAATAATGGTTTGGTGAACCATAAACCTTGTCAAAATATAATTAAGAAATTCAAAGATGGATAACTCAATATTTTCCTTGAGTTCTACAACTTCTATCCACTTGGTAAAATAATCGGTTACTTTCAAGACCACCTTATGTCCCACAATTGATGGATGATTAATCATGCATATAGAGTCAAGCCCGCATTGAGAAAAGGGTTCATCTTCCTGAATAGGATGAAGGGGAAGGGACATCATATTATTTTTTCCAGTGAAGAAAGCACATTATTTATATTTTTTGACCCATTGATGCATATTTGCAAACAATTTGGGCCAGAAGTGTTTTGCCTTCATGATTTTCATTGTCATGGCTTTGACAGAGAAGTGTTTTCCAGAGAATTCATTATGGAATTCAACTAAAACTTTCTTTACCTGCTCACCCTTAATGCACCTTAACAACACTCCATAGAGGTTCCTTTTGAAAATAAATATGCAAAGAAATACATAAGGCACTGATTGCAATCAAATATGACTTCTTTTTTCTTTTCTTAAACCAAGAGGGTAGCCATTAGTTTTAAAGAATGTTTCCATGTCATCGATCCAACTATTATGAATAAGTTGATATCCTATGCCTTATGGAATTTCAATGTTGCGTGAATTTGGAACATTCCACATATCATCACTTTTAGGATCCTCCAAGTTTCATGGATGCTCTGTGGCTTGTTCATAGTATTTTTCCATAAATAAGGAGGCTTCTTGATTATCTTGAGAATCTAAGGTAAGATGATCATAAATTTCCCTACATATTACCAATTTTTTGGCCTTAATGATCACATCATATTATATAATATTTTTCACCCATACAACTGTATTTTCTTCTGTTTTTTCCCCCATAATGAAGTTTCTCACACTAGGATGTGAAACATGCTTTTGAATTTATTGAGAGCTCTCATGATGGAAATAATTATATCTCTATGACTATATTTGAGCTCAAAATATTTCAATGTTTAACTAAATAACGTAAATGGTTACTCCAATCCTTCATAGTTTTGTTGTGTTAGAACCACGAAAATGTTGTTATCATCCACATATGCATAAAGTATGAAATAATTTGAAAAATATAGGTTGATAAGAGTGGGTGCTAAAGTAATATCCTATTTGATCTTGGTGAAGCGTTATTTTCTTTCTGATGTAGAGGAGGTAGTAAAATCAAACCAACACCATGCAGAGTGATTTCAAGATCATCCAACCAATAAAAGTTGTTAAGGTTCAAGAATTATCAATATACCTAAAAGTACCAAATTATGAATTCAACTGATACAAATACTTCATACACTTACTCCTGGTTCAAATTCACAAAAAATAACCTTTTTCAAAATTCAAGAAGAAATCAAAACTCGTTTCAACTCATTCACCCCTATAATCCTATTAATAGCTACTAGCCCTCCTTCAATGCAAAATTTGTTACCTAGAATTTATCACTATGAACCTCAAAGATATGAAACCATTTTGGATACCCTTTATCTTATTTATGCTACCTGAGAAATTTCAGAGTCTAACTCATAATGTAACTTTCTCAATTGACCTTCCTCCATCCTCAATTAGGTTTCCTCCAACTAGCTCTATTTTTAGAAAAACCTTATTGTTTAGGAAATTCCCTAAGGAGTTAGAATTAAAAATTTATATTCTTAGATACTCTTTATGGAGTTTTTGCTTTATGTAAAATTTCAAGTATCAATTCTCAAGGAAAGTTACTTATCTAGATTGTCATCATTCCCAATCAGCCCTACTTTAGTTATTCTTAGGCATTGGATTAATTTTTCTATATTTGAATGTCATCTACTATGTTAATTCCTCAATAAATACCTCAAACACACTTAAATCATCCTTATCCAGGTTTTAGTTAATGTTCAAACACTATATTTTTCTCACAACACAATACCCTTACTGTCTTGTCTTGTCTTGTAGCCTATTTTAGATATGATCTTAACTGAGTTTTCAAGTTCTAGGGTCTTCACCTAAGTCAGTTACCTCTGTTAAATAATTACAAAAATTAGAACAACTTCCATAACTCCTTATTAGCACCAAACTCTTCACACATTCCTTATCACTATGTTTTTCCACTATAACCTTGAAAATAAGGTTTTCAAAGACCTAGTTAGGTCTTTTAAGCTATGTATTTATCACGTATCATAACCAAACGTGAATAATAAGTATAAAACCTATAGAATCAATTATATTATCACCTAAAAATGGTGTCCAACGAGTTTCATGCACTCAGATTAAATAAAACTCCCAAAATCCCATATTTAGAAATTTAATTCTAGCTTTAGGATTATGCTAGCAACAAGCATTGAAAAATCCATAAAAATTTATGGGATATGTTTCAAAGCTTAAAATAACCTCTAAAATTTATGCTTTGACTTTTTCTAACTTTTCTATTTTATGACCAATGACTGATATCGTACAGATTATTCCCACTTATAAGACTTTTCTAAAATCTCTAGCTTTGTTCAAGACACAAGCAAGCTGTTTGTAAATAATATTAGAAATTTAACAAATTTTCACTTTTAGAACTCAAATTAACTTAGAAATATCTTAAATTATCTCTTCCAACTTTCATCTTCTTGTACCAACTCTTGAAATTGTACCAATAATTCCCAACAATAAGGTTTACCTTGTCTTAGCTTAAGAAAACACTATTTTTCCTTACACACTCCTCAAGTATTCAATAAAATACATTTTAATATAATTATTGAATATTGGAATGAATTTATTATCGGTTCCTTCTTATTTCATCAATCTTCCTTAAGAATACATTAAAAAAACATACCTGTTTTGAACCAAAAAATAAGAAACTCCTTCCTTCTTTTGAACTCAATCCTCAAGAGAGATAATTCACAATTGAAAAACCTCTTCACACGTTTGAAGAACATGTACATTCATTTAATAAATGAAATAAATCTCAGACATTACTATATCATCACATAATCATCAAAATATCAAGCCATTCATAGAAAAAACACAACTCATGCACCATTACCAATATTAAAAAATAACATAGAATGAGAACCCACCTTTAACACATCATTTTAAACTCATAAAATCCACATAAATACAAATATATCATCATAAAACCCATTCTTTATTCATATCTACAAGAAAAATCCATCATTTCTATACAAGAATCTTATTTCTACAAGTTCTTCATTCCCAACATCACAGGTTCTTGCCTTCTTGAGTCTCTTCACACAATTCTTGAACTTATAATACCCTTTCCTACTATGTTATTTTATCTCTCATTTGAATAACTAAAAGGTGATAAAAAATAACTTATGTTCATCCCTAACCATTTTGAAGACCAACAAAAACATGGTAACTCTTATACAAGGGATGAAAATACCCTAGACACATCAAATAGGATCTTTTATGACCTTTTACAACCTTTCAAATATTCAAATATTCATTTTACAAAATAGGAAATTAACACCCATGAAAGGACCTAAGAAGGTTCAGAAGGATTCAAGAACAATTGAAAAGACTCCTAAGACCTATCTCAATTCAAAACTTCATTGAAAAAAAAAAACTTAGTATGTATAAGCTTGATTTTCATACATCAACTTCCACGGTCCATTTGAAAGCCACATCCTTCTTGAGCATTAGAGCGATAGGCCTGACTAGTCCCATAACATTAGTAATGAATTTCCTATCAAAATTTTATCTTTTCCAAGAAAGACTACAATGTCTTCTTGTGAATTGGAAAAGAGAGAGAGAGGATGACCCAAATTATTTTAGGGTCAATGCTAATACCATATTTTGAAACAACATGACCTAAATATTTCCATGTGGAAATGAAAAATACAATTCTTAGGGTTCAGTTACATCCCAAATTCCCTACATCTCTCAAATAATTTCTCAAGATGAATGATATGATCTTTAATCTCCTTTGAGAAAATCATGATATCATCCAAGTATATGTAGATGAAATCATTTTTGCATCTTTTACAAGAAATATCCATTAAATGTGGTACTTGCATTTGATAGACCAAAGGGCATATTTTCATACGCGTATGTTCCCCACTTGTTTGTCAATGTGCTCTTATATTGATCCTCATCTCTGTTGGTTTGGGGTACTTGCCTTGTCGTCTAGGGGAATTATCCACATCACTTCATGAGTCATCTCCCTTAGGTGAGATCATAGGTATTAGGTGTCTTAGAGGTATGACATATTCTATCATATATATGTCATACGTGTTAGTGTGCGTCAGTGCATTATATAGGAGTTACTTTCAATTTATGGATGATAATTATACTTCCAAGAATTAACTTGTGACTCTAAGGCACACTCGACCTCCCAAGGTAGTTCCGAGAAAACATATATAAGATGGAAATATGGCTATGGAATGGATAAATAGGGGGAATAGGAAGAATATGCAAGAGTAGGTGAATAGTAGACAAGGGAAAATGTAAGTCTTGTATGGGAACTATGAGAATGTGCTCATCCAAGGAAATGAATGTCTGTCTAACTTACTCAGGTGAGATGGAATGATAAAGGATAATGACTACATGGATGTTTCATTTAATATACGAATCACCAAATATACCTTGAACGGGATGTGGAATACATGAGAACCATCTTGTATCTTCTGTGTAAAAATATCAAAAAAAGGTCATGGAGGTGTGAGAAGAGACATATGGGAAGGAAGTATCTATGGGTTGGGGAGTCTAATATCGACAAGGATGATTTTGCCAGAAATCATTATCTTTATCTGCTTCATCATTCAAGGATATAAACTGTGAGATAATACTGGGTGGAATTGGCGTGGTTTGGAATATGAGTTGTTTAAGGCCCTAATCAATATCTGTCAATTTTGTAACTGTGTTCGGTTGTGGCATTCTTAGATGAAACACAATTTTTCTAGGTTTCTTGGGGCCTTGGATGGTCATGTGGATGTGGAAACAATTAATCTAAGGAAATAAAAAAACACACAAAGAACCTGAAAGAGGCACGATCAATATTCGGGTAACCTAGTCCAACTAAGGAAATGTAAGGAGTTGTGTTAATTTCCATATAATTAGATCTATGTGCCTATATTAATAAAGAAATGCAAGTAAATATTAATTAAACCAAATTTATTACTCTCCTTGAATCTAATTAAATCTAAGTGAAACTAATTAATTTAACAAAAGGAAACTAATTAATTGAAACAATGAAATAAGTCCAATTTACTTGTTTTTTTATTTTTAATGATTTTTGAAAGAAAAGAAATAAGAAAAATAAAAGAAACTAACTAATTTAATCTAATGTTTTTGGGGTTTTTGTGTTTTCTAGAATTAAATAAAATAAATCTACACCGACACTATAACTTCTTCTAATATAACGGAAATTAATTTTACTCTAAAATAAAATAAACTAAATAGTGAAATAGCCAGATGTGGTTATTTCCCTGTTGCATAATGGATTTAATATAATCTAACCAAATGAAGCTTTTCCTAATTTGTAATTATGGATGTTACTTCCTATGGTTCTACCTCAGTATCATGGGAGGATTGAAAAATATTCTCAAAAGCAATTTATTCCCTTGAAGCCTCCCCGGTAAAATAGAAGCTTTCTAAATGTGCAGAAACTAAAACTAATGCATAGAAAGCAAAGCTTCTTCAAACTTACTTCCCATGCAAATCCACAAGGATAAGAAGGAAGGAAGCTTTCAACATAATATTTTCTTGTATGAAAATGGGATATAAATATTGAATGTAGTGAAATCTAAAAGTAAATTGATAGTGAAGAATTAACAAACCCTGTGCACAAGAACTTCCTTTGAATTCTTCCTAAACAAATCCACAAGGATGAGATGAGAAGAAATCCCCAATGGAATCTTCTTACAAGAAAATGGAAACTACTATAAATTATACTTCTCTAAAATAAATGTATTCTAAAATAATATGAATTGAAATCTATTTAAATAAGGAAAGTTTAAAGAATTCAATTACACATCCAACCTAGAAATGTAGAACTGAGAAAATTCCAATACCGATTGTGCCTCTATTGATCCCCTCAACTTATTTTACAATGAGATGTCCAAATGTGTCTAGGGAGCTATGATGGTAATGTGTAGAAGAAATTAAGGAGTGTTGGAGCTAGCTAGTTTACAGGTAGTTTGATAGCAATGAAAGTAAGAGAATAACAAGGAAAATGAATCATGTTTTCTTGTGTACTTCTTGAAATGGAAACATAACAGTGAAACTCAAAATAAAAAAATCCAGCCCATGCTTCGGGAAAAATCTTAGTTTTTATAGAAAATTGGCAGAGAAGTGATCCAACCCTCTTGGAAACCAAGAAGTGCCACATCACTTATGGGAGTTGTAGTTAACTTACTAATAATAGTGAGTAGGGAAGAAGAAGTCTATACGCATCTAACTAGCTCAAGAATAACTAATTCAATTAAGAAATGTGTAAGAAAAATGAGTTAGAAGAAGGTAACATGCATTCAAAACATGCTGGAAAGTCTCTATTAAATGTGCACAAAACCTTTAGTCTACGCAGATGGGTAGTTATGAAACTGCCATGATGGTTATGTAACCACCGCTCAAGGTAGACTAGCGGTTATGCAACCACTAGGGTGGTTGTATAACCACCGACGTGATTCTGTAACTTAAGAATGAAAAGCTAAGGAAAAATCAACAAGTCAAGTAAGGAAAGTGAGAAAAGATGGAAAATAGATAGGAAAAGTGAAATAAACCACAAGAACATGTTTTAAGATAGCAAATGGACTTGGATATCATTGGAATAAATTTTTATCATCATTGGGGATTCAAACTATTCTGAAAATTTAGTACCATGAGAATTTGGGTATGTACATATTTCCCCCTCAGAGAAGCATTTTAGCTATGAAGAGGCATAAAATTTTTAGTCCGAGTATGGTTCTCCCAAATGGGAAAGTTAAATATTATACATGGCATGCTCATGTGTTGAAGTTACGCCAATCCAAGCTTCCCACTACCTATAAGAAGAAAATGGGAATTAAGTGGATATATAATGTACAAGAGGACATACCATTTCTATAGGGAGGAGAAATATACCTATGCCAGTGCTCCCACCCTAAAAACCACAAAAAATCAAAAAAATGTTAGAACATGCTATATATATATCTCAAAATTACTATTTTTAGAAATCATCTGCACCAACCCACCTAGTGAAATTTGAGGTCTAGATTACTTATGATGGTTTTGTGCAAGAGTATAGTCAAAGTGAAGAGTTTTCCGACGTGATGGTAACCTAATCAATGCAAGGAAATATAGGTCATGAACAATTGAGTTATCTGCATTTGTTCATTTCTACCCTAAAATGTAGGAAATGTGAAAAACTTGACGTAGGGGGAGATTTTTGATAATTTTACAGTTAAAATGACCATAAGGGGGTGCCACTTAGGATGTGGCTTTTGTTTCATTTAAAATAATGCTTTTTTATCTTTTTTAAATTTTTAGTGCCCTAGGGTATGGCCCACTTTTCATGGATGGAACCGCCATGGAAATTTCACAACTAGCACTCTGCATAAAATGGTGGTTGCAAAACTATCGTGTCAGTTACGCAACCATGAAAAGGATAATAGAAAAGTGGAATTTCCATGGTGGTTACTAAACCACTGCTCTATATAAAGAGGTGGTTACGTAACTGTCATTCTACATAGAGAGGTGGTTGCGTAATTGTTGGGTTAACTCTCAAAATTGACTAAGTATGGTAAATTTTTTGGTTTTAAGTTAATTTTATGATATTTTGGCAATCTTATTATGCATTGTTATGATTCTAACTTTATCTTTTTTATGTTTATGAATATAGGTGGAGTATGTTAGATGGAGTAGAGCTCGTGAGTGTGATTGGTTGCCTCCGATTTTGGAGGCACTGAATTAGGATGAGAGATACCCATTACATAGGTTTGGGATATAAAGGATATCACAGACACATTTAGTTGCACCGACCATTCATCTATTGTGTGATATAATGAGTTACTGGGATGTATACCAAAACAATTTCTAGCTATCTAGAGTTAGGGGAGAGTGGACGATCACTTTAAAGGACATCTACCAAATTCTGGGGGTTCCTGTCACTAGGAAGAAGTTGGTTTTGGCTAGTGTGAGTACGATTGTTCAGGCCCACATCTGGGAAACATACATGGGAGATGCATATGCACCTAACACATGTAACAAGCATGGGATGAGACTACTATCAGTTTTATCTAATCCTATTCCTACCTTGAGCAAGGACATTATTTGTATATTGGCTTTGTAATTGGTTGGGGATAAGGGTAGAGACAAACTAATCTATTGTTAGGAACCCATCATACAAATCATTGAGGAACATGGCCGCATATATGCATGTGACATTGATATCCTTAGTGCCACTTATCATGATTTGTATAATTTTTCTGATTGAAGGGAAAGGCTCTTAGTCATCCCACACTTTTCATGAGATGGGTATATGAGCACATGATCCCCTATTAGAGAGGAATTGGGATAACAGATCCTGGGGTGATTAGAGCAGCTAGATGGGTTGACATGGATCCACTTAAGGGGACACATTGGCTAGTTTAAAAACTCACCCCATATGACATTTTCGTAAAACCATATCAGGACATGGATGGCCTACAAGGATATGTGACTATTACTTTGGCTACATTCACTTCTACTACATAGTTACTGGGTTGAACCAATAGAGTAGAGGTCCATATAGTTCATAGGGTACCATAGTAGTTTGGGTCACCTTACGTTGATGCCCTCCCAGAAGTCTAAAAAGTGCACAGAGGGGTATGAGAGGCTAGAGCTGGCCCAAAGAGAAATATTTAGTGGAACATCATCATTCCTGGAGTTCCAATCGAAATACCTTAAATCATGAGAGACCCAGCTAGACCAGTGTAGATTTTACAGATTGAGGTAGTGTCCGTACATAATGAAGATGAGGAGGAGGATGCCGAGATAGAGGCAGATGAAGATACTGATCCAAAGGTGGAGGATGAGACAAAGAGTGACATAGAGAGGGTGGCTATTGGAGAGGCTTTCGTAGAAACTAGGGATGAGGTAGATGTTGAGACAAAGATACTAAACTTAGAGGATCCTTTAAATTTTGGAGTAGGAGGGGATGAGAAGACAATTTTTGAATGACAGATCGGTATAGGGAGACCATGGTGGAGGAGAATACAGTAGATGAGGTACCCAAAATATCTCTTGTACTGGCACCAATGGTCGATCCATCATCGATTCCCAGAGATCTGAGTAACTTACTCTTCTCTTTACTTTACTCTTAGATTAGATTGTTGGAAAATTACACACTATCTATTTTTTAGAGGCTTTCTAATTCATCATTATTTTCATTTGTACTTTACAACTACTTCTGATGGCTGAAGAGATTTTATTCATCAGATTATCCTTGATACATTGGAACTTCCTACATGGAATACACAGGAGAAGTTTCTTGCAAACGCTAGGAAACTAGTGATAGATGGATGCCACACAAATGCATTAACATTGAAATGGCATGCTGTAGTGGTCCTAACCCATATGAGATCCAATCTTTCTAGATATGAGCTGGCCAAGAGGAGACAATAGCGATACCATTCTCAAAGTGAGGCTATTGCTACCATTGGTAGATCACCTGCCCCATCACATGAACACTCTTATCGATCGACACACAAAGATTCCCACACTGCAATGAGTCACCATCGTCACTAGATATGTAGTAGGAGCTCTCATCCTACACCTTTAGTGGGATCCCATAGAGAGGGATATGACACATACACTTATGTCTTTGAGATCATTTTGCATATATTTTATGTTTTTGGATTTTCAGCTCATAGATGCGTGTTTGACCCCATTCGCAAGAGTTTGATGGAATTGTACATGAAGATTGATTTTATTACATACATACATACATACATACATACATACATACATACATACATACATACATACATACATACATACATACATACATACATACATACATACATATATATATATATATATATATATATATATATATATATATATATATTTGGTTCAGCCACTCTATGTAAGAGTTGACTCGATCATGGTTTGCTTTCCCTGTGTACTCTTAGATGTTTAGAATTTCTGATGTTTTTCAAATGCTTTTATGGGTGCATGCTATGGATGATGATGATGTAGATGTGTAAGAAAAATGATTATTTCTTTTTTTATATGATGCACATGACAAGTTGTAATTAAATATTTTGGTTTTCAAGCAATATTTAGAACTTTTGTTTTATTGGAAAAATGTGATAAAGTAGAAAGATGAAATTGCTCCATTCCTAACCCCACGCAACCAGTAAGATGTGAGGGATAATCACCAAGAGCTAGGAAGGACACAATTTCTATTATTTTGATGAATGGAGATGGTGACAAGAAGACAAGATTTTGACACAAACCCAACTAGAAACCTACATCCCGACCCTAAGAAAGGTCAACTAGTTTAGAATGTTATTTTCTTTCAATTTTATCTAGAATTATATCTGTAGATGGAATTTTGATTAAAAAATATGGTTTTAGGGATTAATTCTCTTGGAACATACACATATAACTCACTTTATTAGGATTTTAAGGATTTCAAAGCACTTTTTATTCATTGACTTCTTTGATGGGACCCCTTACATCTTGCCCCATGCTACCAGTAAGAAGATTAGACTCATCACCAAGGAAAAGAGATTGGTGAGTAAGGGAAATTCCCTCATTTCCCAAGCTCATGCCACTAGTAAGAGGTGTGGGCTCATCACCAAATGTTGGTAGGGTAGAGAAGTGTAGTTTTATTTTGAAATGATTTTTTTTGTATTTATTGTTGATTTATCTTCTTCTTTTTTCCTTATTGATTTTAAACTTGTGCTTTTGGGAAGGAAAAATTTCCCCTAGCCTCAACCCCATGAAAATAGTAAGATGTGATGGCTCACCACCAAAGGTTGAGATAGGTGGAAAAGAGATCTATGTGAAATGTTTAGATTTCTTCTATTATCAGAGAGGTTTTTAGGGAAATATGTGACATCGAGAAGCTTCTAGAAAAAAATATGGGCAAAGACATCTTAGCTAGAAGAAACCATAAATAGAACTAAGTGTGCAAGTCTTGGTAGGAAAAATTTCAAATTTTTGTCTTAATTGCTAAAATGATGATGAGATTTAAACAATTTGGAGATGATATGATGGATACTTAAAGAGATATGATTGAATGTTTCTGCCTGTAACATTCCTATTTTAAGACTTTAGAAAACAAGGAATTTTTTTTTACACAAATTTCTCTGTTCTAAATAAAACATCATTTAGAACACACATTCCATGCTAATAAATTTCATAATAGATAACCATATGCAGCTATAATGCCTCGGTAAATTACCGATCTCTCATTTCATGACTTGGTTACCAACCGATATCTCATGTTTGTCTTAAAGTATAGAATACTTTATGTATACTACGTATACTTGGTTTTCCTACCCTATTCCAAGTACTGAGTGATCTGTTTAAAGAACCTATTTGAATATTTGTTAACAATATTCATCTGACATCACATTTCTTTATACTAGGTGACATAAGACAACGTAACCAGTAGATTGCGATACTTTGGCCAAAGATTTTCAACATACTGTTCATGTTACTATTCGTAGACAACATACTCGTCAATGTGGAATATGTACTTCACCTCACTATACTGTTATCTGGAATGGTCTTTACTAAATTCTGTCAGTCCACTTGTCCAAGGTTTGACCCTAACCCAGGTTAGCGACATAATATTTTATAGGGATATGCTCACAATGAATTAGGGTATATGGGCATACTCGACTGACCTAAGTCAACCGAATGTGCCAAGGTTAAACATGCTACTAACTTGACCTAGATAGAAACTAAGTTCAAGTCTAGATGTGTGTAGATATAGATGAACAAATACAGAAGGGTGTTGCCACATGTCAAGTGCAACACTATATCGTCGAGAAGCCCTTAGTCTTCTCAAAGGTATAATCATGCAGTTAGCATGTGCCAACATCCGTTAGAATTTCTTCATCACAATTTACATACCCCTTGGTGGTCATTAATTCATAATTAAATTTGGGTTAAGATTCAGATTGCAGCAACCATGTATAACCCTAATTACAACATTCATTAATTTCTTTATCCATAATTAATATGATTAATAATAAGAACTTCATTAACCTCATGATTGATTTTATGTTCATTAACTCAGCATAATAAGTAGTTATCCAAAATAGGTCAGCAAACATCAAACGGTTAATTTTAATGCAACTTAGCTATCTAAAGAAGGTGTATCATCCACCTGGGTTCAACTAGAGTTTACTTCATATAAAATGAAGTACAAAGATTAACGATCATAACCACCATTCCTTTTATTTTTCATTCTTTTGAGAGAGGAAGAGTCTTCCTCTACATGATTAAATGTTAGGGTTAATATAACCTTTTTATCATTCACCACTCATATACTTTAATTGTATGTCCAATACATATTTCATTATTACACTATAATTTTTTAGATAGAGAACGCCATCTTATGCAACTTAGAAAGTTACACCTTAGCTAGGGAGATTGAACTATTCCCTTATTCCAACTTATTAAATGATAACCGTAATAGGTATTCAAACAAATATAAAGAATATTTAAAAGATAACATTACTATTTCCTTCATACAAAGTACAAGAGAATTTACACCACAATTTGGAGTCAGTCTCCAAACCTTTCAATTCATCATGCTAAAATATACACTTTACAATACTATGCATTTAAGGCATACTGCATATCACTCAACATTAAGATGATAGAAGAATACAACTTTTCTTTTTCAATACAACTCAGGAATGAATCAGAATTCTTTACAAAAGAGCCAAACTTTAAATCAACCAATATATCATAATTTTTTTTTCCTTCTTTTATCACTTACAAAGTCCATCTACAAAAATTTCTAGCTCGGGTCAATTCATTGAATTGAGAATGATAAGCACTAAGCATTAAAACGAAGTGCATTCCACTAATTGTTCCATTAAAACAAATTTGCTTTAATGAAACAATTAATATATCATACCAATAAGTATAAGTAATAACAACCATAAAAGAAGTACAAATAATAATTCTGAATTCACTTTTAAGAAAAGAGCATAGTATAATTAGCAACTATTGCACTATATCAAATAAGAATTGACCCAATCAATTACTTATTTAAAACAAACAATAGATCTTGTCATCTAATTATTTCATAATTCTTTTTGAATTGAAATACAAAATTTAATTTTACTATGTAATGAAAAGAGTTACTTTTAAAACCAAAAACCTTATTGTCGTTTTACCAGGTTTCTAGAATCATGTACATATAAAATTCATTTAAGCATAGTACATATTTAGGATGATTCATCCTACAAATTAAGTAACTAAGAAGAAGAATCAATATGAACTATCCACGATTCACCATTCATCTAAGAGATAGAAAATGGGTTCAGAAAGTACATAACTGAGTACCTACATAACTGCATTAATCAAGGAAACCAATAAAAGGATTCACCATTTAATAGACAACATTTGAAAACAAGAATCCCAAACCAATCTGAGAAGGGAGAGAATCAAAACAATCATCATCCTACTTGCAAGCCTTAAGTATATTCTACATTATAGAAGATATCATTCAGAGATCTGAAACCATATGTTCCAAAAATCAAAACAAGACTTACACAAGGATTATCTCTTATTCGTGTCCATCTAGGGAAGATTCATAATATTATTGAGTACAAAGAAAGGGGTCCATTTGAAAACAATATCCTAATGATGCATGACTCATTCATTCCAAACAATAAGCCTAGAAATGATTACATTTTCCTTTCTACATGACAGAATCAGCTGAACACTTCCCAAATCGACACAACCATTGAATCTATACAAGTTAGCTGAGATCAAGAAATATCTAATGGGGATGATTTGGTTTTTCCAGTACCAAAAATGAAAATCCCAAAGTTTCCTGAACATATAACTATTCCCATGAACTTTCCACAGCCAACTAGTAACAAGTTAAACTAAATAATCAACAAGGAAGTTTTCGTTTCTAAAGAGTGAGTTCACATTACTTCATACAAGATAGAAATGGAAGAGAAACCAAACTAAATAATTCGAACAGGCATAGGATAGTAATCACTCTACAACATGGAAGAGAGTCAATCTACAAAGAAGTTTGAACAAATAGAACCTAACTTTCAAAAGTTAAAGGAAACTCAACAGAAAGGATCCGATCCTAGAATTCATTCACCCTTATTTCATCAATAGAATTCCAAATCCCATTAAAAACCCAAAAGTTATTTTGATATTTCCCAAAAGAGAATACAAAACCAAACATGTGGTTTATAGAAAACAACACTTATATTTTTTTCTTATGAATTTAAACCTTATTGGAACAACAATATCAACACTTACCCAATTCATATACAAATAGACATCTAGGATGAAAATAATGCCAAATCCATATTCATCCATTCGACATTGTTTAAATACAATTTTGGGTTCATACTGTAGAAAATAGTATATAGTACAATCCTAAAGTAGAAGTACAATGTCTAGGTAAAACAAGATATAGTCAACAAGAGTATTCAACTCCTTCCTCTTTTAAAAACAAGAAATCCATTCAAATAGATCTGAAAGAGAATACAAAAAAAACCAACATAATTTTTAAGTCAAAAAAAGTTTCAACATTACCCACGACTCGAACTGAACAGAAATCCCAACTAAATAACTTTCACAACTCCATCTAGCATATAAAGATCGAGGCAGAGAAGTTCAGTGCAGAGAAGGTAATTGTTACAGTCAAATTTAACACAAGTTGAAGTATGAACACAACACTTCCATATACTTCAAAAACCCATTATCGATTGCTTTCAAATGAGATCGAATTCATATGGAATTGTAAGTAAATAATACAATATCGAACCAAAGGTTCTATATCCTCACAACAAGATACAGTTACATAAAATTTCATGCACCCTTCTCTCAAAACAATCAAAGAATTTAGGATAAAAACTAGACACGGGTTACCTAGAACAGAGGAAAAAAAAATATCCTCAAACATTGTCACACCATTAGATGTTCAAAGTAAACTGTACAGTTTGAGATAGGAGTACTGCAATTTTTTCACTCTCAAGATGCATCAAAGAGAAGATTTCATAAGAGACTACCATTTCAGACTCAACCAAAAACCATTTACTCAATGATCCAGAGGATCCTCATAGAGAAACACTGACCTAATATCTTCTCAAAATAAGTTGAAGTCATTTTAAAAGCGTGGAGAAAAATTATACGATTCCGTCGATATGTTGTTTGCAGAAAACAGAGCTCGTTTGCAAAAGTTATAGCCCGCTGAAATTTTTGGGCAACTGGCAAAATATGGAGTTTTGTGTAGGTTGGACGTGTGCACACTCACCAAGTGTTTTAATTATATTGTGACACGTGGAAAATTTGTGTGTTGAACTAAAAGTGGTTTTTGGGAACGTCGGTCTTAGACACTCGTTCATGGATAAATGGACCCTGCTATTTACTGGCTATGGGCCCTTAGCTAGGTTCGACACACTCGATTATGGAGGGGTGTCTTGGCCTCCTTCTCATATTATCACTATATTGTCCACTCAAAATTCCCTGCTCTGATGAAAGTAAAAAATTTCAAAATTTTGAGTTTAAGTGTTTTCTCTAATGTACCGAAGTCGTGAAATTGAGAAAAATGCGTTTTGGGTCATTTTGTATGTATTTCGGGCCTGTCGGACATTTTTGTCCCGCGTGTCCCAAGTTCCGAAGTGCGTTCTGTTCCCCGATCGGCCGAAATCCCCGAAGTTGTTCCATTTTCGGGCCCGTCGGAACTTTTCGTCCCAAGTGTCCCAAACTTTTCGTGCAAGTTGTTCAATTTTCGGCCGAAACACCCGAACCGCGTACTTCGCACGTTTCATGTCCCAAATGTCCCAAACTTCTCCGGACCTATTGTAACATTTTCACCCGAACCGCCCGAGTCGCGTACTTCAGAACTTTTTGTCCCAAATGTCCCAAGTCAAAAAGTGCAAGTTGTTCCATTTTCGGCCGAAACACCCGAACCGCGTACTTCATTCTTTCATGTCCCAAATGTCCCAAGTCAGATTTTGCAAGTCCCAAACTTTTGTTCCATTTTCGGCCGAAACGCCCGAACCGCGTCCTTCGCGCGTTTTCGTCCCAAATGTCCCAAAATGCATTTGTGCGTCTTCTCCCTGTTTCGCCCGAATCGGCCGAGCCGCGTGTTTCGCGCATTCGCGTCTCACATGTCCCAAGCGAACCAAATGCCATTCATACTTAGTTTTTCCCGCTCTACCCGAATATGTTGTTTTTCAAACTGATAGATATGAATTTAATGCGCATTGATCACCCTTCTCTCTCCTCAACGGCTATATAACGAGCAAGCCACCTTTGCAATTCTTACATTGTTTCCATGCTACCCTTGCTCGAACCCTTGCAACCTAATTCCCTGCGCGTGTATCCCTTTTCTCTGTAATTCCTCCCCGAATTTAGGTTGCGGCTCTGATACTATCAATATCATATAAAGAGCTCAAACTCTGGAGCAGTTGCATAGTAAGATCAGAAGAACATTTTCCTGGATGATGCAAAGGACAATCTGTCAAAATCCTAGGTCTACAGTGTGGAGTGGAAGGAGTTTGGAGGAGGCTTTGGGAGAACTAAAGAACAGTTGGCAGAAGGGCGAAGCTTTCAAGACACTGGTTGTCTCTGCTTTCAAAGATATACACTGTCATCTTCAGGATGAAAATTCTGGTGTTTCCCTTTCCTTGCAAGAAATCAAAGCTCAGTTCAGAGCTTTTGTCAAAGATAATTTATTCAAGGAAAGCTCAATCTCCAAAGAAAAAATGAAGGAAATCTGCTCTCTTCAATCTGCCATTGGAGAAGCAAATAAAGATTATCATACTCATGTCGAGTTTGATAAAGAGATGGAGAAGTGTCTTGGATTTTGGACTCAGTCTACGGCCAACACGTCAGTCCCTCGTGGCAGAGACATAGCTGAGGCGTTAAAGAAATTCAGGCAGCGGATTCTGAAGTCAGTGGGTCCCTCTCAGTGACTGGCCACCTGTCTTCTTCCCCATTCTTTTCTCTTCTTCCCTTTCTTTTTCCGTTTTCTTTGTAATAGTTGAGGTACTGCGATTGGCGGTCCTTAACTATTCTTTAGTTAAAAGAAACGGTTACGAAGAGTAACTGAATTGTAAGCTATATAATGGCCTTCTTTACGCCATTCTAAAGGAGGAAGAACTTGGCATATTTTCTGAAAGTGTAAATAGATCATAAAGAAATCAATACAGAAGGACTTTCCATTCTTTGTCTATCTGATCTCTATTACTCCTAAGCTTTCATTTATTTTCTTTGTGAAGATCATTTGTCTCAAGTTTATTAGTCTTGCCGATTGCATACTCTTCGACTTTGCAAGCATGGTGATCTTGTATAACCAAGAAGGAACTTTGTGTCCTTGATTAATGAATCTGTGTTATGTTAAGAAACTTTGTGTTCTAGCAGATGTTATTTACAGAACTTTGTGTCTTTGAATTCCATCTTATTTATCCGATACAAATGATCTTGTTTCAATTCACTGTGACTTCGCATACATAAAGAATTACTCTGATATCTATAATTCTGCATGTTGCCTTTCTGCTCTTTCCCGTACTCTCATTTCCTCAGTCCTTTTTGTAATTGATGATCTTCATAGAAAACACTTTCGTAATATCCAAGTTTAACCAACAAATCATGTCTTGTACATTTGTAAATAGGTTCGTTTCTGAATAAGGGAACCTCTCCCATTAAAGAGGAGGGACTTCTTGTCCCCTGACTGTTGCTCTTCTTAAAAGTCCTATTTGACGACCAACAGTTTTTGGCGACTCCGTTGGGGAAAATCGCATTCCAGTTCTGTAATTTTTGATCATCCTTTGATCTGGCGACTCCGCGTTTTACTCGAGGGAGGAGGGCCCTTGGTATTGAAGATTCTCAGTTTCAGCTTTTGGAGCAGCAGGGTTTTCCTTTCCCTTCAACAAATAGAAGGACTCGTTCGACAAGCACTCCACCTGTTCAAGACAGAATTCCCACAGGTGGTTTTTCTTTAGAGCCAGCTAGCCCTAATCTTCAAGCTTTGATTCTTGCTGGTGTTGCAGTCCCTCTCCAAGCCGTTTTTCCAAGAATGGCGGCGCCATTACCATGGGGTCATCGTGTCGGGCCCCTGGCCCTTACTCAGCCTTTGCATGAGTTACCCAGAGGTAACCGGAAGAACTTCCCTAAATTCAAAGGCGATGGCAAAGTGCATCCTGATGAACACATCGCAGCCTTCATTGTTGCATGTGGAGTTCTGGGAGTCGAACATGAAGACGTCTCCGTAAGGCTGTTCGTTGAGACGTTACAAGATAATGCTGCTGATTGGTTCTACCACCTTCCGGCTGGCGCTATCACCGACTGGGACACAATGAGAACTCAGTTCGAAAACCGTTTCAAGCCGGCAGAAGATGTACATGCCTTGCTAGCCCAAATCTCTCAGATAAAGAAAGATTCACAAGAGCCCATGAGAGAATTTGTGGCCCGATTCAACAAATTGATCAATAAAATTCCGCAGCTTACCCGACCTGTTGATCAAATTCAAAAATGTTTCTTCCTAAATGCTCAATCGCCCAAAGTTAGTTATGCACTAAGAAGGGCTAATCTCGCAACATTGGTCGAGGATCAAACCCTCGCTGTTAGTATCGAGGATGACTTGATCATGTCAGGGAAGTTGAGAAGAGACCCTTCCAAATCTAAGTCTGCTGCTTCTTCCTCTTCCACCCCTGGACCTAATACTGATCCATTAGTTCAGAAACTTGCAAATGATCTTCTTGCCATAAAGAAACAATTAGCTCAGCATGCTCCTTATGCAGACGTTCCAAGGAGAAATTTCCAGCCCAGAAATCGTTTGCCTGCTTCTCAAACAAGACTAGCACTTGAAGGACCTCCTGTTAAGGTTCCTGTGAATGCAACCTGTGAAGTTGAAGAGCCAGATGATGATGAAGATAATGAAGCTTGCGAGGAGTTTGTGGAAGAATTTGATGATGAAGCAGATGAACTTGAGGGATCTCGAGTTAATTTCTTCACCACTGAGGGCATTGATGATGGAGATGACTATGATGAAGTAGTAGCAGACATGAATAGCGAATCATTCGCTGTCATGACTCGAGAGCAGACAAGTCAGAGGGAGAAAGTGACACAGCCCATCAAGAAATCTAAGGAGCAGTCGACAACTATTCCCGTGATTACAAAAAAAGGATCTCCTATCCCTACTTCATCTACACCAAAGGTGAGTCCTATCAATCCTACTACTAAAATTGCTTCTTCTTTCTCTCCTAAAGTTGATAAGCCTAGAGTACCGAATGATGATGGCCTGTCGACTTCTGGATCCTTTGACATTGTTGATCACCTGAAAAAGACCAAGGTCCAAATCTCAGAAGCTGAGTATTATCAAACCCATCCCAAAGCTTTTGCTAAAATGATCCACTTTGTCAATTCCCACTCTAAGACCACCTCTAAAGGCCTTTTGCCCACTCCTCCTTCTGCACCACAGCCTAGTCTGGTAGCCGCTGTCACCTCGCCTAATGACAAAATCAAGCCTTTTTATGTAACACTTCTTATAGCTGGCCATAGGCTCAGTAATTGTGTCATAGATTCAGGAGCCTCAGATAATGTGATGCCTGATAAAGTAGCTCATGCTTTAGGCCTAAATCTCACACGCACTTATGGATCCTATTACTCTATAGAGAGTAAGGAAGTGCCCCTGGTCGGAAGGATTAAAGATGCACAAGTAGCTTTTGCTGCTTTGCCTGAAAAGAGAGTTTTGGCTACCATCTTAGTTGCAGATATTCCTCCTTCATACGGGATGTTGCTAAGTAGGAACTTCTGTAAGGATGTGGGTGGAGAAATCCAAATGGACTGGTCACATGCACTCGTGCCTGTCAATGGACAAATGAAGAAGTTGCTGCCTGAGAAGCAGTCTGAGTATATTGTGCAGAAAACGGATGATCCTAAAGCACAAATACTCTACGAGGATATGGGGCATGGTAACTACATGATTATGTCCCCTGATGAAATCAACCTCCCAAAGTGTCTCCTAAAGATCCTAACGGGGTTTGGATTTTAGAGTTTGATGGAAGTTGTTCCTCAGCTGGTTCTGGAGCCGGTGTCCTGCTGGTGTCACCTGAAGGAAGCCTACACCCCTTTTCATTTAAGTTGCAGTTCGAGAATACTAATAACACAGCAGAGTACGAGGCTCTCATTCTCGGATTGCAAGTGGCCAAAGAACAAGGTGTAAAGAATCTTCTGGCTCGTGGTGATGCAGAGTTGATTGTAAAGCAGGTCAGAAACCTTTTTCAAGTAAAAAATGGAAGGCTGAAACATTACCGGAATCAGGTTTGGGATTCCATTGAATTCCTTGATGCTTTTTCTATCGAAGCAGTACCTAGGGAAAAGAACAGCAGGGCTGATTCACTAGCTGTCTCAGGGTCGCTACTGATTCCTCATCCTGATTTCTCTCAAGACAAGTTCACCATTGAGATGATCCATCGGCCTAGTGTACCTGATAATACCAATAACTGGCAGGTTTTCAATGATGATCAACATTTGCTTTCCTTCCTGGAACTCAAGGGTAATTTCGAACAACTGTATTTTGAGGGAAGTGACAACCTGCCTCGTGAGAGTGTGCCCTTTGACAAAGCAGTCGCCCAAGGGGAAGAAACAGATCAGGAAGGGTGCATTAAACTCAAGGGGAATAAGATTCCTAAAGGATTGGTAAGCTTAGAGGAACTATTTGATAAACATGACAGGTATGTGAAGTCTAGGGCTTCTACTGGACCTCAACAATCAGCTGAGCATGACAAAATCAATATTGGGAGTTCTACTGATCCTAGGCTAGTGAATATTGGAAAATGTTGCACAACAGATGAAAGGAAGAAAAGCAATTGATCTTCTAAAGAGGTATAAGGATGTTCTTGCTTATTCTTATGAGGATCTAAAAGCCTTCAAGCCAAAAGATATGCAGCATTCTATTCCTCTCAAACCAGGAATTAAACCTTTTAAGCAGAAACAGAGGCAGTATAATCCCAAAACAGCTGACAGGATGAGGACAGATTGGAGGTTGCTGATAGGATATCTGTTCACCAGCAGAAGGTTAAGGTCCTGTTTGACAAGAAAGCCAGGTTCAGAGATTTCCAAGTTGGAGACACTGTGTTGCTATGGGATAAAAGGCATGAACCTCGTGGCAGCCATGGCAAGTTTGATTCCCTGTGGCTCGGACCTTTCAAGATCAGACACTTTGCTGGTGAGAATTCCTTTTATCTTGATTACATGGATGGTTCTTCTCTCCCACTTCCTTATAGTGGGCAGTATCTCAAGTTGTTCAAGTCCTAGGTGATTAGGGAGTCCCTTGTATATTCTGTACAGTTTTTTGCTTTTCTTTCCTTTTGTTTTGGTGTGTTGCCCTCTGTATTGATCTGCTTTTTGACTCCGTTGCCCAATGGATAAGGTACTGGTCTGCTTCCCCTGAGTTTGTCTAAGTTCTTGCCTTGTCTCATTCCTTGAATTTATGCCACCCCAGAAGGAGCCAGCTGTTGTCCACTCAAAATTCCCTGCTCTGATGAAAGTAAAAAATTTCAAAATTTTGAGTTTAAGTGTTTTCTCTAATGTACCGAAGTCGTGAAATTGAGAAAATCTGCGTTTTGGGTCATTTTGTATGTATTTCGGGCCTGTCGGACATTTTTGTCCCGCGTGTCCCAAGTTCCGAAGTGCGTTCTGTTCCCCGATCGGCCGAAATCCCCGAAGTTGTTCCATTTTCGGGCCCGTCGGAACTTTTCGTCCCAAGTGTCCCAAACTTTTCATTGCTGCAAGTTGTTCAATTTTCGGCCGAAACACCCGAACCGCGTACTTCGCACTTTTTGTCCCCAATGTCCCAAACTCAAATTGTGCAAGTTGTTCCATTTTCGGCCGAAACCCGAACCGCGTACTTCGGATGCGTTTCGTCCCAAGTGTCCCAAACCCGCAAGTTGTTCCATTTTCGGCCGAAACGCCCGAACCGCGTACTTCAGAACTCTTTTGTCCCAAATGTCCCCAAAAAGTGCAAGTTGTTCCATTTTCGAAACACCTGAACCGCGTACTTCGCTCTTTCATGTTCCAAATGTTCCAAGTCCGCAAGACTTGTTCCATTTTCGGCCGAAACACCCGAACCGCGTCCTTCGCGCGTTTTCGTCCCAAATGTCCCAAAATGCATTTGTGCGTCTTCTCCCTGTTTCGCCCGAATCAGCGGAGCCGCATGTTTCGCGCATTCGCGTCTCACATGTCCCAAGCGAACCAAATGCCATTCATACTTAGTTTTTCCCGCTCTACCCGAATATGTTGTTTTTCAAACTGATAGATATGAATTTAATGCGCATTGATCACCCTTCTCTCTCCTCAACGGCTATATAACGAGCAAGCCACCTTTGCAATTCTTACATTGTTTCCATGCTACCCTTGCTCGAACCCTTGCAACCTAATTCCCTGCGCGTGTATCCCTTTTCTCTGTAATTCCTCCCCGAATTTAGGTTGCGGCTCTGATACTATCAATATGAAGCTGAAATCGAAGTCCTGGAGGAGGCTTTGGGAGAACTAAAGAACAGTTGGCAGAAGGGCGAAGCTTTCAAGACACTGGTTGTCTCTGCTTTCAAAGATATACACTGTCATCTTCAGGATGAAAATTCTGGTGTTTCCCTTTCCTTGCAAGAAATCAAAGCTCAGTTCAGAGCTTTTGTCAAAGATAATTTATTCAAGGAAAGCTCCATCTCCAAAGAAAAAATGAAGGAAATCTGCTCTCTTCAATCTGCCATTGGAGAAGCAAATAAAGATTATCATACTCATGTCGAGTTTGATAAAGAGATGGAGAAGTGTCTTGGATTTTGGACTCAGTCTACGGCCAACACGTCAGTCCCTCGTGGCAGAGACATAGCTGAGGCGTTAAAGAAATTCAGGCAGCGGATTCTGAAGTCAGTGGGTCCCTCTCAGTGACTGGCCACCTGTCTTCTTCCCCATTCTTTTCTCTTCTTCCCTTTCTTTTCCGTTTTCTTTGTAATGAGTTGAGGTACTGCGATTGGCGGTCCTTAACTATTCTTTAGTTAAAAGAAACGGTTACGAAGAGTAACTGAATTGTAAGCTATATAATGGCCTTCTTTACGCCATTCAAAAAAGGAAGAACTGGGCATATTTTCTGAAAGTGTAAATAGATCATAAAGAAATCAATACAGAAGGACTTTCCATTATTTGTCTATCTGATCTCTGTTATTCCTAAGCTTTCATTTATTTTCTTTGTGAAGATCATTTGTCTCAAGTTTATTAGTCTTGCCGATTGCATACTCTTCGACTTTGCAAGCATGGTGATCTTGTATAACCAAGAAGGAACTTTGTGTCCTTGATTAATGAATCTGTGTTATGTTAAGAAACTTTGTGTTCTAGCAGATGTTATTTACAGAACTTTGTGTCTTTGAATTCCATCTTATTTATCCGATACAAATGATCTTGTTTCAATTCACTGTGACTTCGCATACATAAAGAATTACTCTGATATCTATAATTCTGCATGTTGCCTTTCTGCTCTTTCCCGTACTCTCATTTCCTCAGTCCTTTTTGTAATTGATGATCTTCATAGAAAACACTTTCGTAATATCCAAGTTTAACCAACAAATCATGTCTTGTACATTTGTAAATAGGTTCGTTTCTGAATAAGGGAACCTTTATCCCATTCATTAAATCCCAAGTTACACGCTATTACCAAGTCAATAAGTAATTAAATATTACTAATTGAGGCACCAAACTCCACAAAATAAGGCCAAATATCCTCCATACACCAAATATTGGTAATACAAACCACCATGCTTAACATAAGGTGGCTCTTAAGCCAATCAACACATGCACCGCTCCTTATCTTAAATGCTTTCCTCCTTTTGCGCACCCATAATGTGGGATGAATCTCTACAAATCTGCCTAAGGACAAGGAGAGGGAAGTGGAGGAGATTTGAACTACTAACCTCCCATGCAAAAGTTTAGGCACCTAACCCTTGAGCCAACCGCTTGGAAACATTATAAAAGGAGCTTTATTGTATTTGAAGTGGTATTCGGGTCTGTGTAAAATATTGAAGTGCTCATAACTTGAGCTAGGAGTGGAATTTTGAGATGAAGTAAAAAGTGACTACTATTATTTTTGGAAGAGGAAGACTGATGAGAAGATAAGATTCTTATAGAAATATTTGTAAAGATTTATTTTCAAGATTTTAATAGATCGGTCCCATTTAACTGGACCCAGAGACGTAGGCCTCAATCGCCAAACTCCGTTATCAATTCTTGTGTCAAATTTCTGGTGATTCATCTCATTTATTTCTATTTTTACACAGTACTTGCAGTTTTAATTATTTTATTAAAAATACAAAAGGATATAATGCTCAATCTTTACATCGAAAATTAATACAAAGCAAAAAAATGTGTGTGCACAATTGCTAGTTAAATTTGATTTTCAGATCATTGGTATCAGAGCTGGTTTTGACTGATTTTTGGTTCAGATTAATGTGTTTTGGATTGCAAGTTGTGTGTTGGATGTTAACAAGGTCTCGATCTAAGAAGGGTGAAGGAGAGTTAGTTGAAGGAGATCCCAAAATTGGTACCAGACGATCTCGAAGTCCTACAATGGAGGATCAAGAGGAAGTGGAAGAAAAATTTCGTCAATCATTCCAACAGATGAAGGAAATGGTGGAAGAAATGTACCAAGATAGGAAAAGGGAAAAGGGAACTAGAGGAGGTAAGAAAGAAGAAAGCTCTAGTTCTGATATTCCAAAAAGAGACTCTTTAAAATCTGATTTTCCTTCATTAAAGTTAGATATCAAGTTTGAATTGCCTATGTATACTGGAGAGCTAAATGCAGAGAAGTTGGATAACTGGGTCAAGCAGATAGAAGTATATTGCAGGGTTCAGAGAATTGTTGATGATGAAGCAAAGATTCATTTGGAAACTCTTCGGATGGGTGGCACAACACTCATTTGGTGGGAGAGTAAGCTTCAGGAAGTGGAAGAAACCAAAGGTATAGAAATCACTTCTTGGTCTGAATTTGTTTCAAATCTTAGGCAACAATTTTATCCTCTTGGTTATAAGCAACAAGCTATGATGGATTGGAAAACATTAAGACAAACTAAGGGACAAAGTGTTCAAGAATACACACAGGAATTTAGGAAAAGGGCTCTAATTCTGGGAATTTCCCTAAACACAGAAGAAACACCGCTTAAATATATTGGTGGATTGCATAGTTATCTAAGGCATATGATACTTGTTTTAGGTCCTACTAATCTTGATGCAGTATGTGTTCAAGCAACCCATTTGGAAGCACGAGGGAAAATGAAAAAGGAGTCCTCTTCCTCTTCTTTTAAACAAAAGAACAAGGAAAAGGAAAGGGTAAGCATAAAACAAACTCTACTGTTAAGAAGGAATATGAAAAACCTTTTTGGAATCATTTTAAAAAGAACCATGATGATTCTAAATGTCGGAAATTACATCCTAAAACGAAGCCTAAATGGATGGTTAAGAAAGGAAAGGAAAAGAAAACAAACACTGCAGTTCATGATCTTGGGTCAGATTCAGGTGATGAAACCAAGATCATAGCTATGAGTTTTCAAGGTAAATCAACTCTTTCAATTTCCAACAATAGTACTACAAATGTTGCATCTTCTTCTAGTAAACAAACTATACATGATGATAAGAAAAGGAATGAGCTTTTCCACATTAGAGTAATTTCAAAGCATACGAAAATTGATACTCTTTTTGATAGTGGATCTCAAGCTAATCTAATTTCTGAGGAGGTTGTTAAGAAATTAGGACTCAAAACTAAACCACATCCTAAGCCTTATCCTTTGGGTTGGGTTTGTGATGATGCAAAACTACAGGTAACTAAAACTTGTACTTTCAGATTTTCCATTACAGACAAGTTTATAGATGAGGTTGAATTGGATGTAGTTCCTTTGGATATTTGTGGGGTGGTTTTGGGAAGTCCTTATTTGTATGATCGTAAAGCAATCTTCTATAGGGAAGAAAATAAATATTTACTTGTAAAGGATGGAATTGAGTTTATTGTTAGAGCTCACCGTGAAAAGAATAATCTATCCTTGGTAACTGCAGGTCAAATGAAAAGGCTTGTAAACTCAAGAAAAATTTTTGTGCTCATGGTGGTCAAAGCCAAAGAGAAAGAACATGAGATGGCTTTTGAGAATTGTGATCTGAAACATAAGGATGAATTGGTAAAAATTGTTTCTGATTTTGATGATGTTTTTCAGGATCCACAAGGTCTACCTCCCAAAAGAGGGGTTCAACATGAGATACAGTTGCTTCAGGATGCACCTCTTCCCAATATCAGAATGTACAGGTTGTCAGTAGTAGAGAATGAGGAAATCAAGAGATAGGTAATGGAACTTTTGGCTCAAGGTATAATTCATCCAAGTACATCCCCATGTGGTTCACCAATTATATTGGTTCCTAAGAAGGATGGCACTTGGAGAATGTGTGTTGATTTCCGTGCTTTAAACAAGATTACTATAAAGAATCGTTACCCTCTTCCAAGAATAGATGATTTACTGGATCAATTAAAGAATGTAATTTATTTCACTAAGTTAGACTTAAGAAGTGGTTATCACCAAGTAAGAATTGCAGAAGGTGATGTTTGGAAAACTACTTTTAAAATGAAACAGGGATTGTTTGAATGGTTAGTGATGCCTTTTGGTTTGTGCAATGCACCGGCAACATTCATGAGAGTTATGAATGATATCTTTAGACCATTCATTGATAATTTCGTTATTGTCTACTTAGATGATATTCTTATTTTCAGTAAGTCATGGGATGAACATGTTAAACACATCCAGAAAGTCTTAGATGCACTAAGGAAAGAGAAATTGTATTTGAAGATGTCAAAATGTGAATTGGAAAAACATCTTTAATTTACTTGGGTTATATTGTAGGAAATGGAGAATTGAGAATTGATCCTGCAAAAATAGAGGTTATTGTGAAATGGCCTAGACCCACTAATGTGATGGAAGTTAGAAGTTTTCTAGGTGCAGTTCAGTACTGGAGAAAATTTATTGCTAACTTCTCATATATTGCATCTCCTTTGCATGCTTTGACAAGTATTAAACATGTCTTTCAGTGGGGAGGAAAACAACAAAAAGCCTTTGATACACTGAAAGAGAAGATAAGTACCGCTCCGATCTTGGCACTTCTAGATTTACAACATTCATTTGAGATTGAGACAGATGCTAGTGACTATGCAATGGGGGCAGTTTTGATGCAGAACAAACGACCAGTGTGTTACCATTCAGAAACCTTTACAAGTGCGGTAAGAAACTATCCAACTTATGATAAAGAGTTGTATGCTTTGGTTCAAAGTGTTAAAAAGTGGAAGCATTATTTAATGGGAAAAGAAACAATTATACATACTGACCATCAACCGCTTCAGTACTTACAAACACAAACCAAATTGCAGCAGTCTAGACATTTCAGGTGGATGGGATTTTTGCAACAATTTCATCTTGTAATCAGGTATAAAAAAGGTATTCAAAACAAGGTTGCCGACATGTTATCTAGACCACCAGTGGTAGTAGCATCTATTCTTTTGCAGCATAGTTCTTTGGCTCATGTTAGTTACAAGGAACAATATGTTAATGATGTTGATTTTAGAGAAGTGTATGAGGATCTAGTAAGTGGGAAACAAGTAGGAGAAAAATATTATCATTTGCATGAAGGATTGTTATATCATTTTGGTAAACTTTGTATTCCAGAAAATGAGTGTGCATATGATTAGGGAAGCACATACTTCTCTTATTTCAGGGCATTTTGGTGTTAGTAAGACAGTTGCACATTTACAAAAATATTGTTATTGGCCTAGAATGCATGAACATGTAAACAAGTATATTAAGGGATGTGTTCTTTGTGCCACAAGCAAGCCAAGTAACAGGAAATTAGGACTTTACACTCCTCTTCCTGTTCCAACAGGCCTTGGGAAAGTGTTTCCATGGACTTTGTAGGAGGCTTGCCCATGACAAAGAAGAAACATGATTACTTATATGTGGTAGTGGACAGATTTAGCAAAATGTGTGTGTTGGTTCCATGTACTAAACAAATAATTGGTGAAGGAACTGCACATTTGTTTTTTCAGTTTGTTTGGGTTCATTTTGGATTACCTACTTCAATTATATCCATATCGGGATTCTAGATTTCTTGGGGAATTTTGGTCAACATTGTGGGGGTTAATGGACACAAAACTGAAAAAGAGCACTGCTTTTCATCCACAGACTGATGGTCAAACAGAGGTTGTAAACCACAAGTAGTACATTTGCTTAGGGGCTATGTAGACAAACATCCTAAATTATGGGATGAACATCTTTATTATGTGCAACATGCTTATAATTGTGCCTTACATTCTTCTACTTTGAAGTCTCCATTTGAGACTTGTTATGTATCTACCTAATTCAGAGTATGATATTATGGACATTGAATTCTTGGGTTTCGTTAATGGTTCAAGTGATTCTGATAGGGCTAAAATATTTGTTATGCGCCCAGAGAATTCAACGGGTTCACTCCAATATGTTCGTGAACAATTGGAGAAAAGTCAGGTAAGTACAAAGTCAGGCATGATAAACATAGGACTAATCACAAGTTCAAAGTTGGTGATTCATTTGGCTTCACATCAGCAAGGAAATACTGACAGGTGAAAAAGTCCATTCCAAATATTGGAGACCATGGTGTAAGTTTGTAACCGTTTGTAAAGATTTGTCGACATGCAAACTACCAGTTGACATGTTAGGTTGAAGATGTATGCATTCTATGTGATGGTCCAGTGAAATATTGAAACAAATTTTTTTATTGAAAATTGAGCAAAAGTTTGGATTGAGGGATATATTTGATACACCAAAATTCTTCAGCCATACAAGTTTTTCAGAGTCAAGCTAAAAATATCAACATGAAAATTTTGGCCTACGAAAGGTATTAATTGAAATTGTACACTTGCAGTGTCCATTTTTCCCAATTTACGTGAGGTAACAACAAAAAGGCCTGAAGATTGAAAATGGTTGCAATGGCATGTCCACACACCTAAGCAATGCTTATCCGGCCATGGTGAAAAATGATACAATGTAACCCATGAAAATGGGGGCCAGCCAATAGCAGAGAGGTAGGAATCATAATGTGCGACAGTGTTGTGTTGCTGCCCATGGCTGAGGTTAGCCTTCGTGTTGCAAGTAAAGAGGACATGAAAAGGAGAGTATTTTCCTTGGTCACAGTTAGCTCCGCTTTGGGTTATGAAGTTATGGCTTACTTCTTTTGGAGTCAACATTATTTTCCACCAGTATCAATTAACAGAGAGTTCATGTTGCTCACCAAAACTGATTTAGGTATGAGTTGGCAGGTTCAATCTTTGTATTATATTGCACATATGAATTCTTGCATGAATAGTTAATGGCCTTCATTGGTGTTTTATTGAAATTTTGAGCATGCTATGGATTTGATGGATTTCCATACGGATGGTATTTTCAGCTCTTCTGTTTTGCAATTCTAATGTGGTGTGCACTTGATATCTGAATTGCTTGGAACAAATTCTTAATCATTCCTTTCAGTTATTGGCCTATTTGCATGGTGTTTGTAAAAGGTTACATTGCAGATTTGTTGTCAAGTTCCACCAGGACTGGGTGATTAAGTAGTCCAATTAGGGTGGTTTGAGAATTAGGACTTTACACTCCTCTTCCTCATTCCAAAATTGCCAAGGAAAGTGTTTCAAACATGGATTTTTTAGGACTCCAGAACTATGAGGTAAATTTGGAAGAAACATGATTCTTAAATGTGATAGTGACATGAATTTAGCAAAATGTGTGTGTTGGTTCCATGTACTAAACAATAACTGGTGAGGGAACTGCATTTCAACTTTTTTTAGTCCATTTGGGTTCACTTTGGATGAGTTTACTTCAATTAAAGAGTGGTTATAATGAAATCTTACCTTTACTCTTGGGGAATTTTTAAGAAATTTTCTTCCATTGCTGGACACACCCTTGAAGAAAGGCAAGGCTTTATCATCTTCATAGTCCCTCGAATCTACAATGGTCAAATAGCATAGCTCTTTGTAGTAAACCGCTCATTTTTATGACATTAAAAGTACTTAGGGTAACAGTGGTGCATTAGAAGGAGGAATTCCCGAATTTAAACATCCTAAATTTGGGAAAACATCTAATTATGTGCAACATACTTATAATCGTGCCTTACATTCTTCTACTTTGAAGTCTGTTTTTCCATTTGAGACTTGTTATGGATATCTTCCTAAGTTCTCCTTTAGGAATATATTATGGACATGAAACTGTTGTTAATGGTTCAAGTGATTTTGACAAGGCTAAAATATTTGTGTAGAGAATACAACAGGTTCATCAGTATGTTCAGTGAACAATTGGAGAAAAAGTCAAGGCTAAGTACAAAGCAAGGCATGATAAACATAGAACTGATCACAAGTTCAAAGTTGGTGATTCAGTTTGGCTTCACATCAGCAAGGAAAGACTGACAGGTGAAGGTAAAAAATTGAAACCTATACGGTATGGTCCATTCCAAATATTGGAAAAAATTGGTAACAATGCTTTCCGGTTAGATTTACCTTCGTATGTATGCAAATTTATTCAGTTGTAAATGTTGAGAATTTAAGATTGTATGAACCGCCTATGATCATTGATCATGATGATGCTAACATAATGCCTTCCATTGATGATTTTGCTCCTGAGTATCTTGATGAGTTGCAGGAAGACATCATTTTGGACAGGAAGGTTAGAACTTCGTGAAGGGGTGATATTGAGTATCTTTGTGTTGGGTTCAAAGGCATGCATCTAAACAAGGCTAAATGGATGGAAACCGGAAAGGTGAGGGAGTTGTACCCTCACCTATTCACCAATTAAGTTGACTTTTGGGGTCCAAAAGTTTCTCAGTGGGGAGGAATGATCCAGAGGATCCTCACCGAGAAACACTGATCTAAGATATTCTCAAAATTAGTTGCAGTCATTTTTAAAGGTGTGGAGAAAAATTATACGATTTCTGTCGATATCTTGTTTGCAGGAAACAGAGCTCGTTTGCAAAAGTTATAGCCCGCTGAAATTTTTGGGCAACTGGCAAAATTTGGAGATTTTGTGCAGGTTGGACATGTGCACACTCGCCAAGTGTTTCAATTAAATTGCGACACATGGACAATTTGTGTGACGAACTAAAAAAGTTGGTTTTGGAATGCTGGTCTTGGACACTCGTTCACAGACAAAATGGACCTCGCTATTTACTGGCTGGGGTCCTCAGCCAGGTTTGACACACTTGATTATGGAGACACTTGATTATGGAGGGGTGTCTTGGCCTCCTTCTCATATTATCATTATACCAACTTGTATATATATATATCCTCTAATTGCATTTTTTCTATGCATGTGGGACTAATTGATATGCCATTTAAACAAATGCATGCAAATTAATAAATCCATATTCCATGCATTAAATCCCAAGTTCCACATATATTAACCAAAATAAGTATGCCTTAAACTTAAACAAACAAGGAGGCACAAATCCCATTAAACATAAGGTCCAACACTATATACATTGGCAAGTCAATGAACATGCTTAGCATAAGGTGGCTCTTAAGCCAATTAAAACATGCATTGCTCCTTATCTTAAATGCTTTCCTCCTTTTGTGCACCCACAATGTGGGATAAATCTCTACAAATCCACCTAAGGAGAAGGAGAGGGGATTTGAACCACTAACCTCCCATGCAAAAGAAATAGGTGCCTAACCATTGAGCCAGCCGCTTGGAAACATTATAAAAGGAGCTTTATTGTATTTGAAGTACCATTCGGGTCTGTGTAAATTATTGAAATGCTCATAACTTGAGCTAGGAGTGGAATTTTGAGATGAAGTAAAAAGTGACTCCTATAATTTTTGGTAGAAGAAAATGATGAGAAGATCAAATTATTGTAGAAATATTTGTAAAGATTTATTTTCAAGATTTTAATAGATCGGTCCCATTCAACCGGACCCAGAGACGTAGGCCACAAGTGCCGAACTCCGTTATCAATTCTTGTGTCAAATTACTAGTGATTCATCTCTTTATTTTATTTTTACACAGTACTTTCATTTTTAATTATTTTATTAAAAATACAAAAGGATATAATGCTCAATTTTTACATCGAAAATCAATACAAAGAAAAGAAATGTGTGTGCACAATTGCTAGTTTTGAAAATAGACCAGAGAAAGGAAAAATAGCCACAAAGTTAAAATCAAATTGCTGGTTTGAATACCATATAAATCCATGCAAAGAAAAAATGGCAAAGCATGCAAGACCAAACAACCTCCAAAAAATCCACCCTCATTGTTTCCAAGATGGTTTTCTCACAAAAATCAAGATTCATTAATGCCATAACTCCCCAATCTCCCACCTATCTCTCCTTTGCACCACCTTCAAAAATTGGCGAATGCTTTTTCAACTTCTGCATGCATTTCCAATTTTAACTATGATTCCAAATAAGCTTCCACCAAGTTTACATGTCTTTTCCAAAACTAGAAGTACTTCCTATTAATTTTAAAATAAAATCAAATAAATTCCTTTGGAACCGTCACTAACTTGCCATATGACCCTTAGGTCCCTTTCATTAGTTTAGGATATATGTCCATAACTTAGGTTATGACCTAGGTTAGTTTAGAAAGTATTTACCTTAGGTTTATAAACATTACCTTAGTTAATTTTCCCAATTAAGATAGGTCATATTTCATACTAATTTATCAGTAGGGAATAGGTTAAGAGTATACGTAGCATCACCTTAGGTTGTCCCCCATCCGACTGTAGAACATGAAGCTTAGGATATATTGTTACCCTTATAAGTAGACATAGTTAGGAAGTAGGTTTATTTACCTTAGTTTAGAATACTGTTAGGATAGATCTCATATGTTTAGGACTTAGATTCTCTTCATAGTCATGAAGGAGGATTCGTTACAATTAACATCCTTAAATTTCCTAAAGAGATCAATTTGAAAGATCTGAGAAGAAAACATACAACAGAATGCAGGCATGATCTTACAAGGCCATAAAGAATTTGTAACCATACAAAAGTTTAGTCTATTACGTCCTCAACCTCTGAATGTCAGTGTACCATTTATACCAGGTAAGGAGATTTAAAACATTCCTTGATCCAAGGATGAGTCAGTTAATAGAGATAAGTTTGTAACCATCATAACCAGATTACAACTCACCTATCTGAAGTGAAAATGGATTATTGCAAGCATCAACATTTCAGTATAATGAATCCAAGAGAATAAATGATTTATCCCTGACAAACATGATTTTCAATGAGCAAAGGAGCACACCACATCAAGAAAATCACATGTCAATTCTTGCAATGCAAAAGAGAAATATAACAATTTTTCAAAGGTGTTACACTGCCAATATTTGAAAGTTTCTTAAAAGTTTCTTGAAAAGTAATTTTCTTGATTTAACATTTCACTATATGATAATTTAGGTGGTTTACAGTATGAATGTAGTAATGTACAAGTGGAGATGCAAATGAACTATGTATAAAAGCATTTTAAGTGAAGTGAATTAACTGATTCACTGAATTTTTCACCTTTTAAAGTACACAGGTTGTACAAACCATTCCTAAAGTCCTCTATCACTTGATATAGATCTAGCCATTTGGGTCTGAAATTTATTCCTTCTTTGGTATTTTTGTCAATCTGGGTATCAAGTCTTAATACTAGACCTCCTATGTGTATTTTGTACTCATACACTTTCTAGTTATAATTATGACACATCCTATCAGCATAAACGTAGTGATGTTATTTATCTCTAAGTAAAGCTTCATCAAGGGTTTCCAATTCAACTAGTTATGATTGTCGGTATCTTTCTTCATCTAAAAATACTTGTAGAGATATATGAAGACTAGGTAACTCTACTTCCAATGGTAAGGCTGCTTCAAATCTGAATACTAGAGAATAAGGGTTTTCCCCTATGCATGCTCTTAACAGAGTCTTATAGGACCACAAGGACTGAAATAACTTGAGATGCTAATCCATTTTTTCTCCTTAACAATCTTAAGGAGAATGGACTTCAGAGTTTTGTTTTTAGCCTCATCCTATCCATTGGCCTAAGTATAATATAAATAGGTTGTGTGATGGGATATTTTGAATTGTGTACAAAATTCTTGCAATTTTTCACTATTGAAATGGATTCCATTATTTGAAATAATGACTTGTGGGAATTCGTACCTATAAATGTTTTGGATTAAAATAAACTTTGTAATTATAGATCCAAGTACAGTAGTGGGAGTCATATCCTCAACCTAATTTGTAAAATACTCAATGGTCATGATGATGAAGTTGTGGCCATATGATGATGAGGGAGAGAATTTCCCTATAAAATCAAGGCCCCAAGTAGAGAAGGGCCAAGGTGTCACAATGGGATGTAGAGCCTGAGAAGGGATATGTATCTCATGTGAAAAATCTTGGCATTTTTAACACCTGCGTACACACTCTATAATGTCACGTTCTAGAGTGGGAAAGAAATAGCCCATGTGATGAATCTTACAAGAGGTTACATGCCTCTTGAAGTGACCACTAGAAACTCCTTTGTGGGATTCGAAGAGGATTTTCTTTAATTTTTTTTCATCAATGCATCTTAACAACATATTGTCGAAGGCTCTACAATATAGCACTTCTTCCACAATTATGTACTTGTCGACTATGACATGTATCTGTCATCTTTGCTGTAAGGTTAATCCCTCAAGATACATTTGATCCACAATGTGAATGAAAATAACGACGTACCATGGAATTGAAGGAATAGAGGGTTTTGCCTCTATGAAGAACACATACTCATTAGAAAAATATAAATCTATTTGTTCCCCACAGTTTATAGTATTTCCTGCTAACCAATCAATGATAATTTGTCCCTTCACAAAATTTTGCTTAATAAAGGAAACTCTAAACTCACCCATGAGTGTAATGAAATGCCCAACCTTCTTAGATACGGTAGCCCGAGTTAAGAAAGTTTGTAACTGGTCAGATTTAGTTATCACTCATGTCTATTGGTTAAGCATGTAGTACCTTAACCTCTTCATTGTAAAAAGACATTATGGCCAAAAAAATCTCTATTTTTAGTGTACCTTGTTTCATAATCCAAGAGAGTGTTCACTAATCAAGAAGTAGTATGGCCCAATATGGGATCATCATCATCCTCTTGTTCCAACATGTATGTTATCAACTGAGAAATCAATGGCTCGTAGAGTATGCAAGATAAGAAGATGATCAAACTTTAGGTGGCAATGAGCATGTAAGTGGAGACACGAGGAAGTGATTCACTTAACTCGACTTGAATGCTTCACGACATTTAGTTGGTCCACTCTTTGTTAGATTTTTTCTTTAGTAATCCATTGATAGGGTGAAAAATCATATGTCAAATTCAGGGATAAACTTGCGAATTTCCCCAAGCTTATGTAGGAAAGATATGATGCCCAAATTGAATCATTTGTGGGTGGGGACATTTCCAAAACTACGTGAAATTTTGTCTGGATCTACATCAATGCCTTGGGAAAAAATGATGATATCCTAAGATACTTACCATCATGTTACTCTAAACACACAATTTCTTATGGATTTAACATTACACTATATTCAATTAAGTGCATGAGAGAATGACATGTGAATACACTTCAGGGTGATCACCACATTCTCTTTTCTTTTCAACGCAGCATCATCAACATATGATTATACAATCTTATGAATAAGATCATGAAAAATGTATACGTCATTTCCCATTGGTAAGTGGCTCTAGTATTCTTGAGGCCTGAAATGCATGACCATAGCATAACATAAGTTTCCCCAAGGAGTTGTCAAGCTAGTCATCGTTTGGTCCTTCCTCAAAAATCCTTATCTGGGTTGTAAATAGAAAATCCATCCATAAGAGACAACAAATCATATGGTATACCTAGCTCATTGTGTCAATTATGATGTCAATTGAAGGTAAAAG
Source organism: Taxus chinensis (assembly GCA_019776745.2). NCBI lineage: Eukaryota > Viridiplantae > Streptophyta > Pinopsida > Cupressales > Taxaceae > Taxus > Taxus chinensis. The sequence continues at coordinate 350,817,951 of CM034157.1, forward strand.
GGAAAAAATCCTTTGGAAAATCTTTTTTAATATCTCCTATAGTCAATACAAACTATAAATTTTCCCATTAATTTTTCAGAACATTGGGACAATGTTTGAAAACCACATGGAGTAATCGATTTGTTTGATGAGCCTTACTTGAAGGAGTTTAATGACCTCCTCCTTGACCAATTCAAAGCAACCATTTTGGCTTTATGGGTATTCAATTTTTGTTTCACATGTGTTAGCGTTAGGATTCTGTAGTAACCAGATTATGAACTACAACAATGTCAAGAGAGACACCCATCATCTCCTTGTAGCTAAGGGTGAAGACTTTTCAATGTTATCTTTGAGGACATTCATATGTACTTATAAATCTTAGGAAACAATGAAGAGTACCAAGTATAGATAATATTTTAGGTTCTTCCTCCATCCCTAATGTTTATTTCAATAGTATTCTTCAATTAAAGAGGCATTACCCTCTTCAAACTCAAGTGGAGCTTTAGGTAGATTCTAGAATTCTTCTTCCTCAACTTCATAGATTTCAAAATCTTAATGATGAGAGAAGACATCATCATCATGCAATCAGGTTAAAGTAAGAGGAATGGTGAGTGGATAAGGGATTATTGAATGCCTTTAAACGTACATGGCGGTGTTGGATGGATATCAGTATAAACATGGAGGTATCCTAAGATTACCTCGTCATTCTGTCTCTGAAATCTAGATGTGACTAGGATCATTCTCAGTGGAATTCAGACATATGCACAAAATCCTGTATTGCTTTTGGAATCCTTACAAACTCAGTAGGTTCATTTCGGTTTGAAATGGTGAATTCAGTTTTCCTTGAAGTCCTCACTCTAGGACTAGTAACATGAGAGGAACATAAGTATCCATAGTCAATCAACCAAGATGAATTTACTCTCTTGGAATAGCCTCTATGGATTGCAAAGTAAAAATCCTTTGCAAAGCTCAAGAATGGACATTAACATTGAACAGAGTTGTATATTCTTTGAATCATAGTCAATCATACACTTCTAAAACTTCCATTTTGCAATCAATTTGTGAGTTGCCTAGGATATTGTCAGGCCCTATTCTCTTAGAGGATAATTAGAGGCCGTCCTTGACTAAATGCATTCCAAGATCATTATTCGTCCACTCAAAATTTAAACTTGAAGGAAAAAGGCATGAATCTTCCAGTGTAAGATGAAGTAATAGATCACACCCTATTCCTAATGCACCAAAGCATACACTTTGTACCATCATAGTTTAGCTGTTCTAGTTAGTATTAGGGAAGATGCATTTGTTTCGATCACTATCTTCCCACGAAGCCTGATAAAGTTCCTGTCAATTTCACAAAACCTCAAGAAGTAAAGTAATCTCTTCAAATACGTTATGAAGGGAGAGATTACCAATTCTGAAGAGCATGACATGATGCGCAAAGAATCAAATGGGAGAACACATTGGACAATGGATTCTCTTAGAGGTAGTATTGCAGGGATATTCATCTATGGTTTTTGTTGAAACACAATTTCTACTAAGGTGGCTTTGTTCTCACTAACATCGACATCTTCAATCATTTTAGGGGCTTCCAACTCAGCTCCTTTGTCAACAACAAGGGTTGAGTGAAAAATGGGATTGGTCCCCCTAATGGAAGAGGCCTTTCAAGTGGTTAGCTAGGATTCAAAATTAACAGTATGAACCATAGGAAGATTCTTCTTAAGATTGGCCATATAGATGTTGCATAATCGAATGGACTTTAGATCTCTCATGGGTAACGAACTCTCTTTTACTAGATGCAAGGAATTGTTTATTTAATTCGATATAGAATAGAGATAGACAGGAATTAAATTCATCCTATGAATCAAGGTCTTCAACTCAGAGTCATATTATAGTTAGTATCCTGGAATCTATAATATAAAATTTGGTCAAAATAGTCTGGGGTCTGAGTAGTGACTGGTAGTTCTATAGTTTTCATAATGAGATGTAACTGGCCTATTAAGAATATCATAGCATCTGTCAATGTGTTTTAGGTAGCTATGAAAAGGTAGATGGATTCTCTATAACCTAATGTTTTTTCAAGAATGAAAAGTTGGACAATATTAATTCATAGCTCCCATTGTCTAGTCATGGTTCTATGCTTAACACTTAAATTGTTGGTAAATCCAAACCTTGCAGATAAAAAGTAAGGTCACCTGCTTCATGTTAACTCAGGAATCAAATTTACGGCATTTTTTTAATAATCAAACAACAATCCCAACAGTTTTCATCTCTCAGGTTGGCCCCATGAAGGATAGACATCAAAGTCTACATGGTTGATTTGGGCATTCCGAAGGGGGGATCACATGGGTTAACGTGACCAAGGCCTAATGCTTCTAATAAAAGATTCCTGATGCACTGGATGAGTTCTTTAACAAATCCAAAAATGTAAATGTGAGAAAAGAGTGTGGCCATTAGTCAAACATTGTGAATCTAAATCATAGGCCACCTTTTGGCTTAAGAACTACTAGCAGTGTCATCTGGAGACATTCGAGGGGTTAAACAGGACAGAGGTGGCGTGAATAATCATGAGTAAGTCATTATTTTAGACTGGCGTGATTTCTATTTAGTATTTCTAACTCAACTAAGCACTGTGAATATTAGCCTAATTTCAACAATCCAAAGGAGGAAGAAATAGATGCCATTTAACAAGCATTGATGAGGAAATGGCCAAGCTCCTTATCAATGTTTCCTATGATGAGTACCCTTGAATATACTTTCATGCAGAATGATCTCTTTTCAAAGTTTAAAGACATGGTAGAGAAGGGGGTCTCTATCAAACCTGAACATGAGAATTGACTAAGGAGCCATTGAATAGATAATTTTATGTGAAAATAGTTTTGCATAAATTGTCATGGCATTTAGCTCAAGAAGCATCGAAATCTTCCAATAAAGAGCTACCTATGGTCCTATGGCATATGTATTTGAGACTTGTGATGTCTTGTAATCACGATATGTCATAAGGTTCATTTATTAGAACCCTATGGAAATGCAAGATACAAATTGCAATCATAGTTCACAAGAATATTTACAAAAAGCATTTTTGTTTTCTTGATGAAGAAAAAGACAGTTTATGTTATTGTTATAGTGCTTGAGTTGTTATAGTTGATTTTCTTTGTGCTTTTGGACATGTAAATTTTTGATGATTGATTCGAAACATATGGTCTGGATATTTGCTTGGTTAGTTGAACTTGACCATTAGGCCTGAGAACCAGTCTAAGGTGGACTTGAGGAGGGTGACCAGATTCAATTGAATTAATGGAAGGAGTGTGGCTATTGCTCCTTCCATTCTTCCCTCTCTTGTACCTCAGTCATTACTGTTATTTGCAATGATTTTGCTAATGACACTCAAAACTTTCTGGCTTGAATAGTTACACCATCCGTCGTAGCACCGTGAGCTCTTATCTCAGGACCTTAGGTCCTAGAAAGGTATTAGTTGTTCAAACCTAACTCCATGTAATTTTGAAGTTACCTGGTGCGAGCGGAGTGACCAGTTTCCCATGTGAGTCATATGTCTTTCGGTCCCTATCTAGGCCCACTTGGCCAATGTAGATGCCACCACATGTCCAAGGAAGTCCTTATAGGTCATAAGAGGAAACATTGGTTCACCTCCTACCTTAGTGTTTTGGCGAAGTTTCAAGAAGGAATAGTTTTTTTCAGCTGCCCCACCAACCAGCTCTGTGTAGATGCCACGTGTCCATGGGAGAAATTTAGCAAAAATTGACTAGAGTGACTTCTCACCGCCTCTAGATAAAGTAGGTGACAGGGAAGGCATTATTCGTCCAACAATATTAATGCCACGAAATTATCTAAGTCACCAGACCGGCGGAGGATGTGGGAGATATTAGAAATCCTTTGGCGAACTCTTTTGCCGCGTTGCTTGAAATGAGTGAATTTTTGAGTCCGCTGCCCCGTCAACCAAACAGCAAAGGCCATGTGTCCTCAGTCCTCGGACCGGTGGGAGGCGGGCGAGATTGGGATTTTTTCCCAAAGGATTGCGCTCAAAGGAAAAATGTTTGCAGAGGGCCCGTAACGAATGAGATTATGCCACGTGCCTCGGACCGGCGGGAGGCGGGGAGAAATTGAGAAAAATTTCCCAAGGGAAACCAAAGGAAATTTAAAAGGAAAAAAGGCCCGCCCCCCAAAATGTGAGCCAATGGAATCTTGCCACGTGTCCGGTGGCGGCCAAAGCATCACCAAGCCTGCATGGAAAATTTGAAGGGGCAAGCCCACACCTAATAGGGTCTTACCACGTGTCCAGTAGTTTCAAAATATCAGTTAGGCACTCAAAACCTTCTGGAAATGAAACCATTGGAGAGAGCTCTTTCTCAGCTTTCCAGAAAGGTAAAGTTTTCCTCCTAACTCCATGTATTTTTGAAGTTATGGCTCGGCGGAGTTTTTTTGGAAAAATTTTCCCCTGAAAGGCCCGTGGCCAATGAGATGCCGCCACGTGGCACCTAGAGTGGTGGAGCATAGGGAAATTTTGGAAAATTTTCCAAATGACCAAAAAGATGCAAAAATTCAAATTTTTGCCCGCCAACCCGATTTGGCCCTATTTTGTCCTAAAACTTCAAATGGCCATATCTTTCGATCCAGAGCTCAGTTTTTCACGTTCTTTATATCAATGGAAAGATGGTGAAATTATCTACAAGATTCTAGGGTAATTTTTTCATTTTAATGGATTTTAGAGAGAGAAAATTTAAAAACACCTCTGGCACGTGGTCATGGACAAAAATGACGTTTCAACCAGCGTTTTTAATGAAGAATGGCTCGCATTCTCTCCCATCATGGCTAAAAATGTCAGGGGATGGGTATGTAAGGATGCCCATGTTGTTTTGAATGCGTTTTGGTCAATGGTTGAATCCCTTCCATGTTTTCCCATGTTTCTCTCTCCTGGGCTCGTCCCTTGCACTGTAAAACCCAGATTTGGCTCATTTTCAAAGGGTTGAACATTTTTTGTGTATTGCAGGTCCCCTTTCTCACCTTGGAAGTGATTTTGGTGGAATATTAGACCTTTTCTAAGAGCTGCAACTTTTATTTTACCTCTCAGGTGTTGTAATGCAAGTGATTTTGATGATTAAAATAACAATACAGCCTCTGTGATTAGTTTTCATCCTCTACCTGTATTGTTTGGTTAATTTATGATCCTTCATTACAATTATCAATTTGTGCATGAGGTTCTTTGTTGCATTTTTATGGATTGTGTCAATCTGTAGAATTAAAAAATGCTCACCACTCCTTTGGTGCATCACCTATTAGCATTAGTTTTAGCTTTTTTGCATTCTCTATCTCTGTCTCCTTTGGAATTTAGGGTAGGGTTAGGAATATAGACCTCTGAAACTTGTAAGTGATAAATATGACCAGAGGAATTGAGGAACCAGCCTCTAAACTAGAGATTCTTTTCTCATTTTGCAAGTCCCACACTTGGGGAAAGGATTCAATGTTGTGCAATCACACTGGATGCTAGTATGATCAAACTAGAAATCTGATCAACATCCAGGGGGTGTTGCTGATTTGTAAAAATAGTAACACATGCCCCAATGATGATACAAGTCTCCTTGCAAGGTGTTCAGGATCTAGAAAAGCTCTCTAAGTGCATGTTAACCTCCTGTATGCCATGCTTAGCCTCCGCATGCCCTATTTTACTCTTTCCCCCTCTTTTCCTTTGCTTTTTGGTCTTTAGTGACAAAACCCCCACCCTGCCTGGGTGGTAGTTCTGTAACCACCTCCCTACTCAGGGAAGTGGTCCTTCACGCATTTTCCAGCATGCTTCTTTTAACATGACTCTCGTAAATTTTCAATTTTTATCAGCTTTCTCATCCATTTTTGCTTGTATTTATGATTTTGGTTCCATGGAATAGTGTTTCTTCATTGTTTATAGTAAAAGAGTCCTAGTTGGAGTTACCTTTGGGTAAATGGGAATTCTATAAATAGTTGGTTTGATTACAAGCAAATGACCCCTTAAAACTTCCTCTCATCCTCTCATTTCAATAGTTTAGTCTTTCATTTCTTGCTTAGGAATTCAATAGTTTTCATTTGTTGCATGCATAATTAGTCTTATTTAGCTACTTAGAAGCCATATGATCTTCTTATTCTAGTGTTATTACTGTTTCATAGAATCAATTAAGATAGGATAGTTTCATTTTCAATCTGAATCCATTAGAGTTATAGGTTTTGTTCATCAAGAAGGATAGTTTCAGGTTCTAGATGTCTTGTGTTGCATGACTCACAATAAATCCCACTAGGAATTACATAAGCCAAGCTCTATTCTCTTGCACTATCCCTCTCCTACTCACATTGTATTTAGTCTACATCCAAAGCTGTCATTGTTCCAATACCTACTCCTATTGATGCTAGCATTACACGCTTTTCTAGATTCACGTGAGCATGAAGGAACGAGGAGACCACACTAAGGGGACAAAGCCACACACAATCGGATTTGCCACTGTTCTGCAAAATCCAGGTCCAAGCTATCAAAATTCTAGTTAAAACATATCAAATAGAGAAGTGAATCATTTCATTTCAGTTAATCTCGCTTTCGATATTGCCGGGGAATCTGTGGGGATTGATAGTTTCTTAGAAACAATGATTCATTCCTTACTTCTGAGGTAAGATCGGGGGTCTTTCAAATAGATTAGATCAGTTATTTGGTTATTCAAAATAGATTCACAACTGCACAGATAGGTAGCTATACTCAACTACTTTGCTTGTTTTAAATTCTATTATTAGCTTAGTTGTCATTTTCTAGATATTAAATAATTTCTCATTCAATTCTATTAAATAGTTATTATCTTAATTCTGTTAAAAAATCTGTCAAAAATTAAAAAATAGGGAATTTATATATGTTGTGGATATACTTTACATAATTACTTTACTTTGCTTTAGTTAGATTTATATTGTTTCTTTTGTATGACAATCACAGGACCTAAGAAGCCCAGAGAATACATATTTGAGCCAATCGTGCCTCAATCCAATCTTGTTGCAGCAATAACTGACATAGACCAAAATCTCAGAAGGTATTCCAAACAACAACAGACCTACAAGAAATTAGCTCACAGTTAAGAGGATTAAACATAGAAGACGACAAAGTGCATACATTTTTGTCAAACCAGCCAAAGTACAGATTTCCCTAATAAATATCCACATGACTGTCGAAGGGCTTGAAAGAGAGAAAACATTCGGTTGTGATCCTTTGGTCCCACATCCAGATGCAGGAGACATCCTCATTGACATAGACACTAGGTTAAGAATTCAAGTCACCAGAATGCCTATAAGGTACTCTGAGAAGATTACGCAGCTGTTAGTTCTAAACATAGAGGCCGAAAAGGCATACGACTACTAGATATTAGGGATTAGGAATTGATTCTACACATGACCATAGGAGGCCTGTAACGACCACGAACCTACGGTTATGACCCACAGGCCCCACAATCCAACGGGCCCACAGGTCAATCAGACATTGATGTTGGTTTACACACATTAGTATTTAGATCCTCCCCACTTCCACCAATCATTATCGCGCAACTATCCTTACTAGACGTAGCAGCTAATCAAGCTAAGGATTTCTAAACTAGACCAGAGAATCACCCATAGAATCCACTATATATCCATCATCCATTTTCATGACCCTGTCAGGAGACATATACAAAGCACCCATAGGCTATCATCCACGTATTCCACAACCTATAGATCGGATCTTGCTAGAGCTTGATATTGATTGGAAACTTCGAGCAGTCATCCTTACCGAATGATCTATCATTCCAGTTCACATTAGGATGGCCTTCTTTGCCTTAGATTCACAGATTCCATTAGTGTGCATCAAAGACATAAGATTTCCTAACTAGTTTGTATGCATCCCACGTATATTCCATCCCCACTGGCTGTCTCGGCACAACCTCGGGAGGTCGGGTGTGAGGAAGAGTTACTTGTAGATTCCCATGCTCGCTTGTCACTTTTCCATCGTATAAAATTATTGAACCCGACGTGAACTTCCTACTTTCTGGTTTGGAGTCATATTTCTACTCATTCTTCTAATTCGTATAATTTTTGTCTTTTCCACCTCGTTAGCCTTCACATCAACTTCACCCCCAATATTAGTGAACATGATATTGACGGAACAATTTCTTCACTTTCACACTCTTCTTTTAGTTTTATCCGTCTTTGCTTCTTCCCATTATTCTGCGGGTATTCATATACCCCCCGAATATGCCGAGATTTGACGTATATGGTCTTGAAGCATACTACAATCAACTGAATAGACAACCATCACCCTCGCTCTCAGCATGGGGTGAAAACTATTCAACTAACCGGTTTTCAACACAAACTCTACCTCAAAGGACTAGATATAGTTCTTCTTTCCAAATAGAGGAGTTGGATCAGCTCACTCCAATGCAACAACCAGAGCCTTTAGGGTCAAAAAACATGACGCTCACTGGAGAATCTGGTTCATCTCCTCAGGTGTTGCTTAGACCACAAATCAGTAGACAATCAGATCCATATCTATTTTTAGATGATGAAAATTTAGCGCGTTATGCTAGGAGTGAACAACGCTCTCATAGTATGTACCCACCTATAGGAAGTTTACAAACACAACCTGAGGTCTTTTTTCAAGAAAACACCTCCATGCCACTACCTATAGGAAATGCCCTCGGTGAAACTTGGTAGGGAAACGATCAATTCATAGTATGGTACCATATGCTTATACAACCTCAGGGTATACAACAAACACCACTAAGGAAAACTACCGTATCTTCACCAAATGAGGTCATCTCAGCCTTAGTCGAGAAGGTTAGAGGGTTGGAACTTGCTCAGGCAAGTAAAAATTCACAATTCATGCAGGCATGAAATTTCAATCCTCCACATCATCCTAGCCAAATAGACCTTACAAGAATAGGAAGATTGGGCATGCCTCTTCAATATTTACAGAAAATGCTAGCTAGAATACGATACCTCCCAACCTAACACAAAATAATCCATTCCTGAGAAATGCTCCTCCATACTTAAACATATATTCCGAATCACCACAGGGAGATATGTTCTCTTCTCCCAGCATGTTCACTCAACCACAGGGATTTCCTTATGTCCTTGTAAATGCATACGCTACCCCATATCAACAACCCATTCCACCTTCACCCCATTAACAAACACCATCAATGGGCGAAACCTATACAATAGGAACTTATTCAGAATATTTGAAAGAACCTTTTGACTTCACTATATGAAGCATCATGCTTCCAAGACCTCTCCCCAATCTACCCAAGTACAAAGGAGTGGGAGACCCGAATGCACACATTAAAGCCTATGCCACAACCATTCAAGAACTGCTCCCTTGGGATGGAGTTTTGCTAAAATATTTCCCGAAACTTTAGAGGGTATCACCCTCGATTGGTATTATAGAATACCTGAAACCTCAATACATTCATTTAAATAACTCGTTTCAGAGTTCATTAAGGTGTTTGACATGAACAAATTATTGAGAACAGGAATCAGGGAATTCTTGCATATTAAACAAGAACACAATGAATCTGTTGCTCATTTCATCCAAGGATGGCATACAATCCTCTATTCTTTAGCAAGCACTCCAAACATGGATCAGATGGAACTATGTGATTTATTCCTTCATTCTCTCAGCAGAGAGATAAAGGAAGAAGTCTAGAAGTTCCCACTAAGGACTTATGATGAAGTACTCAAGAGCGATCTCCAAATAGAGCAAGCTGCAATATATAACGGTCGTAAAACATATGGAACAAATGGGAGGCTAATCATCCCCAACCAAAATACTAAAACTTATCCTACTACCACAAAATCCAATCAATGACCTAAAATCCTTAACAAAAACCGCGACATAACAACAGATGGAGTAATTGACCAAACTAAAAAGGAAAATGTTGTAAATGCTCCACCACCGGTTAACAATCAACGAAACAATAATTTTACCCCAACAATCAATGCGGTGGATTTTAATCATCCACAACAACGAAAGATCCAAACATGGGGTCTAAGTCAAAACTAACTGGATATCAGAACCAAAGGCAAAAATTGCAAAACTTTAATCCTAATGATCAACGGTTTAATCAGAGTTTTGGACCACAACATGTGCCAAACAAACAACCTAGGATTTATAATCGCAACTCATATTGTCGTTTCCACAAAATTCGAGGCCATGACACTAGGACTTGCCATGATTACAATAAGTTCATGCAACGTTTTCCAGAGGAACAAAGAAAACTTTTAATAGATATGTTCTTAGTAGATCCTGCATCACCTACACCAAATACTTTCATAGGGGCAATCTCCCCTCAAAACACACCCCTCAAGATCTTCAATGATCTTCTCCCAAATCACAATAAAAATAAATTAAATCCAAATGGGATGAACAAGGGTGTAATTATAGGAAACAATGATCATGAAGCCTCGACTTCACTAAATCCACCTGTCGCACCACAATTAGGAAATCAGCCACAAACCAAGATAGTCGGTTTAGTGGAATTAGACATTGAGCTACACGTGGAAGCCATAACAAGGACACGAGAGTATTTGTCTCATCCAAATCCAAGTTACCCACTAGAGCCAGATAATATTCAACAAACATTAGAAAAACCCGTAGGTGCCTATGATTTAATTAATGACTTAACAAAGACCTTTTCTCACATCTCCTTTTTGGACTTAATAAATAACTCTCCTGCCCATAGGGCTGCTCTTTTAGAAGCATTAGGTTTAGATCATTTAGTTAACATCACTCCTCCTCCCGAAACATAGGTAAACCATATAGAATTTGATATCCACCCTCCGGGGCAGCCGGATAGGGATACCGAGTTTATATTCGACATAAGCAAAATGCCAACAGACGCTGAGATTGCACGTAGAGGTGATCTAACATTACATTTACAAGTGTGGGTTTATAAAAATTACATTAAACATGCAATGGTTGATGATGGGGCAACATTTAACATAGTCCCCTTCTCTTTCCTTCAAAAGCTAGGGTACGGAGAAACAAATTGTTCCATGACTCGGAATACACTAAGAGGCTATGATAGCCTTAAAGCCACTTTGATTAGAACTATAATACTACTAGTCACCTTAGGACCCAAAAAAATCCTCACTAAGTTTTATATTATAGATCGGGAAACCAACTATAATATGATCCTCGACCGACTATGGATACACCGTATGAAGGCAATCCTTCTACGTTATTCCAAGAAATAAGATTCTTGCACTTAGGAAAGATATTCATAGTAAAAGGTGACCCAAAACCATTCGAAATACACCTAGTAGATCTAAAGAAAAGAACAAGTGTTCACTCTGAGTTTGAACTCCCAATAAACCAACTTAACAAACCAATTGACTCAAAACCAGAAGAAAAATTAATACCTACAAAAGAACCAGAGATTACGAACCTAGTAAAGAGTATCCTAGCCCTCAAGGATGAAGCTAAAGTTGTAGAAATAGTGTCATTAGGAACTACTGTAAAAATTGTTGAGTTGCTAGAACAAGATCTACCAATTTTCCTACCATTTGATTCCAAAGGTATGGGATGTACCCTAGGCATTGGTTCTCTTCCGGTAGAGGAACTCTACATGGTAGAAGTAACCAAAGAAGAAGAAATAGATGTAACAAATTTCCCAACATCCATCTTCCCAAATAAAGATTGGAATCTCCACTTTGATGGAGCTAGATGTCATTATGGGGCTGGGGCAGGTGGGATCTTTACTTCTCCTGAGGGAAAGATCCTACCGTTCGCCTTTAAATTAAATTTCGAATGTACAAACAATAGCACTAAGTACGAAGCCCTCCTCCTTGGCCTCATCATAGCTAAAAGGCTCAGTGTTAATGACATCAGAGTGTTAGGAGACTCTCAATTAGTAGAAAACCAAGTCTCTAAGGTGTATGAGACTAGAGCTGAACATTTACAGCTCTACAAAATAGTAGTATTAGATTTGAGCAAAGGATTTAACTTCATATCAATTGAAGCAATCCAATGAAAACAAAACCTTCTCACAAATTCGATAGCAACCTTAGCTTCACGTTTCACTCTAAACAATGAGTTGGAAGACACCCATTTCATGGTATCCCTTCGTACTAAACCGTTAGTAAAGAAAACTTCAACAAACCCTCTTATAACACACATAACTGAGAATGAATCTACTATCTTAGGTCACGTTGATAGTGATAGAGCCACTCTTGATTACCTAAATGCCTATGCAGAGTTACATCTCACCCATCACATGGTAGATTTGTCCTTAATCCCACATTCATCTTCTTACTTTGGAAATCCCATGGTAAAGCTTCCCCCACAAAATGAACTTGACATATACGCGGTAGAGAATGGAGAAGATCTAGAACTACCTCCAGCCCTGCCTGAGTTTGAAGAAGGTAACACCTCTTTGATAGAAGAAACCATTGATATAAACATCGGAACAAAGGAAGAACCAAAGATATTGAAACTAGGATCTTCGTTAATTCTAAAAGAAATAGAAATACATAATCAAATCCTCAAAAAACATCACAAGGCTTTTACATTCAATTATAAAGAAATGACGGGAATTGCACCGCACATCGCGGTACATAACCTCATCACCAAATCAGATGCAAAGCCAATTAAACAAAAATTGAGACCAATAAAACCCAAGGTAGCTCTCATGGTGAAGGAAGAAGTAATGAAGCTTCTTCATGTAGGGTTCATCAAACTAGTTGATTACTCTCAGTGGGTATCTAATACTGTCCCCGTTCTAAAAAATAATGGGAAGATACGCATCTGCATAGAATTCCGAGACATTAAGAAGGCGTGCCCCAAGGATGACTTCCCATTACCATCCATTGATGCCATCATTGACACAACAGCTGGATTTGAGCTTTTGTCTCTCATGGATGGGTTCTCAGGATACAATCAAATCAGAATATCTGAACAAGACCAAGCCAAAACCACATTTATAACTCCTTGGGGAACTTATTGCTATGCTGTTATGCCATTCGGTCTCAAGAACGCTGTCGCTACATACTAATGGGAAATGACATACATATTTCATAATCTTATTCATAAAATTGTGGAAATTTATGTAGACGAATTGTTGGCTAAGGCTAGGAAGTGCCATGATCACCCGAAAGTGCTATGCATCATTCTTTCATGTTTGATCGAATATGGAGTCACACTAAACCCAAAAAAATGTGTATTTGGTGTGACAGGAGGGAAAATCTTAGGTTACATTATATCATCATGAGGGATCGATGTAGATCCAACCAAAATCTAGGTTGTTCTTGAGATGATCCCACCATCAGACGACTCTAGCATTAGATTCTTTCTTGGAAAGCTTGGCGCAATCTAGAGATTCATTCTGGACTTAAGTTTTATTGTACATCCAATCAACAATTTGTTGAAAAAGGATTGCTGCATTATTTGGACAAAGGAATGTCATGAGGCCTTCGAAGCAGTTAAATGCTTCTTACTGTCTCCTCCCATGTTAATGCCACCTAGACCAGATCATCCTTTGATCTTATATTCACGGGCTACAGATGTCTCGCTAGCCTGCATGTTGGCTCAAGAAGATGATGATAAATAAGAATGCGTGGTCTATTTTATTAGCCAAACATTGCTCGATTATGAAACACATTATACGTAGGTAGAATGAGAATGCCTTGCCATAGTATTTGCAACCAAGTGCTTAAGACATTACATGCTAAATCAAGAAACAAGGGTCATCGTAAAAACAGACCATTTACAAACTTTCCTCACGCAAGGGTCTTTGTCTAAAAAGGCTGGATGCTCTATAACCTTAACAAGTGAATTCGAATTAAATTTTCTAAACCAGAAGTCCATTAAGGGACAAATCATTGTAGACTAGTTAGCCGACAACCCGTTGGATGGAGGTGATCTAGTAGACCTGGATTTTCCCGATGAATGCATATATTACATCGAAACCAGACCTCCCATCTCTAAATGTCCTTGGTATACTGATATTATCAATTTTATCATGGACCATACGTACCCAGAGGGTGCTACACTGTAACAAAGAAGGCAGTTACGTGTTATCATAGCTAAATACGTTATTATAGAACAAGTGCTCTATCGTAAAGCTTTCGATGGAATTCTTCTAAGGTGTGTTGACATAGAAGAATCCAAGAAGATTCTCTACGAATCTCACAGTGGAATATGTGGAGACCACTTTGGTGGACATGCCACCACTCACAAAATACATTGAATGGGCTCTTTTTGGCCCACTCTCGAACATGACACAGTAGATTTTGTACACAGATGCCATAGATGCCAAGAATTTTCCCATGAGATTCACATGCCGGCACAAGCTCTACAACCAATCACGACTCCATGGCCCTTTTCTACATTGGGCCTAGATTTGATAGGGAAATTCTCTCCCTCGTCAATGGATGGCCATAACTTCATAATCACGGCCACTAAATATTTCACCAAATGGGTAGAGGCTATGCCTCTTACCACTATACCAGGAGCTGTGATCGCCAAGTTCATTTTGAACCAGATCATTTGCAAGTACGGTGTTCCACAAATAATTATCTCAGATAATGGCAAGTCCTTTAAGAATGACGAGGTCCATGAACTATGTAGTGAATTTAAAATAAACCATCATACGGCCTCCTTGTATTACCCTCAAGCCAACAGATAGGATGAAGCTACGAATAAAACTCTAAAGTCCATTCTCTTAAAACCCATAAAATAAAACAAACAAGATTGGCATTTAAAGTTATATCTGGCCTTGTGGGCCCACCGAACCTCAATAAGAACACCAATGGGAGTAACTCATTTCTCATTGGTATTCAGATCAGAAGCAGTTCTCCCACTCGAGGTTGAAATACCCAATCTCCGCATCTCACTACAAGGGATTATGGATGAGGAAGCTTATAGAGAGGCACGCCTCTCCCAACTAGAAAGCCTAGATGAGGCCAGGTTAAATGCTAAACATCAACATAGAGTCTATGCTAACTGGATGTGCCGGCAGTATTAAAAAAGGTCTATGAGCAAGAAATATATGAAGGAGATCTAGTTTTAAGACTAGACAGCCAGATTGATAAGAAGACCGATGAAGGAAGGAAATTCTAGCCCAAATGGTTGGGCCCATACCAAGTCATGAAGGACTACGGAAATGGTGCGTATCTCTTATGTACACTGGAAGGTGAGGAATTCAACAAAACTGTCAATTCCTTTCACCTTAAACTGTTTTATGCATGAAGCATCGACACTATTTGTATAATTATATCTACATTGCATATTCATTTAGATAGGTTCATTTTATTCACTCGTTTCATAAAATCTGGTGATCAAGGGACTTATTATTAAGCAATTCATTACAAACTTCTGATGGTATTGGTAAAAGCATTCAAATCATACTT
This sequence comes from Taxus chinensis, assembly GCA_019776745.2. NCBI lineage: Eukaryota > Viridiplantae > Streptophyta > Pinopsida > Cupressales > Taxaceae > Taxus > Taxus chinensis. The sequence continues at coordinate 350,833,323 of CM034157.1, forward strand.
CTTCATTTTCATAACATCATCAATTGTTTCAGAATCATGTCATCAATTAAAGCTAGATATGAAAAATTCTTAACGGTAGCCATACCAAGGCCTGCATGCTTATTCTCACCTTTTTTTTCTTCCTAGGATAGGTGTCTTGCCTATGGTCTGTTCTAGAAGATTCATGGTGTCACATCTATCCTGTATATAGATCTTTTTGGAAATAAGAACATACTGACATTTTTCTCAAATAAATAATTCGAATAATAGATCAAATAGAAAATTTTACTTTTACACATTTTCCTGCCCTACCAACCTTTGGTGATGAACTTGCATCTCTTACTAGTGACGTAGGGTTGGGAAAGGATGGGAATGCCCTTACTCACCTGTACCTTGTCCATGGTGATAAGCCAATGCTTCTTATTAGTAGCATGGGGCAAGGTGTAGGGGGTCCTCTTGACAATAACGTTGAAGGTCATAAGTAAATAGTTCAAATAAACCTTTAAAATCTTGAGTCAAAAACAAATGAATCAGATGTCCAAAATTCAAAGAGAGTCCAAAACCTTGAAAACTAGATTTTGTCAACCAAGTGGCCATCTACGAATCTAAGCCTATATAAACTGGAAAGCAACTCACATTCTAAACTATGGAGTCACTTGAGTAGGGTAGGTTTGTAGCATCCTAAATTGGTTCCACCAACTGTTTGTCTATCTCCCATCATTATCATTTCAACACTCCTCACAACTTGCGCCCTTTCTAGCTCTCGGTGGTGAACCCTTGCATCTTACTAGTTGTATGGAGTTAGGAGTGAGGCAAGTTCATCTGCTCATCATATTAATTTATCATCACATTTTGTCAAAACAAATATGAAGTATCGGAAAATTGCTTATAGAAACTAAAGTTCAAGATCACATTGTGTCTACATTATCGTACATCAACATCAAAAAATACAAAAAGGAAGAAAACATTTGTATCATTTGTTCTCCATTGCATACATTCTAAAAAGCATATAAAAACAAGAATTCTAAATAAGCATCTAATATACATGTGGAAATGAATCACAAAATCCTAGACACCAAAAGTATGGTCCAAACAGAAGTATATATATATATATATATATATATATATATAAAATCAAGTTTTGTGTACAATGCCATCATGCGCTAGGCATGGTCAAAATCCTAAATGAGCCCAGAATATACAAAATGATCGTATAAACAATCTAACAAGAGTCACTAAAAAAAGAGCCAAGTGGCCTCTCAACTCCTATGAGATCCCTCCGAAGGTGCACGACCACGTCTAGGACTCCGGCCATGTCGGCGCTCTGAGTGCACTAAAGGCTCACAGTCCCGAATAGTGGCTGCAACCTCGCTATGAGAGTGGCTCTTGATCAGGTGCTCTGTAGTCCTATACTTGGCTAGCTTGGTATGGAGGGAAGTCACCATCTTGGTCATGTGCCAGATAGGGGCAAAGACATCACTATGCCTACTAGCTGCTGAAGGCTCCCCTGCATCCACCGATAACTCGGTGTGAGTCTTCTCCATGGGGAGCATCATGGTATTAGTACATACCCAGTGAATCAAGTCTCGCCACTCATCAGCAGTCTCTGCACTCATCAGCAGTCTCTACAAGTAAATAAGAAGACAAATTAGAAATAATCAAAATATAAAAAAAATGAACAAAAGGAGAGATAGCAACTAAGGCAATCCTAGCTAAAAACAAATATTAAAAGAAGAGTGACAACTCACTCAGATCTTCGGGCCTCCAAGAGGGATCCCTAGGATCATCACCTGCCATAGATGCTACTGCTGACCGATGTCCTCATGTGTCTGGGGCAACATAGTGTCCTACTACGAACTCATCCTCCCCGCCTAGGTCTTGAGAGGGAAAATCCTCTGAGACTAGAGTCACCCTCTCCACACTCTACTCTGTCCTCTTGGCTTGTAAGATCTCCTAAGTGTCATGCCACTCAGGATCGTTATCCTCCTCTCCACCCAACTCGCTGACCTCCATGTCCTCAGTCTCCTCCTTCATCTCTCCCCCTGTGAACTCCTCAGACTCAGAGTCTATATCAATAGGATCATCACTGCTATGGGCAGGACTGGCAGAAATATGAAGTAAAGGTTCCTGAGGAGCACCGACTCTCTCTCAGGCACATACCACCCACCTAGATGCGATAGGGATGCTAGGAGTAACAAAAGTCCAACCCCGGAATCTAGGACCTCCCCTAGCCTCCCAAACTGATCTAAACAATGGCACCACTGAGGGAAGCATACCAATGTAGGCAAGGCCAAACTATTGAGGCACTCGATCAAAAAGGTGTGTCTCTACCTTCCCCATCCTGTCCACAAGCTACCCTGTAGTAGAGCAAGAAATCAAAATGAGGGTCTCCTCACCCCATAACCTTGCCATGGCTTGATAAGGTGTGGCCTCCATATTGTAAGTAGTCAGGGAAGCAACTGGCATGTGGGGTGCTCTAAGCACCGACATCTCTTTCCATCTGGCTACCCTCATGGCTCTGGGATCTGCCACCTCTACACCTCTCCCATAGGGGATGATACGCTCATAGACCCAACTCATAACCAATGTCGGATGGCTCAAATACTATCCCTATAAGTGGACCACCCTGTATAGGTCGTGGTAGGTGGTCCCAAGTATATCAGCTCCCTAGGCATAAATCCGGCCATGTGCCTCAATCTGTGCAATAATAGGGGACCAGCAGTAGAGTAAGGTGTCCCCTCCCTTGTCCCCTATCAATCTCAAGGTAAGGATCCCCATAATGGCCTGAAAAATCAAAGGGATAGGAAAGCTAGGAATGGAACGGACCCTCACCCCATTCTTCAAACCAATGGAGACAACTGCATCTCCCATATATGTAGCCCACTGAGCTATCTGAGCCCACGACCCCGCTATCTCAAGTGTAAGCTATCTCTGAATGATCGGGACTCCCAAGATGTGGTAGACATCCTCCAGGGTGATAGTCCAATCAACCCTGACTCCTGGAAATCAGAAAGTGTTCCGATCAACATCCAAATACGAAAACAGGTCACATAGTGTGTGACTAGAAGGTGTGACATGAGGAACCCGTGATATACGTCATATGCCGGCCCTCTGAAGAGTATCCTGCTCAGCCTAAGAAACTACATCCAACACTACTAGAAGCGAATCATTCTCTCTCTCATAGCTCCATCTGATGTACTCTTCCTTATTCTGTAAAACACACAAAAACACACAAAAAAGGAGTAAGTTAGTATCAAAATTGCATAGGAAAAACCATTAAAACATATGAGAATACTAAAAATGCAAAAATAGGTTCAAAACAATGTTATTGTAGGGTTTTGTAAAGGACCGCCACCCTGAGCAGGGCGGTGATTCCGTAACCGCCGCTTTGAAGGGCGGTGGTCATGTCCTGCATTTTCAAATGGGTCACGTGCCTTAAAAAAAGCTCATGTTGGCTAGATTTTCTGCATAGCATCAAACCTAGGCAGTCATGAGATAAATCTCCCTCATTTAACCGGTGAGGCTCCCGTGTCAGATTTGTCAATAAAAATGTGTTATTATCTATCAGGGGTTTTACTTTAACCACTTAGTTCATGAACCATAACTAAGAAGTTCTGCAGCAAGTAAGCAGCTGTTTAAGAAAGGAAATTTTATAGAAGAAGGAAGTAAAGGAAATACAGAGAAGAAATGGGGAAGATGTGCATCCCAATTAGTAGATAGCAGAGCTAATTGCATGCACATAGAAGAAACTTAATAGATATGAACACACAGAATTATAAAACAAAGGCAGCTCTAGATCCAGATCTAAAATAACACAAAGTTTACTTAAGAGATCTAAGATTAAAAGCAAGAAACAAAGTACACCGTGACACAAAGTTCTCCGGAAACCTGCTCCTTTGTATTCCTTTGCTCCAAGTTGCTCTCAGGGGTTCAGCACAAAGTCTAGAACACAAGATTGCTGCTTACAAATTCTGATCGATGATTAACCCGAAGGTTCTTCCTCTACTTATAGAATGTAGAGGGGCAATTACAAGTTGGAAGCTTTAGTTGAACTGGCACATGTGGAAGTCGGAAAAGAAACAACTGGCAATCTCCCTCCTGGAATTCCTCTTTGCATGACATGTATGATTTGCAACTGAAAATAGAACCTTCTATTTTGCACGCCTGCCACCTATCTCCAAGTAGTTGACTTCTTCAAGTAATGGCTTTTAAACCAATCACTTAAGTTGTATAATTTAATTGATCGCTCAATTACTTTGTCGGAGGAAAGAAGAAGGAGGAGGAAAGAAGAAGGAAGAGGAAAGCTGACTTTGTCCTTTTTCATGTCTGCATGCAGCTGATTCAAACTGGATCTGGAAGCAGCTGGATCTGGAAACAAGCTGGAATTGCAAGCAGTTGGAATTGGAAGCAAGCTGGAATTTTGCCTTCGCATTGTCTTCTCTTTTATCCTTGAAGCTTTTGCAGTTCTTCTGTTGTACATGCATCAGTGCAAGGTTGGCCGTGGATAACTCATCATCCTTATTTTTAATTGCATATGAGCAATTAAAAATTCTGGAAAGCACTCAGGGTGAATGAAAATTCAATGAAGGCTTCAACTGGAAGATGAGAGCACATGCACAAGATCTTGGAAGGAATTTTCCACGCACTGTCTTCTTCACGGGCTGCATTCGAAACAAGAGGATGAAGCCTTTGTGCCGGAAGCTTTTGCAACTATGAGATCTGGATCTGGATCTGCATATGGATTTGCATCTGCATCTGGATATGGATCTGCACCTGCATAACAAACTTTGGCAACTGGGCTATGGATGGAAAAGCTGCAACTCGAATAATTCCACTGCTTTTAATCTGCACGCATGAGTGAAGTTTCTCCTGCACGCATGAGTGAAGTCTTTCCTGCTCTGGATTTGTCTATCAATTCAGCAAGAGGTTTCGAGCCTAGATCCGTGTCTCCAGTATCTGTAAATTTAGAAGTGATGCATGACTCCGTTGTGCTTTCTTTTTCATCTTTCTTCGCCATAGCTTTGTCTATCTTTGTCTGAATAATTCTTTTTCTTCTTATTTGGCTGGATTTCTTCAATACTGGTGCAGATCTGGACAATTCTTCAGATTCGGAGGATATATGCAATGTATTGGACATTGATAAAAGCTCATTTTCCTTTGTAAAGCACCTGTAATGAATTCCTGCAATTTATTCAGACAAAAATGGCCACCGGAGCATGAATAGTGAATTTTAATTGTAAAAATCTGCACTTTTCAAGCCTGCTGCCCCAAAAAATGGTGTTTAATTTGCACATAAAGAGAGCATGAATCCTTTCAACAACACCTGAGCTCCTGTAACACCTGTGCAAACAATTATGCAGACAAAGATCAACCTCCTTCAAAGCATGCGCCAAATTTGGAAGCTTTTAGCCTTGTTTCCACCTTGCCTGAGCAAAATCCTTCTTCAAATGGGGGCGCACTTTTCCTCTTGGCTGCAATTCTTTACCTGTGAATTAAATAATTCACCCATATGGCTGCCCATGCTTATATAACCCTCACAATTCTATAATTAATAATTGCCCTAACAATTAAAGGCAATTAATTAATTAAAAATCATGCTCTTCTCTTTTAAATATAGCATGTTTAAGGACAGCCATCCAATAAATTAAATTAATTCAATTTAATCATCCACACTTCACTTCACTTAAGCTTCACAGTGTGCTTTGACCATAGCCACTGAAAATAGGAATTAATATAATCATTTAATACTTTAAAAAGTATTAATTCCTTCTCAAAAGGGGCTGCATTAAATAAATTAAATTTATTTAATTTTGGAATTCTATTTCCAATTGATTTATTCCCCTTTGCTTTTGTTGACTTTTCCACAAGCCTGGGTGCCAAAATTGGGTGAATAAATATTAACAAATATTTATTTAATGCATTATTATTCACCCAAGGTGGGTCGCACTTTTTTGCATAATAGAATTCTATTTTTAAGAATTTCTGACAATGGGATTTTTTACCCTGCAAGGCAGCCCCGGAAATCCCATGATCCACTTAAGTGATTTGACTTTGACAATGGGATTATTTACCCTGCAAGGCAGGCAATAAAATCCCGTGATTTCACTTAAGTCACTTTTCTTTTATTTCACCATGGGAATTTTTACCCTGCAAGGCAGGCAATAAATTCCCGCCTCTAACTTTTCCACTGCCTTAAGTGAATTTTATATCAGCCTCTACAAAAACCTGCCTGCTGCTTCTATTTTTCCCACTGCAGCTTAAGTGAATTTTCTATCACGGGAAAAAGTACCCTGCAAGGCAGGCAATAAAATCCCACCTGCCTGCTGCTTCTATTTTTCCCACCATAAGTGAATTTTATAACACGGGAAAAAGTACCCTGCTAGGCAGGTATAAAATCCTTGCGGCTTCTATTTTTCCCAAAAATGTTTTCCAAAAATGCGCCCATCCCCGCAGGGGCTTTTCTGTGCACGACTTCGCTTTTTCCCAGTGATCCAGACCTCCGATGGTGACTTCCTCCGGGCATAATGTGCGTATATGTTTTCCAGCTGCTCCAGGCCAAAAATCGGGCTTACCCGGCAAAGGAATTGTTCTAGAGAAATTTCACAGAAAACGAAACGGGACAACACAAAAACACGAAAAATTGCCAAAAGTTACAAATAAAGCCCAAAACTTATTCCTAGTTAAAATCCTTCTGGTACAACGGAATAATGATATGTTCGATCATAACAGAGTTAAAACGGAGCGCAAATAGCCTCATACGGGGCTCAAAATAATTAAATACAAATTTCCCGCAGACAAATCCCGACGACAGAATATAACAATTTTGGGCATCTGGGTATTTGGCGAAAAAGGCTAATATGACTCTTTGGGAATATCTTGACGCAATACAAGAACTTTCAGGCAATAAAAACACAAAACGACCCATTATTTTAAAAGTACGAAATTTTTTCGGATAGGGTAGTCATAGATTTCAGGATGAAATCTGGGTGACACTCAGTGACGAAACCACTGTCCTGCCTGGGCGGCGGTCTCGTGACTGCCGCCTAGGTAGGGCGGCGGTCTTCTAACCACCTCCCTACTCAGGGCAGTGTTCCTTCATGTGTTTTCCATCATGCTTATTTTAATGTAACTCACGTAATTTTTCAAATTTTACCAGCTTTCTCATCCGTTTTTGCTTATATTTATGATTTTGGTTCCCTGGAATAGTGTTTCTTCATTGTTTATAGTAAAAGAGTCCTAGTTGGAGTTACCTTTGGGTGAATGGGAATTCTATAAATAGCTGGTTTGATTACAAGAAAATGGCCCCTCAAAACTGCCTCTCATCCTCTCATTTCAATAGTTTAGTGTTTCAGTTCTTGCTTAGGAATTCAATAGTTTTCATTTGCTGCGTGCATAGTTAGTCTTATTTAGCTGTTTAGAAGCCATATGATCTTCTTGTTCTAGTGTTATTACTGTTCATACAATCAATTAAGGTAGGATAATTTCATTTTCAGTCTGAAGCCATTAGAGTTGTAGGTTTTGTTTGTTAAGAAGGATAGTTTCAGGTTCTGGATGTTTTGTGTTGCATGACTCGCAATAAATCCCGCTAGGAATTGCATAAGCCAAGCTCTGTTTTAAATTCTGTTATTAGCTTAGTTTTCATTTTCTAGATATTAAATAATTTCTCTTTCAATTCTATTAAATAGTTTTTATCTTAATTATGCTAAAAACTCTTTCAAAAATACAAAAATAGGGAATTTATATATGTTGTGGATATACTTTACATAATTACTTTACTTTGCTTTAGTTAGATTTATATTATTTCTTTTATATGACAATCACATGACCTAGGGAGCCAAGAGAATACATATTTGAGCCAATCATGCCTCTATCCAATCTTGTTGCAGCAATAACTGACATAGACCAAAATATCAAAATTCAGGTCTTCCAAACAACAACAGACCTACAAGATATTAGCTCACAGTTAAGAGGATTAAACATAGAAGACGACAAAGCACATATGTTTTGGTCAAACCAGCCAAAGTACAGATTTCCCTAATAAATATCCACATGACTGTAGAAGGTCTTGAAAGAGAGAAAACATTTGGTTGTGATCCTTTGGTCCCACAACCAGACGCAAAAGACATCCTCATTGACATAGACACTGAGTTAAGAATTCAAGTTGCTAGAATGCCTGTAAGGTACTCTGAGAAGATTACGTAAGTGTTAGTTATAAACATAGAGGCTGAAAAGGCATACGCCTACTGGATATTAGGGATTAGGAATTGATTCTACACATGACCATGGGAGGCCCACAATGACCACGAACCTACGGTTGTGACCCATAGGCCCCACAACCCAATGGGCCCACAGGTCAATCAGACATTGATGCTGGTTTATGCACATTAGTATTTAGATCCTCTCCACTTCCACCAATCATTATCATGCAACTATCCTTACTAGATGTAGTAGATAATTAAGCTAAGGATTTTTGGACTAGACCAGAGGATCGCCCATAGAATCCACTATATATCCATCATCCATTTTCACGACCCTATTAGAAGACATATACGAAGCACCCACAGGCTATCTTCCACATATTCCACAACCTATAGATTGGATCATGCCAGAGCTTTATATTGATTGAAGCCTTCGAGCAGTCATCCTCGCCGAACGATCTATCATACCAGTTTAAGTTAGGAGGGCCTTCTCTGCCTTAGATTCACAGATTCCATTAGTACACATCGAAGACATAAGATTGCCTAACTGGTTTGTATGCACCCCATGTATATTCCATCCCCACTAGCTATCTCGGCATGACCTCGGGAGGTCATGTGCAAGGAAGAGTTACTTGTAGATTCCCATGCTCACTTGTCACTTTTCCATCGTATAGTACCTTATGCATAGGAATCAATCATCGACAATCCTTGATGGGGAGGTGCAGGTGGAATTAGAGTTTGGTAAGGTACATCATAGGAATTTTTCAAGGCATAATGAACTGCTTGTTACTAAGCATATGGACCAAGATAAGAAACAATGTCCCCTTGTGGTGATTTTGAATACATATGAAGATATGGGGGGATATTTATTTGATACATATTGGTAGTTGCAAAACTAGGGAACATCACATTTCTGGTTAGAATGGTATTTGAGGATTTACTTCTGGTTGGTCGCTGTTATGGGTATTTTTATGAAGAATAAGGGGTCATACATAATGTACCTAATCCAGTAAGAAGGTCTATAGTACTAGAAGCACCCATGTGGACCTGAGAAAGCTATGGTGTGGAGGGAACATAACTACAGTTTTGAACGCAATGAGTAACTTTTCCTCACCTTACAAATGGTGTAGAATGTTAAGATTGGGAAAGCTCTAATTCTCTAATTTTATCCACCAATTTTGAAATCACATCACTTGATGAAGGTGTTGTATTTTACTTAGGCATGTGTTGAACCTTGTATTGGGATAAAATCACATGATATCATGCTATGAATTAATCCTTAGTAGGCCACCCATTTGGAGCTTCAAAATTCATAATTTCAAAACGGCAAGGATTTCTATCAGTGCTATGGCACACATTCCAACTAGGGCATACTTTTTGGGGGTTTTCACATTCATTTTCAGCTTGATCTACCCATTTGGAGATTTCGGGATTACTTTTCAATGGGTTTTCGTGGTTGAAAAAAATTATTCTAATTTTATTGGATAGCTGGTATTTTTGTGGGCATTTTGAGCTATCATTTGCATTTTATCTCTAAGTATTTAGAAAGATATGGAAATTTGAAGTTTCCGTTGTTTTTGAGCAATAATTAATTCCACTAGTCTGCAATTTATTATTGAAGCATTTATTTTGCATGAATTCATAAGTGTTTCATGTTGTTGATGTATTTTTGAAGATCTGTGTGTGGGAAAGGCCAAAATCTGAATTCTACCTAGGGCGCTTAGAGCTTTGTGAACCTAAAACAGGTCGTTGCCCTAATTTTTACATAAAATCAGTTTGTTGTCATAAAATTCAGGTTTTCTACATGTGGTTGGCATCATTTTCAGCAATGTTCCAATCCCAAAATTTTCCTGGGAACATATTACTATTCCCATGAAATTTCCACATTCAACTAGTAACAAGTTGAATTAAACAATCCACAAGGAAGTTTCCATTTCTAAAGAGTGAGTTCACATTACTTCATCCAAGATAAAAGGGCAAAAAGCTAAACTCAAGAAATCAAACATGCTTAGGATGGTAATCACTCTACAACATGGAAGAGAGTCAATATACAGAGAAGTTTGAGCAAATGGAACTTAACTTCCAAAGTTTAAAGGACAACTCAATAGAAAATGATCTAATCCTAGAATTCATTCACCATTGTATTCATCAATTTGAATTCCAAAACCCAATTAAAAACCCAAGGCCCAAGTTCTTTCGCAAGTTCCAAAAGAGAATACAAAACCAAACACAAAGTTTATAGAAAGCAATACTTCTAGTTTTCCTTATGAATTCAACCTTATCGAAACTAACATCAATATCAACACTAACCCAGTTCATATACAATTAGAAATCTAGGATGCATTAATGCCAAATCCTTATTCATCTATTCATCCATTGTTTAAACACAAGTTTGAGTTCATACTATAGAGAAAAGTATACAATACAGTCCCAAAGTAGAAGTACAAAATCCTGGCAAAACAAGATACAGTTACAAGAGTATTCAACTCCTTTCTCTTTTAAAAACCAGAAATCCATTCAAATGGATCTGAAAGAGAATAAAAAAACCCAACACTAAGTTTTAAGTCAAACAAAGTTTCTACATTACTGAACCACAAACTCAAACTGTAATTTTACGAGAGAAATCTAACCAACTAAATAACTTTCACAGCTCCATCTAGCACATAAAGATATGAGGCACATAAGAGAAGTTACAGTGCAAAGAAGGTAATTGCTCCAGTCAATTTAACACAAGTTGAAGTATGAACACAGCACTTCCATATACTTCAAAAACCCATTATCGATTGCTTTCAAACGAGCTCGAATTCACACCGAAGGGTAAGTAAATAATACAGTCTCAAACCAGAGGTTCTATATCCTCACAAAAAGATACAGTTACATAAAAGGTCAAACACCCTTCTCTCAAAACAATCAAAGACTTTCAGATAAAAGCTAGACGTGGGTTACCCAGAATAGAGGAAAATACAATATCCTCAAACATTTTCACACCATTACATGTTTAAAGTAAACTGTACAGTCTGAGACAGAAGTACTACAACTTTTCCAAACTCAAGATGCATCAAGGAGAAGATTTCAAAAGAGACTACCAGTTCAAACTCAACCAAAAACCATTTACTCAAGCTCTTTTTGAGCAGACAGTCCCAAATGCGAGTTCTAAACAAAACACAAAAGCCTCAAAAGTTCCATATGCATATCACCATTGAACTTACTCAGAGAAAAACATCCAAAGACTAACATTATCATGCAATGGATTCATATCCAAAAATCATAGAGATTCCATCAATCATGAAAGTAAATAACCAGAACAAAACATGTAACCATATATCTCATGAGAGTAGAGTTATTTTAATGAAACATTTAGAGGAAAGCAAGAAATCTTAATGGGTAGAGCCTATCATGCCTGATAGTGCTTCTGCCAATTTGAAGGAGACTTCCAGCTGAGCTTCCAACTCTTCTTCTCCTCCAAGAAAGATCAACAACCAAACATCTCTTTCTCCAATGCCTCATATACTTTCCTTGAATCGAAAATAGACTAGGGAAACCAAAAATAGCCACAAAGTGAAAATTCAAACTACTGGTTCGAAGAACCAGATAGCTCCATGCAGAGAAAAAATCACAAAGCATGCAAGACCAAAAAACCTCCAACAAATCCACCCTCATTTTTTCCAAGATGGTTTTCTCATAAAAATTGAGATTCATTAATGCCATTACTCCCCAATTTCCCACCTATCTCTCCTTGCCACCACCTTCCAAAATTGGTGAAACCTATTTCAACTTCTGCATGCATTTCTAATTTTAACTGATGATTCCACGTAAGCTTCCACCAAGTTTACATGTCTCTACCAAAACTGGAAGTACTTCCTATTAATTCAAAAATCAAATCAAATAAATGCCTTAGGAACCGTCTAGCCTCCAATTTTCCATATGACCCTTAGGTCCCTTTCATTAGTTTAGGATAGATATCCATTAACTTAGGTTATGACCTTAGGTTAGTTTAGAAAGTAATTACCTTAGGTTTATAAAACACCTTAGGTAATTTTCCAACTTAAGATAGGTCATAATTCAAACCAATTTAGTAGTAGGTAATAGGTTAAGAGTATACCTAACATCACCTTAGGTTTTTCCCCATCCCAACATAGAACATGAAGCTTAGGATAGATTGTCAATATAAGTAGACATAGCTAGGAAGTAGGTACATTTACCTTAGTTTAGAATACCGTTAGGATAGATCCCATAGGTTTAGGACTTAGATTCCCTTCATAGTCATGAAGCAGGATTCATTCCACTTAATGCCATTAAATATTCTGAAGAGATCAACCCAAAAGATATGAGCACAAAACATACAACAGAATGCAGGCATGATCTTACAAGACCATAAAGAATTTGTAAACATACAAAAGTTCAGTCTGTTATGTCTCTCAACCTCTGAATGTCAGTTTACCATTCAGACCAGGTAAGGAGATTTAAAACATTCCTTGGATCAATGGAATTGATCCAAGGATGAGTCAGTTAATAGAGATAAGTTTGCAACCATCATAACTAGATTACAACTCACCTATCTGAAGTGAAAATGGATTATTGCAAGCATCAACATTTCAGTCTAATGAATCCAAGAGTAGAAATGATTTATCCCTGGCAAGCATGATTTTCAACAAGCAAAGGAACACACCGCATCAAGAAAATCACATGTCAATGCTTGCAATGCAAAAGAGAAATATAACAGTTTGTCAAAGGTGTTACATACTTCCCTCCTAAAAAGAATCATCGTCCCGATGATTATCTTATTTTGACCATTGCATTAAGGACAATCAATTTATTCACTTTCTTATCATATGTTTGTAACAATATCAGAATTTTAAAGTTCCAGAAATCAGCATTCACATAGTTGTTTATTTAAAATAAATAGTTATCTACCCAAAACTGGCAGACTTATTGTCATATAAAGATAAAATCACAAATTTTTATCAGTCATCAGAATCAATTCTGTTCAAATAAATATGGAAAAGTAGTTTTCATATCTTCCATATTTTCCCAGGTTGCACTTTCTTCATTAAACTGGTCCCACTGGACCTTACATTGACTTATTTCATGATTTCTTAAATGCAACTGGTGAGTTTCCAGCACTCGTATGGGTTTAACCATGATTATTCCTTGGGTCTTGGACCTGCAAGGAATTCCAATTTAACACATGTGATAAATTTGAAACGTATTTCTTAAGCAAATAAATATGGAAAACATCATGCATTCATGACAAAGTAGGAGGTAATGCTAAATGGTAAGCCACAGGGTTGATTACTTTAACTATTTCAAAAGGCCCCACGTAACGAGGTGATAACTTGGCAACCTTGCCAAAATTCATAGAACTCTTTTTCAGTTTAACCCGAAGAAAGACCTTCTCACCAAGTTCAAATTTCCTATCAACTCACTTTAAATCAGCATAACTCTTTTACCTATCTACTAATTCTTTCAAGTTCACGAATCATTTTAACTTCTTGTTCCATTTCCATAAGGATTTCAGGTCCAATTACCTCTCTATCCTCAATGTTATCCCAACTAACGGGGGTTCTGCATTTTCTTCCGTATAGTGCTTCGAAAGGTGCCATCTTAAGAGAGGCATGATATGTGTTATTGTAAGCAAACTCAACTAGTGGAAGGTACTCTTCCCACTTATACTGTTGATCCATACAATACATTCGTAACATATCCTCTAAAACTTGATTAACTCTTTCAGTCTGTCCATCCATTTCCGGATGATACGCAGAACTGAAATTCAGCTTAGTTCCTAGAGCTGCATTAAGTGTTTTCCAAAACCTTGAAGTCATTCTAGGATCTCTATCAGATATGATTAATTCAGGTACTCCATGTAATCTGAAAATTTCATGTACAAATCTCTTTGCCAAAATAGGAGAATCATCCTTCAGATTACCAACAATAAAATGTGCTACTTTTGTTAGTTTATCAACAACTACCAAAATAACATCATGTTTATTTCTTGACATAGGCAACCCTTGTACAAAATCCATGCTTATTACTTGCCATTTGTACTGCGGTATGCTATGAGGATACAATAAACTGGCTGGATGTATATGTTCAGCTTTAACATGTTGACATTCTAAGCAATGTGTCACAAAATCAATAACGTCCTTTTTCATCCCCTTCCAGAAATATTGTTGTCTTATATCAGCAAGCATCTTTGTAATACCTAGGGTGTCCAGAGAAAGGTGAATTGTGAAATTCTGCTAACAATTTCTTTCTTAAATCATTTAGCGAAGGTATATATACTCTGTTTTCAAATCTTAAGATTCCTTCATTTTCAAAGTGAAAACCTTTATACCTCACATCATTTGGATTTGCAGCAAGCATTATTTTTACTTGCTGAAAGTAAGAATCAGATTCCATAACACTTTTTACTTCATCCTTAAACTAAGTTCTCAATGTTATAAGAGCAGAAATGTGCTTCCTAAGACTTAGAGCATCAATTACTCTATTTTCCTTACCTTTGATGTAATTTATGTAAAAATCATATTGAGACAAAAAACTCTAACCATCTTCATTGTCTTGCATTTAGATTTGGCTGAGTGAAAATATACTTCAGCCCAAGATGATCAGTTTTTAATTCAAAAGGTTTACCAAGCAGATAATGCCTCCAAACTTGTAGTGCATGAACAATGGCAGCAAGCTCTAAATCATGTGGAGCATAATTCAACTCATGTAACTTTAGTTTTCTACTTTCGTAAGCTATGACATGATCATTTTGTAACAAAATACCTCCTAGACCTTCCCCAGATGCATTCGTTACAATAGTAAAGTCTCCATTAGGGTCTGGTACCGCTAGAATAGGTGCTGATGTTAACTGTTCCTTCAAAGTTCTGAATGCAGATTCACATTTCTCATTCCAAACAAACTTCTTATCCTTTTTCTGTAATGAAGTTATTGGTGCAGCCACTTTAGAAAAATCTTTTACAAATTTTCTATAGTAACTAGCAAGACCCATGAAGCTTCTAACTTCATGTACATTCTTTGGTGCAGGCCACTCAGTTATAGCTACAATTTTAGAAGGATCTACAACAATTCCATTCTTACTTATTACATGTCCCAAATAGTGCACTTCTGTGTCATAGAAAGAACATTTAGATAGCTTACCATATAACCGTCTCTTTCTCAAAATTTCCAAAACTATCTTCAAATGCTCATGGTGTTCCTCAATACTTTTAGAATATATGAGAATGTCATCCAAGAATACAAGCACAAATTTGTCCAAGTATTCTTGAAAGATATTATTCATTAAATTCATAAAAGTTGCAGGTGCATTTGTTAATCCAAAAGGTAAAACTGTGAACTCATAATGTCCATACCTTGTTCTAAAAGTTGTTTTATGAATGTCCTCATCCTTAATCTGTAATTGATGATATCCAGATCAAAGATCTATCTTAGAATATACCGATGCTCCATGCATCTGATCAAATAGATCATCAATTCTAGGGAGTGGATATCTATTCTTGATTGTTGCTTTGTTTAACATTCTGTAATCAATGCACAATCTAAGTGTTCCATCCTTCTTTTTCACAAAAATTATTGGTGCTCCCCAAGGTGAAACACTCAGTCTAATCAAACCTTTAGACAAAATTTCTTGCAATTGTGCCTTAAGCTCTACTAATTCTATAGTAGTCATTCGATATGGTGCCTTAGAAATAGGCTCGGTTCCAGGCTTGATTTCAATAGTGAAGTCAAATTCCCTTTTGGGTGGAAGACCTGGTAACTCTTCTAGAAACACATCACTGTAGTTTCGTAACAGTGGATATCTTTCCATGACATTGTTGTTCTCCTCAGCATTTTCTGAAATCTTTACTACATATAAGGTACAACCTTTATTTTTGGCCTTTTTAAGTTGCATAGCTGACAGTTTCCTAACAGAAATCTCACGTTTCACACCCTGAATCTCTGTTATTTTCTGCAGGTCATCTAAACAACTAATATGTTTTTCAAAATAGTCCACTTTTGCCTTATGTTCAGCTAACCAATTAACACCTATGATTACATCATAAGACCCCAAAGGTGTAACATAAAGATCAACTTCAGTGGAAAAACTAGGTAAGTCAAGGACTGCTCCAAAAAGACACATACTAACTGTATGAACAACATTGTTTCCATAATGTACAGTCCATGTTTTATCCATGTTTCCATCTTTTCTTTTTAGTTTTGATGCTAATTTACTAGAAATAAAACATTCAGTAGCTCCGGTATCAAAAATAATAGTTATAGGTATGCCAAATAACTTACCCAGAACCTCTATGGGCGTGGCCTATTTTTCAGCCTGCTTGTCAGCTACTGCAGTGTGTATCTTGTGTTGCTGATTACGATCATCCTTTTTCAAAGGACATTGATTTGCATAATGATCTTTTCCACAGTTATAACAGCCTCCTACAGGTCCCTTTCTAGGCTCAGATTTATTTCCAGCCTTAGAGTTATCATTCTGACCTCCATAGGACTTCTGTCTGTTATTATTATTCTTGACAAAGTTGTTTCGTGCATTACCAACAGACTTATTTGTTGTTGTTTTCTTACTATTATCAGCTGAAAACTTACTTTTCATTCCAAATTTCTTCCATGGTCCTTTCTTAGGTGCAAGAGATGATGAAGAGGAGTTGGGGACTTTCTTCCTTACTTCCTCTTTATGAGCAGAAATTGCCTTCAATTTTTGTTCCTGCCTTATGGATTTTTCAACAACCCCTTCCATTGTGGTTGGGCTGTGAACATCCACCTCTCCTCCTATAATGGGATTCAATCCCATGATGAATTTTTATATCCTGAACTTCTCGTCAGTTTGATACTGAGGTACATACTTAAGGAGTTTAGTAAACCACTCCCAATACTCAGTTACAGTTAGCTTTCCTTGAGCTAAGTTCTAGAATTCAGTCATTTTCTGATCATAATAAAGTTGTGGTAGCCAACGTTGCCTAAAGTAACCTTTAAATTGATCCCAAGTGATATTAGTTTCATCAATATTCAACTCAGCCTTACGGCTGTCCCACCATGAAGATGCCTCATGGGAAAGCTGATATGCTCCCCAGATTGCCTTTGTTTCTTTTGAGAAATTCCTTATTGCAAAGTACTTCTCCATTTCACTGAGCCAATTCTCAGCTCCATCTCCTAATGTGGTGCCATCAAACTTGGGTGGACTTATCCTTTTGATATCGTTAGTGAGTTCAGCTATCAACCTATCCTTTTTTTTCAGGCTGATCAGGTATGTTCGCATGGTTATTATAAACACCTAAATTGGTGTTGTCCTCAGGAGGTGGATGATTATCATTACCAGCATCTTCTTCCTCCTCATTTCCCATTACTTGTTGTTCAAGTACAGCCAAATGATCCCTTGTGTCCAACAGGGCAGCAAAGGATCTCATCGAGTTTTTGGGCAGTTGCTGCTCCTTCCTCAGGTGGAGGATTATTTGCAACATTTCCTCTTGTTCTAACCATTTTCTGTTAACAAGAAAATTTAAGTTTTATCAGATTATGGACACAATAGGTCCAAGAGCTGCAACCTTCAGCTCTGATACCAAGATGTAACATTCCTATTTTAAGACTTTAGAAACAAGGGAAAAAATTTTTTTTTTTTACACAATGTTCTCTGTTCTAAATAAAACATCATTTAGAACACACATTCCATGCCAATCAATCTCATAACAGATAACCATATGCAGCTGTAATGACTCGGTAAATTACCGATCTCTCATTTCATGACTCGGTTACTAACCGATCTCTCATGTTTGTCTTAAAGTATAGAATACTTTATGTATACTACGTATACTTGGTTTTCCTACCCTATTCCAGGTACTGAGTGATCTGTTTAAAGAACCTATCTGAATATTTGTTACCAATATTCATCTGACATCATGTTTCTTTAAACTAGGTGACATAGGACAATGCAACCAGCAGCTTGCGATACTTTGGCCAAATATTTTCAACATATTGTTCATGTTACTATTCCTAGACGACATACTCGTCAATTCAGAATACATCCTTCACCTCACTCTACTGTTATCTAGAATGGTCTTTACTGACTTCTGTCAGTCCACTTGCCCAAGGTTTGACCCTAACCCAGGTTAGCGACATAATTTGTTATAGGGAGATGCTCACGATGACTTAGGGTATATGGGCATACTCGACCGACCTAAGTCGACCGAATGTGCCTAGGTACCCTGAGTCATAGAAAGCTACTTCCTATTCTAATCATGCTACTAACTTGACCTAGAGAGAAACTAAGTTCAAGTCCAGATGTGTGTAGATATAGATGAACAAATGGAAGTGTGTTGCCACATGTCAACTGCAACACTGTATCCTTGAGAAGCCCTTAGTCTTCTTGAAGGTACAGTCATGTAGTTGGCATGTGCCAACATCCGTTAGAACTGCTTCATCATGATGTACATACCCCTTGGTGGTCATTAATTCATAATTAAATTTGGATTAAGATTCAGATTGCAGCAACCATGCCTAACCCTAATTCCAACATTCATTAAGTTCTTTATCCATAATAAATCTGATTTGATATTAAGAACTTCATTAACTCATGTTTTCATTTATGTTCATTTAACTCGGCATAACAAGTAGTTATCCCAAAAACAGGGCAGCAAACATCAAATGGTTAATTTTAATGCAACTTAGTTGTCCAAAGAAGGTGTATCATCCACCTAGGTTCAGCTAGTGTTTACTTCATATAAAATGAAGTACAAAGATTAACGATCATAACCACCATTCCTTTTATTTTTCATTCTTTTGAGAGAGGAAGAGTCTTCCTCTACATGATTAAATGTTAGGGTTAACATAACCTTTTTATCATTCACCACTCATATAGTTTAATTGTATTTCCAATACATATTTCATTATTATACTATAATTGTTTAGATAGAGAATGACATCTTATGCAACTTAACAAGTTACACCATAGTAAGGGAGATTGAAATATTCCCTTATTCCAGCTTATTAAATCATAATAGTAATAGGTATACAACAGATATACGAATATCGACAAGATAGCATTACTATTTCCTTCATGTAAAGTACAAGAGAATTTACACCACAATTTGGAGTCAGTCTCCAAACCTTTCAATTCATCATGATAAAATATACACTTTACAAGACTATGCATTTCAGGCATACTGCATGTCGATCAACATTAAGATCATAAAAGAACATAACTTTTCTTTTTCAATACAACTCAAGAATGAATCGAAATTCTTTACAAAAGAACAAGACTTTAAATCAGCCAATACATCATAAAAGTTTTTTCCTTCTTTTATCACTTACGAAGTCCATCTGCAAAAATTGCTAGCATGGGTCAGTTCATTGAACTGAGCATGATAAGCACTAAGCATTAAAATGAAGTGCATTCCACTAATTGTTCCATTAAAACAACTCTGCTTTAATGAAACAATTAATATATCATACCAATAAGCATAAGTAATAACAACCATAAAAGAAGTACAAATAATAAGTCTGAATTCACTTTTAAGAAAAGAGCATAATATAATCAGCAACTACTGCATTATATCATATAAGAATTGACCCAATCAATTACTTATTTAAAACAAACAACAGATCTTGTCATCTAATTATTTCATAATTCTTTCTGAATTGAAATACATAATTTAACTTTACTATGTAACAAAAAGAGTTACTTTCAGAACCAAAAACCTTATTGTCATTTTACCAAGTTTCTAGAATCATGTACAGACAAATTCATTTCAGCATAGTACATATTTAGGATGATTCATCCTACAACTTAAATAAATAAGAAGAAGAATCAATACAGACTATCCACGATTCACCATTCATCTAAGAGATAGAAAACAGGTTCAGAAAGTACATAACTGATTACCTACATAACTGCATCAATCAAGGAAACCAATAAAAGGATTCACCATTTAAGAGACAACATCTGATAACAAGAATCCCAAACCAATCTGAGAAGGGAGAGAATCAAAACAGTCATCATCCTACTTGCAAGCCTTAAGTATATTCTACATTATAGAAGATATCATTCAGAGATCTGAAACCATATGTTCCAAAAATCAAAGCAAGACTTACACAAGGATTATCTCTTACTCGTGTCCATCCAGGGAAGATTCATAATATTATTGAGTGCACAAAGAGGAGTCCATCCGAAAACAATATCCTAATGATGCATGACTCATTCATTCAAAATAGTCAGACTAGAAATGATTATGTTTTCCTTTCTACATGACAGACTCAAGCTGTACACTTTCTGAATCGACATGACAATTGATTCTATACAAATTAGCTGAGATCAAGAAAGATCAAATGGGGATGATTTGGTTTTCCCAGTACCAAAAATGACAGTCCCAAAGTTTCCTGAACATACAACTATTCCCATGAACTTTCCACAGTCAACTAGTAACAAGTTAAACTAAACAATCCACAAGGAAGTTTCCATTTCTGAAGAGTGAGTTCACATTACTTCATACAAGATAGAAAGGGTAGAAAAACTGAACTCAAGAAGTCGAATAGGACTAGGATAGTAATCACTCTACAACATGGAAGAGAGTCGATCTACAGAGTAGTTCGAACAAACAGAACCTAACTTTCCAAAAGTTAAAGGAAACTCAATAGAAAAGATCTGAACCTAGAATTCATTTACCATTGTATTATCAATTGAATTTCAAATTCCATTTCAAACCAGAAGTTCTTTCGCAAGTTCCAAAAGAGAATACAAAACCAAACACAAGTTTATAGAAAACAATACTTCTATTTTCCTTATGAATTCAAACCTTATCGGAACAACAATATCAACACTAACCTAGTTCATATACAATTATAAATCTAGGACACAAATAATACCAAATCCATATTCATCTATTTGACATTGTTTAAACACAAGTTCGAGTTCATACTGTAGAGAAAAGTATATAGTACAGTCCCAAAGTAGAAGTATAAAATCTTAGCAAAACAAGATACAGTCCACAAGAGTATTCAACTCCTTTCTCTTTTAAAAACCCAGAAATCCATTCAAATGGATCTGAAAGAGAATACAAAAACCCAACACAAGTTTTAAGTCAAACAAAGTTTCAACATTACCCACGAACTCGAACTGTAACAGAAATCCCAACTATAATAACTTTCACAGCTCCATCTAGCACATAAAGATTGAGGCAGAGAAGTTCAGTGCAGAGAAGGTAATTGTTCCAGTCAAATTTAACACAAGTTGAAGTACGAACACAACACTTCCATATACTTCAAAAACCCATTATTGATTGCTTTCAAACGAGCTTGAATTCATACCGAAGGGTAAGTAAACAATACAGTCTCGAACCAGAGGTTCTATATCCTCACAACAAGATACAGTTACATAAAAGGTCATACACCCTTCTCTCAAAACAATCAAAGACTTACAAATAAAAACTAGAAGTGGGTTACCCAGAATAGAGGAAAATAGAATATCCTCAAATGTTTTCATGCCATTACATGTTCAAAGTAAATTGTACAATCTGAGACAGGAGTACTACAACTTTTTCAAACTCAAAGATGCATCAAAGAGAAGATTTCAAAGAGACTACCAGTTCAAACTCAACCAAAAACCATTTACTCAAGCTCTTTTCGAGTAGACAGTCCCGAATGCGAGTTCTAAACAAACACAAAAGCCTCAAAAGTTCCATATGCATATCACCAATGAACTTACTCAGAGAAAAACATCCAAAACTAACATTATCATGCAATGGATTCATATCCAAAAATCACAGAGATTCATTCAATCATGAAAATAAATAACCAGATAAAACAAATAACCATTTATCTCATGAGAGCAGAGTTATTTTAATGAAACATTTAGAGGAAAATCAAGAAATCTTAATGGGTAGAGCCTATCATGCCTGATAGTGCTTCTGCCAATTCGAAGGAGACTTCCAGCCGAGCTTCCAACTCTTCTTCTCCTCCAAGAAAGATCAACAACCAAACATCTCTTTCTCCAATGCCTCATATACTTTCCTTGAATCAAAAATAGACCAGGAAACCAAAAATAGCCACAAAGTGAAAATCAAACTGCTGGTTCGAAGAACCAGATAGCTCCATGCAGAGAAAAAAATCACAAAGCATGCAAGACCAAACAACCTCCAACAAATCCACCCTCATTGTTTCCAAGATGGTTTTCTCACAAAAATCGAGATTCATTAATGCCATTACTCCCCAATCTCCCACCTATCTCTCCTTGCCACCGCCTCCCAAAATTGGTGAATGCTATTTCAACCTCTGCATGCATTTCTAATTTTAACTATGATTCCATGTAAGCTTCCACCAAGTTTACATGTCTCTACCAAAACTGGCAGTACTTCCTATTAATTCAAAAATCAAATCAAATAAATGCCTTTGGAACCGTCACCAATTTTCCATATGACCCTTAGGTCCCTTTCATTAGTTTAGGATAGATTTCCATAACTTAGGTTATGACCTTAGGTTAGTTTAGAAAGTAATTACCTTAGGTTTATAAACATTTCCTTAGGTAATTTTCCAACTTAAGATAGGTTATAATTCAAACCAATTTAGTAGTAGGTAATAGGTTAAGAGTATACCTAACATCACCTTAGGTTTTTTCCCAACCCAACATAGAATATGAAGCTTAGGATAGATTGTCACCCGTATAAGTAGACATAGCTAGGAAGTAGGTACATTTACCTTAGTTTAGAATACCATTAGGATAGATCCCATAGGTTTAGGACTTAGATTCCCTTCATAGTCATGAAGTAGGATTCGTTCCACTTAACGCCATTAAATGTCCTAAAGAGATCAATCTGAAAGATCTGAGCACAAAACATACAACAGAATGCAGGCACGATCTTACAAGACCATAAAGAATTTGTAAACATACAAAAGTTTAGTCTGTTACGTCTCTCAACCTTTGAATGTCAGTTTACCATTCAGACCAGGTAAGGAGATTTAAAACATTCCTTGGATCAATGGAATTGATCCAAGGATGAGTCAGTTAATAGAGATAAGTTTGCAACCATCATAACCAGATTACAACTCACCTATCTGAAGTGAAAATGGATTATTGCAAGCATCAACATTTCAGTCTAATGAATCCAAGAGTAGAAATGATTTTTCCCTGGCAAAGCATGATTTTCAACAATCAAAGGAGCACACCACATCAAGAAAATCACATGTCAATGCTTGCAATGAAAAAGAGAAATATAACAAACTTATTCATTGAATTCTTCACCTTCTAGAGTACACAAGTTGTACACACCATTCCAAAAGTCCTCTATCACTTGGTACAGATCTAACCATTTGGGTCTGAAATTTCTTCCTTCTTTGGTATTTTTGTAAATTTGGGTATCAAGTCTCAATACTAGACCTCCTAGGTGTATTTCACACTTGTAAACTTTCTTTTTATAAACGATGACAGGAAATCCTATCAGTATAAACATAGTGATGTTGTTCAGATCTAAATCAAGCTTCATCAAGGGTTTCCAATTCAACCACTTAAGATTTTTGGTATCTTTCTTCATCTAAAATTCCTTATACAGATATACAAAATTTAGGTAACTCTACTTCCAATGGTAAGGCCGCTTCAAATCCAAAGACTAAATAATAAAGAGTTTCTCCTATGTGGGTGTTCTCACCAAAGTAATATAGGCCCAACAAGGATGGAAATAATTTTAGGTGTGAATACATTTTGTTCTCCTTAACCATTTTAAGGAGAATGTACTTTAGGGTTTTATTTGTAGCCTCAACCTATCCATTAGCTTGAGGATAATACAAATAGGTTGTGTGATGGGATATTTTGAATTGTGCACACAATTCTTGTACCTCTTCATTATTAAAATGGATTCCATTATCTGAAATAATGACTTGTGGGATGCTATACCTATAAATGATTTGGTTTAAAACAAACTTTGTAATTACAGATCCAAGTACAGTAATGGGAGGCATGTCCTCAACCTAACTTTTTAAAATACTCAATGGCTAATGATAATGAAGTTATGGCCATTTAATGATGAGGGAAATAATTTCCCTATCAAATCAAGGCCATAAGCAGAGAATGACTAAGGTGTCACGATGGGTTGCAGAGCCTGAGTAGGGATATGTATCTCGTGTGAGAATTGTTGGCTTTTTTGAAACATGCATACATACTTTATAATGTCATGCTCTAAAGTGGGCCATAAATAACCCATGTGATAAATTTTACAAGTTGTTACATGCCATCCTGAAGTGGCCACCACATAACTCCTTTATGTAATTTAAATATGATTTTCTCTCAACTCTCCTTCATCAATGCATCTTAACAACATATTGTCGAAGGCTCTATAATAG
This sequence comes from Taxus chinensis, assembly GCA_019776745.2. Taxonomy (NCBI): domain Eukaryota; kingdom Viridiplantae; phylum Streptophyta; class Pinopsida; order Cupressales; family Taxaceae; genus Taxus; species Taxus chinensis. Next base: position 350,857,820 of record CM034157.1, read on the forward strand.
AGCACTTCTTCCATAATTACATACTTGGCGGCTATGAAATGTAGCCATCGTATCTTCACTATAAGGTTGTTCCCTTGGGATACATTTGGTTCACCATGTGAATTAACAATAATCAACGTACCATGAAATTAAAGTGAACAAAGGGATTTTGCCTCTATGAAGAACACACATTCATTAAGAAAAATCTAGATCTACTAATTCCCCATACCTTCTAGTAGGGTTTTTTTCTAACCAATTACATGATAATTTATCCCTTAACGGAACTTTTGGTTAATAAAGGATGAGTTTAAACTCACCCATCTGTGCATAGTGAAATGATCCAGCCTTCTTAGTATTAGGTAGCCTAGAGTTAAGAATGTTTGTAATTGGTCAGATTTAACAACCACTCATGTCTCTTGGTTAAACATGTAGTTCCTTAGGCTCTTCGTTGTAAAAAAACAATATCCAATCATTCCTTCTCCACTTACATGTATCACATGTATCATAATCGATAAGAGTAGGAACTAATTAATTAACATGGTATTATCATGACTATCATTATTCTCTTGTTCTTATATTCATGCAATAGAAACATCAGTGGCTCTACAGTATAAAATCAAAGGACGTTCAAATTTCAGGTGGCATGAGCTGTAAGAGGATGACATAAGGAAGTGACTTCACTGAATCAAATGCTCTCATGACACTCATTGGTCCAATATTTGCTACAATTTTTCTGTCAGTAATCCTTTGATGGGGTGAACAGTGTAAGTCAAGTCAGGGATAAACATATGAATTGCCCCAAGCTTACCTAGGAAAGATATAATGACCTGAATCATCAATGGGTGGGTAACATTTCCAAAACTTACCTTAATTTTTGCTGGATCAACATCAAATTCTTCAAGAATGAAATGATGTATCCTATAAAACTTTCCTCCTATTAATATAAATATGAACATTATCTTAGGATTTAGCGTTACTCCATATTTAATCAGGTGTGATAGAATGACATGATAACACCTCAAGGTGATCACCACATTTATTTTATTTTTCCAATAGGTCATCAACATATCACTCATATGATCTTATGGATAAGATCATGAAGAAATGTATGTCATTTCTTGTTGGTAAGTGGCTCTGGCATTATTCAGGTCAAAATGCCATGACTCCATAATAGAAGGTTCCCCAAGGAGTTGTGAAAGTAGTTTTTGTTTGGTCCTCCTCAGAAATCCTTATTTGGTTGTAACCAAAAAATCCATCTAGAAGAGCCAAAAGCTCATATCTATTCGTTACATCAATGATGACATCAATTAAAGGTAGTGGAAATTCATCTTTGGTGACAAGCCTTTTTAATGTCCCTAAAATCAATAAAGATGCATATATTCCCATTACTTTTTAGGATTGGGATGATTTTTGACACCCACATGGAGTAATCTATAGGCTTGATAAACCCTTCTTATAGGAGATTCATTACCTCCTTTTTAACCATTAAATCCACTTTTGGCTTCATGGGTCTCAACTTTTGCTTCATGGGTTTGAGCATAATTCTTTGTAACTAAATTGTGTAATACGACATGTCAGGAGAGGTACTCATCATTTCCTTATAGCTAAAGGTAAAGGATTTTTGAATGCATTTTTAAGCACCTTTGTGTGTGTTTCTATCTCTTCTAGAAACAATGAAGAACCAATTTTTAATATTCTGGGTTCCTATTCCATCCCTATGTTTATGTCCATCATTCCTTTGATCAAAGAGGCATTTCCCTCTTCAAACTTAGGTGGGGTTGGAAGTAATTCTAGCTCTTCTTATTTGACTCTCATAGATCTCAAAAATTATTGTGATGAGGAAAGATTTCATCATGTGATTCCCAAAGTAGGAGGAAGGGAAATTTATAAGGGAAAACTCCCCCCTTATGGTGCACGGGATGAAGGTCAGTGTAAGCATTGAGGTACCCTAAGAGCGCCTTGTCATTTTCCATGAAATCTATTGTGGCATGGTCTCGTTCTCAACCTCGATGTATGGAAAAATTGCACTTGTTTTGCATCCTTCAAAATAAAGGTCTCATCCTTGGACTAAAATGGTGAATTTAGTTTCCTTCAAGTCCTTACTCAGGACAAAACCATGTGAAGACGAAGTAGCCATAGAATCAGCTAATATGTTATTGTTCTCATGGAATTAGATTATATGGATAGTAAAGTCAAAACCCTTGCAAAGCTCCAAGGGATGATGGACTTATAGAGTTGTAGGTTTTCTGCTCTAGTCTCATAGGTACTTTTTGATACTTTATTATCGAAACGAGGTTGAGAGTCACCCAAGACTCTGAAATTATTCACACCCATTCTCTTTCCCATGATAAGACTAAGAAGCGGAGACCCTCAAATTTAGCTCCATGTTGTTTTTGTGTTCAAAGTTCATTTTGAATGAAAAAGAAATGACCCTCCCCTCAGGGGGAGTGAGGATCATCCCTTCCCCAGCGCTAAAGTGACACTTAACACCTTTGTAGTTGAGAGTCAAAAATTTGTCGGGGAAGATAGAAGATTTATTATTCTTGGATTCTTCTTCCTTAAATTTTGAGACCTCAACCATACAAATATCTTCAAATATCTTAGCTAGAAGAGAAAAAATCCCAAGAGCATGACCTATGCTAAAGGAATCAAATGGGATAGTAATAGGAATATAATTCTTCAAAATCTTAACAATTTTAGTCGTGGTTTTTTTTACACAATTTCTACCACAATGGTTTTTTTTTCATTAACATCAACCCCTTTGATTACTTAGGGTATTCCAACTCAGTCTTAAGAACAAGATTAGATACAAGTATTGATCCCTATGGCTTGTTTAACTGAATGGTCAGGATCTTGAATTTGGTATGATCCCCTAGTTTCTTCTTTAAGTTAGCCAAATGGATATTGAATGGCTTCAGGTCATCCTGAGCCATGAATACCTTCCCTAGAAGCAATAATTTGACTTCTTGGAATAGCATAGAAGTAATTTCCTTCATCCTATAAATCAAGGGATGACCAAGAATCATATTATAGTTATTTTCCTGATCTATAATATAAAACTCAATCAACACGGTGTTGAGTCAAAGAGTGACTAGAAGAAAATTTGTTCCAATAGAGGTTTTTTTGAGACTATCATAGCCTCTCAGTGTGTTTCAGATGGAGGAATAGTTCATCTCTCCATAGCCTAAATTTTGTAGAAATAATAATGGGACTATATTCACAGCATCCCCAACATCTATTATAGCTCAATTAGCATAATTATTGTAAACCCAAACTTGCAGAGGCAATGCGGGATCACCTCTCTGCACTAGCTTAGCGTCATTAGGAATATTTCTGATATCGAACACAAATCTAGAATCTCTCTCAGGATACCTTGGGGGATGGACCTCAAAGTCTATGTGGTTAATCTTGGCCTCCAGAGGATGGGTGATGCAGACTATATGGACAAGACCTAATGCTTCTAATAAAGTTGATCGATGCACAAGATAATTCTTTAACAAATCTAGAAAGGAAATTTTGGAGAAGGTATTAGTCAGATATGTGATCAAATCATAGGATCCTACTATCTTAGGATCTATTGGTGTATCATTTGACATTGAGGGATAAATGATAAGAGGTTGCAAAGAATAATCAAGCATGTGAGTCACCAAAAGGACTTCTGATTTGGTTTCTAACTCAACTAGGTCTATAATCTTAGGCTGATTTTGGTTATCCAAAGGAGGAGCTACTAGAGGATCCATAGATGTAGAATCTTCATTATCATTGTTTCCTAAATGTACCCCTTTTTTGGTACCGTGAGTATTAAGCTTCCCATTTTTAGGACGTGTTGGGAAGGGAAATTTATAGATCCCGAGAGTATAATTTTGGGGAGAAACATGCCCCATGTGATTGTTTTATATAGGTACCATTATATTAGCCAATAACATCTCAATGAAGAGTTATCTTTGGTCTTCCAAAAGACATTTTATGAATTTATTGCAATCATGGAATGTATGAGCATCATGTCCTATAACCCTATGGAAACCATAGTATAAGTTGGGATCGTGGTTATGAGGTCTTTTTTTCTAGCTCTATTGTCACCCATAGTTTATGTTGTTATTTTTTTGGTTATTGTATTTGAATTTTGGAGGTCTCTGGCCTTAGCTCTGATATTGATTTGGGTATTGAACCAGGCCCTGGGTTTGAATCTGTTGAAGAGGAATGCGAATGAAATTACAATAAACCACATTAATGGAAGGATTAAAGTTGTTACTCCTTTGGTTTTTTTCATTTGAATTTTTATTTCCATTATTTGCATTGCTAGTGCTAACAACGTTCAATTTTTTAGATTGATTGGTTATATTTTCCATTGTAGCATCACGATTCTTGTTGAGGACCTTAGGTCCTCAATTTTTATTATTCAAACCATTTGGGTAATTTGAATTACCTTGAGAGGGAGTGACCAATATCCCATTTGGTCCATAAGTCTTTCATTCGAAGTCGATTTCCGTTTGGTCAATGTGGAGAACACCCTCTAAGACTTCCTCATAGCTCCTAATAGGAAAATTTTGTACCTCGTCCTTGGTTTCTTGATTAAGGGAGTGGAGGAATACATCAAAAATATCTGTTTGATCCATGTTGGGATAATTGGAAGAGGAGTATAATAATTTCTGTCACCTCTGGATGAAATGGGAAGTGAACTCATTATGTTCTTTTTTAATGTGAAGGAATTCTCTGATTCCTATTCTTTAGAGCTTGTTCATGTTGAAATCCTTTGTGAAATTGGATACGAGTTTCTTGAAGGAGTGAATTGAGGCTTCCAAGATCCTATAGTACAAGTCAAGAGAAATTACCTCAAGGATCTTGGGGAATATTTTTGCTAGAATCACATCTAATGGGAGTAGCTCTCTAATGGGGGTCACATACACTTTGATATGCACATTTGGATCCCCTTCCCCTTTAAATTTTGGAAGGTCTAGAAATGGTTTGTGGGAGAATTAAACTCTATATGGTAAAGTCAAGGGGGTTCGTAAGATACTTAGAGTATGTGCCTAATGCATAGGACTCAATCATTGACAATCCTTGATGAGGAGGTGTGGGTGGAATCATATTTTAGTAAGGTACATCATAGGCATTTTTCGGGGCATAATGAACCCCTTGTTATTGAGCGTATGGAATAGGATAAGAAACAATGTCCCCTTGTGGTGATTTTGAATACATATGAAGATATGGGGGAATATTTTTTTGATACAGATTGGTAGGGGCAAAACTAGGGAACATCATATTTTCGATTAGAATGGTATTTGAGGATGTACTTCTGTTTGGTCACTGTTATGGGTTTCCGTATGAAGAAGAAGGGGCCATACATAATGTACCTAATCCAGTAAGAAGGTCTCTAATACTAGGAGCACCCATGTGGACTTGAGAAAGTTATGGTGTGGAGGGAACATAACTACAATTTTGAACGTGGTGAGTAACTTTTCCTCACCTTGTAAATGGTGTAGAATGTTAAGGTTGGGAAAGCTCTAATTCTCTAATTTTATTCACCAATTTTGAAATCACATCACCCGATGAAGGTGTTGTATTTTACTTAGGCATGTGTTGAACCTTGTTATGGGGCAAAGGCACATGATGTCATGCTATGAATTGATCCTTAGTAGGCCACCCATTTTTAGGTGGATTTTCTATTATAGGAGGAGGGGTAGTGGCATTGTTTTGGAGAAGAAAATTAGTATAAAATTGCGTATTAACTATGGATTGGTCTATAGCATTGAGATTCTCATCACTTTGACTGATCCATGTTAGGAACTCATCATTTGTTAATAGATAGGAAGGTAGAAAATCATCTTACATGCTGATTTTAGGCCTTGACAAGACCTGAGGATAAACCTTTGCTCTCTTGTAAATGTTATTTTATTTTAGCTGGAGAACTTGCATTGTGTGTTGTGATTGGGTTTGTTAATCTCCTCAATTTTAACTGATGAACTGATTTTATATCATTGAGGAGGGGGCGTGTGAAGAGATAAGAAATTTTGCAAATAATTAACAGCCCACCCTGAAAAAGAAGGTAATTTCTACATACTCATTTAAGTGTAATAAGCCTAAAGTCCCAGAGTGAATTAACTTCGATAATTATTTTAGGCCTTGACAAGACCCGAGGATAGAACCTTTATTCTGCCGTAAATGTTATGTTATTTGAGTTAAATAAATTGGTTTGTGTGCTATGATTGGGTTTTTTAATATCCTTAATTTTAACCGATGAACCGGTTTTATATCATTGAGGAGGGGGCGTGTGAGGAGATAAGAAATTTTATGAGTAATTATTATCCCACCATGACAAAGAAGGTGACTACTGCATACTCATTTGAGCGTAATAAGCCTCAAGTCATAGAATGGGCCTTTTATATTCTTGACTTGACATTTTTTGGGAGGTGTAAAAATATGTAACTAATAATGGGAGAGGAGAAGTGTAACACTCTGATTTTGCAAATTATCTTGATGAAAGTTTTACATTTTGTTATAACTTCTAAAATGAAGGAAAACATGTTAAGATATGTTCTGATCTTAAGGGAATGTGTTTCTAACTTGGATTCTTGTATGCTGTGATTTATTGTATAGGACAGCATTTATTGTACTTGTGTGTTTGCTGATATGACGACAAATTGTCGTATACTTGCTAAACTCTCGTGGCTGATTGACAGCACACCTTGAATCAATTTCATTAATCCAAGTGTGCTGAGGGCTTCTGGTGATTTCAGCATTGATTTACTCTTGAGCCCTGTATTGTCGAACTAGGAACCTCGTGAGGCAAGAACCGCCTGGACACAGGTGGCCTTGGCACGTGATCCAAAGGACGGAACGTCCTGCTCTGCATTAACGTGAATGTTAGTAAGAAGGCTGGATGGAAGTTGTTTAGTGTTAGTGGTTAGTACGAATTAAAAACCCTAAACTAATCCTAAGTCCTAACATGCATCCTACACTATTATCCTAAGTGGATTTTTAAATTACAAAAAAAAAGGGGGAAAATAAAACCTAAGGCTAAACTAAGACCTAGGTTGAACACTTTATACAACCTAAACTAATCCTAATCTAAAAAGGGCGCGCAGACCCTTGGAAGGAAAGGGATAAGGATGGAAAGGGCATTCATTGGCATTTAATAAACAGTCCATACGTGGACAGCGCCAGTTTTGGCGGGGCAGGTAAGAAATAGAGGCATCTATTTGGAGATAGAGCCAAATTCGGTTTTGCATGGGAATTTTGAAAGATTGAGTTCGCCAACCCAAGTGGCGGTGGCGTGGAAAGTAAGGAAAAAGGCAGAGCCTTAATTGCATTAATTGTTTTCGGTCCTCACGCGACCAGCTCGCCTTGGAAAGTGTATGAGGGAATTTGATTTTTCATTGTTTCGATTTGGTTTTGGCAAAGTTGCTCTGCATTTGGTTTTCTGGCCTGGTTCAGTCGAACCAGCTCTTGGCATTTGACATTTTCTTGGAGATTTGGAGGCTGTTGTTAAGCCTGAAGAAGAAAGGAGTGCTGGGAAGTTTGTGTTGTCACTGTGGAAGGAAAAACGTAGCAAACAAAGTTTTCTTCGAGTTCAGGAGAAGAGATTAGAGGCATGTTAAGGCCTTCTCTTTAAAAATATTTGCTTTGATTAAGTGTTTCATTAAAACAACCCTGCTCTTGGGTTTTGATTCTGTGACTGTTGTCAAGTTGATTCGAATTGGGTTTCATCGATTCTTGCTTCTTTTTGTTTGGAAAATGATATGATGAATCGTTCTGGTTGCTCGGTTTTGATTTGTTTTTGCTCGAATCAAATTGGAAATGAATTATTGTATTGGTTATTGACTGTATGGAGGTTTGAAATAGATATTCTTTCACTGTTCGTGTTGTTGAAATTGGCACAGGTCATGTAATCGTTCCTTATAGTGAAATTGTTTCCTTAAATGTAATCTTTTCTTTGCTATTGTGTTGGGAACTGTCCTGGTATGTAAAAAAAAAAGGGAAGTGAAGATACAGCCGTGTATATTGCTATGATTTGGGTTTCATTGAATCTGGCTGTCATTTTTGGAAATAATAAGAAATATTGTCTTTGACTGCTGAGTTTAATTGTTTTTGTATTCCTCGAATGAGGTACCTTCCTGTGTGCTGGTCGTTTGACAGTAACAGGAAATTCGTTATGTGTATCTTGCAACTATACACTTATTATGAGTTGTTTTCACTATTGAAACAATCGTTTATTGCTAACGAACTGGAAGGAAGGAAATAATAGTTGTTGAAGTAGTTCTTATTGAAAATCTCTTTAAGAAAGTAAATCCTTTTCCTTGTATTGTTTTGGATTTTGGATGGAAGTGGCATTCGGGTTTCCTTTGAGTAATTGAACTCGAATTGAACGAAGTATTAGCATATTTTCATTGCTGTACCTTTTTCTTGAGTAGGAACTAAACGAATACGTACTGGGTATTCGTGAAGGTAGGAAAAAGTTGACTGTTTTCCTCCTGAAGTTATTAATGGATTTCATTTCTCCTTGTTGAGAGAATAGGGTGGTTTTATTGTGTTTTATAGATGCTGTTCGGTCTTCCTGTTCGGACTGTTGACACAATTACAAATTGGTTGTATTTTGTGCAAGGAATGATTATATTTCCTTCTTGCTATAATGGAAAGTTGATGCAATTGCGTCTTATAGTTAAGGTTTGACCTTCTGATTTGAACTGTCTTGTGAATGCGAACTTGACTTGATTTCTGTTTGGAATAAATGGAAAATGTGGGATCTAGCTTGTCTTTCTGAGTCTGCCTCTGACTGTACCAAGCTCACCCAATTAACACCCTATGCGGGTTTGCCTTTATAGAGGTATTGATATATTGAATATTATATTTTGAGTTCTGTACCTCATTAAGAAAATGGAGAATGCTATTTTTGGAGTTAACAGTTGATCGAGATAGAACTCGGATTGAATATACATTGTTTGTGGATATATTGGATTGAAACTGTACAGGCTATGTGATTTTGCTTTCAATGAGAACGACTGTTCTGTTATCTTTATAATTGAGCTGTCTTGCTTAGATGAACACGATTTGGGTGTTTGATTTCGTTTTGAATAAAATGATTGTTTCTTAATGAAATTATAGAGAATGAATTCTTCTCTTTTTGCTATTTTGGACTCTGAAAGTAATATTGGAGCTTTACGGTGCATAAGAATTTGGTTTTGCTGTAGGTAACAACAATGTGCAAATTGTTACTATGAATTGTATGCGTTCATGGATATAAAAGGTCATATGAATAAGTGATTGCGTGATTGTATAACTGTTTGTTTGGTTAACACTACAGTGAAAGAAGTATGGAATCTTCTAGTACAGCAAATACATAGTATGCATCTTGATATTGTTTGTTCTATGATGAATACGATGTCTTACTAACCTGTTTTGGTATTCGTATGAACCGGAATTAAATGAAATTATTCTTATTGCCGGTAAGTGAATTCTGATTGGATTTTGTAAGTTTCACTCTGAACTGTTATCTTGATTTGTCTTTCGTTTGGATTCCACTGTTAGGACAGTCATGTGGAAAGAAATAGAGATATGAATGAATGACTTGGGAAAAATAAGCTTTTCTACTTTCATTCAGTTGGAAATCTGTAATTCGTGAAAAATGAATTTTATAATGCTTAGATGGGAGCAACTATATGCATTGCTGTTCGCTTTCTTGTCTTGTGCTTGATTGCTTGGATTCTAATATGATGCAAGAACTGAAAGGAAAGTAAGGGGGTTTACATTTCAGTTGGTTTCATTCTTGCATTTATTATTAATGAAAGGCGTGGAAAAGATAACAGTGTGTTATATCAGCAGTAAGCTATTTGTATTCCTAACTTTACAAATATTGTAAATTGAGACTTGTAACAGTTATGTGGGAAACGGGACAGCAGTTCTTTGGCTGATTGTGATGATGTTTTGATAGTTCAGTTGTTTTACTGATCTTTCTTTTGTGCCTATTTCGTGATTGATGTTTAACTGTCGTTTCATAAAAGTAGGGTTCTTTTATTGAGACAGTTAGTTGAAGCACCTTATTTTAAGGATAAGTGCTTAATATGCTCAGTTCATTGAACTGACCCGTGCAAATCATTTTGCAGATGGAATTTGATTAGAATGAAGACATGGCTGTTTTCTGATGCTTCTTGATTAGCTGAAAGATGAATTGTAATTGTTGCTTTTATTCCTCTTCGAGGAATTGTGAAAAGAAGAAAATATATTCTTCTATCTATGAGTTGTATTGATGTTTTATGTAAACCATGCCCAATCAGCTGGATTGGCAATTGTACGGATTATGACATGAAATATTGAATACAATTACATGTGTGATATTTTAATGTTTATATCAGTTTGAATTGTTGTCTAAATTGGAAATATAATGTTATTTCTTGATTGGATTTGTTTAATTGTCCTTGGATGGATGTTAAATGGAAACTGATATCTATTCTTACCTAAATGCAACTTTTAAGTTGAAAAATGCAATTAATTCATACTTGGGTAAAGATGAATTTTTAATTGACATTAAAAGGATTAAGAAGAATATGATTCCATAATTGGAAGGTATTCGGGATTAGCTTAGGAGCTAAGGAATACCAATTAAACTTCGGAGTAATCGAACTTCACTTTCGAGCTTCATTAATGATCTCGTGTGTTTAAATTCAGAATAAAGGATATAGGATAAGTATATCCATAACTAATGGACCTTAACCATATAACGTTAAGGAGAACAAATGAATACTGTTCTTGGGAATTAGACCTCATTTAAATGACGTCTAATAAGTTAAAATTCTGAATTTAGTTGCAGTTGAGAAAATCTTGGTTAAGTTTAATAGGTTAAACTTATCACGTCCGTCGGTACGGACTGCTTAATCCAATGATTAAGAAGTGAACCAAGTAGGAAATGCAGCCCTTCGACATGAAGGAGAAGATGCATTGCAAGATAATGGATGGATTTAGTCCCTCTTAGCTATATACAACTGTAACGGAAACGAGGATCAAGAGATCAGCGTGGATGCTGAAAGTTGATTTTAATTATTAAATTGTATCCAAATCACTTGAGCAGGATGTGTATTCTCGATGGGAGAATTCCGTAGGACATTGGCATACGCCAGCTACAGCAAGGTGTCTCCATGAAGACGGGGTCTTCATGACGACACACTGTTGCAGCTGACATATTGCAATGCCCTCCGAATTAAAACATCAAGAATACATAGGCTGAAGGTGTAACTATGGACAGGGGATAGGAGTATGATCTGGTATACGGAGTGACTCCGGAATACTAAAGATAACTAGACACACGGAGTCGTGGGGAAACGACACTGTATGTCTGCGTATCTTTAGTTACCGGGAGTGCCTTCCTATACTCGTTCATATTACTAACTGTAATTGGAAGTTTAAACTAACCTTAAATGAAGAGGACTGGTAGGAACCAGGAAAGACCATTCTAGATAACAGGTGAAGTGAGGTGAAGGACGTATTCCGTAGATGTGTATCACATCAGGAATATGATCATGCAAAGCATGTGAAAATCTTTGGCCAAAGTATCGCAATTGCTGGTTGCGTTGTCCTTATCACTTAATTTAAGATGCAGGATGTCAGATGAATATCAGTAACAGATATTCAGATAGGCTTCTTAAATGGATCACTTCGATAACCGGAATTGGTTATGAGAACAGGTATATATAATATACCATGCATAAACAAACATGAAGGATCGGTTGTTGCCGAGTCATGAACATGAAGGATCGGTTGTTGCCGAGTCATGAAATGAAGGATCGTTGAAACTCCGAGCCATGAAAATGGAAGATCGGTAGTTCCTCGAGTCATTTACAGCAGCATATAGAATCTGTTATAAGATTGAATGGCATTGAATGTGTGTTCCATATTGTAAATATGCGAACAGGGAACATTCGTTTTAAAAAGAAATTGCGTGATCCAAAATGTGTTGTTTGGGCAGAGAACAATTATTAAAACTTGAACGTGTGTTTGAATTTTGTAATTCATAACAAAGAACGTTATCAAAAAATTTTTTTTTATTTCCCTTGTTCTGGTATTTTAAAATGGGGATGTTACATCTTGGTATCAGAGCTGAAGGTTGCAGCTCTTGGACCTAATGAGTCCACGATATTAATAAGGTTTACATTTTCTTATTGGACAGAAAATGGTCAGGACAAGAGGGAATGCTGCGAATAACCCGTTACAGGGTGCAACTGCCCAAAAGCTGGATGAAATCCTTGCTTCCCTACTTGATACGAGGGATCGTTTGACTGTACTGGAATAGAGTCAATGGGCAATGAAGAGGAGGGGAATGAATCTTGTGGACAACATCAACGGAGGGAATCCGGGTGTTGATGATAATAATGTAATTGCTCCTAATCCCCCTGAAAATAAAAGGGCAAGATTAGCAGCTGAACTTACAAATGATATAAAGAGAATAAGTCCTCCAAAGTTTGATGGAACAACTCTTGGGGACGGAGCTGAGAATTGGCTCAGTGAAATGGAGAAATACTTTGCGATAAGAAACTTCTCTGAAGAGACTAAAGCGATATGGGGAGCATATCAGCTTTCTCATGAAGCATCATCATGGTGGGACAACCGTAAGGTTGAGCTGAATATTGTCGAATCAGACATAACTTGGGATCAATTTAAGGGTTATTTTAGGCAACGATGGCTGCCTCAACTCTATTTTGATAGGAAAATGACTGAATTTCAGAACTGGTCGCAAGGAAGGCTATCGGTAACAGAATACTGGGAAGGGTTTACTAAACTCTTAAGTATGTGCCGCATATACCAAGCTGACGAGAAGTTCAGAATACGGAAATTCATAATGGGACTGAATCCCATCATTGGGGGCGAAGTGGATGTCCACGGCCCAACCACCATGGATGGAGTTGTCTAAAAAGGCAATCAGACAGGAACAGAAATTGAGAGCAATATCTGCTCACAGGGAAGAGATAAGGAAGAAGATTCCCAATCCTTCTTCGTCTCTTGTGCCAAAAAGGGGACCTTGGAAAAGGTTTGGTGTGAAAAACAAAATTGTTGTAGATAACAACAAGAAACTTGTGATGAATAGACCTGTAAATAGCTCTGCGGAACAGCTTCACAAAAGTTAATGGCATTGGACAGAAGTCCTATGGAAGCCAGAATGATAACTTCAAGGCTGGTAACAAATTTGAGCCTAGAAAAGGGCCAGCTGGAGGATGCTTCAACTGTGGAAAGGACCACTATGCGAATCACTGTCCTCTGAAGAAGGACGATCGCGGACAGCAGCATAGGATACATGCTGCAGTGGCTAACAGACAAGCTGAAAAGCAAGTGACGCCCATAGAAGTTACGGGGTAAGTTATTCGGTAAACCTGTAGGGGTACTTTTTGATACTGGAGCTACAGAATGTTTTATTTCTGCTAAACTTGAGTACATGAAATTAAAAAGAAAGGCTGCAAGAATGGATAAAACATGGACAGTGCATTATGGGAATAATGAGTGTCCATATAGTCGAAATGTGCCTTTTTGGGGCAATTCTTGATCTGCCTAGTTTCTCCACCGAAGTTGACTTGTATGTCACTCCTCTAGGATCATATGATATCATTATTGGAGTTAACTGGTTGGCTGAACATAATACAAAGGTCTAGTTGTTATGAAAAACAAATCTATTGCTTCGATGACCTGCAGAAAGCAGCAGTCATTCAAGGTGTAAAACGGGAAGCTTTGCAGTTAGGAAACTGACGGCTATGCAACTAAAGAGGGCTAAAAATAAAGGCTGCACTTTGTATGCAGTAAAAATGACAGAAAATACAAAAGAAGGTAATGATTTCATGGAAAGATATCCATTGTTGAGGGATTTCTGTGCTGTGTTCCCGGAAGAATTGCCAGGTCTTCCACCCAAACGTGAGTTTGACTTCGCAATAGAAATCAAACCAGGAACGGAACCCATATCTAAGGCACCTTATATGAATGACTACCATTGAGTTGGTAGAGCTGAAGGCTCAGTTACAAGAACTTCTGACTAAGGGGCTGATCAGACCGAGCGTCTCACCTTGGGGAGCTTCCGGTAATTTTTGTAAAGAAAAAGGATGGCACTTTGAGGCTGTGCATTGATTACAGAATGCTGAACAAAGCAACTATTAAAAATCGATACCCACTTCCTAGGATTGATGATCTGTTTGATCAGATGCGAGGAGCATCAGTTTATTCAAAAATAGATCTGCGATCAGGGTACCATCAACTGAGAATAAAGGAAGAAGATATTCATAAAACAGCTTTTAGAACGAGGTACGGGCATTATGAGTTCACGGTGTTGCCTTTTGGGCTGACTAATGCACCTGCCGCCTTCATGAATCTAATGAACAATATTTTTCAAGAATACTTAGACAATTTTGTGCTTGTATTCTTAGATGACATTCTTATATACTCTAAAAATGTCGAAGAGCACCAAGAACACCTCAGGATAGTGCTGGAAATCTTAAGAAAGAGGAAATTGTATGGCAAACTGTCCAAGTGTTCCTTTTATGATGCCAGAAGTGCACTATTTGGGACACGTTATAAGCAAAAATGGGATAGCTGTTGACCCTTCAAAGATCACAGCTATAACGGAGTGGCCTGCGCCTAAGAACGTTCAAAAAGTGAGGAGCTTCATGGGCTTGGCTGGATATTATCGAAAGTTCGTTAAGGACTTTTCAAAAATTGCTGCCCCAATCACTTCGCTGCAAAAGAAAGAAATTTTTTTTGTCTGGACAGACAAATGTGAATCTGCCTTTAAAAAGTTAAAGGAACAGTTAACTACAGCACCTATTTTGACTGTACCTGATCCAAATGGAGATTTTATGGTTGTAACGGACGCCTCAGGAGAAGGCCTTGGAGGTATTCTGTTACAGAATAACCATGTCATCGCTTATGAAAGTAGAAAACTTAAGTTACATGAACAGAACTATGCTCCACACGATCTTGAGCTCGCTGCCATTGTTCATGCACTTCAAATGTGGAGGCATTATCTTTTAGCAAGCCCTTCGAGTTAAAAACAGACCATCTGGGGCTGAAGTATATTTTTACTCAGCCAAATCTGAATGCAAGGCAGCGAAGATGGTTAGAATTTCCATCTCAGTATGACTTCGATATAAGCTACATTAAGGGCAAGGAAAATCAGGTAGCAGATGCTTTGAGTCGAAGGAAGCATATCTCTGCTCTTATAACGTTAAGAACTCAGTTTAAGGATGAGGTGAAAGATGCCTTGGAATTAGATCCTTATTTCCAGCAAGTCAAATCAGCACTTGCTGCAGAACCGCAGAACGTCAGGTATAAGGGATTCCAATTTTGATAATGAAGGAATCCTAAGGTTAGAAACAGGGTATATATACCTGTGGCAAATGACTTAAGAGGGAAATTGTTAACTGAATTCCATAATTCACCTTTTTCTGGACACCCTGGCATTACTAAAAATGCTTGCTGATCTTAAGCAGCAATTTTTGGAAGGGAATGAAAAAGGATGTGGTAGAGTTTGTAACACACTGCTTGGAATGTCAGCGTGTTAAGGCAGAACATATGCACCCTGGCTGGATTATTGTATCCCCACAGTGCTTGATTCCCAGTATAAATGGCAAGTGATAATGATGGATCCCGTTCAAGGATTGCCTATGTCAAGAAATAAGCATGACATTATCCTGGTTGTAGTCGCAAATTGACCAAAGTGGCACACTTCATTACTGGTAATTTGAAGGACGATGCACCAGTCTAGCAAGAAGATTTGCAACATGAAATCTTCAGATTTGCATGGAATACCATAATAATCATATCGGACAGAGATCCGAGGATGACATCAAGGTTTTGGCAAACGCTTAATGCTGCCTTGGGGACTAAATTGAACTTCAGTTCTGCATATCATGCCATGAAACGGATGGACTGGACTGAGAGAGTTAATCAGGTTTTAGAGGACATGTAAGGATGTATTGCATGGATCAGCAGTATAAATGGGAGGAATACCTTCCGCTGGTAGAATTTTCTTACAATAACACCTATCATGCCTCTTTAAAAATTTCTCCCTTTGAAGCATTGTATGGAAGAAAATCTCAGAACCCCTGTCAGCTGGGACAGCGTTGAGGACAGAGAGGTAATTGGGCCAGAAATCCTTATGGAAATGGAACTTTCAAATCAAAATGATCGTCGGGAACATCTAAAGGAGGCTGCCAATAGGCAAAAGACCTATGCAGACTTGAAGCGGGTTGACAGGCATTATAAACTAGGAGAGAATCTCTTTCTTCGGGTGAAGGAAAAAGAGCTTCATAACTTTTGGCAAGGCTGCCCAAGTTGTCGCCAGTTACTTGGGACCTTTTGAAATTATTGAAATAATCAACCCTGTAGCTTATCGTCTAGCATTACCTCCTGCTTTGTCTCAAATGCATGATGTTTTTCATATTTCTTTGCTTAAGAAATACGTGATAGATTTATCACATGTGCTAAATTGGAATTCCTTGCAGGTCCAAGACCCAGGAATAATCGTGGTTAAGCCCATTTGAGTGTTGGGAACTCACCAGTTGTACTTGAGAAATCGCGAAGTGAACCAATGTAAGGTCCAGTGGGACCAGTTCAGCGAAGAAAGTGCAACTTGGGAGAATCTCGAACAAATGAGATCTACTTTTCCACACCTGTTTAATTGAATTTGAAATTCAAGAACTGATAATTCTACCAAATTTAGACAATTATTAGTCTATTGTACAGTTGTCTTAAAACATCTGTTTTTAAGAGAGAATATATGTTTTTGGTCTTGAATTTATGAATGAAAGGACAATAACTGAATTTGTCCTAGGAACTCCTTGATTTCTTAAATCTGATCATCGAGATGATGATTCTTTAAGGAGGGAAGAATGTAACACTCTGATTTTGCAAATTATCTTGATGAAAGTTTTACATGCTGTTATAACTTCTGAAATGAAGGCAAACATGTTAAGATATGTTCTGATCTTAAGAGAATGTGTTGCTAACTTAGATTCTTGCATGCTGTGATTTATGGTTAGGTATAGGACAACATTTATTGTACTTGTGTGTTTGCTGATATGACGACAAATTGTCGTATACTTGCTAAACTCTCGTGGCTGATTGACAGCACACCTTGAATCAATTTCATTGATCCAAGTGTGCTGAGGGCTTCCGAGATTGTTATGGGTGATTTCAGTATGAGATTTACTCTTGAGCCCTGTACTGTCGAACTTGGAACCTCGTGAGGCAAGAAATGCCTGGACACGGGTGGCCTTGATACGTGATCCAAAGGACGGAACGTCCTGCTCTGCATTAACGTGAATGTTAGTAGAGAGGCTGGATGGAAGTTGTTTAGTGTTAGTGGTTAGTATGAATTGAAAACCCTAAACTAATCCTAAGTCCTAACATGCATCCTACACTACTATCCTAAGTGGATTTTTATATTACAAAAAAAAAAGGGGGAAAATAAAACCTAAGGCTAAACTAAGACCTAGGTTGAACACTTTATACAACCTAAACTAATCCTAATCTAAAAAGGGCGCGCAGACCCTTGGAAGGAAAGGATAAGGATGGAAAGGGCATTCATTGGCATTTAATAAACAGTCCATACGTGGACAGCACCAGTTTTGGCGGGGCAGGTAAGAAATAGAGGCATCTATTTGGAGATAGAGCCAAATTCAGTTTTGTATGGGAATTTTGAAAAATTAGAGTTCGCCAACCCAAGTGGCGGTGGCGTGGAAAGTAAGGAAAAAGGCAGAGCCTTAATTGCATTAATTGTTTTTGGTCCTCGCGACCAGCTCGCCTTGGAAAGTGTATGAGGGAATTTGATTTTTCATTGTTTCGATTTGGTTTTGGCAAAGTTGCTCTGCATTTGGTTTTCTGGTCTGGTTCAGTCGAACCAGCTCTTGGAATTTGACATTTTCTTGGAGATTTGGAGGCTGTTGTTAAGCCTGAAGAAGAAAGGAGTGCTGGGAAGTTTGTGTTGTCGTTGTGGAAGAAAATAATGCGGCAAACGGATCCTTCTTCGAGTTTTGGAAAAGAGATTTCAGGCATGTTAAGCCCTTCTCTTTAAAAATTCTTGCTTTGTGTAAGTGTCTCATTAAAACAACCCTGCTCTTGGGTTTGGACTCTGTGATTGTTGTTGGGTCGATTTGATTTGGATTTCATCAATTCTTGCTTCTTTTTGTTTGGAAAATGATATGATGAATCGTTCTGGTTGCTCGGTTTTGATTTGTTTTTGCTCGAATCAAATTGGAAATGAATTATTGTATTGGTTATTGACTGTGTGGAGGTACAGACTGCTTAATCCAATGATTAAGAAGAGAACCAAGTGGGAAAATGCAGACCTTTGACATGAAGGAGAAGATGCATTGCAAGATAATGGACGGATTCCCTCTTGGCTATATACAACTGTAACGGAAACGAGGATCAAGGGATCAGTGTGGATGCTGAAAGTTGATTTTAATTATTAAATCGTATCCAAATCACTTGAGCAGGATGTGTATTCTCGATGGGAGAATTCTGCAGGACATTGGTATACGCCAGCTACAGCAAGGTGTCTCCATGAAGACGGGGTCTTCATGATGACACACTGTTGCAGCTGACATATTGCAATACCCTTCTGAATTAAAACATCAAGAATACATAGGCTGAATGTGTAACTATGGACAGGGGATAGGAGTATGATCTGGTATACGGAGTGACTCCGGAATACTAAAGATAACTAGACACATGGAGTCATGGGGAAACAACACTGTATGTCTGAGTATCTTTAGTTACCGGGAGTGCCTTCCTATACTCGTTCATATTACTAACTGTAATTGAAAGTTTAAACTAACCTTAAACAAAGAGGACTTGTAGGAACCAAGAAAGACCATTCTAGATAACAGGTGAAGTGAGGTTAAGGACGTATTCCGTGGATGTGTATCACATCAGGAATATGACTCTTTGGCCAAAGTATCGCAATTGCTGGTTGCGTTGTCCTTATCACTTAATTTAAGATACAGGATGTCAGATGAATATCAGTAACAGATATTCAGATAGGCTTCTTAAATGGATCACTTCAATAACCAGAAACGGTTATGAGAATAGGTATATATAATATACCATGCATAAACAAACATGAAGGATCGGTTGTTGCCGAGTCATGAAATGAAGGATCGTTGAAACTCCGAGCCATGAAAATGGAAGATCGGTAGTTCCTCGAGTCATTTACAGCAGCATATAGAATATGTTATAAGATTGAATGGCATGGAATGTGTGTTCCATATTGTAAATATGCGAACAGGGAACATTCGTTTTAAAAAGAAATTGTGTGATCCAAACTGTGTTGTTTGGGTAGAGAACAATTATTAAAACTTGAACGTGTGTTTGAATTTTGTAATTCATAACAAAGAACGTTATCAAAAAATAAAAAATAAAATATTTCCCTTGTTCTGGTATTTTAAAATGGGGATGTTACAAGAAGGATGGATGAAAGAAAGGGAAAAAAGAGGAAACAAAAAGGAAATAGTTCTTCACGTTAGGTTAACCAATTTTGTATGTCCAAGAATCAAAAAGTGACTCTAAGGCACAATCCACCTCCTGAGGTTGTGTTGGGACCACCGATATGAGATGGAAAGATGTATATAGAATGGATCAATAGGGGGAATAGGTGGAATATGTAATATTAGGAAAAAATATAGATCTAGGTAAATAAATTTCTTGTACGGGAACTACAAGAATGTGCTCGTCCAAGGAAATCAATACATGTCTAACCTATTTGGGTGAGATGGAACGGTAAAGGATAATGGATGCATGAAGGTTTCAATAAATATTAGAATCACCAAATATACCTTGAATGTGCTGTAGAATATGTGGGAATCATCCTGTGTATGCTATGTAAAAATATCCAGACAAGGTCATGAAGGTTTGAGAAGAGACGTATGGGAAGGATGAATCTATGGGTTGCAGACTATAATCTCAACCAAGATGATTGTGTCAAAAATCATTAGTGTTATTTGATTCATCATTTAAGGCTATTAGCTATGAGATAATATTGGGTGGAATTAGGGTGGTTTGGAATATGATTTATCTAAGGCGATGATCAATATATTTCAATTTTGTAATTATGTTCAGTTGTGGAACTCTTAGATCACACACACTTTTTCTGGGTTGCATGGGGCCTTGGATTGTCATGAGGATGCTCAAAAAATCAATCTAAGGAAATAAAAAACACACAAAGAATCCAAAAGAGGCATGGTAAATATTTGGGTAACCTAGGCCAACTAAGGAAACATAAGGAGTTGTGTTAATTTCCATATAATTAGATCTATGTGCCTAAATTAATAAATAAATGCAAGCAAATTTAATTAAACCACATTGATAACCCTCCTTGAATATAATTAAATATACATGCAACTAATTAATTTAACAAAAAGAAACTCATTAATTGAAACAATGAAATAAGTTTTACTACTTGTTTTTATATTTTCAATGATTTTTAAAAGAAAGGAAATAAGACAACTAAAATAAAATAACTAATTTAATATAATGTTTTTGGGGTTTTTGTGTTTTCTGGAATTAAATAAAAGAATCTAAAAAGACAATACAACTTCTTCTAATAAAATGGAAATTACTTCTACTCTAAAATAAAATAAAAAGTGAAATAGCGAGATGTGGCAATTTCCCTATTGCAAAATGTATTTATTATAAATTAACCAAATGAAGATTTTCCTAATTTTTAATTGTGGATGTTACTTCTTCTGGTTCTACCTCAGAATCACAAGAAAATTGAAAAATATTTTGAGAATCAATTTATTCCCTTAGAGCTTCCCTAGTAAAACAGAGTCTTTCTAAATGTGTAGAAACTAAAACTAATGCACATACACATAAGATTATTTAAGCTAACTTCCCATGTAAATATAAGAGGATAGGAAAGGAGGAAAATTTCAACAAAATATTTGATTGTATGCTAACAAGATATAAATAATGAATGGAGTGAACTCTACAGGTAAATTGATTGTGAAGAATTAATGAATTTTGTGCAAAAGAACTTCCTCCAAATAATTCCCAAAAAAATCCAAAAGGATTAGATGAGAAGAAATTCTCAATGGAAGCTTCTTACAGGAAAATGGAAACTACTGTAAATCCTAATTCTCTAAAAAAATGTATTCTAAAAGACTATGAATTGAAATATATTTAAATAAGGAAAGGTCCAAAGAATTCAATTACACCTGCAACCTGGAAATGTAGAACCAAGAAAATTCCAATATGGGTTGTGCCTTTATTGACCCCCAACTTATTTTCTAATGAGATGTCTAAATTTTTCTAGGGAAATGTGATGGTAGTGTGTATAAGAAATGGAGGAGTGCTATAGATAGCTGGTTTGTGGGAAGTCTGGTAGTAATGTAAGTAAATTAATAAAAGAGAAAATGAACTATGTTTTCTTATGTACTTCTTGGCAGGATTCTAGCTGCATAACAGTGAAATTCTAAATCAAAAGACTCTAACCCATGCTTTGGGAAAAATATTTAGTTTTTATAGAAAATTGGCAAAGAAGTGGTCTATGCCAATCGACAACCAAGAAGTGCCACATCACTCATGAGAGTAGCAGTTAAATTACTAATAATAGTGAGTAGGGTGTTGGCGTAACAACTATTTAAAACGATGAGATCCCTCTCCACCACCAGTTTAAGCTTTTGGTGTGACGGTAAGTCGTGTAACTTTGATACCATGAAAGAGGGATTCTTAAGAACTGATGTTAAAAACAATGCACCACAACGAAGTTGCACTCCGATGGTTACGTCATAGCTCCAACGCAATAAGCAAGATTCAAACAATGGAAAGAATATGTAAATAAAAAATAGGTCTGTTCATGCTCATAGATTAAAAAAAGGAAGTACAAATAGGGGTGTTATGTAATCCCCATGCCTAAACAAGGAAAATAACTCCTATAACACCACTAACGCATATGACGTGGCTGGCGCATATGACGCCACTAAAGGAGGAGTTACAATTCTAGATAAGGAATGTAACTCCTATGACGCACTGACGCAAATGACAGTGATAGATTCTATGAAAGAATATGATATTTTTCATTTGACTCCCTAAGACCTATGACTCTCGCAAGGTGAGATGACTCACCATGTGATGTGGACGATTACTAGGCAGGTCACACACACCAACACCCCCCCTCATCAAAGCCGAGGTCGAGGTCATGGTAAGACAAAATAGAAAAGAAGACTCCCCTAGACAACTAAGAAAGATGTGCCAAATGGGTGTCGAAAACTAAAGGCTTGATAAGGTACCCATATACGAGTAATATCTCTCTTGAAAGAAGAAGATGAGAAGAAGTAAAGAGAGCTATCTAGCTCCTCCAGAAGATGATTTCTAATGGACTCCTAATGAATCTGAAGGGACCAAAGGTATGTGATCAATGGAGGAAGGAGGAGGAGCATGGAGTGTCCCAGATGGTGGCCCAATATGGGAAGAAGATAATATATCAAGAGAAGCGGTGACAATCCTGTCAATCTCTATAAGGTGGGAGTCTGCAAATATAGATATATCATCAAGAGAGCTGAGTTTTGATGAAGGTTTGCCCTCTGAAGGGGCAAAGGAACCTACTACGGTGGAGAGTCAATGGAAGCTAGTGTGATGGAAAATCTGATCTCTGAAGAGGTAGTAGATGGAAGAAGATGCTACACTATGATGTTGGTATCCTTGAGCATATACATCTAAGTCCAATTCAAGGAAATCAATGTCCTTTTGTGGAGGATTATACTGAACCCTTTGAAGAAGCAATATCGAGGTCTGCAAAAGCAACATGGGATGGTAGGATGTCCACGCTAAAATCAATAGAATCAGTAGATGCTCATGAAGGGGAAAACCTAAGATCCAAAGTAGCATGCATGGTGTGCAGGTGATAATTCAACTGAAGAGTCATGTGGAGGAGAGTTATTAGGAACTATGATAAGAGCATTAATAAGTTCTGAAGGAGCATGCACAGAAATATGTATGGGTGGCCCTTCATAAGAAAAAGTATCAGTGAACTCACTTTCCTCTATGGATGTAAGATCATCATAAGATCCATAACTAGATGAAGGAGGATCAAAGTCTCCATGAAAATTGTAAATGAAGGTCTAAGCTTGGTGTACAGACTCAGTGAATTCTAATTGATGTTGAAGGTCCTCTAGTATAGTAAGACAAAGGAGCCCGTATGCCATGTCATTCTCATTCAACCAATTTTGGTGATGAATGAGGTCAATAGGTTTAGGTTCCATCCTAAGAAGATGTGGTAACAAGTTGTACATAATCCAATGATCAGAGTATTCCATTCTTCCATTGTGGGTAGTTTCTTGGTCCTAATTGAACAACATGGAGTGATGAAATTCAATGTCCATGACGAGAGGAGCCTCCAAAGAATACTAGTTTAACCCCCCTTTTTGCAGAAATTTATAGTTTAGTTGCGTTGATTACAATTAGATGTGACTGTGTGTTGAGAACCATTCTATCACTCACCTTGCAATTAGCATGTAATAACGCGCAATGAGTGGAGAAAAAAATCAAGGTTCCTTGGGTGCAACAGTTCGACACCATAAGAAAGTCACAATAACGAGTGAAAAAAAGAAGGGGAAGAGAAGGCCTTATGAGAAATAATATCTCACGTCGCATGAAATAATTCACTTTGTTGTAAGACTATGGCAGACATGTGCTCACAAGTCCACAAGCAATAAAAGGGATAGAACAATGCTCAAGATGATTCGAAATGAGTCTGAATACAAGCAATACAATGACACCCCCTAGAATGTGGCACTTTTTAAAATAGTGTGTTTTATAAAACTGATAATCCCATCATCTAGTGTGTGAAAAAACATGCAACTTTGACTAAAGAAGTGCTCAAAACTGAGCAACAAGTCAAAATTTATAGCAAAAGAAGAGTACTCACAACTGATGGAAAAATGCCAATAATCCCCTAAAAATGGATTTAAAAAGTTCCCTAAATGCATTCAAATGGTCTCATATGTATACTCGTTGTAAATGGACATCAAATATTAGATAGGGTTTGTTTTTATTGTGAGGGGGGATTAGCCTTCTTGCCAACCCCGGACCTCACCCTTCGTCTTCGACACTCGAAGGAAGGATCAATAAAACAAGCAAAATGCCCCCCAAAAAATCTACAATGCTAATGAATTACAATGCCAATTACACCTTAAAATTTTTTTAAAAGGTGATTGATTTTACTAATAATCAATCCCTTAAAAAATGAAGGATAGGAGGCCCATGTTGACCTAGCCATTGTTGAGGAACCCGCCAAGTGGGAAACCCACGTTGTTAGAGGCCAGGTGTAACGTCCATGTAGCTGTGTAGGCCCAAGTTTAGCGCAAAGACTGCTGAGGTGGGTCAAAGTAACCTATCGAGTTGAATATAGAGTAACCTTTCATGTCAGGATGTGCCATGTGTCAGAGGTGTAGCGAGATCACATGTAAGGAGAATTGTGACAGGGTTCGAGGTGCCACGAAGCAATGCCATAAAGGATCCAGTGACCACACAACTGAAACCATGCACATGTAGAAGATTGAACTAGGGAGCAATAGGCAGGATTCTACGGAGCTGGAGAGCAAGATATGTAATGGTTGTGGGAAAGAACTGCACATACAAGAAAGTTCATAAAAATTCCAGTTCTAGAGTGCTACAGATCGTAACAAACCACAAACCAAATGTGCCAAGGCAAATTCAACGTGTTTCAACCTAGTGCAGATGACAAGAGTAGAGACACAGGCCATGAGTCGAGGTTGTAACCAAGGCAGGTGAGAATAAGCTAGAACCAACACGAGATGCCCGAGACTAGATGAAGCCAATGAAAGGATTGGGTAACGATCTACCACAAGGGGATGAACTTGAATGCAATCCAAAATAACCATGTCAATAGACTACGATACATGCCTGAGTCCAAGTAAAGCAATCGGTGGTGAGTCAATGTGCCAGGCATGAGTAGAAACTTGAGCAGAGTTGGGTGAGCACAGCCACCATACTAAGCACACGATCTGGTGAATCTGAGCACATGGTTACGCACAGAGTGAGATGCAGCCCAAAAACATGTGAAACTCAACGCTGTGAGAGTGTTAAAACCAAGACATAAAGATCTTGAGGTGAGTCTGAGTATACACTAGTCCAAACCAATGTAGAGAGGGCCGACATGGGCACACTGTAGGCTTAGAGCATATACTTCCACGTAGAGAGAAACCCGAGTTGGAGTCAAAGTTGATGTGGTTACTTGAAAAGGTTTCCAGGAAAGCCAAAGCATGCAAAAAGTAATACATGAGCAAACCAAAAACCATGAAAGAACCATAGGTCCATGCCAAGGCAAAAAACAAGCTCACAAGAAAGAAGCAATCATGAACTCAACAACATGATAAAGTAAAATAGACCAAAATACCCTCAAACTTACAATTGTTGAAACCTCAATGCAAGGTGAGCAATATGATTCCAAAGTAATAACAAAAAAACTTACACAAGGAAATAAGAAGAAACCAAAATTAATAAATAACTTGATAAACAAAGAGTGCATGTTTTACCAAAACCATCTCTAATACCATGAAAGAGGGATTCATGAGAACTGATGTTGAAAACAATGCACCACAATGAAGTTGCACTCCGATGGTAATGTCAAGCTCTAATGCAATAAGAAAGAAGATTCAAACAATGGAGAGAATTTACAAATAAGAAGACAGGTCTTCTCATACTCATAGAATCTATCATTGTCATTTGCGTCAGTGCATCATAGAATTCCATATGCATCTAATAATCTCAAGAATAGATGATTCGATCAAGAAACATGCAAGAGAATTATGTTAGAAGAAGGTAACACATGTTTATAACATGCTAGAAAATCTTTGTTAAATGCACATAGAAACACCAATCTATGCATACTAGTAGTTACACAAATGATGTGGTGGTTACATAACCTCCACTCTAGGAGGACTGATGGTTACGTAACTACCGAGGCGGTTGCATAAACACTAGCGTAGTTCCGTAACTTAAGGTTGAAAATCAAAGTAGATATCTATAAATGAATTAAGCAAAGAGGAAAAAGATGAAAAATAGATAAGATAAGTGAAATAAGCAATAAGAACATGTTGCAAGTTAGAAAATAGACTTAGATATCATTGGAATCATTTTTTATCATCATTGGGGTGTAGACACAAAAATTAGGTCACACTCCCCTTGTTCCTTTGTCAAATAATCAACTCAAACACACTCACCTAAACATGGCCCCTTACACCCCACGCTAATATTAATTTAATTAAATTAATCCATGTCCTCACAATATTTATTATTTAATTACCATAATTAGGATAATTCCCACCCCACCACCTCACCAATACACCTCACCTAGCCATCTCACCCTAAGTTTACTCTTAGTATGTTGCCATTACTAACTAAGACCTAACTAAACCCTAAAAATCAAATCCTACATTCCCTCTAACTACATTCCCGCATTAGAAAAGGTAATTCCCGCTCTTTCTCGGATGAATAGAGAGATCTAGTAGAAATCATTGCTAGGATCTTCCAGTTTTAGTAAACCTAGGGAATCCTACCCTAACCGATGCTGGTCACCCCTGAACCGATGATGGTCAACTCAAAACCGTTGTCGGTCACCTTTTATTCCCTTTGGTAACCTTATTTTAAGGTTCGCACATTTTTTAGAGAAAGAAAGGAGATTAAGAGCTGCATGCAAGGGAGACAAGCATCCTTTTATGCATCCAAACATCTAGAGCCATCACCAGCACCAATTAGAAAGGCATTGCATTCACGAGAGCACTTCAGGAAAGCACCACTATAGGACCAAACACGTATTCTCCAATCAATCAATTCCACCACCCAGCCATCATATCCTTAATACAGTAAGTACGACCCTATAGTTTATTTTAGTTAGAAACCTTTATTACTTCTATTATTAATGTATTCTTTGCATGCTTATTGCTTCATCACCCACTTGCTTGTAAATACAAAGATCCCTTCACCCACATCACCAAATCACCTATTTTCACCTTCTGTGTATTTCTGAGCACACCTAAGATCTCCACAGACCCCCCATTCACTCGCTCAAAATTTATCTGACCTCTGATCACCCCTACCATTTAACCTATTTTGAGTCTCTTTCATCTCGACCATACCGATGTCGGTTACCCATAACTATCGTCGGTTCTACCTAAATCGACATCGGTCATATTCAGCCGACATCGGTCTCTGTGTTTTACACCTTGACCAAGAACATATCCAACAACCACCCTACCAGTTGACCTAAAAACTCTAGAATTTGACCTTGACCAGTCCTAGAACCTTGATAGATCCCTCACCTCTCAAATCTAACTATAGCCTAACCTATTGTGATTGGATTTTCTTATTGTATTTGAATGAGATACTTAAGTCATATCAACTACAGTAGGACCTTTTTTATTTCTTGCATTAACTTATTTTAAATAGTGGATTGAAAACCATCGAGGAAGTATCACATTTCCTGGAACTAGCGTATGCTAGGCAGTCCACTATCATATATCATTTTACTATATTTTATGGTCTTTTTTTCTATTATAGGTAGTTCCTCCTAGCCAAAAGGAATCTCTCTCATTCAACTGTGGATGAAGAAGTCAAAATACGCAAAACAACCATGAATCAACCAACACTAAATATGTATTCTTCCTTGGCCCTTACCCTTATCTGTTTCGTCATTTCGGAAAAAGGTAAAGAAAACGGTGAAACATTTTGACACGCCCGGTGGGACCCATCAGGGGTTCTATTGCATTTTATTCATGCCTAGGAAAAATTTGTGTGTTTGTTTCCCTTTAAAAGGCTCTCATATTAAATTTATTCCTTGGTAATATTTTCTTCTTTCTCATTATTCTAAAGGAAACATTTCTTTTGGTGCATTTAAAAAGAATCATTCTTCTTGCTTTCTTGCATTTAGTGAAAGATCATATTCTCTCTTGTTCATCCTTTTGTTTCATTGAATATAATATTTTGATTTGGGTTTAAAACACTTGCATTACATTCTTATTTGTCACATTTTTAGCTCACATTAAAATTGAGGGAAACCTATACGCTAGATGTCATGCCCAGCTGATGGTTGACATAAAGAATCGTAGAAATCACATTTCTCTCTCTCTCTCTCTATGTCTTACCAAACTTGCACAAAATCAAATATACACATCTTTCTTAAACAACATCCTACTCGAGAATATCTTTCAATGATCACATGATCCAATCAGTAGGTACTCCCCATCTCGTTGCCTCTGTTGAGTCATCATCTCAGAGGACGGCCCGCCCCTGCCATAACATACCTGAAACCTCTCCTTTTAGATATCATTCTTTGTAGGACACCTTCCTAACCAAAAAATTATTCTCTAAATACACACAGTCAGTCCTAAATAGCATAAACTAAAAAAACATAAGAAAATCACTGTTAGTATCGTGCTTTTTCTTAGCGTTCTTCTTGGCTTTTGTTTTGAGGTGTGAGATTACGAATCCCCATTTTTCGTCTTGCTTGCACACTCCACCGTCATAGTTGGAGTATTCTAACTTTTTCTGAGTGTGTCAGGGCCCCATATTCTCATTCTTTGGCTTCTGGGTTTGATTCTTCACCTAATTTAATTCATAAAACCAATATTCTATATTTCTTTCTCATTTCATAGTAACCGAAATCAGTCCAGTGACCGTCGTCAGTTCACATTTGACCATCATCGGTTCAAACTTAACCAGTGTTGGCTTCTGGATTTCTAGTTACTTTACCTAGAACAAATTTAATTTCTACTTTTGTTCAATTTCCAACCCTTGGGGCATCATCATATTTCTCCCTTATTGATATTTTCTATCATACACAATTTCACCAGTACAAATCCAACATTTCCACTTCTTTTTTTAGAGACTAGTTTCTTCCATGGTGATTGGTATCAGTTTAAGAAACAATCATTGGTGTTGTCCTAATCGTCACCAGTCATCCTGAACATCATTGGTTTTCCTAGAACCATCACCGATCAACCTAACCGTTGTTGGTTGCGTGTGTTTAATTTTTCAAAATGTGAACATTGATTTGATTCACCTCCCAGACCCCATTATTCTCTATTTTTACTAATTTCTGTGTCATCTACAGAATTTAGTCTTACCAGGTCAGCACTTGTTCACATGGTGTTGACTCGCAGCCATACTAATGCCCTCATATTCCATGCTAGTCATCAACCACTCCCACCTTGTCCTTCACTACCTTCTGTCCTATCACCCATGGATCCAAATTTACCTACCAACATTACTTTCGGCGACAAGGAGTTTGCATGACTCCTTGAATAGAATCTCATGGCCTTATAGTTCTACCTTTCCCATTCTTCCACCTGAGACTCCTTTGGTCAATTGATATACGAAATGTCGATATCAATCCCCTTACCCTTGTTCTTGTTTCTACATTACCCTCACCTACTTCACCCCCAGTATTTTTACAACTAGGATCCATACCTACCATGACCTCCGCATCAGCAGTTTCCCTTACACCTGTCGTATTTTTTGTCCCCTCATCTACCACCCAAAACATAACACAATCCACACCCATTGTATCACAAATACCCATTGCAACACAACTTCCCATGGTGTCAGTGATCCCTACTCCATTCCAAAATCTCATCCTCTCTATCCTACAAAAATTACCCTCAATCGCTACCAGAGTCATGACAACCATCCCACCTATATATACCTATTATCAACAACCCCCTATCTTGTATGTCACCCATTTTGGATATGTACCTTCCATGTCAGTTCCTTATTCTCAACCTCCCTACTAGGTTCAATATCCGCCTCCTTATACCACAAAAGGTGTCCCCCCATCACAACCTACCAATGACCTCATCAAGTTGATGATGGAAAATATGCAGACACTAGAAGCATCAGTTTCTGGCTCATGAAATTCCCTCACCTATGATGAAATTTGTAATGATCCTATTCACCTGTCCATTCCCATTTGACCATACCCTGTACATTAGGAGATGCCAAAATTCAACCACTTCAATAGCAAATAATATCCACAACAACATTTTCGGTCCTTTAAACATGGGTGTTACCTGATTTCCCACGATGATGCTTTACTTTTGAGGACTTTCCCAATGTCCCTGACAGGACCTGCATTGGAATGGTACAGTGGACTACCAAGACACTCCATTTACTCATTCAATCAAGTAGCCCAAGCCTTCCTAGATCACTTCTCCATCAATTTTGTTAAGAAGGTTACCATGATTGATCTCTATTCCACATGAGAATATGATGATGAGTCTATCGCTGACTTTGTCACTCCCTGGCACAACCTCATAAACCAGCTCACATTCCAATTGCCTCAAACCAAGCTGATAGAACTATTTACTCGAGCATGTGCTAGAAACATCTCACCAACCCTATAGGTGTAAAATTTTCACACTTTTGACGAGGCATTCACCATGGCACAGGAAATTGGAAATTCATGCTATCAAAGAAAAGAAGATTTAACTTCGTAATAAGAACATTGCATTCAAAACAAATGATACTTCTTCATCTTCGAAACCTCAAAAAAACTACTCAAAGCCCAAAGGGTCTACAAATTCTGTAGTTCTCAAAGCTGGTTCCTCCTCATCAATCAAACCCATCCAAACCCCCTTCTAAGATTTTTCCTATATGAGCTTTCTGGTTCAGACGAGAATAACAAAAGTACACTTCCGTAGGAGAATCTTACTCCTCCATTTTGGAAAAGCTTGTTAAGGCAAGTTTCATAACCCTTTCACCCATAAAACCACATGTTGGTTTCGACCCTGAGAGACCCATGCCCGTGTGGTAGAAGGAACATGAATTTTCCAATTATCATAGGGTTAAAGGTCACAACGACAAAAACTGCATTACCTTCAAAAAAAATGTTCAAGAA
The DNA here is from genome assembly GCA_019776745.2 of Taxus chinensis. Lineage (NCBI taxonomy): Eukaryota > Viridiplantae > Streptophyta > Pinopsida > Cupressales > Taxaceae > Taxus > Taxus chinensis. Next base: position 350,888,679 of record CM034157.1, read on the forward strand.
ATGATATATAACGAAGACTTAGTCTTAGATAGCCTGAATGAACCTATTAACCAAAGCCTACAAATCTTCAAGATTCCATTCCCTAATCATGCCCCATCTTCCAACCAAGGGGGTGATACCTCAAACAATGATAGCACTATCTGTGAAGTCCACACTATTTTGAATAATGCACCAATAGCTTCCCAATTGCCTCATATTCCTTCCATAGATGAAATCTTAGCACGCACTCCCATACCTACACCAGAACCTATTTCATCTACTCCTCTACCCATAGAGGAATCCCCTTCATCTTCTCATTCACCTGTGAAAGAGCCTATAATTAGCACACTGCCTTCAACCCCTCAAAATTCTGAGCAGTTGTCAGTGGCACCTCTCCTACTCATAGAAGATGCAGGTTCACTACCTACACCAATGCAAGGAGAGCCCACTTCGACTAGCCCGTCCTATCCTCTACCCATGGAGGATACTATAGACGTACCACCAATTGTGGATGACCATTAACCATCAGATCTTCAAGATCCCATTGGTCTGATTTTGGTGCTCTTACCCATAGAGTCTAAGGCTAGAAATTTCCCAGTATCTCAAACACATTTTACGGGTATTGCCACTCAGTCCACATCGGCTCTACTTAAAACAACATCATTCTCACGCTTGGCCGATCATCTAGACTATCTCGATAGAGCCTTACTTTGGTGGCATCTTCTCCTTCCTATTTCAACATAAATGCTATTGTCACTCAACGAAACCTCCACTATCTATCCAAAAGTAATTTGGCCAACCACACCAAACACAACCATAACTATTACAAAAACTCCCATGAAAACACCCATGGCTCAACTAAAACTTCTACCCATAACCCAACATGCATCTACACCCAAACCCATGCCTACATCATCTTCCTTGACTAAACCTATCACCACCTTAGGGGTCATACCAAAAGTTAGCCTTACTCATCCACCCATCAAATTAGATTTAGCTACGTCTTCCAAAACTAACACCAAACCTAACCCAGACCCTAAACAGAAGAGCTAATCTTATAGATCTCATACCCCAACCTTGCCAACTACACCCTTATCTCCTTCACCCCTTCCATCCATCCTAGGACCTCACCCATTGACCCTGGCCAAGAAACCCCCATCCACCAGTAAAATGAGAATGCATCAACCCATTTCCCCATCACAGACCTCTAATATACCCAAGAAACCACACAACCTCCTCCCTCACCTCATAACCTTCTTACCACCCATACCTCTAATACCATCAATAACTTCTTCACTACCCATAACACTTCCTTCTCTTTGACTCACACCTCATGCCTAACTTAAGCCACCTACCTCCAATTCTGTCAATAACTTCTTCACACCTACCCATAACACTTTCTTCTCTTTCACTGACACCTCATGCCTAACTTATGCCACCTACCTCAAAAGCACCTCAGTTACCCTCATGGTACTTAACCCACCCTCTTCCACCATCCTCTTTTCCCTATACATCTCGTGTGCTCGTATCACCTTTACCCAAGAAAGTGTAACCTAAAGCCTAAAACACTACCCTCCAATAAGGTAGTTAACCAAACCACACATTCTATTGCTAGTTCATCTACCATGCCCCTACCCAAGAAGATATGACTAACACCGAAGATCACACCACACACCAAACTAATATCCTCCTTGAAACTTCTGTCATCACATTACCACCTCTTAGACCTTACAACCCACTCATACCCAAACCAAAAGGGTTTGATGAAACAAAAATGTGTGCCTTCCATCGTGTGCTAGGACACGATGTAGAGAACTATAAGGATTTGAAAGCCACTCTTGTTCAGCTGTGTCCTCCTGAAGAAATATTTGACGATGATGATCTTCTTGATGAGGACCCTATTTCACCTTCACCAATTTCCATAGTTCTTCCCTCATTGCCTACTCAGTGACTTACAACTCTTAGATCCATCACCAAGATTAGAAATTAACATGGTTCACATAAGAGAGTTAACCAAACCACCACCTAAATGTAACTGCGCCCTACTCATCTCTTTAGGTTCGTACCCACCACTAGGGTTTTGTCCCTCTTTCCACTATACCTTCCATGACACACCCTCTCCATCCAACTCCTCCCAGATTAACATGATCAACATTGCCACCCGTTCTTAGAAAGACAAGGGAAAGGAGAAAGCAACTGGCCCATCAACCAACCCTATACCCAATATAATGTCTGTACCCACACCCAAAGTCATCATTCACAGTCCTGCATATCCCATTTCTGACGGGGCCACACATTGTATAATGTTAAAACAACTACACTGATCCCCCCTCAAAATGTCTTTATATGACCTCATCCATACCTCAGAGTCACATCGTCAAGCCCTTATGGATATCCTTCAATCTATGAAAGTCTTACCAAATGACCCCACACCCATAGCCTCCATCATTACCCCTCACCATGTAGCCTCTCTCACTAGGTCTTCCCCTTCCTCTACACCTTCACCCACTCACCAAGTGGCTGCCCTTAGTTTTGTAGATGAAGAGATCACTCCCTTTCAGTCTGATGACCCCAACCCCACTCTATTCATCTCCATCTTTATTGATAATATATGCATCCGATGCGTTATGATCGATGTTGGTGCTAGCATTAACAGCATCTCCTCCCATGCGTACGCCCAAATGTAAATACCTACCAGTTGCATGCATAGTAACCCCATTATGTTGCATTCCTTCAATGATGCCATAACCTCTACACTAGGTACCATTGTTCTCCATGTCCGCATAGGTCCTTGCATTGTCCCAGAACTTTTCTATGTCCTAAAAGGAGAGTTCTAGTATAACTTGTTACTTGGTCGACCTTGGATTCATGCCATGGGTTGTGTCCCTTCAACATTACATCGATGCCTCAAATTTGAACACGAGGGACATAATTACACCATCCCTACCGACCCCTCACCTTTCAAGACCTGTAACATGCTATATCGACCCAATGATGTGCTTGTACTGGTCAAGGCATCCACCACCAAAACCACTTCACCTCCACCCACAAGCCCATCCACCAAAATTTCTACTACTTCTGTCATGTCTAACCTCGCTATCCCTACTGCATCTATAGCCTCTACCACTAATGCCCCTGCTTCCCCTTCATCTAGAAAACCATCTATACCTGCTACCCACATACCAACTACTGATCCCTTAGAAGGTGTTTTTCAATGCCTCACTCTGGGGGAATACCTGCCTATACAATATTGATACCTTCCTCACCCCACAAGAGTATGGGAATCTACATCAACACCCCAATTATGACATTCACATTGGTGACATTTTCCCTTATGGCCCTCCCCACCTTCGCACCAATCTAACGTATGGGGGACTTGATATGGCCACCTATAAACCTGAACCTCCATCCCAAACCCAACCATTTTCCACCGACCTACACTCCCTCACTAACCATCATTTCTCTCACACTTTCCTCCACTGGTGCACATGGAAAGGATTTGGCTTTGGTTTTTATGAACAAGGCCACCACACTGTCATCTCCTGTACCTCTTGTAAACACAATGACCGTAGTGGCATTGGTTTTGATGCTCCATCTTCTAAGAAGGTTCACATCGACCTTATTCAGGACAAGGCATCTTCCCCCTCTCATTCACCCACATTACCATCCTCACCCACGGAGTCCATAGATCCTGAATCTATACCTCCTAACTTTTTTTTTGTAAACACCATTTCCTTGGGACTACTGACCTATCAAAATGATGGCAAGGCTCCCTCTTCTCTCCCATTCCTGTATCTTGACATGATCGATGATGATACACCTTCAATTAACATCATTTAATGTCAGGATGATGAGTCCATTCTCACCTAACTTAGTGTATAGGACTCTTATATTCACCAATCATTACCCTCCGAGAAACAAACCATGTTTAACGAATCAACCATCAAAATCAACATTAATACCCAAGACAACCCACACATTCTAAAGATCGGCCAATCTTTAGATGCTACTGAACAAGAAGCCTTCACCTCTTTCCTTTGGGACCATAGCAATGCATTTGCTTGGTCCTATGCCGATATGCCTGGTATCGATCCTAAAATTGTGGTTCACAATATTGTGACCATTCCTGATGCCAAACCTATCAAACAAAAGCTGCAGAAAATGCATCCTCGCATTGCTTTCTGGTCAATGAAGAGCTTCAGTGTCTTCTCTCGGTTTCCTTCATTCTACCCATTGATTATCCCCAATGGATTTCTAACATTGTTCCTGTCACGAAAGCAAATAGGGGGACTCCGCATTTGTACAGATTTCTGTGACCTCAACCTCACTTTTCCCAAAGATGATTTCCCACTACTAGGCATTGACCAAGTAGTTGATCTCACTACTGGCCATGAAATGTTATCACTCATGGATGGTGTCTTGAGCTACAATAAAATATTACTAGCTCTAGAGGATCAAAAAAATACTACCTTCATCACCCCTTGGGGGACTTTCTGCTATCAGAGTCATGCCCTTTGGCCTCAAAAAAGTTGGTGCTACATATCAGCGGCCATGACTTACATCTTCCATGACATCATGCATCACATATTGGAGGATTATGTAGATGATCTTCTTGCCAAATCCAAATATCAAACCAAACACCTACCCATTCTTAAAGTCATCTTTGACTGCCTCATCAAATATTGTGTTCGTCTTCAACCAAAAAAATGTGTCTTTGCAATACTTTCAGGGAAACTCCTAGGCTTCATCATTTCTTTGTGTGGCATAGAAGTTGATCCTACTAAAGTCAAGGCTATCCTTGAAATTCTGCCACCCACTAATCTCCGTCAACTTCACAGCCTACAAGGAAAGTTACAATCAATTCATCATTTTATCTCCCAGCTCTTTGACCACTGTCAACCATTCCATCATCTTCTCAAGAAAGATGTTTCATTCAAATGGGATGATGAATTCCATAAAGCCTTCGAAGCCTTAAAACAATACCTCCTTCAACCACCAATGCTCATTCCTCCTAAGGATGACCAGCCCTTCTACCTATATATTTCCACCACTGACCATTCTCTAGGTGTCATGCTTGCTCATCACGATGACCAACACTGGGAGCAAGTGGTTTATTACATAAGTCGTACCCTTCTTGACTACAAAACTAGATATACCCACGCCAAATTTTTTTTCCTAGCCTTAGTTTTCATCGCCACCAAACTCTGCCATTACCTACTCAACCACAAAACCTTCATCATTACTAATATTGACCCATTACACTACATGTATGCCAAACCTTATCAAAATCAATGTGCACACATGCTGGCTTATGCTTCTGTCCAACCTTGACCTCGAATTCATCCATCAAAAGTCCATCAAGGGCCAAGCTATCACTGACCAATTGGCCGATGCACCTATTTCCAGGGATCAACCCTCTAACTTTGACTTTCCATATGAGTCTATTGCTACCCTTTCCCTAGACGAACCCGCTTACCAAATGACACTCTTCTTCGATGGTTCCAAGTGTCAACATGGGGGTGGGGCTGGTGTTATCCTCATTCTACTTGATGGTGAACCTATGCCTTTGTCTTTTAAACTCGATTTTGATTATACAAACAATATTTCTGAATATAAAGCACTCGTATTGGGTCTCTAGGCTGCTTATGCCTTAGATGTTAAGTCAATCAACATCTTTGGTGATTCTCATTTGGTCATAAACCAAGTCAATGGTATATACCAGTGTCGTAATGAGATACTTCAAAAGTATAAGCATCATGTGGACATACTTTTGACCACCTTCGACCGTTACGCCCTTCAAACCACCCCATGTTCTACCAATAAATTTGTAGATACCATGGCCTGCTTGGCTTCTTAGATACCCGCTTCACCCACTGACTCTAAAATATTTTTCACCATATAAAGACTACAATCACCCTCTTATTTGCCTCATGAAGTTTACTCTATCGGAACCACTGCTCCTGACCCGAGTGACCTTTGGTATAAGCAATACACAGACTATCTTTCCCTCTCCATTTTACCTACTGATCTCACTCGTAATGGAAAATGTGCCTTTCTTAAAATTGTCTTGCGTTATGTCATCATGGGTGGTATTCTATATAAACATGGTTTCAACAACATTCTCTTGCGATGCCTTACCAGTTCTAAAATTTCTTACACCATTAAGGAAGTCCACGATGGGATTTGTGGAGGCCACTTTAGTGGTCTCGCTGTCAAATGCATTCTTCACCTAGGCTATTACTAGCCAACCCTAAACCGTGACTATTGTGATTATGTCAAACACTGTGTAAAATTCCAGCAACATGCTAATCTCCATCACACCCCTAGTCATGCCTTATAGGTCGCATGAGACCTTTGGCCTTTCTCTCAATGGGGTTTGGATCTTGTTGGTGAGATCAACCCCCATTCTTCACAATGCCACCAATGGATCATAACCACTACTGAATATTATACTAAATGGGTAGAAGCCATTCCCCTCATTTCCACAAAAGCTGAGAAAATATGTGAATTCATCAACCATCACATCATCTGTCACTTTGGTGTCCCTCACTGCATTATCATGGATAATGGAAAACAATTAAAAAAAAACCCTATGCAGACTATGGGATGCTTTTGGCATCCAACTTAGTTTCTCATCACCTTATTACCTACAAACCAACGGTCAAGCCGAATCAACCAATAAAACCTTGAACAAAATTCTTATGAAGGTGGTCAATGATACTGGGAAGGATTGGCATACGCACATTCCTTTCACCTTGTGGGCTTACCACACTAGTATTCGCACTTTGACTGCTACCACCCCCTTTTCTCTGGTCTATGGTACTGAGGTTGTCTTACCTCTCGAAGTCTAGATTCCATCCCTCCACATCTCACTACAAGACATGCTCAATGATGATGAATTTTGCCAGGATCATTTGGCGCAACTTGAATTATTAGATGAACGTCATCTCAATGCCCTGGACCATCTCCAAATCTACCAAAAACATATCAAATGTGCCTATGAAAAATGTGTTCACGAATGAACCTTTCAAGTCGGTGACCTTGTCCTGAAGGAAAATCAACATGTAACCAAAGAGGAGAAAAGTAAACAGGGAAAATTTTCTCCTAATTGGCTTGGATCCTATATTGTCACCCATGCCTATGGATCAGGTGCTTATCGTTTGTCTTCACTCGAAGGTAAACCTGAACTTGAGCCCCTTTAATGCCTTGCATCTTTGACCATTTTATTGTTGATATCAAGTCCTATATCACTTTCTATCAATTGGTCACTCATCCCTTGAGCGCTATTCACTTTCCATTATTACCCATTTTTGAGGATCCATGATTAAACAAGAATCATGTGATTACCCGTCACCTGTTAGCCTTGTCTTCAATATGAGTACCACAACTTTGCTCATAGCATGATTCTCATGGATACTTTTTGTCTTCTTCAAGATGGAATCCCATGGTCGTTCATCACTCGAAACCACCTCTTTCCTAGTTAATTTTGTGTACTACGATCTTGTCTTCTAAAACTAGAACCTAATCATCCTCTATAATCTTGTCCATGACTTAAACATCTAAAAAAAAGGGATACAACTCCTTGAGTCAAACTTCCAACAAAAAGATGACTCCCTCAAAAGGGACATCTCTTCTCCATATCCTACCACTATCAATAGACTACTCCCTCGAAGGACAACTATATACGGTCATTACAAAAATTTAATAAATATTCAAAAGCTTCCCGCATCGATCAGCTTCACAAAGACCTCAAGGAGATAATATATTCATCCCATATAGACTTCCCGCATCGATCAGTCTATTAAAAAAACAAACAAATCAAGAAAAAGATGAAATTTTTGTCATGGACTTGCATATTTTGGATTTGGGTTTCTTGTTCCGAAAAACACGTCATTGTACACTAAATTACACCAAGCCTCTCATGCTCACCTCCTTGTATTTTACACCTAAATTCCTTGTTACTCAAGGGACTTGCTGCAAACGCGACATTTTGTGATCTTGTGTTTTTTCTTCACCCTTACAACAATTCATTATGTAAGTTCTGTAGGGTCTTCTGTTCATAAGCTCATTTAGGGTATGGTAGAATCATTAGGGTTCTTATCAATTACGTAACTCTTTTACCACTTCTTAACATTCACCTTCCTCATTACCTATTTATTATCCTATACAGGACCATCTCCTCAGCATATGTATTTAAAAATCAATCAACCATACTTATAACCTAAACACAATCATGCCTATTACCTACATAACCCATACCTAACACCTATCCAACCATTCTACTATTTCACCTTAATCTTCCCTAGCTTATGGGAGAACTACATTGGCCTAAGGTCCCTTTTTGCCAGTACTATGTAGGAATCACTTCGAGGGCATGGGGCCCTTAGAGGTTAGCTTGGCCACTCTCTACCCTAACCAATTCCCCCTTTTTCCTTTCATATTCACATTCTACCCTAGTTATTTTCCTTTCTATATCAATAACTAGAAATTAAACCAAACAAACAACACTTGCTTCACATCATTACAATCATCACTCATACATTCATTTCATTTTGTCTACCTATTCTTTACCATTATTATACATTTTCCTACAAAACATCTTAACATGACCCACATCATCATTAATTACACAAATTAATGAGTTAAAAACTCAACCGTGCCTCAACCAACCTTAACTCAACCATACCTAAGCCAACCTAAACTTCATCATACCTAAGTCAACCTGACTCAATCCATGCCTACAACCTAAATCAATCCATGCCTACCACTTGACTCAATCCATGCCTACCACCTGACTCAATCCATGCCTATGACCTAACTCAATCCATGCTTGTGACTTGACTCAATCCATGTCTACAACCCTAACTCTAACATACTTAATTCACCTAGTTTCCATCACATACACAAATAATAATGGAAATTACAACAAGAAAACCATCAATAGTATATATATAATCATCTATAAATCATGACGTCTGTGTATACATACATATGTGCACCAATACAAAGGAATACAAAAATCTCAAAAACCCTCATGTACATCCTCAATCTCTTCAGAATACAAGTTGGTATATCATAAAAATATACCAAACTCTCATATACAACCTCACTCTCGTAGCACAGCTAATGAGGTATATCAAAAATACAACTACTATACAATAAAGAGGTACATACGGCTATCAGATATCACCCTGCTGGATATCTTCCATATCTGTCTCCCCTGTTTCCTCCTCCTCGACTCTGTACACTTGGCCTGCTAACATCTCACCACCCATCATGGGTCATGGCTAGGTATCTACTTGTACTGCACCTATGAAGCTGGTCTTCATGAATTGGTAGCCTTATCTTGACCCTCTCTCGTTGCTCTGATTGTACTCTCCATAATGTGGGTCTGTGACCTAGTCCTCTCACTCGAGGCCTACTGTGCCCTAAAATCTCCATAAGATAGAAAATCTATCCCTGCCACCATTAAGATATCTTGATAATACCTGGTCTTACCTAGAGCATCCCGCAATCTAGCTACAGGTACTATCTATGGTGGCCCCATCAGCCTCTGACTCTGAACTTTTCCCAGTTCCTGTGCTTATCCTGAGGGACCCTATCCCTCTCCTTCCTGTATCTGGAACTAACTGAAGAGTCCAACCTACACCTGTGCAGTGGCCAACTATGACCTTTAAACATGTAACCTATGCCTATAGGGTGGCCACTTTGTATAACATCACCACCACCACCCTGTGCGGGTGCCTAATCCCTGTGCTATCAAGGTCTCTAAACTGGCCACATATGCCTGTAAAGTGGCCACCTTGTTCCTGTTGCACATGTCAACTTCCCCTGCACTATCTCCAGCTGTGTAATCAATGTGGCTCCCTTCCCCTATAGGGCATCCATTTGAATAGTAATGGTGGCTAAATCCGTTTGCACCAACCTCGGTGGTATTACTTGTAGGTGTGTAGCCCACCACTGTCTATACTTGTTTATAACCCTGACATCATCAATCCGTCAGTCTGCCACCTACTCGTCCTTCCTTGTAGGCAATGTTAGCTGGGGCAGCAATAATGACCTATCCACGTCATCCTTCCTATAATAAGGGAAGGGTGGTGGTATATCCTGCAATAGCTTGAACTGTCATCTAACCCTTTCTATGGGTATCATCTCATGCTCTCTGGCATAGGGTCTTACCCTCTATCCATCTAAGAAGATGCAATCCATCTAGCTTTGCTTATCAATCTACCCATATGATGGATAACCCACATAGGGCCTCCAAATGATGTCTACACTGGATAATCCCTCCAGTAACCACCTATAGTAGGAAACATCATGAGTCTCCCTACCCCATCGACACTCTCCAATAACTAGAACTCATTGCTTGTAGCCCACCCAAACAAAATCTGGCTCGAATCTATTAGCTCGGGGCATACCAACTAGGCACACACACACAATGTGCTCATAAGTCCAAAAATGTAATAGGAAAGTGCAACACAAACCGAACCTCCAAAGCCACCCATACTCCCATAGCTCCCTATATAGCAGCACTCCGAATGCATGGGGCCCATGCAAAATTAGTCTGGTCTATCTACCATACCAATGTAGGACCCCCATCAGTGATTCCTAGAATCTCCCACCCTAGTTGCATTTGGCAGTTTAAAGCAATAATTGAAAATACCTCCATCAACAACACAACTAGCCTCATCTCCTCTCACGACATGCCAAGTACATCTCTCATTTTATCTACAGTTGTGAAACTACATCTCTCATAACCCCTCCTACAAAACATCTTCAACATCCACTCCTCATTAACGCCACAAAGAGATGAATATACCTGAAACCCAACTATACCTAAACCCAGGATCCTAACTACACATCCTACAGGGTGACCTATGATCTCAATCATAGATGGAATGTGTTGGTCATTCCTGAATCCCATCTGTCGATGAGGGTGACCATCAAACTAGGCTATCTATACTACATATGGTAGTGCCTATACCCCAACAAGGCCAAAATTAAAACATGTACACCAATCCTCATACTATAAACACCTCCAACTATCACGAGCAGGGGCGGACCCTATCTGTCATAAACATCTGGTCTCTTGCCTACACCAATAAAAATGTCACATTAATACAATGGATCATACCCATAACTCACTGACTTGACACATCACCTACACTTATTACCCTCCCTCCTTTGCCCCTCACAACTTACCTTCTTATCACATATTCTATCTACCCACCCATACCCTCACCACTATTGGATCATACCATACCTCTTTCACCTATTACCCATGCTTTATTTTTATCAACAACATCTTCCTTGTCCCACTATCTATCTCACCCAACCATCAACCGCTCTTTGGCCCCTTTTCCCCACATGTTACAACCAACCTCCATGCCTACCTTAACCTACCATACTCTGTCCCAATTACATTTTGGCCACTTGTTATTTTACCCATACCAATCAGACACCTACCCATGCTGTGACCTAGCTACTTAGACCTATGAACAGTTTCTAGTGACCTATGAAATCATGTGCTTGCTATACCCCTTGTGACATTGTTATCCATGTAACTGTCTTGACCTACATGACCTTACCTTGCCTCTTGTTGCAACCGTTTATCTTGACCCAACCTTTGGTGTACTGAAACATACCCTAAACGTTCTATGTACCTGACTTGCGATGTGCTTCCACACCATATCATATACCTTAGATACTGAAATGACCTCAACCCTGTTTGGATCTAACCTATCAACCTTAGAAAATGTAGCAAGTTTGTATGCTACTCATAACTTGGTACCATGCTGCTGTTTATACATCGTGCTGCTCCATTGGTGGACTATTACGATACCTCTTAACCTCTAACCCATCACCTGAATTACCCAATTCCTGCTCTTCACCCAATCCCAATTATCTACCTGTGCTCATGGACCCACCTACCTAGCTCTAACAACTAGATCCCTCCACCTCAGTAGGATATCACCACTCACTTTTTCTAAACCTGACAAACCTCTATCCTTATTCTGGTTTGAGGGGGATCACCTTCACCCACACATGGCATAACCACACCTTAATTTTTTCAGCATCGCTTACCAATACAAGCTACACAAAAAAAGGGGCAAAATGTAGACACCAAAATTGGGTCACACTCTCCTCGACCCTTCATTAAATAATCAACTTGAACACACTCACCTAACCATGACCCCTTACACCCCACACTAATATTAATTTAATTAATTTAATTTAATTAATCCATGTCCTCACAATATTTATTATTTAATTATCCTAATTAAGATAATTCCCACTCCACCACCTCACCTATACACCTCACCTAGCCACCTCACCCTAAGTCTATTCTTAGTATGTTGCCATAACTAACTAAGACCTAAATAAACCCTAAAAATCAAAGCCTATATTCCCTCTAACCACATTCCCACATAAGAAAAGGTAAATCCCACTATTGTCCAGATGAATAGAGAGATCTGGAGGAAATCATTTCCAGGATCTCCCATTTTTAGTAAACCTAGGGAATCCCACCCTAACCAACGTCGGTCACCCCTGAACCGACACCAGTCAACCCAGAACCATCGTTGGTTACCTTTTATTCCCTTTGGTAACCTTATTTCAAGGTTGGCACATTTCTGAGAGCAAGAAAGGAGACCAGAGCTACATGCAAGTGAAAGAAGCATCCTTTTACACATCCAGACATTCAGATCCATCACCAACATCAATCAGAGAGCCATTTCATTCACGGGAGCACTCCAGGAAAGCACCACTATAGGACCATACATGTATTCTCCGATCAATCACTTCCACCACCTAGCCATCAACTCCTTAATACAATAAGTATGGCCCTAATTAGTATAGTTTATTTCAATTAGTAACCTTTATTACTCCTTTTATTAATCTATTCTTTACATGCTTATTGCTTCATCACCCACTTGCTTGTAAATCCAAAGATCCCTTCACCCACATCACCAAATCACCCTTTTTCACCTGCTGTGTATTTCTGAGCACACCTAAGATCTCCAAAGACCTCCCATTCACTCGCCCAAACTTTATCTGACCTTTAATCACCCCTACCATTTAACCTATTTTGATTCTCTTTCATCCTGATCATACCGACGCCGGTTACCCGTAACCGTCATTGATTCTACCTAAACCAACATCGGTCATATTCATCTGACATTGGTCTCTATGTTTTACACCTTGACCAAGAATAGACCCAACAACCACCCTACCAGTTGACCTAAATAACCTAGAATCTGACCTTGACCAGTCCCAGATACCTTGACAGACCCCTCACCTCTCAGATCCAACTATAGCCTAGCCTGTTGTGATTGGATTTGCTTATTGTATTTGAATGAGATACCTAAATCATATCAGCTACAATAGGACCTTGTTTATTTCTCACATTAACTTGCTTTAAATAGTGGATTGACAATAGTCTAGGAAGTATCACATTTCCCAAAACTAGCGTATGCTAGGCAATTTAATGTCATATATCATTTAACTATATTTTGTGGTCTTGTTTTCTATTACAAGTAGTTCCTCCTAGCCAAAAGGAAGCTCTCTCATTCAGCTGTGGATTAAGAATTCAGAATGTGTGTAACAACCATCAACTGACCAACACTAAACATGTATTCCTTCTTGGCCCTTACGCTTATTTTTTTGTCATTTTAGAAAAGGTAAAGAAAATTGTGAAACATGGGGATTTGAAATGTTCTGAAAATGTAGCACCATGAAAATTTGGTGGGTAAAATAACTCCTCTTCTCCCTTGTGGAGGTATGATTGGTATTTCATTGGGAGTTACACAACACTCCTACTTGTACCTTTTTTCTGATCTATGAGTATAAGTAGACCCTTTTCTTTTATATGCACATTTCATTGTTGAATGCTTGCTTACTACATAGAACTTTGTTATGTTGTCATTCGAGTGCAACTCGATTGATGTGTGCATCATCCTGCTTGATCCTTGTTCTCACATTATCTCACATGGTATCAGAGCATGTTATTAGGATCTACATCACTCTCTATTTCCATTTCTTATTACTCTTGGTTTCATGTTTTTAGTTTCTTGTGTAAGCTTCGTAATTTGTTTTCTTGTATGTGATTTACTTGAATTTTGGTTCATCTTATTTTAAAGTGGAGTTTTGTTGGTCTGTGTGTTATTTTCGGTGCATGTGTAGGTGTTTTTTGGTGTTTGGAGTTTCAGGGGTTTTCCTGCTAAATCTAGTTCTCTACAAATTTTTGGAAAAACTATCTTTGGAGGTATTTATGGTTTTTTTGGTTGCATTGGATTTTTCATAAAAAAAATTTATGTTTCTTGAAAAAATTTAGTTTCTACCTTCTTCCTCTTACTCGCTCCTGTCCACTGCCTCATCTCTACTCTTGCTCCCTAAATTTATCCTCCCTCGAGCTCCTAGCCTCCTACCTATCTCGAATGAGCTCTATCTAGATCCCTTGAGATATTTCCATCTCAAAAATATCTATTCTAGACTCTCCTTTGTGCATGCTCACCCCAGCTAGTTGGCTTCTCCTAGAAAGTTGAGTTGGTCGTTATTTTTTTCTCGAGCTTTGATTGTGTTTTGCATTGGATTCCTTGCATCATTTTATGCTCACCCTTATCACTCTCGTGTTTTTTTCCTTGTTTCATCCTCATTTTTTGTACTTGGCTTGATCAATCCTAGCTAGCTCATTATGTCATGAGCTTTAACCAACCCTGCATTGGATCTATTATCTGCACATTTCCCCCTTGTCGTCTGTGTTTCTACTCCTGCATGCCCTCTCCAAGCTCACCTTGTGTTTGGATCCCTTCATACGACCATTCAAGCTTAGCATCAACCTTGTAATTTCCATGTTACATCAACCCTCATGTCCATTTTCCTATGTGGCTTTTAACTACATTTCTCTCCCCTATGTTATTACATGTGTGGTTTGCCATCGTAACCCATACCTTGTCCCACTCAGCCACTCTGCATCCTTGTTCACTGTGTTGCCAAATGCATCTCACATAGCCCTTTCTTCACTATTCATGTCCATTGTAACCTCTATAAGTTTCACTTCCTCTAGGCCTTTTGCTCTCAAAAAACCCTTTCCTTCACATGCTTTTCATTGGTGCTATCGACCATTCAACTTTACCTATCCATTTCAATGACCTTCCTCTCGTTGTGCTTGTAATTTTTATCCTACTCCCACCGGATCATCCCTTGCAAGATCATTCTCCTCAAGGCCAAACTTATCTCCTATGTGGACCTTGGAATTTCCTTTTTTGAGAAAACTTGAACCTTTCTCCCATTTAAAAATTAAACCCCACCTTTTTTTGGGTTGTTATTAAATTAAACTTTAGGATATATTTTTGTATAACGTAAGTTTTTAACATTGCTCATTTAATCAAATAGGTCTTAATATTTTTATAATGAAGGTTTTATTAAGGTAAGGTATTATTTATTAGGAGTTTTAATTTTTTAGGAGGTCATTATTTAAAAGGTAACCTTGTTTTTAATGTAAACCCATTTTTTAGTTTTTTTCATTTGTTGAAAATTAAATAAAATTGGAAAATATTATTCTAAAACTAGGGTTACTAGAAATTTTTTCTGTTGACCATTTTAAGGGAGCTGTGTAGTTTTTCTAGTTTTTTATGTGCTTACAGGTCCCGATTTGGTGGCTTTTCTAGCATTTTCAGGTGGTTTGTTGTGTTTTTGGAGCCGTTTTTGGAGTTTTGGGCCCCTTTTGACTCATTTTGAGTCATTTTACATTGTAGTGCTATTCTTCACTTACGGGCTAATGAGTCTACCACAACCTTATAGGAAAGAGAGCTCCATATGCGAACATGAGACAGCTTTTTCTCACACAAGAATTTTTTTTTCCCCTTGTTCTTGCTTTTCACCATTTTGTGCTTGTTTATGTCAATTTGTTCCTATGATTGACTAATGAAACTTATTATGGCCTCCACTCTTGCGCAATTTTTCACCTACTGTAAGGTGAGTGGTCAACTGTTTCATGCCGCATGAACACACCTTATTGTAATCAACACAATGTTTATAAAGTGTACAAACATAGGGGGTTATAATTATGTTCTTGGGTGTTGTAATTACATGCAAATGCATTTTTGGTTGATTCTCATCTTGTAACCTTGTGTGTATTCTCTCACCCTTCTTTTCTTGAATTCTAGATTGCATATTTTGGTTGAGTTTAACGTCCATTTGAGAAATGTTTTTTTCATCCCATACTTTTGCACTTCTTTCTTTTTTGGATGCACTATGGAGGATGTTTTTTCTAGACTTGATGTATTTATGAAGATTTCTTATTATCCTCTGCCTCTTCTTATTGGTAGAGATAATTATGCATCATGTCATGTTTGCATGGAATGTTACCTTACTCATGAATTCCTTTATCCATTTCTATATGGGGAAGTTATTGCACCCACTGATCCTATCAGTCTTGAATACTAGCTTCGACCAGTGTGATCATGTTCTTGGTTTCTTGTTGATACATGTTTTTAGCCTCTCCACCATCATGTGGTGCACATAGAGTTCCTCACATAGTTTGGATCATTCTTCTAGTCCTTATTTAGAGACCCTTTAGAGATTTCCATTATTGTTTTCTTCTTCTGATACAATTGTTTCCTCACCTTCTTCATGTGATGATAATTTTTGTGACACATATTTTCCTATTCCTATTCCTGATGATGATTTTGTTCTTCTAATTCTGATGATGAGAATACTAATGAGGATTCCTCTCCTCCTTCTCTCAGCCACCTTTCAGAGAAATTTTAACCTCCTTCCTTCCCATCAGACATCATGTAGTCTTGTTCCCATCCTCATACTCTCATTTCATCTATCTCCATTCCACATCTAATGTGTGAGGATTATTACACTCCTCCTTCATGTGTTGATGATTCATACATGTTAGAAATTTCTCTTCTATTTTTCGAGATCAACCCTTTTGGGATGAGTATTAGCCATAACTTCACCATCTCTTTGTAGTTCCTACTTGTGTTACACTAGAGGGAGTCTATATTTTTTCTGGTAGGTGTTTCAGAGGAGTCCTTCATCTCCTTTGTTGGGAGTGCCCTTCTTAGAGTTTATGACACTTCCACTATTTCAGAGACCATCATTGATCCACCTCTTCTTGTGGATCTCATTTATACTATTGTGGGGGTTGTTACTTTTCCTTCACTCCACTTGGAATCCTTCACGATGGATGTTCCATTCCCATACTCTGACAATTCTACTTTTGTGGTATTACCTTTGTTCCTTTAGGCACTCATTTCTATACCTATGTCACACTTCAGTGGACCAAATTTAAGTTCTTTGTATTTCTGCCTTCGGTTTCCTTCATGGAGTGGGAAGAATTCTAGTACTCCATTTATATTCTTCTTAAGGGTAGAAACATTGTTTGATGTGGATGGACCTTCTTCAGTCTACAAGTGGAAGACCACATCATTGACACTCTTTTAGGAGACTTCATAGAGTTTTAGATTTTATATACAGGTTGTAGGGTTCTTTACCAAACCCTTCAATAAGGCCAAGTATCCTTATTTATGTACTCTATCTTGGGTGAGGTCCACTACGGCTTCACATCTTCCTCTCTCTCTTGTCACCTTCCCCTCTTCTCTTCCTCTTCTTCTCATACAAACATTACAGTTTGTACATGGGTACCTCATCAGGCCTTTTGTTGTCAGAACCTATATGATGCATATTTCTTAGGTTGTTAGGGGAGTCTTTTATCTATTGTAAGTAGATGGTTTTCCCCATTGGGGTTTCCTCCATTACTTGAGATAAATTTTGTACATGGGTAACTTATGAGGCATAGCTTTTGGGACCCATTTCTCATTTCTAAATTTCCACCTCATCCTAAGCTATGATGAAGGGGGTGTTGGTGTGGGGTACTTGTCTTGTCATCTTAAGGCATGAATCTCCATCACTTGGTGAGTCATCTCACTTAGGTGAGATCATAGGTCTTAGGTGTCTTAGGGGGTATATGAATATTCTATCATAAATTCCATCATACATGTCAGTGTGTGTATGTACTTCATATAAGAGTTAATTTCCATTTCTGGATTATAACTCATCTTCTTCCTTGTGGAGGTATGTTTGGTATTGCATTGGGAGTTACAAAAAACTCCTATTTGTACCCTTTTTTTGATTTATGCGTATTATTAGACCCTTTTTTTACATACACATGTCATGGTTGAATACTTTCTTACTACATGGATCTTTGTCATGCTAACATTCGAGTGTAGCTTGGTTGATGTGCATGCCATCCCGCTTGATCCTCAGTCTCCCATTTTCTTACACTCTATAACTTTGATCTAGTTGAAACATGAGTAGCCATTAAACATTAAAAATATTTTAGCTCCTACTACTGTTTGTATAATTTGTTCCATGGAGGGAAGAGGATAATGATTTTTTAAAGAGGCCTATTCAAATCCTTAAAATCCACACAAATCCTAATTTTTCCATTTTCTTCTACACATGGAATAGATTCTACAACCAAGATGAATAATTGATGGGGAATATGATTCTTTCCTTAATGAGATTTATTAAATATTTTCTCATAAGGGGCTCAATTCTATGGTTGACATGCCTTTGTTGTTGTCTGACTAGATTGGTCATGAGATCAATATAAATGGTGTGTTGAATAATGTTGGGGTGAAATTTTTTAAGGTCCTCATAGTTCCATGAAAAGACATCATGAAAACTTTGACACAAGGAAACAAAATATTTTTATTCATATTGATTACACACATTTCTAAGCAATAGATCATTGTCATGTGTAATGGTAACTGGTTGATAATCCCATCATTTTTTGTCATATTCTTTCCTTCTCTTTTAAATTCATCATTAGGATTGAAATTTTTTTCAAGAGTGACCAAACCTTTGGGAAATTTATTTTTCCTTAGATGAATGATTTGATTACCATAACCATCATGTAAATTAAATTGTAACTTTGAGGAGAAATCAACTTCATTCTAGAAAAATTAAACAATATGATCATCATTTTCAATCACTTACTATCTGACATCGTTATCTAGGATGGATGACATTATAATAATCTTAACATGTTATTTATTACCCTGGATGAGCTCTTTAGATGGTGAAAATTGTGATCTAATAGCCGTCATCCGATCTTCTTCTTTTTTTAGGTTCTGTGGCACTACCTGAAGGTTGACAACATTAAAAATCTCCAAGAGATCCCAAAATATGTGTCTATAAGATTTCAAAATCTTAATATTGGAGGAAATTTTCCATCTGACTTGATGGATGACCAATTTAGTATCCCCAAAAATTTGTAAGGCCTTGATTTGACTCTTTTCAACGATGAACATATCATGGAATAATGCTTCATACTAGACTACATTGTTTGAGCATAAAATTAAAATCTATGTCAAAATGAGAGTTTTTGTTCTTTGGGGATACAAGAACTACATTTGTAATGGCTCCATTTCTACTTCTATAACCATCAAATAACATCTTCCATAAACTAGAAACATCATTGTATTATTTGTGCAACATGGGAACTATGAATTATTCTTTATGGATACAAAATCTACCTAGATCAATATCCATAACTGTATCATAGGGATCAAACTTTTAATGCTCTTTATCCCATTCATCAAGCATCATATTGGGAATTTAATGATATGAATTCATTAGATAAATAGATTTGGGATCACTGATCACTTATTCTTAGACTATGTAGTTGGCATTGATGGGACTCGGATCATGAATTTCAACACGATAAGATTAGATAGGCTCAACTTGGATTCTAAATCTAGTTCTATACCTTTTCCTCAATAATATATGAGACCAATATGAATATAGGTATCCTCCCACTTTGGATGTGAAATCTCTAAAGAGGTACAGAGTGAAAAAAGGTGGCAAGTCAATCATGGATATGTATTGCATTATATTTGGGATTGGGAAAGCATGAAGAGTTAACTTTGAATCCTTAATCACAACCAAGGCTTGCATTTGATCTATCAAGTTAAAAAACATCTTTTGAGGTTGGATTATACTTAATTCCCAAGATATTTCAATTTTATTTACCATCACTAAGGTACTGGCACCAAAATATATCATGTTGTTATGTACAAGGTGATTTCCAATAATCAGAGACATGTAAAAAGGAGGAGGTTTGACAATTGTACTTATCCTTGGGACAGATGTTGACCCACATAGTCTTCTTTATGCATGGCGGGCCAAGAGGTGATAGTTGCTTCAAGGATTCTTGCAAGATATCCATTTGATATGGGATGGATAGGGCATCCCACAT